>OZ010595.1:2400000-3756230 GCA_963932145.1 Acanthosepion lycidas
GGGTGATCACTGAACATTTCTCTTCTGTTTCCTATTTATATTTTTATTTTACCTCCTCAATTTAGCATTATGGACAGCGAAAGACCTAATCTAAAATCTTCACAAAAATATTTTGCCTTCAAATTCATACCGTGATATTAGCATGCATGGACTCGACTCATATGACTGGGATTTCCATGAACAAGATTGTGGGCCGAAAATGGGTGATCACTGTACATTTCTCTTCTGTTTCCTATTTATATTTCTATTTTACCTACTCAATTTAGCATTATGGACAGGGAAAGACCTAATCTAAAATCTGCACAAAAATATTTTGCCTTCAAATTCATAACGTGATCGTAGCATGCATGGACTCAACTTATATGACTGGGATTTCCATGAAAAAGATTGTGGGCCGAAAATGTGTGATCACTGAACATTTCTCTTCTGTTTCCTATTCATATTTATATTTTACCTCCTCAATTTAGCATTATGGACAGGGAAAGACCTAATCTAAAACTGTACAAAAATATTTTGCCTTCAAATTCATACCGTGATCGTAGCATGTATGGCCTCGACTCATATGACTGGGATTTCCATGAAAAAGATTGTCGGCCGAAAATTGCTGATCACTGTACATTTCTCTTCTGTTTCCTATTTATATTTCTATTTTACCTCCTCAATTTAGCATTATGGACAGGAAAAGACCTAATCTAAAATCTGCACACAAATATTTTGCCTTCAAATTCATACCGTGATCGTAGCATGCATGGACTCAACTCATATGACTGGGATTTCCATGAAAAAGATTCTGGGCCGAAAATGGGTGATCACTGTACATTTCTCTTCTGTTTCCTATTTATATTTATATTTTACCTCCTCAATTGAGCATTATGGACAGGGAAAGACCTAATCTAAAATCTGCACAAAAATATTTTGCCTTCAAATTCATACCGTGATCGTAGCATGCATGGACTCGACTCATATGACTGGGATTTCCAAGAAAAAGATTGTGGGCCGAAAGTGGGTGGTCACTGTACATTTCTCTTCTGTTTCCTATTTATATTTCTATTTTGCCTCCTCAATTTAGCATTATGGACAGGGAAAGAACCAATCTAAAATCTGCACAAAAATATTTTGACTTCAAATTCATACCGTGATCGTAGCATGCATGGACTCGACTCATATGACTGGGATTTCCATGAAAAAGATTGTGGGCCGAAAATGGCTGATCACTGTACATTTCTCTTCTGTTTCCTATTCATATTTATATTTTACCTCCTCAATTTAGCATTATGGACAGGGAAAGACCTAATCTAAAATCAACACAAAAATATTATGCTTTCAAATTCATACCGTGTTCGTAGCATGCATGGACTCGACTCATATGACTGGGATTTCCATGAAAAAGATTGTCGGCTGAAAATGGGTGATCACTGTATATTTCTCTTCCGTTTCCTATTTATATTTATATTTTACCTCCTCAATTTAGCATTATGGACTGAGAAAGACCTAATCTAAGCTCTGCACAAAAATGTTTTGCCTTCAAATTAATAACGTGTTCGTAGCATGCATGGTCTCGACACATATGACTGGGATTTCCATGAAAAAGATTGTGTGCAGAAAATGGGTGATCACTGTACATTTCTCTTCTGTTTCCTATTTATATTTATATTTTACCTCCTCAATTTAGCATTATGGACAGGGAAAGACCTAATCTAAAATCTGCACAAAAATATTTTGCCTTCAAATTCATAACGTGATTGTAGCATGCATGGACTCAACTCATATGACTGGGATTTCCATGAAAAAGATTGTGGGCCGAAAATGGGTGATCACTGAACATTTCTCTTCTGTTTCCTATTTATATTTTTATTTTACCTCCTCAATTTAGCATTATGGACAGCGAAAGACCTAATCTAAAATCTTCACAAAAATATTTTGCCTTCAAATTCATACCGTGATATTAGCATGCATGGACTCGACTCATATGACTGGGATTTCCATGAACAAGATTGTGGGCCGAAAATGGGTGATCACTGTACATTTCTCTTCTGTTTCCTATTTATATTTCTATTTTACCTACTCAATTTAGCATTATGGACAGGGAAAGACCTAATCTAAAATCTGCACAAAAATATTTTGCCTTCAAATTCATAACGTGATCGTAGCATGCATGGACTCAACTTATATGACTGGGATTTCCATGAAAAAGATTGTGGGCCGAAAATGTGTGATCACTGAACATTTCTCTTCTGTTTCCTATTCATATTTATATTTTACCTCCTCAATTTAGCATTATGGACAGGGAAAGACCTAATCTAAAACTGTACAAAAATATTTTGCCTTCAAATTCATACCGTGATCGTAGCATGTATGGCCTCGACTCATATGACTGGGATTTCCATGAAAAAGATTGTCGGCCGAAAATTGCTGATCACTGTACATTTCTCTTCTGTTTCCTATTTATATTTCTATTTTACCTCCTCAATTTAGCATTATGGACAGGAAAAGACCTAATCTAAAATCTGCACACAAATATTTTGCCTTCAAATTCATACCGTGATCGTAGCATGCATGGACTCAACTCATATGACTGGGATTTCCATGAAAAAGATTCTGGGCCGAAAATGGGTGATCACTGTACATTTCTCTTCTGTTTCCTATTTATATTTATATTTTACCTCCTCAATTGAGCATTATGGACAGGGAAAGACCTAATCTAAAATCTGCACAAAAATATTTTGCCTTCAAATTCATACCGTGATCTTAGCATGCATGCTCTCGACTCATATGACTGGGATTTCCATGAAAAAGATTGTGGGCCGAAAATGGGTGATCACTGTACATTTCTCTTCTGTTTCCTATTTATATTTATATTTTACCTCCTCAATTTAGCATTATGGACAGGGAAAGACCTAATCTAAAATCTGCACAAAAATATTTTGCCTTCAAATTCATACCGTGATCGTAGCATGCATGGACTCGACTCATATGACTGGGATTTCCAAGAAAAAGATTGTGGGCCGAAAGTGGGTGATCACTGTACATTTCTCTTCTGTTTCCTATTTATATTTATATTTTGCCTCCTCAATTTAGCATTATGAACAGGGAAAGTACTAATCTAAAATCTGCACAAATATATTTTGCCTTCAAATTCATACCGTGATCGTAGCATGCATGGACTCGACTCATATGACAGGGATTTCCATGAAAAAGATTGTGGGCCGAAAATGGGTGATCACTGTACATTTCTCTTCTGTTTTCTATTTATATTTATATTTTACCTCCTCAATTTAGCATTATGGACAGGAAAAGACCTAATCTAAAATCTGCACACAAATATTTTGCCTTCAAATTCATACCGTGATCGTGGCATGCATGGACTCAACTCATATGACTGGGATTTCCATGAAAAAGATTGTGGGCCGAAAATGGGTGATCACTGTACATTTCTCTTCTGTTTTCTATTTATATTTATATTTTATCTCCTCAATTCAGCATTATGGACAGGAAAAGACCTAATATAAAATCTGCACAAAAATATTTTGCCTTCAAATTCATACCGTGATCGTAGCATGCATGGACTCGACTCATATGACTGGGATTTCCAAGAAAAAGATTGTGGGCCGAAAGTGGGTGGTCACTGTACATTTCTCTTCTGTTTCCTATTTATATTTCTATTTTGCCTCCTCAATTTAGCATTATGGACAGGGAAAGAACCAAACTAAAATCTGCACAAAAATATTTTGACTTCAAATTCATACCGTGATCGTAGCATGCATGGACTCGACTCATATGACTGGGATTTCCATGAAAAAGATTGTGGGCCGAAAATGGCTGATCACTGTACATTTCTCTTCTGTTTCCTATTCATATTTATATTTTACCTCCTCAATTTAGCATTATGGACAGGGAAAGACCTAATCTAAAATCTGCACAAAAATATTTTGCCTTCAAATTCATAACGTGATTGTAGCATGCATGGACTCAACTCATATGACTGGGATTTCCATGAAAAAGATTGTGGGCCGAAAATGGGTGATCACTGAACATTTCTCTTCTGTTTCCTATTTATATTTATATTTTACCTCTTCAATTTAGCATTATGGACAGGGAAAGACCTAATCTAAAATCTGCATAAAAATATTTTGCCTTCAAATTCATACCGTGATCTTAGCATGCATGGACTCGACTCATATGACTGGGATTTCCATGAAAAAGATTGTGGGCCGAAAATGGGTGATCACTGAACATTTCTATTCTGTTTCCTATTTATATTTATATTTTACCTCTTCAATTTAGCATTATGGACAGGGAAAGACATAATCTAAGCTCTGCACAAAAATATTTTGCCTTCAAATTCATACTGTGATCGTAGCATGCATGGACTCGACTCATATGACTGGGATTTCCATGAAAAAGATTGTGGGCCGAAAATGGGTGATCACTGTACATTTCTTTTCTGTTTCCGATTTATATTTATATTTTACCTCCTCTATTTAGCATTATGGACAGGGAAAGACATAATCTAAGATCTGCACAAAAATATTTTGCCTTCAAATTCAGACCGTGATCGTAGTATGCATGGACTCGACTCATATGACTGGGATTTCCATGAAAAAGATTGTGGGCCGAAAATGGGTGATCACTGTTCATTTCTCTTCTGTTTCCTATTTATATTTCTATTTTACACTCTCAATTTAGCATTATGGCCAGGGAAAGACCTAATCTAAGCTCTGCACAAAAATATTTTGCCTTCAATTCATACCGTGATCGTAGCATGCATGGACTCGACTCATATGACTGGGATTTCCATGAAAAGGATTGTGGGCCGAAAATGGGACGTCATTGTACATTTCTCTTCTGTTTCCTATTTATATTTATATTTTACCTCCTCAATTTAGTATTATGGACAGGGAAAGTCCTAATCAAGATCTGTACAAAAATATTTTGCCTTCAAATTCATACCGTGATCGTAGTATGCATGGACTCGACTCATATGACTGGGATTTCCATGCAAAAGATTGTGGACCGAAAATGGGTGATCACTGTACATTTCTTTTCTCTTTCCTATTTATATTTATATTTTACCTCCTCAATTTAGCATTATGGCCAGGGAAAGACCTAATCTAAGCTGTGTAGAAAAAAATTTTGCCTTCAAATTCATACCGTGATCGTAGCATGCATGGACTCGACTCATATGACTGGGATTTCCATGAAAAAGATTGTGGGCCGAAAATGGGTGATCACTGTACATTTCTCTTCGGTTTCCTATTTATATTTATATTTTATCTCTTCAATTTAGCATTATGGACAGGGAAAGACCTAATCTAAAATCTGCACAAAAATATTTTGCCTTCAAATTCATACCGTGATCGTAGCATGCATGGATTCGACTCATATGACTGGGATTTCAATGAAAAAGATTGTGGTCCGAAAATGGGTGATCACTGTACATTTCTCTTCTGTTTCCTATTTATATTTAAATTTTACCTCCTCAATTTAGCATTATGGCCAGGGAAAGACCTAATCTAAGCTCTGCACAAAAATATTTTGCCTTCAAATTGATACCATGATCGTAGCATGCATGGTCTCGACTCATATGACTGGGATTTCCATGAAAAAGAGTGTGGGCTGAAAATTGGTGTTCACTGTACATTTGTCTTCCATTTCCTATTTATATTTATATTTTACTTCCTTCATTTAGCATTATGGACAGGGAAAGACCTAATCTAAGATCTGCACAAAAACATTTTGCCTTAAAATTCATACCGTGATCGTAGCATGCATGGACTCGACTCATATGACTGGGATTTCCATGAAAAAGATTGTGGGCCGAAAATGGGTGATCACTGTACATTTCTCTTCTGTTTCCTGTTTATATTTCTATTTTACCTCCTCAATTTAGCATTATGGACAGGGAAAGACCTAATCTAAAACTGCACAAAAATATTTTGCCTTCAAATTCATACCGTGATCGTAGCATGCATGGACTCGACTCATATGACTGCGATTTCCATGAAAAAGATTGTCGGCCGAAAATTGGTGATCACTGTACATTTCTCTTCTGTTTCCTATTTATATTTCTATTTTACCTCCTTAATTTAGCATTATGGACAGGAAAAGACCTAATCTAAAATCTGCACAAAAATATTTTGCCTTCAAATTCATACCGTGATCGTAGCATGCATGGCCTCGACTCATATGACTGGGATTTCCATGAAAAAGATTGTCGGCCGAAAATTGGTGATCACTGTACATTTCTCTTCTGTTTCCTATTTATATTTCTATTTTACCTCCTCAATTTAGCATTATGGACAGGAAAAGACCTAATCTAAAATCTGCACACAAATATTTTGCCTTCAAATTCATACCGTGATCGTAGCATGCATGGACTCGACTCATATGACTGGGATTTCCATGAAAAAGATTGTCGGCCGAAAATGGGTGATCACTGTACATTTCTCTTCTGTTTTCTATTTATATTTATATTTTACCTCCTCAATTTAGCATTATGGACAGGAAAAGACCTAATCTAAAATCTGCACACAAATATTTTGCCTTCAAATTCATACCGTGATCGTAGCATGCATGGACTCAACTCATATGACTGGGATTTCCATGAAAAAGATTGTGGGCCGAAAATGGGTGATCACTGTACATTTCTCTTCTGTTTCCTATTTATATTTATATTTTACATCCTCATTTGAGCATTATGGACAGGGAAAGACCTAATCTAAAATCTGCACAAAAATATTTTGCCTTCAAATTCATACCGTGATATTAGCATGCATGGACTCGACTCATATGACTGGGATTTCCATGAAAAAGATTGTGGGCCGAAAATGGGTGATCATGGTACATTTCTCTTCTGTTTCCTATTTATATTTATATTTTACCTCCTCAATTTAGCATTATGGACAGGGAAAGACCTAATCTAAAATCTGCACAAAAATATTTTGCCTTCAAATTCATACCGTGATCATAGCATGCATGGACTCGACTCATATGACTGGGATTTCCAAGAAAAAGATTGTGGGCCGAAAGTGGGTGATCACTGTACATTTCTCTTCTGTTTCCTATTTATATTTCTATTTTGCCTCCTCAATTTAGCATTATGGACAGGGAAAGAACCAATCTAAAATCTGCACAAAAATATTTTGACTTCAAATTCATACCGTGATCGTAGCATGCATGGACTCGACTCATATGACTGGGATTTCCATGAAAAAGATTGTGGGCCGAAAATGGCTGATCACTGTACATTTCTCTTCTGTTTCCTATTCATATTTATATTTTACCTCCTCAATTTAGCATTATGGACAGGGAAAGACCTAATCTAAAATCAACACAAAAATATTATGCTTTCAAATTTATACCGTGATCGTAGCATGCATGGACTCGACTCATATGACTGGGATTTCCATGAAAAAGATTGTCGGCCGAAAATTGGTGATCACTGTATATTTCTCTTCCGTTTCCTATTTATATTTATATTTTACCTCCTCAATTTAGCATTATGGACTGGGAAAGACCTAATCTAAGCTCTGCATAAAAATGTTTTGCCTTCAAATTCATACCGTGATCGTAGCATGCATGGACTCAACTCATATGACTGTGATTTCCATGAAAAAGATAGTGGGCAGAAAATGGGTGATCACTGTACATTTCTCTTCTGTTTCCTGTTTATATTTCTATTTTACCTCCTCAATTTAGCATTATGGACAGGGAAAGACCTAATCTAAAACTGCACAAAAATATTTTGCCTTCAAATTCATACCGTGATCGTAGCATGCATGGCCTCGACTCATATGACTGGGATTTCCATGAAAAAGATTGTCGGCCGAAAATTGGTGATCACTGTACATTTCTCTTCTGTTTCCTATTTATATTTCTATTTTACCTCCTCAATTTAGCATTATGGACAGGAAAAGACCTAATCTAAAATCTGCACACAAATATTTTGCCTTCAAATTCATACCGTGATCGTAGCATGCATGGACTCAACTCATATGACTGGGATTTCCATGAAAAAGATTGTGGGCCGAAAATGGGTGATCACTGTACATTTCTCTTCTGTTTCCTATTTATATTTATATTTTACCTCCTCAATTTAGCATTATGGACAGGGAAAGACCTCATCTAAGATCTGCACAAAAATATTTTGCCTTCAAATTCATACCGTGATCGTAGCATGCATGGACTCAACTCATATGACTGTGATTTCCATGAAAAAGATAGTGGGCAGAAAATGGGTGATCACTGTACATTTCTCTTCTGTTTCCTGTTTATATTTCTATTTTACCTCCTCAATTTAGCATTATGGACAGGGAAAGACCTAATCTAAAACTGCACAAAAATATTTTGCCTTCAAATTCATACCGTGATCGTAGCATGCATGGCCTCGACTCATACGACTGGGATTTCCATGAAAAAGATTGTCGGCCGAAAATTGGTGATCACTGTACATTTCTCTTCTGTTTCCTATTTATATTTCTATTTTACCTCCTCAATTTAGCATTATGGACAGGAAAAGACCTAATCTAAAATCTGCACACAAACATTTTGCCTTCAAATTCATACCGTGATCGTAGCATGCATGGACTCGACTCATATGACTGGGATTTCCATGAAAAAGATTGTGGGCCGAAAATGGGTGATCACTGTACATTTCTCTTCTGTTTTCTATTTATATTTATATTTTACCTCCTCAATTTAGCATTATGGACAGGAAAAGACCTAATCTAAAATCTGCACACAAATATTTTGCCTTCAAATTCATACCGTGATCGTAGCATGCATGGACTCAACTCATATGACAGGGATTTCCATGAAAAAGATTGTGGGCCGAAAATGGTTGATCACTGTACATTTCTCTTCTGTTTCCTATTTATATTTATATTTTACCTCCTCAATTGAGCATTATGGACAGGGAAAGACCTAATATAAAATCTGCACAAAAATATTTCGCCTTCAAATTCATACCGTGATCTTAGCATGCATGGACTCGACTCATATGACTGGGATTTCCATGAAAAAGATTGTGGGCCGAAAATGGGTGATCATGGTACATTTCTCTTCTGTTTCCTATTTATATTTATATTTTACCTCCTCAATTTAGCATTATGGACAGGGAAAGACCTAATCTAAAATCTGCACAAAAATATTTTGCCTTCAAATTCATACCGTGATCGTAGCATGCATGGACTCGACTCATATGACTGGGATTTCCATGAAAAAGATTGTCGGCCGAAAATGGGTGATCACTGTACATTTCTCTTCTGTTTTCTATTTATATTTATATTTTACCTCCTCAATTTAGCATTATGGACAGGAAAAGACCTAATCTAAAATCTGCACACAAATATTTTGCCTTCAAATTCATACCGTGATCGTAGCATGCATGGACTCAACTCATATGACTGGGATTTCCATGAAAAAGATTGTGGGCCGAAAATGGGTGATCACTGTACATTTCTCTTCTGTTTCCTATTTATATTTATATTTTACATCCTCATTTGAGCATTATGGACAGGGAAAGACCTAATCTAAAATCTGCACAAAAATATTTTGCCTTCAAATTCATACCGTGATATTAGCATGCATGGACTCGACTCATATGACTGGGATTTCCATGAAAAAGATTGTGGGCCGAAAATGGGTGATCATGGTACATTTCTCTTCTGTTTCCTATTTATATTTATATTTTACCTCCTCAATTTAGCATTATGGACAGGGAAAGACCTAATCTAAAATCTGCACAAAAATATTTTGCCTTCAAATTCATACCGTGATCATAGCATGCATGGACTCGACTCATATGACTGGGATTTCCAAGAAAAAGATTGTGGGCCGAAAGTGGGTGATCACTGTACATTTCTCTTCTGTTTCCTATTTATATTTCTATTTTGCCTCCTCAATTTAGCATTATGGACAGGGAAAGAACCAATCTAAAATCTGCACAAAAATATTTTGACTTCAAATTCATACCGTGATCGTAGCATGCATGGACTCGACTCATATGACTGGGATTTCCATGAAAAAGATTGTGGGCCGAAAATGGCTGATCACTGTACATTTCTCTTCTGTTTCCTATTCATATTTATATTTTACCTCCTCAATTTAGCATTATGGACAGGGAAAGACCTAATCTAAAATCAACACAAAAATATTATGCTTTCAAATTTATACCGTGATCGTAGCATGCATGGACTCGACTCATATGACTGGGATTTCCATGAAAAAGATTGTCGGCCGAAAATTGGTGATCACTGTATATTTCTCTTCCGTTTCCTATTTATATTTATATTTTACCTCCTCAATTTAGCATTATGGACTGGGAAAGACCTAATCTAAGCTCTGCATAAAAATGTTTTGCCTTCAAATTCATACCGTGATCGTAGCATGCATGGACTCAACTCATATGACTGTGATTTCCATGAAAAAGATAGTGGGCAGAAAATGGGTGATCACTGTACATTTCTCTTCTGTTTCCTGTTTATATTTCTATTTTACCTCCTCAATTTAGCATTATGGACAGGGAAAGACCTAATCTAAAACTGCACAAAAATATTTTGCCTTCAAATTCATACCGTGATCGTAGCATGCATGGCCTCGACTCATATGACTGGGATTTCCATGAAAAAGATTGTCGGCCGAAAATTGGTGATCACTGTACATTTCTCTTCTGTTTCCTATTTATATTTCTATTTTACCTCCTCAATTTAGCATTATGGACAGGAAAAGACCTAATCTAAAATCTGCACACAAATATTTTGCCTTCAAATTCATACCGTGATCGTAGCATGCATGGACTCAACTCATATGACTGGGATTTCCATGAAAAAGATTGTGGGCCGAAAATGGGTGATCACTGTACATTTCTCTTCTGTTTCCTATTTATATTTATATTTTACCTCCTCAATTTAGCATTATGGACAGGGAAAGACCTCATCTAAGATCTGCACAAAAATATTTTGCCTTCAAATTCATACCGTGATCGTAGCATGCATGGACTCAACTCATATGACTGTGATTTCCATGAAAAAGATAGTGGGCAGAAAATGGGTGATCACTGTACATTTCTCTTCTGTTTCCTGTTTATATTTCTATTTTACCTCCTCAATTTAGCATTATGGACAGGGAAAGACCTAATCTAAAACTGCACAAAAATATTTTGCCTTCAAATTCATACCGTGATCGTAGCATGCATGGCCTCGACTCATACGACTGGGATTTCCATGAAAAAGATTGTCGGCCGAAAATTGGTGATCACTGTACATTTCTCTTCTGTTTCCTATTTATATTTCTATTTTACCTCCTCAATTTAGCATTATGGACAGGAAAAGACCTAATCTAAAATCTGCACACAAACATTTTGCCTTCAAATTCATACCGTGATCGTAGCATGCATGGACTCGACTCATATGACTGGGATTTCCATGAAAAAGATTGTGGGCCGAAAATGGGTGATCACTGTACATTTCTCTTCTGTTTTCTATTTATATTTATATTTTACCTCCTCAATTTAGCATTATGGACAGGAAAAGACCTAATCTAAAATCTGCACACAAATATTTTGCCTTCAAATTCATACCGTGATCGTAGCATGCATGGACTCAACTCATATGACAGGGATTTCCATGAAAAAGATTGTGGGCCGAAAATGGTTGATCACTGTACATTTCTCTTCTGTTTCCTATTTATATTTATATTTTACCTCCTCAATTGAGCATTATGGACAGGGAAAGACCTAATATAAAATCTGCACAAAAATATTTCGCCTTCAAATTCATACCGTGATCTTAGCATGCATGGACTCGACTCATATGACTGGGATTTCCATGAAAAAGATTGTGGGCCGAAAATGGGTGATCATGGTACATTTCTCTTCTGTTTCCTATTTATATTTATATTTTACCTCCTCAATTTAGCATTATGGACAGGGAAAGACCTAATCTAAAATCTGCACAAAAATATTTTGCCTTCAAATTCATACCGTGATCGTAGCATGCATGGACTCGACTCATATGACTGGGATTTCCAAGAAAAAGATTGTGGGCCGAAAGTGGGTGATCACTGTACATTTCTCTTCTGTTTCCTATTTATATTTCTATTTTGCCTCCTCAAATTAGCATTATGGCCAGGGAAAGACCTAATCTAAGCTCTGCACAAAAATATTTTGCCTTCAAATTGATACCATGATCCTAGCATGCATGGTCTCGACTCATATGACTGGGATTTCCATGAAAAAGAGTGTGGGCTGAAAATTGGTGATCACTGTACATTTCTCTTCTGTTTCCTATTTATATTTATATTTTACCACCTCAATTTAGCATTATGAACAGGGAAAGATCAAATCTAAGCTCTGCACAAAAATATTTTGCCTTCAAATTCATACGGTGATCGTAGCATGCATGGACTCGACTCATATGACTGGGATTTCCATGAAAAAGATTGTCGGCCGAAAATGGGTGATCACTGTACATTTCTCTTCTGTTTCCTATTTATATTTATTTTTTACCTCCTCAATTTAGCATTATGGACAGGGAAAGACCTAATCAAGATCTGCACGAAAATATTTTGCCTCCAAATTCATACCGTGATCGTAGCATGCATGGACTCGATTCATATGACTGGGATTTCCATGAAAAAGATTGTCGGCCGAAAATGGGTGATCACTGTACATTTCTCTTCTGTTTTCTATTTATATTTATATTTTACCTCCTCAATTTACCATTATGGACAGGGAAAGACCTAATCTAAAATATGCACAAAAATATTTTGCCTTCAAATTCATACCGTGATCGTAGCATGCATGGACTCAACACATATGACTGGGATTTCCATGAAACAGATTGTGGGCCTAAAATGGGTGATCACTGTACATTTCTCTTCTGTTTCCTATTTATATTTATATTTTACTTCCTCAATTTAGCATTATGGATAGGAAAAGACCTAATCTAAGCTCTGCACAAAAATATTTTGCCTTCAAATTCATACCGTGATCGTAGCATGCATGGACTCGACTCATATGACTGGGATTTCCATGAAAAAGATTGTGGGCCGAAAATGGGTGATCACTGTACATTTCTCTTCTGTTTCCTATTTATATTTATATTTTACCTCCTCAATTTAACATTATGGATAGGGAAAGAACTAATTTAAAATCTGCACAAAAATATTTTGCCTTCAAATTGATACCGTGATCGTAGCATGCATGGACTCGAGTCATAGGACTGGGATTTCCATGAAAAAGATTGTCGGCCGAAAATGGGTTATCACTGTACATTTCTCTTCTGTTTCCTATTTATATTTGTATTTTTCCTCCTCAATTTAGCATTATGGACAGGCAAAGACCTAATCTAAAATCTGCACACAAATATTTTGCCTTCAAATTCATACCGTGATCGTAGCATGCATGGACTCAACTCATATGACTGGGATTTCCATGAAAAAGATTGTGGGCCGAAAATGGGTGATCACTGTACATTTCTCTTCTGTTTCCTATTTATATTTATATTTTACCTCCTCAATTTAGCATTATGGACAGGGAAAGACCTCATCTAAGATCTGCACAAAAATATTTTGCCTTCAAATTCATACCGTGATCGTAGCATGCATGGACTCAACTCATATGACTGTGATTTCCATGAAAAAGATAGTGGGCAGAAAATGGGTGATCACTGTACATTTCTCTTCTGTTTCCTGTTTATATTTCTATTTTACCTCCTCAATTTAGCATTATGGACAGGGAAAGACCTAATCTAAAACTGCACAAAAATATTTTGCCTTCAAATTCATACCGTGATCGTAGCATGCATGGCCTCGACTCATACGACTGGGATTTCCATGAAAAAGATTGTCGGCCGAAAATTGGTGATCACTGTACATTTCTCTTCTGTTTCCTATTTATATTTCTATTTTACCTCCTCAATTTAGCATTATGGACAGGAAAAGACCTAATCTAAAATCTGCACACAAACATTTTGCCTTCAAATTCATACCGTGATCGTAGCATGCATGGACTCGACTCATATGACTGGGATTTCCGTGAAAAAGATTGTGGGCCGAAAATGGGTGATCACTGTACATTTCTCTTCTGTTTTCTATTTATATTTATATTTTACCTCCTCAATTTAGCATTATGGACAGGAAAAGACCTAATCTAAAATCTGCACACAAATATTTTGCCTTCAAATTCATACCGTGATCGTAGCATGCATGGACTCAACTCATATGACAGGGATTTCCATGAAAAAGATTGTGGGCCGAAAATGGGTGATCACTGTACATTTCTCTTCTGTTTCCTATTTATATTTATATTTTACCTCCTCAATTGAGCATTATGGACAGGGAAAGACCTAATATAAAATCTGCACAAAAATATTTTGCCTTCAAATTCATACCGTGATCTTAGCATGCATGGACTCGACTCATATGACTGGGATTTCCATGAAAAAGATTGTGGGCCGAAAATGGGTGATCATGGTACATTTCTCTTCTGTTTCCTATTTATATTTATATTTTACCTCCTCAATTTAGCATTATGGACAGGGAAAGACCTAATCTAAAATCTGCACAAAAATATTTTGCCTTCAAATTCATACCGTGATCGTAGCATGCATGGACTCGACTCATATGACTGGGATTTCCAAGAAAAAGATTGTGGGCCGAAAGTGGGTGATCACTGTACATTTCTCTTCTGTTTCCTATTTATATTTCTATTTTGCCTCCTCAAATTAGCATTATGGCCAGGGAAAGACCTAATCTAAGCTCTGCACAAAAATATTTTGCCTTCAAATTGATACCATGATCCTAGCATGCATGGTCTCGACTCATATGACTGGGATTTCCATGAAAAAGAGTGTGGGCTGAAAATTGGTGATCACTGTACATTTCTCTTCTGTTTCCTATTTATATTTCTATTTTACCACCTCAATTTAGCATTATGAACAGGGAAAGATCAAATCTAAGCTCTGCACAAAAATATTTTGCCTTCAAATTCATACGGTGATCGTAGCATGCATGGACTCGACTCATATGACTGGGATTTCCATGAAAAAGATTGTCGGCCGAAAATGGGTGATCACTGTACATTTCTCTTCTGTTTCCTATTTATATTTATTTTTTACCTCCTCAATTTAGCATTATGGACAGGGAAAGACCTAATCAAGATCTGCACAAAAATATTTTGCCTCCAAATTCATACCGTGATCGTAGCATGCATGGACTCGATTCATATGACTGGGATTTCCATGAAAAAGATTAAAGGCCGAAAATGGGTGATCACTGTACATTTCTCTTCTGTTTTCTATTTATATTTATATTTTACCTCCTCAATTTACCATTATGGACAGGGAAATACCTAATCTAAAATATGCACAAAAATATTTTGCCTTCAAATTCATACCGTGATCGTAGCATGCATGGACTCAACACATATTACTGGGATTTCCATGAAACAGATTGTGGGCCTAAAATGGGTGATCACTGTACATTTCTCTTCTGTTTCCTATTTATATTTATATTTTACTTCCTCAATTTAGCATTATGGATAGGAAAAGACCTAATCTAAGCTCTGCACAAAAATATTTTGCCTTCAAATTCATACCGTGATCGTAGCATGCATGGACTCGACTCATATGACTGGGATTTCCATGAAAAAGATTGTGGGCCGAAAATGGGTGATCACTGTACATTTCTCTTCTGTTTCCTATTTATATTTATATTTTACCTCCTCAATTTAACATTATGGATAGGGAAAGAACTAATCTAAAATCTGCACAAAAATATTTTGCCTTCAAATTGATACCGTGATCGTAGCATGCATGGACTCGACTCATAGGACTGGGATTTCCATGAAAAAGATTGTCGGCCGAAAATGGGTGATCACTGTACATTTCTCTTCTGTTTCCTATTTATATTTGTATTTTTCCTCCTCAATTTAGCATTATGGACAGGCAAAGACCTAATCTAAGATCTGCACAAAAATATTTTGCCTTCAAATTCATACCGTGATCGTAGCATGCATGGACTCGACTCATATGACTGGGATTTCCATGAAAAAGATTGTGGGCCGAAAATCGGTGATCACTGTACATTTCTCTTCTGTTTCCTATTTATATTTGTATTTTACCTCCTCAATTTAGCATTATGTTCAGGGAAAGACCTAATCTAAGATCTGCACAAAAATATTTTGCCTTCAAATTCATACCGTGATCGTAGCATGCATGGACTCGACTCATATGACAGGGATTTCCATGAAAAAGATTGTGGGCCGAAAATGGGTGATCACTGTACATTTCTTTTCTGTTTCCTATTTATATTTCTATTTTACCTCCTCAATTTAGCATTATGGACACGGAAAGAACTAATTTAAGTTCTGCACAAAAAGATATTTTGCCTTCAAATTCATACCGTGAACGTAGAATGCATGGACTCCTCTCATATGACTGGGATTTCCATGAAAAAGATTGTGGGCAGAAAATGGGTGATCACTGTACATTTCTCTTCTGTTTCCTATCCATATTTCTATTTTACCTCCTCAATTTAGCATTATGGACAGAGAAAGACCTAATCTAAAATCTGCATAAAAATATTTTGCCTTCAAATTCATACCGTGATCGTAGCATGCATGGACTCGACTCATATGACTGGGATTTCCATGAAAAAGATTGTGGGCCGAAAATGGGTTATCACTGTACATTTCTCTTCTCTTTCCTATTTATATTTATATTTTAGCTACTCAATTTAGCATTATGGCCAGGGAAAGACCTAATCTAAGCTCTGCACAAAAATATTTTGCCTTCAAATTCATACCGTGATCGTAGCATGCATGGACTCGACTCATATGACTGAGATTTCCATGAAAAAGATTGTGGACCGAAAATGGGTGATCACTGTACATTTCTTTTCTCTTTCCGATTTATATTTATATTTTACCTCCTCAATTTAGCATTATGGCCAGGGAAAGACCTAATCTAAGCTCTGCAGAAAAATATTTTGCCTTCAAATTCATACCGTGATCGTAGCATGCATGGACTCGACTCATATGACTGGGATTTCCATGAAAAAGATTGTGGGCCAAAAATGGGACATCACTGTATATTTCTCTTCTGTTTCCTATTTATATTTATATTTTACCTCCTCAATTTAGTATTATGGACAGGGAAAGACCTAATCAAGATCTGTACAAAAATATTTTGCCTTCAAATTCATACCGTGATCGTAGTATGCATGGACTCGACTCATATGACTGGGATTTCCATGAAAAAGATTGTGGGGCAAAAATGGGTGATCACTGTACATTTCTCTTCTGTTTCCTATGTATATTTCTATTTTACCTCCTCAATTTAGCATTATGGACAGGGAAAGGCCTAATGAAGATCTGCACAAAAATATTTTGCCTTCAAATACATACCGTGATCGTAGCATGCATGGACTCGACTCATATGACTGGGATTTCCATGAAAAAGATTGTGGTCAGAAAATGGGTGATCACTGTACATTTCTCTTCTGTTTCCTATTAATATTTCTATTTTACCTCCTCAATTTAGCATTATGGACTGGGAAAGCCCTAATCTAAAATCTCCACAAAAATATTTTGCCTTCAAATTCATACCGTGATCGTAGCATGCATGGACTCGACTCATATGACTGGGATTTCCATGAAAAAGATTGTGGTCAGAAAATGGGTGATCACTATACATTTCTCTTCTGTTTCCCATTACTATTTCTATTTTACCTCCTCAATTTAGCATTATGGACAGGGAAAGACCTAATCTAAAATATGCACAAAAATATTTTGCCTTCAAATTCATACCGTGATCGTAGCATGCATGGACTCGACTCATATGACTGGGATTTCCATGAAACAGATTGTGGGCCTAAAATGGGTGATCACTGTACATTTCTCCTCTGTTTCCTATTTATATTTCGATTTTACCTCCTCAATTTAGCATTATGGACAGGGAAAGACCTAATCTAAGATCTGCACAAAAATATTTTGCCTTCAAATTCATACCGTGAGCGTAGCATGCATGGACTCGACTCATATGACTGGGATTTCCATGAAAGAGATTGTGGGATGAAAATGGGTGATCACTGTACATTTGTCTTCCATTTCCTATTTATATTTATATTTTACTTCCTTCATTTAGCATTATGGACAGGGAAAGACCTAATCTAAGTTCTGCACAAAAATATTTTGCCTTAAAATTCATTACCGTGATCGTAGCATGCATGGACTCGACTCATATGACTGGGATTTCCATGAAAAAGATTGTGGGCCGAAAATGGGTGATCACTGTACATTTCTCTTCTGTTTCCTATTTACATTTATATTTTACCTCCTCAATTTAGCATTACGGACAGGGAAAAACCTAATCTAAGCTCTGCACATAAATATTTTGCCTTCAATTCATACCGTGATCGTAGCATGCATGGACTCGACTCATATGACTGGCATTTCCATGAAAAAGTTTGTGGGCCGAAAATGGGTGATCACTGTACATTTCTCTTCTGTTTCCTATTTATTTTTATATATTACCTCCTCAATTTAGCATTATGGACAGGGAAAGACCTAATCTAAGATCTGCACAAAAATATTTTGCCTTCAAATTCATACCGTGATCGTAGCATGCATGGACTCGTCTCATATGACTGGGATTTCCATGAAAAAGATTGTGGGCCGAAAATGGGTGATCACTGTATATTTCTCTTCTGTTTCCAATTTATATTTCTAATTTACCTCATCAATTTAGCATTATGGCCAGGGAAAGACCTAATCTAAAATCTGCACAAAAATATTTTGCCTTCAAATTCATACCGTGATCGTAGTATGCATGGACTCGTCACATATGACTGGGATTTCCATGAAAAAGATTGTCGGCCGAAAATGGGTGATCACTGTACATTTCTCTTCTGTTTCCTATTCATATTTCTATTTTACCTCCTCAATTTAGCATTATGGACACGGAAAGAACTAATTTAATTTCTGCACAAAAAATATTTTGCCTTCAAATTCATACCGTGAACGTAGAATGCATGGACTCGTCTCATATGACTGGGATTTCCAGGAAAAAGATTGTGGGCAGAAAATGGGTGATCACTGTACATTTCTCTTCTGTTTCCTATTCATATTTCTATTTTACCTACTCAATTTAGCATTATGGACAGGGAAAGACCTAATCTAATATCTGCACAAAAATATTTTGCCTTCAAATTCATACCGTGATCGTAGCATGCATGGACTCGACTCATATGACTGGGATTTCCATGAAAAAGATTGTGGGCCGAAAATGCTTGATCACTGAACATTTCTCTTCTGTTTCCTATTTATATTTATATTTTACCTCCTAAATTTAGCATTATGGACAGGGAAAGATGTAATCTAAGCTCTGCACAAAAATATTTTGCCTTCAAATACATACCGTGATCGTAGCATGCGCCGACTCGACTCATATGACTGGGATTTCCATGAAAAATTTTGTGGGCCGAAAATGGGTGATCACTGTACATTTCTCTTCTGTTTCCTATTTATTTTTCTATTTTACATCCTTCATTTAGCATTATGGGCAGGGAAAGTCCTAATCTAATATCTGCACAAAAATATTTCCTTCAAATTCATACCGTGATCGCAGCATGCATGGACTCGACTCATATGACTGGGATTTCAATGAAAAAGATTTCGGCCGACAATGGGTGATCACTGTACATTTCTCTTCTGTTTCCCATTTATATTTATATATTACCTCCTAAATTTAGCATTATGGACAGGGAAAGACCTAATCTAAGCTCTGCACAAAAATATATTGCCATCAAATTCATACCGTAATCGTAGCATGCATGGACTCGACTCATATGACTGGGATTTCCATGAAAAAGATTGTCGGCCGAAAATGGGTGATCACTGTACATTTCTCTTCTGTTTCCTATTTATATTTCTATTTTACCTCCTCAATTTAGCATTATGGACAGGGAAAGACCAAATCTAAGATCTGCACAAAAATATTTTGCCTTCAATTTCATACCGTGATCGTAGCATGCATGGACTCGACTCATATGACTGGGATTTACATGAAAAAGTTTGTGGGCCGAAAATGGGTGATCACTGTACATTTCTCTTCTGTTTCTTATTTATATTTCTATTTTACCTCCTTAATTTAGCATTATGGACAGGGAAAGACATAATCTAAGATCTGCACAAAAATATTTTGCCTTCAAATTCATACCGTGATCGTAGCATGCATGGACTCGACTGATATGACTGGGATTTCCATGAAAAAGATTGTGGGCAGAAAATGGATTATCACTGTACATTTCTCTTCTGTTTCCTATTTATGTTTGTATTTTACCTCCTCAATTTAGCATTATGGACAGGGAAAGACCTAATCTAAGATCTGCACAAAAATATTTTGCCTTCAAATTCATACCGTGATCGTAGCCTGCATGGACTCGACTCATATGACTGGGATTTCCATGAAAAGATTGTGTGCCGAAAATGGGTGATCACTGTACATTTCTCTTCTGTTTCCTATTCATATTTGTATTTTACCTGCTCAATTTAGCATTATGGACAGGGAAAGACCTAATCTAAGATCTGCACAAATATATTTTGCCTTCAAATTCATACCGTGAACGTAGAATGCATGGACTCGACTCATATGACTGGGATTTCCATGAAAAAGATTGTGGGCCGAATATGGGGTATCACTGTTCATTTCTCTTCTGTTTCCTATTCATATTTCTATTTTACCTCCTCAATTTAGCATTATGGACAGGAAAAGACCTAATCTAAAATCTGCACAAAAATATTTTGCCTTCAAATTCATACCGTGATCGTAGCATGCATGGACTCGACTCATATGACTGGGATTTCCATGAAAAAGCTTGTGGGCCGAAAATGGGTGATCACTGTACATTTCTCTTCTGTTTCATATTTATATTAATATGTTACCTCCTCAATTTAGATATTATTGACAGGGAAAGTCCTAATCTAAAATCTGCACAAAAATATTTTGCCTTCAAATTCATACCGTGATCGTAGCATGCATGGACTCGACACATATGACTGGGATTTCCATGAAAAAGATTGTGGACAGAAAATTGGGTGATCACTGTACATTTCTCTTCTGTTTCCTATTTATATTTCTATTTTACCTCATCAATTTAGTATTATGGACAGGGAAAGACCTAATCTAAAATCTGCACAAAAATATTTTGCCTTCAAATTCATACCGTGATCGTAGCATGCATGGACTCGACTCATATGACTGGGATTTCCATGAGAAAGATACTGGGCAGAAAATGGGTGATCACTGTACATTTCTCTTCTATTTCCTATTTATATTTCTATTTTACCTCCTCAATTTAGCATTATGGACATGGAAAGACATAATCTAAGATCTGCACAAAAATATTTTGCCTTCAAATTTATACCGTGATCGTAGCATGCATGGACTCGACTCATATGACTGGGATATCCATGAAAAAGATTGTGGGCCAAAAATGGGTGATCACTGTACATTTCTCTTCTGTTTCCTATTTATATTTCTATTTTACCTCCTAAATTTAGCATTATGGACAGGGAAAGACCAAATCTAAGATCTGCACGAAAATATTTTGCCTTCAAATTCATACCGTGATTGTAGCATGCATGGACTCGACTCATATGACTGGGATTTACACGAAAAAGTTTGTGGGCTGAAAATGGGTGATCACTGTACATTTCTCTTCTGTTTCTTATTTATATTTATATTTTACCTCCTTAATTTAGCATTATGGACAGGGAAAGACATAATCTAAGATCTGCACAAAAATATTTTGCCTTCAAATTCATACCGTGATCGTAGCATGCATGGACTCGACTCATATGACTGGGATTTCCATGAAAAAGATTGTGGGCAGAAAATAGATTATCACTGTACATTTCTCTTCTGTTTCCTATTTATGTTTGTATTTTACCTCCTCAATTTAGCATTATGGACAGGGAAAGACTTAATCTAAGATCTGCACAAAAATATTTTCCCTTCAAATTCATACCGTGAACGTAGAATGCATGGACTCGACTCATATGACTGGGATTTCCATGAAAAAGATTGTGGGCCGAAAATGGGGTATCACTGTACATTTCTCTTCTGTTTCCTATTCATATTTCTATTTTACCTCCTCAATTTATCATTATGGACAGGAAAAGACCTAATCTAAAATCTGCACAAAAATATTTTGCCTTCAAATTCATACCGTGATCGTAGCATGCATGGACTCGACTCATATGACTGGGATTTCCATGAAAAAGATTGTGTGCGGAAAATGGGTGATCACTGTACATTTCTCTTCTGTTTCCTATTTATATTTGTATTTTACATCCTCAATTTAGCATTATGGACAGGGAAAGACCTAATCTAAGATCTGCACAAAAATATTTTGCCTTCAAATTTATACCGTGATCGTAGCATGCATGGATTTGAATCATATGACTGGGATTTCCATGAAAAAGATTGTCGGCCGAAAATGGGTGATCACTGTACATTTCTCTTCTGTTTCCTATTTATATTTGTATTTTACATCCTCAATTTAGCATTATGGACAGGGAAATACCTAATCTAAGATCTGCACAAAAATATTTTGACTTCAAATTCATAGCGTGAGCGTAGCATGCATGGACTCGACTCATATGACTGGGATTTCCATGAAAAAGATTGTGGGCAGAAAATGGGTGATCACTGTATATTTCTCTTCTGTTTCCTATTTATATTTCTATTTTACCTCCTTAATTTAGCATTATGGACAGGGAAAGACCTAATCGAAGATCTGAACAAAAATATTGTGCCTTCAAATTCATACCGTGATCATAGCATGCATGGACTCGGCTCATATGACTGGGATTTCCATGAAAAAATTGTGGGCCGAAAATGGGTGATCACTGTACATTTCTCTTCTGTTTCCTATTTATATTTATATTTTACCTCCTCAATTTAGCATTATGGACAGGGAAAGACCTAATCTATAATCTGCACAAAAATATTTTGCCTTCAAATTCATACCGTGATCGTAGCATGCATGGACTCGACTCATCTGACTGGGATTTCCATGAAAAAGATTGTGGGCAGAAAATGGGTGATCACTGTACATTTCTCTTCTGTTTCCTATTTATATTTCTATTTTACCTCCTTAATTTAGCATTATGGACAGGGAAAGACCTAATCTAAGATCTGCACAAAAATATTTTGCCTTCAAATTCATACCGTGATCGTAGCATGCATGAACTCGACTCATATGACTGGGATTTCCATGAAAAAGATTGTGGGCCGAAAATGGGTGATCACTGTACATTTCTCTTCTGTTTCCTATTTATATTTCTATTTTACCTCCTCAATTTAGCATTATGGACAGGGAAATACCTAATCTAAGATCTGCACAAAAATATTTTGCCTTCAAATTCATACCGTGATCGTAGCTTGCATGAACTCGACTCATATGACTGGGATTTCCATGAAAAAGATTGTGGGCCGAAAATGGGTGATCACTGTACATTTCTCTTCTGTTTCCTATTTATATTTATATTTTACCTCCTCAATTTAGCATTATGGCCAGGGAAAGAACTAATCTATAATCTGCACAAAAATATTTTGCCTTCAAATTCATACCGTGATCGTAGCATGCATGGACTCGACTCATCTGACTGGGATTTCCATGAAAAAGATTGTGGGCAGAAAATGGGTGATCACTGTACATTTCTCTTCTGTTTCCTATTTATATTTCTATTTTACCTCCTTAATTTAGCATTATGGACAGGGAAAGACCTAATCTAAGATATGCACAAAAATATTTTGCCTTCAAATTCATACCGTGATCGTAGCATGCATGAACTCGACTCATATGACTGGGATTTCCATGAAAAATATTGTGGGCCGAAAATGGGTGATCACTGTACATTTCTCTTCTGTTTCCTATTTATATTTTTATTTTACCTCCTCAATTTAGCATTATGGACAGGGAAAGACCTAATCTATAATCTGCACAAAAATATTTTGCCGTCAAATTCATACCGTGATCGTAGCATGCATGGACTCGACTCATATGACTGGGATTTCCATGAAAAAGATTGTGGGCAGAAAATGGGTGATCACTGTACATTTCTCTTCTGTTTCCTATTTATATTTATATTTTACCTCCTCAATTTAGCATTATGGACAGGGAAATACCTAATCTATAATCTGCACAAAAATATTTTGCCTTCAAATTCATACCGTGATCGTAGCATGCATGGACTCGACTCATCTGACTGGGATTTCCATGAAAAAGATTGTGGGCAGAAAATGGGTGATCACTGTACATTTCTCTTCTGTTTCCTATTTATATTTCTATTTTACCTCCTTAATTTAGCATTATGGACAGGGAAAGACCTAATCTAAGATATGCACAAAAATATTTTGCCTTCAAATTCATACCGTGATCGTAGCATGCATGAACTCGACTCATATGACTGGGATTTCCATGAAAAAGATTGTGGGCCGAAAATGGGTGATCACTGTACATTTCTCTTCTGTTTCCTATTTATATTTTTATTTTACCTCCTCAATTTAGCATTATGGACAGGGAAAGACCTAATCTATAATCTGCACAAAAATATTTTGCCGTCAAATTCATACCGTGATCGTAGCATGCATGGACTCGACTCATATGACTGGGATTTCCATGAAAAAGATTGTGGGCAGAAAATGGGTGATCACTGTACATTTCTCTTCTGTTTCCTATTTATATTTATATTTTACCTCCTCAATTTAGCATTATGGACAGGGAAAGACCTAATCTAAGATCTGCACAAAAATATTTTGCCTTCAAATTCATACCGTGATCGTAGCATGCATGGACTCGACTCATATGACTGGGATTTCCATGAAAAAGATTGTGGGCAGAAAATGGGTGATCACTGTACATTTCTCTTCTGTTTCCTATTTATATTTCTATTTTACCTCCTCAATTTAGCATTATGGACAGGGAAAGACCTAATCTAAGATCTGCACAAAAATATTTTGCCTTCAAATTCATACCGTGATCGTAGCATGCATGAACTCGACTCATATGACTGGGATTTCCATGAAAAAGATTGTGGGCCGAAAATGGGTGATCACTGTACATTTCTCTTCTGTTTCCTATTTATATTTATATTTTACCTTCTCAATTTAGCATTATGGCCAGGGAAAGACCTAATCTATAATCTGCACAAAAATATTTTGCCTTCAAATTCATACCGTGATCGTACCATGCATGGACTCGACTCATCTGACTGGGATTTCCATGAAAAAGATTGTGGGCAGAAAATGGGTGATCACTGTACATTTCTCTTCTGTTACCTATTTATATTTCTATTTTACCTCTTCAATTTAGCATTATTTCCAGGGAAAGACCTAATCTAAGCTCTGCACAAAAATATTTTGCCTTCAAATTCATACCGTGATCGTAGCATGCATGGACTCGGCTCATATGACTGGGATTTCCATGAAAAATATTGTGGGCCGAAAATGGGTGATCACTGTACATTTCTCTTCTGTTTCCTATTTATATTTATATTTTACCTCCTCAATTCAGCATTATGGACAGGGAAAGACCTAATCGAAGATCTGCACAAAAATATTTTGCCTTCAAATTCATACCGTGATCATAGCATGCATGAACTCGACTCATATGACTGGGATTTCAATGAAAAAGATTGTGGGCCGAAAATGGGTGATCACTGTACATTTCTCTTCTGTTTCCTATTTATATTTCTATTTTACCTCCTCAATTTAGCATTATGGACAGGGAAATACCTAATCTATAATCTGCACAAAAATATTTTGCCTTCAAATTCATACCGTGATCGTAGCATGCATGGACTCGACTCATATGACTGGGATTTCCATGAAAAAGATTGTGGGCAGAAAATGGGTGATCACTGAACATTTCTCTTCTGTTTCCTATTTATATTTCTATTTTACCTCCTCAATTTAGCATTATGGACAGGGAAAGACCTAATCTATAATCTGCACAAAAATATTTTGCCTTCAAATTCATACCGTGATCGTAGCATGCATGAACTTGACTCATATGACTGGGATTTCCATGAAAAAGATTGTGGGCAGAAAATGGGTGATCACTGTACATTTCTCTTCTGTTTCCTATTTATATTTCTATTTTACCTCCTCAATTTAGCATTATGGACAGGGAAAGACCTAATCTAAGATCTGCACAAAAATATTTTGCCTTCAAATTCATACCGTGATCGTAGCATGCATGGACTCGACTCATATGACTGGGATTTCCATGAAAAAGATTGTGGGCAGAAAATGGGTGATCACTGTACATTTCTCTTCTGTTTCCTATTTATATTTCTATTTTACCTCCTCAATTTAGCATTATGGACAGGGAAAGACCTAATCTAAGATCTGCACAAAAATATTTTGCCTTCAAATTCATACCGTGATCGTAGCATGCATGAACTCGACTCATATGACTGGGATTTCCATGAAAAAGATTGTGGGCCGAAAATGGGTGATCACTGTACATTTCTCTTCTGTTTCCTATTTATATTTCTATTTTACCTCCTCAATTTAGCATTATGGCCAGGGAAAGACCGAATCTATAATCTGCACAAAAATATTTTGCCTTCAAATTCATACCGTGATCGTAGCATGCATGGACTCGACTCATCTGACTGGGATTTCCATGAAAAAGATTGTGGGCAGAAAATGGGTGATCACTGTACATTTCTCTTCTGTTACCTATTTATATTTCTATTTTACCTCTTCAATTTACCATTATGTCCAGGGAAAGACCTAATCTAAGCTCTGCACAAAAATATTTTGCCTTCAAATTCATACCGTGATCGTAGCATGCATGGACTCGGCTCATATGACTGGGATTTCCATGAAAAATATTGTGGGCCGAAAATGGGTGATCACTGTACATTTCTCTTCTTTTTCCTATTTATATTTATATTTTACCTCCTCAATTCAGCATTATGGACAGGGAAAGACCTAATCGAAGATCTGCACAAAAATATTTTGCCTTCAAATTCATACCGTGATCGTAGGATGCATGGACTCGACTCATATGACTGGGATTTCCACGAAATTATTGTGGGCCGAAAATGGGTGATCACTGTACATTTCTCTTCCGTTTCCTATTTATATTTATATTTTACCTCCTCAATTTTGCATTACGGACAGGGAAAGACCTAATCTATAATCTGCACAAAAATATTTTGACTTCAAATTCATACCGTGATCGTAGCATGCATGGACTCGACTCATCTGACTGGGATTTCCATGAAAAAGATTGTGGGCAGAAAATGGGTGATCACTGTACTTTTCTCTTCTGTTTCCTATTTATATTTCTATTTTACCTCCTCAATTTAGCATTATGGCCAGGGAAAGACCTAATCTATAATCTGCACAAAAATATTTTGCCTTCAAATTCATACCGTGATCGTAGCATGCATGGACTCGACTCATCTGACTGGGATTTCCATGAAAAAGATTGTGGGCAGAAAATGGGTGATCACTGTACATTTCTCTTCTGTTACCTATTTATATTTCTATTTTACCTCTTCAATTTAGCATTATTTCCAGGGAAAGACCTAATCTAAGCTCTGCACAAAAATATTTTGCCTTCAAATTCATACCGTGATCGTAGCATGCATGGACTCGACTCATATGACTGGGATTTCCACGAAATTATTGTGGGCCGAAAATGGGTGATCACTGTACATTTCTCTTCTGTTTCCTATTTATATTTCTATTTTACCTCCTCAATTTAGCATTATGGACAGGGAAAGACCTAATCTATAATCTGCACAAAAATATTTTGCCTTCAAATTCATACCGTGATCGTAGCATGCATGGACTCGACTCATATGACTGGGATTTCCATGAAAAAGATTGTGGGCAGAAAATGGGTGATCACTGTACATTTCTCTTCTGTTTCCTATTTATATTTCTATTTTACCTCCTCAATTTAGCATTATGGACAGGGAAAGACCTAATCTAAGATCTGTACAAAAATATTTTGCCTTCAAATTCATACCGTGATCGTAGCATGCATGGACTCGACTCATATGACTGGGATTTCCATGAAAAAGATTGTGGGCAGAAAATGGGTGATCACTGTACATTTCTCTTCTGTTTCCTATTTATATTTCTATTTTACCTCCTCAATTTAGCATTATGGACAGGGAAAGACCTAATCTAAGATATGCAGAAAAATATTTTGCCTTCAAATTCATACCGTGATCGTAGCATGCATGGAATCGACTCATATGACTGGGATTTCCATGAAAATGATTGTGGGGCGAAAATGGGTGATCACTGTACATTTCTCTTCTGTTTCATATTTATATTTCTATTTTACCTCCTCAATTTAGCATTTTGGAGCGTGAAAGACCTAATCTAAAATCTGCACAAAAATATTTTGCCTTCAAATTCATACCGTGATCGTAGCATGCCTGAATTCGACTCATATGACTGGGATCTCCATGAAAAAGATTGTTGGCAGAAAATGGGTGATCACTGTACATTTCTTTTCTGTTTCCTATTTATATTTATATTTTCCCTCCTCAATTTAGCATTATGGACAGGGAAAGAACAAATCTAAAATCTGCACAAAAATATTTTGCTTTCAAATTCATACCGTGATCGTAGCATGCATGGACTCGACTCATATGACTGGGATTTCCATGAAAAAGATTGTGGGCCGAAAATGGGTGATCACTGTACATTTCTCTTCTGTTTCCTATTTATATATCTATTTTACCTCCTCAATTTAGCATTATGGACATGGAAAGACCTAATCTAAGCTCTGCACAAAAATATTTTGCCTTCAAATTCATACCGTGATCGTAGCATGCATGGACTCGACTCATATGACTGGGATTTCCATGAAAAAGATTGTGGGCCGAAAATGGGTGATCACTGTACATTTCCCTTCTGTTTCCTATTTATATTTCTATTTTACCTCCTCAATTTTGCATTATGGACAGGGAAAGACCTAATCTAAAATCTACACAAAAATATTTTGCCTTCAAATTCATAGCGTGATCGTAGCATGCATGGACTCGACTCATATGACTGGGATTTCCATGAAAAAGATTGTCGGCCGAAAATGGGTGATAACAGTACATTTCTCTTCTGTTTCCTATTTATATTTATATTTTACCTCCCCAATTTAGCATTATGGACAGGGAAAGACCTAATCTAAGATCTGCACAAAAATATTTTGCCTTCAAATTCATACCGTGATCGTAGCATGCATGGACTATACTCATTTGACTGGGATTTCCATGAAAAAGATTGTGGGCCGAAAATAGGTGATCACTGTACATTTGTCTTCTGTTTCCTATTGATATTTATATTTTACCTCCTCAATTTAGCATTATGGACAGGGAAAGACCTCATCTAAGCTCTGCACAAAAATATTTTGCCTTCAAATTCATACCGTGATCGTAGCATGCATGGACTCGAATCACATGACTTGGATTTCCATGAAAAAGATTGTGGGCCGAAAATGGGTGATCACTGTACATTTCTCTTCTGTTTCCTATTTATATTTATATTTTACCTCCTCAATTTAGCATTATGGACAGGGAAAGACCTAATCTAAAATCTTCACAAAAATATTTTGCTTTCAAATTCATACCGTGATCGTAGCATGAATTGACTCGACTCACATGACTGGGATTTCCATGAAAAAGGTTGTGGGCCGAAAATGGGTGATCACTGTACATTTCTCTTCTGTTTCCTATTTATATTTGTATTTTACTTCCTCAATTTAGCATTATGGACCGGGAAAGACCTAATCTAAGTTCTGCACAAAAATATTTTGCCTTCAAATTCATACCGTGATCGTAGCATGCATGGACTCGACTCATATGACTGGGATTTCCATGAAAAAGATTGTGGGCCGAAAATGGGTGATCACTGTACATTTCTCTTCTGTTTCTTATTTATATATCTATTTTACCTCCTCAATTTAGCATTAAGGACCGGGAAATACCTAATCTAATCTCTGCACAAAAATATTTTGCCTTCAAATTCATACCGTGATCGTAGCATGCATGGACTCGACTCATATGACTGGGATTTACATGAAAAAGATTGTTGGCAGAAAATGGGTGATCATTGTAAATTTCTCTTCTGTTTCCTATTTATATTTCTATTTTACCTCCTCAATTTAGCATTATGGACAGGGAAAGACATTATCTAAGCGCTGCATACAAATATTTTGCCTTCAAATTCATACCGTGATCGTAGCATGCATGGACTGGACTCATCAGACTGGGATTTCCATGAAAAAGATTGTGGGCCGAAAATGGGTGATCACTGTACATTTCTCTTCTGTTTCCTATTTATATTTCTATTTTACCTCCTCAATTTAGCATTATGGACAAGGAAAGACCTCATCTAAGATCTGCACAAAAATATTTTGCCTTCAAATTCATACCGTGATAGTAGCATTGCATGGACTCGACTCATATGACTGGGATTTCCATGAAAAAGATTGTGGGCCGAAAATGGGTGATCACTGTACATTTCTCTTCTGTTTCCTATGTATATTTCTATTTTACCTCCTCAATTTAGCATTATGGACAGGGAAAGACCTCATCTAAGATCTGCACAAAAATATTTTGCCTTCAAATTCATACCGTGATCGTAGCATGCATGGACTCGACTCATATGACTGGGATTTCCTTGAAAAAGATTGTGGGCCGAAAATGGGTGATCACTGTACATTTCTCTTCTGTATTCTATTTATATTTCTATTTTACATCCTCAATTTAGCATTATGGACAGGGAAAGACCTAATCTAAAATCTTCACAAAAATATTTTGCATTCAAATTCATACCGTGATCGTAGCATGCATTGACTCGACTCATATGACTGGGATTTCCATGAAAAAGGTTGTGGGCCGAAAATGGGTGATCACTGTACATTTCTCTTCTGTTTCCTATTTATATTTGTATTTTACCTCCTCAATTTAGCATTATGGACCGGGAAAGACCTAATCTAAGTTCTGCACAAAAATATTTTGCCTTCAAATTCATACCGTGATCGTAGCATGCATGGACTCGACTCATATGACTGGGATTTCCATGAAAAAGATTGTGGGCCGAAAATGGGTGATCACTGTACATTTCTCTCCTGTATTCTATTTATATTTCTATTTTACCTCCTCAATTTAGCATTATAGACAGGGAAAGACCTAATCTAAAATCTGCACAAAGATATTTTGCTTTCAAATTCAGACCGTGATTGTAGCAATGCATGGACTCGACTCATATGACTGGGATTTCCATGAAAAAGATTGTGGGCCGAAAATGGGTGATCACTGTACATTTCTCTTCTGTTTCTTATTTATATATCTATTTTACCTCCTCAATTTAGCATTATGGACCGGGAAATACCTAATCTAATCTCTGCACAAAAATATTTTGCCTTCAAATTCATACCGTGATCGTAGCATGCATGGACTCGACTCATATGACTGGGATTTACATGAAAAAGATTGTTGGCAGAAAATGGGTGATCATTGTAAATTTCTCTTCTGTTTCCTATTTATATTTATATTTTACATCCTCAATTTAGCATTATGGACAGGGAAAGACATTATATAAGCGCTGCATACAAATATTTTGCCTTCAAATTCATACCGTGATCGTAGCATGCATGGACTGGACTCATATGACTGGGATTTCCATGAAAAAGATTGTGGGCCGAAAATGGGTGATCACTGTACATTTCTCTTCTGTTTCCTATTTATATTTCTATTTTACCTCCTCAATTTATCATAATGAACAGGGAAAGACCTAATCTAAAATCTGCACAAAAATATTTTGCCTTCAAATTCATACCGTGATCGTAGCATGCATGGACTCGACTCAGATGACTGGGATTTCCTTGAAAAAGATTTTGCGCCGAAAATGGGTGATCACTGTACATTTCACTTCTGTTTCCTATTTATATTTCTATTTTACCTCCTCAATTTAGCATTATGGACAGGGAAAGACCTAATCTAAAATCTGCAGAAAAATATTTTGCCTTCAAATTCATACCGTAATCGTAGCATGCATGGACTCGACTCATATGACTGGTATTTCCATGAAAAAGATTGTGGGCCGAAAATGGGTGATCACTGTACATTTCTCTTCTGTTTCCTATTTATATTTCTATTTACCTCCTCAATTTAGCATTATGGACAGGGAAAGACCTCATCTAAGATCTGCACAAAAATATTTTGCCTTCAAATTCATACCGTGATCGTAGCATCCATGGACTCAACTCATATGACTTGGATTTCCATGAAAAAGATAGTTGGCAGAAAATGGGTGATCACTGTATATTTCTCTTCTGTTTCCTATTCATATTTATATTTTACCTCCTCAATTTAGCATTATGGACAAGGAAAGACCTAATCTAAAATCTGCACAAAAATATTTTGCCTTCAAATTCATACCGTGATCGTAGCATGCATGGACTCAACTCATATGACTTGGATTTCCATGAAAAAGATAGTGGGCAGAAAATGGGTGATCACTGTATATTTCTCTTCTGTTTCCTATTTATATTTCTATTTACCTCCTCAATTTAGCATTATGGACAGGGAATGACCTAATCTAAAATCTACACAAAAATATTTTGCCTTCAAATTCATAGCATGATCGTCGCATGCATTGATTCGACTCATATGACTGGGATTTCCATGAAAAAGATTGTGGGCCGAAAGTGGGTGATCACTGTACATTTCTCTTCTGTTTCCTATTTATATTTATATATTACCTCCCCAATTTAGCATTATGGACAGGGAAAGACCTAATCTAAAATCTGTACAAAAATATTTTGCCTTCAAATTCATACCGTGATCGTAGCATGCATGGACTCGACTCATATGACTGGGATTTCCATGAAAAAAGATTGTGGGCCGAAAATGGGTGATCACTTTACATTTCTCTTCTGTTTCCTATTTATATTTATATTTTACCACTTCAATTTAGCATTATGGACAGGGAAAGACCTAATCTAATATCTGCACAAAAATATTTTGCCTTCAAATTCATACCGTGAACGTAGCATGCTTGGACTGGACTTATATGACTGGGATTTCCATGAAAAAGATTGTCGGCCGAAAATGGGTGATCACTGTGCATTTCTCTTCTGTTTCCTATTTATATTTATATTTTACCTCCTCAATTTAGTATTATGGACAGGGAAAGGCCTAATCTAAAATCTGCAAAAAAATATTTTGCCTTCAAATTCATACCGTGATCGTAGCATGCATTGACTCAACTCATATGACTGGGATTTCCATGAAAAAGACAGTGGGCAGAAAATGGGTGATCTCTGTACATTTCTCTTCTGTTTCCTATTTATATTTATATTTTACCTCCTCAATTTAGCATTATGGACAGGGAAAGACCTATTCTAAAATCTGCACAAAAATATTTTGCTTTCAAATTCATACCGTGATCGTAGCATGCATGGACTCGACTCATATGACTGGGATTTCCATGAAAAAGATTGTGGGCCGAAAATGGGTGATCACTGTACATTTCTCTTCTGTTTCCTATTTATATTTCTATTTTACCTCCTCAATTTAGCATTATGGACAGGGAAAGACCTAATCTAAAATCTGCTCAAAAATATTTTGCCTTCAAATTCATACCGTGATCGTAGCATGCATGGACTTGACTCATATCACTGGGATTTCCATGAAAAAGATTGTGGACAAAATTGGGTGATCACTGTACATTTCTCTTCTGTTTCCTCTTTATATTTATATTTTACCTCCTCAATTTAGCATTATGGACAGGGAAAGACCTAATCTAAAATCTGCTCAAAAATATTTTGCCTTCAAATCCATACCGTGATCGTAGCATGCATTGACTCAACTCATATGACTGGGATTTCCACGGAAAATATTGTGGGACGAAAATGGGTGATCACTGTACATTTCTATTCTGTTTCCTATTTATATTTCTATTTTACCTCCTCGATTTAGCATTATGGACAGGAAAAAACCTCATCTAAGATCTGCACAAAAATATATTGCCTTCAAATTCATACCGTGATCGTCGCATGCATTGATTCGACTCATATGACTGGGATTTCCATGAAAAGATTGTGGGCCGAAAGTGGGTGATCACTGTACATTTCTCTTCTGTTTCCTATTTATATTTATATATTACCTCCCCAATTTAGCATTATAGACAGGGAAAGACCTAATCTAAAATCTGCACAAAAATATTTTGCCTTCAAATTCATACCGTGATCGTAGCATGCATGGACTAGACTTATATGACTGGGATTTCCATGAAAAAGATTGTTGGCAGAAAATGGGTGATCACTGTAAATTTCTCTTCTGTTTCCTATTTATATTTATATTTTACCTCCGCAATTTAGCATTATGGACAGGGAAAGACATTATATAAGCGCTGCATACAAATATTTTGCCTTCAAATTCATACCGTGATCGTAGCATGCATGGACTGGACTCATATGACTGGGATTTCCATGAAAAAGATTGTGGGCCGAACATGGGTGATCACTGTACATTTCTCTTCTGTTTCCTATTTATATTTCTATTTTACCTCCTCAATTTATCATAATGAACAGGGAAAGACCTAATCTAAAATCTGCACAAAAATATTTTGCCTTCAAATTCATACCGTGATCGTAGCATGCATGGACTCGACTCAGATGACTGGGATTTCCTTGAAAAAGATTTTGGGCCGAAAATGGGTGATCACTGTACATTTCACTTCTGTTTCCTATTTATATTTCTATTTTACCTCCTCAATTTAGCATTATGGACAGGGAAAGACCTAATCTAAAATCTGCAGAAAAATATTTTGCCTTCAAATTCATACCGTAATCGTAGCATGCATGGACTCGACTCATATGACTGGTATTTCCATGAAAAAGATTGTGGGCCGAAAATGGGTGATCACTGTACATTTCTCTTCTGTATTCTATTTATATTTCTATTTTACCTCCTCAATTTAGCATTATGGACAGGGAAAGACCTCATCTAAGATCTGCACAAAAATATTTTGCCTTCAAATTCATACCGTGATCGTAGCATCCATGGACTCAACTCATATGACTTGGATTTCCATGAAAAAGATAGTGGGCAGAAAATGGGTGATCACTGTATATTTCTCTTCTGTTTCCTATTTATATTTATATTTTACCTCCTCAATTTAGTATTATGGACAGGGAAAGGCCTAATCTAAAATCTGCAAAAAAATATTTTGCCTTCAAATTCATACCGTGATCGTAGCATGCTTGGACTGGACTTATATGACTGGGATTTCCATGAAAAAGATAGTGGGCAGAAAATGGGTGATCACTGTACATTTCTCTTCTGTTTCCTATTTATATTTATATTTTACCTCCTCAATTTAACATTATGGACAGGGAAAGACCTATTCTAAAATCTGCACAAAAATATTTTGCTTTCAAATTCATACCGTGATCGTAGCATGCATGGACTCGACTCATATGACTGGGATTTCCATGAAAAAGATTGTGGGCCGAAAATGGGTGATCACTGTACATTTCTCTTCTGTTTCCTATTTATATTTCTATTTTACCTCCTCAATTTAGCATTATGGACAGGGAAAGACCTAATCTAAAATCTGCTCAAAAATATTTTGCCTTCAAATTCATACCGTGATCGTAGCATGCATGGACTTGACTCATATCACTGGGATTTCCATGAAAAAGATTGTGGACAAAATTGGGTGATCACTGTACATTTCTCTTCTGTTTCCTCTTTATATTTATATTTTACCTCCTCAATTTAGCATTATGGACAGGGAAAGACCTAATCTAAAATCTGCTCAAAAATATTTTGCCTTCAAATTCATACCGTGATCGTCGCATGCATTGATTCGACTCATATGACTGGGATTTCCATGAAAAGATTGTGGGCCGAAAGTGGGTGATCACTGTACATTTCTCTTCTGTTTCCTATTTATATTTATATATTACCTCCCCAATTTAGCATTATAGACAGGGAAAGACCTAATCTAAAATCTGCACAAAAATATTTTGCCTTCAAATTCATACCGTGATCGTAGCATGCATGGACTAGACTTATATGACTGGGATTTCCATGAAAAAGATTGTTGGCAGAAAATGGGTGATCACTGTAAATTTCTCTTCTGTTTCCTATTTATATTTATATTTTACCTCCGCAATTTAGCATTATGGACAGGGAAAGACATTATATAAGCGCTGCATACAAATATTTTGCCTTCAAATTCATACCGTGATCGTAGCATGCATGGACTGGACTCATATGACTGGGATTTCCATGAAAAAGATTGTGGGCCGAAAATGGGTGATCACTGTACATTTCTCTTCTGTTTCCTATTTATATTTCTATTTTACCTCCTCAATTTATCATAATGAACAGGGAAAGACCTAATCTAAAATCTGCACAAAAATATTTTGCCTTCAAATTCATACCGTGATCGTAGCATGCATGGACTCGACTCAGATGACTGGGATTTCCTTGAAAAAGATTTTGGGCCGAAAATGGGTGATCACTGTACATTTCACTTCTGTTTCCTATTTATATTTCTATTTTACCTCCTCAATTTAGCATTATGGACAGGGAAAGACCTAATCTAAAATCTGCAGAAAAATATTTTGCCTTCAAATTCATACCGTAATCGTAGCATGCATGGACTCGACTCATATGACTGGTATTTCCATGAAAAAGATTGTGGGCCGAAAATGGGTGATCACTGTACATTTCTCTTCTGTATTCTATTTATATTTCTATTTTACCTCCTCAATTTAGCATTATGGACAGGGAAAGACCTCATCTAAGATCTGCACAAAAATATTTTGCCTTCAAATTCATACCGTGATCGTAGCATCCATGGACTCAACTCATATGACTTGGATTTCCATGAAAAAGATAGTGGGCAGAAAATGGGTGATCACTGTATATTTCTCTTCTGTTTCCTATTTATATTTATATTTTACCTCCTCAATTTAGTATTATGGACAGGGAAAGGCCTAATCTAAAATCTGCAAAAAAATATTTTGCCTTCAAATTCATACCGTGATCGTAGCATGCTTGGACTGGACTTATATGACTGGGATTTCCATGAAAAAGATAGTGGGCAGAAAATGGGTGATCACTGTACATTTCTCTTCTGTTTCCTATTTATATTTATATTTTACCTCCTCAATTTAGCATTATGGACAGGGAAAGACCTATTCTAAAATCTGCACAAAAATATTTTGCTTTCAAATTCATACCGTGATCGTAGCATGCATGGACTCGACTCATATGACTGGGATTTCCATGAAAAAGATTGTGGGCCGAAAATGGGTGATCACTGTACATTTCTATTCTGTTTCCTATTTATATTTCTATTTTACCTCCTCGATTTAGCATTATGGACAGGAAAAAACCTCATCTAAGATCTGCACAAAAATATATTGCCTTCAAATTCATACCGTGATCGTCGCATGCATTGATTCGACTCATATGACTGGGATTTCCATGAAAAGATTGTGGGCCGAAAGTGGGTGATCACTGTACATTTCTCTTCTGTTTCCTATTTATATTTATATATTACCTCCCCAATTTAGCATTATAGACAGGGAAAGACCTAATCTAAAATCTGCACAAAAATATTTTGCCTTCAAATTCATACCGTGATCGTAGCATGCATTGACTCAACTCATATGACTGGGATTTCCATGAAAAAGATAGTGGGCAGAAAATGGGTGATCTCTGTACATTTCTCTTCTGTTTCCTATTTATATTTATATTTTACCTCCTCAATTTAGCATTATGGACAGGGAAAGACCTATTCTAAAATCTGCACAAAAATATTTTGCTTTCAAATTCATACCGTGATCGTAGCATGCATGGACTCAACTCATATGACTGGGATTTCCATGAAAAAGATTGTCGGCCGAAAATGGGTGATCACTGTACATTTCTCTTCTGTTTCCTATTTATATTTATATTTTACCTCCTCAATTTAGCATTATGGACAGGGAAAGAACTAATCTAAAATCTGCACAAAAATATTTTTCCTTCAAATTCGTACCGTGATCGTAGCATGCATGGACTCGACTCATATGACTGGGATTTCCATGAAAAAGATTGTGGACAGAAAATGGGTGATCACTGTACATTTCTCTTCCATTTCCTATTTATATTTATATTTTACTTCCTTCATTTAGCATTATGGACAGGGAAAGTCCTAATCTAAGTTCTGCACAAAAATATTTTTCCTTCAAATTCATATCGTGAATCGCAGCATGCATGGACTCGACTCATATGACTGGGATTTCCATGAAAAAGATTGTGGGCCGAAAATGGGTGATCACTGTCCATTTCTCTTCTGTTTCCTATTTATATTTATATTTTATCTCCTCAATTTAGCATTATGGACAGGGAAAGACGTAATCTAAGATCTGTACAAAAATATTTTGCCTTCAAATTCATACCGTGATCGTAGCATGCATGGACTCTACTCATATGACTGGGATTTCCATGAAAAAGATTGTGCGCCGAAAATGGGGGATCACTGTACATTTCTCTTCTGTATCCTATTTATATTTTTATTTTACCTCCTTAATTTAGCATTATGGACAGAGAAAGACCTAATCTAAGATCTGCACAAAAATATTTTGCCTTCAAATTCATACCTTGATCGTGGCATGCATGGATTCGACTCATATGACTGGGATTTCCATGAAAAAGATTGTCGGCCGAAAATGGGTGATCACTGTACATTTCTCTTTTGTTTCCTATTTATATTTGTATTTTACCTCCACAATTTAGCATTATGGACAGGGAAAGACCTAATCTAAGATCTGCACAAAAATATTTTGCCTTCAAATTCATACCGTGATCGTAGCTTGCATGGACTCGACTCATATGACTGGGATTTCCATTAAAAAGATTGTGGGCAGAAAATTGGGTGATCACTGTACATTTCTCTTCTGTTTCCTATTTATATTTCTATTTTACCTCCTCAATTTAGCATTATGGACAGGGAAAGTCCTAATCTAAGATGTGCACAAAAATATTTTGCCTTAAATTCATACCGTGAACGTAGCATGCATGGACTCGACTCATATGACTGGGATTTCCATGAAAAAGATTGTGGGCCGAAAATGGGTGATCACTGTACATTTCTCTTCTGTTTCCTATTTATATTTCTTTTTTACCTCCTCAATTTAGCATTATGGACAGGGAAAAACATAATCTAAGCTCTGCACAAAAATATTTTGCCTTCAAATTCATACCGTGATCGTAGCATGCATGGACTCGACTCATATGACTGTGATTTCCATGAAAAATATTGTGGGCCGAAAATGGGTGATCACCGTACATTTCCCTTCTGTTTCCTATTTATATTTCTATTTTACCTCCTCAATTTAGTATTATGGACAGGTAAAGACGTAATCTAAAATCTGCTCAAAAATATTTTGCCTTCAAATTTATACCGTGATCGTAGCATGCATGGACTCGACTCATATGACTGAGATTTCCATGAAAAAGATGGTGGGCCGAAAATGGGTGATCACTGTATACTTCTCTTCTGTTTCCTATTTATATTTTATTTTACCTGCTCAATTTAGCATTATGGACAGGGAAAAACATAATCAAAGCTCTGCACAAAAATATTCTGCCTTCAAATTCATACCGTGATCGTAGCATGCATGGACTCTACTCATATGACTTAGATTTCCATGAAAAAGATAGTGGGCCGAAAATGGGTGATCACTGTACATTTCTCTTCTGTTTCCCATTTATCTTTCTATTTTACATCCTCAATTTAGCATTATGGACAGGGAAAGACCTAATCTAAGCACTGCACAAAAATATTTTGCCTTCAAATTCATACCGTGATCGTAGCATGCATGGACTCGACTCATATGACTGGGATTTTCATGAAAAAGATTGTGGGACGAAAATGGGTGATCACTGTACATTTCTCTTCTGTTTCCTATTTATATTTATATTTTACCTCCTCAATTTAGCATTATGGACAGGGAAAGACCTAATCTAAAATCTGCTCAAAAATATTTTGCCTTCAAATTCATACCGTGATCGTAGCATGAATGGACTCAACTCATATGATTGGGATTTCCATGAAAAAGATTGTCGGCCGAAAATGGGTGATCACTGTACATTTCTCTTCTGTTTCCTATTTATATTTATATTTTACCTCCTCAATTTAGCATTATGGACAGGGAAAGAACTAATCTAAAATCTGCACAAAAATATTTTTCCTTTAAATTCGTACCGTGATGATAGCATGCATGGACTCGACTCATATGACTGGGATTTCCATGAAAAAGATTGTGGCCCGAAAATTGGTGATCACTATATATTTCTCATCTGTATTCTATTTATATTTCTATTTTACCTACTAAATTTAGGATTATGGACAGGGAAAGACCTAATCTAAGCTCTGCACAAAAATATTTTGCCTTCAAATTCATACCGTGATCGTAGCATGCATGGACTCGACTCATATGACTGGGATTTCCATGAAATAGATTGTGGGCAGAAAATGGGTGATCACTGTACATTTCTCTTCTGTTTCCTATTCATATTTCTATTTTACCTCCTCAATTTAGCATTATGGACAGGGAAAAACATAATCTAAGCTCTGCACAAAAATATTTTGCCTTCAAATTCATACCGTGATCGTAGCATGCATGGACTCGACTCATATGACTGTGATTTCCATGAAAAATATTGTGGGCCGAAAATGGGTGATCACCGTACATTTCCCTTCTGTTTCCTATTTATATTTCTATTTTACCTCCTCAATTTAGTATTATGGACAGGGAAAGACGTAATCTAAAATCTGCTCAAAAATATTTTGCCTTCAAATTTATACCGTGATCGTAGCATGCATGGACTCGACTCATATGACTGAGATTTCCATGAAAAAGATGGTGGGCCGAAAATGGGTGATCACTGTACATTTCTCTTCTGTTTCCTATTTATATTTCTATTTTACCTGCTCAATTTAGCATTATGGACAGGGAAAAACATAATCAAAGCTCTGCACAAAAATATTCTGCCTTCAAATTCATACCGTGATCGTAGCATGCATGGACTCGACTCATATGACTGGGATTTCCATGAAAAAGATAGTGGGCCGAAAATGGGTGATCACTGTACATTTCTCTTCTGTTTCCGATTTATATTTATATTTTACCTCCTCAATTTAGCATTATGGGCAGGGTAAGACCTAATCTAAGCTCTGCACAAAAATATTTTGCTTTCAAATTCATACCGTGATCGTAGCATGCATGAACTCGACTCATATGACTGGGATTTCCATGAAAAAGATTGTAGGCCGAAAATGGGAGATCACTGTATATTTCTCTTCTGTTTCCTATTTATATTTCTTTTATACCTCCTCAATTTAGCATTATGCCCAGGGAAAGACCTAATCTAAGCTCTGCACGAAAATATTTTGCCTTCAAATACATACCGTGATCGTAGCATGTATGGACTGGACTCATATGACTTGGATTTCCATGAAAAAGATTGTGGGCAGAAAATGGGTGATCACTGCACATTTCTCTTCTGTTTCCTATTTATATTTATATTTTACCTCCTCAATTTAGCATTAGGGACAGGGAAAGACCTAATCTAAGCTCTGCACAAAAATATTTTGCCTTCAAATTCAGACCGTGATCGTAGCATGCATGGACTCGACTCATATGACTTGGATTTCCATGAAAAAGATTGTGGGCAGAAAATGGGTGATCACTGTACATTTCTCTTCTGTTTCCTATTTACATTTCTATTTTACCTCCTCAATTTAGCATTATGGACAGGGAAAGACCTAATGTAAGGTCTGCACAAAAATATTTTGCCTTCAAATTCATACCGTGAGCGTAGCATGCATGGACTTGACTCATATGACTGGGATTTCCATGAAAAAGATTGTAGGCCGAAAATGGGTGATCACTGTACATTTCTCTTCTGTTTCCTATTTATATTTATATTTTACCTCCACAATTTAGCATTATGGACAGGGAAAGACCTAATCTAAAATCTGCACAAAAATATTTTGCTTTCAAATTCATACCGTGATCGTAGCATGCATGGACTCGACTCATATGACTGGGATTTCCATGAAAAAGATAGTGGGCCGAAAATGGGTGATCACTGTACATTTCGCTTCTGTTTCCTATATATATTTCTAATTTGCTTCCTTCATTTAGCATTATGGATAGGGAAAGACCTAATCTAAGGTCATCACAAAAATATTTTGCCTTCAAATTCATACCGTGAGTGTAGCATGCATGGACTAGACTCATATGACTGGGATTTCCATGAAAAAGATTGTGGGCCGAAAATGGGTGATCACTGTACATTTCTCTTCTGTTTCCTATTTATATTTCTATTTTACTTTTCAATTTAGCATTATGGACAGGGAAAGACCTAATCTAACGTCTGCACAAAAATATTTTCCCTTCAAATTCATACCGTGAGCGTAGCATGCATGGACTTGACTCATATGACTGGGATTTCCCTGAAAAAGATTGTGGGCCGAAAATGGGTGATCACTGTACATTTCGCTTCTGTTTCCTATATATATTTCTATTTTACCTCCTCAATTTAGCATTATGGACAGGGAAAGACCTAATCTAAAATCTGCACAAATATATATTGCCTTCAAATTCATACCGTCATCGTAGCATGCATGGACTCGACTCATATGACTGGGATTTCCATGAAAAAGATAGTGGGCCGAAAATGGGTGATCACTGCACATTTCTCTTCTGTTTCCTATTTATATTTCTATTTTACCTCCTCAATTTAGCATTAGGGACAGGGAAAGACCTAATCTAAGCTCTGCACAAAAATATTTTGCCTTCAAATTCAGACCGTGATCGTAGCATGCATGGACTCGACTCATATGACTGGGATTTCCATGAAAAAGATTGTGGGCAGAAAATGGGTGATCACTGTACATTTCTCTTCTGTTTCCTATTTACATTTCTATTTTACCTCCTCAATTTAGCATTATGGACAGGGAAAGACCTAATGTAAGGTCTGCACAAAAATATTTTGCCTTCAAATTCATACCGTGAGCGTAGCATGCATGGACTTGACTCATATGACTGGGATTTCCATGAAAAAGATTGTAGGCCGAAAATGGGTGATCACTGTACATTTCTCTTCTGTTTCCTATTTATATTTATATTTTACCTCCACAATTTAGCATTATGGACAGGGAAAGACCTAATCTAAAATCTGCACAAAAATATTTTGCTTTCAAATTCATACCGTGATCGTAGCATGCATGGACTCGACTCATATGACTGGGATTTCCATGAAAAAGATAGTGGGCCGAAAATGGGTGATCACTGTACATTTCGCTTCTGTTTCCTATATATATTTCTAATTTGCTTCCTTCATTTAGCATTATGGATAGGGAAAGACCTAATCTAAGGTCATCACAAAAATATTTTGCCTTCAAATTCATACCGTGAGTGTAGCATGCATGGACTAGACTCATATGACTGGGATTTCCATGAAAAAGATTGTGGGCCGAAAATGGGTGATCACTGTACATTTCTCTTCTGTTTCCTATTTATATTTCTATTTTACTTTTCAATTTAGCATTATGGACAGGGAAAGACCTAATCTAACGTCTGCACAAAAATATTTTCCCTTCAAATTCATACCGTGAGCGTAGCATGCATGGACTTGACTCATATGACTGGGATTTCCCTGAAAAAGATTGTGGGCCGAAAATGGGTGATCACTGTACATTTCGCTTCTGTTTCCTATATATATTTCTATTTTACCTCCTCAATTTAGCATTATGGACAGGGAAAGACCTAATCTAAAATCTGCACAAATATATATTGCCTTCAAATTCATACCGTCATCGTAGCATGCATGGACTCGACTCATATGACTGGGATTTCCATGAAAAAGATAGTGGGCCGAAAATGGGTGATCACTGCACATTTCTCTTCTGTTTCCTATTTATATTTCTATTTTACCTCCTCAATTTAGCATTAGGGACAGGGAAAGACCTAATCTAAGCTCTGCACAAAAATATTTTGCCTTCAAATTCAGACCGTGATCGTAGCATGCATGGACTCGACTCATATGACTGGGATTTCCATGAAAAAGATTGTAGGCCGAAAATGGGTGATCACTGTACATTTCTCTTCTGTTTCCTATTTATATTTCTATTTTACTTCTTCAATTTAGCATTATGGACAGGGAAAGACCTAATCTAAGGTCATCACAAAAATATTTTGCCTTCAAATTCATACCGTGAGCGTAGCATGCATGGACTAGACTCATATGACTGGGATTTCCATGAAAAAGATTGTTGGCCGAAAATGGGTGATCACTGTACATTTCTCTTCTGTTTCCTATTTATATTTCTATTTTACCTCCTCAATTTAGCATTATGGACAGGGAAAGACCTAATCTAAAATCTGAAGAAAAATATTTTACCTTCAAATTCATACTGTGATCGTAGCATGCATGGACTTGACTCATATGACTGGGATTTCCATGAAAAAGATTGTGGGCCGAAAATGGGTGATCACTGTACATTTCTCTTCTGTTTCCTATTTATATTTATATTTTACCTCCTCAATTTAGCATTATGGAAAGGGAAAGACCTAATCTAAAATCTGCACAAAAATATTTTGCTTTCAAATTCATACCGTGATCGTAGCATGCATGGACTAGACTCATATGACTGGGATTTCCATGAAAAAGATTGTGGGCCGATAATGGATGATCACTGTATATTTCTCTTCTGTTTCCTATTCATATTTATATTTTACCTCCTCAATTTAGCATTATGGACAGGGAAAGACCTAATCTAAGCTCTGCACAAAAATATTTTGCCTTCAAATTCATACCGTGATCGTAGCATGCATGGACTCGACTCATATGACTGGGATTTCCATGAAAAAGATTGTGGGCCAAAAATGGGTGATCACTGTACATTTTTCTTCTGTTTCCTATTTATATTTATATTTTACCTCCTCAATTTAGCATTATGGCCAGGGAAAGACCTAATCTAAGCTCTGCACAAAAATATTTTGCTTTCAAATTCATACCGTGATCGTAGCATGCATGGACTCGATTCATATGACTGGGATTTCCATGAAAAAGATTGTGGGCCGAAAATGGGTGATCACTGTAAATTTCTCTTCTGTTTCCTATTTATATTTATATTTCACCTGCTCAATTTAGCATTATGGACAGGAAAAGACCTAATCTAAAATCTGCACAAAAATATTTTGCTTTCAAATTCATACCGTGATCGTAGCATGCATGGGCTCGACTCATATGACTGGGATTTCCATGAAAAAGATTGTGGGCCGAAAATGGGTGATCACTGTACATTTCGCTTCTGTTTCCTATTTATATTTCTATTTTACTTCTTCAATTTAGCATTATGGACAGGGAAAGACCTAATCTAAGGTCATCACAAAAATATTTTGCCTTCAAATTCATACCGTGAGCGTAGCATGCATGGACTAGACTCATATGACTGGGATTTCCATGAAAAAGATTGTTGGCCGAAAATGGGTGATCACTGTACATTTCTCTTCTGTTTCCTATTTATATTTCTATTTTACCTCCTCAATTTAGCATTATGGACAGGGAAAGACCTAATCTGAAATCTGCAGAAAAATATTTTACCTTCAAATTCATACTGTGATCGTAGCATGCATGGACTCGACTCATATGACTGGGATTTCCATGAAAAAGATTGTGGGCCGAAAATGGGTGATCACTGTACATTTCTCTTCTGTTTCCTATTTATATTTATATTTTACCTCCTCAATTTAGCATTATGGACAGGGAAAGACCTAATCTAAAATCTGCACAAAAATATTTTGCTTTCAAATTCATACCGTGATCGTAGCATGCATGGACTAGACTCATATGACTGGGATTTCCATGAAAAAGATTGTGGGCCAAAAATGGGTGATCACTGTACATTTTTCTTCTGTTTCCTATTTATATTTATATTTTACCTCCTCAATTTAGCATTATGGACAGGGAAAGACCTAATCTAAGCTCTGCACAAAAATATTTTGCCTTCAAATTCATACCGTGATCGTAGCATGCATGGACTCGACTCATATGACTGGGATTTCCATGAAAAAGATTGTGGGCCAAAAATGGGTGATCACTGTACATTTTTCTTCTGTTTCCTATTTATATTTATATTTTACCTCCTCAATTTAGCATTATGGACAGGGAAAGACTTAATCTAAAATCTGCACAAAAATATTTTGCTTTCACATTCATACCGTGATCGTAGCATGCATGGACTCGACTCATATGACTGGGATTTCCATGAAAAAGATTGTGGGCCGAAAATGGGTGATCACTGTAAATTTCTCTTCTGTTTCCTATTTATATTTATATTTTACCTCCTCAATTTAGCATTATGGACAGGAAAAGACCTAATCTAAAATCTGCACAAAAATATTTTGCTTTCAAATTCATACCGTGATCGTAGCATGCATGGACTCGACTCATATGACTGGGATTTCCATGAAAAAGATTGTGGGCCGAAAATGGGTGATCACTGTACATTTCTCTTCTGTTTCCTATTTATATTACTATTTTACCTCCTCAATTTAGCATTATGGACAGGGAAAGACGTTATCAAAAATCTACACAAAAATATTTTGCCTTCAAATTCATACCGTGATCGTAGCATGCAAGGACTCGACTCATATGACTGGGATTTCCATGAAAAAGATTGTGGGCAGAAAATGGGTGATCACTGTACATTTCTCTTCTGTTTCCTATTTATATTTATATTTTACTTCTTTAATTTAGCATTATGGACAGGGAAAGACATAATCTAAGCACTGCAAAAAAATATTTTGCCTTCAAATTCATACCGTGATCGTAGCATGTATGGACTCGACTCATATGACTGCGATTTCCATGAAAAAGATTGTGGACAGAAAATGGGTGATCACTGTATATTTCTCTTCTGTTTCCTATTTATATTTATATTTTACTTCCTCAATTTAGCATTATGGACAGGGAAAGACCTTATCTAAGCTCTGCAAAAAAATATTTTGCCTTCAAATTCATACCGTGATCGTAGCATGCAGGGACTCGACTCATATCACTGGGATTTCCATGAAAAAGATTGTGGGCAGAAAATTGGTGATCACTGTACATTTCTCTTCTGTTTCTTATTTATATTTCTATTTTCCCTCCCCAATTTAGCATTATGGACAGAGAAAGACCTAATCTAAGATCTTCAAAAAAATATTTTGTATTCAAATTCATACCGTGACCGTAGCATGCATGGACTCGACTCATATGACTGGGATTTCCATGAAAAAGATTGTGGGCAGATAATGGGTGATCACTGTACATTTCTCTTCTGTTTCCTATTTAAATTTTACTTCCTTAATTAAGCATTATGGACAGGGAAACACCTAATCTAAGATCTACACAAAAATATTTTGCCTTCAAATTCATACCGTGATCGTAGCATGCATGGACTTGACTCATATGACTGGGATTTCCATGAAAAAGATTGTGGGCAGAAAATGGTTGATCACTGTACATTTCTCTACTGATTTCTATTTATATTTCTATTTTAATTCCTCAATTTAGCATTATGGACAGTGAATGACCTAATCTAAGATCTGTAAGAAAATATTTTGCCTTCAAATTCATACCGTGATCGTAGCATGCATGGACTCGACTCATATGACTGGGATTTCCATGAAAAAGATTGTGGGCTCAAAATGGGTGATTACTGTACATTTCTCTTCTGTTTCCTATTTATATTTATATTTTACTTCTTTAATTTAGCATTATGGACAGGGAAAGACATAATCTAAGCTCTGCAAAAAAATATTTTGCCTTCAAATTCATACCGTGATCGTAGCATGCATGGACTCGATTCATATCACTGGGATTTCCATGAAAAAGATTGTGGGCTCAAAATGGGTGATTACTGTACATTTCTCTTCTGTTTCCTATTTATATTTCTATTGTACCTCCTCAATTTAGCGTTATGGACAGGGAAAGACCTAATCTAAGCTCTGCAAAAAAATATTTTGCCTTCAAATTCATACCGTGATCATAGCATACATGGACTCGACTCATATGACTGGGATTTCCATGTAAAATATTGTGATTTGTAAATGGGTGATCACTGTAGATTTCTCATTTGTATTCTATTCATATTTATATTTTACCTCCTCAATTTAGCATTATGGGCAGTGAAAGACCTCATCTAAGATCTTCACAAAAATATTTTGCCTTCAAATTCATACCGTGATCGTAGCATGCATGGACTCGAATCATATGACTAGGATTTCCATGAAAAATATTGTGGGCCGAAAATGGGTGATCACTGTACATTTCTCTGCTGTTTCCTATTTATATTTATATTTTACCTCCTAAATTTAGCATTATGGACAGGGAAAGACCTAATCTAAGCTATGCACAAAAATATCTTGCCTTCAAATTCATACCGTGATCGTAGCATTCATGGACTAGACTCATATGATTGGGATTTCCATGAAAAAGATTGTGGGCCGAAAATGGGTGATCACTGTACATTTCTCTTCTGTTTCCTATTTATATTTGTATTTTACCTCCTCAATTTAGCATTATGGACAGGGAAAGACCTAATCCAAGATCTGCACAGAAAAATTTTCCCTTCAAATTCATACCGTGAACGTAGCATGCATAGACTCGACTCATATGACTGGGATTTCCATGAAAAAGATTGTGGGCAGAAAATGGATTATCACTGTACATTTCTCTTCTGTTTCCTATTTATATTTATATTTTACCTCCTCAATTTAGCATTATGGATAGGGAAAGACCAAATCTAATATCTGCAAAAAATATTTTGCCTTCAAATTCATACCGTGATCGTAGCATGCATGGACTCGAATCATATGACTAGGATTTCCATGGAAAAGATTGTGGGCCGAAAATGTGTGATCACTTTACATTTCTCATCTGTATTCTATTTATATTTCTATTTTACCTACTAAATTTAGCATTATAGACAGTGAAAGACCTAATCTAAGATCTGCACAAAAATATTTTGCCTTCAAATTCATACCGTGATCGTAGCATGCATGGACTCGACTCATATGACTGGGATTTCCATGAAAAAGATTGTGGGTAGAAAATGGGTGATCACTGTAAATTTCTCTTCTGTTTCCTATTTATATTTATATTTTACCTCCTCAATTTAGCATTATGGATAGGGAAAGACCAAATCTAATATCTGCAAAAAATATTTTGCCTTCAAATTCATACCGTGATCGTAGCATACATGGACTCGTATCATATGACTGGGATTTCCATGAAAAATATTGTGGGCCGAAAATGGGTGATCACTGTACATTTCTCTTCTGTTTCCTACTTATATTTCTATTTTACCTCCTCAATTTAGCATTATGGACAGCGAAAGACCTAATCTAAATTCTGCACATAAATATTTTGCTTTCAAATTCATTCCGTGATCGTAGCATGCATGGACACGACGTATATGACTGGGATTTCCATGAAAAAGATTGTGGGCCAAAAATGGGTGATCACTGTACATTTTTCTTCTATTTCCTATTTATATTTATATTTTACCTCCTCAATTTAGTATTATGGACAGGGAAAGACCTAATCTAAAATCTTCACAAAAATATTTTGCTTTCAAATTCATACCATGATCGTAGCATGCATGGACTCGACTCATATGACTGGGATTTCCATGAAAAAGATTGTGGGCCGAAAATGTGTGATCACTGTACATTTCTCTTCTGTTTCCTATTTATATTTCTATTTTACCTCCTCAATTTAGCATTATGGACAGGGAAAGACATAATCTAAGCTCTGCACAAAAATATTTTGCCTTCAAATTCATACCGTGATCGTAGGATGCATGGACTCGACTCATATGACTGGGATTACCATGAAAAGATTGTGGGCCGAAAATGGTTGATCACTGTACATTTCTCTTCTGTTTCCTATTTATATTTCTATTTTACCTCCTCAATTTAGCAGTATGGACAGGGAAAGACCTAATCTAAAATCTGCACAAAAATATTTTGCCTTCAAATTTATACCGTGATCGTAGCATGCATGGACTCGACTCATATGACTGGGATTTCCATGAAAAAGATTGTGGGCCGAAAATGGGTGATCACTGTACATTTCTCTTCCGTTTCCTATTTATATTTCTATTTTACCTCCTCAATTTAGCATTATGGACAGGAAAAGACCTAATCTAAAATCTGCACCAAAATATTTTGCCTTCAAATTTATACCATGATCGTAGCATGCATGGACTCGACTCATATGACTGGGAATTACATGAAAAAGATTTTGGTCCGAAAATGGGTGATCACTGTACATTTCTCTTCTGTTTCCTATTTATATTTCTATTTTACCTCCTCCATTTAGCATTATGGACAGGGAAAGACCTCATCTAAGATCTGGACAAAAATATTTTGCCTTCAAATTCATACCGTGATCGTAGCATGCATGGACTCAACTCATATGACTGGGATTTCCATGAAAAAGATAGTGGGCAGAAAATCGGTGATCACTGTACATTTCTCTTCTGTTTCCTATTTATATTTCTATTTTACCTCCTCAATTTAGCTTTATGGACAGGGAAAGACCTAATCTAAAATCTGCACAAAAATATTTTGCCTTCAAATTCATACCGTGATCGTAGCATGCATGGACTCGACTCATATGACTGGGATTTCCATGAAAAAGATTGTGGGCCTAAAATGTGTGATCACTCTACATTTCTCTTCCGTTTCCTATTTATATTTATATTTTACCTCCTCAATTTAGCATCATGGACAGGAAAAGACCTAATCTAAAATCTGCACAAAAATATTTTGCCTTCAAATTCATACCGTGATCGTAGCATGCATGGACTAGACTCATATGACTGGGATTTCCATGAAAAAGATTGTGGGCCAAAAATGGGTGATCACTGTACATTTTTCTTCTGTTTCCTATTTATATTTATATTTTACCTCCTCAATTTAGCATTATGGACAGGGAAAGACCTAATCTAAGCTCTGCACAAAAATATTTTGCCTTCAAATTCATACCGTGATCGTAGCATGCATGGACTCGACTCATATGACTGGGATTTCCATGAAAAAGATTGTGGGCCAAAAATGGGTGATCACTGTACATTTTTCTTCTGTTTCCTATTTATATTTATATTTTACCTCCTCAATTTAGCATTATGGACAGGGAAAGACTTAATCTAAAATCTGCACAAAAATATTTTGCTTTCAAATTCATACCGTGATCGTAGCATGCATGGACTCGACTCATATGACTGGGATTTCCATGAAAAAGATTGTGGGCCGAAAATGGGTGATCACTGTAAATTTCTCTTCTGTTTCCTATTTATATTTATATTTTACCTCCTCAATTTAGCATTATGGACAGGAAAAGACCTAATCTAAAATCTGCACAAAAATATTTTGCTTTCAAATTCATACCGTGATCGTAGCATGCATGGACTCGACTCATATGACTGGGATTTCCATGAAAAAGATTGTGGGCCGAAAATGGGTGATCACTGTACATTTCTCTTCTGCTTCCTATTTATATTACTATTTTACCTCCTCAATTTAGCATTATGGACAGGGAAAGACGTTATCAAAAATCTACACAAAAATATTTTGCCTTCAAATTCATACCGTGATCGTAGCATGCAAGGACTCGACTCATATGACTGGGATTTCCATGAAAAAGATTGTGGGCAGAAAATGGGTGATCACTGTACATTTCTCTTCTGTTTCCTATTTATATTTATATTTTACTTCTTTAATTTAGCATTATGGACAGGGAAAGACATAATCTAAGCACTGCAAAAAAATATTTTGCCTTCAAATTCATACCGTGATCGTAGCATGTATGGACTCGACTCATATGACTGCGATTTCCATGAAAAAGATTGTGGACAGAAAATGGGTGATCACTGTATATTTCTCTTCTGTTTCCTATTTATATTTATATTTTACTTCCTCAATTTAGTATTATGGACAGGGAAAGACCTTATCTAAGCTCTGCAAAAAAATATTTTGCCTTCAAATTCATACCGTGATCGTAGCATGCAGGGACTCGACTCATATCACTGGGATTTCCATGAAAAAGATTGTGGGCAGAAAATTGGTGATCACTGTACATTTCTCTTCTGTTTCTTATTTATATTTCTATTTTCCCTCCCCAATTTAGCATTATGGACAGAGAAAGACCTAATCTAAGATCTTCAAAAAAATATTTTGTATTCAAATTCATACCGTGACCGTAGCATGCATGGACTCGACTCATATGACTGGGATTTCCATGAAAAAGATTGTGGGCAGATAATGGGTGATCACTGTACATTTCTCTTCTGTTTCCTATTTAAATTTTACTTCCTTAATTAAGCATTATGGACAGGGAAACACCTAATCTAAGATCTACACAAAAATATTTTGCCTTCAAATTCATACCGTGATCGTAGCATGCATGGACTTGACTCATATGACTGGGATTTCCATGAAAAAGATTGTGGGCAGAAAATGGTTGATCACTGTACATTTCTCTACTGATTTCTATTTATATTTCTATTTTAATTCCTCAATTTAGCATTATGGACAGTGAATGACCTAATCTAAGATCTGTAAGAAAATATTTTGCCTTCAAATTCATACCGTGATCGTAGCATGCATGGACTCGACTCATATGACTGGGATTTCCATGAAAAAGATTGTGGGCTCAAAATGGGTGATTACTGTACATTTCTCTTCTGTTTCCTATTTATATTTATATTTTACTTCTTTAATTTAGCATTATGGACAGGGAAAGACATAATCTAAGCTCTGCAAAAAAATATTTTGCCTTCAAATTCATACCGTGATCGTAGCATGCATGGACTCGATTCATATCACTGGGATTTCCATGAAAAAGATTGTGGGCTCAAAATGGGTGATTACTGTACATTTCTCTTCTGTTTCCTATTTATATTTCTATTGTACCTCCTCAATTTAGCGTTATGGACAGGGAAAGACCTAATCTAAGCTCTGCAAAAAAATATTTTGCCTTCAAATTCATACCGTGATCATAGCATACATGGACTCGACTCATATGACTGGGATTTCCATGTAAAATATTGTGATTTGTAAATGGGTGATCACTGTAGATTTCTCATTTGTATTCTATTCATATTTATATTTTACCTCCTCAATTTAGCATTATGGGCAGTGAAAGACCTCATCTAAGATCTTCACAAAAATATTTTGCCTTCAAATTCATACCGTGATCGTAGCATGCATGGACTCGAATCATATGACTAGGATTTCCATGAAAAATATTGTGGGCCGAAAATGGGTGATCACTGTACATTTCTCTGCTGTTTCCTATTTATATTTATATTTTACCTCCTAAATTTAGCATTATGGACAGGGAAAGACCTAATCTAAGCTATGCACAAAAATATCTTGCCTTCAAATTCATACCGTGATCGTAGCATTCATGGACTAGACTCATATGATTGGGATTTCCATGAAAAAGATTGTGGGCCGAAAATGGCTGATCACTGTACATTTCTCTTCTGTTTCCTATTTATATTTATATTTTACCTCCTCAATTTAGCATTATGGATAGGGAAAGACCAAATCTAATATCTGCAAAAAATATTTTGCCTTCAAATTCATACCGTGATCGTAGCATGCATGGACTCGAATCATATGACTAGGATTTCCATGGAAAAGATTGTGGGCCGAAAATGTGTGATCACTTTACATTTCTCATCTGTATTCTATTTATATTTCTATTTTACCTACTAAATTTAGCATTATAGACAGTGAAAGACCTAATCTAAGATCTGCACAAAAATATTTTGCCTTCAAATTCATACCGTGATCGTAGCATGCATGGACTCGACTCATATGACTGGGATTTCCATGAAAAAGATTGTGGGTAGAAAATGGGTGATCACTGTAAATTTCTCTTCTGTTTCCTATTTATATTTATATTTTACCTCCTCAATTTAGCATTATGGATAGGGAAAGACCAAATCTAATATCTGCAAAAAATATTTTGCCTTCAAATTCATACCGTGATCGTAGCATACATGGACTCGTATCATATGACTGGGATTTCCATGAAAAATATTGTGGGCCGAAAATGGGTGATCACTGTACATTTCTCTTCTGTTTCCTACTTATATTTCTATTTTACCTCCTCAATTTAGCATTATGGACAGCGAAAGACCTAATCTAAATTCTGCACAAAAATATTTTGCTTTCAAATTCATTCCGTGATCGTAGCATGCATGGACACGACGTATATGACTGGGATTTCCATGAAAAAGATTGTGGGCCAAAAATGGGTGATCACTGTACATTTTTCTTCTATTTCCTATTTATATTTATATTTTACCTCCTCAATTTAGTATTATGGACAGGGAAAGACCTAATCTAAAATCTTCACAAAAATATTTTGCTTTCAAATTCATACCATGATCGTAGCATGCATGGACTCGACTCATATGACTGGGATTTCCATGAAAAAGATTGTGGGCCGAAAATGTGTGATCACTGTACATTTCTCTTCTGTTTCCTATTTATATTTCTATTTTACCTCCTCAATTTAGCATTATGGACAGGGAAAGACATAATCTAAGCTCTGCACAAAAATATTTTGCCTTCAAATTCATACCGTGATCGTAGGATGCATGGACTCGACTCATATGACTGGGATTACCATGAAAAGATTGTGGGCCGAAAATGGTTGATCACTGTACATTTCTCTTCTGTTTCCTATTTATATTTCTATTTTACCTCCTCAATTTAGCAGTATGGACAGGGAAAGACCTAATCTAAAATCTGCACAAAAATATTTTACCTTCAAATTTATACCGTGATCGTAGCATGCATGGACTCGACTCATATGACTGGGATTTCCATGAAAAAGATTGTGGGCCGAAAATGGGTGATCACTGTACATTTCTCTTCCGTTTCCTATTTATATTTCTATTTTACCTCCTCAATTTAGCATTATGGACAGGAAAAGACCTAATCTAAAATCTGCACCAAAATATTTTGCCTTCAAATTTATACCATGATCGTAGCATGCATGGACTCGACTCATATGACTGGGATTTACATGAAAAAGATTGTGGTCCGAAAATGGGTGATCACTGTACATTTCTCTTCTGTTTCCTATTTATATTTCTATTTTACCTCCTCTATTTAGCATTATGGACAGGGAAAGACCTCATCTAAGATCTGGACAAAAATATTTTGCCTTCAAATTCATACCGTGATCGTAGCATGCATGGACTCAACTCATATGACTGGGATTTCCATGAAAAAGATAGTGGGCAGAAAATCGGTGATCACTGTACATTTCTCTTCTGTTTCCTATTTATATTTCTATTTTACCTCCTCAATTTAGCTTTATGGACAGGGAAAGACCTAATCTAAAATCTGCACAAAAATATTTTGCCTTCAAATTCATACCGTGATCGTAGCATGCATGGACTCGACTCATATGACTGGGATTTCCATGAAAAAGATTGTGGGCCGAAAATGGGTGATCACTCTACATTTCTCTTCCGTTTCCTATTTATATTTATATTTTACCTCCTCAATTTAGCATCATGGACAGGAAAAGACCTAATCTAAAATCTGCACAAAAATATTTTGCCTTCAAATTCATACCGTGATCGTAGTATGCATGGACTCGACTCATATGACTGGGATTTCCATGAAAAAGATTGTGGGCCGAAAATGGGTGATCACTCTACATTTCTCTTCCGTTTCCTATTTATATTTATATTTTATCTCCTCAATTTATCATTATGGACAGGGAAAAACCTAATCTAAAATCTGCACAAAAATATTTTGCTTTCAAATTCATACCGTGATCGTAGCATGCATGGACTCAACTCATATGACTGAGATTTCCATGAAAATGATTGTGGGCCGAAAATGGGTGATCTGTGTATATTTCTCTTTTGTTTCCTATTTATATTTATATTTACCTCCTCAATTTAACATTATGGACAGGGAAAGACCTAATCTAAAATCTGCACAAAAATATTTTGCCTTCAAATTCATACCGTGATTGTAGCATGCATGGACTCAACTCATATGACTGGAATTTCCATGAAAAAGATTGTCGGCCGAAAATGGGTGATCACTGTACATTTCTCTTCTGTTTCCTATTTATATTACTATTTTACCTCCTCAATTTAGCATTATGGACAGGGAAAGAACTAATCTAAAATCTGCACAAAAATATTTTGCTTTCAAATTCATACCGTGATCGTAGCATGCATGGACTCGACTCGTATGACTGGGATTTCCATGAAAAAGATTGTGTGCCGAAAATGGGTGATCACTGTACATTTCTCTTCTGTATTCTATTTATATTTCTATTTTACCTACTAAATTTAGCATTATGGACAGGGAAAGACCTAATCTAAGATCTGCACAAAAATATTTCGCCTTCAAATTCATACCGTGATCGTAGCATGCATGGACTCGACTCATATGACTGGGATTTCCATGAAAAAGATTGTGGGCCGAAAATGGGTGATCACTGTACATTTCTCATCTGTATTCTATTTATATTTCTATTTTACCTCCTCAATTTAGCATTATGGACAGGGAAAGACCTAATCTAAAATCTGCAAAAAAATATTTTGCTTTCAAATTCATACCGTGATCGCAGCATGCATGGACTCGATTCATATGACTGGGATTTCCATGAAAAAGATTGTGGGCTGAAAATGGGTGATCACTGTACATTTCTCTTTTGTTTCCTATTTATATTTTTATTTTACCTCCTCAATTTAGCATTATGGAGAGGGAAAGACCTAATCTAAAATCTGCAGAAAAATATTTTGCCTTCAAATTCATACCGTGACCTAGCATGCATGGACTCGACTCATATGACTGGGATTTCCATGAAAAAGATTATGGGCAGAAAATGGGTGATCACTGTACATTTCTCATCTGTATACTATTTATATTTATATTTTACCTACTAAATTTAGCATTATGGACAGGGAAAGACCTAATCTAAGATCTGCACAAAAATATTTTGCCTTCAAATTCATACCGTGATCGTAGCATGCATGGACTCTACTCATATGACTGGGATTTCCATGAAAAAGATTCTGGGTAGAAAATGGGTGATCACTGTACATTTCTCTTCTGTTTCCTATTTATATTTATATTTTACCTCCTCAATTTAGCATTATGGACAGGGAAAGACCTAATCTAAAATCTGCACAAAAATATTTTGCCTTCAAATTCATACCGTGATTGTAGCATGCATGGACTCAAATCATATGACTGGGATTTCCATGAAAAAGATTGTCGGCCGAAAATGGGTGATCACTGAACATTTCTCTTCTGTTTCCTATTTATATTTGTATTTTACCTCCTCAATTTAGAATTATGGACAGGGAAAGACCTAATCCAAGATCTGCACAAAAATATTTTGCCTTCAAATTCATACCGTGATCGTAGCATGCATGGACTCGACTCATATGACTGGGATTTCCATGAAAAAGATTGTGGGCCGAAAATGGGTGATCACTGTACATTTCTCTTCTGTTTCCTATTCATATTTATATTTTACCTCCTCAATTTAGCATTATGGACAGGTAAAGACCTAATCTAAAATCTGCACAGAAATATTTTGCTTTCAAAATCATACCGTGATCGTAGCATGCATGGACTCGACTCGTATGACTGGGATTTCCATGAAAAAGATTGTGGGCCGAAAATGGGTGATCACTGTACATTTCTCTTTTGTTTCCTATTTATGTTTTTATTTTACCTCCTCAATTTAGCATTATGGACAGGGAAAGACCTAATCTAAAATCTGCACAAAAATATTTTGCCTTCAAATTCATACCGTGATCGTAGCATGCATGGACTCGACTCATATGACTGGGATTTCCATGAAAAAGATTGTGGGCCGAAAATGGGTGATCACTGTACATTTCTCATCTGTATTCTATATATATTTCTATTTTACCTCCTCAATTTAGCATTATGGACAGGGAAAGACCTAATCTAAAATCTGCACAAAAATATTTTGCTTTCAAATTCATACCGTGATCGTAGCATGCATGGACTCGACTCATATGACTGGGATTTCCATGAAAAAGATTGTGGGCCGAAAATGGGTGATCACTGTACATTTCTCTTTTGTTTCCTATTTATATTTTTATTTTACCTCCTCAATTTCGCATTATGGACAGGGAAAGACCTAATCTAAAATCTGCACAAAAATATTTTGCCTTCAAATTCATACCGTGATCGTAGCATGCATGGACTCGACTCGTATGACTAGGATTTCCATGAAAAAGATTGTGGGCCGAAAATGGGTGATCACTGTACATTTCTCTTCTGTTTCCTATTTATATTTCTTTTTTACCTCCTCAATTTAGCATTATGGACAGGGAAAGACCTAATCTAAGCTCTGCACAAAAATTTTTTGCCTTCAAATTCATACCGTGATTGTAGCATGCATGGACTCGACTCGTAACTGGGATTTCCATGAAAAAGTTTGTGTGCCGAAAATGGGTGATCACCGTACATTTCTCTTCCGTTTGCTATTTATATTTCTATTTTACCTCCTCAATTTAGCATTATGGACAGGGAAAGACCTAATCTAAGATCTGCACAAAAATATTTTGCCTTCAAATTCATACCGTGATCGTAGCATGCATGGACTCGACTCATATGACTGGGATTTCCATGAAAAAGATTGTGGGTAGAAAATGGGTGATCACTGTACATTTCTCTTCTGTTTCCTATTTATATTTATATTTTACCTACTCAATTTAGCATTATGGGCAGGGAAAGACCTCATCTAAGATCTGCACAAAAATATTTTGCCTTCAAATTCATACCGTGATCGTTTAATGCATGGACTCAACTCATATGACTGGGATTTCCATGAAAAAGATTGTGGGCAGAAAATGGGTGATCACTGTACATTTCTCTTCTGTTTTCTATTTATATTTATATTTTACCTCCTCAATTTAGCATTATGGACAGGGAAAGACCTAATCTAAAATATGCAAAAAAATATGTTGCCTTCAAATTCATACCGTGATCGTAGCATGCATGGACTCGTCTTATATGACTGGGATTTCCATGAAAAAGATTGTGGGCCGAAAATGGGTGATCACTGTACATTTCTCTTCTGTTTCTTATTCATATTTATATTTTACCTCCTCAATTTAGCATTATGGGCAGGGAAAGACCTAATCTAAAATCTGCACAAAAATATTTATCCTTCAAATTCTTACTGTGATCGTAGCATGCATGGACTCAACTCATATGACTGGGATTTCCATGAAAAAGATAGTGGGCAGAAATGGGTGATCACTATACATTTCTCTTCTGTTTCCTATTAATATTTATATTTTACCTCCTCAATTTAGCATTATGGACAGGGAAAGACCTAATCTAATATCTGCACAAAAATATTTTGCCTTCAAATTCATACCGTGATCGTAGCATGCATGGACTCGACTCATATGACTGGGATTTCCATGAAAAAGATTGTGGGTAGAAAATGGGTGATCACTGTCCATTTCTCTTCTGTTTCCTATTTATATTTCTTTTTTACCTCCTCAATTTAGCATTATGGACAGGGAAAGACGTAATCTAATCTCTGCACAAAAATATTTTACCTTCAAATTCCTACCGTGATCGTAGCATGCATGGACTCGACTCATATGACTGGGATTTCCATGAAAAAGATTGTGGGCCAAAAATGTGTGATCACTGTACATTTCTCTTCTGTATTCTATTTATATTTATATTTTACTTCCTCAATTTAGAATTATGGACAGGGAAAGACCTAATCTAAAATCTGCACAAATATATTTTGCCTTCAAATTTATACCGTGATCGTAGCATGCATGGACTCGACTCATATGACTGGTATTTCCATGAAAAAGATTGTGGTCCGAAAATGGGTGATCACTGTACATTTCTCTTCTGTTTCCTATTTATATTTCTATTTTACCTCCTCCATTTAGCATTATGGACAGGGAAAAACCTCATCTAAGATCTGGACAAAAATATTTTGCCTTCAAATTCATACCGTGATCGTAGCATGCATGGACTCGACTCATATGACTGGGATTTCCATGAAAAAGATTGTGGGCCAAAAATGGGTGATCACTGTACATTTCTCTTCTGTTTCCTATTTATATTTGTATTTTACCTCCTCAATTTAGCATTATGGACAGGGAAAGACATAATCTAAAATCTGCACAAAAATATTTTGCCTGCAAGTTCATACCGTGATCGTAGCATGCATAAACTCGACTCATATGACTGCGATTTCCATGAAAAAGATTGTGGGCCGAAAATGGGTGATCACTGTACATTTCACTTCTGTTTCCTCTTTATACTTCTATTTATCTCCTCAATTTAGCATTATCGACAGGGAAAGACTTAATCTAAAATCTGCACAAAAATATTTTGCTTTCAAATTCATACCGTGATCGTAGCATGCATGGACTCGACTCATATGACTGGGATTTCCATGAAAAAGATTGTGGGCCGAAAATGGGTGATCACTGTAGATTTCTCATCTGTATTCTCTTTATATTTCTTTTTTACCTCCTCAATTTAGCATTATGGACAGGGAAAGACCTAATCTAATCTCTGCACAAAAATATTTTGCCTTCAAATTCATACCGTGATCGTAGCATGCATGGACTCAACTCATATGACTGGAATTTCCATGAAAAAGATAGTGGGCAGAAAATGGGTGATCACTGTACATTTCTCATCTGTTTCCTATTCATATTTATATTTTACCTCCTCAATTTAGCATTATGGACAGGGAAAGACCTAATCTAAGCTCTGCGCAAAAATGTTTTGCCTTCAAATTCATAATGTGATCGTAGCATGCATGGTCTCGACTCATATGACTGGGATTTCCATGAAAACGATTGTGGGCCGAAAATGGGTGATCACTGTACATTTCTCTTCTGTTTCCTATTTATATTTATATTTTACCTCCTCAATTTAGCATTAAGGACAGGGAAAGTCCTAATCTAAAATCTATACAAAAATATTTTGCTTTCAAATTTATACCGTGATAGTAGCATGCATGGACTCGAATCATATGACGGGGATTTCCATGAAAAAGATTGTGGGCCGAAAATGAGTGATCACTGTACATTTCTCTTCTGTTTCCTATTTATATTTCTATTTTACCTCCTCAATTTAGCATTATGGACAGGAAAAGACCTAATCTAAAATCTGCACAGAAATATTTTGCCTTCAAATTCATACCGTGATCGTAGCATGCATGGACTCGACTCATATGACTGGGATTTCCATGAAAAAGATTGTGGTCCGAAAATGGGTGATCACTGTACATTTCTCTTCTGTTTCCTATTTATATTTATATTTTACCTCCTCCATTTAGCATTATGGACAGGGAAAGACCTAATCTAAGATCTGGACAAAAATATTTTGCCTTCAAATTCATACCGTGATCGTAGCATGCATGGACTCAACTCATATGACTGGGATTTCAATGAAAAAGATAGTGGGCAGAAAATGGGTGATCACTGTACATTTCTCTTCTGATTCCTATTTATATTTATATTTTACCTCCTCCATTTAGCATTATGGACAGTGAAAGACCTCATCTAAGATCTGGACAAAAATATTTTGCCTTCAAATTCATACCGTGATCGTAGCATGCATGGACTCAACTCATATGACTGGGATTTCAATGAAAAAGATAGTGGGCAGAAAATGGGTGATCACTGTACATTTCTCTTCTGTTTCCTATTTATATTTATATTTTACCTCCTCTATTTAGCATTATGGACAGGGAAAAACCTCATCTAAGATCTGGACAAAAATATTTTGCCTTCAAATTCATACCGTGATCGTAGCATGCATGGACTCGACTCATATGACTGGGATTTCCATGAAAAAGATTGTGGGCCAAAAATGGGAGATCACTGTACATTTCTCTTCTGTTTCCTATTTATATTTCTATTTTACCTCCTCAATTTAGCATTATGGACAGGGAAAGACATAATCTAAAATCTGCACAAAAATATTTTGCCTTCAAATTCATACCGTGTTCGTAGCATGCATAAACTCGACTCATATGACTGGGATTTCCATGAAAAAGATTGTGGGCCGAAAATGGGTGATCACTGTACATTTCTCTTCTTTTTTCTCTTTATACTTCTATTTTACCTCATCAATTTAGCATTATCGACAGGGAAAGACCTAATCTAAAATCTGCACAAAAATATTTTGCTTTCAAATTCATACCGTGATCGTAGCATGCATGGACTCGACTCATATGACTGGGATATCCATGAAAAAGATTCTGGGCCGAAAATGGGTGATCACTGTACATTTCTCTTCTTTTTCCTATTTATATTTCAATTTTACCTCCGCAATTTAGCATTATGGACAGAGAAAGACCTAATCTAATCTCTGCACAAAAATATTTTGCCTTCAATTTCATACCGTGATCGTAGCATGCATGGACTCGACTCATATGACTGGGATTTCCATGAAAAAGATTGTGGGCCAAAAATGGGTGATCACTGTACATTTCACTTCTGTTTCCTATTTATATTTCTATTTTACCTCCTCAATTTAGCATTATGGACAGGGAAACACCTAATCTAAAATCTGCACAAAAATATTTTGCTTTCAAATTCATACCGTGATCGTAGCATGCATGGACTCGACTCATATAACTGGGATTTCCATGAAAAAGATTGTGGGCCGAAAATGGGTGATCACTGTAGATTTCTCATCTGTATTCTCTTTATATTTCTTTTTTACCTCCTCAATTTAGCATTATGGACAGGGAAAGACCTAATCTAATCTCTGCACAAAAATATTTTACCTTCAAATTCAGACCGTGATCGTAGCATGCATGGACTCGACTCATATGACTGGGATTTCCATGAAAAAGATTGTGGTCCGAAAATGGGTGATCACTGAACATTTCTCTTCTGTTTCCTATTTATATTCATATTTTACCTCCTCCATTTAGCATTATGGACAGGGAAGACCTCATCTAAGATCTGGACAAAAATATTTTGCCTTCAAATTCATACCGTGATCGTAGCATGCATGGACTCGACTCATATGACTGGGATTTCCATGAAAAAGATTTTGGGCCGAAAATGGGTGATCACTGTACATTTCTCTTCTGTTTCCTATTTATATTTCTATTTTACCCCTCAATTTACCATTATGGAGACGGAAAGACCTAATTTAAGCTCTGCACAAAAATATTTTGCCTTCAAATTCATACCGTGAACGTAGAATGTATGGACTCGACACATATGACTGGGATTTCCATGAAAAAGGTTGTGGGCTGAAAATGGGTGATCACTGTACATTTTTCTTCTATTTTCTATTTATTTTTCTATTTTACTTCCTCAATTTAGCATTATGGACAGGGAAAGACCTAATCTAATATCTGCACAAAAATATTTTGCCTTCAAATTCATACCGTTATCGTGGCATGCATGGACTCGACCCACATGACTGGGATTTCCATGAAAAAGATTGTGGGCCGAAAATGTGTGATCACTGTATATTTCTCTTCTGTTTCGTATTTACATTTATATTTTACCTCCTCAATTTAGCATTATGGACCTGGAAAAACCTAATCTTAGCACTGCACAAAAAAATTTTGCCTTCAATTCATACCGAGATCGTAGCATGCATGGACTCGACTCATATGACTGGGATTTCCATGAAAAAGATTGTGGGCAGAAAATGGGTGATCACTGTACATTTCTCTTCTGTTTCCTATTTATATTTATATTTTACCTCCTCAATTTAGCATTATGGACAGGGAAAGACCTAATCTAAAATCTGCACAAAAATATTTTGCCTTCAAATTCATACCGTGATCGTAGCTTGCATGGACTCTACTCATATGACTGGCATTTCCATGAAAAAGACTGTGGGCCGAAAATGGGTGATCACTGTACATTTCTCTTCTGTTTCCTATTTATATTTATATTTTACCTCCTCAATTTAGCATTATGGATAGGGAAAGACCGAATCTAAAATCTGCACAAAAATATTTTGCCTTCAAATTCATACCGTGATCGTAGCATGCATTGACTCGACTCATATGACTGGGATTTCCATGAAAAAGTTTGTGAGCCAAAAATGGGTGATCACTGTACATTTTTCTTCTGTTTTCTATTTATATTTCTATTTTACTTCCTCAATTTAGCATTATGGACAGGGAAAGACTTAATCTAAAATCTGCACAAAAATATTTTGCCTTCAAATTCATACCGTGATCGTAGCATGCATGGACTCGATTCATATGACTGGGATTTCCATGAAAAAAAATTTGGGCCGAAAATGGATGATCGCTGTACATTTCTTTTCTGGTTCCTATTTATATTTCTATTTTACCTTCTCAATTTAGCATTATGGACAGGGAAAGACCTAATCTAAAATCTGCACAAAAATATTTTTCTTTCAAATTCATACCGTGATCGTAGTATGCATGGACTCGACTCATATGACTGGGATTTCCATGAAAAAGATTGTGGGCCGAAAATGGGTGATCACTGTACATTTCTCTTCTGTTTCCTATTTATATTTCTATTTTACTTCCTCAATTTAGCATTATGGATAGGGAAGGACCTAATCTAAAATCTGCACAAAAATATTTTGCTTTCCAATTCATACCGTGATCGGAGCATGCATTGACTCGACTCATATGACTGGGATTTCCATGAAAAAGATTGTGGGCCGAAAATGGATGATCGCTGTACATTTCTCTTCTGTTTCCTATTTATATTTCTATTTTACTTCCTCAATTTAGCATTATGGATAGGGAAGGACCTAATCTAAAATCTGCACAAAAATATTTTGCTTTCCAATTCATACCGTGATCGGAGCATGCATTGACACGGCTCATATGACTGGGATTTCCATGAAAAAGATTGTGGGGCGAAAATGGGTGATCACTGTACATTTTTCTTCTGTTTCCTATTTATATTTATATTTTACCTCCTCAATTTAGCATTATGGACAGGGAAAGACCTAATCTAAAATCTGCACAAAAATATTTTTCTTTCAAATTCATACCGTGATCGTAGTATGCATGGACTCGACTCATATGACTGGGATTTCCATGAAAAAGATTGTGGGCCGAAAATGGGTGATCACTGTACATTTCTCTTCTGTTTCCTATTTTTATTTCTATTTTACCTCCTCAATTTAGCATTATGGAGAGGGAAAGACCTAATCTAAAATCTGCACAAAAATATTTTGCTTTCAAATTCATACCGTGATTGTAGCATGCATAGACTCGACTCATATGACTGGGATTTCCATGAAAAAGATTGTGGGCCGAAAATGGGTGATCACTGTACATTTCTCTTCTGTTTTCTATTTTTATTTCTATTTTACCTCCTCAATTTAGCATTATGGAGAGGGAAAGACCTAATCTAAAACTGCACAAAAATATTTTGCCTTCAAATTCATACGGTGATCATGGCATGCATGGACTCGACTCATATGACTGGGATTTCCATGAAAAAGATTGTGGACCGAAAATGGGTGATCACTGTACATTTCTCTTCTGTTTCCTATTTATATTTCTATTTTACCTCCTCAATTTAGCATTATGGACAGGGAAAGAGACCTAATCTAAAATCTGCACAAAAATATTTTGCTTTCAAATTCATACCGTGATTGTAGCATGCATGGACTCGACTCATATGACTGGGATTTCCATGAAAAAGATTGTGGGCCGAAAATGGGTGATCACTGTACATTTCTCTTCTGTTTCCTATTTATATTTCTATTTTACCTCCTCAATTTAGCATTATGGACAGGGAAAGAGACCTAATCTAAAATCTGCACAAAAATATTTTGCCTTCAAATTCATACCGTGATCGTAGCATGAATTGACTCGACTCATATGACTGGGATTTCCATGAAAAAAATTGTGGGCCGAAAATGCGTGATCACTGTATATTTCTCTTCTGTTTCCTATTTATATTTCTATTTTACCTCCTCAATTTAGCATTATGGACAGGGAAAGACCTAATCTAAAATCTGTACAAAAATATTTTGCTTTCAAATTCATAACGTGATCGTAGCATGCATGGTCTCCACTCATATGACTGGGATTTCCATGAAAAAGTTTGTGAGCCAAAAATGGGTGATCACTGTACATTTTTCTTCTGTTTTCTATTTATATTTCTATTTTACTTCCTCAATTTAGCATTATGGACAGGGAAAGACTTAATCTAAAATCTGCACAAAAATATTTTGCCTTCAAATTCATACCGTGATCGTAGCATGCATGGACTCGATTCATATGACTGGGATTTCCATGAAAAAAAATTTGGGCCGAAAATGGATGATCGCTGTACATTTCTTTTCTGGTTCCTATTTATATTTCTATTTTACCTCCTCAATTTAGCATTATGGACAGGGAAAAACCTAATCTAAGCTCTGCACAAAAATATTTTTCCTTCAAATTCATTCCGTGATCGTAGCATGCATGAACTCGACTCATATGACTGGGATTTCCATGAAAAAGATTGTGGGCCGAAAATGGGTGATCACTGTACAATTCTCTTCTGTTTCCTATTTATATTTCTATTTTACCTCCTCAATTTAGCATTATGGACAGGGAAAGACCTAATCTAAAATCTGCACAAAAATATTTTGCTTTCAAATTCATACCGTGATCGTAGCATGCATTGACTCGACTCATATGACTGGGATTTCCATGAAAAAGATTGTGGGCCGAAAATGGTTGATCGCTGTACATTTCTCTTCTCTTTCCTATTTATATTTCTATTTTACTTCCTCAATTTAGCATTATGGATAGGGAAGGACCTAATCTAAAATCTGCACAAAAATATTTTGCTTTCAAATTCATACCGTGATCGGAGCATGCATTGACACGGCTCATATGACTGGGATTTCCATGAAAAAGATTGTGGGGCGAAAATGGGTGATCACTGTACATTTCTCTTCTGTTTCCTATTTATATTTCTATTTTACCTCCTCAATTTAGCATTATGGACAGGGAAAGACCTAATCTAAAATCTGCACAAAAATATTTTTCTTTCAAATTCATACCGTGATCGTAGTATGCATGGACTCGACTCATATGACTGGGATTTCCATGAAAAAGATTGTGGGCCGAAAATGGGTGATCACTGTACATTTCTCTTCTGTTTCCTATTTTTATTTCTATTTTACCTCCTCAATTTAGCATTATGGAGAGGGAAAGAGACCTAATCTAAAATCTGCTCAAAAATATTTTGCTTTCAAATTCATACCGTGATTGTAGCATGCATGGACTCGACTCATATGACTGGGATTTCCATGAAAAAGATTGTGGGCCGAAAATGGGTGATCACTGTACATTTCTCTTCTGTTTCCTATTTATATTTCTATTTTACCTCCTCAATTTAGCATTATGGACGGGGAAAGACCTAATGTAAAATCTGCAAAAAAATATGTTGCTTTCAAATTCATATCGTTATCGTAGCATGCATGGACTCGACTAATATGACTGGGATTTACATGAAAAAGATTGTGGGCCAAAAATGGGTGATCACTGTACATTTCTCTTCTTTTTCCTATTTATATTTCTATTTTACCTCCTCAATTTAGCATTATGGACAGGGACAGACCAAATCTAATATCTGCAAAAAATATTTTGCCTTCAAATTCATACCGTGAACGTAGCATGCATGGACTCGTCTCATATGCCTGGGATTTCCCTGAAAAATATTGTCGGCCAAAAATGGGTGATCACTGTACATTTCTCTTCTGTTTCCTATTTATATTTATATTTTACCTCCTCAATTTAGCATTATGGACAGGGAAAGACCTAATCTAAAATCTGCACAAAAATATTTTGCCTTCAAATTCATACCGTGATCTTAGCATGCATGGACTCGACTCATATGACTGGGATTTCCACGAAAAAGATTTTGGGCCGAAAATGGGTGATCACTGTACATTTCTCTTCTGTTTCCTATTTATATTTCTATTTTACCCCTCAATTTAGCATTATGGAGACGGAAAGACCTAATTTAAGCTCTGCACAAAAATATTTTGCCTTCAAATTCATACCGTGAACGTAGAATGCATGGACTCGACACATATGACTGGGATTTCCATGAAAAAGGTTGTGGGCTGAAAATGGGTGATCACTGTACATTTTTCTTCTATTTTCTATTTATTTTTCTATTTTACTTCCTCAATTTAGCATTATGGACAGGGAAAGACCTAATCTAATATCTGCACAAAAATATTTTGCCTTCAAATTCATACCGTTTTCGTAGCATGCATGGACTCGACCCACATGACTGGGATTTCCATGAAAAAGATTGTGGGCCGAAAATGGGTGATCACTGTATATTTCTCTTCTGTTTCCTATTTACATTTATATTTTACCTCCTCAATTTAGCATTATGGACCTGGAAAAACCTAATCTTAGCACTGCACAAAAAAATTTTGCCTTCAAATTCATACCGAGATCGTAGCATGCATGGACTCGACTGTACATTTTTCTTCTATTTTCTATTTATTTTTCTATTTTACTTCCTCAATTTAGCATTATGGATAGGGAAGGACCTAATCTAAAATCTGCACAAAAATATTTTGCTTTCAAATTCATACCGTGATCGGAGCATGCATTGACACGGCTCATATGACTGGGATTTCCATGAAAAAGATTGTGGGGCGAAAATGGGTGATCACTGTACATTTCTCTTCTGTTTCCTATTTATATTTCTATTTTACCTCCTCAATTTAGCATTATGGACAGGGAAAGACCTAATCTAAAATCTGCACAAAAATATTTTTCTTTCAAATTCATACCGTGATCGTAGTATGCATGGACTCGACTCATATGACTGGGATTTCCATGAAAAAGATTGTGGGCCGAAAATGGGTGATCACTGTACATTTCTCTTCTGTTTCCTATTTTTATTTCTATTTTACCTCCTCAATTTAGCATTATGGAGAGGGAAAGACCTAATCTAAAACTGCACAAAAATATTTTGCCTTCAAATTCATACGGTGATCATAGCATGCATGGACTCGACTCATATGACTGGGATTTCCATGAAAAAGATTGTGGACCGAAAATGGGTGATCACTGTACATTTCTCTTCTGTTTCCTATTTATATTTCTATTTTACCTCCTCAATTTAGCATTATGGACAGGGAAAGAGACCTAATCTAAAATCTGCTCAAAAATATTTTGCTTTCAAATTCATACCGTGATTGTAGCATGCATGGACTCGACTCATATGACTGGGATTTCCATGAAAAAGATTGTGGGCCGAAAATGGGTGATCACTGTACATTTCTCTTCTGTTTCCTATTTATATTTCTATTTTACCTCCTCAATTTAGCATTATGGACGGGGAAAGACCTAATGTAAAATCTGCAAAAAAATATGTTGCTTTCAAATTCATACCGTTATCGTAGCATGCATGGACTCGACTAATATGACTGGGATTTACATGAAAAAGATTGTGGGCCAAAAATGGGTGATCACTGTACATTTCTCTTCTTTTTCCTATTTATATTTCTATTTTACCTCCTCAATTTAGCATTATGGACAGGGACAGACCAAATCTAATATCTGCAAAAAATATTTTGCCTTCAAATTCATACCGTGAACGTAGCATGCATGGACTCGTCTCATATGCCTGGGATTTCCCTGAAAAATATTGTCGGCCAAAAATGGGTGATCACTGTACATTTCTCTTCTGTTTCCTATTTATATTTATATTTTACCTCCTCAATTTAGTATTATGGACAGGGAAAGACCTAATCTAAAATCTGCACAAAAATATTTTGCCTTCAAATTCATACCGTGATCTTAGCATGCATGGACTCGACTCATATGACTGGGATTTCCACGAAAAAGATTTTGGGCCGAAAATGGGTGATCACTGTACATTTCTCTTCTGTTTCCTATTTATATTTCTATTTTACCCCTCAATTTAGCATTATGGAGACGGAAAGACCTAATTTAAGCTCTGCACAAAAATATTTTGCCTTCAAATTCATACCGTGAACGTAGAATGCATGGACTCGACACATATGACTGGGATTTCCATGAAAAAGGTTGTGGGCTGAAAATGGGTGATCACTGTACATTTTTCTTCTATTTTCTATTTATTTTTCTATTTTACTTCCTCAATTTAGCATTATGGACAGGGAAAGACCTAATCTAATATCTGCACAAAAATATTTTGCCTTCAAATTCATACCGTTTTCGTAGCATGCATGGACTCGACCCACATGACTGGGATTTCCATGAAAAAGATTGTGGGCCGAAAATGGGTGATCACTGTATATTTCTCTTCTGTTTCCTATTTACATTTATATTTTACCTCCTCAATTTAGCATTATGGACCTGGAAAAACCTAATCTTAGCACTGCACAAAAAAATTTTGCCTTCAATTCATACCGAGATCGTAGCATGCATGGACTCGACTCATATGACTGGGATTTCCATGAAAAAGACTGTGGGCCGAAAATGGGTGATCACTGTACATTTCTCTTCTGTTTCCTATTTATATTTATATTTTACCTCCTCAATTTAGCATTATGGATAGGGAAAGACCGAATCTAAAATCTGCACAAAAATATTTTGCCTTCAAATTCATACCGTGATCGTAGCATGCATTGACTCGACTCATATGACTGGGATTTCCATGAAAAAAATTGTGGGGCGAAAATGGGTGATCACTGTACATTTCTCTTCTGTTTCCTATTTATATTTATATTTTACCTCCTCAATTTAGCATTATGGACAGGGAAAGACCTAATCTAAAATCTGCACAAAAATATTTTTCTTTCAAATTCATACCGTGATCGTAGTATGCATGGACTCGACTCATATGACTGGGATTTCCATGAAAAAGATTGTGGGCCGAAAATGGGTGATCACTGTACATTTCTCTTCTGTTTCCTATTTTTATTTCTATTTTACCTCCTCAATTTAGCATTATGGAGAGTGAAAGACCTAATCTAAAATCTGCACAAAAATATTTTGCTTTCAAATTCATACCGTGATTGTAGCATGCATGGACTCGACTCATATGACTGGGATTTCCATGAAAAAGATTGTGGGCCGAAAATGGGTGATCACTGTACATTTCTCTTCTGTTTCCTATTTTTATTTCTATTTTACCTCCTCAATTTAGCATTATGGAGAGGGAAAGACCTAATCTAAAACTGCACAAAAATATTTTGCCTTCAAATTCATACGGTGATCATAGCATGCATGGACTCGTCTCATATGCCTGGGATTTCCCTGAAAAATATTGTCGGCCAAAAATGGGTGATCACTGTACATTTCTCTTCTGTTTCCTATTTATATTTATATTTTACCTCCTCAATTTAGCATTATGGACAGGGAAAGACCTAATCTAAGCTCTGCACAAAAATATTTTGCCTTCAAATTCATACCGTAATCGTAGCATGCATGGACTCGACTCATAAGACTGGTATTTCCATAAAAAAGATTGTGGGCCGTAAATGGGTGATCACTGTACATTTCTCTTCTGTTTCCTATTTATATTTCTATATTAACTCCTCAATTTAGCATTATGGACAGGGAAAGACCTAATCTAAAATCTGCAGAAAAATATTTTGCCTTCAAATTCATACTGTGATCGTAGCATGCATGGACTCGAATCATATGACTGGGATTTCCATGAAAAAAAATTTGGGCCGAAAATGGGTGATCACTGTACATTTCTCTTCTGGTTCCTATTTTATTTCTATATTAACTCCTCAATTTAGCATTATGGACAGGGAAAGACATAATCTAAAATCTGCACAAAAATATTTTGGTTTCAAATTCATAGCGTGATCGTAACATGCATGGACTCGACTCATATGACTGGGATTTCCATGAAAAAGATTGTGGGCCGAAAATGGGTGATCACTGTACATTTCTCTTCTGTTTGCTATTTATATTTCTATTTTACTTCCTCAATTTAGCATTATGGACAGGAAAACATCTAATCTAAGCTCTGCACAAAAATATTTTGCCTTCAAATTCTTACCGTGATCGTAGCATGCATGGACTCGACTCATATAACTGGGATTTCTATGAAAAAGATTGTGTGCCGAAAATGGGTGATCACTGTACATTTCGCTTCTGTTTCCTATATATATTTCTATTTTGCTTCCTCAATTTAGCATTATGGACAGGGAAAGACCTAATCTAAAATCTGCACAAAAATATTTTGTCTTCAAATTCATACCGTGAGCGTAGCATGCATGGACTCAACTAGTATGACTGGGATTTCCATGAAAAAGATTGTGGGCCGAAAATGGGTGATCACTGTACATTTTTCTTCTATTTTCTATTTATTTTTCTATTTTACCTCCTCAATTTAGCATTATGGATAGGGAAAGACCGAATCTAAAATCTGCACAAAAATATTTTGCCTTCAAATTCATACCGTGATCGTAGCATGCATTGACTCGACTCATATGACTGGGATTTCCATGAAAAAAATTGTGGGGCGAAAATGGGTGATCACTGTACATTTCTCTTCTGTTTCCTATTTATATTTATATTTTACCTCCTCAATTTAGCATTATGGACAGGGAAAGACCTAATCTAAAATCTGCACAAAAATATTTTTCTTTCAAATTCATACCGTGATCGTAGTATGCATGGACTCGACTCATATGACTGGGATTTCCATGAAAAAGATTGTGGGCCGAAAATGGGTGATCACTGTACATTTCTCTTCTGTTTCCTATTTTTATTTCTATTTTACCTCCTCAATTTAGCATTATGGAGAGGGAAAGACCTAATCTAAAATCTGCACAAAAATATTTTGCTTTCAAATTCATACCGTGATTGTAGCATGCATGGACTCGACTCATATGACTGGGATTTCCATGAAAAAGATTGTGGGCCGAAAATGGGTGATCACTGTACATTTCTCTTCTGTTTCCTATTTTTATTTCTATTTTACCTCCTCAATTTAGCATTATGGAGAGGGAAAGACCTAATCTAAAACTACACAAAAATATTTTGCCTTCAAATTCATACGGTGATCATAGCATGCATGGACTCGTCTCATATGCCTGGGATTTCCCTGAAAAATATTGTCGGCCAAAAATGGGTGATCACTGTACATTTCTCTTCTGTTTCCTATTTATATTTATATTTTACCTCCTCAATTTAGCATTATGGACAGGGAAAGACCTAATCTAAGCTCTGCACAAAAATATTTTGCCTTCAAATTCATACCGTAATCGTAGCATGCATGGACTCGACTCATAAGACTGGTATTTCCATAAAAAAGATTGTGGGCCGTAAATGGGTGATCACTGTACATTTCTCTTCTGTTTCCTATTTATATTTCTATATTAACTCCTCAATTTAGCATTATGGACAGGGAAAGACCTAATCTAAAATCTGCAGAAAAATATTTTGCCTTCAAATTCATACTGTGATCGTAGCATGCATGGACTCGAATCATATGACTGGGATTTCCATGAAAAAAAATTTGGGCCGAAAATGGGTGATCACTGTACATTTCTCTTCTGGTTCCTATTTTATTTCTATATTAACTCCTCAATTTAGCATTATGGACAGGGAAAGACATAATCTAAAATCTGCACAAAAATATTTTGGTTTCAAATTCATAGCGTGATCGTAACATGCATGGACTCGACTCATATGACTGGGATTTCCATGAAAAAGATTGTGGGCCGGAAATGGGTGATCACTGTACATTTCTCTTCTGTTTGCTATTTATATTTCTATTTTACTTCCTCAATTTAGCATTATGGACAGGAAAACATCTAATCTAAGCTCTGCACAAAAATATTTTGCCTTCAAATTCTTACCGTGATCGTAGCATGCATGGACTCGACTCATATAACTGGGATTTCTATGAAAAAGATTGTGTGCCGAAAATGGGTGATCACTGTACATTTCGCTTCTGTTTCCTATATATATTTCTATTTTGCTTCCTCAATTTAGCATTATGGACAGGGAAAGACCTAACCTAAAATCTGCACAAAAATATTTTGTCTTCAAATTCATACCGTGAGCGTAGCATGCATGGACTCAACTAGTATGACTGGGATTTCCATGAAAAAGATTGTGGGCCGAAAATGGGTGATCACTGTACATTTCTCTTCTGTTTCCTATTTATATTTCTATTTTACTTCTTCAATTTAGCATTATGGACAGGGAAAGACCTAATCTAAAATCTGCAGAAAAATATTTTGCCTTCAAATTCATACTGTGATCGTAGCATGCATGGACTCGACTCATATGATTGGGATTTCCATGAAAAAAAATTTGGGCCGTAAATGTGTGATCACTGTACATTTCTTTTCTGGTTCCTATTTATATTTCTATTTTACCTCCTCAATTTAGCATTATGGACAGGGAAAGACCTAATCTAAGCTCTGCACAAAAATATTTTTCCTTCAAATTCATTCCGTGATCGTAGCATGCATGAACTCGACTCATATGACTGGGATTTCCATGAAAAAGATTGTGGGCCGAAAATGGGTGATCACTGTACAATTCTCTTCTGTTTCCTATTTATATTTCTATTTTACCTCCTCAATTTAGCATTATGGACAGGGAAAGACCTAATCTAAAATCTGCACAAAAATATTTTGCTTTCAAATTCATACCGTGATCGTAGCATGCATTGACTCGACTCATATGACTGGGATTTCCATGAAAAAGATTGTGGGCCGAAAATGGATGATCACTGTACATTTCTCTTCTGTTTGCTATTTATATTTCTATTTTACTTCCTCAATTTAGCATTATGGACAGGAAAACATCTAATCTAAGCTCTGCACAAAAATATTTTGCCTTCAAATTCTTACCGTGATCGTAGCATGCATGGACTCGACTCATATAACTGGGATTTCTATGAAAAAGATTGTGCCGAAAATGGGTGATCACTGTACATTTCGCTTCTGTTTCCTATATATATTTCTATTTTGCTTCCTCAATTTAGCATTATGGACAGGGAAAGACCTAATCTAAAATCTGCACAAAAAAATTTTGTCTTCAAATTCATACCGTGAGCGTAGCATGCATGGACTCAACTAGTATCACTGGGATTTCCATGAAAAAGATTGTGGGCCGAAAATGGGTGATCACTGTACATTTCTCTTCTGTTTCCTATTTATATTTCTATTTTACTTCTTCAATTTAGCATTATGGACAGGGAAAGACCTAATCTAAAATCTGCAGAAAAATATTTTGCCTTCAAATTCATACTGTGATCGTAGCATGCATGGACTCGACTCATATGATTGGGATTTCCATGAAAAAAAATTTGGGCCGTAAATGGGTGATCACTGTACATTTCTTTTCTGGTTCCTATTTATATTTCTATTTTACCTCCTCAATTTAGCATTATGGAGAGGGAAAGACCTAATCTAAGCTCTGCACAAAAATATTTTTCCTTCAAATTCATTCCGTGATCGTAGCATGCATGAACTCGACTCATATGACTGGGATTTCCATGAAAAAGATTGTGGGCCGAAAATGGGTGATCACTGTACAATTCTCTTCTGTTTCCTATTTATATTTCTATTTTACCTCCTCAATTTAGCATTATGGACAGGGAAAGACCTAATCTAAAATCTGCACAAAAATATTTTGCTTTCAAATTCATACCGTGATCGTAGCATGCATTGACTCGACTCATATGACTTGGATTTCCATGAAAAAGATTGTGGGCCGAAAATGGATGATCGCTGTACATTTCTCTTCTGTTTCCTATTCATATTTATATTTTACCTCCTCAATTGAGCATTATGGACAGGTAAAGACCTAATCTAAGATCTGCACAAAAATATTTTGCTTTCAAATTCATACCGTGATCGTAGCATGCATGGACTCGACTCATATGACTGGGATTTCCATGAAAAAGATTGTGGGCCGAAAATGGGTGATCACTGTACATTTCTCTTCTGTTTGCTATTTATATTTCTATTTTACTTCCTCAATTTAGCATTATGGACAGGAAAACATCTAATCTAAGCTCTGCAAACAAATATTTTGCCTTCAAATTCTTACCGTGATCGTAGCATGCATGGACTCGACTCATATAACTGGGATTTCTATGAAAAAGATTGTGTGCCGAAAATGGGTGATCACTGTACATTTCGCTTCTGTTTCCTATATATATTTCTATTTTGCTTCCTCAATTTAGCATTATGGACAGGGAAAGACCTAATCTAAAATCTGCACAAAAATATTTTGTCTTCAAATTCATACCGTGAGAGTAGCATGCATGGACTCAACTCATATGACTGGGATTTCCATGAAAAAGATTGTGGGCCGAAAATGGGTGATCACTGTACATTTCTCTTCTGTTTCCTATTTATATTTCTATTTTACTTCTTCAATTTAGCATTATGGACAGGGAAAGACCTAATCTAAAATCTGCCGAAAAATATTTTGCCTTCAAATTCATACTGTGATCGTAGCATGCATGGACTCGACTCATATGACTGGGATTTCCATGAAAAAAAATTTGGGCCGAAAATGGGTGATCACTGTACATTTCTTTTCTGGTTCCTATTTATATTTATATTTTACCTCCTCAATTTAGCATTATGGACAGGGAAAGACCTAATCTAAGCTCTGCACAAAAATATTTTTCCTTCAAATTCATTCCGTGATCGTAGCATGCATGAACTCGACTCATATGACTGGGATTTCCATGAAAAAGATTGTGGGCCGAAAATGGGTGATCACTGTACAATTCTCTTCTGTTTCCTATTTATATTTCTATTTTACCTCCTCAATTTAGCATTATGGACAGGGAAAGACCTAATCTAAAATCTGCACAAAAATATTTTGCTTTCAAATTCATACCGTGATCGTAGCATGCATTGACTCGACTCATATGACTGGGATTTCCATGAAAAAGATTGTGGGCCGAAAATGGATGATCGCTGTACATTTCTCTTCTGTTTCCTATTCATATTTATATTTTACCTCCTCAATTGAGCATTATGGACAGGTAAAGACCTAATCTAAGATCTGCACAAAAATATTTTGCTTTCAAATTCATACCGTGATCGTAGCATGCATGGACTCGACTCATATGACTGGGATTTCCATGAAAAAGATTGTGGGCCGAAAATGGGTGCTCACTGTACATTTCTCTTCTGTTTCCTATTTATATTTCTATTTTACCTCCTCAATTTAGCATTATGGATAGGTAAGGACCTAATCTAAGCTCTGCACAAAAATATTTTTCCTTCAAATTCATTCCGTGATCGTAGCATGCATGAACTCGACTCATATGACTGGGATTTCCATGAAAAAGATTGTGGGCCGAAAATGGGTGATCACTGTACAATTCTCTTCTGTTTCCTATTTATATTTCTATTTTACCTCCTCAATTTAGCATTATGGACAGGGAAAGACCTAATCTAAAATCTGCACAAAAATATTTTGCTTTTCAATTTCATACCGTGATCGTAGCATGCATTGACTCGACTCATATGACTGGGATTTCCATGAAAAAGATTGTGGGCAGAAAATGGGTGATCACTGTACATTTCTCTTTTGTTTCCTATTTGTATTTATATTTTACCTCCTCAATTTAGCATTATGGACAGGGAAAGACCTAATCTAAAATCTGCACAAAAATATTTTGCTTTCAAATTCATACCGTGATCGTAGCATGCATGGACTCGACTCATATGACTGGGATTTCCATGAAAAAGATTGTGGGACGAAAATGGGTGCTCACTGTAAATTTCTCTTCTGTTTCCTATTTATATTTCTATTTTACCTCCTCAATTTAGCCTTATGGACAGGGAAAGACCTAATCTAAGCTCTGCACAAAAATATTTTGCCTTCAAATTCATACCGTGATCGGAGCATGCATTGACACGACTCATATGACTGGGATTTCCATGAAAAAGATTGTGGGCCGAAAATGGGTGATCACTGTACATTTCTCTTCTGTTTCCTATGTATATTTCTATTTTACCTCCTCAATTTAGCCTTATGGACAGGGAAAGACCTAATCTAAAATCTGCACAAAAATATTTTTCTTTCAAATTCATACCGTGATCGTAGCATGCATGGACTCGACTCATATGACTGGGATTTCCATGAAAAAGATTGTGGGCCGAAAATGGGTGATCACTGTACATTTCTCTTCTGTTTTCTTTTTTTATTTCTATTTTACCTCCTCAATTTAGCATTATGGACAGGGATAGACCTAATCTAATATCTGCACAAAAATATTTTGCTTTCAAATTCATACCGTGATCATAGCATGCATGGATTCGACTCATATGACTAGGATTTCTAAGAAAAAGATTGTAGGGCGAAAATGGGTGATCACTGTACATTTCTCTTCTTTTTCCTATTTATATTTCTATTTTACCTCCTCAATTTAGCATTATGGACAGGGAAAGACCAAATCTAATATCTGCAAAAAATATTTTGCCTTCAAATTCATACCGTGATCGTAGCATGCATGGACTCGTCTCATATGCCTGGGATTTCCCTGAAAAATATTGTCGGCCGAAAATGGGTGATCACTGTACATTTCTCTTCTGTTTCCTATTTATATTTATATTTTACTTCCTCAATTTAGCATTATGCACAGGGAAAGATCTAATCTAAACTCTGCACAAAAATATTTTGCCTTCAAATTCATACCGTGATTGTAGCATGCATGGACTCAACTCATATGACTGGGATTTCCATGAAAAAGATTGTGGGCCGAAAATGGGTGATCACTGTACATTTCTCTTCTGTTTCCTATTTATATTTCTATTTTACTTCCTCAATTTAGCATTATGGACAGGGAAAGATCTAATCTAAGCTTTGCACAAAAATAGTTTGACATCAAATTCATACTGTGAACGTAGCATGCATGGAATCGACTCATATGACTGGGATTTCCATGTAAAAGGTTGTGGGCCGAAAATGGGTGATCACCGTACATTTCTCTTCTGTTTCCTATTTATATTTATATTTTACTTCCTCAATTTAGCATTATGGACAGGGAAAGACCTAATCTAAGCTCTGCACAAAAATATTTTGCCTTCAAATTCATACCGTTATTGTAGCATGCATGGACTCGACTCATATGACTGGGATTTCCATGAAAAAGATTGTGTGCCGAAAATGGGTGATCACTGTACATTTCTATTCTGTTTCCTATTTATACTTCTATTTTACCTCCTCAATTTAGCATTATGAACAGGGAAAGACCTAATCTAAAATCTGCACAAAAATATTTTGCTTTCAAATTCATACCGTGATCGTAGCATGCATGGACTCGACTCATATGACTGGGATTTCCATGAAAAAGATTGTGGGCCGAAAATGGGTGATCACTGTACATTTCTCTTCTGTTTCCTATTTATATTTCTATTTTACGTCTTCAATTTAGCATTATGGACAGGGAAAGACCAAATCTAAGATCTGCAAAAAAATATTTTGCCTTCAAATTCATACCGTGATCGTAGCATGCATGGACTCATCTCATATGTCTGGGATTTCCATGAAAAAGATTGTCGGCCGAAAATGGGTGATCACTGTACATTTCTCTTCTGTTTCCTATTTATATTTATATTTTACCTCCTCAATTTAGCATTATGGACAGGGAAAGACCTAATCTAAGCTCTGCGCAAAAATGTTTTGCCTTCAAATTCATAACGTGATCGTAGCATGCATGGTCTCGACTCATATGACTGGGATTTTCATGAAAACGATTGTGGGCCGTAAATGGGTGATCACTGTACATTTCTCTTCTGTCTCCTATTTATAATTATATTTTACCTCCTCAATTTAGCATTATGGACAGGGAAAGACCTACTCTAAAATCTATACAAAAATATTTTGCTTTCAAATTCATACTGTGATAGTAGCATGCATGGACTCGACTCACATGACTGGGATTTCCATGAAAAAGATTGTGGGCCGAAAATGGATGATCATTGTATATTTCTCTTCTGTTTCCTATTTATATTTATATTTTACCTCCTCAATTTCGCATTATGGACAGGGAAAGACCTAATCTATGATCTGCACAAAAATATTTTGCCTTCAAATTCATACCGTGATTGTAGCATGCATGGACTCGACTCGTATGACTGGGATTTCCATGAAAAAGATTGTGGGCCGAAAATGGGTGAGCACTGTACATTTCTCTTCTGTTTCCTATTTATATTTCTATTTTACATCCTTCATTTAGCATTATGGACAGGGGAAGTAATAATCTAATATCTGCTAAAAAATATTTTGCCTTCAAATTCATACCGTGATCGTAGCATGCATGGACTCGTCTCATATGACTGGGATTTCAATGAAAAAGATTTCGGCCGAAAATCGGTGATCACTGTACATTTCTGTTTTGTTTCCTATTTATATTTATATTTTACCTCCTCAATTTAGCATTATGGACAGGGAAAGACCTAATCTAAAATCTGCTCAAAAATAATTTGGCTTCAAATTCATACGGTGATCGTAGCATGCATGGACTCGACTCATATGACTGGGATTTCCATGAAAAAGATTGTGGGCCGAAATTGGGTGATCACTGTACATTTCTCTTCTGTTTCCTATTTATATATATATTTTACCTCCTCAATTTAGCATTATGGACAGGGAAAGACCTAATCTAAAATATGCAAAAAAATATGTTGCCTTCAAATTCATACTGTAAACGTAGCATGCATGGACTCGACTCATATGACTGGGATTTCCATGAAAAAGATTGTGCGCCGAAAATGGGTGATCACTGTACATTTCTCTTCTGTTTCCTATTTATATTTCTATTTTACCTCCTCAATTTAGCATTATGGCCTTGGAAAGACCTAATCTAAGCTCTGCACAAAAATATTTTGCCTTCAAATTCATACCGTGATCGTAGCATACATGGACTCGACTCATATGACTGGGATTTCCATGAAAAAGATTGTGGGCCGAAAATGGGTGATCACTGTACATTTCTCTACTGTTTCCTATTTATATTTATATTTTACCTCCTCAATTTAGCATTATGGCCTTGGAAAAACCTAATCTAAGCTCTGCACAAAAATATTTTGCATTCAAATTCATACCGTGATCGTAGCATGCATGGACTTGACTCATATGACTGGGATTTCCATGAAAAAGATTGTGGGCCGAAAATGGGTGATCACTGTACATTTCTCTTCTGTTTCCTATTTATATTTATATTTTACATCCTCAATTTAGCATTATGGCCAGGGAAAGACCTAATCTAAGCTCTGCACAAAAATATTTTGCCTTCAAATTCATACCGTGATCGTAGCATGCATGGACTCGACTCATATGACTGGGATTTCCATGAAAAAGGTTGTGGGTAGAAAATGGGTGATCACTGTACATTTCTCTTCTGTTTTCTACTTATATTTCTATTTTACCTCCTCAATTTAGCATTATGGACAGGGAAAGACCTAATCAAAAATCTGCTCAAAAATATTTTGCCTTCAAATTCATACCGTGTTCGTAGCATGCATGGACTCGACTCATATGACTGAGATTTCCATGAAAAAGATTGTGGGCCGAAAATAGGTGATCACTGTACATTTCTCTTCTGTTTCCTTTTTATATTTCTATTTCGCCTCCTCAATTTAGCATTATGGACAGGGAAAGACCTAATCTAAAATCTGCACAAAAATATTTTGCTTTCCAATTCTTACCATGATCGTAGAATGCATGGACTCGACTCATATGACTGGGATTTCCATGAAAAAGATTGTGGGCCGAATATGGGTGATCACTGTACATTTCTCTTCTGTTTCCTATTTATATTTATATTTTACATCCTCAATTTAGCATTATGGACAGGGAAAGATCTAATCTAAAATCTGCACAAAAATATTTTGGCTTCAAATTCATACCGTGATCGTAGCATGCATGGACTCGACTCATATGACTGGGATTTCCATGAAAAAAATTGTGGGCCGAAAATGCATTGATCACTGTATATTTCTCTTCTGTTTCCTATGTATATTTATATTTTACCTCCTCAATTTAGCATTATGGACAGGGAAAGACCTAATCTAAGCTCTGCACAAAAATATTTTGCCTTCAAATTCATACCGTGATCGTAGCATGCATGGACACGACTCATATGACTGGGATTTCCATGAAAAAGATTGTGGGCCAAAAATGGGTGATCACTGTACATTTCTCTTCTGTTTCCTATTTATATTTATATTTTACCTCCTCAATTTAGCATTATGGCCTTGGAAAGACCTAATCTAATCTCGGAACAAAAATATTTTGCCTTCAAATTCATACCGTGATCGTAGCATGCATGGACTCGACTCATATGACTGGGATTTCCATGAAAAAGATTGTGGGTAGAAAATGGGTGATCACTGTACATTTCTCTTCTGTTTCCTATTTATATTTATATTTTACCTCCTCAATTTAGCATTATGGGCAGGGAAAGACCTCATCTAAGATCTGCACAAAAATATTTTACCTTCAAATTCATACCGTGATCGTAGCATGCATGGACTCAACTCATATGACTGGGATTTCCATGACAAATTATTGGGCAGAAAATGGGTGATCACTGTACATTTCTCTTCTGTTTTCTACTTATATTTCTATTTTACCTCCTCAATTTAGCATTATGGACAGGGAAAGAACTAATCTAAGCTCTGCACAAAAATATTTTACCTTCAAATTCATACCGTGATCGTAGCATGTATGGACTCGACTCATATGACTGGGATTTCCATGAAAAAGATTGTGGGTAGAAAATGGGTGATCACTGTACATTTCTCTTCTGTTTCCTATTTATATTTATATTTTACCTCCTCAATTTAGCATTATGGGCAGGGAAAGACCTCATCTAAGATCTGCACAAAAATATTTTGTCTTCAAATTCATACCGTGATCGTAGCATGCATGGACTCAACACATATGACTGGCATTTCCATGAAAAAGAATGTGGGCCGAAAATGGGTGATCACTGTACATTTCTCTTCTGTTTCCTATTTATATTTCTTTTTTACCTCCTCAATTTAGCATTATGGACAGGGAAAGACCTAATCTAAGCTCTGCACTAAAATATTTTGCCTTCAAATTCATACCGTGATCGTAGTATGCATGGACTCGTCTCATATGACTGGCATTTCCATGAAAAAGATTGTGGGCCGAAAATGGGTGATCACTGTACATTTCTCTTCTGTTTCCTATTTATATTTATATTTTACCTCCTCAATTTAACATTATGGCCTTGGAAAGACTTAATCTAAGCTCTGCACAAAAATATTTTGCCTTCAAATTCATACCGTGATCGTAGCATGCATGGACTCGACTCATATGACTGGGATTTCCATGAAAAAGATTGTGGGCCGAAAATGGGTGATCACTGTACATTTCTCTTCTGTTTCCTATTTATATTTATATTTTACCTCCTCAATTTAGCATTATGGCCAGGGAAAGACCTAATCTAAGCTCTGCACGAAAATATTTTGCCTTCAAATTCATACCGTGATCGTAGCATGCATGGACTCGACTCATATGACTGGGATTTCCATGAATAAGATTGTGGGCCGAAAATGGGTGATCACTGTACATTTCTCTTCTGTTTCCTATTTATATTTATATTTTACCTCCTCAATTTAGCATTATGGCCTTGGAAAGACCTAATCTAAACTCTGCACAAAAATATTTTGCCTTCAAATTCATACCGTGATCGTAGCATGCTTGGACTCGACTCATATAACTGGGATTTCCATGAAAAAGATTGTGGGCCGAAAATGGGTGATCACTGTACATTTCTCTTCTGTTTCCTATTTATATTTATATTTTACCTCCTCAATTTAGCATTATGGCCAGGGAAAGACCTAATCTAAGCTCTGCACGAAAATATTTTGCCTTCAAATTCATACCGTGATCGTAGCATGCATGGACTCGACTCATATGACTGGGATTTCCATGAATAAGATTGTGGGCCGAAAATGGGTGATCACTGTACATTTCTCTTCTGTTTCCTATTTATATTTATATTTTACCTCCTCAATTTAGCATTATGGCCTTGGAAAGACCTAATCTAAGCTCTGCACAAAAATATTTTGCCTTCAAATTCATACCGTGATCGTAGCATGCATGGACTCGACTCATATGACTGGGATTTCCATGAAAAAGATTGTGGGCCGAAAATGGGTGATCACTGTACATTTCTCTTCTGTTTCCTATTTATATTTATATTTTACCTCCTCAATTTAGCATTATGGGCAGGGAAAGACCTCATCTAAGATCTGCACAAAAATATTTTGCCTTCAAATTCATACCGTGATCGTAGCATGCATGGACTCAACTCATATGACTGGGATTTCCATGAAAAATTATTGGGCAGAAAATGGGTGATCACTGTACATTTCTCTTCTGTTTTCTACTGATATTTCTATTTTACCTCCTCAATTTAGCATTATGGACAGGGAAAGAACTAATCTAAGCTCTGCACAAAAATATTTTACCTTCAAATTCATACCGTGTACGTAGCATGCATGGACTCGACTCATATGACTGGGATTTCCATGAAAAAGCTTGTGGGCCGAAAATGGGTGATCACTGTACATTTCTCTTCTGTTTCCTATTTATATTTGTATTTTACCTCCTCAATTTAGCATTATGGACAGGGAAAAACCTAATCAAAAATCTGCTCAAAAATATTTTGCCTTCAAATTCATACCGTGATCGTAGCATGCATGGACTCGACACATATGACTGGGATTTCCATGAAAAAGATTGTGTGTAGAAAATGGGTGATCACTGTACATTTCTCTTCTGTTTCCTATTTATATTTATATTTTACCTCCTCAATTTAGCATTATGGGCAGGGAAAGACCTCATCTAAGATATGCACAAAAATATTTGGCCTTCAAATTCATACCGTGATCGTAGCATGTATGGACTCGACTCATATGACTGGGATTTCCATGAAAAAGATTGTGGGCCGAAAATGGGTGATCACTGCCCATTTCTCTTCTGTTTCCTATTTATACTTCTATTTTACCTCCTCAATTTAGCATTATGGACAGTGAAAGACATAATCTAAGATCTGCACAAAAATATTTTGCCTTCTAATTCATACCGTGATCGTAGCATGCGTGGACTCGACTCATATGACTGGGATTTCCATGAAAAAGATTGTGGGCCGAAAATGGATGATCACTGTACATTTCTATTCTGTTTCCTATTTATATTTCTTTTTTACCTCCTCAATTTAGCATTATGACAGGGAAAGACCTAATCTAAGCTCTGCACAAAAATATTTTGCCTTCAAATTCATACCGTGATCGTAGCATGCATGGACTCGACTCATATGACTGGGATTTCCATGAAAAAGTTTGTGGGCCGAAAATGGGTGATCATTGTACATTTCTCTTCTGTTTTCTATTTATATTTATATTTTACCTCCTCAATTTAGCATTATGGACAGGGAAAGACCTAATCTAAGCTCTGCACAAAAATATTTTTCCTTCAAATTCATACCGTGAACGTAGCATGCATGGACTCGACTCATATGACTGGGATTTCCATGAAAAAGATTGTGGGCCGAAAATGGGTGATCACTGTACATTTCTCTTCTGTTTCCTATTTATATTTCTATTTTACCTCCTCAATTTAGCAATATGGACAGGGAAAGAACTAATCTAAAATCTGCACAAAAATATTTTGCCTTCAAATTCATACCTTGATCGTAGCATGCATGGACTCGACTCATATGACTGGGATTTCCATGAAAAAGATTGTGGGCCGAAAATGGGTGATCACTGTACATTTCTCTTCTGTTTCCTATTTATATTTATATTTTACCTCCTCAATTTAGCATTATGGGCAGGGAAAGACCTCATCTAAGATCTGCACAAAAATATTTGGCCTTCAAATTCATACCGTGATCGTAGCATGTATGGACTCGACTCATATGACTGGGATTTCCATGAAAAAGATTGTGGGCCGAAAATGGGTGATCACTGCCCATTTCTCTTCTGTTTCCTATTTATACTTCTATTTTACCTCCTCAATTTAGCATTATGGACAGTGAAAGACATAATCTAAGATCTGCACAAAAATATTTTGCCTTCTAATTCATACCGTGATCGTAGCATGCGTGGACTCGACTCATATGACTGGGATTTCCATGAAAAAGATTGTGGGCCGAAAATGGGTGATCACTGTACATTTCTATTCTGTTTCCTATTTATATTTCTTTTTTACCTCCTCAATTTAGCATTATGACAGGGAAAGACCTAATCTAAGCTCTGCACAAAAATATTTTGCCTTCAAATTCATACCGTGATCGTAGCATGCATGGACTCGACTCATATGACTGGGATTTCCATGAAAAAGTTTGTGGGCCGAAAATGGGTGATCATTGTACATTTCTCTTCTGTTTTCTATTTATATTTATATTTTACCTCCTCAATTTAGCATTATGGACAGGGAAAGACCTAATCTAAGCTCTGCACAAAAATATTTTTCCTTCAAATTCATACCGTGAACGTAGCATGCATGGACTCGACTCATATGACTGGGATTTCCATGAAAAAGATTGTGGGCCGAAAATGGGTGATCACTGTACATTTCTCTTCTGTTTCCTATTTATATTTCTATTTTACCTCCTCAATTTAGCAATATGGACAGGGAAAGAACTAATCTAAAATCTGCACAAAAATATTTTGCCTTCAAATTCATACCTTGATCGTAGCATGCATGGACTCGACTCATATGACTGGGATTTCCATGAAAAAGATTGTGGGCCGAAAATGGGTGATCACTGTGCATTTCTCTTCTGTTTCCTATTTATATTTATATTTTACCTCCTCAATTTAGCATTATGGACAGGGAAAACCTAATCTAAGCTCTGCACAAAAATATTTTGCCTTCAAATTCATACCGTGATCGTAGCATGCATGGACTCGACTCATATGACTGGGATTTCCATGAAAAAAATTTGTGGGTAGAAAATGGGTGATCACTGTACATTTCTCTTCTGTTTCCTATTTATATTTATATTTTACCTGCTCAATTTAGCATTATGGGCAGGGAAAGACCTCATCTAAGATCTGCACAAAAATATTTTGCCTTCAAATTCATACCGTGATCGTAGCATGCATGGACACAACTCATATGACTGGGATTTCCATGAAAAAGATAGTGGGCAGAAAATGGGTGATCACTGTACATTTCTCTTCTGTTTCCTATTTATATTTCTATTTTACCTCCTCAATTTAGCATTATGGACAAGGAAAGACCTAATCGAAGCTCTGCACAAAAATATTTTACCTTCAAATTCATACCGTGATCGTAGCATGAATGGACTCGACTCATATGACTGGGATTTCCATGAAAACATTGTGGGCCGAAAATGGGTGATACTGTACATTTCTCTTCTGTTTCCTATTTATATTTCTTTTTTACCTTCTCAATTTAGGATTATGGACAGGGAAAGACCTAATCTAAGATCTGCACAAAAATATTTTGCCTTCAAATTCATACCGTGATCGTAGCATGCATGGACTCTACTCATATGACTGGGATTTCCATGAAAAAGATTGTGGGCCGAAAATGGGTGATCACTGTAAATTTCTCTTCTGTTTCCTATTTATATTTCTATTTAAATCCTCAATTTAGCATTACGGACAGGGAAAGACCTAATCTAAGCTCTGCACAAAAACATTTTGCCTTCAAATTCATACTGTGATCGTAGCATGCATGGACTCGACTCATATGACAGGGATTTCCATGAAAAAGATTGTGGGCCGAAAATGGGTGATCACTGTACATTTCTCTTCTGTTTCCTATTTATATTTCTATTTTACCTCCTCAATTTAGCATTATGGGCAGGGAAAGACCTCATCTAAGATCTGCACAAAAATATTTTGCCTTCAAATTCATACCGTGATCGTAGCAAGCATGGACTCGACACATATGACTGGGATTTCCATGAAAACAATGTGGGCCGAAAATGGGTGATCACTGTACATTTCTCTTCTGTTTCCTATTTATATTTCTATTTTACCTCCTCAATTTAGCATTATGGACAGGGAAAAACCTAATCTAAGCTCTGCACTAAAATATTTTGCCTTCAAATTCATACCGTGATCGTAGCATGCATGGACTCGTCTCATATGACTGGGATTTCCATGAAAAATTATTGGGTAGAAAATGGGTGATCACTGTACATTTCTCTTCTGTTTTCTACTTATATTTCTATTTTACCTCCTCAATTTAGCATTATGGACAGGGAAAGAACTAATCTAAGCTCTGCACAAAAATATTTTACCTTCAAATTCATACCGTGATCGTAGCATGCATGGACTCGACTCATATGACTGGGATTTCCATGAAAAAGATTGTGGGCCGAAAATGGGTGATCACTGTACATTTCTCTTCTGTTTCCTATTTATATTTATATTTTACCTCCTCAATTTAGCATTATGGCCAGTGAAAGACCTAATCTAAGCTCTGCACGAAAATATTTTGCCTTCAAATTCATACCGTGATCGTAGCATGCATGGACTCGAATCATATGACTGGGATTTCCATGAATAAGATTGTGGGCCGAAAATGCATTGGTCACTGTACAATTCTCTTCTGTTTCCTATTTATATTTATATTTTACCTCCTCAATTTAGCATTATGGACAGGGAAAGACCTAATCTAAGCTCTGCACAAAAATATTTTGTCTTCAAATTCATACCGTGATCGTAGCATGCATTGACTCGACTCATATGACTTGGATTTCCATGAAAAAGATTGCGGGCAGAAAATGGGGGATCACTGTACATTTCTCTTCTGTTTCCTATTTATATTTCTATTTTACCTCCTCAATTTAGCATTATGGACAGGGAAAGACCTAATCTAAGATCTGCACAAAAATATTTTGCCTTCAAATTCATACCGTGATCGTAGCATGCATGGACTCGACTCATATGACTTGGATTTCCATGAAAAAGATTGTGGGCAGAAAATGGGTGATCACTGTACATTTCTCTTCTGTTTCCTATTTATATTTCTATTTTACCTCCTCTGTTTAGCATTATGGACAGGGAAAGACCTAATCTAAGCTCTGCAAATAAATATTTTGCCTTCAATTTCATACCGTGATCGTAGCATGCATGGACTCGACTCATATGACTTGGATTTCCATGAAAAAGATTGTGGGCCGAAAATGGGGGATCACTGTACATTTCTCTTCTGTTTCCTATTTATATTTCTATTTTACCTCCTCAATTTAGCATTATGGACAGGGAAAGACCTAATCTAAGATCTGCACAAAAATATTTTGCCTTCAAATTCATACCGTGATCGTAGCATGCATGGACTCGACTCATATAACTTGGATTTCCATGAAAAAGATTGTGGGCAGAAAATGGGTGATCACTGTACATTTCTCTTCTGTTTCCTATTTATATTTATATTTTACCTCCTCTATTTAGCATTATGGACAGGGAAAGACCTAATCTAATCTCTGCAAATAAATATTTTGCCTTTTTTTTCATACCGTGATCGCAGCATGCATGGACTCGACTCATATGACTGGGATTTCCATGAAAAAGATTGTGGGCCGAAAATGGGTGATCACTGTACATTTCTCTTCTGTTTCCTATTCTTATTTGTATTTTACGTCCTCAATTTAGCATTATGGACAGGGAAAAACCTAATCTAAGATCTGCACAAAAATATTTTGCCTTCAAATTCATACCGTGATCGTAGCATGCATGGACTCGACTCATATGACTGGGATTTCCATGAAAAAGGTTGTGGGCAGAAAATGGGTGATCACTGTACATTTCTCTTCTGTTTCCTATTTATATTTCTATTTTACCTCCTCAATTTAGCATTATGAACAGGGAAAGACTTAATCTAAGATCTGCACAAAAATATTTGGCCTTCAAATTCATACCGTGATCGTCGCATGTATGGACTCGACTCATATGACTGGGATTTCCATGAAAAAGATTGTGGGCCGAAAATGGGTGATCACTGTCCATTTCTCTTCTGTTTCCTATTTATACTTCTATTTTACCTCCTCAATTTAGCATTATGGACAGTGAAAGACATAATCTAAGATCTGCACAAAAATATTTTGCCTTCTAATTCATACCGTGATCGTAGCATGCATGGACTCAACTCATATGACTGGGATTTCCATGAAAAAGATTGTGGGCCGAAAATGGGTGATCACTGTACATTTCTCTTCTGTTTCCTATTTATATTTATATTTTACCTCCTCAATTTAGCATTATGGACATGGAAAGACCCAATCTAAAATCTGCACAGAAATATTTTGCCTTCAAATTCATACCGTGATCGTAGCATGCATGGACTCGACTCATATGACTGGGATTTCCAAGAAAAAGATTCTCGGCCGAAAATGGGTGATCACTGTACATTTCTCTTCTGTTTCCTATTTATATTTCTAATTTACCTCTTCAATTTAACATTATGGCCAGGGAAAGACCTAATCTAAGATCTGCACAAAAATATTTTGCCTTCAAATTCATAGCATGATCGTAGCATGCATGGACTCGACTCATATGACTGGTATTTCCATGAAAAAGATTGTGGGCCGAAAATGGGTGATCACTGTACATTTCTCTTCTGTTTCCTATTTATATTTCTATTTTACCTCCTCAATTTAGCATTATGGACAGGGAAAGACCTAATCTAAGATCTGCACAAAAATATTTTGCCTTCAAATTCATACCGTGATCGTAGCATGCATGGACTCGACTCATATGACTGGGATTTCCATGAAAAACATTGTGGGCAGAAAATGGGTGATCACTGTACATTTCTCTTCTGTTTCCTATTTATATTTCTATTTTACCTCCTCAATTTAGCATTATGGACAGGGAAAGTCCTAATCTAAAATATGCACAAAAATATTTTGCCTTCAAGTTCATACCGTGATCGCAGCATGCATGGACTCGACTCATATGACTGGGATTTCCATGAAAAAGATTGTGGGCCGAAAATGGGTGATCACTGTACATTTCTCTTCTGTTTCCTATTTATATTTATATTTTACCTCCTCAATTTAGCATTATGGACAGGGAAAGACCTAATCTAAGATCTGCACAAAAATATTTTGCCTTCAAATTCATACCGTGATCGTAGCATACATGGACTCGACTCATATGACTGGGATTTCCATGAAAAAGGTTGTGGGCCGAAAATGGGTGATCACTGCACATTTCTCTTCTGTTTCCTATTTATATTTCTATTTTACCTCCTCAATTTAGCATTATGAACAGGGAAAGACTTAATCTAAGATCTGCACAAAAATATTTAGCCTTCAAATTCATACCGTGATCGTAGCATGCATGGACTCGAATCATATGACTAGGATTTCCATGAAAAAGATTGTGGGCCGAAAATGGGTGATCACTGTACATTTCTCTTCTGTTTCCTATTTATATTTATATTTTACCTCCTCAATTTAGCATTATGGACAGGGAAAGACCTAATCTAAGATCTGCACAAAAATATTTTGCCTTCAAATTCATACCGTGATCGTAGCATGCATGGACTCTACTCATATGACTGGGATTTCCATGAAAAAGATTGTCGGCCGAAAATAGGTGATCACTGCACATTTCTTTTCTGTTTCCTATTTATATTTCTATTTTACCTCCTCAATTTAGCATTAGGGACAGGGAAAGACCTAATCTAAGCCCTGCACAAAAATATTTTGTCTTCAAATTCATACCGTGATCGTAGCATGCATGGACTCGACTCATATGACTAGGATTTCCATGAAAAAGATTGTGGGCAGAAAATGGGTGATCACTGTACATTTCTCTTCTGTTTCCTATTTATATTTCTATTTTACCTCCTCAATTTAGCATTATGGACAGGGAAAGACCTAATCTAAGATCTGCACAAAAATATTTTGTCTTCAAATTCATACCGTGATCGTAGCATGCATGGACTCGACTCATATAACTTGGATTTCCATGAAAAAGATTGCGGGCCGAAAATAGGTGATCACTGTACATTTCGCTTCTGTTTCCTATTTATATTTATATTTTACCTCCTCAATTTAGCATTATGGACAGGGAAAGACCCAATCTAAAATCTGCACAAAAATATTTTGCCTTCACTTTCATACCGTGATCGTAGCATGCATGGACTCGACTCATATGACTGGGATTTCAATGAAAAAGATTGTGGGCCGAAAATGGGTGATCACTGTAAATTTCTCTTCTGTTTCCTATTTATATTTATATTTTACCTCCTCAATTTAGCATTATGGACAGGGAAAGACCTAATCTAAGATCTGCAGAAAAATATTTTGCCTTCAAGTTCATACCGTGATCGTAGCATGCATGGACTCGTCTCATATGAATGGGATTTCCATGAAAAAGATTGTGGGCCGAAAATAGGTGATCACTGTACATTTCCCTTCTGTTTCCTATTTATATTTATATTTTACCTCCTCAATTTAGCATTATGGACAGGGAAAGACCCAATCTAAAATCTGCACAAAAATATTTTGCCTTCACTTTCATACCGTGATCGTAGCATGCATGGACTCGACTCATATGACTGGTATTTCCATGAAAAAGATTGTGGGCCGAAAATGGGTGATCACTGTACATTTCTCTTCTGTTTCCTATTTATATTTATATTTTACCTCTTCAATTTAGCATTATGGACAGGGAAAGACCTAATCTAAGATCTGCACAAAAATATTTTGCCTTCAAATTCATACCGTGATCTTAGCATGCATTGACTCGACTCATATGACTGGGATTTCCAAGAAAAGATTGTGGGCAGAAAATGGGTGATCACTGTAAATTTCTCTTCTGTTTCCTATTTATATTTATATTTTACCTCCTCAATTTAGCATTATAGACAGGGAAACACCTAATATAAGATCTGCACAAAAATATTTTGCCTTAAAATTCATACCGTGATCGTAGAATGCATGGACTTGACTCATATGACTGGGATTTCCATGAAAATATTGTGGGCCGAAAATGGGTGATCACTGTACATTTCTCTTCTGTTTCCTATTCATATTTCTATTTTACTTCCTCAATTTAGCATTATGGCCAGGGAAAGACCTAATCTAAACTCTGCACAAAAATATTTTACCTTCAAATTCATACCGTGATCGGAGCATGCATTGACACGACTCATATGACTGGGATTTCCATGAAAAAGTTTGTGGGCCGAAAATGGGTGATCACTGTACATTTCTCTTCTGTTTCCTATTTATATTTATATTTTACCTCTTCAATTTAGCATTATGGACAGGGAAAGACCTAATCTAATATCTGCACAAAAATATTTTGCCTTCAAATTCATACCGTGATCGTAGCATGCATGGACTCGACTCATATGACTGGGATATCCAAGAAAAAGATTGTGGGCAGAAAATGGGTGATCACTGTACATTTCTCTTCTGTTTCCTATTTATATTTCTATTTTACCTCCTCAATTTAGCATTATGGACAGGGAAAGACCTAATCTAAAATATGCACAAAAATATTTTGCCTTCAAATTCATACCGTGATCGCAGCATGCATGGACTCGACTCATATGACTGGGATTTCCATGAAAAAGATTGTGGGCAGAAAATGGGTGATCACTGTACATTTCTCTTCTGTTTCCTATTTATATTTCTATTTTACATCCTCAATTTAGCATTATGCACAGGGAAACACCTAATATAAGATCTGCACAAAAATATTTTGCCTTAAAATTCATACCGTGATCGTAGAATGCATGGACTCGACTCATATGACTGGGATTGCCATGAAAATATTGTGGGCCGAAAATGGGTGATCACTGTACATTTCTCTTCTGTTTCCTATTTATATTTCTATTTTACCTCCTCAATTTAGCATTATGGCCAGGGAAAGAGCTAATCTAAGCTCTGCACAAAAATATTTTACCTTCAAATTCATACCGTGATCGTAGCATGCATGGACTCGACTCATAGGAATGGAATTTCCATGAAAAAGTTTGTGGGCCGAAAATGGGTGATCACTGTATATTTCTTTTCTGTTTCCTTTTTATATTTATATTTTACCTCCTCAATTTAGCATTAAGGACAGGGAAAGACCTAATCTAAGATCTGCACAAAAATATTTTGCCTTCAAATTCATACCGTGATCGTAGCATGCATGGACTCAACTCATATGACTGGGATTTCCATGAAAAAGATTGTGGGCCGAAAATGGGTGATCACTGTACATTTCTCTTCTGTTTCCTATTTATATTTATATTTTACCTCTTCAATTTAGCATTATGGACAGGGAAAGACCTAATCTAAGATCTGCACAAAAATATTTTGCCTTCAAATTCATACCGTGATTGTAGCAAGCATGGACTCGACTCATATGACTGGGATTTCCAAGTAAAAGATTGTGGGCAGAAAACGGGTGATCACTGTACATATCTCTTCTGTTTCCTATTTATATTTCTATTTTACCTCCTCAATTTAGCATTTTGGACAGGGAAAGACCTAATCTAAAATATGCACAAAAATATTTTGCCGTCAAATTCATACCGTGATCGCAGCATGCATGGACTCGACTCATATGACGGGGATTTCCATGAAAAAGATTGTGGGCCGAAAATGGGTGATCACTGTACATTTCTCTTCTGTTTCCTATTCATATTTATATTTTACCTCTTCAATTTAGCATTATGGACAGGGAAAGACCTAATCTAAGATCTGCACAAAAATATTTTGCCTTCAAATTCATACCGTGATCGTAGCAAGCATGGACTAGACTCATATGACTGGGATTTCCAAGAAAAAGATTGTGGGCAGAAAACGGGTGATCACTGTACATATCTCTTCTGTTTCCTATTTATATTTCTATTTTACCTCCTCAATTTAGCATTTTGGACAGGGAAAGACCTAATCTAAAATATGCACAAAAATATTTTGCCGTCAAATTCATACCGTGATCGCAGCATGCATGGACTCGACTCATATGACTGGGATTTCCATGAAACAGATTGTGGGCCGAAAATGGGTGATCACTGTACATTTCTCTTCTGTTTCCTATTTATATTTCTATTTTACATCCTCAATTTAGCATTATGGACAGTGTAACACCTAATATAAGATCTGCACAAAAATATTTTGCCTTCAAATTCATACCGTGATCGGAGCATGCATTGACACGACTCATATGACTGGGATTTCCATGAAAAAGTTGGTGGGCCGAAAATGGGTGATCACTGTACATTTCTCTTCTGTTTCCTATTTATATTTATATTTTACCTCTTCAATTTAGCATTATGGACAGGGAAAGACCTAATCTAATATCTGCACAAAAATATTTTGCCTTCAAATTCATACCGTGATCGTAGCATGCATGTACTCGACTCATATGACTGGGATTTCCAAGAAAAAGATTGTGGGCAGAAAATGGGTGATCACTGTACATATCTCTTCTGTTTCCTATTTATATTTCTATTTTACCTCCTCAATTTAGCATTATGGACAGGGAAAGACCTAATCTCAAATATGCACAAAAATATTTTGCCTTCAAATTCATACCGTGATCGTAGAATGCATGGACTCGACTCATATGACTGGGATTTCCATGAAAATATTGTGGGCCGAAAATGGGTGATCACTGTACATTTCTCTTCTGTTTCCTATTTATATTTCTATTTTACCTCCTCAATTTAGCATTATGGCCAGGGAAAGACCTAATCTAAGCTCTGCACAAAAATATTTTACCTTCAAATTCATACCGTGATCGTAGCATGCATGGACTCGACTCATAGGACTGGAATTTCCATGAAAAAGTTTGTGGGCCGAAAATGGGTGATCACTGTATATTTCGTTTCTGTTTCCTTTTTATATTTATATTTTACCTCCTCAATTTAGCATTATGGACAGGGAAAGACCTAATCTAAGATCTGCACAAAAATATTTTGCCTTCAAATTCATACCGTGATCGTAGCACGCATGGACTCGACTCATATGACTGGGATTTCCATGAAAAAGAATGTGGTCCGAAAATGGGTGATCACTGTACATTTGCTTCTGTTTCCTATTTATATTTATATTTTACCTCCTCCATTTAGCATTATGGACAGGGAAAGACCTAATCTAAGCTCTGCACAAAAATATTTTGCCTTCAAATTCATACCGTGATCGTAGCATGCATGGACTCGACTGATAGGACTGGAATTTCCATGAAAAAGTTTGTGGGCCGAAAATGGGTGATCACTGTATATTTCTTTTCTGTTTCCTTTTTATATTTATATTTTACCTCCTCAATTTAGCATTAAGGACAGGGAAAGACCTAATCTAAGATCTGCACAAAAATATTTTGCCTTCAAAATCATACCGTGATCGTAGCATGCATGGACTCGACTCATATGACTGGGATTTCCATGAAAAAGATTGTGGGCCGAAAATGGGTGATCACTGTATATTTCTCTTCTGTTTCCTATTTATATTTATATTTTACATCCTCAATTTAGCATTAAGGACAGGGAAAGATCTAATCTAAGATCTGCACAAAAATATTTTGCCTTCAATTTCATACCGTGATCGTAGCATGCATGGACTCGACTCATATGACTGGGATTTCCAAGAAAAAGATTGTGGGCAGAAAATGGGTGATCACTGTACATTTCTCTTCTGTTTCCTATTTATATTTATATTTTACCTCCTCAATTTAGCATTATGGAAAGGGAAAGACCTAATCTAAAATATGCACAAAAATATTTTGCCTTCAAATTCATACCGTGATCGCAGTATGCATGGACTCAACTCATATGACTGGGATTTCCATGAAAAAGATTGTGGAACCGAAAATGGGTTATCACTGTACATTTCTCTTCTGTTTCCTATTTATATTTATATTTTACCTACTCAATTTAGCATTATGGACAGGGAAAGACCTAATCTCTGATCTGCACAAAAATATTTTGCCTTCAAATTCGTACCGTGATCGTAGCATGCATGGACTCGACTAATATGACTGGGATTTCCATGAAAAAGATTGTGGGCCGAAAATGGGTGATCACTGTGCATTTCTCTTCTGTTTCCTATTTATATTTCTATTTTACATCCTCAATTTAGCATTATGGACAGGGAAAGGCCTAATCTAAAATCTGCACAAAAACATTTTGCCTTCAAATTCATACCGTGATCGTAGCATGCATGGACTCGACTCATATGACTGGGATTTCCATGAAAAAGATTGTGGTCCGAAAATGGGTTATCACTGAACATTTCTCTTCTGTTTCCTATTTATATTTATATTTTACCTCCTAAATTTAGCATTATGGACAGGGAAAGACATAATCTAAGATCTGCACAAAAATATTTTGCCTTCAAATTCATACCGTGATCGTAGCATGCATGGAGTCGACTCATATGACTGGGATTTCCATGAAAAAGATTGTGGTCCGAAAATGGGTGATCACTGTACATTTCTCTTCTGTTTCCTATTTATATATATATTTTACCTCCTCAATTTAGCATTATGGACAGGGAAAGACCTAATCTAAGATCTGCACAAAAATTTTTTGACCTTCAAATTCATACCGTGATCGTAGCATGCATGGACTCGACTCATATGACTGGGATTTCCATGAAAAAGACTGTGGGCCGAAAATGGGTGATCACTGTACATTTCTCTTCTGTTTCCTATTTATATTTATATTTTACCTCCTCAATTTAGCATTATGGACAGGGAAAGACATAATCTAAGATCTGCACAAAAATATTTTGCCTTCAAATTCATACCGTGATCGTAGCATGCATGGAGTCGACTCATATGACTGGGATTTCCATGAAAAAGATTGTGGTCCGAAAATGGGTGATCACTGTACATTTCTCTTCTGTTTCCTATTTATATTTATATTTTACCTCCTCAATTTAGCATTATGGACAGGGAAAGACCTAATCTAAGATCTGCACAAAAATATTTTGCCTTCAAATTCATACCGTGATCGTAGAATGCATGGACTCGACTCATATGACTGGGATTTCCATGAAAAAGACTGTGGGCCGAAAATGGGTGATCACTGTGCATTTCCCTTCTGTTTCTTATTTATATTTATATTTTACATCCTCAATTTAGCATTATGGAAAGGGAAAGGCCTAATCTAAAATCTGCACGAAAATATTTTGCCTTCAAATTCATACCGTGATCGTAGCATGCATGGACTCGACTAATATGACTGGGATTTCCATGAAAAAGATTGTGGGCCGAAAATGGGTTATCACTGTACATTTCTCTTCTGTTTCCTATTTATATTTATATTTTACATCCTCAATTTAGCATTATGGACAGGGAAAGGCCTAATCTAAAATCTGCACAAAAACATTTTGCCTTCAAATTCATACCGTGATCGTAGCATGCATGGACTCGACTCATATGACTGGGATTTCCATGAAAAAGATTGTGGTCCGAAAATGGGTTATCACTGTACATTTCTCTTCTGTTTCCTATTTATATTTATATTTTACCTCCTAAATTTAGCATTATGGACAGGGAAAGACATAATCTAAGATCTGCACAAAAATATTTTGCCTTCAAATTCATACCGTGATCGTAGCATGCATGGAGTCGACTCATATGACTGGGATTTCCATGAAAAAGATTGTGGTCCGAAAATGGGTGATCACTGTACATTTCTCTTCTGTTTCCTATTTATATATATATTTTACCTCCTCAATTTAGCATTATGGACAGGGAAAGACCTAATCTAAGATCTGCACAAAAATTTTTTGCCTTCAAATTCATACCGTGATCGTAGCATGAATGGACTCGACTCATATGACTGGGATTTCCATGAAAAAGACTGTGGGCCGAAAATGGGTGATCACTGTAGATTTCTCTTCTGTTTCCTATTTATATTTATATTTTACCTCCTCAATTTAGCATTATGGACAGGGAAAGACATAATCTAAGATCTGCACAAAAATATTTTGCCTTCAAATTCATACCGTGATCGTAGCATGCATGGAGTCGACTCATATGACTGGGATTTCCATGAAAAAGATTGTGGTCCGAAAATGGGTGATCACTGTACATTTCTCTTCTGTTTCCTATTTATATTTATATTTTACCTCCTCAATTTAGCATTATGGACAGGGAAAGACCTAATCTAAGATCTGCACAAAAATTTTTTGCCTTCAAATTCATACCGTGATCGTAGCATACATGGACTCGACTCATATGACTGGGATTTCCATGAAAAAGTCTGTGGGCCGAAAATGGGTGATCACTGTGCATTTCTCTTCTGTTTCCTATTTATATTTATATTTTACATCCTCAATTTAGCATTATGGACAGGGAAAGGCCTAATCTAAGCTCTGCACAAAAATATTTTGCCTTCAAATTCATACCGTGATCGTAGAATGCATGGACTCGACTCATATGACTGGGATTTCCATGAAAATATTGTGGGCCGAAAATGGGTGATCACTGTACATTTCTCTTCTGTTTCCTATTTATATTTATATTTTACATCCTCAATTTAGCATTATGGCCAGGGAAAGACCTAATCTAAGCTCTGCACAAAAATATTTTACCTTCAAATTCATACCGTGATCATAGCATGCATGGACTCGACTCATATGACTGGGATTTCCATGAAAAAGACTGTGGGCCGAAAATGGGTGATCACTGTGCATTTCTCTTCTGTTTCCTATTTATATTTATATTTTACATCCTCAATTTAGCATTATGGACAGGGACAGGCCTAATCTAAAATCTGCACAAAAATATTTTGCCTTCAAATTTATACCGTGATCGTAGCATGCATGGACTCGACTCATATGACTGGGATTTCCATGAAAAAGATTGTGGTCCGAAAATGGGTGATCACTGTACATTTCTCTTCTGTTTCCTATTTATATTTATATTTTACCTCCTCAATTTAGCATTATGGCCTTGGAAAGAACTAATCTAAGATCTGCACAAAAATATTTTGCCTTCAAATTCATACCGTGATCGTAGCATGCATGGACTCGACTCATATGACTGGGATTTCCATGAAAAATACTGTCGGCCGAAAATGGTTGATCACTGTGCATTTCTCTTCTGTTTCCTATTTATATTTCTATTTTATATCCTCAATTTAGCATTATGGACAGGGAAAGGACTAATCTAAAATCAGCACAAAAATATTTTGCCTTCAAATTCATACCGTGATCGTAGCATGCATGGACTCGACTCATATGACTGGGATTTCCATGAAAAAGATTGTGGGCCGAAAATGGGTGATCACTGTACATTTCTCTTCTGTTTCCTATTTATATTTATATTATACCTCCTCAATTTAGCATTATGGACAGGGAAAGACCTAATCTAAGATCTGCACAAAAATATTTTGCCTTCAAATTCATATTGTGATCGTAGCATACATGGACTCGACTCATATGACTGGGATTTCCATGAAAAAGATTGTGGTCCGAAAATAGGTGATCACTGTACATTTCTCTTCTGTTTCCTATTTATATTTATATTTTACCTCCTCAATTTAGCATTATGGACAGGGAAAGACCAAATCTAAAATCTGTACAAAAATATTTTGCCTTCAATTTCATACCGTGATCGGAGCATGCATGGACTCGACTCATATGACTGGGATTTCCATGAAAAAGATTGTGGGACGAAAATGGGTAATCACTGTACATTTCTCTTCTGTTTCCTATTTATATTTATATTTTACCTCGTCAATTTAGTATTATGGACAGGGAAAGACCTTATCTAAGATCTGCACAAAAATATTTTGCCTTCAATTCATACCGTGATCGTAGCATGCATGGACTCGACTCATATGACTGGGATTTCCAGGAAAAAGATTGTGGTCCGAAAATGGGTGATCACTGTACATTTCTCTTCTGTTTCCGATTTATATTTATATTTTACCTCCTCAATTTAGCATTATGGACAGGGAAAGACCTAATCTAAGATCTGCACAAAAATATTTTGCCTTCAAATTCATACCGTGATCGTAGCATGCATGGACTCGACTCATATGACTGGGATTTCCATGAAAAATACTGTCGGCCGAAAATGGTTGATCACTGTGCATTTCTCTTCTGTTTCCTCTTTATATTTCTATTTTACATCCTCAATTTAGCATTATGGACAGGGAAAGGACTAATCTAAAATCAGCACAAAAATATTTTGCCTTCAAATTCATACCGTGATCATAGCATGCATGGACTCGACTCATATGACTGGGATTTCCATGAAAAAGATTGTCGGCCGAAAATGGGTGATCACTGTACATTTCTCTTCTGTTTCCTATGTATATTTATATTTTACCTCCTCAATTTAGCATTATGGACAGGGAAAGACCTAATCTAAGATCTGCACAAAAATATTTTGCCTTCAAATTCATACCGTAATCGTAGCATGCATGGACTCGACTCATATGACTGGGATTTCCATGAAAAATACTGTGGGCCGAAAATGGTTGATCACTGTGCATTTCTCTTCTGTTTCCTATTTATATTTCTATTTTACATCCTCAATTTAGCATTATGGCCTTGGAAAGAACTAATCTAAGCCCTGCACAAAAATATTCTGCCTTCAAATTCATACCGTGATCGTAGCATGCATGGACTCGACTCATATGACTGGGATTTCCATGAAAAAGATTGTGGGCCGAAAATGGGTGATCACTGTACATTTATCTTCTGTTTCCTATTTATATTTATATTATACCTCCTCAATTTAGCATTATGGACAGGGAAAGACCTAATCTAAGGTCTGCACAAAAATATTTTACCTTCAAATTCATACCGTGATCGTAGCATGCATGGACTCGACTCATATGACTGGGATTTCCATGAAAAAGATTGTGGGCCGAAAATGGGTGATCACTGTACATTTATCTTCTGTTTCCTATTTATATTTATATTATACCTCCTCAATTTAGCATTATGGACAGGGAAAGACCTAATCTAAGATCTGCACAAAAATATTTTGCCTTCAAATTCATATTGTGATCGTAGCATACATGGACTCGACTCATATGACTGGGATTTCCATGAAAAAGATTGTGGTCCGAAAATAGGTGATCACTGTACATTTCTCTTCTGTTTCCTATTTATATTTATATTTTACCTCCTCAATTTAGCATTATGGACAGGGAAAGACCAAATCTAAAATCTGTACAAAAATATTTTGCCTTCAATTTCATACCGTGATCGGAGCATGCATGGACTCGACTCATATGACTGGGATTTCCATGAAAAAGATTGTGGGACGAAAATGGGTAATCACTGTACATTTCTCTTCTGTTTCCTATTTATATTTATATTTTACCTCGTCAATTTAGTATTATGGACAGGGAAAGACCTTATCTAAGATCTGCACAAAAATATTTTGCCTTCAATTCATACCGTGATCGTAGCATGCATGGACTCGACTCATATGACTGGGATTTCCAGGAAAAAGATTGTGGTCCGAAAATGGGTGATCACTGTACATTTCTCTTCTGTTTCCTATTTATATTTATATTTTACCTCCTCAATTTAGCATTATGGACAGGGAAAGACCTAATCTAAGATCTGCACAAAAATATTTTGCCTTCAAATTCATACCGTGATCGTAGCATGCATGGACTCGACTCATATGACTGGGATTTCCATGAAAAATACTGTCGGCCGAAAATGGTTGATCACTGTGCATTTCTCTTCTGTTTCCTCTTTATATTTCTATTTTACATCCTCAATTTAGCATTATGGACAGGGAAAGGACTAATCTAAAATCAGCACAAAAATATTTTGCCTTCAAATTCATACCGTGATCATAGCATGCATGGACTCGACTCATATGACTGGGATTTCCATGAAAAAGATTGTCGGCCGAAAATGGGTGATCACTGTACATTTCTCTTCTGTTTCCTATGTATATTTATATTTTACCTCCTCAATTTAGCATTATGGACAGGGAAAGACCTAATCTAAGATCTGCACAAAAATATTTTGCCTTCAAATTCATACCGTAATCGTAGCATGCATGGACTCGACTCATATGACTGGGATTTCCATGAAAAATACTGTGGGCCGAAAATGGTTGATCACTGTGCATTTCTCTTCTGTTTCCTATTTATATTTCTATTTTACATCCTCAATTTAGCATTATGGCCTTGGAAAGAACTAATCTAAGCCCTGCACAAAAATATTCTGCCTTCAAATTCATACCGTGATCGTAGCATGCATGGACTCGACTCATATGACTGGGATTTCCATGAAAAAGATTGTGGGCCGAAAATGGGTGATCACTGTACATTTATCTTCTGTTTCCTATTTATATTTATATTATACCTCCTCAATTTAGCATTATGGACAGGGAAAGACCTAATCTAAGATCTGCACAAAAATATTTTACCTTCAAATTCATAGCGTGATCGTAGCATGCATGGACTCGACTCATATGACTGGGATTTCCATGAAAAAGATTGTGGGCAGAAAATGGGTGATCACTGTACATTTCTCTTCTGTTTCCTATTTATATTTGTATTTTACCTCCTCAATTTAGCATTATGGACAGGGAAAGACCTAATCTAAGCCCTGCACAAAAATATTTTGCCTTCAAATTCATAACGTGATCGTAGCATGCATGGACTCGACTCATATGACTGGGATTTCCCTGAAAAAGATTATGGGCCGAAAATGGGTGATCACTGTACATTTCTCTTCTGTTTCCTATTTATATTTATATTTTACCTCCTCAATTTAGCATTATGGACAGGGAAAGACCTAATCTAAGCTCTGCACAAAAATATTTTGCCTTCAAATTCATACCGTGATCGTAGCATGCATGGACACGACTCATATGACTGGGATTTCCATGAAAAAGATTGTGGGCCGAAAATGGGTGATCACTGTACATTTCTCTTCTGTTTCCTATTTATATTTCTATTTTACCTCCTCAATTTAGCATTATGGCCAGGGAAAGACCTAATCTAAGATCTGCACAAAAATATTTTGCCTTCAAATTCATACCGTTATCGTAGCCTGACTGGACTTGACTCATATGACTGGGATTTCCCTGAAAAAGATTATGGGCCGAAAATGGGTTATCACTGTACATTTCTCTTCTGTTTCCTATTTATATTTATATTTTACCTCCTCAATTTAGCGTTATGGACAGGGAAAGGCCTAATCTAAAATCTGCACAAAAATATTTTGCCTTCAAATTCATACCGTGATCGTAGCATGCATGGACTCGACTCATATGACTGGGATTTCCATGAAAAAGATTGTGGGCAGAAAATGGGTGATCACTGGACATTTCTCTTCCGTTTCCTATTTATATTTCTATTTTACCTCCTCAATTTAGCATTATGGCCTTGGAAGGACCTAATCTAAGCCCTGCGCAAAAATATTTTGCCTTCAAATTCATACCGTGATCGTAGCATGCATGGACTCGACTCATATGACTGGGATTTCCCTGAAAAAGATTATGGGCCGAAAATGGGTGATCACTGTACATTTCTCTTCTGTTTCCTATTCATATTTATATTTTACCTCCTCAATTTAGCATTATGGACAGGGAAAGACTGAATCTAAGATCTGCACAAAAATATTTTGCCTTCAAATTCATACCGTGATCGTAGCATGCATGGACTCGACTCATATGACTGGGATTTCCATGAAAAAGTTTGTGGTCCGAAAATGGGTGATCACTGTACATTTCTCTTCTGTTTCCTATTTATATTTATATTTTACCTCCTCAATTTAGCATTATGGACAGGGAAAGACCTAATCTAAGATCTGCAATAAAATATTTTGCCTTCAAATTCATACCATGAACGTAGCATGCATGGACTCGACTCATATGACTGGGATTTCCATGATAAAGATTGTGGGCCAAAAATGTGTGATCACTGTACATTTCTCTTCTGTTTCCTATTTATATTTATATTTTACCTCCTCAATTTAGCATTATGGTCAGGGAAAGACCTAATCTAAGATCTGCACAAAAATATTTTACCTTCAAAATCAAACCGTGAACGTAGCATGCATGGACTCGACTCATATGACTGGGATTTCTATGAAAAAGATTGTGGTCCGAAAATGGGTGATCACTGTACATTTCTCTACTGTTTCCTATTCATATTTCTATTTTACATCCTCAATTTAGCATTATGGACAGGGAAAGACCTAATCTAAGATCTGCACAAAAATATTTTGCCTTCAAATTCATACCGTGATCGTAGCATGCATGGACTCGACTCATATGACTGGGATTTCCATGAAAAAGATTGTGGGCCGAAAATGGGTGATCACTGTATATTTCTCTTCTGTTTCCGATGCATATTTATATTTTACCTCCTCAATTTAGCATTATGGCCAGGGAAAGACCTAATCTAAGCTCTGCACAAAAATATTTTGCCTTCAAATTCATACCGTGATCGTAGCATGCATGGACTCGACTCATATGACTGGGATTTCCATGAAAAAGATTGTGGGCCGAAAATGGGTGATCACTGTACATTTCTCTTCTGTTTCCTATTTATATTTATATTTTACCTTCACAATTTAGCATTATGGACAGGGTAAGACCTTTATCTAAGCTCTGCACAAAAATATTTTGACTTCAAATTCATACCGTGATCGTAGCATGCATGGACTCGACTCATATGACTGGGATTTACATGAAAAAGATTGTGGGCCGAAAATAAATGATCACAGTACATTTCTCTTCTGTTTCCTATTTATATTTATATTTTACCTCCTCAATTTAGCATTATGGACAGGGAATGTCCGAATCGAAGATCTGCAAAAAAATATTTTGCCTTCAAATTCATACCGTGATCGTAGCGTGCATGGACACGACTCATATGACTGGGATTTCCATGAAAAAGATTGTGGGCCAAAAATGGTTGGTCACTGTACCTTTCTCTTCTGTTTCCTATTTATATTTATATTTTACCTCCTCAATTTAGCATTATGGACAGGGAAAGACCTAATCTAAGATCTGCACAAAAATATTTTGCCTTCAAATTCATACCGTGATCGTAGCATGCATGGACTCGACTCATATGACTGGCATTTCCATGAAAAATTGTGGGCAGAAAATGGGTGATCACTGTACATTTCTCTTCTGTTTCCTATTTATATTTCTATTGTACCTCCTCAATTTAGCATTATGGACAGGGAAAGACATAATCTAAAATCTGCACAAAATATTTTGCCTTCAAATTCATACTGTGATCGTAGCATGCATGGACACGACTCATATGACTGGGATTTACATGAAAAAGATTGTGGGCCGAAAAAGGGTGATCACTGTACATTTCTCTTCTGTTTCCTATTTATATTAATATTTTACATCCTCAATTTAGCATTAAGGACAAGGAAAGACCTAATCTAAAATCTGCACAAAAATATTTTGCCTTCAAATTCATACCGTGATCGTAGCATGCATGGACTCGACTCATATGACTGGGATTTCCATGAAAAACATTGTGGGCCGAAAATGGGTGATCACTGTACATTTCTCTTCTGTTTCCTATTTATATTTATATTTTACCTCCTAAATTTAGCATTATGGCCCGTGAAAGACGTAATCTAAGCTCTGCACAAAAATATTTTGCCTTCAAATTCATACCGTGATCGTAGCATGCATGGACTCGACTCATATGACTGGGATTTCCGTGAAAAAGATTGCGGGCCGAAAATGGGTGATCACTGTACATTTCTCTTCTGTTTCCTATTTATATTTCTATTTTACCTCCTCACTTTAGCATTATGGACAGGGAAAGATCTAATCTAATCTCTGCACAAAAATATTTTGCCTTCAAATTCATACCGTGATCGTAGCATGCATGGACTCGACTCATATGACTGGGATTTCCATGAAAAAGGTTGTGGGCCGAAAATATGTGATCACTGTACATTTCTCTTCGGTTTCCTATTTATATTTATATTTTAACTCCTCAATTTAGCATTATGGACAGTGCATGACCTAATCTAAGATCTGCACAAAAATATTTTGCCTTCAAATTCATACCGTGATCGTAGCATGCATGGACACGACTCATATGACAGGGATTTCCATGAAAAAGATTGTGGGCCGAAAATGGGTGGTCACTGTACATTTCTCTTCTGTTTCCTATTTATATTTCTATTGTACCTCCTCAATTTAGCATTATGGACAGGGAAAGACATAATCTAAAATCTGCACAAAATATTTTGCCTTCAAATTCATACTGTGATCGTAGCATGCATGGACACGACTCATATGACTGGGATTTCCATGAAAAAGATTGTGGGCCGAAAAAGGGTGATCACTGTATATTTCTCTTCTGTTTCCTATTTATATTTGTATTTTACATCCTCAATTTAGCATTAAGGACAGGGAAAGACCTAATCTAAAATCTGCACAAAAATATTTTGCCTTCAAATTCATACCGTGATCGTAGCTTGCACGGAATCGACTCATATGACTAGTATTTCCATAAAAAAGATTGTGGGCCAAAAATAGGTGATCACTGTACATTTCTCTTTTGTTTCCAATTTATATTTATATTTTACCTCCTCAATTTAGCATTATGGACAGGGAATGACCTAATCTAAGATCTGCACAAAAATATTTTGCCTTCAAATTCATACCGTGATCGTAGCATGCATGGACTCGACTCATATAACTGGGATTTCCATGAAAAACATTGTGGGCCGAAAATGGGTGATCACTGTACATTTCTCTTCTGTTTCCTATTTATATTTATATTTTACCTCCTAAATTTAGCATTATGGCCCGTGAAAGACGTAATCTAAGCTCTGCACAAAAATATTTTGCCTTCAAATTCATACCGTGATCGTAGGATGCATGGACTCGACTAATATGACTGGGATTTCCGTGAAAAAGATTGCGGGCCGAAAATGGGTGATCACTGTACATTTCTCTTCTGTTTCCTATTTATATTTCTATTTTACCTCCTCACTTTAGCATTATGGACAGGGAAAGACCTAATCTAAGCTCTGCACAAAAATATTTTGCCTTCAAATTCATACCGTGATCGTAGCATGCATGGACTCGACTCATATGACTGGGATTTCCAAGAAAAAGGTTGTGGGCCGAAAATAGGTGATCACTGTACATTTCTCTTCGGTTTCCTATTTATATTTATATTTTAACTCCTCAATTTAGCATTATGGACAGTGCATGACCTAATCTAAGATCTGCACAAAAATATTTTGCCTTCAAATTCATACCGTGATCGTAGCATGCATGGACACGACTCATATGACGGGGATTTCCATGAAAAAGATTGTGGGCCGAAAATGGGTGGTCACTGTACATTTCTCTTCTGTTTCCTATTTATATTTATATTTTACCTCCTCAATTTAGCATTATGGACAGGGAAAGACCTAATCTAAGATCTGCACAAAAATATTTTGCCTTCAAATTCATACCGTGATCGTAGCATGCATGGACTCGACTCATATGACTGGCATTTCCATGAAAAATTGTGGGCAGAAAATGGGTGATAACTGTACATTTCTCTTCTGTTTCCTATTTATATTTCTATTTTACCTCCTCAATTTAGCATTATGGACAGGGAAAGACCTAATGTAAAATCAGCACAAAAATATTTTGCCTTCAAATTCATACCGTGATCGTAGCATGCACGGACTCGACTCATATGATTGGGATTTCCATGAAAAAGATTGTGGGCCGAAAATAGGTGATCACTGTACATTTCTATTCTGTTTCCTATTTATATTTCTATTTTACCTCCTCAATTTAGCATTATGGACAGGGAATGACCTAATCGAAGTTCTGCACAAAAATATTTTGCCTTCAAATTCATACCGTGATCGTAGCATGCATGGACTCGACTCATATGACTTGGATTTCCGTGAAAAAGTTTGTGGGCCGAAAATGGGTGATTACTGTACATTTCTCTTCTGTTTCCTATTTATATTTCTATTGTACCTCCTCAATGTAGCATTATGGACAGGGAAAGACATAATCTAAAATCTGCACAAAAATATTTTGCCTTCAAATTCATACCGTGATCGTAGCTTGCACGGACTCGACTCATATGACTAGTATTTCCATAAAAAAGATTGTGGGACAAAAATAGGTTATCACTGTACATTTCTCTTTTGTTTCCAATTTATATTTATATTTTACCTCCTCAATTTAGCATTATGGACAGGGAATGACCTAATCTAAGATCTGCACAAAAATATTTCGCCTTCAAATTCATACCGTGATCGTAGCATGCATGGACTCGACTCATATGACTGGGATTTCCATGAAAAAGATTGTGGGCCGAAAATGGGTGATCACTGTACATTTCTCTTCTGTTTCCGATGCATATTTATATTTTACCTCCTCAATTTAGCATTATGGCCAGGGAAAGACCTAATCTAAGCGCTACATAAAAATATTTTGCCTTCAAATTCATATCGTGATCGTAGCATGTATGGAATCGACTCATATGACTGGGCTTTCCATGAAAAAGATTGTGGACCGAAAATGGGTGATCACTGTACATTTCTCTTCTGTTTCCTATTCATATTTCTATTTTACATCCTCAATTTAGCATTATGGTCAGGGAAAGACCTAATCTAATCTCTGCACAAAAATATTTTGCCTTCAAATTCATACCGTGATCGTAGCATGCATGGACTCGACTCATATGACTGGGATTTCCATGAAAAAGATTGTGGGCCGAAAATGGGTGATCACTGTACATTTCTCTTCTGTTTCCTATTTATATTTCTATTTTACCTTCACAATTTAGCATTATGGACAGGGTAAGACCTTTATCTAAGCTCTGCACAAAAATATTTTGCCTTCAAATTCATACCGTGATCGTAGCATGCATGGACTCGACTCATATGACTGGGATTTACATGAAAAAGATTGTGGGCCGAAAATAAATGATCACAGTACATTTCTTTTCTGTTTCCTATTTATATTTATATTTTACCTCCTCAATTTAGCATTATGGACAGGGAATGTCCTAATCGAAGATCTGCAAAAAAATATTTTGCCTTCAAATTCATACCGTGATCGTAGCATGCATGGACACGACTCATATGACTGGGATTTCCATGAAAAAGATTGTGGGCCGAAAATGGTTGGTCACTGTACCTTTCTCTTCTGTTTCCTATTTATATTTATATTTTACCTCCTCAATTTAGCATTATGGACAGGGAAAGACCTAATCTAAGATCTGCACAAAAATATTTTGCCTTCAAATTCATACCGTGATCGTAGCATGCATGGACTCGACTCATATGACTGGCATTTCCATGAAAAATTGTGGGCAGAAAATGGGTGATCACTGTACATTTCTCTTCTGTTTCCTATTTATATTTATATTTTACCTCCTCAATTTAGCATTATGGACAGGGAAAGGTCTAATCTAACATCTGCACAAAAATATTTTGCCTTCAAATTCATACCGTGATCGTAGCATGCATGGACTCGACTCATATGACTGAGATTTCCATGAAAAAGATTGTGGGCCGAAAATGGGTGATCACTGTACATTTCTCTTCTGTTTCCTATTTATATTTATATTTTACTTCCTTAATTTAGCATTATGGACAGGGAAAGATCTAATCTAAGATCTGCACAAAAATATTTTGCCTTTAAATTCATACCGTGATCGTAGCATGCATGGACTCGACTCATATGACTGGCATTTCCATGAAAAAGATTGTGGGCCGAAAATGGGTGATCACTGTACATTTCTCTTCTGTTTCCTATTTATATTTCTTTTTTACCTCCTCAATTTAGCATTATGAGCAGGGAAAGACCTAATCTAAGATCTGCACAAAAATATTTTGCCATCAAATTCTTACCCTGATCGTAGCATGTATTGATTCAACTCATATGACTGGGATTTCCATGAAATAGATTGTGGGCCGAAAATGGGTGATCACTGTACATTTCTCTTCTGTTTCATATTTATATTCATATTTTACCTCCTCAATTTAGCAATATGGCCAGGGAAAGACCTAATCTAAGACCTGCACAAAAATATTTTGCCTTCAAATTCATACCGTGATCGTAGCATGCATGGACACGACTCATATGACTGGGATTTCCATGAAAAAGATTGTGGGCCGAAAATGGGTGATCACTGTACATTTCTCTTCTGTTTCCTATTTATATTTATATTTTACCTCCTCAATTTAGCATTATGGACAGGGAAAGACCTAATCTAAGATCTGCACAAAAATATTTTGCCTTCAAATTCATACCGTGATCGTAGCATGCATGGACTCGACTCATATGACTGGCATTTCCATGAAAAATTGTGGGCAAAAATGGGTGATCATTGTACATTTCTCTTCTGTTTCCTATTTATATTTCTATTTTACCTCCTCAATTTAGCATTATGGACAGGGAAAGACCTAATGTAAAATCAGCACAAAAATATTTTGCCTTCAAATTCATACCGTGATCGTAGCATGCACGGACTCGATTCATATGACTGGGATTTCCATGAAAAAGATTGTGGGCCGAAAATAGGTGATCACTGTACATTTCTCTTCGGTTTCCTATTTATATTTCTATTTTACCTCCTCACTTTAGCATTATGGACAGGGAAAGACCTAATCTAAGCTCTGCACAAAAATATTTTGCCTTCAAATTCATACCGTGATCGTAGCATGCATGGACTCGACTCATATGACTGGGATTTCCATGAAAAAGGTTGTGGGCCGAAAATAGGTGATCACTGTACATTTCTCTTCGGTTTCCTATTTATATTTATATTTTAACTCCTCAATTTAGCATTATGGACAGTGCATGACCTAATCTAAGCTCTGCACAAAAATATTTTGCCTTCAAATTCATACCGTGATCGTAGCTTGCACGGACTCGACTCATATGACTAGTATTTCCATAAAAAAGATTGTGGGCCAAAAATAGGTGATCACTGTACATTTCTCTTTTGTTTCCAATTTATATTTATATTTTACCTCCTCAATTTAGCATTATGGACAGTGAAAGACCTAATCTAATCTCTGCACTAAAATATTTTGCCTTCAAATTCATACCGTGATTGTAGCATGCATGGACTCGACTCATATGACTGGGATTTCCTTGAAAAAGGTTGTGGGCCGAAAATAGGTGATCACTGTACATTTCTCTTTTGTTTCCAATTTATATTTATATTTTACCTCCTCAATTGAGCATTATGGACAGGGAATGACCTAATCTAAGATCTGCACAAAAACATTTTGCCTTCAAATTCATACCGTGATCGTAGCATGCATGGACTCGACTCATATAACTGGGATTTCCATGAAAAACATTGTGGGCCGAAAATGGGTGATCACTGTACATTTCTCTTCTGTTTCCTATTTATATTTCTATTTTACCTCCTCACTTTAGCATTATGGACAGGGAAAGACCTAATCTAAGCTCTGCACAAAAATATTTTGCCTTCAAATTCATACCGTGATCGTAGCATGCATGGACTCGACTCATATGACTGGGATTTCCTTGAAAAAGGTTGTGGGCCGAAAATAGGTGATCACTGTACATTTCTCTTCGGTTTCCTATTTATATTTATATTTTAACTCCTCAATTTAGCATTATGGACAGGGAAAGACCTAATCTAAGATCTGCTCAAAAATATTTTGCCTTCAAATTCATACCGTGATCGTAGCATGCATGGACTCGACTCATATGACTGGCATTTCCATGAAAAATTGTGGGCAGAAAATGGGTGATCACTGTACATTTCTCTTCTGTTTCCTATTTATATTTCTATTTTACCTCCTCAATTTAGCATTATGGACAGGGAAAGACCTAATGTAAAATCAGCACAAAAATATTTTGCCTTCAAATTCATACCGTGATCGTAGCATGCACGGACTCGACTCATATGACTGGGATTTCCATGAAAAAGTTTGTGGGCCGAAAATGGGTGATTACTGTACATTTCTCTTCTGTTTCCTATTTATATTTCTATTGTACCTCCTCAATTTAGCATTATGGACAGGGAAAGACATAATCTAAAATCTGCACAAAAATATTTTGCCTTCAAATTCATACCGTGATCGTAGCATGCACGGACTCGACTCATATGACTAGTATTTCCATGAAAAAGATTGTGGGCCAAAAATAGGTTATCACTGTACATTTCTCTTTTGTTTCCAATTTATATTTATATTTTACCTCCTAAATTTAGCATTATGGCCCGGGAAAGACGTAATCTAAGCTCTGCACAAAAATATTTTGCCTTCAAATTCATACCGTGATCGTAGCATGCATGGACTCGACTCATATGACTGGGATTTCCTTGAAAAAGATTGTGGGCCGAAAATGGGTGATCACTGTACATTTCTCTTCTGTTTCCTATTAATATTTCTATTGTACCTCCTCAATTTAGCATTATGGACAGGGAAAGACATAATCTAAAATCTGCACAAAATATTTTGCCTTCAAATTCATACTGTGATCGTAGCATGCATGGACTCGACTCATATGACTGGGATTTCCATGAAAAAGATTGTGGGCGGAAAATAGGTGATCACTGTACATTTCTCTTCTGTTTCCTATTTATATTTATATTTTACCTCCTCAGTTTAGCATTATGGACAGGGAATGACCTAATCTAAGATCTGCACACAAATATTTTGCTTTCGAATTCATACCGTGATTGTAGCATGCATGGACACGACTCATATGACGGGGATTTCCATGAAAAAGATTGTGGGCCGAAAATGGGTGGTCACTGTACATTTCTCTTCTGTTACCTATTTATATTTATATTTTACCCCCTCAATTTAGCATTATGGACAGGGAAAGACCTAATCTAAAATCTGCAAAAAAATATTTTGCCTTCAAATTCATACCGTGATTGTAGCATGCATGGACTCGACTCATATGATTGGGATTTCCATGAAAAAGATTGTGGGCCGAAAATGGGTGATCACTGTACATTTCTCTTCTGTTTCCTATTTATATTTATATTTTACCTCCTCAATTTAGCATTATGGACAGGGAAAGACATAATCTAAGATCTGCACAAAAATATTTTGCCTTCAAATTCATACCGTGATCGTAGCATGCATGGACTCGACTCATATGACTGGCATTTCCATGAAAAATTGTGGGCAGAAAATGGGTGATCACTGTACATTTCTCTTCTGTTTCCTATTTATATTTCTATTTTACCTCCTCAATTTAGCATTATCGACAGGGAAAGACCTAATGTAAAATCAGCACAAAAATATTTTACCTTCAAATTCATACCGTGATCGTAGCATGCACGGACTCGACTCATATTACTGGGATTTCCATGAAAAAGATTGTGGGCCGAAAATAGGTGATCACTGTACATTTTTATTCTGTTTCCTATTTATATTTATATTTTACCTCCTCAATTTAGCATTATGGACAGGGAATGACCTAATAGAAATTCTGCACAAAAATATTTTTCCTTCAAATTCATACCGTGATCGTAGCATGCATGGACTCGACTCATATGACTGGGATTTCCGTGAAAAAGATTGTGGGCCGAAAATGGTAGATCACTGTACATTTCTCTTCTGTTTCCTATTTATATTTATATTTTACCTCCTCAATTTAGCATTATGGACAGGGAAAGACCTAATCAAAAATCTGCACAAAAATATTTTGCCTTCAAATTCATACCGTGATCGTAGCATGCATGGACTCGACTCATATGACTGGCATTTCCATGAAAAATTGTGGGCAGAAAATGGGTGATCACTGTACATTTCTCTTCTGTTTCCTATTTATATTTATATTTTACCTCCTCAATTTAGCATTATGGACAGGGAAAGACCTAATGTAAAATCAGCACAAAAATATTTTACCTTCAAATTCATACCGTGATCGTAGCATGCACGGACTCGACTCATATTACTGGGATTTCCATGAAAAAGATTGTGGGACGAAAATAGGTGATCACTGTACATTTCTATTCTGTTTCCTATTTATATTTATATTTTACCTCCTCAATTTAGCATTATGGACAGGGAATGACCTAATCGAAGTTCTGCACAAAAATATTTTGCCTTCAAATTCATACCGTGATCGTAGCATGCATGGACTCGACTCATATGACTGGGATTTCCGTGAAAAAGAATGTGGGCCGAAAATGGGTGATCACTGTACATTTCTCTTTTGTTTCCTATTTATATTTCTATTTTACCTCCTCAATTTAGCATTATGGACAGGGAATGACCTAATCTAAGATCTGCACAAAAATATTTTGCCTTCAAATTCATACCGTGATCGTAGCATGCATGGACTCGACTCATATAACTGGGATTTCCATGAAAAACATTGTGGGCCGAAAATGGGTGATCACTGTACATTTCTCTTCTGTTTCCTATTTATATTTATATTTTATCTCCTAAATTTAGCATTATGGCCCGGGAAAGACGTAATCTAAGCTCTGCACAAAAATATTTTGCCTTCAAATTCATACCGTGATCGTAGCATGCATGGACTCGACTCATATGACTGGGATTTCCATGAAAAGGGTTGTGGGCCGAAAATGGGTGATCACTGTACATTTCTCTTTTGTTTCCTATTTATATTTATATTTTATCTCCTAAATTTAGCATTATGGCCCGGGAAAGACGTAATCTAAGCTCTGCACAAAAATATTTTGCCTTCAAATTCATACCGTGATCGTAGCATGCATGGACTCGACTCATATGACTGGGATTTCCTTGAAAAAGATTGTGGGCCGAAAATGGGTGATCACTGTACATTTCTCTTCTGTTTCCTATTTATATTTCTATTGTACCTCCTCAATTTAGCATTATGGACAGGGAAAGACATAATCTAAAATCTGCACAAAATATTTTGCCTTCAAATTCATACTGTGATCGTAGCATGCATGGACTCGACTCATATGACTGGGATTTCCATGAAAAGGGTTGTGGGCCGAAAATGGGTGATCACTGTACATTTCTCTTTTGTTTCCTATTTATATTTCTATTTTACCTCCTCAATTTAGCATTATGGACAGGGAATGACCTAATCTAAGATCTGCACAAAAATATTTTGCCTTCAAATTCATACCGTGATCGTAGCAAGCACGGACTCGACTCATATGACTGGGATTTCCATGAAAAACATTGTGGGCCGAAAAAGGGTGATCACTGTACATTTCTCTTCTGTTTCCTATTTATATTTCTATTGTACCTCCTCAATTTAGCATTATGGATAGGGAAAGACATAATCTAAAATCTGCACAAAAATATTTTGCCTTCAAATTCATACCGTGATCGTAGCATGCACGGACTCGACTCATATGACTAGTATATCCATGAAAAAGATTGTGGGCCAAAAATAGGTTATCACTGTACATTTCTCTTTTGTTTCCAATTTATATTTATATTTTACCTCCTCAATTTAGCATTATGGACAGGGAATGACCTAATCTAAGATCTGCACAAAAATATTTTGCCTTCAAATTCATACCGTGATCGTAGCATGCATGGACTCGACTCATATAACTGGGATTTCCATGAAAAACATTGTGGGCCGAAAATGGGTGATCACTGTACATTTCTCTTCTGTTTCCTATTTATATTTATATTTTATCTCCTAAATTTAGCATTATGGCCCGGGAAAGACGTAATCTAAGCTCTGCACAAAAATATTTTGCCTTCAAATTCATACCGTGATCGTAGCATGCATGGACTCGACTCATATGACTGGGATTTCCATGAAAAAGATTGTGGGTAGAAAATGGGTGATCACTGTACATTTCTCTTCTGTTTCCTATTTATATTTATATTTTACCTCCTCAATTTAGCATTATGGACAGGGAAAGACCTAATCAAAAATCTGCACAAAAATATTTTGCCTTCAAATTCATACCGTGATCGTAGCATGCATGGACTCGACTCATATGACTGGGATTTCCATGAAAAGGGTTGTGGGCCGAAAATGGGTGATCACTGTACATTTCTCTTTTGTGTCCTATTTATATTTATATTTTATCTCCTAAATTTAGCATTATGGCCCGGGAAAGACGTAATCTAAGCTCTGCACAAAAATATTTTGCCTTCAAATTCATACCGTGATCGTAGCATGCATGGACTCGACTCATATGACTGGGATTTCCTTGAAAAAGATTGTGGGCCGAAAATGGGTGATCACTGTACATTTCTCTTCTGTTTCCTATTTATATTTCTATTGTACCTCCTCAATTTAGCATTATGGACAGGGAAAGACATAATCTAAAATCTGCACAAAATATTTTGCCTTCAAATTCATACCGTGATCGTAGCATGCATGGACTCGACTCATATGACTGGCATTTCCATGAAAAATTGTGGGCAGAAAATGGGTGATCACTGTACATTTCTCTTCTGTTTCCTATTTATATTTCTATTTTACCTCCTCAATTTAGCATTATGGACAGGGAAAGACCTAATGTAAAATCAGCACAAAAATATTTTGCCTTCAAATTCATACCGTGATCGTAGCATGCACGGACTCGACTCATATGACTGGGATTTCCATGAAAAAGTTTGTGGGCCGAAAATGGGTGATTACTGTACATTTCTCTTCTGTTTCCTATTTATATTTCTATTGTACCTCCTCAATTTAGCATTATGGACAGGGAAAGACATAATCTAAAATCTGCACAAAAATATTTTGCCTTCAAATTCATACCGTGATCGTAGCATGCACGGACTCGACTCATATGACTAGTATTTCCATGAAAAAGATTGTGGGCCAAAAATAGGTTATCACTGTACATTTCTCTTTTGTTTCCAATTTATATTTATATTTTACCTCCTAAATTTAGCATTATGGCCCGGGAAAGACGTAATCTAAGCTCTGCACAAAAATATTTTGCCTTCAAATTCATACCGTGATCGTAGCATGCATGGACTCGACTCATATGACTGGGATTTCCTTGAAAAAGATTGTGGGCCGAAAATGGGTGATCACTGTACATTTCTCTTCTGTTTCCTATTAATATTTCTATTGTACCTCCTCAATTTAGCATTATGGACAGGGAAAGACATAATCTAAAATCTGCACAAAATATTTTGCCTTCAAATTCATACTGTGATCGTAGCATGCATGGACTCGACTCATATGACTGGGATTTCCATGAAAAAGATTGTGGGCGGAAAATAGGTGATCACTGTACATTTCTCTTCTGTTTCCTATTTATATTTATATTTTACCTCCTCAGTTTAGCATTATGGACAGGGAATGACCTAATCTAAGATCTGCACACAAATATTTTGCTTTCGAATTCATACCGTGATTGTAGCATGCATGGACACGACTCATATGACGGGGATTTCCATGAAAAAGATTGTGGGCCGAAAATGGGTGGTCACTGTACATTTCTCTTCTGTTACCTATTTATATTTATATTTTACCCCCTCAATTTAGCATTATGGACAGGGAAAGACCTAATCTAAAATCTGCAAAAAAATATTTTGCCTTCAAATTCATACCGTGATTGTAGCATGCATGGACTCGACTCATATGATTGGGATTTCCATGAAAAAGATTGTGGGCCGAAAATGGGTGATCACTGTACATTTCTCTTCTGTTTCCTATTTATATTTATATTTTACCTCCTCAATTTAGCATTATGGACAGGGAAAGACATAATCTAAGATCTGCACAAAAATATTTTGCCTTCAAATTCATACCGTGATCGTAGCATGCATGGACTCGACTCATATGACTGGCATTTCCATGAAAAATTGTGGGCAGAAAATGGGTGATCACTGTACATTTCTCTTCTGTTTCCTATTTATATTTCTATTTTACCTCCTCAATTTAGCATTATCGACAGGGAAAGACCTAATGTAAAATCAGCACAAAAATATTTTACCTTCAAATTCATACCGTGATCGTAGCATGCACGGACTCGACTCATATTACTGGGATTTCCATGAAAAAGATTGTGGGCCGAAAATAGGTGATCACTGTACATTTTTATTCTGTTTCCTATTTATATTTATATTTTACCTCCTCAATTTAGCATTATGGACAGGGAATGACCTAATAGAAATTCTGCACAAAAATATTTTTCCTTCAAATTCATACCGTGATCGTAGCATGCATGGACTCGACTCATATGACTGGGATTTCCGTGAAAAAGATTGTGGGCCGAAAATGGTAGATCACTGTACATTTCTCTTCTGTTTCCTATTTATATTTATATTTTACCTCCTCAATTTAGCATTATGGACAGGGAAAGACCTAATCAAAAATCTGCACAAAAATATTTTGCCTTCAAATTCATACCGTGATCGTAGCATGCATGGACTCGACTCATATGACTGGCATTTCCATGAAAAATTGTGGGCAGAAAATGGGTGATCACTGTACATTTCTCTTCTGTTTCCTATTTATATTTATATTTTACCTCCTCAATTTAGCATTATGGACAGGGAAAGACCTAATGTAAAATCAGCACAAAAATATTTTACCTTCAAATTCATACCGTGATCGTAGCATGCACGGACTCGACTCATATTACTGGGATTTCCATGAAAAAGATTGTGGGACGAAAATAGGTGATCACTGTACATTTCTATTCTGTTTCCTATTTATATTTATATTTTACCTCCTCAATTTAGCATTATGGACAGGGAATGACCTAATCGAAGTTCTGCACAAAAATATTTTGCCTTCAAATTCATACCGTGATCGTAGCATGCATGGACTCGACTCATATGACTGGGATTTCCGTGAAAAAGAATGTGGGCCGAAAATGGGTGATCACTGTACATTTCTCTTTTGTTTCCTATTTATATTTCTATTTTACCTCCTCAATTTAGCATTATGGACAGGGAATGACCTAATCTAAGATCTGCACAAAAATATTTTGCCTTCAAATTCATACCGTGATCGTAGCATGCATGGACTCGACTCATATAACTGGGATTTCCATGAAAAACATTGTGGGCCGAAAATGGGTGATCACTGTACATTTCTCTTCTGTTTCCTATTTATATTTATATTTTATCTCCTAAATTTAGCATTATGGCCCGGGAAAGACGTAATCTAAGCTCTGCACAAAAATATTTTGCCTTCAAATTCATACCGTGATCGTAGCATGCATGGACTCGACTCATATGACTGGGATTTCCATGAAAAGGGTTGTGGGCCGAAAATGGGTGATCACTGTACATTTCTCTTTTGTTTCCTATTTATATTTATATTTTATCTCCTAAATTTAGCATTATGGCCCGGGAAAGACGTAATCTAAGCTCTGCACAAAAATATTTTGCCTTCAAATTCATACCGTGATCGTAGCATGCATGGACTCGACTCATATGACTGGGATTTCCTTGAAAAAGATTGTGGGCCGAAAATGGGTGATCACTGTACATTTCTCTTCTGTTTCCTATTTATATTTCTATTGTACCTCCTCAATTTAGCATTATGGACAGGGAAAGACATAATCTAAAATCTGCACAAAATATTTTGCCTTCAAATTCATACTGTGATCGTAGCATGCATGGACTCGACTCATATGACTGGGATTTCCATGAAAAGGGTTGTGGGCCGAAAATGGGTGATCACTGTACATTTCTCTTTTGTTTCCTATTTATATTTCTATTTTACCTCCTCAATTTAGCATTATGGACAGGGAATGACCTAATCTAAGATCTGCACAAAAATATTTTGCCTTCAAATTCATACCGTGATCGTAGCAAGCACGGACTCGACTCATATGACTGGGATTTCCATGAAAAACATTGTGGGCCGAAAAAGGGTGATCACTGTACATTTCTCTTCTGTTTCCTATTTATATTTCTATTGTACCTCCTCAATTTAGCATTATGGATAGGGAAAGACATAATCTAAAATCTGCACAAAAATATTTTGCCTTCAAATTCATACCGTGATCGTAGCATGCACGGACTCGACTCATATGACTAGTATATCCATGAAAAAGATTGTGGGCCAAAAATAGGTTATCACTGTACATTTCTCTTTTGTTTCCAATTTATATTTATATTTTACCTCCTCAATTTAGCATTATGGACAGGGAATGACCTAATCTAAGATCTGCACAAAAATATTTTGCCTTCAAATTCATACCGTGATCGTAGCATGCATGGACTCGACTCATATAACTGGGATTTCCATGAAAAACATTGTGGGCCGAAAATGGGTGATCACTGTACATTTCTCTTCTGTTTCCTATTTATATTTATATTTTATCTCCTAAATTTAGCATTATGGCCCGGGAAAGACGTAATCTAAGCTCTGCACAAAAATATTTTGCCTTCAAATTCATACCGTGATCGTAGCATGCATGGACTCGACTCATATGACTGGGATTTCCATGAAAAAGATTGTGGGTAGAAAATGGGTGATCACTGTACATTTCTCTTCTGTTTCCTATTTATATTTATATTTTACCTCCTCAATTTAGCATTATGGACAGGGAAAGACCTAATCAAAAATCTGCACAAAAATATTTTGCCTTCAAATTCATACCGTGATCGTAGCATGCATGGACTCGACTCATATGACTGGGATTTCCATGAAAAGGGTTGTGGGCCGAAAATGGGTGATCACTGTACATTTCTCTTTTGTGTCCTATTTATATTTATATTTTATCTCCTAAATTTAGCATTATGGCCCGGGAAAGACGTAATCTAAGCTCTGCACAAAAATATTTTGCCTTCAAATTCATACCGTGATCGTAGCATGCATGGACTCGACTCATATGACTGGGATTTCCTTGAAAAAGATTGTGGGCCGAAAATGGGTGATCACTGTACATTTCTCTTCTGTTTCCTATTTATATTTCTATTGTACCTCCTCAATTTAGCATTATGGACAGGGAAAGACATAATCTAAAATCTGCACAAAATATTTTGCCTTCAAATTCATACTGTGATCGTAGCATGCATGGACTCGACTCATATGACTGGGATTTCCATGAAAAAGATTGTGGGCCGAAAATGGGTGATCACTGTACATTTCTCTTCTGTTTCCTATTTATATTTCTATTTTACCTCCTCACTTTAGCATTATGGACAGGGAAAGACCTAATCTAAGCTCTGCACAAAAATATTTTGCCTTCAAATTCATACCGTGATCGTAGCATGCATGGACTCGACTCATATGACTGGGATTTCCGTGCAAAAGATTGTGGGCCGAAAAAGGGTGATCACTGTACATTTCTCTTCTGTTTCCTATTTATATTTCTATTTTACCTCCTCAATTTAGCATTATGGACAGGGAAAGACCTAATCTAAAATCTGCACAAAAATATTTTGCCTTCAAATTCATACCGTGATCGTAGCATGCACGGACTCGACTCATATGACTAGTATTTCCATGAAAAAGATTGTGGGCCAAAAATAGGTGATCACTGTACATTTCTCTTTTGTTTCCAATTTCTATTTATATTTTACCTCCTCAATTTAGCATTATGGACAAAGAATGACCTAATCTAAGATCTGCACAAAAATATTTTGCTTCAAATTCATACCGTGATCGTAGCATGCATGGACACGACTCATATGACTGGGATTTCCATGAAAAACATTGTGGGCCGAAAATGGGTGATCACTGTACATTTCTCTTCTGTTTCCTATTTATATTTATATTTTACCTCCTCAATTTAGCATTATGGACAGGGAATGACCTTATCTAAGATATGCACAAAAATTTTGCGTTCAAATTCATACCGTGATCGTAGCATGCATGGACTCAACTCATATATTTGGGATTTCCATGCAAAAGATTGTGGGCCGAAAATGGGTGATCACTGTACATTTCTCTTCTGTTTCCTATTTATATTTATATTTTACCTCCTCAATTTAGCATTATGGACAGGGAAAGACCTAATCTAAATTCTGCACAAAAATATTTTGCCTTCAATTTCATACCGTGATCGTAGCATGCATGGACTCGACTCATATGACTGGGATTTCCATGAAAAAGATTGTGGGCCAAAAATGGGTGATCACTGTACATTTCTCTTCTGTTTTCTATTTCTATTTCTATTTTACCTCCTCAATTTAGCATTATGGACAAGGAAAGACCAAATCTAAGATCTGCACAAAAATGTTTTGCCTTCAAATTCATACCGTGATCGTAGCATGCATGGACTCGACTCATATGACTGGGATTTCCATGAAAAAGATTGTGGGCCGAAATTGGGTGATCACTGTACATTTCTCTTCTGTTTCCTATTTATATTTCTATTTTACCTCCTCAATTTAGCATTATGGACAGAGAAAGACCTAATCTAAGATCTGCACAAAAATATTTTGCCTTCAAATTCATACCGTGATCGTAGCATGCATGGACTCGACTCATATGACTGGGATTTCCATGACAAAGATTGTGGTGCGAAAATCGGTGATCACTGTACATTTTTCTTCTGTTTCCTATTTATATTTCTATTTTACCTCCGCAATTTAGCATTATGGACAGGGAAAGACCTAATCTAAAATCTGCAAAAAAATATTTTGATTCAAATTCATACCGTGATCGTAGCATGCATGGACTCGACTCATGTGACTGGGATTTCCATGAAAAAGATTGTGGGCCAAAATTGGGTGATCACTGTACATTTCTCTTCTGTTTCCTATTTATATTTCTATTTTACCTCCTCAATTTATCATTATGGACAGGGAAAGACCTAATCAAAAATCTGCACAAAAATATTTTGCCTTCAAATTCATACCGTGATCGTCGCATGCATGGACTCGACTCATATGACTGGGATTTCCATGAAAAAGATTGTGGGCGGAAAATGGGTGATCACTGTACAATTCTCTTCTGTTTCCTATTTATATTTATATTTTGCTCCTCAATTTAGCATTATGGACAGGGAAAGACTTAATCTAAGATATGCACAAAAATATTTTGCCTTCAAATTCATACCGTGATCGTAGCATGCATGGACTCGACTAATGTGATTGGGATTTCCATGCAAAAGATTGTGGGCCGAAAATGGGTGATCACTGTACATTTCTCTTCTGTTTCCTATTTATATTTCTATTGTACCTCCTCAATTTAGCATTATGGACAGGGAAAGACATAATCTAAAATCTGCACAAAATATTTTGCCTTCAAATTCATACCGTGATCGTAGCATGCATGGACTCGACTCATATGACTGGGATTTCCATGAAAAAGATTGTGGGCCGAAAATGGGTGATCACTTTACATTTCTCTTCTGTTTCCTATTTATATTTATATTTTAGCTCCTCAATTTAGCATTATGGACAGGGAAAGACCTAATCAAAAATCTGCACAAAAATATTTTGCCTTCAAATTCATACCGTGATCGTAGCATGCATGGACTCGACTCATATGACTGGGATTTCCATGAAAAGGGTGGTGGGCCGAAAATGGGTGATCACTGTACATTTCTCTTTTGTTTCCTATTTATATTTATATTTTATCTCCTAAATTTAGCATTATGGCCCGGGAAAGACGTAATCTAAGCTCTGCACAAAAATATTTTGCCTTCAAATTCATACCGTGATCGTAGCATGCATGGACTCGACTCATATGACTGGGATTTCCATGCAAAAGATTGTGGGCCGAAAATGGGTGATCACTGTACATTTCTCTTCTGTTTCCTATTTATATTTCTATTTTACCGCCTCAATTTAGCAATATGGCCAGGGAAAGACCTAATCTAAGCCCTGCACAAAAATATTTTGCCTTCAAATACATACCGTGATCGTAGCATGCATGGACACGACTCATATGACTGGGATTTCCATGAAAAAGATTGTGGGCCAAAAATGGGTGATCACTGTACATTTCTCTTCTGTTTTCTATTTCTATTTCTATTTTACCTCCTCAATTTAGCATTATGGACAAGGAAAGACCAAATCTAAGATCTGCACAAAAATGTTTTGCCTTCAAATTCATACCGTGATCGTAGCATGCATGGACTCGACTCATATGACTGGGATTTCCATGAAAAAGATTGTGGGCCGAAATTGGGTGATCACTGTACATTTCTCTTCTGTTTCCTATTTATATTTCTATTGTACCTCCTCAATTTAGCATTATGGACAGAGAAAGACCTAATCTAAGATCTGCACAAAAATATTTTGCCTTCAAATTCATACCGTGATCGTAGCATGCATGGACTCGACTCATATGACTGGGATTTCCATGACAAAGATTGTGGTGCGAAAATCGGTGATCACTGTACATTTTTCTTCTGTTTCCTATTTATATTTCTATTTTACCTCCGCAATTTAGCATTATGGACAGGGAAAGACCTAATCTAAAATCTGCAAAAAAATATTTTGATTCAAATTCATACCGTGATCGTAGCATGCATGGACTCGACTCATGTGACTGGGATTTCCATGAAAAAGATTGTGGGCCAAAATTGGGTGATCACTGTACATTTCTCTTCTGTTTCCTATTTATATTTCTATTTTACCTCCTCAATTTATCATTATGGACAGGGAAAGACCTAATCAAAAATCTGCACAAAAATATTTTGCCTTCAAATTCATACCGTGATCGTCGCATGCATGGACTCGACTCATATGACTGGGATTTCCATGAAAAAGATTGTGGGCGGAAAATGGGTGATCACTGTACAATTCTCTTCTGTTTCCTATTTATATTTATATTTTGCTCCTCAATTTAGCATTATGGACAGGGAAAGACTTAATCTAAGATATGCACAAAAATATTTTGCCTTCAAATTCATACCGTGATCGTAGCATGCATGGACTCGACTAATGTGATTGGGATTTCCATGCAAAAGATTGTGGGCCGAAAATGGGTGATCACTGTACATTTCTCTTCTGTTTCCTATTTATATTTCTATTTTACCGCCTCAATTTAGCAATATGGCCAGGGAAAGACCTAATCTAAGCCCTGCACAAAAATATTTTGCCTTCAAATACATACCGTGATCGTAGCATGCATGGACACGACTCATATGACTGGGATTTTCAATGAAAAAGATTGTGGGCCAAAAATGGGTGATCACTGTACATTTCTCTTCTGTTTTCTATTTCTATTTCTATTTTACCTCCTCAATTTAGCATTATGTAAAAGGAAAGACCAAATCTAAGATCTGCACAAAAATGTTTTGCATTCAAATTCATACCGTGATCGTAGCATGCATGGACTCGACTCATATGACTGGGATTTCCATGAAAAAGATTGTGGGCCGAAAATGGGTGATCACTGTACATTTCTCTTCTGTTTCTTATTTATATTTATATTTTGCTCCACAATTTAGCATTATGGACAGGGAAAGACTTAATCTAATATATGCACAAAAATATTTTGCCTTCAAATTCATACCGTGATCGCAGCATGCATGGACTCGACTCATATGATTGGGATTTCCATGCAAAATATTGTGGGCCGAAAATGGGTCATCACTGTACATTTCTCTTCTGTTTCCTATTTATATTTCTATTTTACCTCCTCAATTTAGCAATATGGACAGAGAAAGACCTAATCTAAGATCTGCACAAAAATATTTTGCCTTCAAATTCATACCGTGATCGTAGCATGCATGGACTCGACTCATATGACTGGGATCTCCATGACAAAGATTGTGGTGCGATAATCGGTGATCACTGTATATTTCTCTTCTGTTTCCTATTTATATTTCTATTTTACCTCCTCAATTTAGCATTATTGACAGGGAAAGACCTAATCTAAAATCTGCACAAAAATATTTTGCCTTCAAATTCATACCGTGATCGTAGCATGCATGGACTCGACTCATATGACAGGGATTTCCATGAAAAAGATTGTGGGCGGAAAATAGGTGATCACTGTACATTTCTCTTCTGTTTCTTATTTATATTTCTATTTTATCTCCTCAATTTAGCATTATGTACAGGGAAAGACATCATCTAAAATCTGCACAAAAATATTTTGCCTTCAAATTCATACCGTGATCGGAGAATGCATGGACTCGACTCATATGGCTGGGATTTCCATGAAAAAGATTGTGGGCCGAAAATGGGTGATCACTGTACATTTGCTTCTGTTTCCTATTTATATTTCTATTTTACCTCCTCAATTTAGCATTATGGACAGGGAAAGACCAAATCTAAGATCTGCACAAAATGTTTTGCCTTCAAATTCATACCGTGATCGTAGCATGCATGGACTCGACTCATATGACTGGGATTTCCATGAAAAAGATTGTGGGCCGAAAATGGGTGATCACTGTACATTTCTCTTCTGTTTCCTATTTATATTTCTATTTTATCTCCTCAATTTAGCATTATGGACAGGGAAAGACCTAATCTAAAATCTGCACAAAAATATTTTGCCTTCAAATTCATACCGTGATCGTAGCATGCATGGACTCAACTCATATGACTCGGATTTCCATGAAAAAGATTGTGGGCGGAAAATGGGTGATCAATGTACATTTCTCTTCTGTTTCTGATTTATATTTCTATTTTACCTTCTCAATTTAGCATTATGGACAGGGAAAGACCTCATCAAAAATCTGCACAAAAATATTTTGCCTTCAAATTCATACCGTGATTGTAGAATGCATGGACTCGACTCATATGACTGGGATTACCATGAAAAAGATTGTGGGCAGAAAATGGGTGATCACTGTACATTTGCTTCTGTTTCCTGTTTATATTCCTATTTTACCTCCTCAATTTAGCATTATGGGCAGGGAAAGACCAAATCTAAGATCTGCACAAAATGTTTTGCCTTCAAATTCATACCGTTATCGTAGCATGCTTGGACTCGACTCATATGACTGGGATGTCCATGAAAAAGATTGTGGGCCGAAAATGGGTGATCACTGTACATTTCTCTTCTGTTTCTTATTTATATTTATATTTTGCTCCACAATTTAGCATTATGGACAGGGAAAGACTTAATCTAATATATGCACAAAAATATTTTGCCTTCAAATTCATACCGTGATCGCAGCATACATGGACTCGACTCATATGACTGGGATTTCCATGAAAAAGATAGTGGGCCGAAAATGGGTGATCACTGTGCATTTCTCTTCTGTTTCCTATTTATATTTATATTTTACATCCTCAATTTAGCATTATGGACAGGGAAAGACCTAATCTAAGCTCTGCAAAAAAATATTTGGCCTTCAAATTCATACCGTGATCGTAGCATGCATGGACTCGACTCATATGACTGGGATTTCCATGAAAAAGATTGTGGTCAGAAAATGGATGATCACTGTACATTTGCTTCTGTTTACTATTTATATTTCTATTTTACCTCCTCAATTTAGCATTATGGACAGGGAAAGACCAAATCTAAGATCTGCACAAAATGTTTTGCCTTCAAATTCATACCGTGATCGTAGCATGCATGGACTCGACTCATATGACTGGGATGTCCATGAAAAAGATTGTGGGCCGAAAATTGGTGATCACTGTACAATTCTCTTCTGTTTCCTATTTATATTTATATTTTACCTCCTCAATTTAGCATTATGGACAGGGAAAGACCTAATCTAAGATCTGCACAAAAATATTTTGCCTTCAAATTCATACCGTGATCGTAGCATGCATGGACTCGACTCATATGACTGGGATCTCCATGACAAAGATTGTGGTGCGATAATCGGTGATCACTGTATATTTCTCTTCTGTTTCCTATTTATATTTCTATTTTACCTCCTCAATTTAACATTATTGACAGGGAAAGACCTAATCTAAAATCTGCACAAAAATATTTTGCCTTCAAATTCATACCGTGATCGTAGCATGCATGGACTCGACTCATATGACAGGGATTTCCATGAAAAAGATTGTGGGCGGAAAATAGGTGATCACTGTATATTTCTCTTCTGTTTCCTATTTCTATTTGTATTTTACCTCCTCAATTTAGCATTATGTACAGGGAAAGACATCATCTAAAATCTGCACAAAAATATTTTGCCTTCAAATTCATACCGTGATCGGAGAATGCATGGACTCGACTCATATGGCTGGGATTTCCATGAAAAAGATTGTGGGCCGAAAATGGGTGATCACTGTACATTTGCTTCTGTTTACTATTTATATTTATATTTTACCTCCTCAATTTAGCATTATGGACAGCGAAAGACTTAATGTAAGATCTGCAAAAATATTTTGCCTTCAAATTCATACCGTGACCGTAGCATGCATGGACTCGACTCATATGACTGGGATTTCCATGAAAAAGATTGTGTGCCGAAAATGGGTGATCACTGTACATTTGCTTCTGTTTCCTATTTATATTTCTATTTTACCTCCTCAATTTAGCATTATGGACAGGGAAAGACCAAATCTAAGATCTGCACAAAATGTTTTGCCTTCAAATTCATACCGTGATCGTAGCATGCATGGACTCGACTCATATGACTGGGATTTCCATGAAAAAGATTGTGGGCCGAAAATGGGTGATCACTGTACATTTCTCTTCTGTTTCTTATTTATATTTCTATTTTACCTTCTCAATTTAGCATTATGGACAGGGAAAGACCTCATCAAAAATCTGCACAAAAATATTTTGCCTTCAAATTCATACCGTGATCGTAGAATGCATGGACTCGACTCATATGACTGGGATTACCATGAAAAAGATTGTGGGCAGAAAATGGGTGATCACTGTACATTTGCTTCTGTTTCCTGTTTATATTTCTATTTTACCTCCTCAATTTATCATTATGGACAGGGAAAGACCAAATCTAAGATCTGCACAAAATGTTTTGCCTTCAAATTCATACCGTTATCGTAGCATGCATGGACTCGACTCATATGACTGGGATGTCCATGAAAAAGATTGTGGGCCGAAAATGGGTGATCACTGTACATTTCTCTTCTGTTTCTTATTTATATTTATATTTTGCTCCACAATTTAGCATTATGGACAGGGAAAGACTTAATCTAATATATGCACAAAAATATTTTGCCTTCAAATTCATACCGTGATCGCAGCATGCATGGACTCGACTCATATGATTGGGATTTCCATGCAAAATATTGTGGGCCGAAAATGGGTGATCACTGTACATTTCTCTTCTGTTTCCTATTTATATTTCTATTTTACCTCCTCAATTTAGCAATATGGACAGAGAAAGACCTAATCTAAGATCTGCACAAAAATATTTTGCCTTCAAATTCATACCGTGATCGTAGCATGCATGGACTCGACTCATATGACTGGGATTTCAATGACAAAGATTGTTGTGCGAAAATCGGTGATCACTGTACATTTCTCTTCTGTTTCCTATTTATATTTCTATTTTACCTCCTCAATTTAGCATTATTGACAGGGAAAGACCTAATCTAAAATCTGCACAAAAATATTTTGCCTTCAAATTCATACCGTGATCGTAGCATGCATGGACTCGACTCATATGACTGGGATTTCCATGAAAAAGATTGTGGGCGGAAAATAGGTGATCACTGTACATTTCTCTTCTGTTTCTTATTTATATTTCTATTTTATCTCCTCAATTTAGCATTATGTACAGGGAAAGACATCATCTAAAATCTGCACAAAAATATTTTGCCTTCAAATTCATACCGTGATCGTAGAATGCATGGACTCGACTCATATGGCTGGGATTTCCATGAAAAAGATTGTGGGCCGAAAATGGGTGATCACTGTACATTTGCTTCTGTTTCCTATTTATATTTCTATTTTACCTCCTCAATTTAGCATTATGGACAGGGAAAGACCTCATCAAAAATCTGCACAAAAATATTTTTCCTTCAAATTTATACCGTGATCGTAGCATGCATGGACTCGACTCATATGACTAGGATTTCCATGAAAAAGATTGTGGGCCGAAAATGGGTGATCACTGTACATTTCTCTTCTGTTTGCTATTTATATTTCTTTTTTACCTCCTCAATTTAGCATTATGGACAGGGAAAGACCTAATCTAAGCTCTGCACAAAAATATTTTGCCTTCAAATTCATACCGTGATCGTAGCATGCATGGACTCGACTCATATGATTGGGATTTCCATGAAAAAGATTGTGGGCCGAAAATGGGTGATCACTGTACATTTCTCTTCTGTTTCCTATTTATATTTGTATTTTACCTTCTCAATTTAGCATTATGGACAGGGAAAGACTTAATCTAATATATGCACAAAAATATTTTGCCTTCAAATTCATACCGTGATCGCAGCATGCATGGACACGACTCATATGACTGGGATTTCCATAAAAAAGATTGCGGGCTGAAAATGGGTGATCACTGTACATTTCTCTTCTGTTTCCTATTTATATTTATATTTTACCTCCTCAATTTAGCATTATGGACAGTGAAAGACCTAATCTAATATCTGCACACAAATATTTTGCCTTCAAATTCATACTGTGAACGTAGCATGCATGGACTCGACTCATATGACTGGGATTTCCATGAAAAAGATTGTGGGCCGAAAATGGGTGATCACTGTACATTTCTCTTCTGTTTCCTATTTATATTTCTATTTTACCTCCTCAATTTAGCATTATGGACAGGGAAAGACCAAATCTAAGATCTGCACAAAATGTTTTGCCTTCAAATTCATACTGTGATCGTAGCATGCATGGACTCGACTCATATGACTGGGATTTCCATGAAAAACATTGTGGGCCGAAAATGGGTGATCACTGTACATTTCTCTTCTGTTTCCTATTTATATTTATATTTTACCTCCTCAATTTAGCATTATGGACAGGGAAAGACCTAATCTAAGATCTGCACAAAAATATTTTGCCTTCAAATTCATACCGTGATCGTAGCATGCATGGACTCGACTCATATGACTGGGATTTCCATGAAAAAGATTGTGGGCGGAAAATGGGTGATCACTGTACATTTCTCTTCTGTTTCTTATTTATATTTATATTTTACCTCCTCAATTTAGCATTATGGACAGGGAAAGACATCATCTAAAATCTGCACAAAAATATTTTGCCTTCAAATTCATACCGTGATCAAAGAATGCATGGACTCGACTCATATGACTGGGATTTCCATGAAAAAGATTGTGGGCCGAAAATGGGTGATCACTGTACATTTGCTTCTGTTTCCTATTTATATTTCTATTTTACCTCCTCAATTTAGCATTATGGACAGGGAAAGACCAAATCTAAGATCTGCACAAAATGTTTTGCCTTCAAATTCATACCGTGATCGTAGCATGCATGGACTCGACTCATATGACTGGGATGTCCATGAAAAAGATTGTGGGCCGAAAATGGGTGATCACTGTACATTTCTCTTCTGTTTCCTATTTATATTTATATTTTGCTCCTTAATTTAGCATTATGGACAGGGAAAGGCTTAATCTAAGATATGCACAAAAATATTTTGCCTTCAAATTCATACCGTGATCGTAGCATGCATGGACTCGACTCATATGACTCGGATTTCCATGAAAATGATTGTGGGCCGAAAATGGGTGATCACTGTACATTTCTCTTCTGTTTCTTATTTATATTTATATTTTACCTCCTCAATTTAGCATTATGGACAGGGAAAGACATCATCTAAAATCTGCAGAAAAATATTTTGCCTTCAAATTCATACCGTGATCGTAGAATGCATGGACTCGACTCATATGACTGGGATTTCCATGAAAAAGATTGTGGGCCGAAAATGGGTGGTCACTGTACATTTCTCTTCTGTTTCCTATTTATATTTCTATTTTACCTCCTCAATTTAGCATTATGGACAGGGAAAGACATCATCTAAAATCTGCACAAAAATATTTTGCCTTCAATTTCATACCGTGATCGTAGCATGCATGGACTCGACTCATATGACTGGGATTTCCATGAAAAAGATTGTGGGCCGAAAATCGGTGATCACTGTACATTTCTCTTCTGTTTCCGATTTATATTTCTATTTTACCTCCTCAATTTAGCATTATTGACAGGGAAAGACCTAATCTAAAATCTGCACAAAAATATTTTGCCTTCAAATTCATACCGTGATCGTAGCATGCATGGACTCGACTCATATGACTCGGATTTCCATGAAAATGATTGTGGGCCGAAAATGGGTGATCACTGTACATTTCTCTTCTGTTTCTTATTTATATTTATATTTTGCTCCTCAATTTAGCATTATGGACAGGGAAAGACTTAATCTAATATATGCACAAAAATATTTTGCCTTCAAATTCATACCGTGATCGCAGCATGCATGGACTCGACTCATATGATTGGGATTTCCATGCAAAATATTGTGGGCCGAAAATGGGTGATCACTGTACATTTCTCTTCTGTTTCCTATTTATATTTCTATTTTACCTCCTCAATTTAGCAATATGGCCAGGGAAAGACCTAATCTAAGCCCTGCACAAATATATTTTGACTTCAATTCATACCGTGATCGTAGCATGCATGGACACGACTCATATGACTGGGATTTCCATGAAAAAGTTTGTGGGCCAAAAATGGGTGATCACTGTACATTTCTCTTCTGTTTCCTATTTATATTTCTATTTTACCTCCTCAATTTAGCATTATGGACAGGGAAAGACCTAATCTAAAATCTGCACAAAAATATTTTGCCTTCAAATTCATACCGTGATCGTAGCATGCATGGACTCGACTCATATGACAGGGATTTCCATGAAAAAGATTGTGGGCCGAAAATGGGTGATCACTGTACATTTGCTTCTGTTTCCTATTTATATTTCTATATTACCTCCTCAATTTAACATTATGGACAGGGAAAGACCAAATCTAAGATCTGCACAAAATGTTTTGCCTTCAAATTCATACCGTGATCGTAGCATGCAGGGACTCGACTCATATGACTGAGATTTCCATGAAAAAGATTGTGGGCCGAAAATGGGTGATCACTGTACATTTCTCTTCTGTTTCTTATTTTTATTTATATTTTGCTCCTCAATTTAGCATTATGGACAGGGAAAGACTTAATCTAAGATATGCACAAAAATATTTTGCCTTCAAATTCATACCGTGATCGTAGCATGCATCGACTCAACTCATATGATTGGGATTTCCATGCAAAAGATTGTGGGCCGAAAATGGGTGATCACTGTACATTTCTCTTCTGTTTCCTATTTATATTTCTATTTTACCTCCTCTATTTAGCATTATTGACAGGGAAAGACCTAAACTAAAATCTGCACAAAAGTATTTTGCCTTCAAATTCATACCGTGATCTTAGCATGCATGGACTCGACTCATATGACTGGGATTTCCCTGAAAAAGATTGTAGGCCGAAAATGGGTGATCACTGTACATTTCTCTTCTGTTTCCTATTTATATTTATATTTTACCTCCTCAATTTAGCATTATGGACAGGGAAAGACCTAATCTAAGATCTGCACAAAAATATTTTGCCTTCAAATTCATACCGTGATCGTAGAATGCCTGGACTCGACTCATATGACTGGGATTTCCATGAAAAAGATTGTGGGCTGAAAATAGCTGATCACTGTACATTTCTCATCTGTTTTCTATTTATATTTATATTTTACATCCTCAATTTAGCATTATGGACAGGGAAAGACCTCATCTAAAATCTGCACAATATATTTTGCCTTCAAATTCATACCGTGATCGTAGAATGCATGGACTCGACTCATATGACTGGGATTTCCATGAAAAAGATTGTAGGCCGAAAATGGGTGATCACTGTACATTTCTCTTCTGTTTCCTATTTATATTTATATTTTACCTCCTCAATTTAGCATTATGGACAGGTAATGATCTAATCTAAGATCTGCACAAAAATATTCTGCCTTCAAATTCATACCGTGATCGTAGCATGCATGGACTCGACTCATATGACTGGGATTTCTATGAAAAAATTGTGGGCCGAAAATGGGTGATCACTGTACATTTCTCTTCTGTTTCCTATTTATATTTATATTTTACCTCCACAATTTAGCATTATAGACAGGGAAAGACCTAATCTAAGCACTGCACAAAAATATTTTGCCTTCAAATTCATACCGTGATCGTAGCATGCATGGACTCGACTCATATGATTGGGATTTCCATGAAAAAGATTGTGGGCCAAAAATAGGTGATCACTGTACATTTCTCTTCTGTTTCCTATTTATATTTATATTTTACCTCCTCAATATAGCATTATGGACAGGGAATGTCTTAATCGAAGATCTGCACAAAAATATTTTGCCTTCAAATTCATACCGTGATCGTAGCCTGCATGGACTCGACTCATATGACTGGGATTTCCATGAAAAAGATTGTAGGCCGAAAATGGGTGATCACTGTACATTTCTCTTCTGTTTCCTATTTATATTTATATTTTACCTCCTCAATTTAGCATTATGGACAGGGAAAGACCTAATCTAAGATCTGCACAAAAATATTTTGCCTTCAAATTCATACCGTGATCGTAGAATGCCTGGACTCGACTCATATGACTGGGATTTCCATGAAAAAGATTGTGGGCTGAAAATAGCTGATCACTGTACATTTCTCATCTGTTTTCTATTTATATTTATATTTTACATCCTCAATTTAGCATTATGGACAGGGAAAGACCTCATCTAAAATCTGCACAATATATTTTGCCTTCAAATTCATACCGTGATCGTAGAATGCATGGACTCGACTCATATGATTGGGATGTCCATGAAAAAGGTTGTGGGCCGAAAATGGGTGATCGCTGTACATTTCTCTTCTGTTTCTTATTTATATTTATATTTTACCTCCTCAATTTAGCATTATTGACAGGGAAAGACCTAAACTAAAATCTGCACAAAAGTATTTTGCCTTCAAATTCATACCGTGATCTTAGCATGCATGGACTCGACTCATATGACTGGGATTTCCATGAAAAAGATTGTAGGCAGAAAATGGGTGATCACTGTACATTTCTCTTCTGTTTCTTATTTATATTTATATTTTACCTCCTCAATTTAGCATTATGGACAGGGAAAGACCTCATCTAAAATCTGCACAATATATTTTGCCTTCAAATTCATACCGTGATCGTAGAATGCATGGACTCGACTCATATGACTGGGATTTCCATGAAAAAGATTGTGGGCCGAAAATGGGTGATCACTGTACATTTCTCTTCTGTTTTCTATTTCTATTTATATTTTACATCCTCAATTTAGCATTATGGACAGGGAATGACCTAATCTAAGATCTGTACAAAAATATTTTGCCTTCAAATTCATACCGTGATCGTAGAATGCATGGACTCGACTCATATGACTGGGATTTCTATGAAAAAGATTGTGGGCCGAAAATGGGTGATCACTGTACATTTCTCTTCTGTTTCCTATTTATATTTATATTTTACCTCCACAATTTAGCATTATAGACAGGGAAAGACCTAATCTAAGCTCTGCACAAAAATATTTTGCCTTCAAATTCATACCGTGATCGTAGCATGCATGGACTCGACTCATATGATTGGGATTTCCATGAAAAAGATTGTGGGCCAAAAATAGGTGATCACTGTACATTTCTCTTCTGTTTCCTATTTATATTTATATTTTACCTCCTCAATTTAGCATTATGGACAGGGAATGTCTTAATCGAAGATCTGCACAAAAATATTTTGCCTTCAAATTCATACCGTGATTGTAGCTTGCATGGACTCGACTCATATGACTGGGTTTTCCATGAAAAAGATTGTGGGCCGAAAATGGGTGATCACTGTACATTTCTCTTCTGTTTCCTATTTATATTTATATTTTACCTCCTAAATTTAGCATTATGGCCCGGGAAAGACCTAATCTAATCTCTGCACAAAAATATTTTGTCTTCAAATTCATACCGTGATCGTAGCATGCATGGACACGACTCATATGACGGGGATTTCCATGAAAAAGATTCTTGGCCGAAAATATGTGATCACTGTACATTTCTCTTCTGTTTCCTATTTATATTTATATTTTACCTCCTCAATTTAGCATTAAGGACAGGGAATAACCTAATCTAAGATCTGCACAAAAATATTTTACCTTCAAATTCATACCGTGATCTTAGTATGCATGGACTCGACTCATATGACTGGGATTTCCATGAAAAAGATTGTGGGCAGAAAATGGGTGATCACTGTACATTTCTCTTCTGTTTCTTATTTATATTTATATTTTACCTCCTCAATTTAGCATTATGGACAGGGAAAGACCTCATCTAAAATCTGCACAATATATTTTGCCTTCAAATTCATACCGTGATCGTAGAATGCATGGACTCGACTCATATGACTGGGATTTCCATGAAAAAGATTGTGGGCCGAAAATGGGTGATCACTGTACATTTCTCTTCTGTTTTCTATTTATATTTATATTTTACATCCTCAATTTAGCATTATGGACAGGGAATGACCTAATCTAAGATCTGTACAAAAATATTTTGCCTTCAAATTCGTACCGTGATCGTAGAATGCATGGACTCGACTCATATGACTGGGATTTCTATGAAAAAGATTGTGGGCCGAAAATGGGTGATCACTGTACATTTCTCTTCTGTTTCCTATTTATATTTATATTTTACCTCCACAATTTAGCATTATAGACAGGGAAAGACCTAATCTAAGCTCTGCACAAAAATATTTTGCCTTCAAATTCATACCGTGATCGTAGCATGCATGGACTCGACTCATATGATTGGGATTTCCATGAAAAAGATTGTGGGCCAAAAATAGGTGATCACTGTACATTTCTCTTCTGTTTCCTATTTATATTTATATTTTACCTCCTCAATTTAGCATTATGGACAGGGAATGTCTTAATCGAAGATCTGCACAAAAATATTTTGCCTTCAAATTCATACCGTGATTGTAGCTTGCATGGACTCGACTCATATGACTGGGTTTTCCATGAAAAAGATTGTGGGCCGAAAATGGGTGATCACTGTACATTTCTCTTCTGTTTCCTATTTATATTTCCATTTTACCTCCTCAATTTAGCATTATGGACAGGGAAAGACCTAATCTAAAATCTGAACAAAAATATTTTGCCTGCAAATTCATACCGTGAACGTAGCATGCATGGACTCGACTCATATGATTGGGATTTCCATGAAAAAGATTGTGGGCCGAAAATGGGTGATCACTGTACATTTCTCTTCTGTTTCCTATTTATATTTATATTTTACCTCCTCAATTTAGCATTATGGACACGGAATGACCTAATCTAAGATCTGCACAAAAATATTTTGCCTTCAAATTCATACCGTGATCGTAGCATGCATGGACTCGACTCATATGACTGGGATTTCCATGAAAAAGATTGTGAGCCGAAAATCGGAGATCACTGTACATTTCTCTTCTGTTTCCTATTTATATTTCTATTTTACTTCCTCAATTTAGCATTATGGCCAGGGAAAGATCTAATCTAAGATCTGCACAAAAATATTTTCCCTTCAAATTCATACCGTGATAGTAGAATGCATGGACTCGACTCATAAGACTGGGATTTCCATGAAAAAGATTGTGGGCTGAAAATAGGTGATCACTGTACATTTCTCTTCTGTGTCCTATTTATATTTCTATTTTACCTCCTAAATTTAGCATTATGGCCCGGGAAAGACCTAATCTAAGCTCTGCACAAAAATATTTTGCCTTCGAATTCATACCGTGATCTTAGCATGCATGGACTCGACTCATATGACTGGGATTTCCATGAAAAAGATTGTGGGCCGACAACCGGTGATCACTGTACATTTCTCTTCTGTTTACTATTGATATTTCTATTTTACCTCCTCAATTTAGCATTATGGACAGGGAATGAAATAATCTAAGATCTGCACAAAAATATTTTGCCTACAAATTCGTACCGTGATCGTAGCATGCATGGACTCGACTCATATGACTGGGATTTCCATGAAAAAGATTTTGGGCCGAAAATGGGTGATCACTGTACATTTCTCTTCTGTTTCCTATTTATATTTCTATTTTACCTCCTCAATTTAGCATTATGGACAGGGAAAGACCAAATCAAAGATCTGCACAAAAATATTTTGCTTTCAAATTCATACCGTGATCGTAGCATGCATGGACTCGACTCATATGACTGGGATTTCCATGAAAAAGATTGTGGGCCGAAAATGGGAGATCACTGTACATTTCTCTTCCGTTTCCTATTTATATTTCTCTTTTACCTCCTCAATTTAGCATTATGGACAGGGAAAGACCAAATCTAAGATCTGCAGAAAATGTTTTGCCTTCAAATTCATACCGTGATCGTAGCATGCATGGACTCGACTCATATGACTGGGATTTCCATGAAAAAGATTGTGTGCCGAAAATGCGTGATCACTGTACATTTCTCTTCTGTTTCCTATTTATATTTCTATTTTACCTCCTCAATTTAGCATTATGGACAGGGAAAGACCTAATCTAAATTCTGCACAAAAATATTTTGCCTTCAAATTCATACCGTGATCGTAGCAAGCATGGACTCGACTCACATGACTGTGATTTCCATGAAAAAGATTATGGGCCGAAAATAGGTGATCACTGTACATTTCTCTTCTGTTTCCTATTTATATTTATATTTTACCTCCTCAATTTAGCATTATTGACAGGGAAAGAACGAATCTAAAATCTGCACAAAAATATTTTGCCTTCAAATTCATACCGTGATCGTAGCATGCATGGACTCGACTCATATGACTGGGATTTCCATGAAAAAGATTGTGTGGCGACAATGGGTGATCACTGTACATTTCTCTTCTGTTTCTTATTCATATTTCTATTTTAACTCCTCAATTTAGCATTATGGACAGGGAAAGACCTCATCTAAAATCTGCACAAAAATATTTTGCCTTCAATTTCATACCGTGATCGTAGAATGCATGGACTCGAATCATATGACTTGGATTTCCATGAAAAAGATTGTGGGCCGAAAATGGGTGATCACTGTACATTTGCTTCGGTTTCCTATTTATATTTCTATTTTACCTCCTCAATTTAGCATTATGGACATGGAAAGACCTCATCTCTGATCAGCACAAAAATATTTTGCATTCAAATTCATACCGTGATCGTAGGATGCATGGACTTGACTCATATGACTGGTATTTCCATGAAAAAGATTGTGGGCCGAAAATCGGTGATCACTGAACATTTGCTTCTGTTTCCTATTTATATTTTTATTTTACCTCATCAATTTAGCATTATGAACTGGGAAAGACCAAATCTAAGATCTGCAAAAAAATGTTTTGCCTTCAAATTCATACCGTGATCGTAGCATGCATGGACTCGACTCATATGACTGGGATTTCCATGAAAAAGATTGTGGGCCGAAAATGGGTGATCACTGTACATTTCTCTTCTGTTTCCTATTTATTTTTCTATTTTACCTCCTCAATTTGGCATTATGGACAGGGAAAGACCTAATCTCTGATCTGCACAAAAATATTTAGCCTTCAAATTCATACCGTGATTGTAGCATGCATGGACTCGACTCATATGACTGGGATTTCCCTGAAAAAGATTGTGGGCCGAAAATGGGTGATCACTGTACATTTCTCTTCTCTTTCCTATTTATATTTATATTTTACCTCCTCAATTTAGCATTATGGACAGGGAAAGACCTAATCTAAAATCTGCACAAAAATATTTTGCCTTCAAATTCATACCGCGATCGTAGCATGCATGGACTCGACTCATATGACTGGGATTTCCATGAAAAAGATTGTGGGCCGAAAATGGGTGATCACTGTACATTTCTCTTCTGTTTCCTATTTATATTTATATTTTACATCCTCAATTTAGCATTATGGACAGGAAAGACCTAATCTAAAATCAGCACAAAAATATTTTGACTTCAAATTCATACCGTGATCGTAGCATGCACGGACTCGAATCATATGACTGGGATTTCCATGAAAAAGATAGTGGGCCGAAAATAGGAGATCACTGTACATTTCTCTTCTGTTTCCTATTTATATTTATATTTTACCTCCTCAATTTAGCATTATGGATAGGGAATGACCGAATCTAAGATCTGCAGAAAAATATTTTGCCTTCAAATTCATACCGTGATCGTAGCATGCATGGACTCGAATCATATGACCGGGATTTCCATGAAAAAGATTGTGGGCCGAAAATGGGTGATCACTGTACATTTCTCTTCTGTTTCCTATTTATATTTATATTTTACCTCCTAAATTTAGCATTATGGCCCGGGAAAGACCTAATCTAATCTCTGCACAAAAATATTTTGTCTTCAAATTCATACCGTGATCGTAGCATGCATGGACTCGACTCATATGACTGGGATTTCCATGAAAAAGATTGTGGGCCGACAATGGGTGATCACTGTACATTTCTCTTCTGTTTCCTATTTATATTTATATTTTACCTACTCAATTTAGCATTATGGACAGGGAAAGACATAATCTAAGATCTGCACAAAAATATTTTGCCTTCAAATTCATACCGTGATTGTAGCTTGCATGGACTCGACTTATATGACTGGGATTTCCATGAAAAAGATTGTGGGCCGAATATGGGTGATCACTGTACATTTCTCTTCTGTTTCCTATTTATATTTATATTTTACCTCCTAAATTTAGCATTATGGCCCGGGAAAGACCTAATCTAAGCTCTGCACAAAAGTATTTTGCCTTCGAATTCATACCGTGATCTTAGCATGCATGGACTCGACTCATATGACTGGGATTTCCATGAAAAAGATTGTGGGCCGACAACCAGTGATCACTGTACATTTCTCTTCTGTTTCCTATTGATATTTCTATTTTACCTCCTCAATTTAGCATTATGGACAGGGAAAGACATAATCTAAAATCTGCACAAAAATATTTTGCCTTCAGATTCATACCGTGATCGTAGCATGCATGGAATCGACTCATATGACTAGGATTTCCATGAAAAAGATTGTGTGCCGAAAATGGGTGATCACTGTACATTTCTCTTCTGTTTCCTATTTATATTTCCATTTTACCTCCTCAATTTAGCATTATGGACAGGGAAAGAACAAATCTAAGATCTGCACAAAAATATTTTGCCTTCAAATTCATACCGTGATCGTAGCATGCATGGACTCGACTCATATGACTGGGATTTCCATGAAAAAGATTGTGAGCCAAAAATGGGAGATCACTGTACATTTCTTTTCTGTTTCCTATTTATATTTATATTTTACTTCCTCAATTTAGCATTATGGACAGGGAAAGATCTAATCTAAGCTCTGCACAAAAATATTTTGCCTTCAAATTCATACCGTGATCGTAGAATGCATGGACTCGACTCATATGACTGGGATTTCCATGAAAAAGATTGTGGGCTGAAAATAGGTGATCACTGTACATTTCTCTTCTGTGTCCTATTTATATTTCTATTTTACCTCCTCAATTTAGCATTATGGACAGGGAATGAAATAATCTAAGATCTGCACAAAAATATTTTGCCTTCAAATTCATACCGTGATCGTAGAATGCATGGACTCGACTCATATGACTGGGATTACCATGAAAAAGATTGTGGGCCGAAAATGGGTGATCACTGTACATTTCTCTTCTCTTTCCTACTTATATTTCTATTTTACCTACTCAATTTAGCATTATGGACAGGGAAAGACCTAATCTAAAATCTGCACAATAGTATTTTGCCTTCAAATTCATACCGTGATCGTAGCATGAATGGACTCGACTCATATGACTGGGATTTCCATGAAAAAGATTGTGGGCCGACAACCAGTGATCACTGTACATTTCTCTTCTGTTTCCTATTTATATTCCTATTTTACCTCCTCAATTTAGCATTATGGACAGGGAAAGACCTAATCTCTGATCTGCACAAAATTATTTTGCCTTCAGATTCATACCGTGATCGTAGCATGCATGGAATCGACTCATATGACTAGGATTTCCATGAAAAAGATTGTGTGCCGAAAATGGGTGATCACTGTACATTTCTCTTCTGTTTCCTATTTATATTTCCATTTTACCTCCTCAATTTAGCATTATGGACAGGGAAAGAACAAATCTAAGATCTGCACAAAAATATTTTGCCTTCAAATTCATACCGTGATCGTAGCATGCATGGACTCGACTCATATGACTGGGATTTCCATGAAAAAGATTGTGAGCCAAAAATGGGAGATCACTGTACATTTCTTTTCTGTTTCCTATTTATATTTATATTTTACTTCCTCAATTTAGCATTATGGACAGGGAAAGATCTAATCTAAGCTCTGCACAAAAATATTTTGCCTTCAAATTCATACCGTGATCGTAGAATGCATGGACTCGACTCATATGACTGGGATTTCCATAAAAAAGATTGTGGGCTGAAAATAGGTGATCACTGTACATTTCTCTTCTGTGTCCTATTTATATTTCTATTTTACCTCCTCAATTTAGCATTATGGACAGGGAATGAAATAATCTAAGATCTGCACAAAAACATTTTGCCTTCAAATTCATACCGTGATCGTAGAATGCATGGACTCGACTCATATGACTGGGATTACCATGAAAAAGATTGTGGGCCGAAAATGGGTGATCACTGTACATTTCTCTTCTCTTTCCTACTTATATTTCTATTTTACCTACTCAATTTAGCATTATGGACAGGAAAAGACCTAATCTAAAATCTGCACAATAGTATTTTGCCTTCAAATTCATACCGTGAACGTAGCATGAATGGACTCGACTCATATGACTGGGATTTCCATGAAAAAGATTGTGGGCCGAAAATGGGTGATCAGTGTACATTTCTCTTCTGTTTCCTGTTTATGTTTCTATTTTACCTCCTCAATTTAGCATTATGGACAGGGAAAGACCTAATCTAAAATCTGCACAAAAATATTTTGCCTTCAAATTCATACCGTGATCGTAGCATGCATGGACTCGACTCATATGACTGAGATTTCCATTTAAAAGATTGTGGGCCGAAAATGGGTGATCACTGTACATTTCTCTTCTGTTTCCTATTTATATTCCTATTTTACCTCCTCAATTTAGCATTATGGACAGGGAAAGACCTAATCTCTGATCTGCACAAAATTATTTTGCCTTCAAATTCATACCGTGATCGTAGCATGCATGGACTCGACTCATATGACTGGGATTTCCATTTAAAAGATTGTGGGCCGAAAATGGGTGATCACTGTACATTTCACTTCTGTTTCCTATTTATATTTCTATTTTACCTCCTCAATTTAGCATTATGGGCAGGGAAAGACCTACTCTAAGATCTGCACAAAAATATTTTCTCTTCAAATTTATACCGTGATCGTAGAATGCATGGACTCGTCTCATATGAATGGGATTTCCATGAAAAAGATTGTGGGCCGAAAATGGGTGATCACTGTACATTTCTCTTCTGTTTCCTACTTATATTTCTATTTTACCTCCTCAATTTAGCATTATGGACAGGGAAAGACCTAATCTAAAATCTGCACAAAAATATTTTGCCATCAAATTCATACCGTGATCGTAGCATGCATGGACTCGACTCATATGACTGGGATTTCCATTTAAAAGATTGTGGACAGAAAATTGGTGATCACTGTACATTTCTCTTCTGTTTCCTATTTATATTCCTATTTTACCTCATCAATTAAGCATTATGGACATGGAAAGACCTAATCTAAAATCTGCACAAAAATATTTTGCCTTCAAATTCATACCATGAACGTAGCATGCATGGACTCGACTCATATGACTGGGATTTCCATGAAAAAGATTGTGGGCCGAAAATGGGTGATCACTGTACATTTCTCTTCTGTTTCCTATTTATATTTATATTTTACCTCCTCAATTTAGCATTATGGACAGGGAATGACCTAATCTAAGATCTGCACGAAAATATTTTGCCTTCAAATTCATACTGTGATCGTAGCATGCATGGACTCGACTCATATGACTGGGATTTCCATGAAAAAGATTGTGGGCCGAAAATAGGTGATCACTGTACATTTGCTTCTGTTTCCTATTTATATTTCTATTTTACCTCCTCAATCTAGCATTATGGACAGGGAAAGACCTAATCTCTTATCTGCACAAAAATATTTTGCCTTCAATTTCATACCGTGATCGTAGCATGCATGGACTCGACTCATATGACTGGGATTTCCATGAAAAAGATTGTGGGCCGAAAATGGGTGATCACTGTACATTTCTCTTCTGTTTCCTATTTATATTTCTATTTTACCTCCTAAATTTAGCATTATGGACAGGGAAAGACCTAATCTAAGATCTGGCCAAAATTATTTTGCCTTCAAATTCATACCGTGATCGTAGCATGCATGGACTCGACTCACATGACTGGGATTTCCATGAAAAAGATTGTGGGCCGAAAATGGGTGATCACTGTACATTTCTCTTCTGTTTCCTATTTATGTTTCTATATTACCTCCTCAAATTAGCATTATGGACAGGGAAAGACCTAATCTAAAATCTGCACAAAAATATTTTGCCTTCAAATTCATACCGTGATCGTAGCATGCATGGACTCGTCTCATATGAATGGGATTCCATGAAAAAGATTGTGGGCTGAAAATAGATGATCACTGTACATTCTCTTCTGTTTCCTATTTATATTTCTATTTTACCTCCTCAATTTAGCATTATGGACAGGGAATGACCTAATCTAAGATCTGCACGAAAATATTTTGCCTTCAAATTCATACTGTGATCGTAGCATGCATGGACTCGACTCATATGACTGGGATTTCCATGAAAAAGATTGTGGGCCGAAAATAGGTGATCACTGTACATTTGCTTCTGTTTCCTATTTATATTTTTATATTACCTCCTCAATTTAGCATTATGGACAGGGAAAGACCAAATCTAAGATCTGTCCAAAATTATTTTGCCTTCAAATTCATACCGTGATCGTAGCATGCATGGACTCGACTCACATGACTGGGATTTCCATGAAAAAGATTGTGGGCCGAAAATGGGTGATCACTGTACATTTCTCTTCTGTTTCCTATTTATGTTTCTATATTACCTCCTCAAATTAGCATTATGGACAGGGAAAGACCTAATCTAAAATCTGCACAAAAATATTTTGCCTTCAAATTCATACCGTGATCGTAGCATGCATGGACTCGTCTCATATGAATGGGATTTCCATGAAAAAGATTGTGGGCTGAAAATAGATGATCACTGTACATTCTCTTCTGTTTCCTATTTATATTTATATTTTACCTCCTCAATTTAGCATTATGGACAGGGAATGACCTAATCTAAGATCTGCACGAAAATATTTTGCCTTCAAATTCATACCGTGATCGTAGCATGCATGGACTCGACTCATATGACTGGGATTTCCATGAAAAAGATTGTGGGCCGAAAATGGGTGATCACTGTACATTTCTCTTCTGTTTCCTATTTATATTTCTATTTTACCTCCTCAATCTAGCATTATGGACAGGGAAAGACCTAATCTCTTATCTGCACAAAAATATTTTGCCTTCAATTTCATACCGTGATCGTAGCATGCATGGACTCGACTCATATGACTGGGATTTCCATGAAAAAGATTGTGGGCCGAAAATGGGTGATCACTGTACATTTCTCTTCTGTTTCCTATTTATATTTCTATTTTACCTCCTAAATTTAGCATTATGGACAGGGAAAGACCTAATCTAAGATCTGGCCAAAATTATTTTGCCTTCAAATTCATACCGTGATCGTAGCATGCATGGACTCGACTCACATTACTGGGATTTCCATGAAAAAGATTGTGGGCCGAAAATGGGTGATCACTGTACATTTCTCTTCTGTTTCCTATTTATGTTTCTATATTACCTCCTCAAATTAGCATTATGGACAGGGAAAGACCTAATCTAAAATCTGCACAAAAATATTTTGCCTTCAAATTCATACCGTGATCGTAGCATGCATGGACTCGTCTCATATGAATGGGATTTCCATGAAAAAGATTGTGGGCTGAAAATAGATGATCACTGTACATTCTCTTCTGTTTCCTATTTATATTTCTATTTTACCTCCTCAATTTAGCATTATGGACAGGGAATTGCCTAATCTAATATCTGCACAAAAATATTTTGCCTTCAAATTCATACCGTGATCGTAGCATGCATGGACTCGACTCATATGACTGGGATTTCCATGAAAAAGATTGTGGGCCGAAAATGGGTGATCACTGTACATTTCTCTTCTGTTTCCTATTTATATTTATATTTTACCTCCTCAATTTAGCATTATGGACAGGGAAAGACCTAATCTAAAATCTGCACAAAAATATTTTACCTTCAAATTCATACCGTGATCGTAGCATACATGAACTCGACTCATATGACTGGGATTACCATGAAAAAGATTGTGGGCCGAAAATGGGTGATCACTGTACATTTCTCTTCTGTTTCCTACTGATATTTCTATTTTACCTCCTCAATTTAGCATTATGGACTGGGAAAGACCTAATCTAAAATCTGCACAAAAATATTTTGCCATCAAATTCATACCGTGATCGTAGCATGCATGGACTCGACTCATATGACTGGGATTTCCATTTAAAAGATTGTGGACAGAAAATGGGTGATCACTGTACATTTCTCTTCTGTTTCCTATTTATATTCCTATTTTACCTCATCAATTTAGCATTATGGACATGGAAAGACCTAATCTAAAATCTGCACAAAAATATTTTGCCTTCAAATTCATACCATGAACGTAGCATGCATGGACTCGACTCATATGACTGGGATTTCCATGAAAAAGATTGTGGGCCGAAAATGGGTGATCACTGTACATTTCTCTTCTGTTTCCTATTTATATTTATATTTTACCTCCTCAATTTAGCATTATGGACAGGGAATGACCTAATCTAAGATCTGCACAAAAATATTTTGCCTTCAAATTCATACTGTGATCGTAGCATGCATGGACTCGACTCATATGACTGGGATTTCCATGAAAAAGGTTGTGGGCCGAAAATAGGTGATCACCGTACATTTGCTTCTGTTTCCTATTTATATTTTTATATTACCTCCTCAATTTAGCATTATGGACAGGGTAAGACCAAATCTAAGATCTGCACAAAAATGTTTTGCCTTCAAATTCATACCGTGATCGTAGGATGCATGGACTCGACTCATATGACTGGGATTTCCATGAAAAAGATTGTGGGCCGAAAATGGGTGATCACTGTACATTTCTCTTCTGTTTCCTATTTATATTTCTATTTTACCTCCTCAATCTAGCATTATGGACAGGGAAAGACCTAATCTCTGATCTGCACAAAAATATTTTGCCTTCAATTTCATACCGTGATCGTAGCATGCATGGACTCGACTCATATGACTGGGATTTCCATGAAAAAGATTGTGGGCCGAAAATGGGTGATCACTGTACATTTCTCTTCTGTTTCCTATTTATATTTCTATTTTACCTCCTCAATTTAGCATTATGGACAGGGAAAGACCTAATCTAAGATCTGGCCAAAATTATTTTGCCTTCAAATTCATACCGTGATCGTAGCATGCATGGACTCGACTCATATGACTGCGATTTCCATGAAAAAGATTGTGGGCCGAAAATGGGTGATCACTGTACATTTCTCTTCTGTTTCCTATTTATGTTTCTATATTACCTCCTCAAATTAGCATTATGGACAGGGAAAGACCTAATCTAAAATCTGCACAAAAATATTTTGCCATCAAATTCATACCGTGATCGTAGCATGCATGGACTCGACTCATATGACTGGGATTTCCATTTAAAAGATTGTGGACAGAAAATGGGTGATCACTGTACATTTCTCTTCTGTTTCCTATTTATATTCCTATTTTACCTCATCAATTTAGCATTATGGACATGGAAAGACCTAATCTAAAATCTGCACAAAAATATTTTGCCTTCAAATTCATACCATGAACGTAGCATGCATGGACTCGACTCATATGACTGGGATTTCCATGAAAAAGATTGTGGGCCGAAAATGGGTGATCACTGTACATTTCTCTTCTGTTTCCTATTTATATTTATATTTTACCTCCTCAATTTAGCATTATGGACAGGGAATGACCTAATCTAAGATCTGCACAAAAATATTTTGCCTTCAAATTCATACTGTGATCGTAGCATGCATGGACTCGACTCATATGACTGGGATTTCCATGAAAAATGTTGTGGGCCGAAAATAGGTGATCACTGTACATTTGCTTCTGTTTCCTATTTATATTTTTATATTACCTCCTCAATTTAGCATTATGGACAGGGTAAGACCAAATCTAAGATCTGCACAAAAATGTTTTGCCTTCAAATTCATACCGTGATCGTAGCATGCATGGACTCGACTCATATGACTGGGATTTCCATGAAAAAGATTGTGGGCCGAAAATGGGTGATCACTGTACATTTCTCTTCTGTTTCCTATTTATATTTCTATTTTACCTCCTCAATCGAGCATTATGGACAGGGAAAGACCTCATCTCTGATCTGCACAAAAATATTTTGCCTTCAATTTTATACCGTGATCGTAGCATGCATGGACTCGACTCATATGACTGGGATTTCCATGAAAAAGATTGTGGGCCGAAAATGGGTGATCACTGTACATTTCTCTTCTGTTTCCTATTTATATTTCTATTTTACCTCCTAAATTTAGCATTATGGACAGGGAAAGACCTAATCTAAGATCTGGCCAAAATCATTTTGCCTTCAAATTCATACCGTGATCGTAGCATGCATGGACTCGACTCACATGACTGGGATTTCCATGAAAAAGATTGTGGGCCGAAAATGGGTGATCACTGTACATTTCTCTTCTGTTTCCTATTTATGTTTCTATATTACCTCCTCAAATTAGCATTATGGACAGGGAAAGACCTAATCTAAAATCTGCACAAAAATATTTTGCCTTCAAATTCATACCGTGATCGTAGCATGCATGGACTCGTCTCATATGAATGGGATTTCCATGAAAAAGATTGTGGGCTGAAAATAGATGATCACTGTACATTCTCTTCTGTTTCCTATTTATATTTCTATTTTACCTCCTCAATTTAGCATTATGGACAGGGAATTGCCTAATCTAATATCTGCACAAAAATATTTTGCCTTCAAATTCATACCGTGATCGTAGCATGCATGGACTCGACTCATATGACTGGGATTTCCATGAAAAAGATTGTGGGCCGAAAATGGGTGATCACTGTACATTTCTCTTCTGTTTCCTATTTATATTTATATTTTACCTCCTCAATTTAGCATTATGGACAGGGAAAGACCTAATCTAAAATCTGCACAAAAATATTTTACCTTCAAATTCATACCGTGATCGTAGCATGCATGAACTCGACTCATATGACTGGGATTACCATGAAAAAGATTGTGGGCCGAAAATGGGTGATCACTGTCCATTTCTCTTCTGTTTCCTACTGATATTTCTATTTTACCTCCTCAATTTAGCATTATGGACAGGGAAAGACCTAATCTAAAATCTGCACAAAAATATTTTGACATCAAATTCATACCGTGATCGTAGCATGCATGGACTCGACTCATATGACTGGGATTTCCATGAAAAAGATTGTGGGCCGAAAATGGGTGATCACTGTACATTTCTCTTCTGTTTCCTATTTGTATTTATATTTTACCTCCTCAATTTAGCATTATGGACAGGGAAAGACCTAATCTAAAATCTGCACAAAAATATTTTGCCATCAAATTCATACCGTGATCGTAGCATGCATGGACTCGACTCATATGACTGGGATTTCCATTTAAAAGATTGTGGACAGAAAATGGGTGATCACTGTACATTTCTCTTCTGTTTCCTATTTATATTCCTATTTTACCTCATCAATTTAGCATTATGGACATGGAAAGACCTAATCTAAAATCTGCACAAAAATATTTTGCCTTCAAATTCATACCATGAACGTAGCATGCATGGACTCGACTCATATGACTGGGATTTCCATGAAAAAGATTGTGGGCCGAAAATGGGTGATCACTGTACATTTCTCTTCTGTTTCCTATTTATATTTATATTTTACCTCCTTAATTTAGCATTATGGACAGGGAATGACCTAATCTAAGATCTGCACAAAAATATTTTGCCTTCAAATTCATACTGTGATCGTAGCATGCATGGACTCGACTCATATGACTGGGATTTCCATGAAAAAGGTTGTGGGCCGAAAATAGGTGATCACTGTACATTTGCTTCTGTTTCCTATTTATATTTTTATATTACCTCCTCAATTTAGCATTATGGACAGGGTAAGACCAAATCTAAAATCTGCACAAAAATGTTTTGCCTTCAAATTCATACCGTGATCGTAGGATGCATGGACTCGACTCATATGACTGGGATTTCCATGAAAAAGATTGTGGGCCGAAAATGGGTGATCACTGTACATTTCTCTTCTGTTTCCTATTTATATTTCTATTTTACCTCCTCTATCTAGCATTATGGACAGGGAAAGACCTAATCTCTGATCTGCACAAAAATATTTTGCCTTCAATTTCATACCGTGATCGTAGCATGCATGGACTCGACTCATATGACTGGGATTTCCATGAAAAAGATTGTGGGCCGAAAATGGGTGATCACTGTACATTTCTCTTCTGTTTCCTATTTATATTTCTATTTTACCTCCTCAATTTAGCATTATGGACAGGGAAAGACCTAATCTAAGATCTGGCCAAAATTATTTTGCCTTCAAATTCATACCGTGATCGTAGCATGCATGGACTCGACTCATATGACTGGGATTTCCATGAAAAAGATTGTGGGCCGAAAATGGGTGATCACTGTACATTTCTCTTCTGTTTCCTATTTATGTTTCTATATTACCTCCTCAAATTAGCATTATGGACAGGGAAAGACCTAATCTAAAATCTGCACAAAAATATTTTGCCTTCAAATTCATACCGTGATCGTAGCATGCATGGACACGACTCATATGACTTGGATTTCCATGAAAAAGATTGTGGGCCGAAAATGGGTGATCACTGTACATTTCTCTTCTGTTTCCTATTTATATTTATATTTTACCTCCTCAATTTAGCATTATGGACAGGGAATGACCTAATCTAAGATCTGCACAAAACTATTTTGCCTTCAATTTCATACCGTGATCGTAGCATGCATGGACTCGACTCATATGACTGGGATTTCCATGAAAAAGATTGTGGGCCGAAAATGGGTGATCACTGTACATTTCTCTTCTGTTTCCTATTTATATTTCTATTTTACCTCCTCAATCTAGCATTATGGACAGGGAAAGACCTAATCTCTGATCTGCACAAAAATATTTTGCCTTCAATTTCATACCGTGATCGTAGCATGCATGGACTCGACTCATATGACTGGGATTTCCATGAAAAAGATTGTGGGCCGAAAATGGGTGATCACTGTACATTTCTCTTCTGTTTCCTATTTATATTTCTATTTTACCTCATCAATTTAGCATTATGGACAGGGAAAGACCTAATCTAAGATCTGGCCAAAATTATTTTGCCTTCAATTTCATACCGTGATCGTAGCATGCATGGACTCGACTCATATGACTGGGATTTCCATGAAAAAGATTGTGGGCCGAAAATGGGTGATCACTGTACATTTCTCTTCTGTTTCCTATTTATATTTCTATTTTACCTCATCAATTTAGCATTATGGACAGGGAAAGACCTAATCTAAGATCTGGCCAAAATTATTTTGCCTTCAAATTCATACCGTGATCGTAGCATGCATGGACTCGACTCATATGACTGGGATTTCCATGAAAAAGATTGTGGGCCGAAAATGGGTGATCACTGTACATTTCTCTTCTGTTTCCTATTTATGTTTCTATATTACCTCCTCAAATTAGCATTATGGACAGGGAAAGACCTAATCTAAAATCTGCACAAAAATATTTTGCCTTCAAATTCATACCGTGAACGTAGCATGCATGGACTCGACTCATATGACTGGGATTTCCATGAAAAAGATTGTGGGCCGAAAATGGGTGATCACTGTACATTTCTCTTCTGTTTCCTATTTATATTTATATTTTACGTCCTCAATTTAGCATTACATACAGGGAAAGACCTAATCTAAAATCTGCACAAAAATATTTTGTCTTCAATTTCATACCGTGATCGTAGCATGCATGGACTCGACTCATATGACTGGGATTTCCATGAAAAAGATTGTGGGCCGAAAATGGGTGATCACTGTACATTTCTCTTCTGTTTCCTATTTATATTTATATTTTACCTCCTCAGTCTAGCATTATGGACAGGGAAAGACCTAATCTCTGATCTGCACAAAAATATTTTCCCTTCAATTTCATACCGTGATCCTAGCATGCATGGACTAGACTCATATGACTGGGATTTCCATGAAAAAGATTGTGGGCCGAAAATGGGTGATCACTGTACATTTCTCTTCTGTTTCCTATTTATATTTCTATTTTACCTCCTCAATTTAGCATTATGGACAGGGAAAGACCTAATCTAAAATCTGCACAAAAATATTTTGCCTTCAAATTCATACCGTGATCGTAGCATGCATGAACTCGACTCATATGACTGGGATTTCCATGAAAAAGATTGTAGGCCGAAAATGGGTGATCAGTGTACATTTCTCTTCTGTTTCCTGTTTATGTTTCTATTTTACCTCCTCAATTTAGCATTATGGACAGGGAAAGACCTAATCTAAAATCTGCACAAAAATATTTTGCCTTCAAATTCATACCGTGATCGTAGCATGCATGGACTCGACTCATATGACTGAGATTTCCATTTAAAAGATTGTGGGCCGAAAATGGGTGATCACTGTACATTTCACTTCTGTTTCCTATTTATATTCCTATTTTACCTCCTCAATTTAGCATTATGGACAGGGAAAGACCTAATCTCTGATCTGCACAAAATTATTTTGCCTTCAAATTCATACCGTGATCGTAGCATGCATGGACTCGACTCATATGACTGGGATTTCCATTTAAAAGATTGTGGGCCGAAAATGGGTGATCACTGTACATTTCACTTCTGTTTCCTATTTATATTTCTATTTTACCTCCTCAATTTAGCATTATGGGCAGGGAAAGACCTACTCTAAGCTCTGCACAAAAATATTTTCTCTTCAAATTTATACCGTGATCGTAGAATGCATGGACTCGTCTCATATGAATGGGATTTCCATGAAAAAGATTGTGGGCCGAAAATGGGTGATCACTGTACATTTCTCTTCTGTTTCCTACTTATATTTCTATTTTACCTCCTCAATTTAGCATTATGGACAGGGAAAGACCTAATCTAAAATCTGCACAAAAATATTTTGCCTTCAAATTCATACCGTGATCGTAGCATGCATGGACTCGACTCACATGACTGGGATTTCCATGAAAAAGATTGTGGGCCGAAAATGGGTGATCACTGTACATTTCTCTTCTGTTTCCTATTTATGTTTCTATATTACCTCCTCAAATTAGCATTATGGACAGGGAAAGACCTATTCTAAAATCTGCACAAAAATATTTTGCCTTCAAATTCATACCGTGATCGTAGCATGCATGGACTCGTCTCATATGAATGGGATTTCCATGAAAAAGATTGTGGGCCGAAAATGGGTGATCACTGTACATTTCTCTTCTGTTTCCTATTTATATTTCTATTTTACCTCCTCAATTTAGCATTATGGACAGGGAAAGACCTAATCTAAGATCTGGCCAAAATTATTTTGCCTTCAAATTCATACCGTGATCGTAGCATGCATGGACTCGACTCATATGACTGGGATTTCCATGAAAAAGATTGTGGGCCGAAAATGGGTGATCACTGTACATTTCTCTTCTGTTTCCTATTTATGTTTCTATATTACCTCCTCAAATTAGCATTATGGACAGGGAAAGACCTAATCTAAAATCTGCACAAAAATATTTTGCCTTCAAATTCATACCGTGATCGTAGCATGCATGGACACGACTCATATGACTTGGATTTCCATGAAAAAGATTGTGGGCCGAAAATGGGTGATCACTGTACATTTCTCTTCTGTTTCCTATTTATATTTATATTTTACCTCCTCAATTTAGCATTATGGACAGGGAATGACCTAATCTAAGATCTGCACAAAACTATTTTGCCTTCAATTTCATACCGTGATCGTAGCATGCATGGACTCGACTCATATGACTGGGATTTCCATGAAAAAGATTGTGGGCCGAAAATGGGTGATCACTGTACATTTCTCTTCTGTTTCCTATTTATATTTCTATTTTACCTCCTCAATCTAGCATTATGGACAGGGAAAGACCTAATCTCTGATCTGCACAAAAATATTTTGCCTTCAATTTCATACCGTGATCGTAGCATGCATGGACTCGACTCATATGACTGGGATTTCCATGAAAAAGATTGTGGGCCGAAAATGGGTGATCACTGTATATTTCTCTTCTGTTTCCTATTTATATTTCTATTTTACCTCATCAATTTAGCATTATGGACAGGGAAAGACCTAATCTAAGATCTGGCCAAAATTATTTTGCCTTCAATTTCATACCGTGATCGTAGCATGCATGGACTCGACTCATATGACTGGGATTTCCATGAAAAAGATTGTGGGCCGAAAATGGGTGATCACTGTACATTTCTCTTCTGTTTCCTATTTATATTTCTATTTTACCTCATCAATTTAGCATTATGGACAGGGAAAGACCTAATCTAAGATCTGGCCAAAATTATTTTGCCTTCAAATTCATACCGTGATCGTAGCATGCATGGACTCGACTCATATGACTGGGATTTCCATGAAAAAGATTGTGGGCCGAAAATGGGTGATCACTGTACATTTCTCTTCTGTTTCCTATTTATGTTTCTATATTACCTCCTCAAATTAGCATTATGGACAGGGAAAGACCTAATCTAAAATCTGCACAAAAATATTTTGCCTTCAAATTCATACCGTGAACGTAGCATGCATGGACTCGACTCATATGACTGGGATTTCCATGAAAAAGATTGTGGGCCGAAAATGGGTGATCACTGTACATTTCTCTTCTGTTTCCTATTTATATTTATATTTTACGTCCTCAATTTAGCATTACATACAGGGAAAGACCTAATCTAAAATCTGCACAAAAATATTTTGTCTTCAATTTCATACCGTGATCGTAGCATGCATGGACTCGACTCATATGACTGGGATTTCCATGAAAAAGATTGTGGGCCGAAAATGGGTGATCACTGTACATTTCTCTTCTGTTTCCTATTTATATTTATATTTTACCTCCTCAGTCTAGCATTATGGACAGGGAAAGACCTAATCTCTGATCTGCACAAAAATATTTTCCCTTCAATTTCATACCGTGATCCTAGCATGCATGGACTAGACTCATATGACTGGGATTTCCATGAAAAAGATTGTGGGCCGAAAATGGGTGATCACTGTACATTTCTCTTCTGTTTCCTATTTATATTTCTATTTTACCTCCTCAATTTAGCATTATGGACAGGGAAAGACCTAATCTAAAATCTGCACAAAAATATTTTCTCTTCAAATTCATACCGTGATCGTAGCATGCATGAACTCGACTCATATGACTGGGATTTCCATGAAAAAGATTGTAGGCCGAAAATGGGTGATCAGTGTACATTTCTCTTCTGTTTCCTGTTTATGTTTCTATTTTACCTCCTCAATTTAGCATTATGGACAGGGAAAGACCTAATCTAAAATCTGCACAAAAATATTTTGCCTTCAAATTCATACCGTGATCGTAGCATGCATGGACTCGACTCATATGACTGAGATTTCCATTTAAAAGATTGTGGGCCGAAAATGGGTGATCACTGTACATTTCACTTCTGTTTCCTATTTATATTCCTATTTTACCTCCTCAATTTAGCATTATGGACAGGGAAAGACCTAATCTCTGATCTGCACAAAATTATTTTGCCTTCAAATTCATACCGTGATCGTAGCATGCATGGACTCGACTCATATGACTGGGATTTCCATTTAAAAGATTGTGGGCCGAAAATGGGTGATCACTGTACATTTCACTTCTGTTTCCTATTTATATTTCTATTTTACCTCCTCAATTTAGCATTATGGGCAGGGAAAGACCTACTCTAAGCTCTGCACAAAAATATTTTCTCTTCAAATTTATACCGTGATCGTAGAATGCATGGACTCGTCTCATATGAATGGGATTTCCATGAAAAAGATTGTGGGCCGAAAATGGGTGATCACTGTACATTTCTCTTCTGTTTCCTACTTATATTTCTATTTTACCTCCTCAATTTAGCATTATGGACAGGGAAAGACCTAATCTAAAATCTGCACAAAAATATTTTGCCTTCAAATTCATACCGTGATCGTAGCATGCATGGACTCGACTCACATGACTGGGATTTCCATGAAAAAGATTGTGGGCCGAAAATGGGTGATCACTGTACATTTCTCTTCTGTTTCCTATTTATGTTTCTATATTACCTCCTCAAATTAGCATTATGGACAGGGAAAGACCTATTCTAAAATCTGCACAAAAATATTTTGCCTTCAAATTCATACCGTGATCGTAGCATGCATGGACTCGTCTCATATGAATGGGATTTCCATGAAAAAGATTGTGGGCTGAAAATAGATGATCACTGTACATTCTCTTCTGTTTCCTATTTATGTTTCTATATTACCTCCTCAAATTAGCATTATGGACAGGGAAAGACCTATTCTAAAATCTGCACAAAAATATTTTGCCTCCAAATTTATACCATGAACGTAGCATGCATGGACTCGACTCATATGACTGGGATTTCCATGAAAAAGATTGTGGGCCGAAAATGGGTGATCACTGTACATTTCTCTTCTGTTTCCTATTTATATTTATATTTTACCTCCTCAATTTAGCATTATGGACAGGGAATGACCTAATCTAAGATCTGCACAAAAATATTTTGCCTTCAAATTCATACCGTGATCGTAGCATGCATGGACTCGACTCATATGACTGGGATTTCCATGAAAAAGATTGTGGGCCGAAAATAGGTGATCACTGTACATTTGCTTCTGTTTCCTATTTATATTTTTATATTACCTCCTCAATTTAGCATTATAGACAGGTTAAGACCAAATCTAAGATCTGCACAAAAATGTTTTGCCTTCAAATTCATACCGTGATCGTAGGATGCATGGACTCGACTCATATGACTGGGATTTCCATGAAAAAGATTGTGGGCCGAAAATGGGTGATCACTGTACATTTCTCTTCTGTTTCCTATTTATATTTCTATTTTACCTCCTCAATCTAGCATTATGGACAGGGAAAGACCTAATCTCTGATCTGCACAAAAATATTTTGCCTTCAATTTCATACCGTGATCGTAGCATGCATGGACTCGACTCATATGACTGGGATTTCCATGAAAAAGATTGTGGGCCGAAAATGGGTGATCACTGTACATTTCTCTTCTGTTTCCTATTTATGTTTGTATATTACCTCCTCAAATTAGCATTATGGACAGGGAAATACCTAATCTAAAATCTGCACAAAAATATTTTGCCTTCAAATTCATACCGTGATCGTAGCATGCATGGACACGACTCATATGACTTGGATTTCCATGAAAAAGATTGTGGGCCGAAAATGGGTGATCACTGTACATTTCTCTTCTGTTTCCTATTTATATTTATATTTTACCTCCTCAATTTAGCATTATGGACAGGGAATGACCTAATCTAAGATCTGCACAAAACTATTTTGCCTTCAATTTCATACCGTGATCGTAGCATGCATGGACTCGACTCATATGACTGGGATTTCCATGAAAAAGATTGTGGGCCGAAAATGGGTGATCACTGTACATTTCTCTTCTGTTTCCTATTTATATTTCTATTTTACCTCCTCAATCTAGCATTATGGACAGGGAAAGACCTAATCTCTGATCTGCACAAAAATATTTTGCCTTCAATTTCATACCGTGATCGTAGCATGCATGGACTCGACTCATATGACTGGGATTTCCATGAAAAAGATTGTGGGCCGAAAATGGGTGATCACTGTACATTTCTCTTCTGTTTCCTATTTATATTTATATTTTACATCCTTAATTAACATTATGGACAGGGAAAGACATAATCTAAGCTCTGCACAAAAATATTTTGCCTTAAAATTCATACCGTGATCGTAGCATGCATGGACTCGACTCATATGACTGGGATTTCCATGAAAAAGATTGTGGGCCGAAAATAGGTGATCACTGTACATTTCTCTTCTGTTTCCTATTTATATTTATATTTTACCTCATCAATTTAGCATTATGGACAGGGAAAGACCTAATCTAAGATCTGGCCAAAATTATTTTGCCTTCAATTTCATACCGTGATCGTAGCATGCATGGACTCGACTCATATGACTGGGATTTCCATGAAAAAGATTGTGGGCCGAAAATGGGTGATCACTGTACATTTCTCTTCTGTTTCCTATTTATGTTTCTATATTACCTCCTCAAATTAGCATTATGGACAGGGAAAGACCTAATCTAAAATCTGCACAAAAATATTTTGCCTTCAAATTCATACCGTGAACGTAGCATGCATGGACTCGACTCATATGACTGGGATTTCCATGAAAAAGATTGTGGGCCGAAAATGGGTGATCACTGTACATTTCTCTTCTGTTTCCTATTTATATTTATATTTTACCTCCTCAATTTAGCATTATGGACAGGGAATGACCTAATCTAAGATCTGCACAAAACTATTTTGCCTTCAATTTCATACCGTGATCGTAGCATGCATGGACTCGACTCATATGACTGGGATTTCCATGAAAAAGATTGTGGGCCGAAAATGGGTGATCACTGTACATTTCTCTTCTGTTTCCTATTTATATTTCTATTTTACCTCCTCAATCTAGCATTATGGACAGGGAAAGACCTAATCTAAAATCTGCACAAAAATATTTTGCCTTCAAATTCATACCGTGATCGTAGCATGCATGAACTCGACTCATATGACTGGGATTTCCATGAAAAAGATTGTAGGCCGAAAATGGGTGATCACTGTATATTTCTCTTCTGTTTCCGATTTATATTTCTATTATACCTCCTCAATTTAGCATTATGGCCAGGGAAAAACCTAATATAAGATCTGCACGAAAATATTTTGCCTTCAAATTCATACCGTGATCGTAGCATACATGGACTCGACTCATATGACTGGGATTTCCATGAAAAAGATTGTGGGCCGAAAATGGGTGATTACTGTACATTTCTCTCCTGTTTCCTATTTATATTTCTATTTTACCTCTTCAATTTAGCATTATGGACAGGGAAAGACCTAATCTCTGATCTGCACAAAAATATTTTGCCTTCAAATTCATACCGTGACCGTAGCATGCATGGACTTGACTCATATGACTGGGATTTCCATGAAAAAGATTGTGGGACGAAAATGGGTGATCACTGTATATTTCTCTTCTGTTTCCTATTTATATTTCTATTATACCTCCTCAATTTAGCATTATGGCCAGGGAAAGACCTATTATAAGATCTGCACGAAAATATTTTGCCTTCAAATTCATACCGTGATCGTAGCATACATGGACTCGAATCATATGACTGGGATTTCCATGAAAAAGATTGTGGGCCGAAAATAGGTGATCACTGTACATTTCTCTCCTGTTTCCTATTTATATTTATATTTTACCTCCTCAATTTAGCATTATGGACAGGGAAAGACCTAATCTAAGATCTGCACAAAAATATTTTGCCTTCAAATTCATACCGTGATCGTAGCATGCATGGACATGACTCATATGACTTGGATTTCCATGAAAAAGATTGTGGGCCGAAAATGGGTGATCACTGTACATTTCACTTCTGTTTCCTATTTATATTTCCATTTTACCTCCTCAATTTAGCATTAGGGACAGGGAAAGACCTAATCTAAGCTCTGCACAAAAATATTTTGCATTCAAATTCAGACCGTGATCGTAGCATGCATGGACTCAACTCATATGACTGGGATTTCCATGAAAAAGATTGTGGGCCGAAAATGGGTGATCACTGTACATTTCTCTTCTGTTTCCTATTTATGTTTCTATATTACCTCCTCAAATTAGCATTATGGACAGGGAAAGACCTAATCTAAAATCTGCACAAAAATATTTTGCCTTCAATTTCATAACGTGATCGTAGCATGCATGGACTCAACTCATATGACTGGGATTTCCATTTAAAAGATTCTGGGCCGAAAAAGGGTGATCACTGTACATTTCTCTTCTGTTTCCTATTTATATTTCTATTTTACCTCCTCAATTTAGCATTATGGCCAGGGAAAGACCTACTCTAAGCTCTGCACAAAAATATTTTTCCTTCAAATTCATACCGTGATCGTAGAATGCATGGACTCGACTCATATGACTGGGATTTCCATAAAAAAGATTGTGGGCTGAAAATAGATGATCACTGTACATTTCTCTTCTGTTTCCTATTTATATTTCTATTTTACCTCCTCAATTTAGCATTATGAACAGGGAATGACCTAATCTAAGATCTGCACAAAAATATTTTGCCTTCAAATACATACCGTGATCGTAGCATGCATGGACTCGACTCATATGACTGGGATTTCCATGAAAAAGATTGTGGGCCGAAAATGGGTGATCACTGTACATTTCTCTTCTGTTTCCTATTTATATTTATATTTTACCTCCTCAATTTAGCATTATGGACAGGGAAAGGCCTAATCTAAAATCTGCACAAAAATATTTTGCCTTCAAATTCATTCCGTGATCGTAGCATGCATGGACTCGACTCATATGACTGGGATTTCCTTGAAAAAGATTGTGGGCCGAAAATCGGTGATCACTGTACATTTCTCTTCTGTTTCCTATTTATATTTATATTTTACCTCCTCAATTTAGCATTATGGACAGGGAAAGGCCTAATCTAAAATCTGCACAAAAATATTTTGCCTTCAAATTCATACCGTGATCGTAGCATGCATGGACTCGACTCATATGACTGGGATTTCCATGAAAAAGATTGTGGGCCGAAAATCGGTGATTACCGTACATTTGCTTCTGTTTCCTATTTATATTTCTATTTTACCTCCTCAATTTAGCATTATGGACAGGGAAAGACCTAATCTAAGATCTGCACAAAAATATTTTGCCTTCAAATTCATACCGTGATCGTAGCATGCATGGACTCGACTCATATGACTGGGATTTCCATGAAAAAGATTGTGGGCCGAAAATGGGTGATCACTGTACATTTCTCTTCTGTTTCCTATTTATATTTCTATTTTACCTCCTCAATCTAGCATTATGGACAGGGAAAGACCTAATCTCTGATCTGCACAAAAATATTTTGCCTTCAATTTCATACCGTGATCGTAGCATGCATGGACTCGACTCATATGACTGGGATTTCCATGAAAAAGATTGTGGGCCGAAAATGGGTGATCACTGTACATTTCTCTTCTGTTTCCTATTTATATTTATATTTTACCTCATCAATTTAGCATTATGGACAGGGAAAGACCTAATCTAAGATCTGGCCAAAATTATTTTGCCTTCAATTTCATACCGTGATCGTAGCATGCATGGACTCGACTCATATGACTAGGATTTCCATGAAAAAGATTGTGGGCCGAAAATGGGTGATCACTGTACATTTCTCTTCTGTTTCCTATTTATGTTTCTATATTACCTCCTCAAATTAGCATTATGGACAGGGAAAGACCTAATCTAAAATCTGCACAAAAATATTTTGCCTTCAAATTCATACCGTGAACGTAGCATGCATGGACTCGACTCATATGACTGGGATTTCCATGAAAAAGATTGTGGGCCGAAAATGGGTGATCACTGTACATTTCTCTTCTGTTTCCTATTTATATTTATATTTTACCTCCTCAATTTAGCATTACATACAGGGAAAGACCTAATCTAAAATCTGCACAAAAATATTTTGTCTTCAATTTCATACCGTGATCGTAGCATGCATGGACTCGACTCATATGACTGGGATTTCCATGAAAAAGATTGTGGGCCGAAAATGGGTGATCACTGTACATTTCTCTTCTGTTTCCTATTTATATTTATATTTTACCTCCTCAATCTAGCATTATGGACAGTGAAAGACCTAATCTCTGATCTGCACAAAAATATTTTCCCTTCAATTTCATACCGTGATCCTAGCATGCATGGACTCGACTCATATGACTGGGATTTCCATGAAAAATATTGTGGGCCGAAAATGGGTGATCACTGTACATTTCTCTTCTGTTTCCTATTTATATTTCTATTTTACCTCCTCAATTTAGCATTATGGACTGGGAAAGACCTAATCTAAAATCTGCACAAAAATATTTTGCCTTCAAATTCATACCGTGATCGTAGCATGCATGAACTCAACTCATATGACTGGGATTTCCATGAAAAAGATTGTAGGCCGAAAATGGGTGATCACTGTATATTTCTCTTCTGTTTCCGATTTATATTTCTATTATACCTCCTCAATTTAGCATTATGGCCAGGGAAAAACCTAATATAAGATCTGCACGAAAATATTTTGCCTTCAAATTCATACCGTGATCGTAGCATACATGGACTCGACTCATATGACTGGGATTTCCATGAAAAAGATTGTGGGCCGAAAATGGGTGATTACTGTACATTTCTCTCCTGTTTCCTATTTATATTTCTATTTTACCTCCTCAATTTAGCATTATGGACAGGGAAAGACCTAATCTAATATCTGCACAAAAATATTTTGCCTTCAAATTCATACCGTGATCGTAGCATGCATGGACATGACTCATATGACTTGGATTTCCATGAAAAAGATTGTGGGCCGAAAATGGGTGATCACTGTACATTTCACTTCTGTTTCCTATTTATATTTCCATTTTACCTCCTCAATTTAGCATTAGGGACAGGGAAAGACCTAATCTAAGCTCTGCACAAAAATATTTTGCATTCAAATTCAGACCGTGATCGTAGCATGCATGGACTCAACTCATATGACTGGGATTTCCATGAAAAAGATTGTGGGCCGAAAATGGGTGATCACTGTACATTTCTCTTCTGTTTCCTATTTATGTTTCTATATTACCTCCTCAAATTAGCATTATGGACAGGGAAAGACCTAATCTAAAATCTGCACAAAAATATTTTGCCTTCAATTTCATAACGTGATCGTAGCATGCATGGACTCAACTCATATGACTGGGATTTCCATTTAAAAGATTCTGGGCCGAAAAAGGGTGATCACTGTACATTTCTCTTCTGTTTCCTATTTATATTTCTATTTTACCTCCTCAATTTAGCATTATGGCCAGGGAAAGACCTACTCTAAGCTCTGCACAAAAATATTTTTCCTTCAAATTCATACCGTGATCGTAGAATGCATGGACTCGACTCATATGACTGGGATTTCCATAAAAAAGATTGTGGGCGGAAAATAGATGATCACTGTACATTTCTCTTCTGTTTCCTATTTATATTTCTATTTTACCTCCTCAATTTAGCATTATGAACAGGGAATGACCTAATCTAAGATCTGCACAAAAATATTTTGCCTTCAAATACATACCGTGATCGTAGCATGCATGGACTCGACTCATATGACTGGGATTTCCATGAAAAAGATTGTGGGCCGAAAATGGGTGATCACTGTACATTTCTCTTCTGTTTCCTATTTATATTTATATTTTACCTCCTCAATTTAGCATTATGGACAGGGAAAGGCCTAATCTAAAATCTGCACAAAAATATTTTGCCTTCAAATTCATTCCGTGATCGTAGCATGCATGGACTCGACTCATATGACTGGGATTTCCTTGAAAAAGATTGTGGGCCGAAAATCGGTGATCACTGTACATTTCTCTTCTGTTTCCTATTTATATTTATATTTTACCTCCTCAATTTAGCATTATGGACAGGGAAAGGCCTAATCTAAAATCTGCACAAAAATATTTTGCCTTCAAATTCATACCGTGATCGTAGCATGCATGGACTCGACTCATATGACTGGGATTTCCATGAAAAAGATTGTGGGCCGAAAATCGGTGATTACCGTACATTTGCTTCTGTTTCCTATTTATATTTCTATTTTACCTCCTCAATTTAGCATTATGGACAGGGAAAGACCTAATCTAAGATCTGCACAAAAATATTTTGCCTTCAAATTCATACCGTGATCGTAGCATGCATGGACTCGACTCATATGACTGGGATTTCCATGAAAAAGATTGTGGGCCGAAAATGGGTGATCACTGTACATTTCTCTTCTGTTTCCTATTTATATTTCTATTTTACCTCCTCAATCTAGCATTATGGACAGGGAAAGACCTAATCTCTGATCTGCACAAAAATATTTTGCCTTCAATTTCATACCGTGATCGTAGCATGCATGGACTCGACTCATATGACTGGGATTTCCATGAAAAAGATTGTGGGCCGAAAATGGGTGATCACTGTACATTTCTCTTCTGTTTCCTATTTATATTTATATTTTACCTCATCAATTTAGCATTATGGACAGGGAAAGACCTAATCTAAGATCTGGCCAAAATTATTTTGCCTTCAATTTCATACCGTGATCGTAGCATGCATGGACTCGACTCATATGACTAGGATTTCCATGAAAAAGATTGTGGGCCGAAAATGGGTGATCACTGTACATTTCTCTTCTGTTTCCTATTTATGTTTCTATATTACCTCCTCAAATTAGCATTATGGACAGGGAAAGACCTAATCTAAAATCTGCACAAAAATATTTTGCCTTCAAATTCATACCGTGAACGTAGCATGCATGGACTCGACTCATATGACTGGGATTTCCATGAAAAAGATTGTGGGCCGAAAATGGGTGATCACTGTACATTTCTCTTCTGTTTCCTATTTATATTTATATTTTACCTCCTCAATTTAGCATTACATACAGGGAAAGACCTAATCTAAAATCTGCACAAAAATATTTTGTCTTCAATTTCATACCGTGATCGTAGCATGCATGGACTCGACTCATATGACTGGGATTTCCATGAAAAAGATTGTGGGCCGAAAATGGGTGATCACTGTACATTTCTCTTCTGTTTCCTATTTATATTTATATTTTACCTCCTCAATCTAGCATTATGGACAGTGAAAGACCTAATCTCTGATCTGCACAAAAATATTTTCCCTTCAATTTCATACCGTGATCCTAGCATGCATGGACTCGACTCATATGACTGGGATTTCCATGAAAAATATTGTGGGCCGAAAATGGGTGATCACTGTACATTTCTCTTCTGTTTCCTATTTATATTTCTATTTTACCTCCTCAATTTAGCATTATGGACTGGGAAAGACCTAATCTAAAATCTGCACAAAAATATTTTGCCTTCAAATTCATACCGTGATCGTAGCATGCATGAACTCAACTCATATGACTGGGATTTCCATGAAAAAGATTGTAGGCCGAAAATGGGTGATCACTGTATATTTCTCTTCTGTTTCCGATTTATATTTCTATTATACCTCCTCAATTTAGCATTATGGCCAGGGAAAAACCTAATATAAGATCTGCACGAAAATATTTTGCCTTCAAATTCATACCGTGATCGTAGCATACATGGACTCGACTCATATGACTGGGATTTCCATGAAAAAGATTGTGGGCCGAAAATGGGTGATTACTGTACATTTCTCTCCTGTTTCCTATTTATATTTCTATTTTAAATCCTCAATTTACCATTATGGACAGGGAAAGACCTAATCTCTGATCTGCACAAAAATATTTTGCCTTCAAATTCATACCGTGACCGGAGCATGCATGGACTCGACTCATATGACTGGGATTTCCATAAAAAAGATTGTGGGCTGAAAATAGATGATCACTGTACATTTCTCTTCTGTTTCCTATTTATATTTCTATTTTACCTCCTCAATTTAGCATTATGAACAGGGAATGACCTAATCTAAGATCTGCACAAAAATATTTTGCCTTCAAATACATACCGTGATCGTAGCATGCATGGACTCGACTCATATGACTGGGATTTCCATGAAAAAGATTGTGGGCCGAAAATGGGTGATCACTGTACATTTCTCTTCTGTTTCCTATTTATATTTCTTTTTTACCTCCTCAATTTAGCATTATGGACAGGGAAAGACCTAATCTCTGATCTGCACAAAAATATTTTGCCTTCAAATTCATACCGTGATCGTAGCATGCATGGACTAGACTCATATGACTGGGATTTCCATGAAAAACATTGTGGGCCGAAAATGGGTGATCACTGTACATTTCTCTTCTGTTTCCTATTTATATTTATATTTTACCTCCTCAATTTAGCATTATGGACAGGGAAAGGCCTAATCTAAAATCTGCACAAAAATATTTTGCCTTCAAATTCATTCCGTGATCGTAGCATGCATGGACTCGACTCACATGACTGGGATTTCCTTGAAAAAGATTGTGGGCCGAAAATCGGTGATCACTGTACATTTCTCTTCTGTTTCCTATTTATATTTATATTTTACCTCCTCAATTTAGCATTATGGACAGGGAAAGGCCTAATCTAAAATCTGCACAAAAATATTTTGCCTTCAAATTCATACCGTGATCGTAGCATGCATGGACTCGACTCATATGACTGGGATTTCCATGAAAAAGATTGTGGGCCGAAAATCGGTGATTACCGTACATTTGCTTCTGTTTCCTATTTATATTTCTATTTTACCTCCTCAATTTAGCATTATGGACAGGGAAAGACCTAATCTAAGATCTGCACAAAAATATTTTGCCTTCAAATTCATACCGTGATCGTAACATGCATGGACTCGACTCATATGACTGGGATTTCCATGAAAAAGATTGTGGGCCGAAAATGGGTGATCACTGTACATTTCTCTTCTGTTTCCTATTTATATTTATATTTTACCTCCTCAATCTAGCATTATGGCCAGTGAAAGACCTAATCTCTGATCTGCACAAAAATATTTTCCCTTCAATTTCATACCGTGATCCTAGCATGCATGGACTCGACTCATATGACTGGGATTTCCATGAAAAATATTGTGGGCCGAAAATGGGTGATCACTGTACATTTCTCTTCTGTTTCCTATTTATATTTCTATTTTACCTCCTCAATTTAGCATTATGGACTGGGAAAGACCTAATCTAAAATCTGCACAAAAATATTTTGCCTTCAAATTCATACCGTGATCGTAGCATGCATGAACTCAACTCATATGACTGGGATTTCCATGAAAAAGATTGTAGGCCGAAAATGGGTGATCACTGTATATTTCTCTTCTGTTTCCGATTTATATTTCTATTATACCTCCTCAATTTAGCATTATGGCCAGGGAAAAACCTAATATAAGTTCTGCACGAAAATATTTTGCCTTCAAATTCATACCGTGATCGTAGCATACATGGACTCGACTCATATGACTGGGATTTCCATGAAAAAGATTGTGGGCCGAAAATGGGTGATTACTGTACATTTCTCTCCTGTTTCCTATTTATATTTCTATTTTACCTCCTCAATTTAGCATTATGGACAGGGAAAGACCTAATCTCTGATCTGCACAAAAATATTTTGCCTTCAAATTCATACCGTGACCGGAGCATGCATGGACTCGACTCATATGACTGGGATTTCCATAAAAAAGATTGTGGGCTGAAAATAGATGATCACTGTACATTTCTCTTCTGTTTCCTATTTATATTTCTATTTTACCTCCTCAATTTAGCATTATGAACAGGGAATGACCTAATCTAAGATCTGCACAAAAATATTTTGCCTTCAAATACATACCGTGATCGTAGCATGCATGGACTCGACTCATATGACTGGGATTTCCATGAAAAAGATTGTGGGCCGAAAATGGGTGATCACTGTACATTTCTCTTCTGTTTCCTATTTATATTTATATTTTACCTCCTCAATTTAGCATTATGGACAGGGAAAGGCCTAATCTAAAATCTGCACAAAAATATTTTGCCTTCAAATTCATTCCGTGATCGTAGCATGCATGGACTCGACTCACATGACTGGGATTTCCTTGAAAAAGATTGTGGGCCGAAAATCGGTGATCACTGTACATTTCTCTTCTGTTTCCTATTTATATTTATATTTTACCTCCTCAATTTAGCATTATGGACAGGGAAAGGCCTAATCTAAAATCTGCACAAAAATATTTTGCCTTCAAATTCATACCGTGATCGTAGCATGCATGGACTCGACTCATATGACTGGGATTTCCATGAAAAAGATTGTGGGCCGAAAATCGGTGATTACCGTACATTTGCTTCTGTTTCCTATTTATATTTCTATTTTACCTCCTCAATTTAGCATTATGGACAGGGAAAGACCTAATCTAAGATCTGCACAAAAATATTTTGCCTTCAAATTCATACCGTGATCGTAACATGCATGGACTCGACTCATATGACTGGGATTTCCATGAAAAAATTTCTGGGCCGAAAATGGCTGATCACTGTACATTTCTCTTCTGTTTCCTATTTCTATTTCTATTTTACCTCATCAATTTAGCATTATGGCCAGGGAAAGACCTAATATAAGATCTGCAAAAAAATATTTTGCCTTCAAATTCATACCGTGATCGTAGCATACATGGACTCGACTCATATGACTGGGATTTCCATGAAAAAGATTGTGGGCCGAAAATGGGTGATCACTGTACATTTCTCTTCTGTTTCCTATTTATATTTCTATTTTACCACCTCAATTTAGCATTATGGACAGGGAAAGACCTAATCTAATATCTGCACAAAAATATTTTGCCTTCAAATTCATACCGTGATCGTAGCATGCATGGACTCGACTCATATGACTGGGATTTCCATGAAAAAGATTGTGGACAGAAAATGGGTGATCACTGTACATTTCTCTTCTGTTTCCTATTTATATTTCTATTTTACCTCCTCAATTTAGCATTATGAACAGGGAATGACCTAATCTAAGATCTGCACAAAAATATTTTGCCTTCAAATTCATACCGTGATCGTAGCATGCATGGACTCGACTCATATGACTGGGATTTCCATGAAAAAGATTGTGGGCCGAAAATGGGTGATCACTGTACATTTCTCTTCTGTTTCCTATTTATATTTCTATTTTACCTCCTCAATTTAGCATTATGGCCAGGGAAAGACCTAATATAAGATCTGCACAAAAATATTTTGCCTTCAAATTCATACCGTGATCGTAGCATACATGGCCTCGACTCATATGACTGGGATTTCCATGAAAAAGATTGTGGGCCGAAAATGGGTGATCACTGTACATTCTATTCTGTTTCCTATTTATATTTCTATTTTACCTCCTCAATTTAGCATTATGGACAGGGAAAGACCTAATATAATATCTGCACGAAAATATTTTGCCTTCAAATTCATACCGTGATCGTAGCATACATGGACTCGACTCATATGACTGGGATTTCCATCAAAAAGATTGTGGGCCGAAAATGGGTGATCACTGTACATTTCTCTTCTGTTTCCTATTTATATTTCTATTTTACCTCCTCAATTTAGCATTATGTCCAGGGAAAGACCTAATATAAGATCTGCACAAAAATTTTTTGCCTTCAAATTCATACCGTGATCGTAGCATACATGGACTCGACTCATATGACTGGGATTTCCATGAAAAAGATTGTGGGCCGAAAATGGGTGATCACTGTACATTTCTCTTCTGTTTCCTATTTATATTTATATTTTACCTCCTCAATTTAGCATTATGGCCAGGGAAAGACCTAATATAAGATCTGCACAAAAATATTTTGCCTTCAAATTCATACCGTGATCGTAGCATACATGGACTCGACTCATATGACTGGGATTTCCATGAAAAAGATTGTGGGCCGAAAATGGGTGATCACTGTACATTTCTATTCAGTTTCCTATTTATATTTATATTTTACCTCCTCAATTTAGCATTATGGCCAGGGAAAACCTACTCTAAGCTCTGCACAAAAATATTTTTCCTTCAAATTCATACCGTGATCGTAGAATGCATGGACTCGACTCATATGACTGGGATTTCCATGAAAAAGATTGTGGGCCGAAAATGGGTGATCACTGTACATTTCTATTCTGTTTCCTATTTATATTTCTATTTTACCTCCTCAATTTAGCATTATGGCCAGGGAAAGACCTACTCTAAGCTCTGCACAAAAATATTTTTCCTTCAAATTCATACCGTGATCGTAGAATGCATGGACTCGACTCATATGACTGGGATTTCCATGAAAAAGATTGTGGGCCGAAAATGGGTGATCACTGTACATTTCTATTCTGTTTCCTATTTATATTTCTATTATACCTCCTCAATTTAGCATTATGGCCAGGGAAAGACCTACTCTAAGCTCTGCACAAAAATATTTTTCCTTCAAATTCATACCGTGATCGTAGAATGCATGGACTCGACTCATATGACTGGGATTTCCATGAAAAAGATTGTGGGCCGAAAATGGGTGATCACTGTACATTTCTCTTCTGTTTCCTATTTATATTTCTAGTATACCTCCTCAATTTAGCATTATGGCCAGGGAAAGACCTAATATAAGATCTGCACGAAAATATTTTGCCTTCAAATTCATACCGTGATTGTAGCATACATGGACTCGACTCATATGACTGGGATTTCCATGAAAAAGATTGTGGGCTGAAAATGGGTGATCACTGTACATTTCTATTCTGTTTCCTATTTATATTTCTATTTTACCTCCTCAATTTAGCATTATGGCCAGGGAAAGACCTACTCTAAGCTCTGCACAAAAATATTTTTCCTTCAAATTCATACCGTGATCGTAGAATGCATGGACTCGACTCATATGACTGGGATTTCCTTGAAAAAGATTGTGGGCCGAAAATGGGTGATCACTGTACATTTCTATTCTGTTTCCTATTTATATTTCTATTTTACCTCCTCAATTTAGCATTATGGACAGGGAAAGACCTACTCTAAGCTCTGCACAAAAATATTTTTCCTTCAAATTCATACCGTGATCGTAGAATGCATGGACTCGACTCATATGACTGGGATTTCCTTGAAAAAGATTGTGGGCCGAAAATGGGTGATCACTGTACATTTCTATTCTGTTTCCTATTTATATTTCTATTTTACCTCCTCAATTTAGCATTATGGCCAGGGAAAGACCTACTCTAAGCTCTGCACAAAAATATTTTTCCTTCAAATTCATACCGTGATCGTAGAATGCATGGACTCGACTCATATGACTGGGATTTCCATGAAAAAGATTGTGGGCCGAAAATGGGTGATCACTGTACATTTCTATTCTGTTTCCTATTTATATTTCTATTTTACCTCCTCAATTTAGCATTATGGCCAGGGAAAGACCTACTCTAAGCTCTGCACAAAAATATTTTTCCTTCAAATTCATACCGTGATCGTAGAATGCATGGACTCGACTCATATGACTGGGATTTCCATGAAAAAGATTGTGGGCCGAAAATGGGTGATCACTGTACATTTCTATTCTGTTTCCTATTTATATTTCTATTATACCTCCTCAATTTAGCATTATGGCCAGGGAAAGACCTAATATAAGATCTGCACGAAAATATTTTGCCTTCAAATTCATACCGTGATCGTAGCATACATGGACTCGACTCATATGACTGGGATTTCCATGAAAAAGATTGTGGGCCGAAAATGGGTGATCACTGTACATTTCTCTTCTGTTTCCTATTTATATTTCTATTTTACCTCCTCAATTTAGCATTATGGCCAGGGAAAGACCTACTCTAATCTCTGCACAAAAATATTTTTCCTTCAAATTCATACCGTGATCGTAGAATGCATGGACTCGACTCATATGACTGGGATTTCCATGAAAAAGATTGTGGGCCGAAAATAGGTGATCACTGTTCATTTCTCTTCTGTTTCCTATTTATATTTCTATTTTACATCCTCAATTTAGCATTATGGACAGGGAACGACCTAATCTAAGATCTGCACAAAAATATTTTGCCTTCAAATTCATACCGTGATCGTAGCATGCATGGACTCGACTCATATGACTGGGATTTCCATGAAAAAGATTGTGGGCCAAAAATGGGTGATCACTGTACATTTCTCTTCTGTTTCCTATTTATATTTCTTTTTTACCTCCTCAATTTAGCATTATGGACAGGGAAAGACCTAATCTCTGATCTGCACAAAAATATTTTGCCTTCAAATTCATACCGTGATCGTAGCATGCATGGACTCGACTCATATGACTGGGATTTCCATGAAAAAGATTGTGGGCCGAAAATGGGTGATCACTGTACATTTCTCTTCTGTTTCCTATTTATTTCTATTTTACCTCCTCAATTTAGCATTATGAACAGGGAATGACCTAATCTAAGATCTGCACAAAAATATTTTGCCTTCAAATTCATACCGTGATGGTAGCATGCATGGACTCGACTCATATGACTGGGATTTCCATGAAAAAGATTGTGGGCCGAAAATGGGTGATCACTGTACATTTCTCTTCTGTTTCCTATTTATATTTCTATTTTACCACCTCAATTTAGCATTATGGACAGGGAAAGAGCTAATCTAATATCTGCACAAAAATATTTTGCCTTCAAATTCATACCGTGATAGTAGCATGCATGGACTCGACTCATATGACTGGGATTTCCATAAAAAAGTTTGTGGGCTGAAAATAGATGATCACTGTACATTTCTCTTCTGTTTCCTATTCATATTTATATTTTACCTCCTCAATTTACCATTATGAACAGGGAATGACCTAATCTAAGATCTGCACAAAAATATTTTGCCTTCAAATTCATACCGTGATCGTAGCATGCATGGACTCGACTCATATGACTGGGATTTCCATGAAAAAGATTGTGGGCCGAAAATGGGTGATCACTGTACATTTCTCTTCTGTTTCCTAATTATATTTCTTTTTTACCTCCTCAATTTAGCATTATGGACAGGGATAGACCTAATCTCTGATCTGCACAAAAATATTTTGCCTTCAAATTCTTACCGTGATCGTAGCATGCATGGACTCGACTCATATGACTGGGATTTCCATGAAAAAATTGTGGGCCGAAAATGGGTGATCACTGTACATTTCTCTTCTGTTTCCTATTTATATTTATATTTTACCTCCTCAATTTAGCATTATGGCCAGGGAAAGACCAAATCTAAGATCTGCACAAAAATATTTTGCCTTCAAATTCATACCGTGATCGTAGCATGCATGGACTCGACTCATATGACTGGGATTTCTATGAAAAAATTTCTGGGCCGAAAATGGCTGATCACTGTACATTTCTCTTCTGTTTCCTATTTATATTTTACCTTTTCAATTTAGCATTATGGACAGGGAAAGACCTAATCTAAGATCTGCACAAAAATATTTTGCCTTCAAATTGATACCGTGATCGTAGCATGCATGGACTCGACTCATATGACTGGGATTTCCATGAAAAAGATTGTGGGCCGAAAATCGGTGATCACCGTACATTTGCTTCTGTTTCCTATTTATATTTCTATTTTACCTCCTCAATTTAGCATTATGGACAGGGAAAGACCAAATCTAAGATCTGCACAAAAATATTTTGCCTTCAAATTCATACCGTGATCGTAGCATGCATGGACTCGACTCATATGACTGGGATTTCTATGAAAAAATTTCTGGGCCGAAAATGGCTGATCACTGTACATTTCTCTTCTGTTTCCTATTTCTATTTCTATTTTACCTCATCAATTTAGCATTATGGCCAGTGAAAGACCTAATCTAAGTTCTGCAAAAAAATATTTTGCCTTCAAATTCATACAGTGATCGTAGCATGCATGAACTCGACTCATATGACTGGGATTTCCATGAAAAAGATTGTAGGCCGAAAATGGGTGATCACTGTATATTTCTCTTCTGTTTCCTATTTATATTTCTATTATACCTCCTCAATTTAGCATTATGGCCAGGGAAAGACCTAATATAAGATCTGCACGAAAATATTTTGCCTTCAAATTCATACCGTGATCGTAGCATACATGGACTCGACTCATATGACTGGGATTTCCATGAAAAAGATTGTGGGCCGAAAATGGGTGATCACTGTACAGTTCTATTCTGTTTCGTATTTATATTTATATTTTACCTCCTCAATTTAGCATTATGGACAGGGAAGGACCCAATCTAAAATCTGCACGAAAATATTTTGCTTTCAAATTCATACCGTGATCGTAGCATGCATGGACTCGACTCATATGACTGGGATTTCCATGAAAATGATTGTGGGCCGAAAATGGGTGATCAGTGTATATTTATCTTCTGTTTCCTATTTATATTTATATTTTACCTCCTCAATTTAGCATTATGGACAGGGAAAGACCTACGCTAAAATCTGCACAAAAATATTTTGCCTTCAAATTCATACCGAGATTGTAGCATGCATGGACTCAACTCATATGACTGGGATTTCCATGAAAAATATTGTCGGCCGAAAATGGGTGATCACTGTACATTTCTCTTCTGTTTCCTATTTATATTTCTATTTTACCTCCTCAATTTAGCATTATGGACAGGGAAAGAACTAATCTAAAATCTGCACAAAAATATTTTTCCTTCAAATTCATACCGTGATCGTAGCATGCATGGACTCGACTCATATGACTAGGATTTCCATGAAAAAGATTGTGGGCCGAAAATGGGTGATCACTGTACATTTCTCTTCTGTTTCCTATTTATATTTCTTTTTTACCTCCTCAATTTAGCATTATGGACAGGGAAAGACCTAATCTAAGCTCTGCACAAAAATATTTTGCCTTCAAATTCATACCGTGATCGTAGCATGCATGGACTGGACTCATATGATTGGGATTTCCATGAAAAAGATTGTGGGCCGAAAATGGGTGATCACTGTACATTTCTCTTCTGTTTCCTATTTATATTTGTATTTTACCTCCTCAATTTAGCATTATGGACAGGGAAAGACCTAATCCAAGATCTGCACAAAAATATTTTGCCTTCAAATTCATACCGTGATCGTAGCATGCATGGAGTCGACTCATATGACTGGGATTTCCATGAAAAAGATTGTGGGCAGAAAATGGATTATCACTGTACATTTCTCTTCTGTTTCCTATTTATATTTATATTTTACCTCCTCAATTTAGCATTATGGACAGGTAAAGACCTAATCTAATATGTGCACAAAAATATTTTGACTTCAAATTCATAACGTGATTGTAGCATGCATGGACTCGACTCGTATGACTGGGATTTCCATGAAAAAGATTATGTGCCGAAAATGGGTGATCACTGTACATTTCTCTTCTGTTTCCTATTTATATTTCTATTTTACCTCCTCCATTTAGCATTATGGACAGTGAAAGACCTCATCTAAGATCTGGACAAAAATATTTTGCCTTCAAATACATACCGTGATCGTAGCATGCATGGACTCGACTCATATGACTGGGATTTCCATGAAAAAGATTGTGGGCCGAAAATGGGTGATCACTGTAGATTTCTCATCTGTATTCTATTTATATTTATATTTTACCTCCTCAATTTAGCATTATGGGCAGGGAAAGACCTCATCTAAGATCTGCACAAAAATATATTGCCTTCAAATTCATACCGTGATCGTAGCGTGCATGGACTCTACTCATATGACTGGGATTTCCATGAAAATGATTGTGGGCCGAAAATGGGTGATCAGTGTATATTTCTCTTCTGTTTCCTATTTATATTTATATTTTACCTCCTCAATTTAGCATTATGGACAGGGAAAGACCTAATCTAAAATCTGCACAAAAATATTTTGCTTTCAAATTCATACCGTGATCGTAGCATGCATGGACTCGACTCATATGACTGGGATTTCCATGAAAATGATTGTGGGCCGAAAATGGGTGATCAGTGTATATTTCTCTTCTGTTTCCTATTTATATTTATATTTTACCTCCTCAATTTAGCATTATGGACAGGGAAAGACCTACTCTAAGCTCTGCACAAAAATATTTTGCCATCAAATTCATACCGTGATCGTAGCATGCATGGACTCGACTCATATGACTGGGATTTCCATGAAAAAGATTATGGGCCAAAAATAGATGATCACTGTATATTTCTATTCTGTTTCCTTCTTATATTTATATTTTACCTCCTCAATTTAGCATTATGGACAGGGAAAGACCTAATCTAAAATATGCAAAAAAATATGTTGCCTTCAAATTCATACCGTGATCGTAGCATGCATGGACTCGACTCATATGACTGGGATTTCCATGAAAAAGATTGTGGGCTGAAAATGGGTGATCACTGTACATTTCTCTTCTGTTTCCTATTTATATTTCTATTTTACCTCCTCAATTTAGCATTATGGACAGGGAAAGACCTAATCTAAGATCTGCACAAAAATATTTTACCTTCAAATTCATACCGTGATCGTAGCATGCATGGACTCGACTCATATGACTGGGATTTCCATGAAAAAGATTATGGGCCAAAAATGGGTGATCACTGTATATTTCTCTTCTGTTTCCTTCTTATATTTATATTTTACCTCCTCAATTTAGCATTATGGACAGGGAAAGACCTAATCTAAAATCTGCAAAAAAATATGTTGCCTTCAAATTCATACCGTGATCGTAGCATGCATGGACTCGACTCATATGACTGGGATTTCCATGAAAAAGATTGTGGGCTGAAAATGGGTGATCACTGTACATTTCTCTTCTGTTTCCTATTTATATTTATATTTTACCTCCTCAATTTAGCATTATGGACAGGGAAAGACCTAATCAAAAATCTGCACAAAAATATTTTGCTTTCAAATTCATACTATGATCGTAGCATGCATAGACTCGACTCATATGACTGGGATTTCCACGAAAAAGATAGTGGGCCGAAAATGGGTGATCACTGTATATTTCACTTCTGTTTCCTATTTATATTTCTATTTTACCGCCTCAATTTAGAAATATTGTCAGGGAAAGACCTAATCAAAAATCTGCACAAAAATATTTGGCCTTCAAATAAATACCGTGATCGTAGCATGCATGGACTCTACACATATGACTGGGATTTCCATGAAAAAGATTGTCGGCCGAAAATGGGTGATCACTGTACATTTCTCTCCTGTTTCCTATTTATATTTCTATTTTACCTACTAAATTTAGCATTATGGACAGGGAAAGACCTAATCTAAGCTCTGCACAAAAATATTTTGCCTTCAAATTCATACCGTGATCGTAGCATGCATGGACTTGAATCATATGACTGGGATTTCCATGAAAAAGATAGTGGGCCGAAAATGGGTGATCACTGTATATTTCACTTCTGCTTCCTATTTATATTTCTATTTTACCTCCTCAATTTAGAAATATTGTCAGGGAAAGACCTAATCTAAAATCTGCACAAAAATATTTTGCCTTCAAATTCATACCGTGATCTTAGCATGCATTGACCCGACTCATATGACTGGGATTTCCATGAAAAAAATTGTGGGCCGAAAATGCATTGATCACTGTACATTTCTCTTCTGTTTCCTATTTATATTTATATTTTACCTCCTCAATTTAGCATTATGGACAGGGAAAGACCTAATCTAAGCTCTGCACAAAAATATTTTGCCTTCAAATTCATACCGTGATCGTAGCATGCATGGACTCGACTCATATGACTGGGATTTCCATGAAAAAGATTGTGGGTCGAAAATGGGTGATCACTGTACATTTCTATTCTGTTTCCTATTTATATTTATATTTTACCTCCTCAATTTAGCATTATGGACAGGGAAAGACCTAATCTAAAATCTGCACAAAAATATTTTGCTTCCAAATTCATACCGTGATTGTATCATGCATGGACTCGACTCATATGACTGGGATCTCCATGAAAATGATTGCGGGCCGAAAATGGGTGATCACTGTATATTTCTCTTCTGTTTCCTATTTATATTTATATTTTACTTCCTTAATTTAGCAATATGGACAGGGAAAGACCTAATCTAAAATCTGCACAAAAATATTTTTCCTTCAAATAAATACCGTGATCGTAGCATGTATGGACTCAACTCATATGACTGGGATTTCCATCAAAAAGATTGTGGGCCGAAAATGGGTGATCACTGTACATTTCTCTTCTGTTTCCTATTTATATTTATATTTTACCACCTCAATTTAGCATTATGGACAGGGAAAGACCTAATCTAAAACCTGCACAAATATATTTGCCCTTCAAATTCATACCGTGATCGTAGCATGCATGGACTCGACTCATATGACTGGGATTTCCATGATAAAGATTGTGGGCCGAAAATGGGTGATCACTGTACATTTCTATTCTGTTTCCTATTTATATTTATATTTTACCTCCTCAATTTAGCATTATGGACAGGGAAAGACCTAATCTAAAATCTGTACAAAAATATTTTGCTTTTCAAATTCATACCGTGATTGTAGCATGCATGGACTCGACTCATATGACTGGGATTTCCATGAAAATGATGGTTGGCCGTATATGGGTGATCACTGTATATTTCTCTTCTGTTTCCTATTTATATTTATATTTTACCTCCTCAATTTAGCATTATAGACAGGGAAAGACCTAATCTAAGATCTGCACAAAAATATTTTGCCTTCAAATTCATACTGTGATCGTAGCATGCATGGTCTCGACTCATATGACTGGGATTTCCATGAAAAATATTGTGAGCCGAAAATGGGTGATCACTGTACATTTTTCTTCTGTTTTCTATTTATATTTATATTTTACTACCTCAATTTAGCATTATGGACAGGGAAAGACCTAATCTAAGATCTGCACAAAAATATTTTGCCTTCAAATTCATACCGTGATCGTAGCATCCATGGACTCGACTCATATGACAGGGGTTTCCATGAAAAAGATTGTCGGCCGAAAATGGGTTATCAGTGTACATTTCTCTTCTGTTTCCTATTTATATTTCTATTTTACCTCCTCAATTTAGCATTATGGACAGGGAAAGACCTAATCCAAGATCTGCACAAACATATTTTGCCTTCAAATTCATACCGTGATCGTAGCATGCATGGACTAGACTTATATGACTGGCATTTCCATGAAAAAGATTGTGGGCAGAAAATGGATTATCACTGTACATTTCTCTTCTGTTTCCTATTTATATTTGTATTTTACCTCCTCAATTTAGCATTATGGACAGGGAAAGACCTAATCTAAGATCTGCACAAAAATATTTTGCCCTCAAATTCATACCGTGATCGTAGCATGCATGGACTCGACTCATATGACTGGGATTTCCATGAAAAAGATTGTGGGCCGAAAATGGGTGATCACTGTACATTTCTCTTCTGTTTCCTATTTATATTTTTATTTTACCTCCTCAATTTAGCATTATGGACAGGGAAAGACCTAATGTAACACCTGCACAAATATATTTTGCCTTCAAATACATACCGTGATCGTAGCATGAATGGACGCGACTCATATGACTGGGATTTCCATGAAAAAGATTGTGGGCCGAAAATGGGTGATCACTGTACATTTCTCTTCTGTTTCCAATATATATTTATATATTACCTCCTCAATTTAGCATTATGGACAGGGAAAGACCTAATCTAAGATCTGCACAAAAATATTTTGCCTAAAAATTCATACCGTGATCGTAGCATGCATGGACTCGACTCATATGACTGGGATTTCCATGAAAAGATTGTGGGCAGAAAATGGGTGATCACTGTACATTTCTCTTCTGTTTCCTATTTATATTTGTATTTTACCTCCTCAATTTAGCATTATGGACAGGGAAAGACCTAATCTAAGATCTGCACAAAAATATTTTGCCTTCAAATTCATACCGTGATCGTAGCATGCATGGACTCGACTCATATGACTGGAATTTCCATGAAAAAGATTGTGGGCAGAAAATGGATTATCACTGTACATTTCTCTTCTGTTTCCTATTTATATTTGTATTTTACCTCCTCAATTTAGCATTATGGACAGGGAAAGACCTAATCTAAGATCTGCACAAAAATATTTTGCCTTCAAATTCATACCGTGATCGTAGCATGCATGGACTCGACTCATATGACTGGGATTTCCATGAAAAAGATTGTGGGACGAAAATGGATGATCACTGTACATTTCTCTTCTGTTTCCTATTTATATTTCTATTTAACTCGTAAATTTAGCATTATGGAGAGGGAAAGACCTAATCTAAAATCTGTACAAAAATGTTTTGCTTTCAAATTCATACCGTGATCGTAGCATGCATGGACTCGACTCATATGACTGGGGTTTCCATGAAAAAGATTGTCGGCCGAAAATGGGTGATCAGTGTACATTTCTCTTCTGTTTCCTATTTATATTTCTATTTTACCTCCTCCATTTAGCATTATGGACAGTGAAAGACCTCATCTAAGATCTGGAAAAAAATATTTTGCCTTCAAATTCATACCGTGATCGTAGCATGCATGGACTCAACTCATATGACTGGGATTTCCATGAAAATGATAGTGGGCCGAAAATGGGTGATCACTGTACATTTCTCTTCTGTTTCCTATTTATATTTATATTTTACCTCCTCAATTTAGCATTATGGACAGGGAAAGACCTAATCCAAGATCTGCACAAAAATATTTTGCCTTCAAATTCATACCGTGATCGTAGCATGCATGGACGCGACTCATATGACTGGGATTTCCATGAAAAAGATTGTGGGCAGAAAATGGATTATCACTGTACATTTCTCTTCTGTTTCCTATTTATATTTATATTTTACCTCCTCAATTTAGCATTATGGACAGGGAAAGACCTAATCTAAGATCTGCACAAAAATATTTTGCCTTCAAATTCATACCGTGATCGTAGCATGCATGGACTCGCCTCATATGACTGGGATTTCCATGAAAAAGATTGTGGGCCGAAAATGGGTGATCACTGTACATTTCTCATCTCTATTCTATTTATGTTTCTATTTTGCCTACTAAATTTAGCATTATGGACAGTGAAAGACCTAATCTAAGATCTGCACAAAAATATTTTGCCTTCAAATTCATACCGTGATCGTAGCATGCATGGACTCGACTCATATGACTGGAATTTCCATGAAAAACATTGTGGGCCGAAAATGCGTGATCACTGTGCATTTCTCTTCTGTTTCCTATTTATATTTATATTTACATCCTCAATTTAGCATTATGGACAGGGAAAGACCTAATCTAAGATCTGCACAAAAATATTTTGCCTTCAAATTCATACCGTGATCGTAGCATGCATGGACTCGCCTCATATGACTGGGATTTCCATGAAAAAGATTGTGGGCCGAAAATGGGTGATCACTGTACATTTCTCATCTCTATTCTATTTATGTTTCTATTTTGCCTACTAAATTTAGCATTATGGACAGTGAAAGACCTAATCCAAGATCTGCACAAAAATATTTTGCCTTCAAATTCATACCGTGATCGTAGCATGCATGGACGCGACTCATATGACTGGGATTTCCATGAAAAAGATTGTGGGCAGAAAATGGATTATCACTGTACATTTCTCTTCTGTTTCCTATTTATATTTATATTTTACCTCCTCAATTTAGCATTATGGACAGTGAAAGACCTAATCTAAGATCTGCACAAAAATATTTTGCCTTCAAATTCATACCGTGATCGTAGCATGCATGGACTCGCCTCATATGACTGGGATTTCCATGAAAAAGATTGTGGGCCGAAAATGGGTGATCACTGTACATTTCTCATCTCTATTCTATTTATGTTTCTATTTTGCCTACTAAATGTAGCATTATGGACAGTGAAAGACCTAATCCAAGATCTGCACAAAAATATTTTGCCTTCAAATTCATACCGTGATCGTAGCATGCATGGACGCGACTCATATGACTGGGATTTCCATGAAAAAGATTGTGGGCAGAAAATGGATTATCACTGTACATTTCTCTTCTGTTTCCTATTTATATTTATATTTTACCTCCTCAATTTAGCATTATGGACAGGGAAAGACCTAATCTAAGATCTGCACAAAAATATTTTGCCTTCAAATTCATACCGTGATCGTAGCATGCATGGACTCGCCTCATATGACTGGGATTTCCATGAAAAAGATTGTGGGCCGAAAATGGGTGATCACTGTACATTTCTCATCTCTATTCTATTTATGTTTCTATTTTGCCTACTAAATTTAGCATTATGGACAGGGAAAGACCAAATCTAAAATCTGTACAAAAATATTTTGCTTTCAAATTCATACCGTGATCGTAGCATGCATGGACTCGACTCATATGACTGGGATTTCCATGAAAATGATGGTTGGCCGTAAATGGGTGATCACTGTATATTTCTCTTCTGTTTCCTATTTATATTTATATTTTACCTCCTCAATTTAGCATTATGGACAGGGAAAGACATAATCCAAGATCTGCACAAACATATTTTGCCTTCAAATTCATACCGTGATCGTAGCATGCATGGACTAGACTTATATGACTGGGATTTCCATGAAAAAGATTGTGGGCCGAAAATGGGTGATCACTGTACATTTCTCTTCTGTTTCCTATTTATATTTGTATTTTACCTCCTCAATTTAGCATTATGGAGAGGGAAAGACCTAATGTAACATCTGCACAAAAATATTTTGCCTTCAAATACATACCGTGATCGTAGCATGAATGGACGCGACTCATATGACTGGGATTACCATGAAAAAGATTGTGGGCCGAAAATGGGTGATCACGGTACATTTCTCTTCTGTTTCCTATTTATATGTCTATTTTACCTCGTAAATTTAGCATTATGGAGAGGGAAAGACCTAATCTAAAATCTGTACAAAAATATTTTGCTTTCAAATTCATACCGTGATCGTAGCATGCATGGACTCGACTCATATGACTGGGATTTCCATGAAAATGATGGTTGGCCGTAAATGGGTGATCACTGTATATTTCTCTTCTGTTTCCTATTTATATTTATATTTTACCTCCTCAATTTAGCATTATGGACAGGGAAAGACCAAATCTAAAATCTGTACAAAAATATTTTGCTTTCAAATTCATACCGTGATCGTAGCATGCATGGACTCGACTCATATGACTGGGATTTCCATAAAAAAGATTGTGGGCCGAAAATGGGTGTTAACTGTACAGTTCTCTTCTGTTTCCTATTCATATTTCTATTTTACCTCCTCAGTTTAGCATTATGGACAGGGAAAAATATAATCTAAAATCTGCACAAAAATATTTTGCCTTCAAATTCATACCCTGATCGTAGCATGCATGGACTCGACTCATATGACTGGGATTTCCATTAAAAAGATTGTGGGCCGAAAATGGGTGATCACTGTACATTTCTCTTCTGTTTCCTATTCATATTTCTATTTTACCTCCTCAATTTAGCATTATGGACAGGGAAAGACCTAATCCAAGATCTGCACAAACATATTTTGCCTTCAAATTCATACCGTGATCGTAGCATGCATGGACTAGACTCATATGACTGGGATTTCCATGAAAAAGATTGTGGGCCGAAAATGGGTGATCACTGTACATTTCTCTTCTGTTTCCTATTTATATTTGTATTTTACCTCCTCAATTTAGCATTATGGAGAGGGAAAGACCTAATGTAACATCTGCACAAAAATATTTTGCCTTCAAATACATACCGTGATCGTAGCATGAATGGACGCGACTCATATGACTGGGATTACCATGAAAAAGATTGTGGGCCGAAAATGGGTGATCACTGTACATTTCTCTTCTGTTTCCTATTTATATTTATATTTTACCTCCTCAATTTAGCATTATGGACAGGGAAAGACCAAATCTAAAATCTGTACAAAAATATTTTGCTTTCAAATTCATACCGTGATCGTAGCATGCATGGACTCGACTCATATGACTGGGATTTCCATAAAAAAGATTGTGGGCCGAAAATGGGTGTTAACTGTACAATTCTCTTCTGTTTCCTATTCATATTTCTATTTTACCTCCTCAGTTTAGCATTATGGACAGGGAAAGACCTAATCTAAAATCTGCACAAAAATATTTTGCCTTCAAATTCATACCGTGATCGTAGCATGCATGGTCTCGACTCATATGACTGGGATTTCCATGAAAAAGATTGTGAGCCGAAAATGGGTGATCACTGTACATTTTTCTTCTGTTTTCTATTTATATTTATATTTTACTTCCTCAATTTAGCATTATGGACAGGGAAAGATATAATCTAAAATCTGCACAAAAATATTTTGCCTTCAAATTCATACCCTGATCATAGCATGCATGGACTCGACTCATATGACTGGGATTTCCATGAAAAAGATTGTGGGCTGAAAATGGGTGATCACTGTACATTTCTCTTCTGTTTCCTATTCATATTTCTATTTTACCTCCTCAATTTAGCATTATGGACAGGGAAAGACCTAATCCAAGTTCTGCACAAACATATTTTGCCTTCAAATTCATACCGTGATCGTAGCATGCATGGACTAGACTCATATGACTGGGATTTCCATGAAAAAGATTGTGGGCAGAAAATGGATTATCACTGTACATTTCTCTTCTGTTTCCTATTTATATTTGTATTTTACCTCCTCAATTTAGCATTATGGACAGGGAAAGACCTAATGTAACATCTGCACAAAAATATTTTGCCTTCAAATACATACCGTGATCGTAGCATGAATGGACGCGACTCATATGACTGGGATTTCCATGAAAAAGATTGTGGGCCGAAAATTGGTGATCACTGTATATTTCTCTTCTGTTTCCAATATATATTTGTATATTACCTCCTCAATTTAGCATTATGGACAGGGAAAGACCTAATCTGAGATCTGCACAAAAATATTTTTTCTTCAAATTCATACCGTGATCGTAGCATGCATGGAGTCGACTCATATGACTGGGATTTCCATGAAAAAGATTGTGGGCAGAAAATGGATTATCACTGTACATTTCTCTTCTGTTTTCTATTTATATTTGTATTTTACCTCCTCAATTTAGCATTATGGACAGGGAAAGACCTAATCTAAGATCTGCACAAAAATATTTTGCCTTCAAATTCATACCGTGATCGTAGCATGCATGGACTCGACTCATATGACTGGGATTTCCATGAAAAAGATTGTGGGCCGAAAATGGGTGATCACTGTACATTTCTCTTCTGTTTCCAATATATATTTGTATATTACCTCCTCAATTTAGCATTATGGAGAGGGAAAGACCTAATGTAACATCTGCACAAAAATATTTTGCCTTCAAATACATACCGTGAGCGTAGCATGAATGGACGCGACTCATATGACTGGGATTTCCATGAAAAAGATTGTGGGCCGAAAATGGGTGATCACTGTACATTTCTCTTCTGTTTCCTATTTATATTTCTATTTTACCTCGTAAATTTAGCATTATGGAGAGGGAAAGACCTAATCTAAAATCTGCACAAAAATATTTTGCTTTCAAATTCATACCGTGATCGTAGCATGCATGGACTCGACTCATATGACTGGGATTTCCATGAACATGATGGTTGGCCGTAAATGGGTGATCACTGTATATTTCTCTTCTGTTTCCTATTTATATTTATATTTTACCTCCTCAATTCAGCATTATGGACAGGGAAAGACCAAATCTAAAATTTGTACAAAAATATTTTGCTTTCAAATTCATACCGTGATCGTAGCATGCATGGACTCGACTCATATGACTGGATTTCCATAAAAAAGATTGTGGGCCGAAAATGGGTGATAACTGTACATTTCTCTTCTGTTTCCTATTCATATTTCTATTTTACCTCCTCAGTTTAGCATTATGGACAGGGAAAGACCTAATCTAAGATCTGCACAAAAATATTTTGCCTTCAAATTCATACCGTGATCGTAGCATGCATGGACTAGACTCATATGACTGGGATTTCCATGAAAAAGATTGTGGGCAGAAAATGGATTATCACTGGACATTTCTCTTCTGTTTTCTATTTATATTTATATTTTACTTCCTCAATTTAGCATTATGGACAGGGAAAGACATAATCTAAAATCTGCACAAAAATATTTTGCCTTCAAATTCATACCGTGATCGTAGCATGCATGGAGTCGACTCATATGACTGGGATTTCCATGAAAAAGATTGTGGGCAGAAAATGGGTGATCACTGTACATTTCTCTTCTGTTTTCTATTCATATTTATATTTTACCTCCTCAATTTAGCATAATGGACAGGGAAAGACCTAATCTAAGCTCTGCGCAAAAATGTTTTGCCTTCAAATTCATAACGTGATCGTAGCATGCATGGTCTCGACTCATATGACTGGGATTTCCATGAAAAAGATTGTGGGACGAAAATGGATGATCACTGTACATTTCTCTTCTGTTTCCTATTTATATTTATATTTTACCTCCTCAATTTAGCATTATGGACAGGGAAAGACCTAATCTAAGATCTGCACAAACATATTTTGCCTTCAAATTCATACCATGATCGTAGCATGCATGGACTCGACTCATATGACTGGGATTTCCATGAAAAAGATTGTGGGCCGAAAATGGGTGATCACTGTACATTTCTCTTCTGTTTCCTATTTATATTTCTATTTTACCTCCTCAATTTAGCATTATGGACAGGGAAAGACCTAATCCAAGATCTGCACAAAAATATTTTGCCTTCAAATTCATACCGTGATCGTAGCATGCATGGACGCGACTCATATGACTGGGATTTCCATGAAAAAGATTGTGGGCAGAAAATGGATTATCACTGTACATTTCTCTTCTGTTTCCTATTTATATTTATATTTTACCTCCTCAATTTAGCATTATGGACAGGGAAAGACCTAATCTAAGATCTGCACAAAAATATTTTGCCTTCAAATTCATACCGTGATCGTAGCATGCATGGACTCGCCTCATATGACTGGGATTTCCATGAAAAAGATTGTGGGCCGAAAATGGGTGATCACTCTACATTTCTCTTCTGTTTCCAATATATATTTGTACATTACCTCCTCAATTTAGCATTATGGAGAGGGAAAGACCTAATGTAACATCTGCACAAAAATATTTTGCCTTCAAATACATACCGTGAGCGTAGCATGAATGGACGCGACTCATATGACTGGGATTTCCATGAAAAAGATTGTGGGCCGAAAATGGGTGATCACTGTACATTTCTCTTCTGTTTCCTATTTATATTTATATTTTACCTCGTAAATTTAGCATTATGGAGAGGGAAAGACCTAATCTAAAATCTGCACAAAAATATTTTGCTTTCAAATTCATACCGTGATCGTAGCATGCATGGACTCGACTCATATGACTGGGATTTCCATGAACATGATGGTTGGCCGTAAATGGGTGATCACTGTATATTTCTCTTCTGTTTCCTATTTATATTTATATTTTACCTCCTCAATTCAGCATTATGGACAGGGAAAGACCAAATCTAAAACCTGTACAAAAATATTTTGCTTTCAAATTCATACCGTGATCGTAGCATGCATGGACTCGACTCATATGACTGGGATTTCCATAAAAAAGATTGTGGGCCGAAAATGGGTGATAACTGTACATTTCTCTTCTGTTTCCTATTCATATTTCTATTTTACCTCCTCAGTTTAGCATTATGGACAGGGAAAGACCTAATCTAAGATCTGCACAAAAATATTTTGCCTTCAAATTCATACCGTGATCGTAGCATGCATGGACTAGACTCATATGACTGGGATTTCCATGAAAAAGATTGTGGGCAGAAAATGGATTATCACTGGACATTTCTCTTCTGTTTTCTATTTATATTTATATTTTACTTCCTCAATTTAGCATTATGGCCAGGGAAAGACATAATCTAAAATCTGCACAAAAATATTTTGCCTTCAAATTCATACCGTGATCGTAGCATGCATGGAGTCGACTCATATGACTGGGATTTCCATGAAAAAGATTGTGGGCAGAAAATGGGTGATCACTGTACATTTCTCTTCTGTTTTCTATTCATATTTATATTTTACCTCCTCAATTTAGCATTATGGACAGGGAAAGACCTAATCTAAGCTCTGCGCAAAAATGTTTTGCCTTCAAATTCATAACGTGATCGTAGCATGCATGGTCTCGACTCATATGACTGGGATTTCCATGAAAACGATTGTGGGCCGAAAATGGGTGATCACTGTACATTTCTCTTCTGTTTCCTATTTATATTTATATTTTACCTCCTCAATTTAGCATTATGGACAGGGAAAGACCTAATCTAAGATCTGCACAAAAATATTTTGCCTTCGAATTCATACCGTGATCGTAGCATGCATGCACTCGACTCATATGACTGGGATTTCCATGAAAAAGATTGTGGGCCGAAAATGTGTGATCACTGTACATTGCTCTTCTGTTTCCTATTTATATTTATATTTTACCTCCTCATTTTAGCATTATGGACAGGGAAAGACCTAATCTAAAATCTGCACGAAAATATTTTGCCTTCAAATTCATACCGTGATCGTAGCATTCATGGACTCGACTCATATGACTGGGATTTCCATGAAAAAGTTTGTGGGCCAAAAATAGGTGATCACTGTACATTTCTCTTCTGTTTTCTATTCATATTTATATTTTACCTCCTCAATTTAGCATTATGGACAGGGAAAGACCTAATCTAAGCTCTGCGCAAAAATGTTTTGCCTTCAAATTCATAACGTGATCGTAGCATGCATGGTCTCGACTCATATGACTGGGATTTCCATGAAAACGATTGTGGGCCGAAAATGGGTGATCACTGTACATTTCTCTTCTGTTTCCTATTTATATTTATATTTTACCTCCTCAATTTAGCATTATGGACAGGGAAAGACCTAATCTAAAATCTGCACAAAAATATTTTGCCTTCAAATTCATACCGTGATCGTAGCATGCATGGACTCGACTCATATGACTGGGACTTCCATGAAAAAGATTGTGGTCCGAAAATGGGTGATCACTGTACATTTCTCTTCTGTTTCCTATTTATATTTCTATTTTACCTCCTCCATTTAGCATTATGGACAGTGAAAGACCTCATCTAAGATCTGGACAAAAATATTTTGCCTTCAAATTCATACCGTGATCGTAGCATGCATGGACTCAACTCATATGACTGGGATTTCCATGAAAAAGATAGTGGGCCGAAAATGGGTGATCACTGTACATTTCGGTTCTGTTTCCTATTTATATTTATATTTTACCTCCTCAATTTAGCATTATGGACAGGGAAAGACCTAATCCAAGATCTGCACAAAAATATTTTGCCTTCAAATTCATACCGTGATCGTAGCATGCATGGACTCGACTCATATGACTGGGATTTCCATGAAAAAGATTGCGGGCAGAAAATGGATTATCACTGTACATTTCTCTTCTGTTTCCTATTTATATTTATATTTTACCTCCTCAATTTAGCATTATGGACAGGGAAAGACCTAATCTAATATCTGCACAAAAATATTTTGCCTTCAAATTCATTACGTGATTGTAGCATGCATGGACTCGACTCGTATGACTGGGATTTCCATGAAAAAGATTGTGTGCCGAAAATGGGTGATCACTGTACATTTCTCTTTTGTTTCCTATTTATATTTATATTTTACCTCCTCAATTTAGCATTATAGACAGGGAAAGACCTAATCTAAAATCTGCACAAAAATATTTTGCTTTCAAATTCATACCGTGATCGTAGCATGCATGGACTCGACTCATATGACTGGGATCTCCATGAAAAATATTGTGGTCCGAAAATGGGTGATCACTGTACATTTCTCTTCTGTTTCCTATTTATATTTCTATTTTACCTCCTCCATTTAGCATTATGGACAGTGAAAGACCTCATCTAAGATCTGGAGAAAAATATTTTGCCTTCAAATTCATACCGTGATCGTAGCATGCATAGACTCAACTCATACGACTGGGATTTCCATGAAAAAGATAGTGGGCCGAAAATGGGTGATCACTGTACATTTCTATTCTGTTTCCTATTTATATTTATATTTTACCTCCTCAATTTAGCATTATGTACAGGGAAAGACCTAATCCAAGATCTGCACAAAAATATTTTGCCTTCAAATTCATACCGTGATCGTAGCATGCATGGACTCGACTCATATGACTGGGATTTCCATGAAAAAGATTGTGGGCCGAAAATGGGTGATCACTGTACATTTCTCTTCTGTTTTCTATTCATATTTATATTTTACCTCCTCAATTTAGCATTATGGACAGGGAAAGACCTAATCTAAAATATGCAATAAAATATGTTGCCTTCAAATTCATACCCTGATCGTAGCATGCATGGACTCGACTCATATGACTTGGATTTCCATGAAAAAGATTGTGGGCTGAAAATGGGTGATCACTGTACATTTCTCTTCTGTTTCCTATTTATATTTATATTTTACCTCCTCAATTTAGCATTATGGACAGGGAAAGAACTAATCTAAAATCTGCACAAAAATATTTTGCCTTCAAATTTATACCGTGATCGTAGCATGCATGGACACTACTCATATGACTGGGATTTCCATGAAAAAGATTGTGGGCCGAAAATGGGTGATCACTGTACATTTCTCATCTGTATTCTATTTATATTTCTTTTTTACCTCCTCAATTTAGCATTATGGACAGTGAAAGACCTAATCTAAGCTCTGCACAAAAATATTTTGCCTTCAAATTCATACCGTGATCGTAGCATGCATGGACTCGACTTATATGACTGGGATTTCCATGAAAAAGATTGTGGGCCGAAAATGGGTGATCACTGTACATTTCTCTTCTGTTTCCTTTTTATATTTCTATTTTACCTCCTCAATTTAGCATTATGGACAGGGAAAGACCTAATCTAAAACCTGCACAAAAATATTTTTCTTTCAAATTCATACCATGATCGTAGCATGCATGGACTCGACTCATATGACTGGGATTTCCATGAAAAAGATTGTGGGCCGAAAATGGGTGATCACTGTATATTTCTCTTCTGTTTCCTATTTATATTTCTATTTTACCTCCTCAATTTAGCAATATTGACAGGGAAGACCTAATCAAAAATCTGCACAAAAATATTTTGCCTTCAAATTCATACCGTGATCGTAGCATGAATGGACTCGACTCATATGACTGGGATTTCCATGGAGAAGATTGTGGTCCGAAAATGGGTGATCACTGTACATTTCTCTTCTGTTTCCTATTTATATTTCTATTTTACCTCCTCAATTTAGCATTATGGACAGGGAAAGACCTAATCTAATATCTGCACAAAAATATTTTGCCTTCAAATTCATACCGTGATCGTAGCATGCATGGACTCGACTCCTATCACTGGGATTTCCATGAAAAAGATTGTGGGCCGAAAATGGGTGATCACTGTATATTTCTCTTCTGTTTCCTATTTATATTTATATTTTACCTCCTCAATTTAGCATTATGGACAGGGAAAGACCTAATCTAAAATATGCAAAAAAATATGTTGCCTTCAAATTCATACCCTGATCGTAGCATGCATGGACTCGACTCATATGACTTGGATTTCCATGAAAAAGATTGTGGGCTGAAAATGGGTGATCACTGTACATTTCTCTTCTGTTTCCTATTTATATTTATATTTTACCTCCTCAATTTAGCATTATGGACAGGGAAAGACCTAATCTTAAATCTGCTCAAAAATATTTTGCCTTCAAATTCATACCATGATCGTAGCATGCATGGACTCGACTCATATGACTGAGATTTCCATGAAAAAGTTTGTGGGCCGAAAATGGGTGATCACTGTACATTTCTCTTCTGTTTCCTTTTTATATTTCTATTTTACCTCCTCAATTTAGCATTATGGACAGGGAAAGACCTAATCTAATATCTGCACAAAAATATTTTGCCTTCAAATTCATACCGTGATCTTAGCATGCATGGACTCGACTCATATGACTGGGATTTCCATGAAAAAGATTGTGGGCCGAAAATGGGTGATCACTGTACATTTCTCTTCTGTTTCCTATTTATATTTATATTTTAACTCCTCAATTTAGCATTATGGACAGGGAAAGACCTAATCTAAAATCTGCACAAAAATATTTTGCCTTCAAATTCATACCGTGATCGTAGCATGCATGGACTCGACTCATATGACTGGGATTTCCATGAAAAAGATTGTGGGCCGAAAATGGGTGATCACTGTACATTTCTCTTCTGTTTCCTATTTATATTTATATTTTACCTCCTCAATTTAGCATTATGGACAGGGAAAGACCTAATCTAACATCTGCACAAAAATATTTTGCCTTCAAATTCATACCATGATCGTAGCATGCATTGACTCGACTCATATGACTGGGATTTCCCTGAAAAAAATTGTGGGACGAAAATGCATTGATCACTGTACATTTCTCTTCTGTTTCCTATTTATATTTATATTTTACCTCCTCAATTTAGCATTATGTACAGGGAAAGACCTAATCTAAGTTCTGCACAAAAATATTTTGCCTTCAAATTCATACCGTGATCGTAGCATGCGTGGACTCGAATCATATGACTGGGATTTCCATGAAGAAGATTGTGGTCCGAAAATGGGTGATCACTGTACATTTCTCTTCTGTTTCCTATTTATATTTATATTTTACCTCCTCAATTTAGCATTATGGACAGGGAAAGACCTAATCTAATATCTGCACAAAAATATTTTGCCTTCAAATTCATACCGTGATCTTAGCATGCATGGACTCGACTCATATGACTGGGATTTCCATGAAAAAGATTTTGGGCCGAAAATGGGTGATCACTGTACATTTCTCTTATGTTTCCTATTTATATTTATATTTTACCTCCTCAATTTAGCATTATGGACAGGGAAAGACCTAATCTAACATCTGCACAAAAATATTTTGCCTTCAAATTCATACCGTGATCGTAGCATGCATGGACTCGACTCATATGACTGGGATTTCCATGAAAAAGATTGTGGGCCGAAAATGGGTGATCACTGTACATTTCTCTTCTGTTTCCTATTTATATTTTACCTCCTCAATTTAGCATTATGGACAGGGAAAGACCTAATCTAAAATCTGCACAAAAATATTTTGCCTTCATATTCATACCGTGATCGTAGCATGCATTGACTCGACTCATATGACTGGGATTTCCCTGAAAAAAATTGTGTGCCGAAAATGCATTGATCACTGTACATTTCTCTTCTGTTTCCTATTTATATTTATATTTTACCTCCTCAATTTAGCATTATGGACAGGGAAAGACCTAATCTAAGTTCTGCACAAAAATATTTTGCCTTCAAATTCATACCGTGATCGTAGCATGCATGGACTCGACTCATATGACTGGGATTTCCATGAAAAAGATTGTGGGCCGAAAATGGGTGATCACTGTACATTTCTATTTTGTTTCCTATTTATATTTATATTTTACCTCCTCAATTTAGCATTATGGACAGGGAAAGACCTAATCTAAAATCTGCACAAAAATATTTTGCTTCCTAATTCATACCGTGATCGTAGCATGCATGGACTCGACTCATATGACTGGGATTTCCATGAAAATGATTGTGGGCCGAAAATGGGTGATCACTGTATATTTCTCTTCTGTTTCCTATTTATATTTATATTTTACCTCCTCAATTTAGCAATATGGACAGGGAAAGACCTAATCTAAAATCTGCACAAAAATATTTTGCCTTCAAATAAATACCATGATCGTAGCATGCATGGACTCAACTCATATGACTGGGATTTCCATGAAAAAGATTGTCGGCCGAAAATGGGTGATCACTGTACATTTCTCTTCTGTTTCCTATTTATATTTCTATTTTACCTCCTCAATTTAGCATTATGGACAGGGAAAGAACTAATCTAAAATCTGCACAAAAATATTTTTCCTTCAAATTCGTACCATGATCGTAGCATGCATGGACTCGACTCATATGACTGGGATTTCCATGAAATAGTTTGTGGGCCGAAAATGGGTGATCACTGTACATTTCTCATCTGTATTCTATTTTATTTCTATTTTACCTACTAAATTTAGCATTATGGACAGGGAAAGACCTAATCTAAGATCTGCACAAAAATATTTTGCCTTCAAATTCATACCGTGATCTTAGCATGCTTGGACTCGACTCATATGACTGGGATTTCCATGAAAAAGATTTTGGGCCGAAAATGGGTGATCACTGTACATTTCTCTTATGTTTCCTATTTATATTTATATTTTACCTCCTCAATTTAGCATTATGGACAGGGAAAGACCTAATCTAAAATCTGCACAAAAATATTTTGCCTTCAAATTCATACCGTGATCGTAGCATGCATGGACTCGACTCATATGACTGGGATTTCCATGAAAAAGATTGTGGCCCGAAAATGGGTGATCACTGTACATTTCTCTTCTGTTTCCTATTTATATTTATATTTTACCTCCTCAATTTAGCATTATGGACAGGGAAAGACCTAATCTAAAATCTGCACAAAAATATTTTGCCTTCAAATTCATACCGTGTTCGTAGCATGTATGGACTCGACTCATATGACTGGGATTTCCATGAAAAATATTTAGGGCCGAAAATGGGTGATCACTGTACATTTCTCTTGTTTCCTATTTATATTTCTATTTTACGAACTCAATTTAGCATTATGGACAGGGAAAGACCTAATCTAAGCTCTGCACAAAAATATTTTGCCTTCAAATTCATACTGTGATCGTAGCATGCATGGACTCTACTCATATGACTGGGATTTCCATGAAAAAGATTGTGGCCCGAAAATGGGTGATCACTGTACATTTCTCTTCTGTTTCCTATTTATATTTATATTTTACCTCCTCAATTTAGCATTATGGACAGGGAAAGACCTAATCTAAAATCTGCACAAAAATATTTTGCCTTCAAATTCATACCGTGATCGTAGCATGCATGGACTCGACTCATATGACTGGGATTTCCATGAAAAAGATTGTGGGCCGAAAATGGGTGATCACTGTACATTTCTCTTCTGTTTCCTATTTATATTTATATTTTACCTCCTCAATTTAGCATTATGGACAGGGAAAGACCTAATCTAAAATCTGCACAAAAATATTTTGCCTTCAAATTCATACCGTGAACGTAGCATGCATTGACTCGACTCATATGACTGGGATTTCCATGAAAAAAATTGTGGGCCGAAAATGCCTTGATAACTGTACATTTCTCTTCTGTTTCCTATTTATATTTATATTTTACCTCCTCAATTTAGCATTATGGAAAGGGAAAGACCGAATCTAAGCTCTGCACAAAAATATTTTGCCTTCAAATTCATACCGTGTTCGTAGCATGCATGGACTCGACTCATATGACTGGGATTTCCATGAAAAAGATTGTGGGCCGAAAATGGGTGATCACTGTACATTTCTATTCTGTTTCCTATTTATATTTATATTTTACCTCCTCAATTTAGCATTATGGACAGGGAAAGACCTAATCTAAAATCTGCACAAAAATATTTTGCCTTCAAATAAATACCGTGATCGTAGCATGCATGGACTCAACTCATATGACTGGGATTTCCATGAAAAATATTGTCGGCCGAAAATGGGTGATCACTGTATATTTCTCTTCTGTTTCCTATTTATATTTATATTTTACCTCCTCAATTTATCATATGGACAGGGAAAGACCTCATCTAAGATCTGCACAAAAATATTTTGCTTTCAAATTCATACCGTGAGCGTAGAATGCATGGACTCGACTCATATGACTGGGATTTCCATGAAAAAGATTGTGGGCCGAAAATGGGTGATCACTGTACATTTCTCATCTGTATTCTATTTTATTTCTATTTTACCTACTAAATTTAGCATTATGGACAGGGAAAGACCTAATCTAAGCTCTGCACAAAAATATTTTGCCTTCAAATTCATACCGTGATCGTAGCATGCATGGACTCGACTCATATGACTGGGATTTCCATGAAAAAGATTGTGGGCCGAAAATGGGTGATCACTGTACATTTCTCTTCTGTTTCCTATTTATATTTATATTTTACCTCCTCAATTTAGCTTTATGGACAGGGAAAGACCTAATCTAAAATCTGCACAAAAATATTTTGCTTCCAAATTCATACCGTGATCGTAGCATGCATGGACTCGACTCATATGACTGGGATTTCCATGAAAATGATTGTGGGCCAAAAATGGGTGGTCACTGTACATTTCTCTTATGTTTCCTATTTATATTTATATTTTACCTCCTCAATTTAGCATTATGGACAGGGAAAGACCTAATCTAACATCTGCAAAAAAATATTTTGCCTTCAAATTCATACCGTGATCGTAGCATGCATGGACTCTACTCATATGACTGGGATTTCCATGAAAAAGATTGTGGGCCGAAAATGGGTGATCACTGTACATTTCTCTTCTGTTTCCTATTTATATTTATATTTTACCTCCTCAATTTAGCATTATGAACATGGAAAGACCTAATCTAAAATCTGCACAAAAATATTTTGCCTTCAAATTCATACCGTGATCGTAGCATGCATTGACTCGATTCATATGACTGGGATTTCCATGAAAAAAATTGTGGGCCGAAAATGCGTGATCACTGTACATTTCTCTTCTGTTTCCTATTTATATTTATATTTTACCTCCTCAATTTAGCATTATGGACAGGGAAAGACCTAATCTAAAATCTGCACAAAAATATTTGGCCTTCAAATTCATACCGTGATCGTAGCATGCATGGACTCGACTCATATGACTGGGATTTCCATGATAAAGATTGTGGGCCGAAAATGGGTGATCACTGTACATTTCTATTCTGTTTCCTATTTATATTTATATTTTACCTCCTCAATTTAGCATTCTGGACAGGGAAAGACCTAATCTAAAATCTGTACAAAAATATTTTGCTTTCAAATTCATACCGTGATCGTAGCATGCATGGACTCGACTCATATGACTGGGATTTCCATGAAAATGATGGTGGGCCGAAAATGGGTGATCACTGTATATTTCTCTTCTGTTTCCTATTTATATTTATATTTTACATCCTCAATTTAGCATTATGGACAGTGAAAGACCAAATCTTAAATCTGTACAAAAATATTTTGCTTTCAAATTCATACCGTGATCGTAGCATGCATTGACTCGACTCATATGACTGGGATTTCCATGAAAAAGACTGTGGGCCGAAAATGGGTGATCACTGTACATTTCTCTTCTGTTTCCTATTTATATTTATATTTTATCTCCTCAATTTAGCATTATGGATAGGGAAAGACCGAATCTAAAATCTGCACAAAAATATTTTGCCTTCAAATTCATACCGTGATCGTAGCATGCATTGACTCGACTCATATGACTGGGATTTCCATGTAAAAAATTGTGGGCCGAAAATGCGTGATCACTGTATATTTCTCTTCTGTTTCCTATTTATATTTATATTTTACCCCTCAATTTAGCATTATGGAGACGGAAAGACCTAATTTAAGTTCTGCACAAAAATATTTTGATTTCAAATTCATACCGTGAACGTAGAATGCATAGACTCGACACATATGACTGGGATTTCCATGAAAAAGGTTGTGGGCTGAAAATGGGTGATCACTGTACATTTTTCTTCTGTTTTCTATTTATTTTTCTATTTTACTTCCTCAATTTAGCATTATAGACAGGGAAAGACCTAATCTAATATCTGCACAAAAATATTTTGCCTTCAAATTCATACCGTTATCGTAGCATGCATGGACTCGACTCATATGACTGGGATTTCCATGAAAAAGATTGTGGGCCGAAAATGGGTGATCACTGTACATTTCTCTTCTGTTTCCTATTTACATTTATATTTTACCTCCTCAATTTAGCATTATGGACCTGGAAAAACCTAATCTAAGCTCTGCACAAAAATATTTTGCATTCAATTCATACCGTGATCGTAGCATGCATGGATTCGACTCATATGACTGGGATTTCCATGAAAAAGATTGTGGGCAGAAAATGGGTGATCACTGTACATTTCTCTTCTGTTTCCTATTTATATTTATATTTTACCTCCTCAATTTAGCATTATGGACAGGGAAAGACCTAATCTAAGATCTGCACAAAAACATTTTGCCTTCAAATTCATACCGTGATCGTAGCATGCATGGACTCGACTCATATGACTGGGGTTTCCATGAAAAAGATTGTCGGCCGAAAATGGGTGATCAGTGTACATTTCTCTTCTGTTTCCTATTTATATTTATATTTTACCTCCTCAATTTAGCATTATGGACAGGGAAAGACCTAATCCAAGATTTGCACAAAAATATTTTGCCTTCAAATTCATACCGTGATCGTAGCATGCATGGACTCGACTCATATGACTGGGATTTCCATGAAAAAGATTGTGGGCAGAAAATGGATTATCACTGTACATTTCTCTTCTGTTTCCTATTTATATTTCTATTTTACCTCCTCAATTTAGCATTATGGACAGGGAAAGACCTAATCTCTGATCTGCACAAAAATATTTTGCCTTCAAATTCATACCGTGATCGTAGCATGCATGGACTCGACTCATATGACTGGGATTTCCATGAAAAAGATTGTGGGCCGAAAATGGGTGATCACTGTACATTTCTCTTCTGTTTCCTATTTACATTTATATTTTACCTCCTCAATTTAGCATTATGGACCTGGAAAAACCTAATCTAAGCTCTGCACAAAAATATTTTGCCTTCAAATTCATACCGTGATCGTAGCATGCAGGGACTCAAATCATATGACTGGAATTTCCATGAAAAAGATTGTGGGCAGAAAATGGATTATCACTGTACATTTCTCTTCTGTTTCCTATTTATATTTGTATTTTACCTCCTCAATTTAGCATTATGGTCACGGAAAGACCTAATCTAAGCTCTGCACAAAAATATTTTGCCTTCAAATTCATACCGTGATCGTAGCATGCATGGACTAAGACTCATATGACTGGGATTTCCATGAAAAAGATTGTGTGCCGAAAATGGGTGATCACTGTACATTTCTCTTCTGTTTCCTGTTTATATTTATATTTTACCTCCTCAATTTAGCATTATGGACACGGAAAGACCTAATCTAAGCTCTGCACAAAAATATTTTGCCTTCAAATTCATACCGTGATCGTAGCATGCATGAACTCGACGCATATGACTGAATTTCCATGAAAATGTTTGTGGGCCGAAAATGGGTGATCACTGTACATTTCTCTTCTGTTTCCTATTTATATTTCTATTTTACCTCCTCAATTTAGCATTATGGACAGGGAAAGACCTAATCTAAAATCTGCAGAAAAATATTTTGCCTTCAAATTCATACTGTGATCGTAGCATGCATGGACTCGATTCATATGACTTGGATTTCCATGAAAAAAATTTGGGCCGAAAATGGGTGATCACTGTACATTTCTCTTCTGTTTCCTATTTATATTTCTATTTTACCTCCTCAATTTAGCATTATGGACAGGGAAAGACCTAATCTAAAATCTGCAAAAAAATATTTTGCTTTCAAATTCATACCGTGATCGTAGCATGCATTGACTCGACTCATATGACTGGGATTTCCATGAAAAAGATTGTTGGCCGAAAATGGATGATCGCTGTACATTTCTCTTCTGTTTCCTATTTATATTTCTATTTTACCTCCTCAATTTAGCATTATGGAGAGGGAAAGACCTAATCTAAAATCTGCACAAAAATATTTTGCTTTCAAATTCATACCGTGATCATAGCATGCATGGACTCGACTCATATGACTGGGAATTCCATGAAAAAGATTGTGCACCGAAAATGGGTGATCACTGTACATTTCTCTTCTGTTTCCTATTTATATTTCTATTTTACCTCCTCAATTTAGCATTATGGACAGGGAAAGACCTAATCTAAAATCTGCACAAAAATATTTTTATTTCAAATTCATACCGTGATTGTAGCATGCATGGACTCGACTCATACGACTGGGATTTCCATGAAAAAGATTGTGGGCCGAAAATGGGTGATCACTGTACATTTCTCTTCTGTTTCCTATTTATATTTCTATTTTACATCCTCAATTTAGCATTATGGATAGGGAAAGATCTAATCTAAAATCTGCACAAAAATATTTTGCTTTCAAATTCATACCGTGATCTTAGCATGCATGGACTGGACTCATATGACTGGGAATTCCATGAAAAAGATTGTGGACCGAAAATGGGTGATCACTGTACATTTCTCTTCTGTTTCCTATTTATATTTCTATATTAACTCCACAATTTAGCATTATGGACAGGGAAAGACCTAATCTAAAATCTGCACAAAAATATTTTGGTTTCAAATTCATAGCGTGATCGTAGCATGCATGGACTCGACTCATATGACTGGGATTTCCATGAAAAAGATTGTGGTCGAAAATGGGTGATCACTGTACATTTCTCTTCTGTTTGCTATTTATATTTCTATTTTACTTCCTCAATTTAGCATTATGGACAGGGAAAGATCTAATCTAAGCTCTGCACAAAAATATTTTGCCTTCAAATTCATACCGTGATCGTAGCATGCATGGACTCGACTCATATAACTGGGATTTCTATGAAAAAGATTGTGGGCCGAAAATGGGTGATCACTGTACATTTCGCTTCTGTTTCCTATATATATTTCTATTTTGCTTCCTCAATTTAGCATTATGGACAGGGATAGACCTAATCTAAGCTCTGCACAAAAATATTTTCCCTTCAAATTCATACCGTGAGCGTAGCATGCATGGACTCAACTCATATGACTGGGATTTCCATGAAAAAGATTGTGGGCCGAAAATGGGTGATCACTGTACATTTCACTTCTGTTTCCTATTTATATTTATATTTTACTCCTTCAATTTAGCATTATGGACAGGGAAAGACCTAATCTAAAATCTGCACAAAAATATTTTGCCTTCAAATTCATACCGTGATCGTAGCATGCATGGACTCGACTCATATGACTGGGATTTCCATGAAAAAAAATTTGGGCCGAAAATGGGTGATCACTGTACATTTCTTTTCTGGTTCCTATTTATATTTCTATTTTACCTCCTCAATTTAGCATTATGGACGGGGAAAGACCTAATGTAAAATCAGCTAAAATATGTTGCTTTCAAATTCATACCGTGATCGTAGCATGCATGGACTCGACTCATATGACTGGGATTTACATGAAAAAGATTGTGGGCCAAAAATGGGTGATCACTGTACATTTCTCTTCTTTTTCCTATTTATATTTCTATTTTACCTCCTCAATTTAGCATTATGGACAGGGACAGACCAAATCTAATATCTGCAAAAAATATTTTGCCTTCAAATTCATACCGTGATCGTAGCATGCATGGACTCGTCTCATATGCCTGGGATTTCCCTGAAAAATATTGTCGGCCAAAAATGGGTGATCACTGTACATTTCTCTTCTGTTTCCTATTCATATTTATATTTTACCTCCTCAATTTAGCATTATGGACAGGGAAAGACCTAATCTAAAATCTGCACAAAAATATTTTGCCTTCAAATTCATACCGTGATCGTAGCATGCATGGACTCGACTCATAAGACTGGTATTTCCATAAAAAAGATTGTGGACCGTAAATGGGTGATCACTGTACATTTCTCTTCTGTTTGCTATTTATATTTATATTTTACTTCCTCAATTTAGCATTATGGACAGGGAAAGATCTAATCTAAGCTCTGCACAAAAATATTTTGCCTTCAAATTCATACCGTGATCGTAGCATGCATGGACTCGACTCATATGGCTGGGATTTCTATGAAAAAGATTGTGGGCCGAAAATGTGTGATCACTGTACATTTCGCTTCTGTTTCCTATATATATTTCTATGTTGCTTCCTCAATTTAGCATTATGGACAGGGAAAGACCTAATCTAAGCTCTGCACAAAAATATTTTCCCTTCAAATTCATACCGTGAGCGTAGCATGCATGGACTCAACTCATATGACTGGGATTTCCATGAAAAAGATTGTGGGCCGAAAATGGGTGATCACTGTACATTTCTCTTCTGTTTCCTATTTATATTTCTATTTTACTTCTTCAATTTAGCATTATGGACAGGGAAAGACCTAATCTAAAAGCTGCACAAAAATATTTTGCCTTCAAATTCATACTGTGATCGTAGCATGCATGGACTCGACTCATATGACTGGGATTTCCATCAAAAAAAATTTGGGCCGAAAATGGGTGATCACTGTACATTTCTTTTCTGGTTCCTATTTATATTTATATTTTACCTCCTCAATTTAGCATTATGGACAGTGAAAGACCTAATCTAAGCTCTGCACAAAAATATTTTTCCTTCAAATTCATTCCGTGATCGTAGCATACATGAACTCGACTCATATGACTGGGATTTCCATGAAAAAGATTGTGGGCCGAAAATGGGTGATCACTGTACAATTCTCTTCTGTTTCCTATTTATATTTCTATTTTACCTCCTCAATTTAGCATTATGGACAGGGAAAGACCTAATCTAAAATCTGCACAAAAATATTTTGCTTTCAAATTCATACCGTGATCGTAGCATGCATTGACTCGACTCATATGACTGGGATTTCCATGAAAAAGATTGTGGGCCGAAAATGGATGATCGCTGTACATTTCTCTTCTGTTTCCTATTTATATTTCTATTTTACCTCCTCAATTTAGCATTATGGATAGGGAAGGACCTAATCTAAAATCTGCACAAAAATATTTTGCCTTCAAATTCATACCGTGATAGTAGCATGCATGGACTCGACTCATATGACTGGGATTTCCATGAAAAAGATTGTGGGCAGAAAATGGGTGATCGCTGTACATTTTTCTTCTGTTTCCTATTTATATTTCTATTTTACCACCTCAATTTAGCATTATGGATAGGGAAGGACCTAATCTAAAATCTCCACAAAAATATTTTGCTTTCAAATTCATACCGTGATCGTAGTATGCGTGGACTCGACTCATATGACTGGGATTTCCATGAAAAAGATTGTGGGCCGAAAATGGATGATCGCTGTACATTTCTCTTCTGTTTCCTATTTATATTTATATTTTACCTCCTCAATTTAGCATTATGGACAGGGAAAGTCCTAATCTAAAATCTGCACAAAAATATTTTTCTTTCAAATTCATACCGTGATCGTAGTATGCATGGACTCGACTCATATGACTGGGATTTCCTTGAAAAAGATTGTGGGCCGAAAATGGGTGATCACTGTACATTTCTCTTCTGTTTCCTATTTTTATTTCTATTTTACCTCCTCAATTTAGCATTATTGAGAGGGAAAGACCTAATCCAAAATCTGCACAAAAATATTTTGCTTTCAAATTCATACCGTGATCATAGCATGCATGGACTCGACTCATATGAGTGGGATTTCCATGAAAAAGATTGTGGACCGAAAATGGGTGATCACTGTACATTTCTCTTCTGTTTCCTATTTATATTTCTATTTTACCTCCTCAATTTAGCATTATGGACGGGGAAAGACCTAATGTAAAATCTGCAAAAAAATATGTTGCTTTCAAATTCATACCGTGATCGTGGCATGCATGGACTCGACTCATATGACTGGGATTTACATGAAAAAGATTGTGGGCCAAAAATGGGTGATCACTGTACATTTCTCTTCTTTTTCCTATTTATATTTCTATTTTACCTCCTCAATTTGGCATTATGGACAGGGACAGACCAAATCTAATATCTGCAAAAAATATTTTGCCTTCAAATTCATACCGTGATCGTAGCATGCATGGACTCGTCTCATATGCCTGGGATTTCCCTGAAAAATATTGTCGGCCGAAAATGGGTGATCACTGTACATTTCTCTTCTGTTTCCTATTTATATTTATATTTTACCTCCTCAATTTAGCATTATGGACAGGGAAAGACCTAATCTAAAATCTGCACAAAAATATTTTGCCTTCAAATTCATACCGTGATTGTCGCATGCATGGACTCGACTCATATGACTGGGATTTCCATGAAAAAGATTGTGGGCCGAAAATGGGTGATCACTGTACATTTCTCTTCTGTTTCCTATTTATATTTATATTTTACCTCCTCAATTTAGCATTATGGATAGGGAAAGACCTAATCTAACATCTGCACAAAAATATTTTGCCTTCAAATTCATACTGTGGTCGGAGCATGCATTGACACGACTCATATGACTGGGATTTCCATGAAAAAGTTTGTGGGCCGAAAATGGGTGATCACTGTACATTTCTCTTCTGTTTCCTATTTATATTTCTATTTTACCTCCTCAATTTAGCATTATGGACAGGGAAAGACCTAATCTAAAATCTGCACAAAAATATTTTTCTTTCAGATTCATACCGTGATCGTAGTATGCATGGACTCGACTCATATGACTGGGATTTCCATGAAAAAGTTTGTGGGCCGAAAATGGGTGATCACTGTACATTTCTCTTCTGTTTCCTATTTTTATTTCTATTTTACCTCCTCAATTTAGCATTATGGAGAGGGAAAGACCTAATCTAAAATCTGCACAAAAATATTTTGCTTTCAAATTCATACCGTGATCATAGCATGCATGGACTCGACTCATATGACTGGGAATTCCATGAAAAAGATTGTGGACCGAAAATGGGTGATCACTGTACATTTCTCTTCTGTTTCCTATTTATATTTCTATTTTACCTCCTCAATTTAGCATTATGGACAGTGAAAGACCAAATCTAATATCTGCAAAAAATATTTTGCCTTCAAATTCATACCGTGATCGTAGCATGCATGGACTCGTCTCATATGCCTGGGATTTCCCTGAAAAATATTGTCGGCCTAAAATGGGTGATCACTGTACATTTCTCTTCTGTTTCCTATTTATATTTATATTTTACCTCCTCAATTTAGCATTATGGACAGGGAAAGACCTAATCTAAAATCTGCACAAAAATATTTTGCCTTCAAATTCATACCGTGATCGTAGCATGCATGGACTCGACTCATATGACTGGTATTTCCATAAAAAAGATTGTGGGCCGTAAATGGGTGATCACTGTACATTTCTCTTCTGTTTCCTATTTATATTTCTATATTAACTCCTCAATTTAGCATTATGGACAGGGAAAGACCTAATCTAAAATCTGCACAAAAAAATTTTGGTTTCAAATTGATAGCGTGACCGTAGCATGCATGGACTCGACTCATATGACTGGGATTTCCATGAAAAAGATTGTGGGCTGAAAATGGGTGATCACTGTACATTTCTCTTCAGTTTGCTATTTATATTTCTATTTTACTTCCTCAATTTAGAATTATGGACAGGGAAAGATCTAATCTAAGCTCTGCACAAAAATATTTTGCCTTCAAATTCATACCGTGATCGTAGCATGCATGGACTCGACTCATATAACTGGGATTTCTATGAAAAAGATTGTGGGCCGAAAATGGGTGATCACTGTACATTTCGCTTCTGTTTCCTATATATATTTCTATTTTGCTTCCTCAATTTAGCATTATGGACAGGGAAAGACCTAATCTAAAATCTGCACAAAAATATTTTGCTTTCAAATTCATACCGTGATCGTAGCATGCATTGACTCGACTCATATGACTGGCATTTCCATGAAAAAGATTGTGGGCCGAAAATGGATGATCGCTGTGCATTTCTCTTCTGTTTCCTATTTATATTTATATTTTTTTACCTCCTCAATTTAGCATTATGGATAGGGAAGGACCTAATCTAAAATCTGCACAAAAATATTTTGCCTTCAAATTCATACCGTGATCGGAGCATGCATTGACACGGCTCATATGACTGGGATTTCCATGAAAAAGATTGTGGGCCGAAAATGGGTGATCACTGTACATTTCTCTTCTGTTTCCTATATGTATTTCTATTTTGCTTCCTCAATTTAGCATTATGGACAGGGAAAGACCTAATCTAAGCTCTGCACAAAAATATTTTTCCTTCAAATTCATTCCGTGAGCGTAGCATGCATGGACTCAACTCATATGACTGGGATTTCCATGAAAAAGATAGTGGACCGAAAATGGGTGATCACTGTACATTTCTCTTCTGTTTCCTATTTATATTTCTATTTTACTTCTTCAATTTAGCATTATGGACAGGGAAAGACCTAATCTAAGATCTGCACAAAAATATTTTTCCTTCAAATTCATTCCATGATCGTAGCATGCATGAACTCGACTCATATGACTGGGATTTCCATGAAAAAGATTGTGGGCCGAAAATGGGTGATCACTGTACAATTCTCTTCTGTTTCCTATTTATATTTCTATTTTACCTCCTCAATTTAGCATTATGGACAGGGAAAGACCTAATCTAAAATCTGCACAAAAATATTTTGCTTTCAAATTCATACCGTGATCGTAGCATGCATTGACTCGACTCATATGACTGGGATTTCCATGAAAAAGATTGTGGGCCGAAAATGGATGATCGCTGTACATTTCTCTTCTGTTTCCTATTCATATTTATATTTTACCTCCTCAATTTAGCATTATGGACAGGGAAAGACCTAATCTAAGATCTGCACAAAAATATTTTGCTTTCAAATTCATACCGTGACCGTAGTATGCATGGAGTCGACTCATATGACTGGGATTTCCATGAAAAAGATTGTGGGCTGAAAATGGATGATCGCTGTACATTTCTCTTCTGTTTCCTATTTATATTTCTATTTTACCTCCTCAATTTAGCATTATGGATAGGGAAGGACCTAATCTAAAATCTGCACAAAAATATTTTGAATTCAAATTCATACCGTGATCGGAGCATGCATTGACACGGCTCATATGACTGGGATTTCCATGAAAAAGATTGTGGGCCGAAAATGGGTGATCATTGTACATTTCTCTTCTGTTTCCTATTTATATTTCTATATTAACTCCTCAATTTAGCATTATGGACAGTGAAAGACCTAATCTAAAATCTGCACAAAAATATTTTGCTTTCAAATTCATAGCGTGATCGTAGCATGCATGGACTCGACTCATATGACTGGGATTTCCATGAAAAAGATTGTGGGCCGAAAATGGGTGATCACTGTACATTTCTCTTCTGTTTTCTTTTTTTATTTCTATTTTACCTCCTCAATTTAGCATTATGGACAGGGATAGACCTAATCTAAAATCTGCACAAAAATATTTTGCTTTCAAATTCATACCGTGATCATAGCATGCATGGATTCGACTCATATGACTGGGATTTCCATGAAAAAGATTGTGGGCCGAAAATGGGTGATCACTTTACATTTCTCTTCTTTTTCCTATTTATATTTCTATTTTACCTGATCAATTTAGCATTATGGATAGGGAAAGACCAAATCTAATATCTGCAAAAAATATTTTGCCTTCAAATTCATACCGTGATCGTAGCATGCATGGACTCGTCTCATATGCCTGGGATTTCCCTGAAAAATATTGTCGGCCGAAAATTGGTGATCACTGTACATTTCTCTTCTGTTTCCTATTTATATTTCTATTTTACCTCCTCAATTTAGCATTATGGACAGGGAAAGACCTAATCTAAAATCTGCACAAAAATATTTTGCCTTCAAATTCATACCGTGATCGTAGCAAGCATGGACTCGATTCATAAGACTGGTATTTCCATAAAAAAGATTGTGGGCCGAAAATGGGTGATCACTGTACATTTCTCTTCTGTTTCCTATTTATATTTCTATATTAACTCCTCAATTTAGCATTATGGACAGGGAAAGACCTAATCTAAAATCTGCACAAAAATATTTTGCTTTCAAATTCATACCGTTATCGTAGCATGCATGGACTCGACTCATATGACTGGGATTTCCATGAAAAAGATTGTGGGCCGAAAATGGGTGATCACTGTACATTTCTCTTCTGTTTCCTATTTATATTTCTATTTTACTTCCTCAATTTAGAATTATGGACAGGGAAAGATCTAATCTAAGATCTGCCAAAAATAGTTTGACATCAAATTCATACTGTGAACGTAGCATGCATGGACTCGACTCATATGACTGGGATTTCCATAAAAAGATTGTGGGCCGAAAATGGGTGATCACTGTACATTTTTCTTCTGTTTCCTATTTATATTTATATTTTACCTCCTCAATTTAGCATTATGGACAGGGAAAGACCTAATCTAAAATCTGCACAAAAATATTTTGCTTTCAAATTCATACCGTGATCATAGCATGCTTAGACACGACTCATATGATTGGGATTTCCATGAAAAAGATTGCGGGCCGAAAATGGGAGATCACTGTACATTTCTCTTCTGTTTCCTATTTATATTTATATTTTACCTCCTCAATTTAGCATTATGGACAGGTAAAGACCTAATCTAAGCTCTGCACAAAAATATTTTGCCTTCAAATTCATACCGTGATTGTAGCATGCATAGACTCGACTCATATGACTGGGATTTCCATGAAAAAGATTGTGTGCCAAAGATGGGTGATCATTGTACATTTTTCTTCAGTTTCCTATTTATATTTATATTTTACCTCCTCAATTTAGCATTATGGACAGGGAAAGACCTAATCTAAAATCTGCACAAATATATATTGCCTTCAAATTCATACCGTAATCGTAGCATGCATGGACTCGACTCATAAGACTGGGATTTCCATGAAAACGATTGTGGGCCGAAAATGGGTGATCACTGTACATTTCTCTTCTGTTTCCTATTTATATTTTACCTCCTCAATTTAGCATTATGGACAGGGAAAGATCTAATCTAAAATCTGCACAAAAATATTTTGCTTTCAAATTCATACCGTGATCGTAGCATGCATGGACTCGACTCATATGACTGGGATTTACATGAAAATGATTGTGGGCCGAAAATGGGTGATCACTGTACATTTCTCTTCTGTTTCCTATTTATATTTCTATTTTACTTCCTCAATTTAGCATTATGGACAGGGAAAGATCTAATCTAAGCTCTGCACAAAAATATTTTGACATCAAATTCATACTGTGATCGTAGCATGCATGGAATCGACTCATATGACTTGTATTTCCATGAAAAAGATTGTGGGCCAAAAATGGGTGATCATTGTACATTTTTCTTCAGTTTCCTATTTATATTTCTATTTTACCTCCTCAATTTAGCATTATGGACAGGGAAAGACCTAATCTAAGCTCTGCACAAAAATATTTTGCCTTCAAATTCTTACCGTGATTGTAGCATGCATGGACTCGACTCATAAGACTGGGATTTCCATGAAAAAGATTGTGGGCCGAAAATGGGTGATCACTATACATTTCTCTTCTGTTTCCTATTTATATTTTACCTCCTCAATTTAGCATTATGGACAGGGAAAGACCTAATCTAAGCTCTGCACAAAAATATTTTGCATTCAAATTCATACCGTGATCGTAGCATGCATGGACTCGACTCATAAGACTGGGATTTCCATGAAAAAGATTGTGGGCCGAAAATGGGTGATCACTATACATTTCTCTTCTGTTTCCTATTTATATTTTACCTCCTCAATTTAGCATTATGGACAGGGAAAGACCTAATCTAAAATCTGCAAAAAAATATTTTGCTTTCAAATTCATACCGTGATCGTAGCATGCATGGACTCGACTCATATGACTGGGATTTCCATGAAAAAGATTGTGGGCTGAAAATGGGTGATCACTGTACATTTCTCTTCCTTTTCCTATTTATACTTGTATTTTACCTCCTCAATTTAGCATTATGGACAGGGAAAGACCTAATCTAAAATCTGCACAAAAATATTTTTCTTTCAAATTCATACCGTGATCATAGCATGCTTAGACACGACTCATATGATTGGGATTTCCATGAAAAAGATTGCAGGCCGAAAATGGGAGATCACTGTACATTTCTCTTCTGTTTCCTATTTATATTTATATTTTACCTCCTCAATTTAGCATTATGGACAGGGAAAGACCTAATCTAAAATCTGCACAAAAATATTTTGCTTTCAAATTCATACCGTGATCGTAGCATGCATGGAATCGACTCATATGACTGGGATTTACATGAAAATGATTGTGGGCCGAAAATGGGTGATCACTGTACATTTCTCTTCTGTTTCCTATTCATATTTCTATTTTACTTCCTCAATTTAGCATTATGGACAGGGAAAGATCTAATCTAAGCTCTGCACAAAAATATTTTGACATCAAATTCATACTGTGATCGTAGCATGCATGGAATCGACTCATATGACTTGTATTTCCATGAAAAAGATTGTGGGCCAAAAATGGGTGATCATTGTACATTTTTCTTCAGTTTCCTATTTATATTTCTATTTTACCTACTCAATTTAGCATTATGGACAGGGAAAGACCTAATCTAAAATCTGCACAAATATATAGTGCCTTCAAATTCATACCGTAATCGTAGCATGCATGGACTCGACTCATAAGACTGGGATTTCCATGAAAAAGATTGTGGGCCGAAAATGGGTGATCACTGTACATTTCTCTTCTGTTTCCTATTTATATTTATATTTTACCTCCTCAATTTAGCATTATGGACAGGGAAAGACCTAATCTAAAATCTGCACAAAAATATTTTGCTTTCAAATTCATACCGTGATCGTAGCATGCATGGACTCGACTCATATGACTGGGATTTCCATGAAAAAGATTGTGGGCCAAAAATGGGTGATCACTGTACATTTCTCATCTGTTTCCTATTTATATTTATATTTTACCTCCTCAATTTAGCATTATGGACAGGGAAAGACCTAATCTAAAATCTGCACAAAAATATTTTGCTTTCAAATTCATACCGTGATCGTAGCATTCATGGACTCGACTCATATGATGGGATTTCCATGAAAAAGATTGTGGGCCGAAAATGGGTGAATACTGTACATTTCTCTTCTGTTTCCTATTTATATTTCCATTTTACTTCCTCAACTTAGCATTATGGACAGAGTAAGACCTAATCTAATCTCTGTACAAAAATATTTTGCCTTCAAATACATACCGTGATCGTAGCATGCATTGACACGACTCATATGACTGGGATTTCCATGAAAAAGATTGTGGGCCGAAAATGTGTGATCACTGTACATTTCTCTTCTGTTTCCTATTTATATTTATATTTTACCTCCTCAATTTAGCATTATGGACAGTGAAAGACCTAATCTAAGCTCTGCACAAAAATATTTTGCCTTCAAATATATACCGTGATAGTAGCATGCATGGACTCGACTCATATGACTGGGATTTCCATGAAAAAGATTGTGGGCCGAAAATGGGTGATCACTGTACATTTCTCTTCTGTTTCCTATTTATATTTCTATTTTACTTCTTCAATTTAGCATTATGGACAGGGAAAGACCAAAACTAAGATCTGCAAAAAAATATTTTGCCTTCAAATTCATACCGTGATCGTAGCATGCATGGACTCATCTCATATGTCTGGGATTTCCATGAAAAAGATTGTCGGCCGAATATGGGTGATCACTGTACATTCATGTTCTGTTTCCTATTTATATTTCTATTTTACTTCCTCAATTTAGCATTATGGACAGTGAAAGACCTAATCTAAAATCTGCACAAATATATATTGCCTTCAAATTCATACCGTGATCAAAGCATGCATGGACTCGACTCATATGACTGGGATTTCCATGAAAAAATAGAGGGCCGAAAATGGGTGTTCACTGTACATTTCTCTTCTGTTTCCTATTTATATTTCTATTTTACCTCCTCAATTTAGCATTATGGACAGGGAAAGACCTAATCTAAAATCTGCACAAAAATATTTTGCCTTCAAATTCATACCGTGATCGTAGCATGCATGGACTCGACTCATATGACTGGGATTTCCATGAAAAAGATTGTGGGCCGAAAATGGGTGATCACTGTACATTTCTCTTCTGTTTCCTATTTATATTTATATTTTACCTCCTTAATTTAGCATTATGGACAGGGAAAGACCTAATCGAAAATCTGCAAAAAAATATTTTGCCTTCAAATTCATACCGTGATCGTAGCATGCATGGACTCGACTCATATGACTGGGATTTCCATGAAAAAGATTGTGGGCCGAAAATGGGTGATCACTGTACATTTCTCTTCTGTTTCCTATTTATATTTCTATTTTACCTCCTCAATTTAGCATTATGGACAGGGAAAGACCTAATCTAAAATCTTCATGAAAATATTTTGCCTTCAAATTCATACCGTGATCGTAGCATGCATGGACTCGAATCATATGACTGTGATTTCCATGAAAAAGATTGTGGGCCGAAAATGGGTGATCACTGTAGATTTCTCATCTGTATTCTATTTATATTTCTATTTACCTACTAAATTTAGCATTATAGACAGAGAAAGACCTAATCTAAGGTCTGCACAAAAATATTTTGCCTTCAAATTCATACCGTGATCGTAGCATGCATGGACTCGACTCATAAGACTGGGATTTCCATGAAAAAGATTGTGGGTAGAAAAGGGGTGATCACTGTACATTTCTCTTCTCTTTCCTATTTATATTTCTATTTTACCTCCTCAATTTAGCATTACGGACAGGGAAAGACCTAATCTAAAATCTGCACAAACATATTTTGCCTTCAAATTCATACCGTGATCATAGCATGCATGGACTCGACTCATATGACTGGGATTTCCATGAAAAAGATTCTGGGCCGAAAATGGGTGATCACTGTACATTTTTCTTCTGTTTCCTATTTATATTTATATTTTACCTCCTCAATTTAGCATTATGGACAGGGAAAGACCTAATCTAAAATCTGAACAAAAATATTTTGCATTCAAATTCATACCATGATCGTAGCATGCATGGACTTGAATCATATGACTGGGATTTCCATGAAAAAGATTGTGGGCCGAAAATGGTTGATCACTGTACATTTCTCTTCTCTTTCCTATTTATATTTCTATTTTACCTCCTCAATTTAGCATTATGGACAGCGAAAGACCTAATCTAAAATCTGCACAAAAATATTTTGCCTTCAAATTCATACCGTGATCGTAGCATGCATGGACTCGACTCATATGACTGGGATTTCCATGAAAAAGATTGTGGGCCGAAAATGGGTGATCACTGTACATTTCTCTTCTGTTTCCTATTTATATTTTTTTTTTACCACCTCAATTTAGCATTATGGACAGGGAAAGACCTAATCTAAGCTCTGCACAAAAATATTTTGCCTTCAAATTCATACCGTGAACGTAGCATGCATGGACTCGACTCATATGACTGGGATTTCCATGAAAAAGATTGTGGGCCGTAAATGGGTGATCACTGTACATTTCTCTTCTGTCTCCTATTTATATTTATATTTTACCTCCTCAATTTAGCATTATGGGCAGGGAAAGACCTCATCTAAGCTCTGCACTAAAATATTTTTCCTTCAAATTCATACCATGATCGTAGCATGTATGGACTCGACTCATATGACTGGGATTTCCATGAAAAAGATTGTGGGCCGAAAATGGGTGATCACTGTATATTTCTCATCTGTATTCTATTTATATTTCTATTTTACCTAATAAATTTAGCATTATGGACAGGGAAAGACTTAATCTAAGCTCTGCACAAAAATATTTTGCCTTCAAATTCATACCGTGATCGTAGCATGCATGGACTCGACTCATATGACTAGGATTTCCATGAAAAAGATTGTGGGCAGAAAATGGGTGATCACTGTACATTTCTCTTCTGTTTCCTATTTATATTTATATTTTACCTCCTCAATTTAGCATTATGGACAGGGAAAGACCTAATCTAAGATCTGCACAAAAATATTTTGCCTTCAAATTCATACCGTGATCGTAGCATGCATGGACTCGACTCATATGACTGGGATTTCCATGAAAAAGCTTGTGGGCCGAAAATGGGTGATCACTGCACATTTCTCTTCTGTTTCCTATTTATATTTATATTTTACCTCCTCAATTTAGCATTATGAACAGGGAAAGACTTAATCTAAGATCTGCACAAAAATATTTTGCCTTCAAATTCATACCGTGATCATAGCATGCATGGATTCGACTCATATGCCTGGGATTTCCATGAAAAAGATTGTGGGCCGAAAATAGGTGATCACTGTACATTTCTCTTCTGTTTCCTATTTATATTTATATTTTACCTCCTCAATTTAGCATTATGGACATGGAAAGACCCAATCTAAAATCTGCACAAAAATATTTTGCCTTCAAATTTATACCGTGATCGTAGCATGCATGGACTCGACTCATATGACTGGGATTTCCAAGAAAAAGATTGCCGGCCGAAAATTGGTGATCACTGTACATTTCTCTTCTGTTTCCTATTTATATTTCTATTTTACCTCCTCAATTTAGCATTATGGAGAGGGAAAGACCTAATCTAATATCTGCACAAAAATATTTTGCCTTCAAATTCATACCGTGATCGTAGCATGCATGGACTCGACTCATATGACTGGGATTTCCATGAAAAAGATTGTGGGCCGAAAATGGGTGATCACTGCACATTTCTCTTCTGTTTCCTATTTATATTTATATTTTACCTCCTCAATTTAGCATTATGGCCAGGGAAAGACCTAATCTAAGACCTGCACAAAAATATTTTGCCTTCAAATTCATAGCATGATCGTAGCATGCATGGACTCGACTCATATGACTGTTATTTCCATGAAAAAGATTGTGGGCAGAAAATGGGTGATCACTGTACATTTCTCTTCTGTTTCCTTTTTATATTTCTATTTTACCTCCTCAATTTAGCATTATGGATAGGGAAAGACCTAATCTAAAATCTGCACAAAAATATTTTGCTTTCAAATTCATACCGTGATCGTAGCATGCATGGACTCAACTCATATGACTGGGATTTCCATGAAAAAGATTGTGGGCCGAAAATGAGTGATCACTGTACATTTCTCTTCTGTTTCCTATTTATATTCCTATTTTACCTCCTCAATTTAGCCTTATGGGCAGGGAAATACGTCATGTAAGCTCTGCACAAAAATATTTTACCTTCAAATTCATACCGTGATCATAGCATGCATGGACTCGACTCATATGACTGGGATTTCCATGAAAAAGATTGTCGGCCGAAAATAGGTGATCACTGTACATTTGTTTTCTGTTTCCTATTTATATTTCTATTTTACCTCCTCAATTTAGCATTATGGACAGGGAAAGACCTAATCTAAGATCTGCAAAAAAATATTTGGCCTTCAAATTCATACCGTGATCGTAGCATGCATGGACTCGAATCATATGACTGGGATTTCCATGAAAAAGATTGTGGGCCGAAAATGGGTGATCACTGTACTTTTCTCTTCTGTTTCCTATTTATATTTTACCTCCTCAATTTAGCATTATGGACAGGGAAAGACCTAATCTAAGATCTGCACAAAAATATTTTGCCTTCAAATTCATAGGGTGATCGTAGCATGCATGGACTCGACTCATATGACTGGGATTTCCAAGAAAAAGATTGTGGGCCGAAAATGGGTGAGCACTGTACATTTCTCTTCTGTTTCCTATTTATATTTATATTTTACCTCCTCAATTTAGCATTATGGACATGGAAAGACCCAATCTAAAATCTGCACAAAAATATTTTGCCTTCAAATTTATACCGTGATCGTAGCATGCATGGACTCGACTCATATGACTGGGATTTCCAAAAAAAAGATTGTCGGCCGAAAATGGGTGATCACTGTACATTTCTCTTCTGTTTCCTATTCATATTTCTATTTTACCTCCTCAATTTAGCATTATGGACAGGGAAAGACCTAATCTAATATCTGCACAAAAATATTTTGCCTTCAAATTCATACCGTGATCGTAGCATGCATGGACTCGACTCATATGACTGGGATTTCCTTGAAAAAGATTGTGGGCCGAAAATGGGTGATCACTGCACATTTCTCTTCAGTTTCCTATTTATATTTCTATTTTACCTCCTCAATTTAGCATTATGGCCAGGGAAAGACCTAATCTAAGACCTGCACAAAAATATTTTGCCTTCAAATTCATAGCATGATCGTAGCATGCATGGACTCGACTCATATGACTGTTATTTCCATGAAAAAGATTGTGGGCAGAAAATGGGTGATCACTGTACATTTCTCTTCTGTTTCCTATTTATATTTCTATTTTACCTCCTCAATTTAGCATTATGGCCAGGGAAAGACCTAATCTAAGACCTGCACGAAAATATTTTGCCTTCAAATTCATAGCATGTTCGTAGCATGCATGGACTCGACTCATATGACTGGGATTTCCATGAAAAAGATTGTGGGTAGAAAATGGGTGATCACTGTACATTTCTCTTCTGTTTCCTATTTATATTTATATTTTACCTCCTAAATTTAGCCTTATCGGCAGGGAAATACCTCATCTAAGATCTGCACAAAAATATTTTGCCTTCAAATTCATACCGTGATCGTAGCATGCATGGACTTGACTCATATGACTAGGATTTCCATGTAATAGATTGTGGGCAGAAAATGGGTGATCACTGTACATTTCTCTTCTGTTTCCTATTTATATTTATATTTTACCTCCTCAATTTAGCATTATGGACAGGGAAAGAACTAATCTAAGATCTGCACAAAAATATTTTGCCTTCAAATTCATACCGTGATCGTAGCATGCATGGACTCGACTCATATGACTGGGATTTCCATGAAAAAGCTTGTGGGCCGAAAATGGGTGATCACTGCACATTTCTCTTCTGTTTCCTATTTATATTTATATTTTACCTCCTCAATTTAGCATTATGAACAGGGAAAGACTTAATCTAAGATCTGCACAAAAATATTTTGCCTTCAAATTCATACCGTGATCGTAGCATGCATGGACTCGACTCATATGCCTGGGATTTCCATGAAAAAGATTGTGGGCCGAAAATAGGTGATCACTGTACATTTCTCTTCTGTTTCCTATTTATATTTATATTTTACCTCCTCAATTTAGCATTATGGACATGGAAAGACCCAATCTAAAATCTGCACAAAAATATTTTGCCTTCAAATTTATACCGTGATCGTAGCATGCATGGACTCGACTCATATGACTGGGATTTCCAAGAAAAAGATTGTCGGCCGAAAATGGGTGATCACTGTACATTTCTCTTCTGTTTCCTATTTATATTTCTATTTTACCTCCTCAATTTAGCATTATGGACAGGGAAAGACCTAATCTAATATCTGCACAAAAATATTTTGCCTTCAAATTCATACCGTGATCGTAGCATGCATGGACTCGACTCATATGACTGGGATTTCCATGAAAAAGATTGTGGGCCGAAAATGGGTGATCACTGCACATTTCTCTTCTGTTTCCTATTTATATTTATATTTTACCTCCTCAATTTAGCATTATGGCCAGGGAAAGACCTAATCTAAGACCTGCACAAAAATATTTTCCCTTCAAATTCATAGCATGATCGTAGCATGCATGGACTCGACTCATATGACTGTTATTTCCATGAAAAAGATTGTGGGCAGAAAATGGGTGATCACTGTACATTTCTCTTCTGTTTCCTTTTTATATTTCTATTTTACCTCCTCAATTTAGCATTATGGATAGGGAAAGACCTAATCTAAAATCTGCACAAAAATATTTTGCCTTCAAATTCATACCGTGATTGTAGCATGCATGGACTCGACTCATATGACTGGGATTTCCATGAAAAAGATTGTGGGCCGAAAATGGGTGATCACTGTACATTTCTCTTTTGTTTCCTATTTATATTTATATTTTACCTCCACAATTTAGCATTATGGACAGGGAAAGACCTAATCTAAAATCTGTACAAAAATATTTTGCCTTCAAATTCATTCCGTGATCGTAGCATGCATGGACTCGACTCATATGACTGGGATTTCCATGAAAAAGATTGTGGGTAGAAAATGGGTGATCACTGTACATTTCTCTTCTGTTTCCTATTTATATTCCTATTTTACCTCCTCAATTTAGCCTTATGGGCAGGGAAATACCTCATGTAAGCTCTGCACAAAAATATTTTACCTTCAAATTCATACCGTGATCATAGCATGCATGGACTCGACTCATATGACTGGGATTTCCATGAAAAAGATTGTGGGCCGAAAATGGGTGATCACTGCACATTTCTCTGCAGTTTCCTATTTATATTTCTATTTTACCTCCTCAATTTAGCATTATGGCCAGGGAAAAACCTAATCTAAGACCTGCACAAAAATATTTTGCCTTCAAATTCATAGCATGATCGTAGCATGCATGGACTCGACTCATATGACTGTTATTTCCATGAAAAAGATTGTGGGCAGAAAATGGGTGATCACTGTACATTTCTCTTCTGTTTCCTATTTATATTTATATTTTAGCTCCTCAATTTAGCATTATGGATAGGGAAAGACCTAATCTAAAATCTGCACAAAAATATTTTGCCTTCAAATTCATACCGTGATTGTAGCATGCATGGACTCGACTCATATGACTGGGATTTCCATGAAAAAGATTGTGGGTTGAAAATGGGTGATCACTGTACATTTCTCTTTTGTTTCCTATTTATATTTATATTTTACATCCACAATTTAGCATTATGGACAGTGAAAGACCTAATCTAAAATCTGCACAAAAATATTTTGCCTTCAAATTCATACCGTGATCGTAGCATGCATGGACTCAACTCATATGACTGGGATTTCCATGAAAAAGATTGTGGGCCGAAAATGAGTGATCACTGTACATTTCTCTTCTGTTTCCTATTTATATTTCTATTTTACCTCCTGAATTTAGCATTATGGCCAGGGAAAGACCTAATGTAAGCTCTGCACAAAAATATTTTGCCTTCAAATTCATACCGTGATCGTAGCATGCATGGACTCGACTCATATGACTTGGATTACCATGAAAAAGATTGTGGTCCGAAAATGGGTGATCACTGTACATTTCTCTTCTGTTTCCTGTTTATATTTATATTTTACCTCCTCAATTTAGCATTATGTACAGGGAAAGACTTAATCTAAGATCAGCACAAAAATATTTTGCCTTCAAATTCATACCGTGATCGTAGCATGCATGGACTCGACTCATATGACTGGGATTTCCATGAAAAAGATTGTGGGCCGAAAATGGGTGATCACTGTACATTTCTCTTCTGTTTCCTATTTATATTTCTATTTTACATCCTCAATTTAGCATTATGGACAGGGAAACACCTAATATAAGATCTGCACAAAAATATTTTGTCTTCAAATTCATACCGTGATCGTAGTATGCATGGACTCGACTCATATGACTTGGATTTCCATGAAAAAGAATGCGGGCAGAAAATGGGTGATCACTGTACATTTCTCTTCTGTTTCCAATTTATATTTTTTATTTTACCTCGTCAATTCAGCATTATGGACAGGGAAAACATAATCTAAGATCTGCACAAAAATATGTTGCCTTCAAATTCATACCGTGATCGTAGCATGCATGGACTCGACTCATATGACTGGGATTTCCATGAAAAAGGTTGTGGGCCGAAAATGGGTGATCACTGTACATTTCTCTTCTGTTTCCTATTTATATTTCTATTTTACCTCCTCAATTTAGCATTATGGACAGGAAAGACCTAATCTAAAATCAGCACAAAAATATTTTGACTTCAAATTCATACCGTGATCGTAGCATGCATGGACTCGAATCATATGACTGGGATTTCCATGAAAAAGATAATGGGCCGAAAATAGGTGATCACTGTACATTTCTCTCCTGTTTCCTATTTATATTTCTATTTTACCTCCTCAATTTAGCATTATGGACAGGAAAGACCTAATCTAAAATCAGCACAAAAATATTTTGACTTCAAATTCATACCGTAATCGTAGCATGCACGGACTCGAATCATATGACTGGGATTTCCATGAATAAGATAGTGGGCCGAAAATAGGTGATCACTGTACATTTCTCTTCTGTTTCCTATTTATATTTATATTTTACCTCCTCAATTTAGCATTATGGATAGGGAATGACCTAATCTAAGATCTGCACAAAAATATTTTGCCTTCAAATTCATACCGTGATCGTAGCATGCATGGACTCGAATCATATGACCGGGATTTCCATGAAAAAGATTGTGGGCCGAAAATGGGTGATCACTGTACATTTCTCTTCTGTTTCCTATTTATATTTCTATTTTACCTCCTAAATTTAGCATTATGGCCCGGGAAAGACCTAATCTAAGATCTGCACAAAAATATGTTGTCTTCAAATTCATACCGTGATCGTAGCATGCATGGACTCGACTCATATGACTGGGATTTCCATGAAAAAGATTGTGGGCCGACAATGGGTGATCACTGTACATTTCTCTTCTGTTTCCTATTTATATTTATATTTTACCTCCTCAATTTAGCATTATGGACAGGGAAAGACATAATCTAAGATCTGCACAAAAATATTTTGCCTTCAAATTCATACCGTGATTGTAGCTTGCATGGACTCGACTTGTATGACTGGGATTTCCATGAAAAAGATTGTGGGCCGAAAATGGGTGATCACTGTACATTTCTCTTCTGTTTCCTATTTATATTTCTATTTTACCTCCTAAATTTAGCATTATGGCCCGGGAAAGACCTAATCTAAGCTGTGCACAAAAATATTTTGCCTTCGAATTCATACCGTGATCTTAGCATGCATGGACTCGACTCATATGACTGGGATTTCCATGAAAAAGATTGTGGGCCGACAACCGGTGATCACTGTACATTTCTCTTCTGTTTCCTATTGATATTTCTATTTTACCTCCTCAATTTAGCATTATGGACAGGGAAAGATATAATCTAAAATCTGCACAAAAATATTTTGCCTTCAAATTCATACCGTGTTCGTAGCATGCATGGAATCGACTCATATGACTAGGATTTCCATGAAAAAGATTGTGTCCCGAAAATGGGTGATCACTGTACATTTCTCTTCTGTTTCCTATTTATATTTCCATTTTACCTCCTCAATTTAGCATTATGGACAGGGAAAGACCAAATCTAAGATCTGCACAAAAATATTTTGCCTTCAAATTCATACCGTGATCGTAGCATGCATGGACTCGACTCATATGACTGGGATTTCCATGAAAAAGATTGTGAGCCGAAAATGGGAGATCACTGTACATTTCTCTTCTGTTTCCTATTTATATTTATATTTTACTTCCTCAATTTAGCATTATGGACAGGGAAAGATCTAATCTAAGCTCTGCACAAAAATATTTTGCCTTCAAATTCATACCGTGATCGTAGAATGCATGGACTCGACTCATATGACTGGGATTTCCATGAAAAAGATTGTGGGCTGAAAATAGGTGATCACTGTACATTTCTCTTCTGTGTCCTATTTATATTTCTATTTTACCTCCTCAATTTAGCATTATGGACAGGGAATGAAATAATCTAAGATCTGCACAAAAATATTTTGCCTTCAATTTCATACCGTGATCGTAGCATGCATGGACTCGACTCATATGACTGTGATTTCCATGAAAAAGATTTTGGGCCGAAAATGGGTGATCACTGTACATTTCTCTTCTGTTTCCTATTTATATTTATATTTTACCTCATCAATTTAGCATTATGGACAGGGAAAGACCTAATCTAAAACCTGCACACAAATATTTTGCCTTCAAATTCATTCCGTGATCGTAGCATGCATGGACTCGACTCATATGACTGGGATTTCCATGAAAAAAGATTGTGGGCCGAAAATGGGTGATCACTGTACATTTCTCTTCTGTTTCCTATTTATATTTCTATTTTACCTCCTCAATTTAGCATTATGGACAGGGAAAGACCTAATCTAAAATCTGCACACAAATATTTTGCCTTCAAATTCATACCGTGATCGTAGCATGCATGGACTCGACTCATATGACTGGGATTTCCATGAAAAAGGTTGTGGGCCGAAAATGGGTGATCACTGTACATTTCTCTTCTGTTTCCTATTTATATTTCTATTTTACCTCCTCAATTTAGCATTATGGACAGGGAAAGACCTAATCTAAAATCTGCACACAAATATTTTGCCTTCAAATTCATACCGTGATCGTAGCATGCATGGACTCGACTCATATGACTGGGATTTCCATGAAAAAGGTTGTGGGCCGAAAATGGGTGATCACTGTACATTTCTCTTCTGTTTCCTATTTATATTTCTATTTTACCTCCTCAATTTAGCATTATGGACAGGAAAGACCTAATCTAAAATCAGCACAAAAATATTTTGACTTGAAATTCATACCGTGATCGTAGCATGCATGGACTCGAATCATATGACTGGGATTTCCATGAAAAAGATAGTGGGCCGAAAATAGGTGATCACTGTACATTTCTCTTCTGTTTCCTATTTATATTTCTATTTTACCTCCTCAATTTAGCATTATGTACAGGAAAGACCTAATCTAATATCAGCACAAAAATATTTTGACTTCAAATTCATACCGTGATCGTAGCATGCACGGACTCGAATCATATGACTGGGATTTCCATGAAAAAGATAGTGGGCCGAAAATAGGTGATCACTGTACATTTCTCTTCTATTTCCTATTTATATTTATATTTTACCTCCTCAATTTAGCATTATGGACAGGGAAAGACCAAATCTAAGATCTGCACAAAAATATTTTGCCTTCAAATTCATACCGTGATCGTAGCATGCATGGACTCGACTCATATGACTGGGATTTCCATGAAAAAGATTGTGAGCCGAAAATGGGAGATCACTGTACATTTCTCTTCTGTTTCCTATTTATATTTATATTTTACTTCCTCAATTTAGCATTATGGACAGGGAAAGATCTAATCTAACCTCTGCACAAAAATATTTTGCCTTCAAATTCATACCGTGATCGTAGAATGCATGGACTCGACTCATATAACTGGGATTTCCATGAAAAAGATTGTGGGCTGAAAATAGGTGATCACAGTATATTTCTCTTCTGTGTCCTATTTATATTTCTATTTTACCTCCTCAATTTAACATTATGGACAGGGAATGAAATAATCTAAGATCTGCACAAAAATATTTTGCCTTCAAATTCATACCGTGATCGTAGCATGCATGGACTCGACTCATATGACTGTGATTTCCATGAAAAAGATTTTGGGCCGAAAATGGGTGATCACTGTACATTTCTCTTCTGTTTCCTATTTATATTTCTATTTTACCTCCTCAATTTAGCATTATGGACAGGGAAAGACCTAATCTAAAATCTGCACACAAATATTTTGCCTTCAAATTCATACCGTGATCGTAGCATGCATGGACTCGACTCATATGACTGGGAATTCCATGAAAAAATTGTGGGCCGAAAATGGGTGATCACTGTACATTTCTCTTCTGTTTCCTATTCATATTTATATTTTACTTCCTCAATTTAGCATTATGGACAGGGACAGACCCAATCTAAAATCTGCACAAAAATATCTTACCTTCAAATTCATACCGTGATCGTAGCATGCATGGACTCGACTCATATAACTGGGATTTTCATGAAAAAGATTGTGGGCCGAAAATGGGTGATCACTGTACATTTCTCTTCTGTTTCCTATTTATATTTATATTTTACCTCCTCAATTTAGCATTATGGACAGGGAAAGACCTAATCTCTGATCTGCACAAAAATATTTTGCCTTCAAATTCATACCGTGATCGTAGCATGCATGGACTCGACTCATATGACTGGGATTTCCATGAAAAAGATTGTGGGCCGAAAATGGGTGATCACTGTACATTTCTCTTCTGTTTCCTATTTATATTTATATTTTACCTCCTCAATTTAGCATTATGGACAGGGAAAGACCTAATCTAAAATCTGCACAAAAATATTTTACCTTCAAATTCATACCATGATCGTAGCATGCATGAACTCGACTCATATGACTGGGATTACCATGAAAAAGATTGTGGGCCGAAAATGGGTGATCACTGTACATTTCTCTTCTCTTTCCTACTTATATTTCTATTTTACCTACTCAATTTAGCATTATGGACAGGGAAAGACCTAATCTAAAATCTGCACAATAGTATTTTGCCTTCAAATTCATACCGTGATCGTAGCATGAATGGACTCGACTCATATGACTGGGATTTCCATGAAAAAGATCGTGGGCCGAAAATGGGTGATCACTGTACATTTCTCTTCTGTTTCCTGTTTATGTTTCTATTTTACCTCCTCAATTTAGCATTATGGACAGGGAAAGACCTAATCTAAAATCTGCACAAAAATATTTTGCCTTCAAATTCATACCGTGATCGTAGCATGCATGGACTCGACTCATATGACTGGGAATTCCATGAAAAAATTGTGGGCCGAAAATGGGTGATCACTGTACATTTCTCTTCTGTTTCCTATTCATATTTATATTTTACTTCCTCAATTTAGCATTATGGACAGGGACAGACCCAATCTAAAATCTGCACAAAAATATCTTACCTTCAAATTCATACCGTGATCGTAGCATGCATGGACTCGACTCATATAACTGGGCTTTCCATGAAAAAGATTGTGGGCCGAAAATGGGTGATCACTGTACATTTCTCTTCTGTTTCCTATTTATATTTATATTTTACCTCCTCAATTTAGCATTATGGACAGGGAAAGACCTAATCTCTGATCTGCACAAAAATATTTTGCCTTCAAATTCATACCGTGATCGTAGCATGCATGGACTCGACTCATATGACTGGGATTTCCATGAAAAAGATTGTGGGCCGAAAATGGGTGATCACTGTACATTTCTCTTCTGTTTCCTATTTATATTTATATTTTACCTCCTCAATTTAGCATTATGGACAGGGAAAGACCTAATCTAAAATCTGCACAAAAATATTTTACCTTCAAATTCATACCGTGATCGTAGCATGCATGAACTCGACTTATATGACTGGGATTACCATGAAAAAGATTGTGGGCCGAAAATGGGTGATCACTGTACATTTCTCTTCTCTTTCCTACTTATATTTCTATTTTACCTACTCAATTTAGCATTATGGACAGGGAAAGACCTAATCTAAAATCTGCACAATAGTATTTTGCCTTCAAATTCATACCGTGATCGTAGCATGAATGGACTCGACTCATATGACTGGGATTTCCATGAAAAAGATCGTGGGCCGAAAATGGGTGATCACTGTATATTTCTCTTCTGTTTCCTGTTTATGTTTCTATTTTACCTCCTCAATTTAGCATTATGGACAGGGAAAGACCTAATCTAAAATCTGCACAAAAATATTTTGCCTTCAAATTCATACCGTGATCGTAGCATGCATGGACTCGACTCATATGACTGAGATTTCCATTTAAAAGATTGTGGGCCGAAAATGGGTGATCACTGTACATTTCTCTTCTGTTTCCTATTTATATTTCTATTTTACCTCCTCAATTTAGCATTATGGACAGGGAAAGACCTAATCTCTGATCTGCACAAAATTATTTTGCCTTCAAAATCATACCGTGATCGTAGCATGCATGGACTCGTCTCATATGACTGGGATTTCCATTTAAAAGATTGTGGGCGGAAAATGGGTGATCACTGTACATTTCACTTCTGTTTCCTATTTATATTTCTATTTTACCTCCTCAATTTAGCATTATGGCCAGGGAAAGACCTACTCTAAGCTCTGCACAAAAATATTTTCTCTTCAAATTTATACCGTGATCGTAGAATGCATGGACTCGTCTCATATGAATGGGATTTCCATGAAAAAGATTGTGGGCTGAAAATAGATGATCACTGTACATTCTCTTCTGTTTCCTATTTATATTTCTATTTTACCTCCTCAATTTAGCATTATGGACAGGGAATGACCTAATCTAATATCTGCACAAAAATATTTTGCCTTCAAATTCATACCGTCATCGTAGCATGCATGGACTCGACTCATATGACTGGGATTTCCATGAAAAAGATTGTATGCCGAAAATGGGTGATCACTGTACATTTCTCTTCTGTTTCCTATTTATATTTATATTTTACCTCCTCAATTTAGCATTATGGACAGGGAAAGACCTAATCTAAAATCTGCACAAAAATATTTTACCTTCAAATTCATACCGTGATCGTAGCATGCATGGACTCGACTCATATGACTGGGATTACCATGAAAAAGATTGTGGGCCGAAAATGGGTGATCACTGTACATTTCTCTTCTGTTTCCTACTTATATTTCTATTTTACCTCCTCAATTTAGCATTATGGACAGGGAAAGACCTAATCTTAAATCTGCACAAAAATATTTTGCCATCAAATTCATACCGTGATCGTAGCATGCATGGACTCGACTCATATGACTGGGATTTCCATTTAAAAGATTGTGGACAGAAAATGGGTGATCACTGTACATTTCTCTTCTGTTTCCTATTTATATTCCTATTTTACCTCATCAATTTAGCATTATGGACATGGAAAGACCTAATCTAAAATCTGCACAAAAATATTTTGCCTTCAAATTCATACCATGAACGTAGCATGCATGGACTCGACTCATATGACTGGGATTTCCATGAAAAAGATTGTGGGCCGAAAATGGGTGATCACTGTACATTTCTCTTCTGTTTCCTATTTATATTTATATTTTACCTCCTCAATTTAGCATTATGGACAGGGAATGACCTAATCTAAGATCTGCACGAAAATATTTTGCCTTCAAATTCATACTGTGATCGTAGCATGCATGGACTCGACTCATATGACTGGGATTTCCATGAAAAAGATTGTGGGCCGAAAATAGGTGATCACTGTACATTTGCTTCTGTTTCCTATTTATATTTTTATATTACCTCCTCAATTTAGCATTATGGACAGGGAAAGACCTAATCTCTGATCTGCACAAAAATATTTTGCCTTCAAATTCATACCGTGATCGTAGCATGCATGAACTCGACTCATATGACTGGGATTTCCATGAAAAAGATTGTAGGCCGAAAATGGGTGATCACTGTACATTTCTCCTCTGTTTCCTATTTATTTCTATTTTACCTCCTCAATTTAGCATTATGAACAGGGAAAGACTTAATCTAAGATCTGCACAAAAATATTTTGCCTTCAAATTCACACCGTGATGGTAGCATGCATGGACTCGACTCATATGACTGGGATTTCCATGAAAAAGATTGTGGGCCGAAAATGGGTGATCACTGTACATTTCTCTTCTGTTTCCTATTTATATTTCTATTTTACCACCTCAATTTAGCATTATGGACAGGGAAAGACCTAATCTAATATCTGCACAAAAATATTTTGCCTTCAAATTCATACCGTGATCGTAGCATGCATGGACTCGACTCATATGACTGGGATTTCCATGAAAAAGATTGTGGGCCGAAAATGGGTGATCACTGTACATTTCTCTTCTGTTTCCTATTTATATTTCTATTTTACCTCCTCAATTTAGCATTATGAACAGGGAATGACCTAATCTAAGATCTGCACAAAAATATTTTGCCTTCAAATTCATACCGTGATCGTAGCATGCATGGACTCGACTCATATGACTGGGATTTCCATGAAAAAGATTGTGGGCCGAAAATGGGTGATCACTGTACATTTCTCTTCTGTTTCCTATTTATATTTCTATTTTACCTCCTCAATTTAGCATTATGGCCAGGGAAAGACGTAATATAAGATCTGCACGAAAATAATTTGCCTTCAAATTCATACCGTGATCGTAGCATACATGGACTCGACTCATATGACTGGGATTTCCATGAAAAAGATTGTGGGCCGAAAATGGGTGATCACTGTACATTTCTATTCTGTTTCCTATTTATATTTCTATTTTACCTCCTCAATTTAGCATTATGGAAAAGGGAAAGACCTAATATAATATCTGCACGAAAATATTTTGCCTTCAAATTCATACCGTGATCGTAGCATACATGGACTCGACTCATATGACTGGGATTTCCATGAAAAAGATTGTGGGCCGAAAATTGGTGATCACTGTACATTTCTATTCAGTTTCCTATTTATATTTCTATTTTACCTCCTCAATTTAGCATTATGGCCAGGGAAAGACCTACTCTAAGCTCTGCACAAAAATATTTTTCCTTCAAATTCATACCGTGATCGTAGAATGCATGGACTCGACTCATATGACTGGGATTTCCTTGAAAAAGATTGTGGGCCGAAAATGGGTGATCACTGTACATTTCTATTCTGTTTCCTATTTATATTTCTATTATACCTCCTCAATTTAGCATTATGGCCAGGGAAAGACCTAATATAAGATCTGCACGAAAATATTTTGCCTTCAAATTCATACCGTGATTGTAGCATACATGGACTCGACTAATATGACTGGGATTTCCATGAAAAAGATTGTGGGCCGAAAATGGGTGATCACTGTACATTTCTATTCTGTTTCCTATTTATATTTCTATTTTACCTCCTCAATTTAGCATTATGGCCAGGGAAAGACCTACTCTAAGCTCTGCACAAAAATATTTTTCCTTCAAATTCATACCGTGATCGTAGAATGCATGGACTCGACTCATATGACTGGGATTTCCATGAAAAAGATTGTGGGCCGAAAATGGGTGATCACTGTACATTTCTATTCTGTTTCCTATTTATATTTCTATTATACCTCCTCAATTTAGCATTATGGCCAGGGAAAGACCTAATATAAGGTCTGCACGAAAATATTTTGCCTTCAAATTCATACCGTGATCGTAGCATACATGGACTCGACTCATATGACTGGGATTTCCATGAAAAAGATTGTGGGCCGAAAATGGGTGATCACTGTACATTTCTCTTCTGTTTCCTATTTATATTTCTATTTTACCTCCTCAATTTAGCATTATGGCCAGGGAAAGACCTACTCTAATCTCTGCACAAAAATATTTTTCCTTCAAATTCATACCGTGATCGTAGAATGCATGGACTCGACTCATATGACTGGGATTTCCATGAAAAAGATTGTGGGCCGAAAATAGGTGATCACTGTACATTTCTCTTCTGTTTCCTATTTATATTTCTATTTTACATCCTCAATTTAGCATTATGGACAGGGAACGACCTAATCTAAGATTTGCACAAAAATATTTTGCTTCAAATTCATACCGCGAACGTAGAATGCATGGACTCGACTCATATGACTGGGATTTCCATGAAAAATATTGTGGGCCGAAAATGGGTGATCACTGTACATTTCTCTTCTGTTTCCTATTTATATTTATATTTTACCTCCTCAATTTAGCATTATGAACAGGGAATGACCTAATCTAAGATCTGCACAAAAATATTTTGCCTTCAAATTCATACCGTGATGGTAGCATGCATGGACTCGACTCATATGACTGGGATTTCCATGAAAAAGATTGTGGGCCGAAAATAGGTGATCACTGTACATTTCTCTTCTGTTTCCTATTTATATTTCTATTTTACCACCTCAATTTAGCATTATGGACAGGAAAGACCTAATCTAATATCTGCACAAAAATATTTTGCCTTCAAATTCATACCGTGATCGTAGCATGCATGAACTCGACTCATATGACTGGGATTTCCATGAAATAGATTGTAGGCCGAAAATGGGTGATCAATGTATATTTCTCTTCTGTTTCCTATTTATATTTCTATTATACCTCCTCAATTTAGCATTATGGCCAGGGAAAGACCTAATATAAGATCTGCATGAAAATATTTTGCCTTCAATTTCATACCGTGATCGTAGCATACATGGACTCGACTCATATGACTGGGATTTCCATGAAAAAGATTGTGGGCCGAAAATGGGTGATCACTGTACATTTCTATTCTGTTTCCTATTTATATTTCTATTTTACCTCCTCAATTTAGCATTATGGCCAGGGAAAGACCTAATATAAGGTCTGCACGAAAATATTTTGCCTTCAAATTCATACCGTGATCGTAGCATACATGGACTCGACTCATATGATTGGGATTTCCATGAAAAAGATTGTGGGCCGAAAATGGGTGATCACTGTACATTTCTATTCAGTTTCCTATTTATATTTCTAGTTTACCTCCTCAATTTAGCATTATGGCCAGGGAAAGACCTACTCTAAGCTCTGCACAAAAATATTTTTCCTTCAAATTCATACCGTGATCGTAGAATGCATGGACTCGACTCATATGACTGGGATTTCCATGAAAAAGATTGTGGGCCGAAAATGGGTGATCACTGTACATTTCTATTCTGTTTCCTATTTATATTTCTATTTTACCTCCTCAATTTAGCATTATGGCCAGGGAAAGACCTAATATAAGATCTGCACGAAAATATTTTGCCTTCAAATTCATACCGTGATCGTAGCATACATGGACTCGACTCATATGACTGGGATTTGCATGAAAAAGATTGTGGGCCGAAAATGGGTGATCACTGTACATTTCTATTCTGTTTCCTATTTATATTTCTATTTTACCTCCTCAATTTAGCATTATGGCCAGGGAAGGACCTACTCTAAGCTCTGCACAAAAATATTTTTCCTTCAAATTCATACCGTGATCGTAGAATGCATGGACTCGACTCATATGACTGGGATTTCCATGAAAAAGATTGTGGGCCGAAAATAGGTGATCACTGTACATTTCTCTTCTGTTTCCTATTTATATTTCTATTTTACATCCTCAATTCAGCATTATGGACAGGGAACGACCTAATCTAAGATTTGCACAAAAATATTTTGCTTCAAATTCATACCGCGATCGTAGAATGCATGGACTCGACTCATATGACTGGGATTTCCATGAAAAAGATTGTGGGCCGAAAATGGGTGATCACTGTACATTTCTCTTCTGTTTCCTATTTATATTTATATTTTACCTCCTCAATTTAGCATTATGGACAGGGAAAGACCTAATCTAAGCTCTGCACAAAAATATTTTGCCTTCAAATTCATACCGTGATCGTAGCATGCATGGACTCGACTCATATGACTGGGATTTCCATAAAAAAGATTGTGGGCTGAAAATAGATGATCACTGTATATTTCTCTTCTGTTTCCTATTCATATTTATATTTTACCTCCTCAATTTAGCATTATGAACAGGGAATGACCTAATCTAAGATCTGCACAAAAATATTTTGCCTTCAAATTCATACCGTGATCGTAGCATGCATGGACTCGACTCAGATGACTGGGATTTCCATGAAAAAGATTGTGGGCCGAAAATGGGTGATCACTGTATATTTCTCTTCTGTTTCCTATTTATATTTCTTTTTTACCTCCTCAATTTAGCATTATGGACAGGGAAAGACCTAATCTCTGATCTGCACAAAAATATTTTGCCTTCAAATTCATACCGTGATCGTAGCATGCATGGACTCGACTCATATGACTGGGATTTCCATGAAAAAATTGTGGGTCGAAAATGGGTGATCACTGTACATTTCTCTTCTGTTTCCTATTTATATTTCTATTTTACCTCCTCAATTTAGCATTATGGACAGGGAAAGACCTAATCTAAAATCTGCACAAAAATATTTTGCCTTAAAATTCATACCGTGATCGTAGCATGCATGGACACGACTCATATGACTGGGATTTCCTTGAAAAAGATTGTGGGCCGAAAATCGGTGATCACCGTACATTTGATTCTGTTTCCTATTTATATTTCTATTTTACCTCCTCAATTTAGCATTATGGACAGGGAAAGACCAAATCTAAGATCTGCACAAAAATATTTTGCCTTCAAATTCATACCGTGATCGTAGCATGCATGGACTCGACTCATATGACTGGGATTTCTATGAAAAAATTTCTGGGCCGAAAATGGCTGATCACTGTACATTTCTCTTCTGTTTCCTATTTCTATTTCTATTTTACCTCATCAATTTAGCATTATGGCCAGTGAAAGACCTAATCTAAGTTCTGCAAAAAAATATTTTGCCTTCAAATTCATGCCGTGATCGTAGCATGCATGGACTCGACTCATATGACTGGGATTTCCATGAAAAAGATTGTGGGCCGAAAATGGATGATCACTGTACATTTCTCTTCTGTTTCCTATTTATATTTCTATTTTACCTCCTCAATTTAGCATTATGGACAGGGAAAGACCTAATCTAATATCTGCACAAAAATATTTTGCCTTCAAATTCATACCGTGATCGTAGCATGCATGAACTCGACTCATATGACTGGGATTTCCATGAAAAAGATTGTAGGCCGAAAATGGGTGATCACTGTATATTTCTCTTCTGTTTCCGATTTATATTTCTATTATACCTCCTCAATTTAGCATTATGGCCAGGGAAAGACCTAATATAAGATCTGCACGAAAATATTTTGCCTTCAAATTCATACCGTGATCGTAGCATACATGGACTCGACTCATATGACTGGGATTTCCATGAAAAAGATTGTGGGCCCAAAATGGGTGATCACTGTACATTTCTATTCTGTTTCCTATTTATATTTCTATTTTACCTCCTCAATTTAGCATTATGGACAGGGAAAGACCTAATCTAATATCTGCACCAAAATATTTTGCCTTCAATTTCATGCCGTGATCGTAGCATGCATGGACTCGACTCATATGACTGGGATTTCCATGAAAAAGATTGTGGGCCGAAAATGGGTGATCACTGTACATTTCTCTTCTGTTTCCTATTTATATTTCTATTTTACCTCCTCAATTTAGCATTATGGACAGGGAAAGACCTAATCTAATATCTGCACGAAAATATTTTGCCTTCAAATTCATACCGTGATCGTAGCATACATGGACTCGACTCATATGACTGGGATTTCCATGAAAAAGATTGTGGGCCGAAAATGGGTGATCACTGTACAGTTCTATTCTGTTTCCTATTTATATTTATATTTTACCTCCTCAATTTAGCATTATGGACAGGGAAAGACCTAATCTAAAATCTGCACGAAAATATTTTGCTTTCAAATTCATACCGTGATCGTAGCATGCATGGACTCGACTCATATGACTGGGATTTCCAAGAAAATGATTGTGGGCCGAAAATGGGTGATCAGTGTATATTTCTCTTCTGTTTCCTATTTATATTTATATTTTACCTCCTCAATTTAGCATTATGGACAGGGAAAGACCTACGCTAAAATCTGCACAAAAATATTTTGCCTTCAAATTCATACCGTGATTGTAGCATGCATGGACTCAACTCATATGACTGGGATTTCCATGAAAAATATTGTCGGCCGAAAATGGGTGATCACTGTACATTTCTCTTCTGTTTCCTATTTATATTTCTATTTTACCTCCTCAATTTAGCATTATGGACAGGGAAAGAACTAATCTAAAATCTGCACAAAAATATTTTTCCTTCAAATTCATACCGTGATCGTAGCATGCATGGACTCGACTCATATGACTAGGATATCCATGAAAAAGATTGTGGGCCGAAAATGGGTGATCACTGTACATTTCTCTTCTGTTTCCTATTTATATTTTTTTTTTACCTCCTCAATTTAGCATTATGGACAGTGAAAGACCTAATCTAAGCTCTGCACAAAAATATTTTGCATTCAAATTCATACCGTGATCGTAGCATGCATGGACTCGACTCATATGATTGGGATTTCCATGAAAAAGATTGTGGGCCGAAAATGGGTGATCACTGTACATTTCTCTTCTGTTTCCTATTTATATTTGTATTTTACCTCCTCAATTTAGCATTATGGACAGGGAAAGACCTAATCCAATATCTGCACAAAAATATTTTGCCTTCAAATTCATACCGTGATCGTAGCATGCATGGACTCGACTCATATGACTGGGATTTCCATGAAAAAGATTGTGGGCAGAAAATGGATTATCACTGTACATTTCTCTTCTGTTTCCTATTTATATTTATATTTTATCTCCTCAATTTAGCATTATGGACAGGTAAAGACCTAATCTAATATGTGCACAAAAATATTTTGCCTTCAAATTCATAACGTGATTGTAGCATGCATGGACTCGACTCGTATGACTGGGATTTCCATGAAAAAGATTATGTGCCGAAAATGGGTGATCACTGTACATTTCTCTTCTGCTTCCTATTTATATTTCTATTTTACCTCCTCCATTTAGCATTATGGACAGTGAAAGACCTCATCTAAGATCTGGACAAAAATATTTTGCCTTCAAATACATACCGTGATCGTAGCATGCATGGACTCGACTCATATGACTGGGATTTCCATGAAAAAGATTGTCGGCCGAAAATGGGTGATCACTGTAGATTTCTCATCTGTATTCTATTTATATTTATATTTTACCTCCTCAATTTAGCATTATGGGCAGGGAAAGACCTCATCTAAGATCTGCACAAAAATATATTGCCTTCAAATTCATACCGTGATCGTAGCGTGCATGGACTCAACTCATATGACTGGGATTTCCTTGAAAAAGATAGTGGGCAGAAAATGGGTGATCACTGTACATTTCTTTTCTGTTTTCTATTTATATTTATATTTTACCTCCTCAATTTAGCATTATGGACAGGGAAAGACCTAATCTAAAATCTGCACAAAAATAATTTGCTTTCAAATTCATACCGTGATCGTAGCATGCATGGACTCTACTCATATGACTGGGATTTCCATGAAAATGATTGTGGGCCGAAAATGGGTGATCAGTGTATATTTCTCTTCTGTTTCCTATTTATATTTATATTTTACCTCCTCAATTTAGCATTATGGACAGGGAAAGACCTAATCTAAAATCTGCACAAAAATATTTTGCTTTCAAATTCATACCGTGATCGTAGCATGCATGGACTCGACTCATATGACTGGGATTTCCATGAAAATGATTGTGGGCCGAAAATGGGTGATCAGTGTATATTTCTCTTCTGTTTCCTATTTATATTTATATTTTACCTCCTCAATTTAGCATTATGGACAGGGAAAGACCTACTCTAAGCTCTGCACAAAAATATTTTGCCATCAAATTCATACCGTGATCGTAGCATGCATGGACTCGACTCATATGATTGGGATTTCCATGAAAAAGATTGTGGGCCGAAAATGGGTGATCACTGTACATTTCTCTTCTGTTTCCTATTTATATTTCTATTTTACCTCCTCAATTTAGCATTATGGACAGGGAAAGACCTAATCTAAAATCTGCACAAAAATATTTTGCCTTCAATTCATACCGTGATCGTAGCATGCATGGACTCGACTCATATGACAGGGATTTCCATGAAAAAGATTGTGGGCCGAAAATGGGTGATCACTGTACATTTCTCATCTGTATTCTATTTATATTTCTATTTTACCTAGTAAATTTAGCATTATGGACAGGGAAAGACCTAATCTAAGCTCTGCACAAAAATATTTTGCCTTCAAATTCATACCGTGATCGTAGCATGCATGGACTCGACTCATATGACTGGGATTTCCATGAAAAAGATTGTGGTCCGAATATGGGTGAACACTGTACATTTCTCTTGTTTCCTATTTATATTTCTATTTTACCTCCTCAATTTAGCATTATGGACAGGAAAAGACATAATCTAAAATCTGCACAAAAATATTTTGCCTTCAAATTTATACCGTGATCGTAGCATGCATGGACTCAACTCATATGACTGGGATTTCCATGAAAAAGATTGTGGGCCGAAAATGGGTGATCACTTTACATTTCTCATCTGTATTCTATTTATATTTCTTTTTTACCTCCTCAATTTAGCATTATGGTCAGGGAAAGACCTAATCTAAGCTCTGCACAAAAATATTTTACCTTCAAATTCATACCGTGATCGTAGCATGCATGGACTCGACTCATATGACTGGGATTTCCATGAAAAAGATTATGGGCCAAAAATGGGTGATCACTGTATATTTCTATTCTGTTTCCTTCTTATATTTATATTTTACCTCCTCAATTTAGCATTATGGACAGGGAAAGACCTAATCTAAAATATGCAAAAAAATATGTTGCCTTCAAATTCATACCGTGATCGTAGCATGCATGGACTCGACTCATATGACTGGGATTTCCATGAAAAAGATTGTGGGCTGAAAATGGGTGATCACTGTACATTTCTCTTCTGTTTCCTATTTATATTTCTATTTTACCTCCTCAATTTAGCATTATGGACAGGGAAAGACCTAATCTAAGATCTGCACAAAAATATTTTACCTTCAAATTCATACCGTGATCGTAGCATGCATGGACTCGACTCATATGACTGGGATTTCCATGAAAAAGATTATGGGCCAAAAATGGGTGATCACTGTATATTTCTCTTCTGTTTCCTTCTTATATTTATATTTTACCTCCTCAATTTAGCATTATGGACAGGGAAAAACCTAATCTAAAATATGCAAAAAAATATGTTGCCTTCAAATTCATACCGTGATCGTAGCATGCATGGACTCGACTCATATGACTGGGATTTCCATGAAAAAGATTGTGGGCTGAAAATGGGTGATCACTGTACATTTCTCTTCTGTTTCCTATTTATATTTATATTTTACCTCCTCAATTTAGCATTATGGACAGGGAAAGACCTAATCAAAAATCTGCACAAAAATATTTTGCTTTCAAATTCATACTATGATCGTAGCATGCATGGACTCGACTCATATGACTGGGATTTCCATGAAAAAGATAGTGGGCCGAAAATGGGTGATCACTGTATATTTCACTTCTGTTTCCTATTTATATTTCTATTTTACCTCCTCAATTTAGAAATATTGTCAGGGAAAGACCTAATCAAAAATCTGCACAAAAATATTTGGCCTTCAAATAAATACCGTGATCGTAGCATGCATGGACTCTACACATATGACTGGGATTTCCATGAAAAAGATTGTCGGCCGAAAATGGGTGATCACTGTACATTTCTCTTCTGTTTCCTATTTATATTTCTATTTTACCTACTAAATTTAGCATTATGGACAGGGAAAGACCTAATCTAAGCTCTGCACAAAAATATTTTGCCTTCAAATTCATACCGTGATCGTAGCATGCATGGACTTGAATCATATGACTGGGATTTCCATGAAAAAGATAGTGGGCCGAAAATGGGTGATCACTGTATATTTCACTTCTGTTTCCTATTTATATTTCTATTTTACCTCCTCAATTAAAAATATTGTCAGGGAAAGACCTAATCTAAAATCTGCACAAAAATATTTTGCCTTCAAATTCATACCGTGATCTTAGCATGCATTGACCCGACTCATATGACTGGGATTTCCATGAAAAAAATTGTGGGCCGAAAATGCATTGATCACTGTACATTTCTCTTCTGTTTCCTATTTATATTTATATTTTACCTCCTCAATTTAGCATTATGGACAGGGAAAGATCTAATCTAAAATCTGCACAAAAATATTTTGCTTCCAAATTCATACCGTGATTGTATCATGCATGGACTCGACTCATATGACTGGGATCTCCATGAAAATGATTGTGGGCCGAAAATGGGTGATCACTGTATATTTCTCTTCTGTTTCCTATTTATATTTATATTTTACCTCCTTAATTTAGCAATATGGACAGGGAAAGACCTAATCTAAAATCTGCACAAAAATATTTTTCCTTCAAATAAATACCGTGATCGTAGCATGTATGGACTCAACTCATATGACTGGGATTTCCATCAAAAAGATTGTGGGCCGAAAATGGGTGATCACTTTACATTTCTCATCTGTATTCTATTTATATTTCTATTTTACCTACTAAATTTAGCATTATGGACAGGGAAAGACCTAATCTAAAATCTGCACAAAAATATTTTGCCTTCAAACTCATACCGTGAACGTAGCATGCATGGACTCGACTCATATGACTGTGATTTCCATGAAAAACATTGTGGGCCGAAAATGGGTGATCACTGTGCATTTCTCTTCTGTTTCCTATTTATATTTATATTTTACCACCTCAATTTAGCATTATGGACAGGGAAAGACCTAATCTAAAATCTGCACAAATATATTTGGCCTTCAAATTCATACCGTGATCGTAGCATGCATGGACTCGACTCAAATCACTGGGATTTCCATGATAAAGATTGTGGGCCGAAAATGGGAGATCACTTTACATTTCTATTCTGTTTCCTATTTATATTTATATTTTACCTCCTCAATTTAGCATTATGGACAGGGAAAGACCTAATCTAAAATCTGTACAAAAATATTTTGCTTTTCAAATTCATACCGTGATCGTAGCATGCATGGACTCGACTCATATGACTGGGATTTCCATGAAAATGATGGTTGGCCGTATATGGGTGATCACTGTACATTTCTCTTCTGTTTTCTATTTATATTTATATTTTACTACCTCAATTTAGCATTATGGACAGGGAAAGACCTAATCTAAGATCTGCACAAAAATATTTTGCCTTCAAATTCATACCGTGATCGTAGCATCCATGGACTCGACTCATATGACAGGGGTTTCCATGAAAAAGATTGTCGGCCGAAAATGGGTTATCACTGTACATTTTTCTTCTGTTTCCTATTTATATTTCTATTTTACCTCCTCAATTTAGCATTATGGACAGGGAAAGACCTAATCCAAGATCTGCACAAACATATTTTGCCTTCAAATTCATACCGTGATCGTAGCATGCATGGACTAGACTTATATGACTGGCATTTCCATGAAAAAGATTGTGGGCAGAAAATGGATTATCACTGTACATTTCTCTTCTGTTTCCTATTTATATTTGTATTTTACCTCCTCAATTTAGCATTATGGACAGGGAAAGACCTAATCTAAGATCTGCACAAAAATATTTTGCCTTCAAATTCATACCGTGATCGTAGCATGCATGGACTCGACTCATATGACTGGGATTTCCATGAAAAAGATTGTGGGCCGAAAATGGGTGATCACTGTACATTTCTCTTCTGTTTCCTATTTATATTTGTATTTTACCTCCTCAATTTAGCATTATGGACAGGGAAAGACCTAATGTAACACCTGCACAAAAATATTTTGCCTTCAAATACATACCGTGATCGTAGCATGCATGGACTCGACTCATATGACTGGAATTTCCATGAAAAAGATTGTGGGCAGAAAATGGATTATCACTGTACATTTCTCTTCTGTTCCCTATTTATATTTGTATTTTACCTCCTCAATTTAGCATTATGGACAGGGAAAGACCTAATCTAAGATCTGCACAAAAATATTTTGCCTTCAAATTCATACCGTGATCGTAGCATGCATGGACTCGACTCATATGACTGGGATTTCCATGATAAAGATTGTGGGCCGAAAATGGGTGATCACTGTACATTTCTATACTGTTTCCTATTTATATTTATATTTTACCTCCTCAATTTAGCATTATGGACAGGGAAAGACCTAATCTAAAATCTGTACAAAAATATTTTGCTTTCAAATTCATACCGTGATCGTAGCATGCATGGACTCGACTCATATGACTGGGATTTCCATGAAAATGATGGTTGGCCGTAAATGGGTGATCACTGTATATTTCTCTTCTGTTTCCTATTTATATTTATATTTTACCTCCTCAATTTAGCATCATGGACAGGGAAAGACCAAATCTAAAATCTGCACAAACATATTTTGCTTTCAAATTCATACCGTGATCGTAGCATGCATGGACTAGACTCATATGACTGGGATTTCCATGAAAAAGATTGTGGGCAGAAAATGGATTATCACTGTACATTTCTCTTCTGTTTCCTATTTATATTTGTATTTTACCTCCTCAATTTAGCATTATGGACAGGGAAAGACCTAATCTAAGATCTGCACAAAAATATTTTGCCTTCAAATTCATACCGTGATCGTAGCATGCATGGACTCGACTCATATGACTGGGATTTCCATGAAAAAGATTGTGGGCCGAAAATGGGTGATCACTGTACATTTCTCTTCTGTTTTCAATTCATATTTATATTTTACCTCCTCAATTTAGCATTATGGACAGGGAAAGACCTAATCTAAGCTCTGCGCAAAAATGTTTTGCCTTCAAATTCATACCGTGATCGTAGCATGCATGGACTTGAATCATATTACTGTGATTTCCATGAAAAAGATTGTGGGCCGAAAATGGGTGATCACTGTACATTTCTCTTCTGTTTCCTATTTATATTTATATTTTACCTCCTCAATTTAGCATTATGGACAGGGAAAGACCTAATCTAAAATCTGCACAAAAATATTTTGCCTTCAAATTCATACCGTGATCGTAGCATGCATGGACTCGACTCATATGACTGGAATTTCCATGAAAAACATTGTGGGGCGAAAATGCGTGATCACTGTGCATTTCTCTTCTGTTTCCTATTTATATTTATATTTTACCTCCTCAATTTAGCATTATGGACAGGGAAAGAAATAATCTAAAATCTGCACAAAAATATTTGGCCTTCAAATTCATACCGTGATCGTAGCATGCATGGACTCGACTCATATGACTGGGATTTCCATGATAAAGATTGTGGGCCGAAAATGGGTGATCACTGTACATTTCTATACTGTTTCCTATTTATATTTATATTTTACCTCCTCAATTTAGCATTATGGACAGGGAAAGACCTAATCTAAAATCTGTACAAAAATATTTTGCTTTCAAATTCATACCGTGATCGTAGCATGCATGGACTCGACTCATATGACTGGGATTTCCATGAAAATGATGGTTGGCCGTAAATGGGTGATCACTGTATATTTCTCTTCTGTTTCCTATTTATATTTATATTTTACCTCCTCAATTTAGCATCATGGACAGGGAAAGACCAAATCTAAAATCTGTACAAAAATATTTTGCTTTCAAATTCATACCGTGATCGTAGCATGCATGGACTCGACTCATATGACTGGGATTTCCATAAAAAAGATTGTGGGCCGAAAATGGGTGATAACTGTACATTTCTCTTTTGTTTCCTATTCATATTTCTATTTTACCTCCTCAGTTTAGCATTATGGACAGGGAAAGACCTAATCTAAAATCTGCACAAAAATATTTTGCCTTCAAATTCATACCGTGATCGTAGCATGCATGGTCTCGACTCATATGAATGGGATTTCCATGAAAAATATTGTGAGCCGAAAATGGGTGATCACTGTACATTTTTCTTCTGTTTTCTATTTATATTTATATTTTACTTCCTCAATTTAGCATTATGGACAGGGAAAGACATAATCTAAAATCTGCACAAAAATATTTTGCCTTCAAATTCATACCCTGATCGTAGCATGCATGGACTCGATTCATATGACTGGGATTTCCATGAAAAAGATTGTGGGCCGAAAATGGGTGATCACTGAACATTTCTCTTCTGTTTCCTATTTATATTTATATTTTACCTCCTCAATTTAGCATTATGGACAGGGAAAGACCTAATCTAAGATCTGCACAAAAATATTTTGCCTTCAAATTCATACCGTGATCGTAGCATGCATGGACTCGACTCATATGACTGGGGTTTCCATGAAAAAGATTGTCGGCCGAAAATGGGTGATCAGTGTACTTTTCTCTTCTGTTTCCTATTTATATTTGTATTTTACCTCCTCAATTTAGCATTATGGACAGGGAAAGACCTAATCCAAGATCTGCACAAACATATTTTGCCTTCAAATTCATACCGTGATCGTAGCATGCATGGACTAGACTTATATGACTGGGATTTCCATGAAAAAGATTGTGGGCCGAAAATGGGTGATCACTGTACATTTCTCTTCTGTTTCCTATTTATATTTGTATTTTACCTCCTCAATTTAGCATTATGGAGAGGGAAAGACCTAATCTAAGATCTGCACAAAAATATTTTGCCTTCAAATACATACCGTGATCGTAGCATGAATGGACGCGACTCATATGACTGGGATTACCATGAAAAAGATTGTGGGCCGAAAATGGGTGATCACGGTACATTTCTCTTCTGTTTCCTATTTATATGTCTATTTTACCTCGTAAATTTAGCATTATGGAGAGGGAAAGACCTAATCTAAAATCTGTACAAAAATATTTTGCTTTCAAAATCATACCGTGATCGTAGCATGCATGGACTCGACTCATATGACTGGGATTTCCATGAAAATGATGGTTGGCCGTAAATGGGTGATCACTGTATATTTCTCTTCTGTTTCCTATTTATATTTATATTTTACCTCCTCAATTTAGCATTATGGACAGGGAAAGACCAAATCTAAAATCTGTACAAAAATATTTTGCTTTCAAATTCATACCGTGATCGTAGCATGCATGGACTCGACTCATATGACTGGGATTTCCATAAAAAAGATTGTGGGCCGAAAATGGGTGTTAACTGTACAGTTCTCTTCTGTTTCCTATTCATATTTCTATTTTACCTCCTCAGTTTAGCATTATGGACAGGGAAAGACCTAATCTAAAATCTGCACAAAAATATTTTGCCTTCAAATTCATACCGTGATCGTAGCATGCATGGTCTCGACTCATATGACTGGGATTTCCATGAAAAAGATTGTAAGCCGAAAATGGGTGATCACTGTACATTTTTCTTCTGTTTTCTATTTATATTTATATTTTACTTCCTCAATTTAGCATTATGGACAGGGAAAGATATAATCTAAAATCTGCACAAAAATATTTTGCCTTCAAATTCATACCCTGATCGTAGCATGCATGGACTCGACTCATATGACTGGGATTTCCATGAAAAAGATTGTGGGCCGAAAATGGGTGATCACTGTACATTTCTCTTCTGTTTCCTATTTATATTTGTATTTTACCTCCTCAATTTAGCATTATGGACAGGGAAAGACCTAATGTAAAATCTGCACAAAAATATTTTGCCTTCAAATACATACCGTGATCGTAGCATGAATGGACGCGACTCATATGACTGGGATTTCCATGAAAAAGATTGTGGGCCGAAAATTGGTGATCACTGTATATTTCTCTTCTGTTTCCAATATATATTTGTATATTACCTCCTCAATTTAGCATTATGGACAGGGAAAGACCTAATCTGAGATCTGCACAAAAATATTTTGCCTTCAAATTCATACCGTGATCGTAGCATGCATGGAGTCGACTCATATGACTGGGATTTCCATGAAAAAGATTGTGGGCAGAAAATGGATTATCACTGTACATTTCTCTTCTGTTTCCTATTTATATTTGTATTTTACCTCCTCAATTTAGCATTATGGACAGGGAAAGACCTAATCTAAGATCTGCACAAAAATATTTTGCCTTCAAATTCATACCGTGATCGTAGCATGCATGGACTCGACTCATATGACTGGGATTTCCATGAAAAAGATTGTGGGACGAAAATGGATGATCACTGTACATTACTCTTTTGTTTCCTATTCATATTTCTATTTTACCTCCTCAGTTTAGCATTATGGACAGGGAAAGACCTAATCTAAAATCTGCACAAAAATATTTTGCCTTCAAATTCATACCGTGATCGTAGCATGCATGGTCTCGACTCATATGAATGGGATTTACATGAAAAATATTGTGAGCCGAAAATGGGTGATCACTGTACATTTTTCTTCTGTTTTCTATTTATATTTATATTTTACTTCCTCAATTTAGCATTATGGACAGGGAAAGACATAATCTAAAATCTGCACAAAAATATTTTGCCTTCAAATTCATACCCTGATCGTAGCATGCATGGACTCGATTCATATGACTGGGATTTCCATGAAAAAGATTGTGGGCCGAAAATGGGTGATCACTGTACATTTCTCTTCTGTTTCCTATTTATATTTATATTTTACCTCCTCAATTTAGCATTATGGACAGGGAAAGACCTAATCTAAGATCTGCACAAAAATATTTTGCCTTCAAATTCATACCGTGATCGTAGCATGCATGGACTCGACTCATATGACTGGGGTTTCCATGAAAAAGATTGTCGGCCGAAAATGGGTGATCAGTGTACTTTTCTCTTCTGTTTCCTATTTATATTTCTATTTTACCTCCTCAATTTAGCATTATGGACAGGGAAAGACCTAATCCAAGATCTGCACAAACATATTTTGCCTTCAAATTCATACCGTGATCGTAGCATGCATGGACTAGACTTATATGACTGGGATTTCCATGAAAAAGATTGTGGGCCGAAAATGGGTGATCACTGTACATTTCTCTTCTGTTTCCTATTTATATTTGTATTTTACCTCCTCAATTTAGCATTATGGAGAGGGAAAGACCTAATCTAAGATCTGCACAAAAATATTTTGCCTTCAAATACATACCGTGATCGTAGCATGAATGGACGCGACTCATATGACTGGGATTACCATGAAAAAGATTGTGGGCCGAAAATGGGTGATCACGGTACATTTCTCTTCTGTTTCCTATTTATATGTCTATTTTACCTCGTAAATTTAGCATTATGGAGAGGGAAAGACCTAATCTAAAATCTGTACAAAAATATTTTGCTTTCAAATTCATACCGTGATCGTAGCATGCATGGACTCGACTCATATGACTGGGATTTCCATGAAAATGATGGTTGGCCGTAAATGGGTGATCACTGTATATTTCTCTTCTGTTTCCTATTTATATTTATATTTTACCTCCTCAATTTAGCATTATGGACAGGGAAAGACCAAATCTAAAATCTGTACAAAAATATTTTGCTTTCAAATTCATACCGTGATCGTAGCATGCATGGACTCGACTCATATGACTGGGATTTCCATAAAAAAGATTGTGGGCCGAAAATGGGTGTTAACTGTACAGTTCTCTTCTGTTTCCTATTCATATTTCTATTTTACCTCCTCAGTTTAGCATTATGGACAGGGAAAGACCTAATCTAAAATCTGCACAAAAATATTTTGCCTTCAAATTCATACCGTGATCGTAGCATGCATGGTCTCGACTCATATGACTGGGATTTCCATGAAAAAGATTGTAAGCCGAAAATGGGTGATCACTGTACATTTTTCTTCTGTTTTCTATTTATATTTATATTTTACTTCCTCAATTTAGCATTATGGACAGAGAAAGACCTAATCTGAGATCTGCACAAAAATATTTTGCCTTCAAATTCATACCGTGATCGTAGCATGCATGGAGTCGACTCATATGACTGGGATTTCCATGAAAAAGATTGTGGGCAGAAAATGGATTATCACTGTACATTTCTCTTCTGTTTCCTATTTATATTTGTATTTTACCTCCTCAATTTAGCATTATGGACAGGGAAAGACCTAATCTAAGATCTGCACAAAAATATTTTGCCTTCAAATTCATACCGTGATCGTAGCATGCATGGACTCGACTCATATGACTGGGATTTCCATGAAAAAGATTGTGGGACGAAAATGGATGATCACTGTACATTTCCCTTCTGTTTCCTATTTATATTTATATTTTACCTCCTCAATTTAGCATTATGGACAGGGAAAGACCTAATCTAAGATCTGCACAAACATATTTTGCCTTCAAATTCATACCATGATCGTAGCATGCATGGACTCGACTCATATGACTGGGATTTCCATGAAAAAGATTGTGGGCCGAAAATGGGTGATCACTGTACATTTCTCTTCTGTTTCCTATTTATATTTCTATTTTACCTCCTCAATTTAGCATTATGGACAGGGAAAGACCTAATCCAAGATCTGCACAAACATATTTTGCCTTCAAATTCATACCGTGATCGTAGCATGCATGGACTAGACTCATATGACTGGGATTTCCATGAAAAAGTTTGTGGGCAGAAAATGGATTATCACTGTACATTTCTCTTCTGTTTCCTATTTATATTTGTATTTTACCTCCTCAATTTAGCATTATGGACAGGGAAAGACCTAATCTAAGATCTGCACAAAAATATTTTGCCTTCAAATTCATACCGTGATCGTAGCATGCATGGACTCGACTCATATGACTGGGATTTCCATGAAAAAGATTGTGGGCCGAAAATGGGTGATCACTGTACATTTCTCTTCTGTTTCCAATATATATTTGTATATTACCTCCTCAATTTAGCATTATGGACAGGGAAAGACCTAATGTAACATCTGCACAAAAATATTTTGCCTTCAAATACATACCGTGAGCGTAGCATGAATGGACGCGACTCATATGACTGGGATTTCCATGAAAAAGATTGTGGGCCGAAAATGGGTGATCACTGTACATTTCTCTTCTGTTTCCTATTTGTATTTCTATTTTACCTCGTAAATTTAGCATTATGGAGAGGGAAAGACCTAATCTAAAATCTGCACAAAAATATTTTGCTTTCAAATTCATACCGTGATCGTAGCATGCATGGACTCGACTCATATGACTGGGATTTCCATGAACATGATGGTTGGCCGTAAATGGGTGATCACTGTATATTTCTCTTCTGTTTCCTATTTATATTTATATTTTACCTCCTCAATTCAGCATTATGGACAGGGAAAGACCAAATCTAAAATCTGTACAAAAATATTTTGCTTTCAAATTCATACCGTGATCGTAGCATGCATGGACTCGAATCATATGACTGGGATTTCCATAAAAAAGATTGTGGGCCGAAAATGGGTGATAACTGTACATTTCTCTTCTGTTTCCTATTCATATTTCTATTTTACCTCCTCAGTTTAGCATTATGGACAGGGAAAGACCTAATCTAAGATCTGCACAAAAATATTTTGCCTTCAAATTCATACCGTGATCGTAGCATGCATGGACTAGACTCATATGACTGGGATTTCCATGAAAAAGATTGTGGGCAGAAAATGGATTATCACTGGACATTTCTCTTCTGTTTTCTATTTATATTTATATTTTACTTCCTCAATTTAGCATTATGGACAGGGAAAGACATAATCTAAAATCTGCACAAAAATATTTTGCCTTCAAATTCATACCGTGATCGTAGCATGCATGGAGTCGACTCATATGACTGGGATTTCCATGAAAAAGATTGTGGGCAGAAAATGGGTGATCACTGTACATTTCTCTTCTGTTTTCTATTCATATTTATATTTTACCTCCTCAATTTAGCATTATGGACAGGGAAAGACCTAATCTAAGCTCTGCGCAAAAATGTTTTGCCTTCAAATTCATAACGTGATCGTAGCATGCATGGTCTCGACTCATATGACTGGGATTTCCATGAAAACGATTGTGGGCCGAAAATGGGTGATCACTGTACATTTCTATTCTGTTTCCTATTTATATTTATATTTTACCTCCTCAATTTAGCATTATGGACAGGGAAAGACCTAATCCAAGATCTGCACAAACATATTTTGCCTTCAAATTCATACCGTGATCGTAGCATGCATGGACTAGACTTATATGACTGGGATTTCCATGAAAAAGATTGTGGGCCGAAAATGGGTGATCACTGTACATTTCTCTTCTGTTTCCTATTTATATTTGTATTTTACCTCCTCAATTTAGCATTATGGAGAGGGAAAGACCTAATCTAAGATCTGCACAAAAATATTTTGCCTTCAAATACATACCGTGATCGTAGCATGAATGGACGCGACTCATATGACTGGGATTACCATGAAAAAGATTGTGGGCCGAAAATGGGTGATCACGGTACATTTCTCTTCTGTTTCCTATTTATATGTCTATTTTACCTCGTAAATTTAGCATTATGGAGAGGGAAAGACCTAATCTAAAATCTGTACAAAAATATTTTGCTTTCAAATTCATACCGTGATCGTAGCATGCATGGACTCGACTCATATGACTGGGATTTCCATGAAAATGATGGTTGGCCGTAAATGGGTGATCACTGTATATTTCTCTTCTGTTTCCTATTTATATTTATATTTTACCTCCTCAATTTAGCATTATGGACAGGGAAAGACCAAATCTAAAATCTGTACAAAAATATTTTGCTTTCAAATTCATACCGTGATCGTAGCATGCATGGACTCGACTCATATGACTGGGATTTCCATAAAAAAGATTGTGGGCCGAAAATGGGTGTTAACTGTACAGTTCTCTTCTGTTTCCTATTCATATTTCTATTTTACCTCCTCAGTTTAGCATTATGGACAGGGAAAGACCTAATCTAAAATCTGCACAAAAATATTTTGCCTTCAAATTCATACCGTGATCGTAGCATGCATGGTCTCGACTCATATGACTGGGATTTCCATGAAAAAGATTGTAAGCCGAAAATGGGTGATCACTGTACATTTTTCTTCTGTTTTCTATTTATATTTATATTTTACTTCCTCAATTTAGCATTATGGACAGAGAAAGACCTAATCTGAGATCTGCACAAAAATATTTTGCCTTCAAATTCATACCGTGATCGTAGCATGCATGGAGTCGACTCATATGACTGGGATTTCCATGAAAAAGATTGTGGGCAGAAAATGGATTATCACTGTACATTTCTCTTCTGTTTCCTATTTATATTTGTATTTTACCTCCTCAATTTAGCATTATGGACAGGGAAAGACCTAATCTAAGATCTGCACAAAAATATTTTGCCTTCAAATTCATACCGTGATCGTAGCATGCATGGACTCGACTCATATGACTGGGATTTCCATGAAAAAGATTGTGGGACGAAAATGGATGATCACTGTACATTTCCCTTCTGTTTCCTATTTATATTTATATTTTACCTCCTCAATTTAGCATTATGGACAGGGAAAGACCTAATCTAAGATCTGCACAAACATATTTTGCCTTCAAATTCATACCATGATCGTAGCATGCATGGACTCGACTCATATGACTGGGATTTCCATGAAAAAGATTGTGGGCCGAAAATGGGTGATCACTGTACATTTCTCTTCTGTTTCCTATTTATATTTCTATTTTACCTCCTCAATTTAGCATTATGGACAGGGAAAGACCTAATCCAAGATCTGCACAAACATATTTTGCCTTCAAATTCATACCGTGATCGTAGCATGCATGGACTAGACTCATATGACTGGGATTTCCATGAAAAAGTTTGTGGGCAGAAAATGGATTATCACTGTACATTTCTCTTCTGTTTCCTATTTATATTTGTATTTTACCTCCTCAATTTAGCATTATGGACAGGGAAAGACCTAATCTAAGATCTGCACAAAAATATTTTGCCTTCAAATTCATACCGTGATCGTAGCATGCATGGACTCGACTCATATGACTGGGATTTCCATGAAAAAGATTGTGGGCCGAAAATGGGTGATCACTGTACATTTCTCTTCTGTTTCCAATATATATTTGTATATTACCTCCTCAATTTAGCATTATGGACAGGGAAAGACCTAATGTAACATCTGCACAAAAATATTTTGCCTTCAAATACATACCGTGAGCGTAGCATGAATGGACGCGACTCATATGACTGGGATTTCCATGAAAAAGATTGTGGGCCGAAAATGGGTGATCACTGTACATTTCTCTTCTGTTTCCTATTTATATTTCTATTTTACCTCGTAAATTTAGCATTATGGAGAGGGAAAGACCTAATCTAAAATCTGCACAAAAATATTTTGCTTTCAAATTCATACCGTGATCGTAGCATGCATGGACTCGACTCATATGACTGGGATTTCCATGAACATGATGGTTGGCCGTAAATGGGTGATCACTGTATATTTCTCTTCTGTTTCCTATTTATATTTATATTTTACCTCCTCAATTCAGCATTATGGACAGGGAAAGACCAAATCTAAAATCTGTACAAAAATATTTTGCTTTCAAATTCATACCGTGATCGTAGCATGCATGGACTCGAATCATATGACTGGGATTTCCATAAAAAAGATTGTGGGCCGAAAATGGGTGATAACTGTACATTTCTCTTCTGTTTCCTATTCATATTTCTATTTTACCTCCTCAGTTTAGCATTATGGACAGGGAAAGACCTAATCTAAGATCTGCACAAAAATATTTTGCCTTCAAATTCATACCGTGATCGTAGCATGCATGGACTAGACTCATATGACTGGGATTTCCATGAAAAAGATTGTGGGCAGAAAATGGATTATCACTGGACATTTCTCTTCTGTTTTCTATTTATATTTATATTTTACTTCCTCAATTTAGCATTATGGACAGGGAAAGACATAATCTAAAATCTGCACAAAAATATTTTGCCTTCAAATTCATACCGTGATCGTAGCATGCATGGAGTCGACTCATATGACTGGGATTTCCATGAAAAAGATTGTGGGCAGAAAATGGGTGATCACTGTACATTTCTCTTCTGTTTTCTATTCATATTTATATTTTACCTCCTCAATTTAGCATTATGGACAGGGAAAGACCTAATCTAAGCTCTGCGCAAAAATGTTTTGCCTTCAAATTCATAACGTGATCGTAGCATGCATGGTCTCGACTCATATGACTGGGATTTCCATGAAAACGATTGTGGGCCGAAAATGGGTGATCACTGTACATTTCTATTCTGTTTCCTATTTATATTTATATTTTACCTCCTCAATTTAGCATTATGGACAGTGAAAGACATAGTCCAAGATCTGCACAAAAATATTTTGCCTTCAAATTCATACCGTGATCGTAGCATGCATGCACTCGACTCATATGACTGGGATTTCCATGAAAAAGATTGTGGGCAGAAAATGGATTATCACTGTACATTTCTCTTCTGTTTCCTATTTATATTTATATTTTACCTCCTCAATTTAGCATTATGGACAGGGAAAGACCTAATCTAATATCTGCACAAAAATATTTTGCCTTCAAATTCATAACGTGATTGTAGCATGCATGGACTCGACTCGTATGACTGGGATTTCCATGAAAAAGATTGTGTGCCGAAAATGGGTGATCACTGTACATTTCTCTTTTGTTTCCTATTTATATTTTTATTTTACCTCCTCAATTTAGCATTATGGACAGGGAAAGACCTAATCTAAGATCTGCACAAAAATATTTTGCCTTCAAATTCATACCGTGATCGTAGCATGCATGGACTCGACTCATATGACTGGGATTTCCATGAAAAAGATTGTGGGACGAAAATGGATGATCACTGTACATTTCTCTTCTGTTTCCTATTTATATTTATATTTTACCTCCTCAATTTAGCATTATGGACAGGGAAAGACCTAATCTAAAATCTGCACAAAAATATTTTGCTTTCAAATTCATACCGTGACCGTAGCATGCATGGACTCGACTCATATGACTGGGATTTCCATGATAAAGATTGTGGGCCGAAAATGGGTGATCACTGTACATTTCTATTCTGTTTCCTATTTATATTTATATTTTACCTCCTCAATTTAGCATTATGGACAGGGAAAGACCTAATCTAAAATCTGTACAAAAATATTTTGCTTTCAAATTCATACCGTGATCGTAGCATGCATGGACTCGACTCATATGAATGGGATTTCCATAAAAAAGATTGTGGTCCGAAAATGGGTGATAACTGTACATTTCTCTTCTGTTTCCTATTCATATTTCTATTTTACCTCCTCAGTTTAGCATTATGGACAGGGAAAGACATAATCTAAAATCTGCACAAAAATATTTTGCCTTCAAATTCAAACCCTGATCGTAGCATGCATGGACTAGATTCATATGACTGGGATTTCCATGAAAAAGATTGTGGGCCGAAAATGGGTGATCACTGTACATTTCTCTTCTGTTTCCTATTCATATTTCTATTTTACCTCCTCAGTTTAGCATTATGGACAGGGAAAGACCTAATCTAAGATCTGCACAAAAATATTTTGCCTTCAAATTCATACCGTGATCGTAGCATGCATGGAGTCGACTCATATGACTGGGATTTCCATGAAAAAGATTGTGGGCAGAAAATGGATTATCACTGTACATTTCTCTTCTGTTTCCTATTTATATTTGTATTTTACCTCCTCAATTTAGCATTATGGACAGGGAAAGACCTATTCTAAGATCTGCACAAAAATATTTTGCCTTCAAATTCATACCGTGATCATAGCATGCATGGACTCGACTCATATGACTGGGATTTCCATGAAAAAGATTGTGGGCCGAAAATGGATGATCACTGTACATTTCTCTTCTGTTTCCTATTTATATTTATATTTTACCTCCTCAATTGAGCATTATGGACAGGTAAAGACCTAATCTAAGATCTGCACAAAAATATTTTGCCTTCGAATTCATACCGTGATCGTAGCATGCATGCACTCGACTCATATGACTGGGATTTCCATGAAAAAGTTTGTGGGCCAAAAATAGGTGATCACTGTACATTTCTCTTCTGTTTTCTATTCATATTTATATTTTACCTCCTCAATTTAGCATTATGGACAGGGAAAGACCTAATCTAAGCTCTGCGCAAAAATGTTTTGCCTTCAAATTCATAACGTGATCGTAGCATGCATGGTCTCGACTCATATGACTGGGATTTCCATGAAAATGATTGTGGGCCGAAAATGGGTGATCACTGTACATTTCTCTTCTGTTTCCTATTTATATTTATATTTTACCTCCTCAATTTAGCATTATGGACAGGGAAAGACCTAATCTAAAATCTATACAAAAATATTTTCCTTTCAAATTCATATCGTGATCGTAGCATGCATGGACTCGAATCATATGACTGGGATTTCCATGAAAAAGATTGTGGGCCGAAAATGGGTGATCACTGAACATTTCTCTTCTGTTTCCTATTTATATTTCTATTTTACCTCCTCAATTTAGCATTATGGACAGGGAAAGACCTAATCTAAAATCTGCACAAAAATATTTTGCCTTCAAATTCATACCGTGATCGTAGCATGCATGGACTCGACTCATATGACTGGGACTTCCATGAAAAAGATTGTGGTCCGAAAATGGGTGATCACTGTACATTTCTCTTCTGTTTCCTATTTATATTTCTATTTTACCTCCTCCATTTAGCATTATGGACAGTGAAAGACCTCATCTAAGATCTAGACAAAAATATTTTGCCTTCAAATTCATACCGTGATCGTAGCATGCATGGACTCAACTCATATGACTGGGATTTCCATGAAAAAGATAGTGGGCCGAAAATGGGTGATCACTGTACATTTCTGTTCTGTTTCCTATTTATATTTTTATTTTACCTCCTCAATTTAGCATTATGGACAGGGAAAGACCTAATCCAAGATCTGCACAAAAATATTTTGCCTTCAAATTCATACCGTGATCGTAGCATGCATGGACTCGACTCATATGACTGGGATTTCCATGAAAAAGATTGTGGGCAGAAAATGGATTATCACTGTACATTTCTCTTCTGTTTCCTATTTATATTTATATTTTACCTCCTCAATTTAGCATTATGGACAGGGAAAGACCTAATCTAATATCTGCACAAAAATATTTTGCCTTCAAATTCATAACGTGATTGTAGCATGCATGGACTCGACTCGTATGACTGGGATTTCCATGAAAAAGATTGTGTGCCGAAAATGGGTGATCACTGTACATTTCTCTTTTGTTTCCTATTTATATTTATATTTTACCTCCTCAATTTAGCATTATAGACAGGGAAAGACCTAATCTAAAATCTGCACAAAAATATTTTGCCTTCAAATTCATACCGTGATCGTAGCATGCATGGACTCGACTCATATGACTGGGATTTCCATGAAAAATATTGTGGTCCGAAAATGGGTGATCACTGTACATTTCTCTTCTGTTTCCTATTTATATTTCTATTTTACCTCCTCCATTTAGCATTATGGACAGTGAAAGACCTCATCTAAGATCTGGACAAAAATATTTTGCCTTCAAATTCATACCGTGATCGTAGCATGCATAGACTCAACTCATACGACTGGGATTTCCATGAAAAAGATAGTGGGCCGAAAATGGGTGATCACTGTACATTTCTATTCTGTTTCCTATTTATATTTATATTTTACCTCCTCAATTTAGCATTATGGACAGGGAAAGACCTAATCCAAGATCTGCACAAAAATATTTTGCCTTCAAATTCATACCGTGATCGTAGCATGCATGGACTCGACTCATATGACTGGGATTTCCATGAAAAAGATTGTGGGCCGAAAATGGGTGATCACTGTATATTTCTCTTCTGTTTCCTATTTATATTTATATTTTACCTCCTCAATTTAGCATTATGGACAGGGAAAGACCTAATCTAAAATATGCAAAAAAATATGTTGCCTTCAAATTCATACCCTGATCGTAGCATGCATGGACTCGACTCATATGACTTGGATTTCCATGAAAAAGATTGTGGGCTGAAAATGGGTGATCACTGTACATTTCTCTTCTGTTTCCTATTTATATTTATATTTTACCTCCTCAATTTAGCATTATGGACAGGGAAAGACCTAATCTAAAATCTGCTCAAAAATATTTTGCCTTCAAATTCATACCATGATCGTAGCATGCATGGACTCGACTCATATGACTGAGATTTCCATGAAAAAGTTTGTGGGCCGAAAATGGGTGATCACTGTACATTTCTCTTCTGTTTCCTTTTTATATTTCTATTTTACCTCCTCAATTTAGCATTATGGACAGGGAAAGACCTAATCTAAAATCTGCACAAAAATATTTTGCTTTCAAATTCATACCATGATCGTAGCATGCATGGACTCGACTCATATGACTGGGATTTCCATGAAAAAGATTGTGGGCCGAAAATGGGTGATCACTGTATATTTCTCTTTTGTTTCCTATTTATATTTTTATTCTACCTCCTCAATTTAGCATTATGGACAGGGAAAGACCTAATCTAAGCTCTGCACAAAAATATTTTGCCTTCAAATTCATACCGTGATCGTAGCATGCATGGACTCGACTTATATGACTGGGATTTCCATGAAAAAGATTGTGGGCCGAAAATGGGTGATCACTGTACATTTCTCTTCTGTTTCCTTTTTATATTTCTATTTTACCTCCTCAATTTAGCATTATGGTCAGGGAAAGACCTAATCTAAAATCTGCACAAAAATATTTTTCTTTCAAATTCATACCATGATCGTAGCATGCATGGACTCGACTCATATGACTGGGATTTCCATGAAAAAGATTGTGGGCCGAAAATGGGTGATCACTGTATATTTCTCTTCTGTTTCCTATTTATATTTCTATTTTACCTCCTCAATTTAGCAATATTGACAGGGAAGACCTAATCAAAAATCTGCACAAAAATATTTTGCCTTCAAATTCATACCGTGATCGTAGCATGAATGGACTCGTCTCATATGACTGGGATTTCCATGAAGAAGATTGTGGTCCGAAAATGGGTGATCACTGTACATTTCTCTTCTGTTTCCTATTTATATTTCTATTTTACCTCCTCAATTTAGCATTATGGACAGGGAAAGACCTAATCTAATATCTGCACAAAAATATTTTGCCTTCAAATTCATACCGTGATCGTAGCATGCATGGACTCGACTCCTATCACTGGGATTTCCATGAAAAATATTGTGGGCCGAAAATGGGTGATCACTGTATATTTCTCTTCTGTTTCCTATTTATATTTATATTTTACCTCCTCAATTTAGCATTATGGACAGGGAAAGACCTAATCTAAAATATGCAAAAAAATATGTTGCCTTCAAATTCATACCCTGATCGTAGCATGCATGGACTCGACTCATATGACTTGGATTTCCATGAAAAAGATTGTGGGCTGAAAATGGGTGATCACTGTACATTTCTCTTCTGTTTCCTATTTATATTTATATTTTACCTCCTCAATTTAGCATTATGGACAGGGAAAGACCTAATCTAAAATCTGCACAAAAATATTTTGCTTTCAAATTCATACCGTGATCATAGCATGCATGGACTCGACTCATATGACTGGGATTTCCATGAAAAAGATTGTGGGCCGAAAATGGGTGATCACTGTATATTTCTCTTTTGTTTCCTATTTATATTTTTATTCTACCTCCTCAATTTAGCATTATGGACAGGGAAAGACCTAATCTAAAATCTGCTCAAATATATTTTGCCTTCAAATTCATACCCTGATCGTAGCATGCATGGACTCGACTCATATGACTGGGATTTCCATGAAAAAGATTGTGGGCTGAAAATGGGTGATCACTGTACATTTCTCTTCTGTTTCCTATTTCTATTTATATTTTACCTCCTCAATTTAGCAATATTGACAGGGAAGACCTAATCAAAAATCTGCACAAAAATATTTGGCCTTCAAATTCATACCGTGATCGTAGCATGAATGGACTCGACTCATATGACTGGGATTTCCATGAAGAAGATTGTGGTCCGAAAATGGGTGATCACTGTACATTTCTCTTCTGTTTCCTATTTATATTTATATTTTACCTCCTCAATTTAGCATTATGGACAGGGAAAGACCTAATCTAATATCTGCACAAAAATATTTTGCCTTCAAATTCATACCGTGATCTTAGCATGCATGGATTCGACTCATATGACTGGGATTTCCATGAAAAAGATTGTGGGCCGAAAATGGGTGATCACTGTACATTTCTCTTCTGTTTCCTATTTATATTTTACCTCCTCAATTTAGCATTATGGACAGGGAAAGACCTAATCTAAAATCTGCACAAAAATATTTTGCCTTCAAATTCATACCGTGATCGTAGCATGCATTGACTCGACTCATATGACTGGGATTTCCCTGAAAAAAATTGTGGGCCGAAAATGCATTGATCACTGTACATTTCTCTTCTGTTTCCTATTTATATTTATATTTTACCTCCTCAATTTAGCATTATGGACAGGGAAAGACCTAATCTAAGCTCTGCACAAAAATATTTTGCCTTCAAATTCATACCGTGATCGTAGCATGCGTGGACTCGACTCATATGACTGGGATTTCCATGAAGAAGATTGTGGTCCGAAAATGGGTGATCACTGTACATTTCTCTTATGTTTCCTATTTATATTTATATTTTACCTCCTCAATTTAGCATTATGGACAGGGAAAGACCTAATCTAACATCTGCACAAAAATATTTTGCCTTCAAATTCATACCGTGATCGTAGCATGCATGGACTCGACTCATATGACTGGGATTTCCATGAAAAAGATTGTGGGCCGAAAATGGGTGATCACTGTACATTTCTCTTCTGTTTCCTATTTATATTTTACCTCCTCAATTTAGCATTATGGACAGGGAAAGACCTAATCTAAAATCTGCACAAAAATATTTTGCCTTCAAATTCATACCGTGATCGTAGCATGCATTGACTCGACTCATATGACTGGGATTTCCCTGAAAAAAATTGTGGGCCGAAAATGCATTGATCACTGTACATTTCTCTTCTGTTTCCTATTTATATTTATATTTTACCTCCTCAATTTAGCATTATGGACAGGGAAAGACCTAATCTAAAATCTGCACAAAAATATTTTGCTTCCTAATTCATACCGTGATCGTAGCATGCATGGACTCGACTCATATGACTGGGATTTCCATGAAAATGATTGTGGGCCGAAAATGGGTGATCACTGTATATTTCTCTTCTGTTTCCTATTTATATTTATATTTTACCTCCTCAATTTAGCAATATGGACAGGGAAAGACCTAATCTAAAATCTGCACAAAAATATTTTGCCTTCAAATAAATACCATGATCGTAGCATGCATGGACTCGACTCATATGACTGGGATTTCCATGAAAAAGATTGTCGGCCGAAAATGGGTGATCACTGTACATTTCTCTTCTGTTTCCTATTTATATTTATATTTTACCTCCTCAATTTAGCATTATGGACAGGGAAAGAACTAATCTAAAATCTGCACAAAAATATTTTTCCTTCAAATTCGTACCATGATCGTAGCATGCATGGACTCGACTCATATGACTGGGATTTCCATGAAAAAGTTTGTGGGCCGAAAATGGGTGATCACTGTACATTTCTCATCTGTATTCTATTTTATTTCTATTTTACCTACTAAATTTAGCATTATGGACAGGGAAAGACCTAATCTAAAATCTGCACAAAAATATTTTGCCTTCAAATTCATACCGTGATCGTAGCATGCATGGACTCGACTCATATGACTGGGATTTCCATGAAAAAGATTGTGGGCCGAAAATGTGTGATCACTGTACATTTCTCTTCTGTTTCCTATTTATATTTATATTTTACCTCCTCAATTTAGCATTATGGACAGGGAAAGACCTAATCTAAAATCTGCACAAAAATATTTTGCCTTCAAATTCATACCGTGATCGTAGCATGCATGGACTCGACTCATATGACTGGGATTTCCATGAAAAAGATTGTGGGCCGAAAATGTGTGATCACTGTACATTTCTCTTCTGTTTCCTATTTATATTTATATTTTACCTCCTCAATTTAGCATTATGGACAGGGAAAGACCTAATCTAAAATCTGCACAAAAATATTTTGCCTTCAAATTCATACCGTGATCGTAGCATGCATTGACTTGACTCATATGACTGGGATTTCCATGGAAAAAATTGTGGGCCGAAAATGCATTGATAACTGTACATTTCTCTTCTGTTTCCTATTTATATTTATATTTTACCTCCTCAATTTAGCATTATGGAAAGGAAAAGACCTAATCTAAGCTCTGCACAAAAATATTTTGCCTTCAAATTCATACCGTGATCGTAGCATGCATGGACTCGACTCATATGACTGGGATTTCCATGAAAAAGATTGTGTGCCGAAAATGGGTGATCACTGTACATTTCTATTCTGTTTCCTATTTATATTTATATTTTACCTCCTCAATTTAGCATTATGGACAGGGAAAGACCTAATCGAAAATCTGCACAAAAATATTTTGCCTTCAAATAAATACCGTGATCGTAGCATGCATGGACTCGACTCATATGACTGGGATTTCCATGAAAAAGATTGTGGGCCGAAAATGGGTGATCACTGTACATTTCTCATCTGTATTCTATTTTATTTCTATTTTACCTACTAAATTTAGCATTATGGACAGGGAAAGACCTAATCTAAGCTCTGCAGAAAAATATTTTGCCTTCAAATTCATACCGTGTTCGTAGCATGCATGGACTCGACTCATATGACTGGGATTTCCATGAAAAATATTGTGGGCCGAAAATGGGTGATCACTGTACATTTCTCTTGTTTCCTATTTATATTTCTATTTTACCAACTCAATTTAGCATTATGGACAGGGAAAGACCTAATCTAAGCTCTGCACAAAAATATTTTGCCTTCAAATTCATACTGTGATCGTAGCATGCATGGACTCTACTCATATGACTGGGATTTCCATGAAAAAGATTGTGGCCCGAAAATGGGTGATCACTGTACATTTCTCTTCTGTTTCCTATTTATATTTATATTTTACCTCCTCAATTTAGCATTATGGACAGGGAAAGACCCAATCTAAAATCTGCACAAAAATATTTTGCCTTCAAATTCATACCGTGTTCGTAGCATGCATGGACTCGACTCATATGACTGGGATTTCCATGAAAAATATTGTGGGCCGAAAATGGGTGATCACTGTACATTTCTCTTGTTTCCTATTTCTATTTCTATTTTACCAACTGAATTTAGCATTATGGACAGGGAAATACCTAATCTAAGCTCTGCACAAAAATATTTTGCCTTCATATTCATACTGTGATCGTAGCATGCATGGACTCTACTCATATGACTGGGATTTCCATGAAAAAGATTGTGGCCCGAAAATGGGTGATCACTGTACATTTCTCTTCTGTTTCCTATTTATATTTATATTTTACCTCCTCAATTTAGCATTATGGACAGGGAAAGACCTAATCTAAAATCTGCACAAAAATATTTTGCCTTCAAATTCATACCGTGATCGTAGCATGCATGGACTCGACTCATATGACTGGGATTTCCATGAAAAAGATTGTGGGCCGAAAATGGGTGATCACTGTACATTTCTCTTCTGTTTCCTATTTATATTTATATTTTACCTCCTCAATTTAGCATTATGGACAGGGAAAGACCTAATCTAAAATCTGCACAAAAATATTTTGCATTCAAATTCATACCGTGATCGTAGCATGCATTGACTCGACTCATATGACTGGGATTTCCATGAAAAAAATTGTGGGCCGAAAATGCCTTGATAACTGTACATTTCTCTTCTGTTTCCTATTTATATTTATATTTTACCTCCTCAATTTAGCATTATGGAAAGGGAAAGACCGAATCTAAGCTCTGCACAAAAATATTTTGCCTTCAAATTCATACCGTGTTCGTAGCATGCATGGACTCGACTCATATGACTGGGATTTCCATGAAAAAGATTGTGGGCCGAAAATGGGTGATCACTGTACATTTCTATTCTGTTTCCTATTTATATTTATATTTTACCTCCTCAATTTAGCATTATGGACAGGGAAAACCTAATCTAAAATCTGCACAAAAATATTTTGCCTTCAAATAAATACCGTGATCGTAGCATGCATGGACTCGACTCATATGACTGGGATTTCCATGAAAAATATTGTGGGCCGAAAATGGGTGTTCACTGTACATTTCTCTTCTGTTTCCTATTTATATTTATATTTTACCAACTCAATTTAGCATTATGGGCAGGGAAAGACCTCATCTAAGATCTGCACAAAAATATTTTGCCTTCAAGTTCATACCGTGATCGTAGCATGCATGGACTCGACTCATATGACTGGGATTTCCATGAAAATGATTGTGGGCCAAAAATGGGTGGTCACTGTATATTTCTCTTCTGTTTCCTATTTATATTTATATTTTACCTCCTCAATTTAGCATTATGGACAGGGAAAGACCTAATCTAAAATCTGCACAAAAATATTTTGCCTTCAAATTCATACCGTGATCGTAGCATGCATGGACTCGACTCATATGACTGGGATTTCCATGAAAAAAATTGTTGGCCGAAAATGCATTGATCACTGTACATTTCTCTTCTGTTTCCTATTTATATTTATATTTTACCTCCTCAATTTAGCATTATGGACAGGGAAAGACCTAATCTAAGCTCTCCACAAAAATATTTTGCCTTCAAATTCATACCGTGAACATAGCATGCATGGACTCGACTCATATGACTGGGATTTCCATGAAAAAGATTGTGGGCAGAAAATGGGTGATCACTGTACATTTCTATTGTGTTTCCTATTTATATTTATATTTTACCTCCTCAATTTAGCATTATGGACAGGGAAAGACCTAATCTAAAATCTGCACAAAAATATTTTGCTTCCAAATTCATACCATGATCGTAGCATGCATGGACTCGACTCATATGACTGGGATTTCCATGAAAATGATTGTGGGCCGAAAATGGGTGATCACTGTATGTTTCTCTTCTGTTTCCTATTTATATTTATATCTTACCTCCTCAATTTAGCAATATTGACAGGGAAAGACCTAATCAAATATCTGCACAAAAATATTTGGCCTTCAAATTCATACCGTGATCGTAGCATGAATGGACTCAACTCATATGACTGGGATTTCCATGAAAAAGATTTTGGGCCGAAAATGGGTGATCACTGTACATTTCTCTTCTGTTTCCTATTTATATTTATATTTTACCTCCTCAATTTAGCATTATGAACATGGAAAGACCTAATCTAAAATCTGCACAAAAATATTTTGCCTTCAAATTCATACCGTGATCGTAGCATGCATTGACTCGACTCATATGACTGGGATTTCCATGAAAAAAATTGTGGGCCGAAAATGCGTGATCACTGTACATTTCTCTTCTGTTTCCTATTTATATTTATATTTTACCTCCTCAATTTAGCATTATGAACAGGGAAAGACCTAATCTAAAATCTGCACAAAAATATTTGGCCTTCAAATTCATACCGTGATCGTAGCATGCATGGACTCGACTCATATGACTGGGATTTCCATGATAAAGATTGTGGGCCGAAAATGGGTGATCACTGTACATTTCTATTCTGTTTCCTATTTATATTTATATTTTACCTCCTCAATTTAGCATTCTGGACAGGGAAAGACCTAATCTAAAATCTGCACAAAAATATTTTGCCTTCAAATTCATACCGTGATCGTAGCATGCATTGACTCGACTCATATGACTGGGATTTCCATGAAAAAAATTGTGGGCCGAAAATGCCTTGATAACTGTACATTTCTCTTCTGTTTCCTATTTATATTTATATTTTACCTCCTCAATTTAGCATTATGGAAAGGGAAAGACCGAATCTAAGCTCTGCACAAAAATATTTTGCCTTCAAATTCATACCGTGTTCGTAGCACGCATGGACTCGACTCATATGACTGGGATTTCCATGAAAAAGATTGTGGGCCGAAAATGGGTGATCACTGTACATTTCTATTCTGTTTCCTATTTATATTTATATTTTACCTCCTCAATTTAGCATTATGGACAGGGAAAACCTAATCTAAAATCTGCACAAAAATATTTTGCCTTCAAATAAATACCGTGATCGTAGCATGCATGGACTCGACTCATATGACTGGGATTTCCATGAAAAATATTGTGGGCCGAAAATGGGTGTTCACTGTACATTTCTCTTCTGTTTCCTATTTATATTTATATTTTACCAACTCAATTTAGCATTATGGGCAGGGAAAGACCTCATCTAAGATCTGCACAAAAATATTTTGCCTTCAAATTCATACCGTGATCGTAGCATGCATGGACTCGACTCATATGACTGGGATTTCCATGAAAATGATTGTGGGCCAAAAATGGGTGGTCACTGTATATTTCTCTTCTGTTTCCTATTTATATTTATATTTTACCTCCTCAATTTAGCATTATGGACAGGGAAAGACCTAATCTAAAATCTGCACAAAAATATTTTGCCTTCAAATTCATACCGTGATCGTAGCATGCATGGACTCGACTCATATGACTGGGATTTCCATGAAAAAAATTGTTGGCCGAAAATGCATTGATCACTGTACATTTCTCTTCTGTTTCCTATTTATATTTATATTTTACCTCCTCAATTTAGCATTATGGACAGGGAAAGACCTAATCTAAGCTCTCCACAAAAATATTTTGCCTTCAAATTCATACCGTGAACATAGCATGCATGGACTCGACTCATATGACTGGGATTTCCATGAAAAAGATTGTGGGCAGAAAATGGGTGATCACTGTACATTTCTATTGTGTTTCCTATTTATATTTATATTTTACCTCCTCAATTTAGCATTATGGACAGGGAAAGACCTAATCTAAAATCTGCACAAAAATATTTTGCTTCCAAATTCATACCATGATCGTAGCATGCATGGACTCGACTCATATGACTGGGATTTCCATGAAAATGATTGTGGGCCGAAAATGGGTGATCACTGTATGTTTCTCTTCTGTTTCCTATTTATATTTATATCTTACCTCCTCAATTTAGCAATATTGACAGGGAAAGACCTAATCAAATATCTGCACAAAAATATTTGGCCTTCAAATTCATACCGTGATCGTAGCATGAATGGACTCAACTCATATGACTGGGATTTCCATGAAAAAGATTTTGGGCCGAAAATGGGTGATCACTGTACATTTCTCTTCTGTTTCCTATTTATATTTATATTTTACCTCCTCAATTTAGCATTATGAACATGGAAAGACCTAATCTAAAATCTGCACAAAAATATTTTGCCTTCAAATTCATACCGTGATCGTAGCATGCATTGACTCGACTCATATGACTGGGATTTCCATGAAAAAAATTGTGGGCCGAAAATGCGTGATCACTGTACATTTCTCTTCTGTTTCCTATTTATATTTATATTTTACCTCCTCAATTTAGCATTATGGACAGGGAAAGACCTAATCTAAAATCTGCACAAAAATATTTGGCCTTCAAATTCATACCGTGATCGTAGCATGCATGGACTCGACTCATATGACTGGGATTTCCATGATAAAGATTGTGGGCCGAAAATGGGTGATCACTGTACATTTCTATTCTGTTTCCTATTTATATTTATATTTTACCTCCTCAATTTAGCATTCTGGACAGGGAAAGACCTAATCTAAAATCTGTACAAAAATATTTTACTTTCAAATTCATACCGTGATCGTAGCATGCATGGACTCGACTCATATGACTGGGATTTCCATGAAAATGATGGTGGGCCGAAAATGGGTGATCACTGTATATTTCTCTTCTGTTTCCTATTTATATTTATATTTTACCTCCTCAATTTAGCATTATGGACAGGGAAAGACCTAATCTAAAATCTGCACAAAAATATTTTGCCTTCAAATTCATACCGTGATCGTAGCATGCATGGACTCGACTCATATGACTGGGATTTCCATGAAAAAAATTGTTGGCCGAAAATGCATTGATCACTGTACATTTCTCTTCTGTTTCCTATTTATATTTATATTTTACCTCCTCAATTTAGCATTATGGACAGGGAAAGACCTAATCTAAGCTCTCCACAAAAATATTTTGCCTTCAAATTCATACCGTGAACATAGCATGCATGGACTCGACTCATATGACTGGGATTTCCATGAAAAAGATTGTGGGCAGAAAATGGGTGATCACTGTACATTTCTATTGTGTTTCCTATTTATATTTATATTTTACCTCCTCAATTTAGCATTATGGACAGGGAAAGACCTAATCTAAAATCTGCACAAAAATATTTTGCTTCCAAATTCATACCATGATCGTAGCATGCATGGACTCGACTCATATGACTGGGATTTCCATGAAAATGATTGTGGGCCGAAAATGGGTGATCACTGTATGTTTCTCTTCTGTTTCCTATTTATATTTATATCTTACCTCCTCAATTTAGCAATATTGACAGGGAAAGACCTAATCAAATATCTGCACAAAAATATTTGGCCTTCAAATTCATACCGTGATCGTAGCATGAATGGACTCAACTCATATGACTGGGATTTCCATGAAAAAGATTTTGGGCCGAAAATGGGTGATCACTGTACATTTCTCTTCTGTTTCCTATTTATATTTATATTTTACCTCCTCAATTTAGCATTATGAACATGGAAAGACCTAATCTAAAATCTGCACAAAAATATTTTGCCTTCAAATTCATACCGTGATCGTAGCATGCATTGACTCGACTCATATGACTGGGATTTCCATGAAAAAAATTGTGGGCCGAAAATGCGTGATCACTGTACATTTCTCTTCTGTTTCCTATTTATATTTATATTTTACCTCCTCAATTTAGCATTATGGACAGGGAAAGACCTAATCTAAAATCTGCACAAAAATATTTGGCCTTCAAATTCATACCGTGATCGTAGCATGCATGGACTCGACTCATATGACTGGGATTTCCATGATAAAGATTGTGGGCCGAAAATGGGTGATCACTGTACATTTCTATTCTGTTTCCTATTTATATTTATATTTTACCTCCTCAATTTAGCATTCTGGACAGGGAAAGACCTAATCTAAAATCTGTACAAAAATATTTTACTTTCAAATTCATACCGTGATCGTAGCATGCATGGACTCGACTCATATGACTGGGATTTCCATGAAAATGATGGTGGGCCGAAAATGGGTGATCACTGTATATTTCTCTTCTGTTTCCTATTTATATTTATATTTTACGTCCTCAATTTAGCATTATGGACAGTGAAAGACCAAATCTAACATCTGCAAAAAAATATTTTGCCTTCAAATTCATACCGTGATCGTAGCATGCATGGACTCTACTCATATGACTGGGATTTCCATGAAAAAGATTGTGGCCCGAAAATGGGTGATCACTGTACATTTCTCATCTGTATTCTATTTATATTTCTTTTTTACCTCCTCAATTTAGCATTATGGACAGGGAAAGACCTAATCTAAGCTCTGCACAAAAATATTTTGCCTTCAAATTCATACCGTGATCGTAGCATGCATGGACTCGACTCATATGACTGGGATTTCCATGAAAAAGATTGTGGGCCGAAAATGGGTGATCACTGTACATTTCTCTTCTATTTCCTATTCATATTTCTATTTTACGTCCTCAATTTAGCATTATGGACCTGGAAAAACCTAATCTTAGCTCTGCACAAAAAAATTTTGCCTTCAATTCATACCGTGATCGTAGCATGCATGGACTCGACTCATATGACTGGGATTTCCATGAAAAAGACTGTGGGCCGAAAATGGGTGATCACTGTACATTTCTCTTCTGTTTCCTATTTATATTTATATTTTACCTCCTCAATTTAGCATTATGGATAGGGAAAGACCGAATCTAAAATCTGCACAAAAATATTTTGCCTTCAAATTCATACCGTGATCGTAGCATGCATTGACTCGACTCATATGACTGGGATTTCCATGTAAAAAATTGTGGGCCGAAAATGCGTGATCACTGTATATTTCTCTTCTGTTTCCTATTTATATTTATATTTTACCCCTCAATTTAGCATTATGGAGACGGAAAGACCTAATTTAAGCTCTGCACAAAAATATTTTGCCTTCAAATTGATACCGTGAACGTAGAATGCATAGACTCGACACATATGACTGGGATTTCCATGAAAAAGGTTGTGGGCTGAAAATGGGTGATCACTGTACATTTTTCTTCTGTTTTCTATTCATTTTTCTATTTTACTTCCTCAATTTAGCATTATGGACCTGGAAAAACCTAATCTAAGCTCTGCACAAAAATATTTTGCATTCAATTCATACCGTGATCGTAGCATGCATGGATTCGACTCATATGACTGGGATTTCCATGAAAAAGATTGTGGGCAGAAAATGGGTGATCACTGTACATTTCTCTTCTGTTTCCTATTTATATTTATATTTTACCTCCTCAATTTAGCATTATGGACAGGGAAAGACCTAATCTAAGATCTGCACAAAAACATTTTGCCTTCAAATTCATACCGTGATCGTAGCATGCATGGACTCGACTCATATGACTGGGGTTTCCATGAAAAAGATTGTCGGCCGAAAATGGGTGATCAGTGTACATTTCTCTTCTGTTTCCTATTTATATTTATATTTTACCTCCTCAATTTAGCATTATGGACAGGGAAAGACCTAATCCAAGATTTGCACAAAAATATTTTGCCTTCAAATTCATACCGTGATCGTAGCATGCATGGACTCGACTCATATGACTGGGATTTCCATGAAAAAGATTGTGGGCAGAAAATGGATTATCACTGTACATTTCTCTTCTGTTTCCTATTTATATTTCTATTTTACCTCCTCAATTTAGCATTATGGACAGGGAAAGACCTAATCTCTGATCTGCACAAAAATATTTTGCCTTCAAATTCATACCGTGATCGTAGCATGCATGGACTCGACTCATATGACTGGGATTTCCATGAAAAAGATTGTGGGCCGAAAATGGGTGATCACTGTACATTTCTCTTCTGTTTCCTATTTACATTTATATTTTACCTCCTCAATTTAGCATTATGGACCTGGAAAAACCTAATCTAATCTCTGCACAAAAATATTTTGCCTTCAAATTCATACCGTGATCGTAGCATGCAGGGACTCAAATCATATGACTGGAATTTCCATGAAAAAGATTGTGGGCAGAAAATGGATTATCACTGTACATTTCTCTTCTGTTTCCTATTTATATTTGTATTTTACCTCCTCAATTTAGCATTATGGACACGGAAAGACCTAATCTAAGCTCTGCACAAAAATATTTTGCCTTCAAATTCATACCGTGATTGTAGCATGCATGGACTCGACTCATATGACAGGGATTTCCACGAAAAACATTGTGGGCCGAAAATGGGTGCTCACTGTACATTTCTCTTCTGTTTCCTATTTATATTTCTATTTTACCTCCTCAATTTAGCATTATGGAGAGGGAAAGACCTAATCTAAAATCTGCACAAAAATATTTTGCTTTCAAATTCATACCGTGATCATAGCATGCATGGACTCGACTCATATGACTGGGAATTCCATGAAAAAGATTGTGCACCGAAAATGGGTGATCACTGTACATTTCTCTTCTGTTTCCTATTTATATTTCTATTTTACCTCCTCAATTTAGCATTATGGACAGGGAAAGACCTAATCTAAAATCTGCACAAAAATATTTTTCTTTCAAATTCCTACCGTGATTGTAGCATGCATGGACTCGACTCATACAACTGGGATTTCCATGAAAAAGATTGTGGGCCGAAAATGGGTGATCACTGTACATTTCTCTTCTGTTTCCTATTTATATTTCTATTTTACCTCCTCAATTTAACATTATGGATAGGGAAAGATCTAATCTAAAATCTGCACAAAAATATTTTGCTTTCAAATTCATACCGTGATCATAGCATGCATGGACTGGACTCATATGACTGGGAATTCCATGAAAAAGATTGTGGACCGAAAATGGGTGATCACTGTACATTTCTCTTCTGTTTCCTATTTATATTTCTATATTAACTCCTCAATTTAGCATTATGGACAGGGAAAGACCTAATCTAAAATCTGCACAAAAATATTTTGGTTTCAAATTCATAGCGTGATCGTAGCATGCATGGACTCGACTCATATGACTGGGATTTCCATGAAAAAGATTGTGGTCGAAAATGGGTGATCACTGTACATTTCTCTTCTGTTTGCTATTTATATTTCTATTTTACTTCCTCAATTTAGCATTATGGATAGGGAAAGATCTAATCTAAGCTCTGCACAAAAATATTTTGCCTTCAAATTCATACCGTGATCGTAGCATGCATGGACTCGACTCATATAACTGGGATTTCTATGAAAAAGATTGTGGGCCGAAAATGGGTGATCACTGTACATTTCGCTTCTGTTTCCTATATATATTTCTATTTTGCTTCCTCAATTTAGCATTATGGACAGGGATAGACCTAATCTAAGCTCTGCACAAAAATATTTTCCCTTCAAATTCATACCGTGAGCGTAGCATGCATTGACTAGACTCATATGACTGGGATTTCCATGAAAAAGATTGTGGGCCGAAAATGGATGATCGCTGTACATTTCTCTTCTGTTTCCTATTTATATTTCTATTTTACCTCCTCAATTTAGCATTATGGATAGGGAAGGACCTAATCTAAAATCTGCACAAAAATATTTTGCCTTCAAATTCATACCGTGATCGGAGCATGCATTGACACGGCTCATATGACTGGGATTTCCATGAAAAAGATTGTGGGCCGAAAATGGGTGATCACTGTACATTTCTCTTCTGTTTCCTATTTATATTTATATTTTACCTCCTCAATTTAGCATTATGGACAGGGAAAGACCTAATCTAAAATCTGCACAAAAATATTTTTCTTTCAAATTCATACCGTGATCGTAGTATGCATGGACTCGACTCATGTGACTGGGATTTCCATGAAAAAGATTGTGGGCCGAAAATGGGTGATCACTGTACATTTCTCTTCTGTTTCCTATTTTTATTTCTATTTTACCTCCTCAATTTAGCATTATGGAGAGGGAAAGACCTAATCTAAAATCTGCACAAAAATATTTTGCTTTCAAATTCATTCCGTGATCATAGCATACATGGACTCGACTCATATGAGTGGGATTTCCATGAAAAAGATTGTGGACCGAAAATGGGTGATCACTGTACATTTCTATTCTGTTTCCTATTCATATTTATATTTTACCTCCTCAATTTAGCATTATGGACATGGAAAAACCTAATCTAAAATCTGCACAAAAATATTTTGCTTTCAAATTCATACCGTGATTGTAGCATGCATGGACTCGACTCATATGACTGGGATTTCCATGAAAAAGATTGTGGGCAGAAAATGGGTGATCGCTGTACATTTTTCTTCTGTTTCCTATTTCTATTTATATTTTAGCTCCTCAATTTAGCATTATGGACAGGGAAAGACCTAATCTAAAATCTGCACAAAAATATTTTGCTTTCAAATTCATACCGTGATGGTAGCATGCATGGACTCGACTCATATGACTGGGATTTCCATGAAAAAGATTGTGGGCCGAAAATGGGTGATCACTGTACATTTCTCTTCTGTTTCCTATTTATATTTCTATTTTCATTCCTCAATTTAGCATTATGGACAGGGAAAGACCTAATCTAAGCTCTGCACAAAAATATTTTGCCTTCAAATTCATACCGTGATCGGAGCATGCATTGACACGACTCATATGACTGGGATTTCCATGAAAAAGATTGTGGGCCCAAAATGGGTGATCACTGTACATTTCTCTTCTGTTTCCTATGTATATTTCTATTTTACCTCTTCAATTTAGCATTATGGACAGGGAAAGACCTAATCTAAAATCTGCACAAAAATATTTTGCCTTCAAATTCATACCGTGATCGTAGCAAGCATGGACGCGATTCATATGACTGGTATTTCCATAAAAAAGATTGTGGGCCGAAAATGGGTGATTACTGTACATTTCTCTTCTGTTTCCTATTTATATTTCTATATTATCTCCTCAATTTAGCATTATGGACAGGGAAAGACCTAATCTAAAATCTGCACAAAAATATTTTGCTTTCAAATTCATACCGTGATCATAGCATGCATGGACTCGACTCATATGACTGGGATTTCCATGAAAAAGATTGTGGGCCGAAAATGGGTGATCACTGTACATTTCTCTTCTATTTCCTATTTATATTTCTATTTTACCTCCTCAATTTAGCATTATGGACGGGGAAAGACCTAATGTAAAATCTGCAAAAAAATATGTTGCTTTCAAATTCATACCGTGATCGTAGCATGCATGGACTCGACTCATATGACTGGGATTTACATGAAAAAGATTGTGGGCCAAAAATGTTTGATCACTGTACATTTCTCTTCTTTTTCCTATTTATATTTCTATTTTACCTCCTCAATTTAGCATTATGGACAGGGACAGACCAAATCTAATATCTGCAAAAAATATTTTGCCTTCAAATTCATACCGTGATCGGAGCATGCATTGACACGGCTCATATGACTGGGATTTCCATGAAAAAGATTGTGGGCCGAAAATGGGTGATCACTGTACATTTCTCTTCTGTTTCCTATTTATATTTATATTTTACCTCCTCAATTTAGCATTATGGACAGGGAAAGATCTAATCTAAGCTCTGCACAAAAATATTTTGCCTTCAAATTCATACCGTGATCGTAGCATGCATGGACTCGACTCATATGGCTGGGATTTCTATGAAAAAGATTGTGGGCCGAAAATGGGTGATCACTGTACATTTCGCTTCTGTTTCCTATATATATTTCTATGTTGCTTCCTCAATTTAGCATTATGGACAGGGAAAGACCTAATCTAAGCTCTGCACAAAAATATTTTGCCTTCAAATTCATACCGTGAGCGTAGCATGCATGGACTCAACTCATATGACTGGGATTTCCATGAAAAAGATTGTGGGCCGAAAATGGGTGATCACTGTACATTTCTCTTCTGTTTCCTATTTATATTTCTATTTTACTTCTTCAATTTAGCATTATGGACAGGGAAAGACCTAATCTAAAAGCTGCACAAAAATATTTTGCCTTCAAATTCATACTGTGATCGTAGCATGCATGGACTCGACTCATATGACTGGGATTTCCATCAAAAAAAATTTGGGCCGAAAATGCGTGATCACTGTACATTTCTTTTCTGGTTCCTATTTATATTTATATTTTACCTCCTCAATTTAGCATTATGGACAGTGAAAGACCTAATCTAAGCTCTGCACAAAAATATTTTTCCTTCAAATTCATTCCGTGATCGTAGCATACATGAACTCGACTCATATGACTGGGATTTCCATGAAAAAGATTGTGGGCCGAAAATGGGTGATCACTGTACAATTCTCTTCTGTTTCCTATTTATATTTATATTTTACCTCCTCAATTTAGCATTATGGACAGGGAAAGACCTAATCTAAAATCTGCACAAAAATATTTTGCTTTCAAATTCATACCGTGATCGTAGCATGCATTGACTCGACTCATATGACTGGGATTTCCATGAAAAAGATTGTGGGCCGAAAATGGATGATCGCTGTACATTTCTCTTCTGTTTCCTATTTATATTTCTATTTTACCACCTCAATTTAGCATTATGGATAGGGAAGGACCTAATCTAAAATCTGCACAAAAATATTTTGCCTTCAAATTCATACCGTGATCGGAGCATGCATTGACACGGCTCATATGACTGGGATTTCCATGAAAAAGATTGTGGGCCGAAAATGGGTGATCACTGTACATTTCTCTTCTGTTTCCTATTTATATTTATATTTTACCTCCTCAATTTAGCATTATGGACAGGGAAAGTCCTAATCTAAAATCTGCACAAAAATATTTTTCTTTCAAATTCATACCGTGATCGTAGTATGCATGGACTCGACTCATATGACTGGGATTTCCTTGAAAAAGATTGTCGGCCGAAAATGGGTGATCACTGTACATTTCTCTTCTGTTTCCTATTTTTATTTCTATTTTACCTCCTCAATTTAGCATTATTGAGAGGGAAAGACCTAATCTTAAATCTGCACAAAAATATTTTGCCATCAAATTCATACCGTGATCGTAGCATGCATGGACACGACTCATATGACTGGGATTTCCATTTAAAAGATTGTGGACAGAAAATGGGTGATCACTGTACATTTCTCTTCTGTTTCCTATTTATATTCCTATTTTACCTCATCAATTTAGCATTATGGACATGGAAAGACCTAATCTAAAATCTGCACAAAAATATTTTGCCTTCAAATTCATACTGTGATCGTAGCATGCATGGACTCGACTCATATGACTGGGATTTCCATGAAAAAGATTGTGGGCCGAAAATAGGTGATCACTGTACATTTGCTTCTGTTTCCTATTTATATTTTTATATTACCTCCTCAATTTAGCATTATGGACAGGGAAAGACCTAATCTAAGATCTGCACAAAAATATTTTGCCTTCAAATTCATACCGTGATCGTAGCATGCATGGACTCGACTCATATGACTGGGATTTCCATGAAAAAATTTCTGGGCCGAAAATGGGTGATCACTGTACATTTCTCTTCTGTTTCCTATTTATATTTCTATTTTACCTCCTCAATTTCGCATTATGGCCAGGGAAAGACCTAATCTAAGATCTGCACAAAAATATTTTTCCTTCAAATTCATACCGTGATCGTAGGATGCATGGACTCGACTCATATGACTGGGATTTCCATGAAAAAGATTGTGGCCCAAAAATGGGTGATCACTGTACATTTCTCTTCTGTTTCCTATTTATATTTCTATTTTACCTCCTCAATTTAGCATTATGGACAGGGAAAGACCTAATCTAAAATCTGCACAAAAATATTTTGCCTTCAAATTCATACCGTGAACGTAGCATGCATGGACTCGACTCATATGACTGGGATTTCCATGAAAAAGATTGTGGGCCGAAAATGGGTGACCACTGTACATTTCTCTTCTGTTTCCTATTTATATTTATATTTTACCTCCTCAATTTAGCATTATGGACAGGGAATGACCTAATCTAAGATCTGCACAAAACTATTTTGCCTTCAATTTCATACCGTGATCGTAGCATGCATGGACTCGACTCATATGACTGGGATTTCAATGAAAAAGATTGTGGGCCGAAAATGGGTGATCACTGTACATTTCTCTTCTGTTTCCTATTTATATTTATATTTTAGCTCCTCAATCTTGCATTATGGACTGGGAAAGACCTAATCTCTGATCTGCACAAAAATTTTTTTCCCTTCAATTTCATACCGTGATCGTAGCATGCATGGACTCGACTCATATGACTGGGATTTCCATAAAAAAGATTGTGGGCTGAAAATAGATGATCACTGTACATTTCTCTTCTGTTTCCTATTTATATTTCTATTTTACCTCCTCAATTTAGCATTATGAACAGGCAAAGACCTAATCTCTGATCTGCACAAAAATATTTTGCCTTCAAATTCATACCGTGATCGTAGCATGCATGGACTCGACTCATATGACTGGGATTTCCTTGAAAAAGATTGTGGGCCGAAAATCGGTGATCACTGTACATTTCTCTTCTGTTTCCTATTTATATTTATATTTTACCTCCTCAATTTAGCATTATGGACAGGGAAAGGCCTAATCTAAAATCTGCACAAAGATATTTTGCCTTCAAATTCATACCGTGATCGTAGCATGCATGGACTCGACTCATATGACTGGGATTTCCATTAAAAAATTTCTGGGCCGAAAATGGCTGATCACTGTACATTTCTCTTCTGTTTCCTATTTATATTTCTATTTTACCTCCTCAATTTAGCATTATGGACAGGGAAAGACCTAATCTAAGCTCTGCAAAAAAATATTTTGCCCTCAAATTCATGCCGTGATCGTAGCATGCATGGACTCGACTCATATGACTGGGATTTCCATGAAAAAGATTGTGGGCCGAAAATGGGTGATCACTGTACATTTCTCTTCTGTTTCCTATTTATATTTCTATTTTACCTCCTCAATTTAGCATTATGGCCAGGGAAAGACCTAATATAAGATCTGCACGAAAATATTTTGCCTTCAAATTCATACCGTGATCATAGCATACATGGACTCGACTCATATGACTGGGATTTCCATGAAAAAGATTGTGGGCCAAAAATGCATGATCATTATAAATTTCTCTTCTGTTTCCTATTTATATTTATATTTTACCTCCTCAATTTAGCATTATGGCCAGGGAAAGACCTACTCTAAGCTCTGCACAAAAATATTTTTCCTTCAAATTCATACCGTGATCGTAGAATGCATGGACTCGACTCATATGACTGGGATTTCCATGAAAAAGATTGTGGGCCGAAAATAGGTGATCACTGTACATTTCTCTTCTGTTTCCTATTTAATTTTCTATTTTACATCCTCAATTTAGCATTATGGACAGGGAACGACCTAATCTAAGATTTGCACAAAAATATTTTGCTTCAAATTCATACCGCGATCGTAGAATGCATGGACTCGACTCATATGACTGGGATTTCCATGAAAAAGATTGTGGGCCGAAAATGGGTGATCACTGAACATTTCTCTTCTGTTTCCTATTTATATTTATATTTTACCTCCTCAATTTAGCATTATGGACAGGGAAAGGCCTAATCTAAAATCTGCACAAAAATATTTTGCCTTCAAATTCATACCGTGATCGTAGCATGCATGGACTCGACTCATATGACTGGGATTTCCTTGAAAAAGATTGTGGGCCGAAAATCGGTGATCACTGTACATTTCTCTTCTGTTTCCTATTTATATTTCTATTTTACCTCCTCAATTTAGCATTATGGACAGGGAAAGGCCTAATCTAAAATCTGCACAAAAATATTTTGCCTTCAAATTCATACCGTGATCGTAGCATGCATGGACTCGACTCATATGACTGGGATTTCCATGAAAAAGATTGTGGGCCGAAAATCGGTGATCACCGTACATTTGCTTCTGTTTCCTATTTATATTTCTATTTTACCTCCTCAATTTAGCATTATGGACAGGGAAAGACCTAATCTAAGATCTGCACAAAAATATTTTGCCTTCAAATTCATACCGTGATCGTAGCATGCATGGACTCGACTCATATGACTGGGATTTCCATGAAAAAATTTCTGGGCCGAAAATGGGTGATCACTGTACATTTCTCTTCTGTTTCCTATTTATATTTATATTTTACCTCCTCAATTTAGCATTATGGACAGGGATAGACCTAATCTAAGATCTGCAAAAAAATATTTTGCCCTCAAATTCATGCCGTGATCGTAGCATGCATGGACTCGACTCATATGACTGGGATTTCCATGAAAATGATTGTGGGCCGAAAATGGGTGATCACTGTACATTTCTCTTCTGTTTCCTATTTATATTTCTATTTTACCTCCTCAATTTAGCATTATGGCCAGGGAAAGACCTAATCTAAGCTCTGCACAAAAATATTTTGCCTTCAAATTCATACCGTGATCGTAGCATGCATGGACTCGACTCATATGACTGGGATTTCCATGAAAAAGATTGTGGGCCGAAAATGGGTGATCACTGTACATTTCTCTTCTGTTTCCTATTTATATTTCTATTTTACCTCCTCAATTTAGCATTATGGACAGGGAAAGACCTAATCTAAAATCTGCGCAAAAATATTTTGCCTTCAAATTCATACCGTGATCGTAGCATGCATGGACTCGACTCATATGACTGGGATTTCCATGAAAAAGATTGTGGGCCTAAAATGGGTGATCACTGTACATTTCTCTTCTGTTTCCTATTTATATTTCTATTTTACCTCCTCAATTTAGCATTATGGACAGGGAAAGACCTAATCTCTGATCTGCACGAAAATATTTTGCCTTCAAATTCATACCGTCATCGTAGCATGCATGGACCCGACTCATATGACTGGGATTTCCATGAAAAAGATTGTGGGCCGAAAATGGGTGATCACTGTACATTTCTCTTCTGTTTCCTATTTATATTTCTATTTTACCTCCTCAATTTAGCATTATGGCCAGGGAAAGACCTACTCTAAGCTCTGCACAAAAATATTTTTCCTTCAAATTCATACCGTGATAGTAGAATGCATGGACTCGACTCATATGACTGGGATTTCCATGAAAAAGATTGTGGGCCGAAAATGGGTGATCACTGTACATTTCTATTCTGTTTCCTATTTATATTTCTATTATACCTCCTCAATTTAGCATTATGGCCAGGGAAAGACCTAATATAAGATCTGCACGAAAATATTTTGCCTTCAAATTCATACCGTGATTGTAGCATACATGGACTCGACTCATATGACTGGGATTTCCATGAAAAAGATTGTGGGCCGAAAATGGGTGATCACTGTACATTTCTATTCTGTTTCGTATTTATATTTCTATTTTACCTCCTCAATTTAGCATTATGGCCAGGGAAAGACCTACTCTAAGCTCTGCACAAAAATATTTTTCCTTCAAATTCATACCGTGATCGTAGAATGCATGGACTCGACTCATATGACTGGGATTTCCATGAAAAAGATTGTGGGCCGAAAATGGGTGATCACTGTACATTTCTATTCTGTTTCCTATTTATATTTCTATTATACCTCCTCAATTTAGCATTATGGCCAGGGAAAGACCTAATAAAAGATTTGCACAAAAATATTTTGCTTCAATTTCATACCGTGATCGTAGCATGCATGGACTCGACTCATATGACTGGGATTTCAATGAAAAAGATTGTGGGCCGAAAATGGGTGATCACTGTACATTTCTCTTCTGTTTCCTATTTATATTTATATTTTAGCTCCTCAATCTTGCATTATGGACTGGGAAAGACCTAATCTCTGATCTGCACAAAAATTTTTTTCCCTTCAATTTCATACCGTGATCGTAGCATGCATGGACTCGACTCATATGACTGGGATTTCCATAAAAAAGATTGTGGGCTGAAAATAGATGATCACTGTACATTTCTCTTCTGTTTCCTATTTATATTTCTATTTTACCTCCTCAATTTAGCATTATGAACAGGGAAAGACCTAATCTCTGATCTGCACAAAAATATTTTGCCTTCAAATTCATACCGTGATCGTAGCATGCATGGACTCGACTCATATGACTGGGATTTCCTTGAAAAAGATTGTGGGCCGAAAATCGGTGATCACTGTACATTTCTCTTCTGTTTCCTATTTATATTTATATTTTACCTCCTCAATTTAGCATTATGGACAGGGAAAGGCCTAATCTAAAATCTGCACAAAGATATTTTGCCTTCAAATTCATACCGTGATCGTAGCATGCATGGACTCGACTCATATGACTGGGATTTCCATGAAAAAATTTCTGGGCCGAAAATGGCTGATCACTGTACATTTCTCTTCTGTTTCCTATTTATATTTCTATTTTACCTCCTCAATTTAGCATTATGGACAGGGAAAGATTTAATCTAAGCTCTGCAAAAAAATATTTTGCCCTCAAATTCATGCCGTGATCGTAGCATGCATGGACTCGACTCATATGACTGGGATTTCCATGAAAAAGATTGTGGGCCGAAAATGGGTGATCACTGTACATTTCTCTTCTGTTTCCTATTTATATTTCTATTTTACCTCCTCAATTTAGCATTATGGCCAGGGAAAGACCTAATATAAGATCTGCACGAAAATATTTTGCCTTCAAATTCATACCGTGATCATAGCATACATGGACTCGACTCATATGACTGGGATTTCCATGAAAAAGATTGTGGGCCAAAAATGCATGATCATTATAAATTTCTCTTCTGTTTCCTATTTATATTTATATTTTACCTCCTCAATTTAGCATTATGGCCAGGGAAAGACCTACTCTAAGCTCTGCACAAAAATATTTTTCCTTCAAATTCATACCGTGATCGTAGAATGCATGGACTCGACTCATATGACTGGGATTTCCATGAAAAAGATTGTGGGCCGAAAATAGGTGATCACTGTACATTTCTCTTCTGTTTCCTATTTAATTTTCTATTTTACATCCTCAATTTAGCATTATGGACAGGGAACGACCTAATCTAAGATTTGCACAAAAATATTTTGCTTCAAATTCATACCGCGATCGTAGAATGCATGGACTCGACTCATATGACTGGGATTTCCATGAAAAAGATTGTGGGCCGAAAATGGGTGATCACTGAACATTTCTCTTCTGTTTCCTATTTATATTTATATTTTACCTCCTCAATTTAGCATTATGGACAGGGAAAGGCCTAATCTAAAATCTGCACAAAAATATTTTGCCTTCAAATTCATACCGTGATCGTAGCATGCATGGACTCGACTCATATGACTGGGATTTCCTTGAAAAAGATTGTGGGCCGAAAATCGGTGATCACTGTACATTTCTCTTCTGTTTCCTATTTATATTTCTATTTTACCTCCTCAATTTAGCATTATGGACAGGGAAAGGCCTAATCTAAAATCTGCACAAAAATATTTTGCCTTCAAATTCATACCGTGATCGTAGCATGCATGGACTCGACTCATATGACTGGGATTTCCATGAAAAAGATTGTGGGCCGAAAATCGGTGATCACCGTACATTTGCTTCTGTTTCCTATTTATATTTCTATTTTACCTCCTCAATTTAGCATTATGGACAGGGAAAGACCTAATCTAAGATCTGCACAAAAATATTTTGCCTTCAAATTCATACCGTGATCGTAGCATGCATGGACTCGACTCATATGACTGGGATTTCCATGAAAAAATTTCTGGGCCGAAAATGGGTGATCACTGTACATTTCTCTTCTGTTTCCTATTTATATTTATATTTTACCTCCTCAATTTAGCATTATGGACAGGGATAGACCTAATCTAAGATCTGCAAAAAAATATTTTGCCCTCAAATTCATGCCGTGTTCGTAGCATGCATGGACTCGACTCATATGACTGGGATTTCCATGAAAATGATTGTGGGCCGAAAATGGGTGATCACTGTACATTTCTCTTCTGTTTCCTATTTATATTTCTATTTTACCTCCTCAATTTAGCATTATGGCCAGGGAAAGACCTAATCTAAGCTCTGCACAAAAATATTTTGCCTTCAAATTCATACCGTGATCGTAGCATGCATGGACTCGACTCATATGACTGGGATTTCCATGAAAAAGATTGTGGGCCGAAAATGGGTGATCACTGTACATTTCTCTTCTGTTTCCTATTTATATTTCTATTTTACCTCCTCAATTTAGCATTATGGACAGGGAAAGACCTAATCTAAAATCTGCGCAAAAATATTTTGCCTTCAAATTCATACCGTGATCGTAGCATGCATGGACTCGACTCATATGACTGGGATTTCCATGAAAAAGATTGTGGGCCTAAAATGGGTGATCACTGTACATTTCTCTTCTGTTTCCTATTTATATTTCTATTTTACCTCCTCAATTTAGCATTATGGACAGGGAAAGACCTAATCTCTGATCTGCACGAAAATATTTTGCCTTCAAATTCATACCGTCATCGTAGCATGCATGGACCCGACTCATATGACTGGGATTTCCATGAAAAAGATTGTGGGCCGAAAATGGGTGATCACTGTACATTTCTCTTCTGTTTCCTATTTATATTTCTATTTTACCTCCTCAATTTAGCATTATGGCCAGGGAAAGACCTACTCTAAGCTCTGCACAAAAATATTTTTCCTTCAAATTCATACCGTGATAGTAGAATGCATGGACTCGACTCATATGACTGGGATTTCCATGAAAAAGATTGTGGGCCGAAAATGGGTGATCACTGTACATTTCTATTCTGTTTCCTATTTATATTTCTATTATACCTCCTCAATTTAGCATTATGGCCAGGGAAAGACCTAATATAAGATCTGCACGAAAATATTTTGCCTTCAAATTCATACCGTGATTGTAGCATACATGGACTCGACTCATATGACTGGGATTTCCATGAAAAAGATTGTGGGCCGAAAATGGGTGATCACTGTACATTTCTATTCTGTTTCGTATTTATATTTCTATTTTACCTCCTCAATTTAGCATTATGGCCAGGGAAAGACCTACTCTAAGCTCTGCACAAAAATATTTTTCCTTCAAATTCATACCGTGATCGTAGAATGCATGGACTCGACTCATATGACTGGGATTTCCATGAAAAAGATTGTGGGCCGAAAATGGGTGATCACTGTACATTTCTATTCTGTTTCCTATTTATATTTCTATTATACCTCCTCAATTTAGCATTATGGCCAGGGAAAGACCTAATAAAAGATTTGCACAAAAATATTTTGCTTCAAATTCATACCGCGATCGTAGAATGCATGGACTCGACTCATATGACTGGGCTTTCCATGAAAAAGATTGTGGGCCGAAAATGGGTGATCACTGTACATTTCTCTTCTGTTTCTTATTTATATTTATATTTTACCTCCTCAATTTAGCATTATGGCCAGGGAAAGACCTAATCTAAGCTCTGCACAAAAATATTTTGCCTTCAAATTCATACCGTGATCGTAGCATGCATGGACTCGACTCATATGACTGGGATTTCCTTAAAAAAGATTGTCGGCTGAAAATAGATGATCACTGTACATTTATCTTCTGTTTCCTATTTATATTTCTATTTTACCTCCTCAATTTAGCATTATGAACAGGGAATGACCTAATCTAAGATCTGCACAACAATATTTTGCCTTCAAATTCATACCGTGATCGTAGCATGCATGGACTCGACTCATATGACTGGGATTTCCATGAAAAAGATTGTGGGCCAAAAATGGGTGATCACTGTACATTTCTCTTCTGTTTCCTATTTATATTTCTTTTTTACCTCCTCAATTTAGCATTATGGACAGGGAAAGACCTAATCTCTGATCTGCACAAAAATATTTTGCCTTCAAATTCATACCGTGATCGTAGCATGCATGGACTCAACTCATATGACTGGGATTTCCTTAAAAAAGATTGTGGGCTGAAAATAGATGATCACTGTACATTTATCTTCTGTTTCCTATTTATATTTCTATTTTACCTCCTCAATTTAGCATTATGAACAGGGAATGACCTAATCTAAGATCTGCACAAAAATATTTTGCCTTCAAATTCATACCGTGATCGTAGCATGCATGGACACGACTCATATGACTGGGATTTCCATGAAAAAGATTGTGGGCCGAAAATGGGTGATCACTGTACATTTCTCTTCTGTTTCCTATTTATATTTCTATTTTACCTCCTCAATTTAGCATTATGGCCAGGGATAGACCTACTCTAATCTCTGCACAAAAATATTTTTCCTTCAAATTCATACCGTGATCGTAGAATGCATGGACTCGACTCATATGACTGGGATTTCCATGAAAAAGATTGTGGGCCGAAAATAGGTGATCACTGTACATTTCTCTTCTGTTTCCTATTTATATTTATATTTTACATCCTCAATTTAGCATTATGGACAGGGAACGACCTAATCTAAGATTTGCACAAAAATATTTTGCTTCAAATTCATACCGCGATCGTAGAATGCATGGACTCGACTCATATGACTGGGATTTCCATGAAAAAGATTGTGGGCCGAAAATGGGTGATCACTGTACATTTCTCTTCTGTTTCCTATTTATATTTATATTTTACCTCCTCAATTTAGCATTATGGCCAGGGAAAGACATAATCTAAGCTCTGCACAAAAATATTTTGCCTTCAAATTCATACCGTGATCGTAGCATGCATGGACTCGACTCATATGACTGGGATTTCCATAAAAAAGATTGCGGGCTGAAAATAGATGATCACTGTACATTTATCTTCTGTTTCCTATTTATATTTCTATTTTACCTCCTCAATTTAGCATTATGAACAGGGAATGACCTAATCTAAGATCTCCACAAAAATATTTTGCCTTCAAATTCATACCGTGATCGTAGCATGCATGGACTCGACTCATATGACTGGGATTTCCATGAAAAAGATTGTGGGCCAAAAATGGGTGATCACTGTACATTTCTCTTCTGTTTCCTATTTATATTTCTATTTTACCTCCTCAATTTAGCATTATGAACAGGGAATGACCTAATCTAAGATCTGCACAAAAATATTTTGCCTTCAAATTCATACCGTGATCGTAGCATGCATGGACACGACTCATATGACTGGGATTTCCATGAAAAAGATTGTGGGCCGAAAATGGGTGATCACTGTACATTTCTCTTCTGTTTCCTATTTATATTTCTATTTTACCTCCTCAATTTAGCATTATGGCCAGGGATAGACCTACTCTAATCTCTGCACAAAAATATTTTTCCTTCAAATTCATACCGTGATCGTAGAATGCATGGACTCGACTCATATGACTGGGATTTCCATGAAAAAGATTGTGGGCCGAAAATAGGTGATCACTGTACATTTCTCTTCTGTTTCCTATTTATATTTATATTTTACATCCTCAATTTAGCATTATGGACAGGGAACGACCTAATCTAAGATTTGCACAAAAATATTTTGCTTCAAATTCATACCGCGATCGTAGAATGCATGGACTCGACTCATATGACTGGGATTTCCATGAAAAAGATTGTGGGCCGAAAATGGGTGATCACTGTACATTTCTCTTCTGTTTCCTATTTATATTTATATTTTACCTCCTCAATTTAGCATTATGGCCAGGGAAAGACATAATCTAAGCTCTGCACAAAAATATTTTGCCTTCAAATTCATACCGTGATCGTAGCATGCATGGACTCGACTCATATGACTGGGATTTCCATAAAAAAGATTGCGGGCTGAAAATAGATGATCACTGTACATTTATCTTCTGTTTCCTATTTATATTTCTATTTTACCTCCTCAATTTAGCATTATGAACAGGGAATGACCTAATCTAAGATCTCCACAAAAATATTTTGCCTTCAAATTCATACCGTGATCGTAGCATGCATGGACTCGACTCATATGACTGGGATTTCCATGAAAAAGATTGTGGGCCAAAAATGGGTGATCACTGTACATTTCTCTTCTGTTTCCTATTTATATTTCTTTTTTACCTCCTCAATTTAGCATTATGGACAGGGAAAGACCTAATCTCTGATCTGCACAAAAATATTTTGCCTTCAAATTCATACCGTGATCGTAGCATGCATGGACTCGAGTCATATGACTGGGATTTCCATGAAAAAGATTGTGGGCCAAAAATGGGTGATCACTGTACATTTCTCTTCTGTTTCCTATTTATATTTCTATTTTACCTACTAAATTTAGCATTATGGACAGGGAATGACCTAATCTAAGATCTGCACAAAAATATTTTGCCTTCAAATTCATACCGTGATCGTAGCATGCATGGACACGACTCATATGACTGGGATTTCCATGAAAAAGATTGTGGGCCGAAAATGGGTGATCACTGTACATTTCTCTTCTGTTTCCTATTTATATTTCTATTTTACCTCCTCAATTGGGCATTATGGACAGGGAAAGACCTAATCTAATATCTGCACAAAAATATTTTGCCTTCAAATTCATACCGTGATCGTAGCATGCATGAACTCGACTCATATGACTGGGATTTCCATGAAAAAGATTGTAGGCCGAAAATGGGTGATCACTGTATATTTCTCTTCTGTTTCCTATTTATATTTCTATTATACCTCCTCAATTTAGCATTATGGCCAGGGAAAGATCTAATATAAGATCTGCACGAAAATATTTTGCCTTCAATTTCATACCGTGATCGTAGCATACATGGACTCGACTCATATGACTGGGATTTCCATGAAAAAGATTGTGGGCCGAAAATGGGTGATCACTGTACATTTCTATTCTGTTTCCTATTTATATTTCTATTTTACCTCCTCAATTTAGCATTATGGCCAGGGAAAGTCCTAATATAATATCTGCACGAAAATATTTTGCCTTCAAATTCATACCGTGATCGTAGCATACATGGACTCGACTCATATGACTGGGATTTCCATGAAAAAGATTGTGGGCCGAAAATGGGTGATCACTGTACATTTCTATTCAGTTTCCTATTTATATTTCTAGTTTACCTCCTCAATTTAGCATTATGGCCAGGGAAAGACCTACTCTAAGCTCTGCACAAAAATATTTTTCCTTCAAATTCATACCGTGATCGTAGAATGCATGGACTCGACTCATATGACTGGGATTTCCATGAAAAAGATTGTGGGCCGAAAATGGGTGATCACTGTACATTTCTATTCTGTTTCCTATTTATATTTCTATTATACCTCTTCAATTTAGCATTATGGCCAGGGAAAGACCTAATATAAGATCTGCACGAAAATATTTTGCCTTCAAATACATACCGTGATCGTAGCATACATGGACTCGACTCATATGACTGGGATTTCCATGAAAAAGATTGTGGGCCGAAAATGGGTGATCACTGTACATTTCTATTCTGTTTCCTATTTATATTTCTATTTTACCTCCTCAATTTAGCATTATGGCCAGGGAAAGACCTACTCTAAGCTCTGCACAAAAATATTTTTCCTTCAAATTCATACCGTGATCGTAGAATGCATGGACTCAACTCATATGACTGGGATTTCCATGAAAAAGATTGTGGGCCGAAAATACGTGATCACTGTACATTTCTCTTCTGTTTCCTATTTATATTTCTATTTTACATCCTCAATTCAGCATTATGGACAGGGAACGACCTAATCTAAGATTTGCACAAAAATATTTTGCTTCAAATTCATACCGCGATCGTAGAATGCATGGACTCGACTCATATGACTGGGATTTCCATGAAAAAGATTGTGGGCCGAAAATGGGTGATCACTGTACATTTCTCTTCTGTTTCCTATTTATATTTATATTTTACCTCCTCAATTTAGCATTATGGCCAGGGAAATACCTAATCTAAGCTCTGCACAAAAATATTTTGCCTTCAAATTCATACCGTGATCGTAGCATGCATGGACTCGACTCATATGACTGGGATTTCCATAAAAAAGATTGTGGGCTGAAAATAGATGATCACTGTACATTTCTCTTCTGTTTCCTATTTATATTTCTTTTTTACCTCCTTAATTTAGCATTATGGACAGGGAAAGACCTAATGTCTGATCTGCACAAAAATATTTTGCCTTCAAATTCATACCGTGATCGTAGCATGCATGGACTCGACTCATATGACTGGGATTTCCATGAAAAAGATTGTGGGCCGAAAATAGGTGATCACTGTACATTTCTCTTCTGTTTCCTATTTATATTTCTATTTTACATCCTCAATTTAGCATTATGGACAGGGAACGACCTAATCTAAGATTTGCACAAAAATATTTTGCTTCAAATTCATACCGCGATCGTAGAATGCATGGACTCGACTCATATGACTGGGATTTCCATGAAAAAGATTGTGGGCCGAAAATAGGTGATCACTGTACATTTCTCTTCTGTTTCCTATTTATATTTATATTTTACCTCCTCAATTTAGCATTATGGCCAGGGAAAGACATAATCTAAGCTCTGCACAAAAATATTTTGCCTTCAAATTCATACCGTGATCGTAGCATGCATGGACTCGACCCATATGACTGGGATTTCCATAAAAAAGATTGTGGGCTGAAAATAGATGATCACTGTACATTTATCGTCTGTTTCCTATTTATATTTCTATTTTACCTCCTCAATTTAGCATTATGAACAGGGAATGACCTAATCTAAGATCTCCACAAAAATATTTTGCCTTCAAATTCATACCGTGATTTTAGCATGCATGGACTCGACTCATATGACTGGGATTTCCATGAAAAAGATTGTGGGCCAAAATTGGGTGATCACTGTACATTTCTCTTCTGTTTCCTATTTATATTTCTTTTTTACCTCCTCAATTTAGCATTATGGACAGGGAAAGACCTAATCTCTGATCTGCACAAAAATATTTTGCCTTCAAATTCATACCGTGATCGTAGCATGCATGGACTCGACTCATATGACTGGGATTTCCATGAAAAAGATTGTGGGCCGAAAATGGGTGATCACTGTACATTTCTCTTCTGTTTCCTATTTATTTCTATTTTACCTCCTCAATTTAGCATTATGAACAGGGAATGACCTAATCTAAGATCTGCACAAAAATATTTTGCCTTCAAATTCATACCGTGATCGTAGCATGCATGGACACGACTCATATGACTGGGATTTCCATGAAAAAGATTGTGGGCCGAAAATGGGTGATCACTGTACATTTCTCTTCTGTTTCCTATTTATATTTCTATTTTACCTCCTCAATTGGGCATTATGGACAGGGAAAGACCTAATCTAATATCTGCACAAAAATATTTTGCCTTCAAATTCATACCGTGATCGTAGCATGCATGAACTCGACTCATATGACTGGGATTTCCATGAAAAAGATTGTAGGCCGAAAATGGGTGATCACTGTATATTTCTCTTCTGTTTCCTATTTATATTTCTATTATACCTCCTCAATTTCGCATTAAGGCCAGGGAAAGACCTAATATAAGATCTGCACGAAAATATTTTGCCTTCAATTTCATACCGTGATCGTAGCATACATGGACTCGACTCATATGACTGGGATTTCCATGAAAAAGATTGTGGGCCGAAAATGGGTGATCACTGTACATTTCTATTCAGTTTCCTATTTATATTTCTAGTTTACCTCCTCAATTTAGCATTATGGCCAGGGAAAGACCTACTCTAAGTTCTGCACAAAAATATTTTTCCTTCAAATTCATACCGTGATCGTAGAATGCATGGACTCGACTCATATGACTGGGATTTCCATGAAAAAGATTGTGGGCCGAAAATGGGTGATCACTGTACATTTCTATTCTGTTTCCTATTTATATTTCTATTTTACCTCCTCAATTTAGCATTATGGCCAGGGAAGACCTAATATAAGATCTGCACGAAAATATTTTGCCTTCAAATTCATACCGTGATCGTAGCATACATGGACTCGACTCATATGACTGGGATTTCCATGAAAAAGATTGTGGGCCGAAAATGGGTGATCACTGTACATTTCTATTCTGTTTCCTATTTATATTTCTATTTTACCTCCTCAATTTAGCATTATGGCCAGGGAAAGACCTACTCTAAACTCTGCACAAAAATATTTTTCCTTCAAATTCATACCGTGATCGTAGAATGCATGGACTCGACTCATATGACTGGGATTTCCATGAAAAAGATTGTGGGCCGAAAATGGGTGATCACTGTACATTTCTATTCTGTTTCCTATTTATATTTCTATTATACCTCTTCAATTTAGCATTATGGCCAGGGAAAGACCTAATATAAGATCTGCACGAAAATATTTTGCCTTCAAATACATACCGTGATCGTAGCATACATGGACTCGACTCATATGACTGGGATTTCCATGAAAAAGATTGTGGGCCGAAAATGGGTGATCACTGTACATTTCTATTCTGTTTCCTATTTATATTTCTATTTTACCTCCTCAATTTAGCATTATGGCCAGGGAAAGACCTACTCTAAGCTCTGCACAAAAATATTTTTGCTTCAAATTCATACCGTGATCGTAGAATGCATGGACTCGACTCATATGACTGGGATTTCCATGAAAAAGATTGTGGGCCGAAAATGGGTGATCACTGTACATTTCTCTTCTGTTTCCTATTTATATTTATATTTTACCTCCTCAATTTAGCATTATGGCCAGGGAAATACCTAATCTAAGCTCTGCACAAAAATATTTTGCCTTCAAATTCATACCGTGATCGTAGCATGCATGGACTCGACTCATATGACTGGGATTTCCATAAAAAAGATTGTGGGCTGAAAATAGATGATCACTGTACATTTCTCTTCTGTTTCCTATTTATATTTCTTTTTTACCTCCTTAATTTAGCATTATGGACAGGGAAAGACCTAATCTCTGATCTGCACAAAAATATTTTGCCTTCAAATTCATACCGTGATCGTAGCATGCATGGACTCGACTCATATGACTGGGATTTCCATGAAAAAGATTGTGGGCCGAAAATCGGTGATCACTGTACATTTCTCTTCTGTTTCCTATTTATATTTCTATTTTACCTCGTAAATTTAGCATTATGGAGAGGGAAAGACCTAATCTAAAATCTGTAAAAAAATATTTTGCTTTCAAATTCATACCGTGATCGTAGCATGCATGGACTCGACTCATATGACTGGGATTTCCATGAAAATGATGGTTGGCCGTAAATTGGTGATCACTGTATATTTCTCTTCTGTTTCCTATTTATATTTATATTTTACCTCCTCAATTTAGCATTATGGACAGGGAAAGACCAAATCTAAAATCTGTACAAAAATATTTTGCTTTCAAATTCATACCCTGATCGTAGCATGCATGGACTCGACTCATATGACTGGGATTTCCATGAAAAAGATTGTGGGCCGAAAATGGGTGATCACTGTACATTTCTCTTCTGTTTCCAATATATATTTATATATTACCTCCTCAATTTAGCATTATGGACAGGGAAAGACCTAATCTAAGATCTGCACAAAAATATTTTGCCTTCAAATTCATACCGTGATCGTAGCATGCATGGAGTCGACTCATATGACTGGGATTTCCATGAAAAAGATTGTGGGACGAAAATGGATGATCACTGTACATTTCTCTTCTGTTTCCTATTTATATTTCTATTTTACCTCGTAAATTTAGCATTATGGAGAGGGAAAGACCTAATCTAAAATCTGTACAAAAATATTTTGCTTTCAAATTCATACCGTGATCGTAGCATGCATGGACTCGACTCATATGACTGGGATTTCCATGAAAATGATGGTTGGCCGTAAATTGGTGATCACTGTATATTTCTCTTCTGTTTCCTATTCATATTTATATTTTACCTCCTCAATTTAGCATTATGGACAGGGAAAGACCAAATCTAAAATCTGTACAAAAATATTTTGCTTTCAAATTCATACCCTGATCGTAGCATGCATGGACTCGACTCATATGACTGGGATTTCCATGAAAAAGATTGTGGGCCGAAAATGGGTGATCACTGTACATTTCTCTTCTGTTTCCAATATATATTTATATATTACCTCCTCAATTTAGCATTATGGACAGGGAAAGACCTAATCTAAGATCTGCACAAAAATATTTTGCCTTCAAATTCATACCGTGATCGTAGCATGCATGGAGTCGACTCATATGACTGGGATTTCCATGAAAAGATTGTGGGCAGAAAATGGGTGATCACTGTACATTTCTCTTCTGTTTCCTATTGATATTTGTATTTTACCTCCTCAATTTAGCATTATGGACAGGGAAAGACCTAATCTAAGATCTGCACAAAAATATTTTGCCTTCAAATTCATACCGTGATCGTAGCATGCATGGACTCGACTCATATGACTGGAATTTCCATGAAAAAGATTGTGGGCCGAAAATGGATTATCACTGTACATTTCTCTTCTGTTTCCTATTTCTGTTTCTATTTTACCTCCTCAATTTAGCATTATGGACAGGGAAAGACCTAATCTAAGATCTGCACAAAAATATTTTGCCTTCAAATTCATAACGTGATCGTGGCATGCATGGAGTTGACTCATATGACTGGGATTTCCATGAAAAAGATTGTGGGACGAAAATGGATGATCACTGTACATTTCTCTTCTGTTTCCTATTTATATTTATATTTTACCTCCTCAATTTAGCATTATGGAGAGGGAAAGACCTAATCTAAAATCTGTACGAAATATTTTGCTTTCAAATTCATACCGTGATCGTAGCATGCATGGACTCGAATCATATGACTGGGATTTCCATGAAAAAGATTGTGGGCCGAAAATGGGTGATCACTGTACATTTCTCTTCTGTTTCCTATTCATATTTCTATTTTACCTCCTCAATTTAGCATTATGGACAGGGAAAGACCTAATCTAAGATCTGCACAAAAATATTTTGCCTTCAAATTCATACCGTGATCGTAGCATGCATGGACTCGACTCATATGACTGGGATTTCCATGAAAAAGATTGTGGGCCGAAAATGGGTGATCACTGTACATTTCTCTTCTGTTTCCTATTTATATTTATATTTTACCTCCTCAATTTAGCATTATGGACAGGGAAAGACCTAATCTAAGATCTGCACAAAAATATTTTGCCTTCAAATTCATACCGTGATCGTAGCATGCATGGACTTGACTCATATTACTGGGGTTTCCATGAAAAAGATTGTCGGCCGAAAATGGGTGATCAGTGTACATTTCTCTTCTGTTTCCTATTTATATTTCTATTTTACCTCCTCAATTTAGCATTATGGACAGGGAAAGACCTAATCGAAGATCTGCACAAACATATTTTGCCTTCAAATTCATACCGTGATCGTAGCATGCATGGAGTCGACTCATATGACTGGGATTTCCATGAAAAAGTTTGTGGGCAGAAAATGGATTATCACTGTACATTTCTCTTCTGTTTCCTATTTATATTTGTATTTTACCTCCTCAATTTAGCATTATGGACAGGGAAACACCTAATCTAAGATCTGCACAAAAATATTTTGCCTTCAAATTCATACCGTGATCGTAGCATGAATGGACTCGACTCATATGACTGGGATTTCCATGAAAAAGGTTGTGGGACGAAAATGGGTGATCACTGTACATTTCTCTTCTGTTTCCTATTTATATTTATATTTTACCTCCTCAATTTAGCATTATGGACAGGGAAAGACCTAATCTAAGATCTGCACAAAAATATTTTGCCTTCAAATTCATACCGTGATCGTAGCATGCATGGACTCGACTCATATGACTGGGATTTCCATGAAAAAGATTGTGGGCCGAAAATGGGTGATCACTGTACATTTCTCTTCTGTTTCCTATTTATATTTATATTTTACCTCCTCAATTTAGCATTATGGACAGGGAAAGACTTAATCTAAGATCTGCACAAAAATATTTTGCCTTCAAATTCATACCGTGATCGTAGCATGCATGGACTCGACTCATATGACTGGGGTTTCCATGAAAAAGATTGTCGGCCGAAAATGGGTGATCAGTGTACATTTCTCTTCTGTTTCCTATTTATATTTCTATTTTACCTCCTCAATTTAGCATTATGGACAGGGAAAGACCTAATCCAAGATCTGCACAAACATATTTTGCCTTCAAATTCATACCGTGATCGTAGCATGCATGGACTCGACTCATATGACTGGGATTTCCATGAAAAAGATTGTGGGCAGAAAATGGATTATCACTGTACATTTCTCTTCTGTTTCATATTTATATTTGTATTTTACCTCCTCAATTTAGCATTATGGACAGGGAAAGACCTAATCTAAGATCTGCACAAAAATATTTTGCCTTCAAATTCATACCGTGATCGTAGCATACATGGACTCGACTCATATGACTGGGATTTCCATGAAAAAGATTGTGGGCCGAAAATGGGTGATCACGGTACATTTCTCTTCTGTTTCCTATTTATATTTCTATTTTACCTCCTCAATTTAGCATTATGGACAGGGAAAGACCTAATCTAAGATCTGCACAAAAATATTTTGCCTTCGAATTCATACCGTGATCGTAGCATGCATGGAGTTGACTCATATGACTGGGATTTCCTTGAAAAAGATTGTGGGCCGAAAATGGGTGATCACTGTACATTTCTCTTCTGTTTTCTATTCATATTTATATTTTACCTCCTCAATTTAGCATTATGGACAGGGAAAGACCTAATCTGAAATCTATACAAAAATATTTTGCTTTCAAATTCATAACGTGATCGTAGCATGCATGGACTCGACTCATATGACTGGGATTTCCATGAAAAAGATTGTGGGCCGAAAATGGGTGATCACTGTACATTTCTCATCTCTATTCTATTTATGTTTCTATTTTGCCTACTAAATTTAGCATTATGGACAGGGAAAGACCTAATCTAAATCTGCACAAAAATATTTTGCCTTCAAATTCATACCGTGATCGTAGCATGCATGGACTCGACTCATATGACTGGAATTTCCATGAAAAACATTGTGGGCCGAAAATGCGTGATCACTGTGCATTTCTCTTCTGTTTCCTATTTATATTTATATTTTACATCCTCAATTTAGCATTATGGACAGGGAAAGACCTAATCTAAAATCTGCACAAAAATATTTGGCCTTCAAATTCATACCGTGATCGTAGCATGCATGGACTCGACTCATATGACTGGGATTTCCATGATAAAGATTGTGGGCCGAAAATGGGTGATCACTGTACATTTCTATACTGTTTCCTATTTATATTTATATTTTACCTCCTCAATTTAGCATTATGGACAGGGAAAGACCTAATCTAAAATCTGCACAAAAATATTTTGCTTTCAAATTCATACCGTGATCGTAGCATGCATGGACTCGAGTCATATGACTGGGATTTCCATGAAAATGATAGTTGGCCGTAAATGGGTGATCACTGTATATTTCTCTTCTGTTTCCTATTTATATTTATATTTTACCTCCTCAATTTAGCATTATGGACAGGGAAAGACCAAATCTAAAATCTGTACAAAAATATTGTGCTTTCAAATTCATACCGTGATCGTAGCATGCATGGACTCGACTCATATGACTGGGATTTCCATAAAAAAGATTGTGGGCCGAAAATGGGTGATAACTGTACATTTCTCTTCTGTTTCCTATTCATATTTCTATTTTACCTCCTCAGTTTAGCATTATGGACAGGGAAAGACCTAATCTAAAATCTGCACAAAAATATTTTGCCTTCAAATTCATACCGTGATCGTAGCATGCATGGTCTCGACTCATATGACTGGGATTTCCATGAAAAATATTGTGAGCCGAAAATGGGTGATCACTGTACATTTTTCTTCTGTTTTCTATTTATATTTATATTTTACTTCCTCAATTTAGCATTATGGACAGGGAAAGACATAATCTAAAATCTGCACAAAAATATTTTGCCTTCAAATTCATACCCTGATCGTAGCATGCATGGACTCGATTCATATGACTGGGATTTCCATGAAAAAGTTTGTGGGCCGAAAATGGGTGATCACTGTACATTTCTCTTCTGTTTCCTATTTATATTTATATTTTACCTCCTCAATTTAGCATTATGGACAGGGAAAGACCTAATCTAAGATCTGCACAAAAATATTTTGCCTTCAAATTCATACCGTGATCGTAGCATGCATGGACTCGACTAATATGACTGGGGTTTCCATGAAAAAGATTGTCGGCCGAAAATGGGTGATCAGTGTACTTTTCTCTTCTGTTTCCTATTTATATTTGTATTTTACCTCCTCAATTTAGCATTATGGACAGGGAAAGACCTAATCCAAGATCTGCACAAACATATTTTGCCTTCAAATTCATACCGTGATCGTAGCATGCATGGACTAGACTTATATGACTGGGATTTCCATGAAAAAGATTGTGGGCCGAAAATGGGTGATCACGGTACATTTCTCTTCTGTTTCCTATTTATATTTGTATTTTACCTCCTCAATTTAGCATTATGGAGAGGGAAAGACCTAATGTAACATCTGCACAAAAATATTTTGCCTTCAAATACATACCGTGATCGTAGCATGAATGGACGCGACTCATATGACTGGGATTTCCATGAAAAAGATTGTGGGCCGAAAATGGGTGATCACGGTACATTTCTCTTCTGTTTCCTATTTATATTTCTATTTTACCTCCTCAATTTAGCATTATGGAGAGGGAAAGACCTAATCTAAAATCTGTACAAAAATATTTTGCTTTCAAATTCATACCGTGACCGTAGCATGCATGGACTCGACTCATTTGACTGGGATTTCCATAAAAAAGATTGTGGGCCGAAAATGGGTGATAACTGTACATTTCTCTTCTGTTTCCTATTCATATTTCTATTTTACCTCCTCAGTTTAGCATTATGGACAGGGAAAGACCTAATCTAAAATCTGCACAAAAATATTTTGCCTTCAAATTCATACCGTGATCGTAGCATGCATGGTCTCGACTCATATGACTGGGATTTCCATGAAAAAAATTGTGAGCCGAAAATGGGTGATCACTGTACATTTTTCTTCTGTTTTCTATTTATATTTATATTTTACTTCCTCAATTTAGCATTATGGACAGGGAAAGACATAATCTAAAATCTGCACAAAAATATTTTGCCTTCAAATTCATACCCTGATCGTAGCATGCATGGACTCGACTCATATGACTGGGATTTCCATGAAAAAGATTGTGGGCCGAAAATGGGTGATCACTGTACATTTCTCTTCTGTTTCCTATTCATATTTTAATTTTACCTCCTCAATTTAGCATTATGGACAGGGAAAGACCTAATCCAAGATCTGCACAAACATATTTTGCCTTCAAATTCATACCGTGATCGTAGCATGCATGGACTAGACTCATATGACTGGGATTTCCATGAAAAAGATTGTGGGCAGAAAATGGATTATCACTGTACATTTCTCTTCTGTTTCCTATTTATATTTGTATTTTACCTCCTCAATTTAGCATTATGGACAGGGAAAGACCTAAAGTAACATCTGCACAAAAATATTTTGCCTTCAAATACATACCGTGATCGTAGCATGAATGGACGCGACTCATATGACTGGGATTTCCATGAAAAAGATTGTGGGCCGAAAATTGGTGATCACTGTACATTTCTCTTCTGTTTCCAATATATATTTGTATATTACCTCCTCAATTTAGCATTATGGACAGGGAAAGACCTAATCTGAGATCTGCACAAAAATATTTTGCCTTCAAATTCATACCGTGATCGTAGCATGCATGGAGTCGACTCATATGACTGGGATTTCCATGAAAAAGATTGTGGGCAGAAAATGGATTATCACTGTACATTTCTCTTCTGTTTCCTATTTATATTTGTATTTTACCTCCTCAATTTAGCATTATGGACAGGGAAAGACCTAATCTAAGATCTGCACAAAAATATTTTGCCTTCAAATTCATACCGTGATCGTAGCATGCATGGACTCGAATCATATGACTGGGATTTCCATGAAAAAGATTGTGGGCCGAAAATGGGTGATCACTGTACATTTCTCTTCTGTTTCCTATTTATATTTCTATTTTACATCCTCAATTTAGCATTATGGACAGGGAAAGACCTAATCTAAAATCTGCACAAAAATATTTTGCCTTCAAATTCATACCGTGATCGTAGCATGCATGGACTCGACTCATATGACTGGGATTTCCATGAAAAAGATTGTGGGACGAAAATGGATGATCACTGTACATTTCTCTTCTGTTTCCTATTTATATTTATATTTTACCTCCTCAATTTAGCATTATGGACAGGGAAAGACCTAATCTAAGATCTGCACAAAAATATTTTGCCTTCAAATTCATACCGTGATCGTAGCATGCATGGACTCGACTCATATGACTGGGATTTCCATGAAAAAGATTGTGGGCAGAAAATGGATTATCACTGGACATTTCTCTTCTGTTTCCTATTTATATTTATATTTTACCTCCTCAATTTAGCATTATGGACAGGGAAAGACCTAATGTAACATCTGCACAAAAATATTTTGCCTTCAAATACATACCGTGATCGTAGCATGAATGGACGCGACTCATATGACTGGGATTTCCATGAAAAAGATTGTGGGCCGAAAATGGGTGATCACTGTACATTTCTCTTCTGTTTCCAATATATATTTGTATATTACCTCCTCAATTTAGCATTATGGACAGGGAAAGATCTAATCTGAGATCTGCACAAAAATGTTTTGCCTTCAAATTCATAACGTGATCGTAGCATGCATGGTCTCGACTCATATGACTGGGATTTCCATGAAAACGATTGTGGGCCGAAAATGGGTGATCACTGTACATTTCTCTTCTGTTTCCTATTTATATTTATATTTTACCTCCTCAATTTAGCATTATGGACAGGGAAAGACCTAATCTAAAATCTGCACAAAAATATTTTGCCTTCAAATTCATACCGTGATCGTAGCATGCATGGACTCGACTCATATGACTGGGATTTCCATGAAAAAGATTGTGGGACGAAAATGGATGATCACTGTACATTTCTCTTCTGTTTCCTATTTATATTTATATTTTACCTCCTCAATTTAGCATTATGGACAGGGAAAGACCTAATCTAAAATCTGCACAAAAATATTTGGCCTTCAAATTCATACCGTGACCGTAGCATGCATGGACTCGACTCATATGACTGGGATTTCCATGATAAAGATTGTGGACCGAAAATGGGTGATCACTGTACATTTCTATTCTGTTTCCTATTTATATTTATATTTTACCTCCTCAATTTAGCATTATGGACAGGGAAAGACCTAATCTAAAATCTGTACAAAAATATTTTGCTTTCAAATTCATACCGTGATCGTAGCATGCATGGACTCGACTCATATGACTGGGATTTCCATGAAAATGATGGTTGGCCGTAAATGGGTGATCACTGTATATTTCTCTTCTGTTTCCTATTTATATTTATATTTTACCTCCTCAATTTAGCATTATGGACAGGGAAAGGCCAAATCTAAAATCTGTACAAAAATATTTTGCTTTCAAATTCATACCGTGATCGTAGCATGCATGGACTCGACTCATATGACTGGGATTTCCATAAAAAAGATTGTGGTCCGAAAATGGGTGATAACTGTACATTTCTCTTCTGTTTCCTATTCATATTTCTATTTTACCTCCTCAGTTTAGCATTATGGACAGGGAAAGACATAATCTAAAATCTGCACAAAAATATTTTGCCTTCAAATTCATACCCTGATCGTAGCATGCATGGACTAGATTCATATGACTGGGATTTCCATGAAAAAGATTGTGGGCCGAAAATAGGTGATCACTGTACATTTCTCTTCTGTTTCCTATTCATATTTCTATTTTACCTCCTCAATTTAGCATTATGGACAGGGAAAGACCTAATCTAAGATCTGCACAAAAATATTTTGCCTTCAAATTCATACCGTGATCGTAGCATGCATGGAGTCGACTCATATGACTGGGATTTCCATGAAAAAGATTGTGGGCAGAAAATGGATTATCACTGTACATTTCTCTTCTGTTTCCTATTTATATTTGTATTTTACCTCCTCAATTTAGCATTATGGACAGGGAAAGACCTATTCTAAGATCTGCACAAAAATATTTTGCCTTCAAATTCATACCGTGATCGTAGCATGCATGGACTCGACTCATATCACTGGGATTTCCATGAAAAAGATTGTGGGACGAAAATGGATGATCACTGAACATTTCTCTTCTGTTTCCTATTTATATTTATATTTTATCTCCTCAATTTAGCATTATGGACAGGGAAAGACCTAATCTAAGATCTGCACAAAAATATTTTGCCTTCGAATTCATACCGTGATCGTAGCATGCATGGACTCAACTCGTATGACTGGGATTTCCATGAAAAGGATTGTGGGCCGAAAATGTGTGATCACTGTACATTGCTCTTCTGTTTCCTATTTATATTTATATTTTACCTCCTCATTTTAGCATTATGGACAGGGAAAGACCTAATCTAAAATCTGCACGAAAATATTTTGCCTTCAAATTCATAACGTGATTGTAGCATGCATGGACTCGACTCGTATGACTGGGATTTCCATGAAAAAGATTGTGTGCCGAAAATGGGTGATCACTGTACATTTCTCTTTTGTTTCCTATTTATATTTTTATTTTACCTCCTCAATTTAGCATTATGGACAGGGAAAGACCTAATCTAAAATCTGCACAAAAATATTTTGCCTTCAAATTCATACCGTGATCGTAGCATGCATGGACTCGACTCATATGACTGGGATTTCCATGAAAAAGATTGTGGGCCGAAAATGGGTGATCACTGTACATTTCTCATGTGTATTCTATTTATATTTCTATTTTACCTCCTCAATTTAGCATTATGGACAGGGAAAGACCTAATCTAAGATCTGCACAAAAATATTTTGCCTTCGAATTCATAGGGTGATCGTAGCATGCATGGACTCGACTCATATGACAGGGATTTCCATGAAAAAGATTGTGGGCCGGAAATGGGTGATCACTGTACATTGCTCTTCGGTTTCCTATTTATATTTATATTTTACCTCCTCATTTTAGCATTATGGACAGGGAAAGACCTAATCTAAAATCTGCACGAAAATATTTTGCCTTCAAATTCATACCGTTATCGTAGCATGCATGGACTCGACTCATATGACTGGGATTTCCATGAAAAAGATTGTGGGCCGAAAATGGGTGATCACTGTACATTTCTCTTCTGTTTCCTATTTTTATTTCTATTTTACCTCCTCAATTTAGCATTATGGAGAGGGAAAGACCTAATCTAAAATCTGCACAAAAATATTTTGCTTTCAAATTCATTCCGTGATCATAGCATGCATGGACTCGACACATATGAGTGGGATTTCCATGAAAAAGATTGTGGACCGAAAATGGGTGATCACTGTACATTTCTCTTCTGTTTCCTATTTATATTTATATTTTACCTCCTCAATTTAGCATTATGGACAGGGAAAGACCTAATCTAAAATCTGCACAAAAATATTTTGCTTTCAAATTCATACCGTGATTGTAGCATGCATGGACTCGACTCATATGACTGGGATTTCCATGAAAAAGATTGTGGGCAGAAAATGGGTGATCGCTGTACATTTTTCTTCTGTTTCCTATTTCTATTTATATTTTAGCTCCTCAATTTAGCATTATGGACAGGGAAAGACCTAATCTAAAATCTGCACAAAAATATTTTGCTTTCAAATTCATACCGTGATGGTAGCATGCATGGACTCGACTCATATGACTGGGATTTCCATGAAAAAGATTGTGGACCGAAAATGGGTGATCACTGTACATTTCTCTTCTGTTTCCTATTTATATTTATATTTTCATTCCTCAATTTAGCATTATGGACAGGGAAAGACCTAATCTAAGCTCTGCACAAAAATATTTTGCCTTCAAATTCATACCGTGATCGGAGCATGCATTGACACGACTCATATGACTGGGATTTCCATGAAAAAGATTGTGGGCCCAAAATGGGTGATCACTGTAGATTTCTCTTCTGTTTCCTATGTATATTTCTATTTTACCTCCTCAATTTAGCATTATGGACAGGGAAAGACATAATCTAAAATCTGCACAAAAATATTTTGCTTTCAAATTCATACCGTGATCATAGCATGCATGGACTCGACTCATATGAGTGGGATTTCCATGAAAAAGATTGTGGACCGAAAATGGGTGATCACTGTACATTTCTCTTCTGTTTCCTATTTATATTTATATTTAACTCCTCAATTTAGCATTATGGACAGGGAAAGACCTAATCTAAAATCTGCACAAAAATATTTTGCCTTCAAATTCATACCGTGATTGTAGCATGCATGGACTCGACTCATATGACTGGGATTTCCATGAAAAAGATTGTCGGCCAAAAATGGGTGATCACTGTACATTTCTCTTCTTTTTCCTATTTATATTTCTATTTTACCTCCTCAATTTAGCATTATGGACAGGGACAGACCAAATCTAATATCTGCAAAAAATATTTTGCCTTCAAATTCATACCGTGATCGTAGCATGCATGGACTCGTCTCATATGCCTGGGATTTCCCTGAAAAATATTGTCGGCCGAAAATGGGTGATCACTGTACATTTCTCTTCTGTTTCCTATTTATATTTATATTTTACCTCCTCAATTTAGCATTATGGACAGGGAAAGACCTAATCTAAAATCTGCACAAAAATATTTTGCCTTCAAATTCATACCGTGATCGTAGCATGCATGGACTCGACTCATAAGACTGGTATTTCCATAAAAAAGATTGTGGACCGTAAATGGGTGATCACTGTACATTTCTCTTCTGTTTGCTATTTATATTTATATTTTACTTCCTCAATTTAGCATTATTGACAGGGAAAGACCTAATCGAAGATCTGCACAAAAATATTTTGCCTTCAAATTCATACCGTGATCGTAGCATGCATGGACTCGACTCATATAACTGGGATTTCTATGAAAAAGATTGTGGGCCGAAAATGGGTGATCACTGTACATTTCGCTTCTGTTTCCTATATATATTTCTATTTTGCTTCCTCAATTTAGCATTATGGGCAGGGAAAGACCTAATCTAAGCTCTGCACAAAAATATTTTCCCTTCAAATTCATACCGTGAGCGTAGCATGCATGGACTCAACTCATATGACTGGGATTTCCATGAAAAAGATTGTGGGCCGAAAATGGGTGATCACTGTACATTTCTCTTCTGTTTCCTATTTATATTTCTATTTTACTTCTTCAATTTAGCATTATGGACAGGGAAAGACCTAATCTAAAAGCTGCACAAAAATATTTTGCCTTCAAATTCATACTGTGATCGTAGCATGCATGGAATCGACTCATATGACTGGGATTTCCATGAAAAAAAATTTGGGCCGAAAATGGGTGATCACTGTACAATTCTCTTCTGTTTCCTATTTATATTTCTATTTTACCTCCTCAATTTAGCATTATGGACTGGGAAAGACCTAATCTAAAATCTGCACAAAAATATTTTGCTTTCAAATTCATACCGTGATCGTAGCATGCATTGACTCGACTCATATGACTGGGATTTCCATGAAAAAGATTGTGGGCCGAAAATGGATGATCGCTGTACATTTCTCTTCTGTTTCCTATTCATATTTATATTTTACCTCCTCAATTTAGCATTATGGACAGGGAAAAACCTAATCTAAGATCTGCACAAAAATATTTTGCTTTCAAATTCATACCGTGATCGTAGCATGCATGGACTCGACTCATATGAGTGGGATTTCCATGAAAAAGATTGTGGGCAGAAAATGGGTGATCACTGTACATTTCTCTTCTGTTTCCTATTTATATTTCTATTTTACCTTTTCAATTTAGCATTATGGATAGGGAAGGACCTAATCTAAAATCTGCACAAAAATATTTTGCCTTCAAATTCATACCGTGATCGTAGTATGCATGGACTCGACTCATATGACTGGGATTTCCATGAAAAAGATTGTGGGCCGAATATGGGTGATCACTGTACATTTCTCTTCTGTTTCCTATTTTTATTTCTATTTTACCTCCTCAATTTAGCATTATGGAGAGGGAAAGACCTAATCTAAAATCTGCACAAAAATATTTTGCTTTCAAATTCATACCGTGATCATAGCATGCATGGATTCGACTCATATGAGTGGGATTTCCATGAAAAAGATTGTGGACCGAAAATGGGTGATCACTGTACATTTCTCTTCTGTTTCCTATTTATATTTATATTTTACCTCCTCAATTTAGCATTATGGACAGGGAAAGACCTAATCTAAAATCTGCACAAAAATATTTTGCTTTCAAATTCATACCGTGATTGTAGCATGCATGGACTCGACTCATATGACTGGGATTTCCATGAAAAAGATTGTGGGCCGAAAAAGGGTGATCACTGTACATTTCTCTTCTGTTTCCTATTTATATTTCTATTTTACCTCCTCAATTTAGCATTATGGACGGGGAAAGACCTAATGTAAAATCTGCAAAAAAATATGTTGCTTTCAAATTCATACCGTGATCGTAGCATGCATGGACTCGACTCATATGACTGGGATTTACATGAAAAAGATTGTGGGCCAAAAATGGGTGATCACTGTACATTTCTCTTCTTTTTCCTATTTATATTTCTATTTTACCTCCTCAATTTAGCATTATGGACAGGGACAGACCAAATCTAATATCTGCAAAAAATATTTTGCCTTCAAATTCATACCGTGATCGTAGCATGCATGGACTCGTCTCATATGCCTGGGATTTCCCTGAAAAATATTGTCGGCCGAAAATGGGTGATCACTGTACATTTCTCTTCTGTTTCCTATTTATATTTATATTTTACCTCCTCAATTTAGCATTATGGACAGGGAAAGACCTAATCTAAAATCTGCACAAAAATATTTTGACTTCAAATTCATACCGTGATTGTTGCATGCATGGACTCGACTCATATGACTGGGATTTCCATGAAAAAGATTGTGGGCCGAAAATGGGTGATCACTGTATATTTCTCTTCTGTTTCCTATTTATATTTCTATTTTACCTCCTCAATTTAGCATTATGGATAGGGGAAGACCTAATCTAAAATCTGCACAAAAATATTTTGCCTTCAAATTCATACTGTGGTCGGAGCATGCATTGACACGACTCATATGACTGGGATTTCCATGAAAAAGATTGTGGGCCGAAAATGGGTGATCACTGTACATTTCTCTTCTGTTTCCTATTTATATTTCTATTTTACCTCCTCAATTTAGCATTATGGACAGGGAAAGACCTAATCTAAAATCTGCACAAAAATATTTTTCTTTCAAATTCATACCGTGATCGTAGTATGCATGGACTCGACTCATATGACTGGGATTTCCATGAAAAAGATTGTGGGCCGAAAATGGGTGATCACTGTACATTTCTCTTCTGTTTCCTATTTTTATTTCTATTTTACCTCCTCAATTTAGCATTATGGAGAGGGAAAGACCTAATCTAAAATCTGCACAAAAATATTTTGCTTTCAAATTCATACCGTGATCATAGCATGCATGGACTCGACTCATATGACTGGGATTTCCATGAAAAAGATTGTGGACCGAAAATGGGTGATCACTGTACATTTCTCTTCTGTTTCCTATTTATATTTCTATTTTACCTCCTCAATTTAGCATTATGGACAGTGAAAGACCAAATCTAATATCTGCAAAAAATATTTTGCCTTCAAATTCATACCGTGATCGTAGCATGCATGGACTCGTCTCATATGCCTGGGATTTCCCTGAAAAATATTGTCGGCCTAAAATGGTTGATCACTGTACATTTCTCTTCTGTTTCCTATTTATATTTATATTTGACCTCCTCAATTCAGCATTATGGACAGGGAAAGACCTAATCTAAAATCTGCACAAAAATATTTTGCCTTCAAATTCATACCGTGATCGTAGCATGCATGGACTCGACTCATAAGACTGGTATTTCCATAAAAAAGATTGTCGGCCGTAAATGGGTGATCACTGTACATTTCTCTTCTGTTTCCTATTTATATTTCTATATTAACTCCTCAATTTAGCATTATGGACAGGGAAAGACCTAATCTAAAATCTGCACAAAAATATTTTGGTTTCAAATTGATAGCGTGACCGTAGCATGCATGGACTCGACTCATATGACTGGGATTTCCATGAAAAAGATTGTGGGCCGAAAATGGGTGATCACTGTACATTTCTCTTCTGTTTGCTATTTATATTTATATTTTACTTCCTCAATTTAGAATTATGGACAGGGAAAGATCTAATCTAAGCTCTGCACAAAAATATTTTGCCTTCAAATTCATACCGTGATCGTAGCATGCATGGACTCGACTCATATAACTGGGATTTCTATGAAAAAGATTGTGGGCCGAAAATGGGTGATCACTGTACATTTCGCTTCTGTTTCCTATATATATTTCTATTTTGCTTCCTCAATTTAGCATTATGGACGGGGAAAGACCTAATGTAAAATCTGCAAAAAAATATGTTGCTTTCAAATTCATACCGTGATCGTAGCATGCATGGACTCGACTCATATGACTGGGATTTACATGAAAAATATTGTGGGCCAAAAATGGGTGATCACTGTACATTTCTCTTCTTTTTCCTATTTATATTTCTATTTTACCTCCTGAATTTAGCATTATGGACAGGGACAGACCAAATCTAATATCTGCAAAAAATATTTTGCCTTCAAATTCATACCGTGATCGTAGCATGCATGGACTCGTCTCATATGCCTGGGATTTCCCTGAAAAATATTGTCGGCCGAAAATGGGTGATCACTGTACATTTCTCTTCTGTTTCCTATTTATAATTCTATTTTACTTCCTCAATTTAGCATTATGGACAGGGAAAGATCTAATCTAAGCTCTGCACAAAAATATTTTGCCTTCAAATTCATACCGTGATCGTAGCATGCATGGACTCGACTCATATAACTGGGATTTCTATGAAAAAGATTCTGGGCCGAAAATGGGTGATCACTGTACATTTCGCTTCTGTTTCCTATATATATTTCTATTTTGCTTCCTCAATTTAGCATTATGGACAGGGAAAGACCTAATCTAAGCTCTGCACAAAAATATTTTGCCTTCAAATTCATACCGTGAGCGTAGCATGCATGGACTCAACTCATATGCCTGGGATTTCCATGAAAAAGATTGTGGACCGAAAATGGGTGGTCACTGTACATTTCTCTTCTGTTTCCTATTTATATTTCTATTTTACTTCTTCAATTTAGCATTATGGACAGGGAAAGACCTAATCTAAAATCTGCAGAAAAATATTTTGCCTTCAAATTCATACTGTGATCGTAGCATGCATAGACTCGACTCATATGACTGGGATTTCCATGAAAAAAAATTTGGGCCGAAAATGGGTGATCACTGTACATTTCTTTTCTGGTTCCTATTTATATTTCTATTTTACCTCCTCAATTTAGCATTATGGACAGGGAAAGACCTTATCTAAGCTCTGCACAAAAATATTTTTCCTTCAAATACATTCCGTGATCGTAGCATGCATGAACTCGACTCATATGACTGGGATTTCCATGAAAAAGATTGTGGGCCGAAAATGGGTGATCACTGTACAATTCTCTTCTGTTTCCTATTTATATTTCTATTTTACCTCCTCAATTTAGCATTATGGACAGGGAAAGACCTAATCTAAAATTTGCACAAAAATATTTTGCTTTCAAATTCATACCGTGATCGTAGCATGCATTGACTCGACTCATATGACTGGGATTTCCATGAAAAAGATTGTGGGCCGAAAATGGATGATCGCTGTACATTTCTCTTCTGTTTCCTATTCATATTTATATTTTACCTCCTCAATTTAGCATTATGGACAGGGAAAGACCTAATCTAAGATCTGCACAAAAATATTTTGCTTTCAAATTCATACCGTGAACGTATCATGCATGGACTCGACCCATATGACTGGGATTTCCATGAAAAAGATTGTGGGCAGAAAATGGGTGATCACTGTACATTTCTCTTCTGTTTCCTATTTATATTTCTATTTTACCTCCTCAATTTAGCATTATGGACAGGGACAGACCAAATCTAATATCTGCAAAAAATATTTTGCCTTAAAATTCATACCGTGATCGTAGCATGCATGGACTCGTCTCATATGCCTGGGATTTCCCTGAAAAATATTGTCGGCCGAAAATGGGTGATCACTGTACATTTCTCTTCTGTTTCCTATTTATATTTCTATTTTACTTCCTCAATTTAGCATTATGGACAGGGAAAGACCTAATCTAACATCTGCACAAAAATGTTTTGCTTTCAAATTCATACCGTGATCGTAGCATGCATGGACTCGACTCATATGACTGGGATTTCCATGAAAAAGATTGTGGGCAGAAAATGGGTGATCACTGTACATTTCTCTTCTGTTTCCTATTTTTATTTCTATTTTACCTCCTCAATTTAGCATTATGGACAGGGAAAGACCTAATCTAAAATCTGCACAAAAATATTTTGCTTTCAAATTCATACCGTGATCATAGCATGCATGGACTCAACTCATATGAGTGGGATTTCCATGAAAAAGATAGTGGACCGAAAATGGGTGATCACTGTAAATTTCTCTTCTGTTTCCTATTTATATTTATATTTTACCTCCTCAATTTAGCATTATGGACAGGGACAGACCAAATCTAATATCTGCAAAAAATATTTCGCCTTCAAATTCATACCGTGATCGTAGCATGCATGGACGCGTCTCATATGCCTGGGATTTCCCTGAAAAATATTGTCGGCCGAAAATGGGTGATCACTGTACATTTCTCTTCTGTTTCCTATTTTTATTTCTATTGTACCTCCTCAATTTAGCATTATGGACAGGGAAAGACCTAATCTAAAATCTGCACAAAAATATTTTGCTTTCAAATTCATACCGTGATCATAGCATGCATGGACTCGACTCATATGACTGGGATTTCCAGGAAAACAAATTTGGGCCGAAAATGGGTGATCACTGTACATTTCTTTTCTGGTTCCTATTTATATTTCTATTTTACCTCCTCAATTTAACATTATGGACAGGGAAAGACCTAATCTAAGCTCTGCACAAAAATATTTTTCCTTCAAATTCATTCCGTGATCGTAGTATGCATGAACTCGACTCATATGACTGGGATTTCCATGAAAAAGATTGTGGGCCGAAAACGGGTGATCACTGTACAATTCTCTTCTGTTTCCTATTTATATTTCTATTTTACCTCCTCAATTTAGCATTATGGACAGGGAAAGACCTAATCTAAAATCTGCACAAAAATATTTTGCTTTCAAATTCATACCGTGATCGTAGCATGCATTGACTCGACTCATATGACTGGGATTTCCATGAAAAATATTGTGGGCCGAAAATGGATGATCGCTGTACATTTCTCTTCTGTTTCCTATTCATATTTATATTTTACCTCCTCAATTTAGCATTATGGACAGGGAAAGATCTAATCTAAGCTCTGCACAAAAATATTTTGCCTTCAAATTCATACCGTGATCGTAGCATGCATGGACTCGACTCATATAACTGGGATTTCTATGAAAAAGATTGTGGGCCGAAAATGGGTGATCACTGTACATTTCTCTTCTGTTTCCTATTTATATTTCTATTTTACTTCTTCAATTTAGCATTATGGACAGGGAAAGACCTAATCTAAAATCTGCAGAAAAATATTTTGCCTTCAAATTCATACTGTGATCGTAGCATGCATGGACACGACTCATATGACTGGGATTTCCATAAAAAAAAATTTGGGCCGAAAATGGGTGATTACTGTACATTTCTTTTCTGGTTCCTATTTATATTTCTATTTTACCTCCTCAATTTAGCATTATGGACAGGGAAAGACCTAATCTAAGCTCTGCACAAAAATATTTTTCCTTCAAATTCATTCCGTGATCGTAGCATGCATGAACTCGACTCATATGACTGGGATTTCCATGAAAAAGATTGTGGGCCGAAAATGGGTGATCACTGTACAATTCTCTTCTGTTTCCTATTTATATTTCTATTTTACCTCCTCAATTTAGCATTATGGACAGGGAAAGACCTAATCTAAAATCTGCACAAAAATATTTTGCTTTCAAATTCATACCGACTCATATGACTGGGATTTCCATGAAAAAGATTGTGGGCCGAAAATGGATGATCGCTGTACATTTCTCTTCTGTTTCCTATTCATATTTATATTTTACCTCCTCAATTTAGCATTATGGACAGGGAAAGACCTAATCTAAGATCTGCACAAAAATATTTTGCTTTCAAATTCATACCGTGATCGTAGCATGCATGGACTCGACTCATATGACTGGGATTTCCATGAAAAAGATTGTGGGCAGAAAATGGGTGATCACTGTACATTTCTCTTCTGTTTCCTATTTATATTTCTATTTTACCTCCTAAATTTAGCATTATGGACAGGGAAAGACCTAATCTAAAATCTGCACAAAAATATTTTTCTTTCAAATTCATGCCGTGATCGTAGTATGCATGGACTCGACTCATATGACTGGGATTTCCATGAAAAAGATTGTGGGCCGAAAATGGGTGATCACTGTACATTTCTCTTCTGTTTCCTATTTTTATTTCTATTTTACCTCCTCAATTTAGCATTATGGACAGGGAAAGACCTAATCTAAAATCTGCACAAAAATATTTTGCTTTCAAATTCATACCGTGATCATAGCATGCATGGACTCGACTCATATGACTGGGATTTCCAGGAAAACAAATTTGGGCCGAAAATGGGTGATCACTGTACATTTCTTTTCTGGTTCCTATTTATATTTCTATTTTACCTCCTCAATTTAACATTATGGACAGGGAAAGACCTAATCTAAGCTCTGCACAAAAATATTTTTCCTTCAAATTCATTCCGTGATCGTAGCATGCATGAACTCGACTCATATGACTGGGATTTCCATGAAAAAGATTGTGGGCCGAAAACGGGTGATCACTGTACAATTCTCTTCTGTTTCCTATTTATATTTCTATTTTACCTCCTCAATTTAGCATTATGGACAGGGAAAGACCTAATCTAAAATCTGCACAAAAATATTTTGCTTTCAAATTCATACCGAGATCGTAGCATGCATTGACTCGACTCATATGACTGGGATTTCCATGAAAAATATTGTGGGCCGAAAATGGATGATCGCTTTACATTTCTCTTCTGTTTCCTATTCATATTTATATTTTACCTCCTCAATTTAGCATTATGGACAGGGAACGACCTAATCTAAGATCTGCACAAAAATATTTTGCTTTCAAATTCATACCGTGATCGTAGCATACATGGACTCGACTCATATGACTGGGATTTCCATGAAAAAGATTGTGGGCAGAAAATGGGTGATCACTGTACATTTCTCTTCTGTTTCCTATTTATATTTCTATTTTACCTCCTCAATTTAGCATTATGGATAGGGAAGGACCTAATCTAAAATCTGCACAAAAATATTTTGCCTTCAAATTCATACCGTGATAGTAGCATGCATGGACTCGACTCATATGACTGGGATTTCCATGAAAAAGATGGTGGGCAGAAAATGGGTGATCGCTGTACATTTTTCTTCTGTTTCCTATTTCTATTTATATTTTAGCTTCTCAATTTAGCATTATGGACAGGGAAAGACCTAATCTAAGCTCTGCACAAAAATATTTTTCCTTCAAATTCATTCCGTGATCGTAGCATGCATGAACTCGACTCATATGACTGGGATTTCCATGAAAAAGATTGTGGGCCGAAAATGGGTGATCACTGTACAATTCTCTTCTGTTTCCTATTTATATTTCTATTTTACCTCCTCAATTTAGCATTATGGACAGGGAAAGACCTAATCTAAAATCTGCACAAAAATATTTTTCTTTCAAATTCATGCCGTGATCGTAGTATGCATGGACTCGACTCATATGACTGGGATTTCCATGAAAAAGATTGTGGGCCGAAAATGGGTGATCACTGTACATTTCTCTTCTGTTTCCTATTTTTATTTCTATTTTACCTCCTCAATTTAGCATTATGGACAGGGAAAGACCTAATCTAAAATCTGCACAAAAATATTTTGCTTTCAAATTCATGCCGTGATCGTAGTATGCATGGACTCGACTCATATGACTGGGATTTCCATGAAAAAGATTGTGGGCCGAAAATGGGTGATCACTGTACATTTCTCTTCTGTTTCCTATTTTTATTTCTATTTTACCTCCTCAATTTAGCATTATGGACAGGGAAAGACATAATCTAAAATCTGCACAAAAATATTTTGCTTTCAAATTCATACCGTGATCATAGCATGCATGGACTCGACTCATATGACTGGGATTTCCAGGAAAACAAATTTGGGCCGAAAATGGGTGATCACTGTACATTTCTTTTCTGGTTCCTATTTATATTTCTATTTTACCTCCTCAATTTAACATTATGGACAGGGAAAGACCTAATCTAAGCTCTGCACAAAAATATTTTTCCTTCAAATTCATTCCGTGATCGTAGCATGCATGAACTCGACTCATATGACTGGGATTTCCATGAAAAAGATTGTGGGCCGAAAACGGGTGATCACTGTACAATTCTCTTCTGTTTCCTATTTATATTTCTATTTTACCTCCTCAATTTAGCATTATGGACAGGGAAAGACCTAATCTAAAATCTGCACAAAAATATTTTGCTTTCAAATTCATACCGAGATCGTAGCATGCATTGACTCGACTCATATGACTGGGATTTCCATGAAAAATATTGTGGGCCGAAAATGGATGATCGCTGTACATTTCTCTTCTGTTTCCTATTCATATTTATATTTTACCTCCTCAATTTAGCATTATGGACAGGGAACGACCTAATCTAAGATCTGCACAAAAATATTTTGCTTTCAAATTCATACCGTGATCGTAGCATGCATGGACTCGACTCATATGACTGGGATTTCCATGAAAAAGATTGTGGGCAGAAAATGGGTGATCACTGTACATTTCTCTTCTGTTTCCTATTTATATTTCTATTTTACCTCCTCAATTTAGCATTATGGATAGGGAAGGACCTAATCTAAAATCTGCACAAAAATATTTTGCCTTCAAATTCATACCGTGATAGTAGCATGCATGGACTCGACTCATATGACTGGGATTTCCATGAAAAAGATGGTGGGCAGAAAATGGGTGATCGCTGTACATTTTTCTTCTGTTTCCTATTTCTATTTATATTTTAGCTCCTCAATTTAGCATTATGGACAGGGAAAGACCTAATCTAAAATCTGCACAAAAATATTTTGCTTTCAAATTCATACCGTGATGGTAGCATGCATGGACTCGACTCATATGACTGGGATTTCCATGAAAAAGATTGTGGGCCGAAAATGGGTGATCACTGTACATTTCTGTTCTGTTTCCTATTTATATTTCTATTTTCATTCCTCAATTTAGCATTATGGACAGGGAAAGACCTAATCTAAAATCTGCACAAAAATATTTTTCTTTCAAATTCATACCGTGAACGTAGTATGCATGGACTCGACTCATATGCCAGGGATTTCCCTGAAAAATATTGTGGGCCAAAAATAGGTGATCACTGTACACTTCTCTTCTGTTTCCTATTTTTATTTATATTTTACCTCCTCAATTTAGCATTATGGACAGGGAATGTCTTAATCGAAGATCTGCACAAAAATATTTTGCCTTCAAATTCATACCGTGATCGTAGCATGCATGGACTCGACTCATATGACTGGGATTTCCATGAAAAAGATTGTGGGCCGAAAATGGGTGATCACTGTACATTTCTCTTCTGTTTCCTATTTATATTTATATTTTACCTCCTCAATTTAGCATTATAGACAGGGAAAGACCTAATCTAAGCTCTGCACAAAAATATTTTGCCTTCAAATTCATACCGTGATCGTAGCATGCATGGACTCGACTCATATGATTGGGATTTCCATGAAAAAGATTGTGGGCCGAAAATAGGTGATCACTGTACATTTCTCTTCTGTTTCCTATTTATATTTATATTTTAATTCCTTAATTTAGCATTATGGACAGGGAATGTCTTAATCGAAGATCTGCACAAAAATATTTTGCCTTCAAATTCATACCGTGATCGTAGGCTGCATGGACTCGACTCATATGACTGGGATTTCCATGAAAAAGATTGTGGGCCAAAAATGGCTGATCACTGTACATTTCACTTCTGTTTCCTATTTATATTTCTATTTTACCTCCTCAATTTAGCATTATGGACAGGGAAAGACCTAATCTAAAATCTGGACAAAAATATTTTGCCTTCAAATTCATACCGTGATCGTAGCATGCATTGACTCGAATCATATGACTGGGATTTCCATGAAAAATATTGTGGGCCGAAAATGGGTGATCACTGTACTTTTCACTTCTGTTTCCTATTTATATTTATATTTTACCTCCTCAATTTAGCATTATGGACAGGGAAAGACCTAATCTAAAATCTGCACAAAAATATTTTGCCTTCAAATTCATACCGTGATCGTAGCATGCATGGACTCGACTCATATGACTGGGATTTCCATGAAAAAGATTGTGGGCCAAAAATAGGTGATCACTGTACACTTCTCTTCTGTTTCCTATATTTATTTATATTTTACCTCCTCAATTTAGCATTATGGACAGGGAATGTCTTAATCGAAGATCTGCACAAAAATATTTTGCCTTCAAATTCATACCGTGATCGTAGCATGCATGGACTCGACTCATATGACTGGGATTTCCATGAAAAAGATTGTGGGCCGAAAATGGGTGATCACTGTACATTTCTCTTCTGTTTCCTATTTATATTTATATTTTACCTCCTCAATTTAGCATTATAGACAGGGAAAGACCTAATCTAAGCTCTGCACAAAAATATTTTGCCTTCAAATTCATACCGTGATCGTAGCATGCATGGACTCGACTCATATGATTGGGATTTCCATGAAAAAGATTGTGGGCCGAAAATAGGTGATCACTGTACATTTCTCTTCTGTTTCCTATTTATATTTATATTTTACCTCCTTAATTTAGCATTATGGACAGGGAATGTCTTAATCGAAGATCTGCACAAAAATATTTTGCCTTCAAATTCATACCGTGATCGTAGACTGCATGGACTCGACTCATATGACTGGGATTTCCATGAAAAAGATTGTGGGCCAAAAATGGCTGATCACTGTACATTTCACTTCTGTTTCCTATTTATATTTCTATTTTACCTCCTCAATTTAGCATTATGGACAGGGAAAGACCTAATCTAAAATCTGCACAAAAATATTTTGCCTTCAAATTCATACCGTGATCGTAGCATGCATTGACTCGAATCATATGACTGGGATTTCCATGAAAAATATTGTGGGCCGAAAATGGGTGATCACTGTACTTTTCACTTCTGTTTCCTATTTATATTTATATTTTACCTCCTCAATTTAGCATTATGGACAGGGAAAGACCTAATCTAAAATCTGCACAAAAATATTTTGCCTTCAAATTCATACCGTGATCGTAGCATGCATGGACTCGACTCATATGACTGGGATTTCCATGAAAAAGATTGTGGGCCGAAAATGGGTGATCACTGTACATTTCTCTTCTGTTTCCTATTTATATTTGTATTTTACCTCCTCAATTTAGCATTATGGACAGGGAAAGACCTAATCTAAAATCTGCACAAAAATATTTTGCCTTCAAATTCATACCGTGATCGTAGCATGCATGGTCTCGACTCATATGACTGGGATTTCCATGAAAAAGATTGTGGGCCGAAAATGGGTGATCACTGTAGATTTCTCATCTGTATTCTATTTATATTTCTATTTACCTACTAAATTTAGCATTATGGACAGGGAAAGACCTAATCTAAGCTCTGCACAAAAATATTTTGCCTTCAAATTCATACCGTGATCGTAGCATGCATGGACTCGACTCATAAGACTGGGATTTCCATGAAAAAGATTGTGGGTAGAAAAGGGGTGATCACTGTACATTTCTCTTCTGTTTCCTATTTATATTTCTATTTTAAATCCTCAATTTAGCATTATGGACAGGGAAAGACCTAATCTAAGACCTGCACAAAAATATTTTGCCTTCAAATTCATACCGTGATCGTAGCATGCATGGACTCGACTCATATTACTGGGATTTCCATGAAAAAGATTGTGGGCCGAAAATGGGTGATCACTGTACATTTTTCTTCTGTTTCCTATTTATATTTATATTTTACCTCCTCCATTTAGCATTATGGACAGGGAAAGACCTAATCTAAAATCTGAACAAAAATATTTTCCATTCAAATTCATACCATGATCGTAGCATGCATGGACTTGAATCATATGACTGGGATTTCCATGAAAAAGATTGTGGGCCGAAAATGGTTGATCACTGTACATTTCTCTTCTCTTTCCTATTTATATTTCTATTTTACCTCCTCAATTTAGCATTATGGACAGGGAAAGACCTAATCTAAAATCTGCACAAAAATATTTTGCCTTCAAATTCATACCGTGATCGTAGCATGCATGGACTCGACTCATATGACTGCGATTTCCATGAAAAAGATTGTGGGCCGAAAATGGGTGATCACTGTACATTTCTCTTCTGTTTCCTATTTATATTTTTTTTTACCACCTCAATTTAGCATTATGGACAGGGAAAGACCTAATCTAAGCTCTGCACAAAAATATTTTGCCTTCAAATTCATACCGTGAACGTATCATGCATGGACTCGACTCATATGACTGGGATTTCCATGAAAAAGATTGTGGGCCGAAAATGGGTGATCACTGTACATTTCTCATCTGTATTCTATTTATATTTATATTTTACCCACTAAATTTAGCATTATGGACAGGGAAAGACCTAATCTAAGCTCTGCACAAAAATATTTTGCCTTCAAATTCATACCGTGATCGTAGCATGCATGGACTCGACTCATATGACTGGGATTTCCAAGAAAAAGATTGTCGGCCGAAAATGGGTGATCACTGTACATTTCTCTTCTGTTTCCTATTTATATTTATATTTTAAATCCTCAATTTAGCATTATGGACAGGGAAAGACCTAATCTAAGACCTGCACAAAAATATTTTGCCTTCAAATTCATACCGTGATCGTAGCATGCATGGACTCGACTCATATGACTGTTATTTCCATGAAAAAGATTGTGGGCAGAAAATGGGTGATCACTGTACATTTCTCTTCTGTTTCCTATTTATATTTCTATTTTACCTCCTCAATTTAGCATGATGGATAGGGAAAGACATAATCTAAAATCTGCACAAAAATATTTTGCCTTCAAATTCATACCGTGATTGTAGCATGCATGGACTCGACTCATATGACTGGGATTTCCATGAAAAAGATTGTGGGTTGAAAATGGGTGATCACTGTACATTTCTCTTTTGTTTCCTATTTATATTTATATTTTACCTCCACAATTTAGCATTATGGACAGGGAAAGACCTAATCTAAAATCTGCACAAAAATATTTTGCCTTCAAATTCATACCGTGATCGTAGCATGCATGGACTCGACTCATATGACTGGGATTTCCATGAAAAAGATTGTGGGTAGAAAATGGGTGATCACTGTACATTTCTCTTCTGTTTCCTATTTATATTTATATTTTACCTCCTCAATTTAGCCTTATGGGCAGGGAAATACCTCATGTAAGCTCTGCACAAAAATATTTTACCTTCAAATTCATACCGTGATCATAGCATGCATGGACTCGACTCATATGACTGGGATTTCCATGAAAAAGATTGTCGGCCGAAAATTGGTGATCACTCTACATTTGTTTTCTGTTTCCTATTTATATTTCTATTTTACCCCCTCAATTTAGCATTATGGACAGGGAAAGACCTAATCTAAGCCCTGCACAAAAATATTTTGTCTTCAAATTCATACCGTGATCGTAGCATGCATGGACTCGACTCATATGACTGGGATTTCCATGAAAAAGCTTGTGGGCCGAAAATGGGTGATAACTGCACATTTCTCTTCTGTTTCCTATTTATATTTATATTTTACGTCCTCAATTTAGCATTATGGACAGGGAAAGACCTAATCTAAGATCTGCACAAAAATATTTCGCCTTCAAATTCATACGGTGATCGTAGCATGCATGGACTCGACTCATATGCCTGGGATTTCCATGAAAAAGATTGTGGGCCGAAAATAGGTGATCACTGTACATTTCTCTTCTGTTTCCTATTTATATTTATATTTTACCTCCTCAATTTAGCATTATGGACATGGAAAGACCCAATCTAAAATCTGCACAAAAATATTTTGCCTTCAAATTTATACCGTGATCGTAGCATGCATGGACTCGACTCATATGACTGGGATTTCCAAGAAAAAGATTGTCGGCCGAAAATGGGTGATCACTGTACATTTCTCTTCTGTTTCCTATTTATATTTCTATTTTACCTCCTCAATTTAGCATTATGGACAGGGAAAGACCTAATCTAAAATCTGAACAAAAATATTTTGCCTTCAAATTCATACCGTGATCGTAGCATGCATGGACTCGACTCATAAGACTGGGATTTCCATGAAAAAGATTGTGGGTAGAAAAGGGGTGATCACTGTACATTTCTCTTCGGTTTCCTATTTATATTTATATTTTACCTCCTCAATTTAGCATTATGGGCAGGGAAAGACCTAATCTAAGCTCTGCACAAAAATATTTTGCCTTCAAATTCATGCCGTGATCGTAGCATGCATGGACTCAACTCATATGACTGGGATTTCCATGAAAAAGATAGTGGGCAGAAAATGGGTGATCACTGTACATTTCTCTTCTGTTTCCTATTTATATTTCTATTTTACCTCCTCAATTTAGCATTATGGACAGGGAAAGACCTAATCTAAAATCTGCACAAACATATTTTGCCTTCAAATTCATACCGTGATCGTAGCATGCATGGACTCGACTCATATGACTCAGATTTCCATGAAAAAGATTGTGGGCCGAAAATGGGTGATCACTGTACATTTTTCTTCTGTTTCCTATTTATATTTATATTTTACCTCCTCAATTTAGCATTATGGACAGGGAAAGACCTAATCTAAAATCTGAACAAAAATATTTTGCATTCAAATTCATACCATGATCGTAGCATGCATGGACTTGAATCATATGACTGGGATTTCCATGAAAAAGATTGTGGGCCGAAAATGGTTGATCACTGTACATTTCTCTTCTCTTTCCTATTTATATTTCTATTTTACCTCCTCAATTTAGCATTATGGACAGGGAAAGACCTAATCTAAAATCTGCACAAAAATATTTTGCCTTCAAATTCATACCGTGATCGTAGCATGCATGGACTCGAATCATATGACTGGGATTTCCATGAAAAAGATTGTGGGCCGAAAATGGGTGATCACTGTACTTTTCTCTTCTGTTTCCTATTTATATTTATATTTTACCTCCTCAATTTAGCATTATGGACAGGGAAAGACCTAATCTAAGATCTGCACAAAAATATTTTGCCTTCAAATTCATACGGTGATCGTAGCATGCATGGAGTCGACTCATATGCCTGGGATTTCCATGAAAAAGATGGTGGGCCGAAAATAGGTGATCACTGTACATTTCTCTTCTGTTTCCTATTTATATTTATATTTTACCTCCTCAATTTAGCATTATGGACATGGAAAGACCCAATCTAAAACCTGCACAAAAATATTTTGCCTTCAAATTTATACCGTGATCGTAGCATGCATGGACTCGACTCATATGACTGGGATTTCCAAGAAAAAGATTGTCGGCCGAAAATGGGTGATCACTGTACATTTCTCTTCTGTTTCCTATTTATATTTCTATTTTACCTCCTCAATTTAGCATTATGGACAGGGAAAGATCTAATCTAATATCTGCACAAAAATATTTTGCCTTCAAATTCATACCGTGATCGTAGCATGCATGGACTCGACTCATATGACTGGGATTTCCATGAAAAAGATTGTGGGCCGAAAATGGGTGATCACTGCACATTTCTCTTCTGTTTCCTATTTATATTTCTATTTTACCTCCTCAATTTAGCATTATGGCCAGGGAAAGACCTAATCTAAGACCTGCACAAAAATATTTTGCCTTCAAATTCATAGCATGATCGTAGCATGCATGGACTCGACTCATATGACTGTTATTTCCATGAAAAAGATTGTGGGCAGAAAATGGGTGATCACTGTACATTTCTCTTCTGTTTCCTATTTATATTTCTATTTTACCTCCTCAATTTAGCATTATGGATAGGGAAAGACCTAATCTAAAATCTGCACAAAAATATTTTGCATTCAAATTCATACCGTGATTGTAGCATGCATGGACTCGACTCATATGACTGGGATTTCCATGAAAAAGATTGTGGGTTGAAAATGGGTGATCACTGTACATTTCTCTTCTGTTTCCTATTTATATTTATATTTTACCTCCTCAATTTAGCATTATGGCCAGGGAAAGACCTAATCTAAGCTCTGCACAAAAATATTTTACCTTCAAATTCATACCGTGATCGTAGCATGCATGGACTCGAATCATATGACTGGAATTTCCATGAAAAAGTTTGTGGGCCGAAAATGGGTGATCACTGTATATTTCTTTTCTGTTTCCTATTTATATTTATATTTCACCTCCTCAATTTAGCATTATGGACAGGGAGAGACCTAATCTAAGATCTGCACAAAAATATTTTGCCTTCAATTTCATACCGTGATCGTAGCATGCATGGACTCGTCTCATATGACTGGTATTTCCATGAAAAAGATTGTGGGCCGAAAATGGGTGATCACTGTACATTTCTCTTCTGTTTCCTATTTATATTTATATTTTACCTCTTCAATTTAGCATTATGGACAGGGAAAGACCTAATCTAAGATCTGCACAAAAATATTTTGCCTTCAAATTCATACCGTGATCGTAGCATGCATGAACTCGACGCATATTACTGGGATTTCCATGAAAAAGTTTGTGGGCCGAAAATGGGTGATCACTGTACATTTCTCTTCTGTTTCCTATTTATATTTATATTTTACCTCCTCAATTTAGCATTATGGACAGGGAAAGACCTAATCTAAAATCTGCAGAAAAATACTTTGCCTTCAAATTCATACTGTGATCGTAGCATGCATGGACTCGACTCATATGACTGGGATTTCCATGAAAAAAAATTTGGGCCGAAAATGGGTGATCACTGTACATTTCTTTTCTGGTTCCTATTTATATTTCTATTTTACCTCCTCAATTTAGCATTATGGACAGGGAAAGAACTAATCTAAGCTCTGCACAAAAATATTTTTCTTTCAAATTCATACTGTGATCGTAGTATGCATGGACTCGACTCATATGACTGGGATTTCCATGAAAAAGATTGTGGGCCGAAAATGGGGGATCACTGTACATTTCCCTTCTGTTTCCTATTTTTATTTCTACTTTACCTCCTCAATTTAGCCTTATGGATAGGGAAAGACCTAATCTAAAATCTGCACAAAAATATTTTGCTTTCAAATTCATACCGTGATCGTAGCATGCATGGACTCGACTCATATGACTGGGAATTCCATGAAAAAGATTGTGGGCCGAAAATGGGTGATCACTGTACAATTCTCTTCTGTTTCCTATTTATATTTCTATTTTACCTCCTCAATTTAGCATTATGGACAGGGAAAGACCTAATCTAAAATCTGCACAAAAATATTTTGCTTTCAAATTCATACCGTGATTGTAGCATGCACGGACTCGATTCATATGACTGGGATTTCCATGAAAAAGATTGTGGACCGAAAATGGGTGATCACTGTACATTTCTCTTCTGTTTCCTATTTATATTTCAATTTTACCTCCTCAATTTAGCATTAAGGACATGGAAAGACCTAATCTAAGATTTGCACAAAAATATTTTGCCTTCAAATTCATACCGTGATCGTAGCATGCATGGACTCGACTCATATGACTGGGATTTCCATGAAAAAGATTGTGGGCCGAAAATGGGTGATCACTGTACATTTCTCTTCTGTTTCCGATTTATATTTCTATTTTACCTCCTCAATTTAGCATTATGGACAGGGAAAGACCTAATCTAAGCCCTGCACAAAAATATTTTGCCTTCAAATTCATACCGTGATCGGAGCATGCATTGACACGACTCATATGACTGGGATTTCCATGAAAAAGATTGTGGGCTGAAAATGGGTGATGACTGTACATTTCTCTTCTGTTTCCTATTTATATTTCTATTTTACCTCCTCAATTTAGCATTATGGACAGGGAAAGACCTAATCTAAAATCTGCACAAAAATATTTTGCTTTCAAATTCATACCATGATCGTAGCATGCATGGACTCGACTCATATGACTGGGAATTCCATGAAAAAGATTGTGGGCCGAAAATGGGTGATCACTGTAGATTTCTCATCTGTATTCTATTTATATTTCTATTTTACCTACTAAATTTAGCATTATGGACAGGGAAAGACCTAATCTAAGCTCTGCACAAAAATATTTTGCCTTCAAATTCATACCGTGATCGTAGCATGCATGGACTCAACTCATATGACTGGGATTTCCATGAAAAAGATAGTGGGCAGAAATCGGGTGATCACTGTACATTTGTCTTCTGTTTCCTATTTATATTTCTATTTTCCTTCCTCAATTTAGCATTATGGACAGGGAAAGACCAAATCTAAGATCTGCAAAAAAATATTTTGCCTTCAAATTCATACCGTGATCGTAGCATGCATCGACTCGACTCATATGACTGGGATTTCCATGAAAAAGATTGTGGGCCGAAAATGGGTGGTCACTGTACATTTCTCTTCTGTTTCCTATTTATATTTATATTTTACTTCTTCAATTTAGCATTATGGACAGGGAAAGACCAAATCTAAGATCTGCAAAAAAATATTTTGCCTTCAAATTCATACTGGGATCGTAGCATGCAGGACTCCACTCATATGACTGGGATTTCCATGAAAACAATTGTGGGTCGAAAATGGGTGATTACTGTACATTTCTCTTCTGTTTCCTACTTATATTTCTATTTTGCCTCCTCAATTTAGCATTATAGGCTGGGAAAGACCTAATCTAAAATCTGCACAAAAATATTTTGCTTTCAAATTCATATCGTGATCGTAGCATGCATGGACTCGACTCATATGACTGGGATTTCCATGAAGAAGATTGTGGGCCAAAAATGGGTGATCACTGTACATTTTTCTTCTGTTTCCTATTAATATTGATATTTTACCTCCTCAATTTAGCATTATGTACAGGGAAACACTTAATCTAAGATCAGCACAAAAATATTTTGCCTTCAAATTCATACCGTGATCGTAGCATGCATGGACTCGACTCATATGACTGGGATTTCCATGAAAAATATTGTGGGCCGAAAATGGGGGATCACTGTACATTTCCCTTCTGTTTCCTATTTATATTTCTATTTTACATCCTCAATTTAGCATTATGGACAGGGAAAGACCTAATCTAAAATCTGCACAAAAATATTTTGTCTTCAAATTCATACCGTGATCGTAGCATGCATGGACTCGACTCATATGACTTGGATTTCCATGAAAAAGATTGCGGGCAGAAAATGGGTGATCACTGTACATTTCTCTTCTGTTTCCTATTTATATTTCTATTTTACCTCCTCAATTTAGCATTATGGACAGGGAAAGACATAATCTAAGATCTGCACAAAAATATTTTGCCTTCAAATTCATACCGTGATCGGATCATACATTGACACGACTCATATGACTGGGATTTCCATGAAAAAGATTGTGGGCCGAAAATGGGTGATCACTGTACATTTCTCTTCTATTTCCTATTTATATTTCTATTTACCTCCTCAATTTAGCATTATGGACAGGGAAAGACCTAATCTAAAATCTGCACAAAAATATTTTGCTTTCAAATTCATACCGTGATCGTAGCATGCATGGACTCGACTCATATGACTGGGATTTCCATGAAAAAGATTGTGGGCCGAAAATGGGTGATCACTGTAGATTTCTCATCTGTATTCTATTTATATTTCTATTTTACCTACTAAATTTAGCATTATGGACAGGGAAAGGCCTAACCTAAGCTCTGCACAAAAATATTTTGCCTTCAAATTCATACTGGGATCGTAGCATGCATGGACTCGACTCATATGACTGGGATTTCCATGAAAAAGATTGTGGGCAGAAAATGGGTGATCACTGTACATTTCTCTTCTGTTTCCTATTTATATTTATATTTTCCTTCATCAATTTAGCATTATGGACAGGGAAAGACCAAATCTAAGATCTGCAAAAAAATATTTTGCCTTCAAATTCATACTGGGATCGTAGCATGCAGGACTCGACTCATATGACTGGGATTTCCATGAAAAAGATAGTGGGCAGAAATCGGGTGATCACTGTACATTTGTCTTCTGTTTCCTATTTATATTTATATTTTACTTCTTCAATTTAACATTATGGACTGGGAAAGACCAAATCTAAGATCTGCAAAAAAAAATTTTGCCTTCAAATTCATACCGTGATCGTAGCATGCATCGACTCGACTCATATGACGGGGATTTCCATGAAAAAGATTGTGGGCCGAAAATGGGTGGTCACTGTACATTTCTCTTCTGTTTCCTATTTATATTTATATTTTACTTCTTCAATTTAGCATTATGGACAGGGAAAGACCAAATCTAAGATCTGCAAAAAAATATTTTGCCTTCAAATTCATACTGGGATCGTAGCATGCAGGACTCGACTCATATGACTGGGATTTCCATGAAAACAATTGTGGGTCGAAAATGGGTGATTACTGTACATTTCTCTTCTGTTTCCTACTTATATTTCTATTTTGCCTCCTCAATTTAGCATTATAGGCTGGGAAAGACCTAATCTAAAATCTGCACAAAAATATTTTGCTTTCAAATCCATATCGTGATCGTAGCATGCATGGACTCGACTCATATGACTGGGATTTCCATGAAAAAGATTGTGGGCCAAAAATGGGTGATCACTGTACATTTTTCTTCTGTTTCCTATTAATATTTATATTTTACCTCCTCAAATTAGCATTATGGACAGGGAAAGACCTAATCTAAAATCTGCACAAAAATATTTTGCTTTCAAATTCATACCGTGATCATAGCATGCATGGACTCGACTCATATGACTGGGATTTCCATGAAAAAGATTGTGGGCCGAAAATGGGGGATCACTGTACATTTCTCTTCTGTTTCCTATTTATATTTCTATTTTATCTCCTCAATTTAGCATTATGGACAGGGAAAGACCTAATGTAAAATCTGCACAAAAATATTGTGCTTTCAAATTCATACCGTTATCGTAGCATGCATGGACTCGACTCATATGACTGGGATTTCCATGTAAAAGATTGTGGGCCGAAAATGGGTGATCACTGTACATTTCTCTTCTGTTTCCTATTTATATTTCTATTTTACTTCCACAATTTAGCATTATGGACAGGGAAAGACCTAATCTAAGGTCTGCACAAAAATATTTTGCCTTCAAATTCATACCGTGATTGTAGCATGCATGGACTCGACTCATATGACTGGGATTTCCATGAAAAATATTGTGGGGCGAAAATGGGTGGTCACTGTACATTTCTCTTCTGTTTCCTATTTATATTTCTATTTTACTTCCTCAATTTAGCATTATGGACAGGGAAAGACCTAATCTAAGGTCTGCACAAAAATATTTTGCCTTCAAATTCATACCGTGATTGTAGCATGCATGGACTCGACTCATATGACTGGGATTTCCATGAAAAAGATTGTGGGCCAAAAATGGGTGATCATTGTACATCTTTCTTCAGTTTCCTATTTACATTTCTATTTTACTTCCTCAATTTAGCATTATGGACAGGGAAAGACCTAATCTAAAATCTCCACAAAAATATTTTGCTTTCAAATTCATACCGTGATCGTAGCATGCATCGACTCGACTCATATGACTGGGATTTCCATGAAAAAGATTGTGGGCCAAAAATGGGTGATCACTGTACATTTTTCTTCTGTTTCCTATTTATATTTATATTTTACCTCCTCAATTTAGCATTATGGACAGGGAAAGACCTAATCTAAAATCTGCACAAAAATATTTTGCTTTCAAATTCATACTGTGATCGTAGCATGCATGGACTCGACTCATATGACTGGGATTTCCATGAAAAAGATTGTGGGCCAAAAATGGGTGATCACTGTACATTTCTCTTCTGTTTCCTATTTATATTTATATTTTACCTCCTCAATTTAGCATTATTGACAGGGAAAGACCTAATCTAAAATCTGCACAAAAATATTTTGCCTTCCAATTCATACCGTGATCGTAGCATGCATGGACTCGATTCATATGACTGGGATTTCCATGAAAAAGATTGTGGGCCGAAAATGGGTGATCACTGTACATTTCTCTTCTGTTTCCTATTTATATTTATATTTTACCTCCTTAATTAACATTATGGACAGGGAAAGACATAATCTAAGCTCTGCACAAAAATATTTTGCCTTAAAATTCATACCGTGATCGTAGCATGCATGGACTCGACTCATATGACTGGGATTTCCATGAAAAAGATTGTGGGCCGAAAATGGGTGATCACTGTACATTTCTCTTCTGTTTCCTATTTATATTTTTATTTTACCTCCTCAATTTAGCATTATGGACAGGGAATGACCTAATCTAAGATTTCCACAAAAATATTTTGCCTTCAAATTCATACCGTGATCGTAGCATGCATGGACTCGACTCATATGACTGGGATTTCCATGAAAAAGATTGTGGGCCGAAAATCGGTGATCACTGTACATTTCTCTTCTGTTTCCTATTTATATTTATATTTTACCTCCTCAATTTAGCATTATGGACAGGGAAAGACCTAATGTAAGATCTGCACAAAAATATTTTGCCTTCAAATTCATACCGTGATCGTAGCATGCATGGACTCGACTCATATGACTGGGATTTCCAAGAAAAAGATTGTCGGCCGAAAATGGGTGATCACTGTACATTTCTCTTCTGTTTCCTATTTATATTTCTATTTTAGCTCCTCAATTTAGCATTATGGACAGGGAAAGACCTAATCTAAGACCTGCACAAAAATATTTTGCCTTCAAATTCATAGCATGATCGTAGCATGCATGGACTCGACTCATATGACTGGGATTTCCATGAAAAAGATTGTGGGCCGAAAATGGGTGATCACTGTACATTTCTCTTCTGTTTCCTATTTATATTTGTATTTTACCTCCTCAATTTAGCATTATGGACAGGGAAAGACCTAATCTAAAATCTGAACAAAAATATTTTGCCTTCAAATTAATACCGTGATCGTAGCATGCATGGACTCGACTCATAAGACTGGGATTTCCATGAAAAAGATTGTGGGTAGAAAAGGGGTGATCACTGTACATTTCTCTTCGGTTTCCTATTTATATTTATATTTTACCTCCTCAATTTAGCATTATGGGCAGGGAAAGACCTAATCTAAGCTCTGCACAAAAATATTTTGCCTTCAAATTCATGCCGTGATCGTAGCATGCATGGACTCAACTCATATGACTGGGATTTCCATGAAAAAGATAGTGGGCAGAAAATGGGTGATCACTGTACATTTCTCTTCTGTTTCCTATTTATATTTCTATTTTACCTCCTCAATTTAGCATTATGGACAGGGAAAGACCTAATCTAAAATCTGCACAAACATATTTTGCCTTCAAATTCATACCGTGATCGTAGCATGCATGGACTCGACTCATATGACTCAGATTTCCATGAAAAAGATTGTGGGCCGAAAATGGGTGATCACTGTACATTTTTCTTCTGTTTCCTATTTATATTTATATTTTACCTCCTCAATTTAGCATTATGGACAGGGAAAGACCTAATCTAAAATCTGCACAAAAATATTTTGCCTTCAAATTCATACGGTGATCGTAGCATGCATGGAGTCGACTCATATGCCTGGGATTTCCATGAAAAAGATGGTGGGCCGAAAATAGGTGATCACTGTACATTTCTCTTCTGTTTCCTATTCATATTTCTATTTTACCTCCTCAATTTAGCAATATGGCCAGGGAAAGACATAATCTAACCCCTGCACAAAAATATTTTGCCTTCAATTCATACCGTGATCGTCGCATACATGGACACGACTCATATGACTGGAATTTCCATGAAAAAGATTGTGGGCCTAAAATGGGTGATCACTGTACATTTCTCTTCTGTTTCCTATTTATATTTCTATTTTACCTCCTCAATTTAGCATTATGGACAGGGAAAGACCTAATCTAAGATCTTCACAAAAATATTTTGCCTTCAATTTCATACCGTGATCGTAGTATGCATGGACACGACTCATATGACTGGGATTTCCATAAAAAAGATTGTGGGCCGAAAATGGGTGATCACTGTACATTTCTCTTCTGTTTCCTATTTATATTTATATTTTACCTCCTCAATTTAGCATTATGGACAGTGAAAGACCTAATCTAAGATCTGCACACAAATATTTTGCCTTCAAATTCATACTGTGAACGTAGCATGCATGGACTCGACTCATATGACTGGGATTTCCATGAAAAGGTTGTGGGCCGAAAATGGGTGATCACTGTACATTTCTCTTCTATTTCCTATTTATATTTATATTTTACCTTCTCAATTTAGCATTATGGACAGGGAAAGACCTAATCTAAAATATGCACAAAAATATTTTGCCTTCAAATTCATACCGTGATCGTAGCATGTATGGACTCGACTCATATGACTGGGATTTCCATGAAAAAGATTGTGGGCTGAAAATGGGTGATCACTGTACATTTCTCTTCTGTTTCTTATTTATATTTCTATTTTACCTCCTCAATTTAGCATTATGGACAGGGAAAGACCTCATCTAAAATCTGCACAAAAATATTTTGCCTTCAAATTGATACCGTGATCTTAGAATGCATGGACTCGACTCATATGACTGGGATTTCCATGAAAAAGATTGTGGGCCGAAAATGGGTGATCACTGTACATTTGCTTCTGTTTCCTATTTATATTTCTATTTTACCTCCTCAATTTAGCATTATGGACAGGGAAAGACCTCATCTAAAATCTGCACAAAAATATTTAGCCTTCAAATTCATACCGTGATCGTAGCATGCATGGAATCGACTCATATGATTGGGATTTCCATGCAAAAGATTGTCGGCCGAAAATGGGTGATCACTGTACATTTCTCTTCTGTTTCCTATTTATATTTCTATTTTACCTCCTCAATTTAGCAATATGGCCAGGGAAAGACCTAATCTAAGCCCTGGACAAAAATATTTTGCCTTCAAATTCATACCGTGATCGTAGCATGCATGGACACGACTCATATGACTGGGATTTCCATGAAAAAGATTGTGGGCCGAAAATGGGTGATCACTGTACATTTGCTTCTGTTTCCTATTTATATTTATATTTTACCTCCTCAATTTACCATTATGGACAGGGAAAAACCAAATCTAAGATCTGCACAAAATGTTTTGCCTTCAAATTCATACCGTGATCGTAGCATGCATGGACTCGAATCATATGACTGGGATGTCCATGAAAAAGATTGTGGGCCTAAAATGGGTGATCACTGTACATTTCTCTTCTGTTTCCTATTTATATTTATATTTTGCTCCTCAATTTAGCATTATGGACAGGGAAAGACTTAATCTAAGATATGCACAAAAATATTTTGCCTTCAAATTCATACCGTGATCGTAGCATGCATGGAATCGACTCATATGATTGGGATTTCCATGCAAAAGATTGTGGGCCGAAAATGGGTGATCACTGTACATTTCTCTTCTGTTTCCTATTTATATTTATATTTTATTTCCTCAATTTAGCAATATGGCCAGGGAAAGACCTAATCTAAGCCCTGGACAAAAATATTTTGCCTTCAAATTCATACCGTGATCGTAGCATGCATGTACACGACTCATATGACTGGGATTTCCATGAAAAAGATTGTGGGCCAAAAATGGGTGATCACTGTACATTTCTCTTCTGTTTCCTATTTCTATTTCTATTTTACCTCCTCAATTTAGCATTATGGACAGGGAAAGGCCTAATCTAATATGTGCACAAAAATATTTTACCTTCAATTTCATACCGTGATCGTAGCATGCATGGACACGACTCATATGACTGGGATTTCCATGAAAAAGATTGTGGGCCGAAAATGGGTGATCACTGTACATTTCTCTTCTCTTTTCTATTTATATTTCTATTTTACATCCTCAATTGAGCATTATGGACAGGGAATGACCTAATCTAAGATTTGCACAAAAATATTTTGCCTTCAAATTCATACCGTGATCGTAGCATGCATGGACTCGACTCATATGACTGGGATTTCCATGAAAAAGATTGTGGGCCGAAAATGGGTGATCACTGTACATTTCTCTTCTGTTTCTCATTTATATTTCTATTTTACCTTCTCAATTTAGCATTATGGACAGGGAAAGACCTCATCTAGAATCTGCACAAAAATATTTTGCCTTCAACTTTATAACTGTGATCGTACCATGCATGTACTCGACTCATATAACCGGGATTTCCATGAAAAGGTTGTGGGCCGAAAATGGGTGATCCCTGTACATTTCTCTTCTGTTTCCTATTTATATTTATATTTTACCTCCTCAATTTAGTATTATGGATAGGGAAAGACCAAATCTAAGATCTGCACAAAAATATTTTGCCTTCAAATTTATACTGTGATCGTAGCATGCATGGACTCGACTCATATGACTGGGATTTCCATGAAAAAGATTGTAGGCCGAAAATGGGTGATCACTGTACATTTCTCTTCTGTTTCCTATTTATATTTCTATTTTACTTCCTAAATTTAGCATTATGTCCCGGGAAAGACCTAATCTAAGCTCTGCACAAAAATATTTTGCCTTCAAATTCATACCGTGACCGTAGCATGCATGGACTCAACTCATATGACTGGGATCTCCATGAAAAATATAGTGGGCCGAAAATGGGTGATCACTGTACATTTCTCTTCTGTTTCCTATTTATATTTCTATTTTACCTCCTCAATTTAGCATTATGGACAGGGAAAGACCTAATCTAAAATCTGCACAAAAATATTTTGCCTTCAAATTCATACCGTGATCGTAGCATGCATGGACTCGACTCATATGACTGGGATTTCCATGAAAAATATAGTGGGCCGAAAATGGGTGATCACTGTACATTTCTCTTCTGTTTCCTATTTATATTTATATTTTACCTCCTCAATTTAGCATTATGGACAGGGAAAGACCTAATCTAAAATCTGCACAAAAATATTTTGCCTTCAAATTCATACCGTGATCGTAGCATGCATGGACTCAACTCATATGACTGGGATTTCCATGAAAAAGATTGTGGGCCAAAAATGGGTGATCACTGTACATTTCTCTTCTGTTTCCTATTTATATTTCTATTTTACCTCCTCCATTTAGCATTATGGACAGGGAAAACCTAATCTAAAATCTGCACAAAAATATTTTGCCTTCAAATTCATACCGTGATCGTAGCATGCATGGGCTTGACTCATATGACTTGGATTTCCATGAAAAAGATTGTGGGCCGAAAATGGGTCATCACTGTACATTTCTCTTCTGTTTCCTATTTATATTTCCATTTTACCTCCTCAATTTAGCATTAGGGACAGGGAAAGACCTAATCTAAGCTCTGCACAAAAATATTTTGCCTTCAAATTCAGACCGTGATCGTAGCATGCATGGACTCGACTCATATGACTGGGATTTCCATGAAAAAGATTGTGGGCCGAAAATGGGTGATCACTGTACATTTCTCTTCTGTTTCCTATTTATATTTATATTTTACCTCCTCAATTTAGCATTAGGGACAGGGAAAGACCTAATCTAAGCTCTGCACAAAAATATTTTGCCTTCAAATTCAGACCGTGATCGTAGCATGCATGGACTCGACTCATATGACTGGGATTTCCATGAAAAAGATTGTGTTCCGAAAATGGGTGATCACTGTACATTTCTCTTCTGTTTCCTATTTATATTTCTATTTTACCTCCTCCATTTAGCATTATGGACAGGGAAAACCTAATCCTAAATCAGCACAAAAATATTTTGCCTTCAAATTCATACCGTGATCGTAGCATGCATGGACTTGACTCATATGACTTGGATTTCCATGAAAAAGATTGTGGGCAGAAAATGGGTGATCACTGTACATTTCTCTTCTGTTTCCTATTTATATTTCCATTTTACCTCCTCAATTTAGCATTAGGGACAGGGAAAGACCTAATCTAAGCTCTGCACAAAAATATTTTGCCTTCAAATTCAGACCGTGATCGTAGCATGCATGGACTCGACTCATATGACTGGGATTTCCATGAAAAAGATTGTGGGCCGAAAATGGGTGATCACTGTACATTTCTCTCCTGTTTCCTATTTATGTTTCTATATTACCTCCACAAATTAGCATTATGGACAGGGAAAGACCTAATCTAAAATCTGCACAAAAATATTTTGCCTTCAAATTCATACCGTGATCGTAGCATGCATGAACTCGACTCATATCACTGGGATTTTCATGAAAAAGATTGTGGACCGAAAATGGGTGGTCACTGTACATTTCTCTTCTGTTTCCTATTTATATTTCTATTTTACCTCCTCAATTTAGCATTATGGACAGGGAAAGACCTAATCTAAGATCTGCACAAAAATATTTTGCCTTCAAATTCATACCGTGATCGTAGCATGCATGGACTCGACTCATATGACTGGGATTTCCATGAAGAAGATTGTGGCCCAAAAATGGGTGATCACTGTACATTTCTCTTCTGTTTCCTATTTATATTTCTTTTTTACCTCCACAATTTAGCTTTATGGACAGGGAAAGACCTAATCTCTGATCTGCACAAATATATTTTGCCTTCAAATTCATACCGTGATCGTAGCATGCATGGACTCGACTCATATGACTGGGATTTCCATTTAAAAGATTGTGGGCCGAAAATGGGTGATCACTGTACATTTCTCTTCTGTTTCCTATTTATATTTATATTTTACCTCCTCAATTTAGCATTATGGACAGGGAAAGACCTAATCTAAGATCTGCACAAAAATATTTTGCCTTCAAATTCATACCGTGATCGTAGCATGCATGGACTCAACTCATATGACTGGGATTTCCATGAAAAAGATTGTGGGCCAAAAATGGGTGATCACTGTACATTTCTCTTCTGTTTCCTATTTATATTTCTATTTTACCTCCTCCATTTAGCATTATGGACAGGGAAAACCTAATCTAAAATCTGCACAAAAATATTTTGCCTTCAAATTCATACCGTGATCGTAGCATGCATGGACTTGACTCATATGACTGGGATTTCCATGAAAAAGATTGTGGGCCGAAAATGGGTGATCACTGTACATTTCTCTTCTGTTTCCTATTTATATTTATATTTTACCTCCTCCATTTAGCATTATGAACAGGGAAAACCTAATCTAAAATCTGCACAAAAATATTTTGCCTTCAAATTCATACCGTGATCGTAGCATGCATGGACTTGACTCATATGACTTGGATTTCCATGAAAAAGATTGTGGGCAGAAAATGGGTGATCACTGTACATTTCTCTTCTGTTTCCTATTTATATTTCCATTTTACCTCCTCAATTTAGCATTAGGGACAGGGAAAGACCTAATCTAAGCTCTGCACAAAAATATTTTGCCTTCAAATTCAGACCGTGATCGTAGCATGCATGGACTCGACTCATATGACTGGGATTTCCATGAAAAAGATTGTGGGCCGAAAATGGGTGATCACTGTACATTTCTCTTCTGTTTCCTATTTATATTTCTATTTTACCTCCTCAATTTATCATTATGGAAAGGGAAAGACCTAATCTAAGATCTGGCCAAAATTATTTTGCCTTCAAATTCATACCGTGATCGTAGCATGCATGGACTCGACTCATATGACTGGGATTTCCATGAAAAAGATTGTGGGCCGAAAATGGGTGATCACTGTACATTTCTCTTCTGTTTCCTATTTATATTTATATTTTACCTCCTCAATTTAGCATTATGGACAGGGAAAGGCCTAATCTAAAATCTGCACAAAAATATTTTACCTTCAAATTCATACCGTGATCGTAGCATGCATGAACTCGACTCATATGACTGGGATTTCCTTGAAAAAGATTGTGGGCCGAAAATCGGTGATCACTGTACATTTCTCTTCTGTTTCCTATTTATATTTGTATTTTACCTCCTCAATTTAGCATTATGGACAGGGAAAGGCCTAATCTAAAATCTGCACAAAAATATTTTGCCTTAAAATTCATACCGTGATCGTAGCATGCATGGACTCGACTCATATGACTGGGATTTCCATGAAAAAGATTGTGGGCCGAAAATGGGTGATCACTGTACATTTCTCTTCTGTTTCTATTTATATTTCTATTTTACATCCTCAATTTAGCATTATGGACAGGGAAAGACCTAATCTAAAATCTGCACAAAAATATTTTGCCTTCAAATTCATAACGTGATCGTAGCATGCATGAACTCGACTCATATGACTGGGATTTCCATGAAAAAGATTGTGGGCCGAAAATGGGTGATCACTGTACATTTCTCTTCTTTTTCCTATTTATATTTCTTTTTTACCTCCTCAATTTAGCATTATGGACAGGGAAAGACCTAATCTCTGATCTGCACAAAAATATTTTTCCTTCAAATTCATACCGTGATCGTAGCATGCATGGACTCGACTCATATGACTGGGATTTCCATGAAAAAGATTGTGGGCCGAAAATGGGTGATCACTGTACATTTCTCTTCTGTTTCCTATTTATATTTATATTTTACCTCCTCCATTTAGCATTATGAACAGGGAAAACCTAATCTAAAATCTGCACAAAAATATTTTGCCTTCAAATTCATACCGTGATCGTAGCATGCATGGACTCGACTCATATGACTGGGATTTCCATGAAAAAGATTGTGGGCCGAAAATGGGTGATCACTGTACATTTCTCTTCTGTTTCCTATTTATATTTCTATTATACCTCCTCAATTTAGCATTATGGCCAAGGAAAGACCTAATCTAAGATCTGCAAAAAAATATTTTGCCTTCAAATTCATACCGTGATCGTAGCATGCATGGACTCGACTGATATTACTGGGATTTCCTTGAAAAAGATTGTGGGCCGAAAATCGGTGATCACTGTACATTTCTCTTCTGTTTCCTATTTATATTTGTATTTTACCTCCTCAATTTAGCATTATGGACAGGGAAAGGCCTAATCTAAAATCTGCACAAAAATATTTTGCCTTAAAATTCATACCGTGATCGTAGCATGCATGGACTCGACTCATATGACTGGGATTTCCATGAAAAAGATTGTGGGCCGAAAATCGGTGATCACCGTACATTTGGTTCTGTTTCCTATTTATATTTATATTTTACCTCCTCAATTTAGCATTATGGACAGGGAAAGACCTCATCTAATATCTGCAAAAAAATATTTTGCCTTCAAATTCATGCCGTGATCGTAGCATGCATGGACTCGACTACTATGACTGGGATTTCCATGAAAAAGATTGTGGGCCGAAAATGGGTGATCACTGTACATTTCTCTTCTCTTTCCTATTTATATTTCTATTTTACCTCCTCAATTTAGCATTATGGACAGGGAAAGACCTAATCTAAAATCTGCACAAAAATATTTTGCCTTCAAATTCATACCGTGATCGTGGCATGCATGGACTCGACTCATATGACTGGGATTTCCATGAAAAAGATTGTGGGCCGAAAATGGGTGATCACTCTACATTTCTCTTCTGTTTCCTATTTATATTTATATTTTACCTCGTCAATTTAGCATTATGGCCAGTGAAAGACCTAATCTAAGATCTGCAAAAAAATATTTTGCCTTCAAATTCATACCGTGATCGTAGCATGCATGGACTCGACTGATATTACTGGGATTTCCTTGAAAAAGATTGTAGGCCGAAAATCGGTGATCACTGTACATTTCTCTTCTGTTTCCTATTTATATTTGTATTTTACCTCCTCAATTTAGCATTATGGACAGGGAAAGGCCTAATCTAAAATCTGCACAAAAATATTTTGCCTTAAAATTCATACCGTGATCGTAGCATGCATGGACTCGACTCATATGACTGGGATTTCCATGAAAAAGATTGTGGGCCGAAAATCGGTGATCACCGTACATTTGGTTCTGTTTCCTATTTCTATTTCTATTTTACCTCCTCAATTTAGCATTATGGACAGGGAAAGACCTCATCTAAGATCTGCAAAAAAATATTTTGCCTTCAAATTCATGCCGTGATCGTAGCATGCATGGACTCGACTACTATGACTGGGATTTCCATGAAAAAGATTGTGGGCCGAAAATGGGTGATCACTGTACATTTCTCTTCTGTTTCCTATTTATATTTCTATTTTACCTCCTCAATTTAGCATTATGGACAGGGAAAGACCTAATCTAAAATCTGAACAAAAATATTTTGCCTTCAAATTCATACCGTGATCGTAGCATGCATGAACTCGACTCATATGACTGGGATTTCCATGAAAAAGATTGTAGGCCGAAAATGGGTGATCATTGTATATTTCTCTTCTGTTTCCTATTTATATTTCTATTATACCTCCTCAATTTAGCATTATGGCCAGAGAAAGACCTAATATAAGATCTGCACGAAAATATTTTGCCTTCATATTCATACCGTGATCGTAGCATGCATGAACTCGACTCATATGCCTGGGATTTCCATGAAAAAGATTGTGGACCGAAAATGGGTTGTCACTGTACATTTCTCTTCTGTTTCCTATTTATATTTCTATTTTACCTCCTCAATTTAGCATTATGGACAGGGAAAGACCTAATCTAAGATCTGCACAAAAATATTTTGCCTTCAAATTCATACCGTGATCGTAGCATGCATGGACTCGACTCATATGACTGGGATTTCCATGAAAAAGATTGTGGCCCAAAAATGGGTGATCACTGTACATTTCTCTCCTGTTTCCTATTTATATTTCTTTTTTACCTCCTCAATTTAGCATTATGGACAGGGAAAGACCTAATCTCTGATCTGCACAAAAATATTTTGCCTTCAAATTCATACCGTGACCGTAGCATGCATGGACTCGACTCATATGACTGGGATTTCCATGAAAAAGATTGTGGGCCGAAAATGGGTGATCACTGTACATTTCTCTTCTGTTTCCTATTTATATTTCTATTTTACCTCCTCAATTTAGCATTATGGACAGGGAAAGACCTAATCTAAAATCTGCACAAAAATATTTTGCCTTCAAATTCATACCGTGATCGTAGCATGCATGGACTCGACTCATATGACTGGGATTTCCATGAAAAAGAATGTGGGCCGAAAATGGGTGATCACTCTACATTTCTCTTCTGTTTCCTATTTATATTTATATTTTACCTCGTCAATTTAGCATTATGGCCAGGGAAAGACCTAATCTAAGATCTGCAAAAAAATATTTTGCCTTCAAATTCATACCGTGATCGTAGCATGCATGGACTCGACTGATATTACTGGGATTTCCTTGAAAAAGATTGTTGGCCGAAAATCGGTGATCACTGTACATTTCTCTTCTGTTTCCTATTTATATTTGTATTTTACCTCCTCAGTTTAGCATTATGGACAGGGAAAGGCCTAATCTAAAATCTGCACAAAAATATTTTGCCTTAAAATTCATACCGTGATCGTAGCATGCATGGACTCGTCTCATATGACTGGTATTTCCATGAAAAAGATTGTGGGCCGAAAATGGGTGATCACTGTACATTTCTCTTCTGTTTCCTATTTATATTTCTATTTTACCTCCTCAATTTAGCATTATGGACAGGGAAAGACCTAATCTAAAATCTGCACAAAAATATTTTGCCTTCAAATTCATACCGTGATCGTAGCATGCATGGACTCGACTCATATGACTTGGATTACCATGAAAAAGATTGTGGTCCGAAAATGTGTGATCACTGTACATTTCCCTTCTGTTTCCTGTTTATATTTATATTTTACCTCCTCAATTTAGCATTATGTACAGGGAAAGACTTAATCTAAGATCAGCACAAAAATATTTTGCCTTCAAATTCATACCGTGATCGTAGCATGCATGGACTCGACTGATATTACTGGGATTTCCTTGAAAAAGATTGTGGGCCGAAAATCGGTGATCACTGTACATTTCTCTTCTGTTTCCTATTTATATTTGTATTTTACCTCCTCAATTTAGCATTAAGGACAGGGAAAGGCCTAATCTAAAATCTGCACAAAAATATTTTGCCTTAAAATTCATACCGTGATCGTAGCATGCATGGACTCGACTCATATGACTGGGATTTCCATGAAAAAGATTGTGGGCCGAAAATCGGTGATCACCGTACATTTGGTTCTGTTTCCTATTTCTATTTCTATTTTACCTCCTCAATTTAGCATTATGGACAGGGAAAGACCTCATCTAAGATCTGCAAAAAAATATTTTGCCTTCAAATTCATGCCGTGATCGTAGCATGCATGGACTCGACTACTATGACTGGGATTTCCATGAAAAAGATTGTGGGCCGAAAATGGGTGATCACTGTACATTTCTCTTCTGTTTCCTATTTATATTTATATTTTACCTCCTCAATTTAGCATTATGGACAGGGAAAGACCTAATCTAAAATCTGCACAAAAATATTTTGCCTTCAAATTCATACCGTGATCGTAGCATGTATGAACTCGACTCATATGACTGGGATTTCCATGAAAAAGATTGTAGGCCGAAAATGGGTGATCATTGTATATTTCTCTTCTGTTTCCTATTTATATTTCTATTATACCTCCTCAATTTAGCATTATGGCCAGGGAAAGACCTAATATAAGATCTGCACGAAAATATTTTGCCTTCAAATTCATACCGTGATCGTAGCAGGCATGAACTCGACTCATATGCCTGGGATTTCCATGAAAAAGATTGTGGACCGAAAATGGGTGGTCACTGTACATTTCTCTTCTGTTTCCTATTTATATTTCTATTTTACCTCCTCAATTTAGCATTATGGACAGGGAAAGACCTAATCTAAGATCTGCACAAAAATATTTTGCCTTCAAATTCATACCGTGATCGTAGCATGCATGGACTCGACTCATATGACTGGGATTTCCATGAAAAAGATTGTGGCCCAAAAATGGGTGATCACTGTTCATTTCTCTTCTGTTTCCTATTTATATTTCTTTTTTACCTCCTCAATTTAGCATTATGGACAGGGAAAGACCTAATCTCTGATCTGCACAAAAATATTTTGCCTTCAAATTCATACCGTGACCGTAGCATGCATGGACTCGACTCATATGACTGGGATTTCCATGAAAAAGATTGTGGGCCGAAAATGGGTGATCACTGTACATTTCTCTTCTGTTTCCTATTTATATTTATATTTTACCTCCTCAATTTAGCATTATGGACAGGGAAAGACCTAATCTAAAATCTGCACAAAAATATTTTGCCTTCAAATTCATACCGTGATCGTAGCATGCATGGACTCGACTCATATGACTGGGATTTCCATGAAAAAGATTGTGGGCCGAAAATGGGTGATCACTCTACATTTCTCTTCTGTTTCCTATTTATATTTATATTTTACCTCGTCAATTTAGCATTATGGCCAGGGAAAGACCTAATCTAAGATCTGCAAAAAAATATTTTGCCTTCAAATTCATACTGTGATCGTAGCATGCATGGACTCGACTGATATTACTGGGATTTCCTTGAAAAAGATTGTGGGCCGAAAATCGGTGATCACTGTACATTTCTCTTCTGTTTCCTATTTATATTTGTATTTTACCTCCTCAATTTAGCATTATGGACAGGGAAAGGCCTAATCTAAAATCTGCAAAAAAATATTTTGCCTTAAAATTCATACCGTGATCGTAGCATGCATGGACTCGACTCATATGACTGGGATTTCCATGAAAAAGATTGTGGATCGAAAATCGGTGATCACCGTACATTTGGTTCTGTTTCCTATTTCTATTTCTATTTTACCTCCTCAATTTAGCATTATGGACAGGGAAAGACCTCATCTAAGATCTGCAAAAAAATATTTTGCCTTCAAATTCATGCCGTGATCGTAGCATGCATGGACTCGACTACTATGACTGGGATTTCCATGAAAAAGATTGTGGGCCGAAAATGGGTGATCACTGTACATTTCTCTTCTGTTTCCTATTTATATTTCTATTTTACCTCCTCAATTTAGCCTTATGGACAGGGAAAGACCTAATCTAAAATCTGCACAAAAATATTTTGCCTTCAAATTCATACCGTGATCGTAGCATGCATGAACTCGACTCATATGACTGGGATTTCCATGAAAAAGATTGTAGGCCGAAAATGGGTGATCACTGTATATTTCTCTTCTGTTTCCTATTTATATTTCTATTATACCTCCTCAATTTAGCATTATGGCCAGGGAAAGACCTAATATAAGATCTGCACTAAAATATTTTGCCTTCAAATTCATACCGTGATCGTAGCATGCATGAACTCGACTCATATGCCTGGGATTTCCATGAAAAAGATTGTGGACCGAAAATGGGTGGTCACTGTACATTTCTCTTCTGTTTCCTATTTATATTTCTATTTTACCTCCTCAATTTAGCATTATGGACAGGGAAAGACCTAATCTAAGATCTGCACAAAAATATTTTGCCTTCAAATTCATACCGTGATCGTAGCATGCATGGACTCGACTCATATGACTGGGATTTCCATGAAAAAGATTGTGGCCCAAAAATGGGTGATCACTGTACATTTCTCTTCTGTTTCCTATTTATATTTCTTTTTTACCTCCTCAATTTAGCATTTTGGACAGGGAAAGACCTAATCTCTGATCTGCACAAAAATATTTTGCCTTCAAATTCATACCGTGACCGTAGCATGCATGGACTCGACTCATATGACTGGGATTTCCATGAAAAAGATTGTGGGCCGAAAATGGGTGATCACTGTACATTTCTCTTCTGTTTCCTATTTATATTTCTATTTTACCTCCGCAATTTAGCATTATGGACAGGGAAAGACCTAATCTAAAATCTGCACAAAAATATTTTGCCTTCAAATTCATACCGTGATCGTAGCATGCATGGACTCGACTCATATGACTGGGATTTCCATGAAAAAGATTGTGGGCCGAAAATGGGTGATCACTCTACATTTCTCTTCTGTTTCCTATTTATATTTCTATTTTACCTCGTCAATTTAGCATTATGGCCAGGGAAAGACCTAATCTAAGATCTGCAAAAAAATATTTTGCCTTCAAATTCATACCGTGATCGTAGCATGCATGGACTCGACTCATATGACTGGGATTTCCATGAAAAAGTTTGTGGGCCGAAAATGGGTGATCACTGTACATTTCTCTTCTGTTTCCTATTTATATTTCTATTTTACCTCCTCAATTTAGCATTATGGACAGGGAAAGGCCTAATCTAAAATCTGCACAAAAATATTTTGCCTTCAAATTCATACCGTGATCGTAGCATGCATGGACTCGACTGATATTACTGGGATTTCCTTGAAAAAGATTGTGGGCCGAAAATCGGTGATCACTGTACATTTCTCTTCTGTTACCTATTTATATTTATATTTTACCTCCTCAATTTAGCATTATGGACAGGGAAAGGCCTAATCTAATATCTGCACAAAAATATTTTGCCTTAAAATTCATACCGTGATCGTAGCATGCATGGACTCGACTCATATGACTGGGATTTCCATGAAAAAGATTGTGGGCCGAAAATCGGTGATCACCGTACATTTGCTTCTGTTTCCTATTTATATTTCTATTTTACCTCCTCAATTTAGCATAATGGACAGGGAAAGACCTAATCTAAGATCTGCACAAAAATATTTTGCCTTCAAATACATACCGCGATCGTAGCATGCATGGACTCGACTCATATGACTGGGATATCCATGAAAAAATTTCTGGGCCGAAAATGGGTGATCACTGTACATTTCCCTTCTGTTTCCTATTTCTATTTCTATTTTACCTCCTCAATTTAGCATTATGGCCAGGGAAAGACCTAATCTAAGATCTGCAAAAAAATATTTTGCCTTCAAATTCAGGCCGTGATCGTAGCATGCATGGACTCGACTCATATGACTGGGATTTCCATGAAAAAGATTGTGGGCCGAAAATGGGTGATCACTGTACATTTCTCTTCTGTTTCCTATTCATATTTCTATTTTACCTCCTCAATTTAGCATTATGGACAGGGAAAGACCTAATCTAAAATCTGCACAAAAATATTTTGCCTTCAAATTCATACCGTGATCGTAGCATGCATGAACTCGACTCATATGACTGGGATTTCCATGAAAAAGATTGTAGGCCGAAAATGGGTGATCACTGTATATTTCTCTTCTGTTTCCTATTTATATTTCTATTATACCTCCTCAATTTAGCATTATGGCCAGGGAAAGACCTAATATAAGCTCTGCACGAAAATATTTTGCCTTCAAATTCATACCGTGATCGTAGCATACATGGACTCGACTCATATGACTGGGATTTCCATGAAAAAGATTGTGGGCCGAAAATGGGTGATCACTGTACATTTCTCTCCTGTTTCCTATTTATATTTCTATTTTACCTCCTCAATTTAGCATTATGGAAAAGGGAAAGACCTAATCTAAAATCTGCACAAAAATATTTTGCCTTCAAATTCATACCGTGATCGTAGCATGCATGAACTCGACTCATATGACTGGGATTTCCATGAAAAAGATTGTGGACCGAAAATGGGTGGTCACTGTACATTTCTCTTCTGTTTCCTATTTATATTTATATTTTACCTCCTCAATTTAGCATTATGGACAGGGAAAGACCTAATCTAAGCTCTGCACAAAAATATTTTGCCTTCAAATTCATACCGTGATCGTAGCATGCATGAACTCGACTCATATGACTGGGATTTCCATGAAAAAGATTGTAGGACGAAAATGGGTGATCACTGTATATTTCTCTTCTGTTTCCTATTTATATTTCTATTATACCTCCTCAATTTAGCATTATGGCCAGGGAAAGACCTAATATAAGATCTGCACGAAAATATTTTGCCTTCAAATTCATACCGTGATCGTAGCATGCATGAACTCGACTCATATGCCTGGGATTTCCATGAAAAAGATTGTGGACCGAAAATGGGTGGTCACTGTACATTTCTCTTCTGTTTCCTATTTATATTTCTATTTTACCTCCTCAATTTAGCATTATGGACAGGGAAAGACCTAATCTAAGATCTGCACAAAAATATTTTGCCTTCAAATTCATACCGTGATCGTAGCATGCATGGACTCGACTCATATGACTGGGATTTCCATGAAAAAGATTGTGGCCCAAAAATGGGTGATCACTGTACATTTCTCTTCTGTTTCCTATTTATATTTCTTTTTTACCTCCTCAATTTAGCATTATGGACAGGGAAAGACCTAATCTCTGATCTGCACAAAAATATTTTGCCTTCAAATTCATACCGTGACCGTAGCATGCATGGACTCGACTCATATGACTGGGATTTCCATGAAAAAGATTGTGGGCCGAAAATGGGTGATCACTCTACATTTCTCTTCTGTTTCCTATTTATATTTCTATTTTACCTCGTCAATTTAGCATTATGGCCAGGGAAAGTCCTAATCTAAGATCTGCAAAAAAATATTTTGCCTTCAAATTCATACCGTGATCGTAGCATGCATGGACTCGACTCATATGACTGGGATTTCCATGAAAAAGTTTGTGGGCCGAAAATGGGTGATCACTGTACATTTCTCTTCTGTTTCCTATTTATATTTATATTTTACCTCCTCAATTTAGCATTATGGACAGGGAAAGGACTAATCTAAAATCTGCACAAAAATATTTTGCCTTCAAATTCATACCGTGATCGTAGCATGCATGGACTCGACTGATATTACTGGGATTTCCTTGAAAAAGATTGTGGGCCGAAAATCGGTGATCACTGTACATTTCTCTTCTGTTACCTATTTATATTTATATTTTACCTCCTCAATTTAGCATTATGGACAGGGAAAGGCCTAATCTAATATCTGCACAAAAATATTTTGCCTTAAAATTCATACCGTGATCGTAGCATGCATGGACTCGACTCATATGACTGGGATTTCCATGAAAAAGATTGTGGGCCGAAAATCGGTGATCACCGTACATTTGCTTCTGTTTCCTATTTATATTTCTATTTTACCTCCTCAATTTAGCATAATGGACAGGGAAAGACCTAATCTAAGATCTGCACAAAAATATTTTGCCTTCAAATTCATACCGCGATCGTAGCATGCATGGACTCGACTCATATGACTGGGATATCCATGAAAAAATTTCTGTGCCGAAAATGGGTGATCACTGTACATTTCCCTTCTGTTTCCTATTTCTATTTCTATTTTACCTCTTCAATTTAGCATTATGGCCAGGGAAAGACCTAATCTAAGATCTTTAAAAAAATATTTTGCCTTCAAATTCAGGCCGTGATCGTAGCATGCATGGACTCGACTCATATGACTGGGATTTCCATGAAAAAGATTGTGGGCCGAAAATGGGTGATCACTGTACATTTCTCTTCTGTTTCCTATTCATATTTCTATTTTACCTCCTCAATTTAGCATTATGGACAGGGAAAGACCTAATCTAAAATCTGCACAAAAATATTTTGCCTTCAAATTCATACCGTGATCGTAGCATGCATGAACTCGACTCATATGACTGGGATTTCCATGAAAAAGATTGTAGGCCGAAAATGGGTGATCACTGTATATTTCTCTTCTGTTTCCTATTTATATTTCTATTATACCTCCTCAATTTAGCATTATGGCCAGGGAAAGACCTAATATAAGCTCTGCACGAAAATATTTTGCCTTCAAATTCATACCGTGATCGTAGCATACATGGACTCGACTCATATGACTGGGATTTCCATGAAAAAGATTGTGGGCCGAAAATGGGTGATCACTGTACATTTCTCTCCTGTTTCCTATTTATATTTCTATTTTACCTCCTCAATTTAGCATTATGGAAAAGGGAAAGACCTAATCTAAAATCTGCACAAAAATATTTTGCCTTCAAATTCATACCGTGATCGTAGCATGTATGGACTCGACTCATATGACTGGGATTTCCATGAAAAAGATTGTGGCCCAAAAATGGGTGATCACTGTACATTTCTCTTCTGTTTCCTATTTATATTTCTATTTTACCTCCTCAATTTAGCATTATGGACAGGGAAAGACCTAATCTAAGATCTGCACAAAAATATTTTGCCTTCAAAATCAGACCGTGATCGTAGCATGCATGGACTCAACTCATATGACTGGGATTTCCATGAAAAAGATAATGGGCAGAAAATGGGTGATCACTGTACATTTCTCTTCTGTTTCCTATTTATATTTCTATTTTACCTCCTCAATTTAGCATTATGGACAGGGAAAGACCTAATCTAAGCTCTGCACAAAAATATTTTACCTTCAAATTCATACCGTGATCGTAGCATGCATGGACTCGACTCATATGACTGGGATTTCCATGAAAAAATTTCTGGGCCGAAAATGGGTGATCACTGTACATTTCTCTTCTGTTTCCTATTTATATTTCTATTTTACCTCCTCAATTTAGCATTATGGACAGGGAAAGAACTAATCTAAAATCTACACAAAAATATTTTGCCTTCAAATTCATACCGTGATCGTAGCATGCATGAACTCGACTCATATGACTGGGATTTCCATGAAAAAGATTGTGGGCCGAAAATGGGTGGTCACTGTACATTTCTCTCCTGTTTCCTATTTATATTTCTATTTTACCTCCTCAATTTAGCATTATGGACAGGGAAAGACCTAATCTAAAATCTGCACAAAGATATTTTGCCTTCAAATTCATACCGTGATCGTAGCATGCATGAACTCGACTCAAATGACTGGGATTTCCATGAAAAATTGTGGGCCGAAAATGGGTGGTCACTGTACATTTCTGTTCTGTTTCCTATTTATATTTATATTTTACCTCCTCAATTTAGCATTATGGACAGGGAAAGACCTAATCTAAGATCTGCACAAAAATATTTTGCCTTCAAATTCATACCGTGATCGTAGCATGCATGGACTCAACTCATATGACTGGGATTTCCATGAAAAAGATTGTGGGACAAAAATGGGTGATCACTGTACATTTCTCTTCTGTTTCCTATTTATATTTCTATTTTACCTCCTCAATTTAGCATTATGGACAGGAAAAGACCTAATCTAAGCTCTGCACAAAAATATTTTACCTTAAATTCATACCGTGATCGTAGCATGCATTGACTCGACTCATATGACTGGGATTTCCATGAAAAAGATTGTGGGCCGAAAATGTGTGATCACTGTACATTTCTCTTCTGTTTCCTATTTATATTTCTATTTTACCTCCTCAATTTAGCATTATGGACATGGAAAGACCTAATCTAAGCTCTGCACAAAAATATTTTGCCTTCAAATTCATACCGTGATCGTAGCCTGCATTGACTCGACTCATATGACTGGGATTTCCATGAAAAAGATTGTGGGCCGAAAATGGGTGATCACTGTACATTTCTCTTCTGTTTCCTATTTATATTTCTATTATACCTCCTCAATTTAGCATTTTGGCCAGGGAAAGACCTAATATAAGTTCTGCACGAAAATATTTTACCTTCAAATTCATACCGTGAACGTAGCATACATGGACTCGACTCATATGACTGGGATTTCCATGAAAAAGATTGTGGGCCGAAAATGGGTGATCACTGTACATTTCTCTCCTGTTTCCTATTTATATTTCTATTTTACCTCCTCAATTTAGCATTATGGAAAAGGGAAAGACCTAATCTAAAATCTGCACAAAAATATTTTGCCTTCAAATTCAGACCGTGATTGTAGCATGCATGGACTCAACTCATATGACTGGGATTTCCATGAAAAAGATAATGGGCAGAAAATGGGTGATCACTGTACATTTTTCTTCTGTTTCCTATTTATATTTATATTTTACCTCCTCAATTTAGCATTATGGACAGGGAAAGACCTAATCTAAGATCGGCACAAAAATATTTTGCCTTCAAATTCATACCGTGATCGTAGCATGCATGGACTCAACTCATATGACTGGGATTTCCATGAAAAAGATTGTGGGCCAAAAATGGGTGATCACTGTACATTTTTCTTCTTTTTCCTATTTATATTTCTATTTTACCTCCTCCATTTAGCATTATGGACAGGGAAAGACCTAATCTAAAATCTGCACAAAAATATTTTGCCTTCAAACTCATACCGTGATCGTAGCATGCATGGACTTGACTCATATGACTTGGATTTCCATGAAAAAGATTGTGGGCAGAAAATGGGTGATCACTGTACATTTCTCTTCTGTTTCCTATTTATATTTCTATTTTACCTCCTCAATTTAGCATTAGGGACAGGGAAAGACCTAATCTAAGCTCTGCGCAAAAAATATTTTGCCTTCAAATTCAGATCGTGATCGTAGCATGCATGGACTCGACTCATATGACTGGGATTTCCATGAAAAAATTTCTGGGCCGAAAATAGGTGATCACTGTACATTTCTCTTCCGTTTCCTATTTCTATTTCTATTTTACCTCCTCAATTTAGCATTATGGACAGGGAAAGACCTAATCTAAAATCTGCACAAAAATATTTTGCCTTCAAATTCATACCGTGATCGTAGCATGCATGGACTCAACTCATATGACTGGGATTTCCATGAAAAAGATAATGGGCAGAAAATGGGTGGTCACTGTACATTTCTCTCCTGTTTGCTATTTATATTTATATTTTACCTCCTCAATTTAGCATTATGGACAGGGAAAGACCTAATCTAAGATCTGCACAAAAATATTTTGTCTTCAAATTCATACCGTGATCGTAGCATGCATGAACTCGACTCATATGACTGGGATTTCCATGAAAAAATTTCTGGGCCGAAAATGGGTGATCACTGTACATTTCTCTTCTGTTTCCTTTTTATATTTCTATTTTACCTCCTCAATTTAGCATTATGGACAGGGAAAGACCTAATCTAAAATCTGCACAAAAATATTTTGCCTTCAAATTCATACCGTGATCGTAGCATGCATGAACTCGACTCATATGACTGGGATTTCCATGAAAACGATTGTGTGCCGAAAATGGGTGATCACTGTACATTTCTCTTCTGTTTCCTACCTATATTTCTCTTTTACCTCCTCAATTTAGCGTTATGAACAGGGAAAGACCTAATCTAAGATCTGCACAAAAATATTTTTCCTTCAAATTCATAGCGTGATCGTAGCATGCATGGACTCGACTCATATGACTGGGATTTCCATGAAAAAGATTGTGGGCAGAAAATGGGTGATCACTGTACATTTCTCTTCTGTTTCCTATTTATATTTCTAATTTACCTCCTCAATTTAGCATTATGGGCAGGGAAAGACCAAATCTTAGATCTGCACAAAAATATTTTGCTTTCAAATTCATACCGTGATCTTAGGATGCATGTATTCGACTCATATGACTGGGATTTCCATGAAAAAGATTGTGGACCGAAAATGGGTCGTCACTGTACATTTCTCTTCTGTTTCCTATTTATATTTCTATTTTACCTCCTCAATTTAGCATTATGGACAGGGAAAGACCAAATCTAAGTTCTGCACAAAAATATTTTGCCTTCAAATTCATACCGTGATCGTAGCATGCATGGACTCGACTCATATGACTGGGATTTCCATGAAAAAGATTGCAGCCCAAAAATGGGTGATCACTGTACATTTCTCTTCTGTTTCCTATTTATATTTCTGTTTTACCTCCTCAATTTAGCATTATGGACAGGGAAAGACCTAATCTAAAATCTGCACAAAAATATTTTGCCTTCAAATTCATACCGTGATCGTAGCATGCATGAACTCGACTCAAATGACTGGGATTTCCATGAAAAAGATTGTGGGCCGAAAATGGGTGGTCACTGTACATTTCTCTTCTGTTTCCTATTTCTATTTCTATTTTACCTCCTCAATTTAGCATTATGGACAGGGAAAGACCTAATCTAGGATCTGCACAAAAATATTTTGCCTTCAAATTCATACCGTGATCGTAGCAAGCATGGACTCGCTCATATGACTGGGATTTCGATGAAAAAGATTGTGGGCCGAAAATGGGTGATCACTGTACATTTCTCTTCTGTTTCCTATTTATATTTATATTTTACCTCCTCAATTTAGCATTATGGAGAGGGAAAGACCTAATCTAAAATCTGCACAAAAATATTTTGCCTTCAAATTCATACCGTGATCGTAGCATGCATGAACTCGACTCATATGACTGGGATTTCCATGAAAAAGATTCTAGGGCGAAAATGGGTGATCACTGTATATTTCTCTTCTGTTTCCTATTTATATTTATATTTTACCTCCTCAATTTAGCATTATGGACAGGGAAAGACCTAATCTAAGCTCTGCACGAAAATATTTTGCCTTCAAATTCATACCGTGATCGTAGCATGCATGGACTCGACTCATATGACTGGGATTTCCATGAAAAAATTTCTGGGCCGAAAATGGGTGATCACTGTACATTTCTCTTCTGTTTCCTATTTATATTTCTATTTTACCTCCTCAATTTAGCATTATGGACAGGGAAAGAACTAATCTAAAATCTACACAAAAATATTTTGCCTTCAAATTCATACCGTGATCGTAGCATGCATGAACTCGACTCATATGACTGGGATTTCCATGAAAAAGATTGTGGGCCGAAAATGGGTGGTCACTGTACATTTCTCTTCTGTTTCCTATTTATATTTCTATTTTACCTCTTCAATTTAGCATTATGGACAGGGAAAGACCTAATCTAAGATCTGCACTTAAATATTTTGCCTTCAAATTCATACCCTGATCGTAGCATGCATGGACTCGACTCATATGACTGGGATTTCCATGAAAAAGATTGTGGGCCAAAAATGGGTGATCACTGTACATTTCTCTTCTGTTTCCTATTTATATTTCTATTTTACCTCTTCCATTTAGCATTATGGACAGGGAAAGACCTAATCGAAAATCTGCACAAAAATATTTTGCCTTCAAATTCATACCGTGATCGTAGCATGCATGGACTCAACTCATATGACTGGGATTTCCATGAAAAAGATTGAAGGCCGAAAATGGGTGATCACTGTATATTTCTCTTCTGTTTCCTATTTATATTCATATTTTACCTCCTCAATTTAGCATTATGGACAGGGAAAGACCTAATCTAAGCTCTGCACGAAAATATTTTGCCTTCAAATTCATACCGTGATCGTAGCATGCATGGACTCGACTCATATGACTGGGAGTTCCATGAAAAAGATTGTGGCCCAAAAATGGGTGATCACTGTACATTTCTCTTCTGTTTCCTATTTATATTTCTATTTTACCTCCTCAATTTAGCATTATGGACAGAGAAAGACCTAATCTAAAATCTGCACAAAAATATTTTGCCTTCAAATTCATACCGTGATCGTAATATGCATGAACTCGACTCAAATGACTGGGATCTCCATGAAAAAGATTATGGGCAGAAAATGTGTGATCACTGTACATTTCTCTTCTGTTTCCTATTTATATTTATATTTTAGCTCATCAATTTAGCGTTAAGGCCAGGAAAATTATGGACAGCGAAAGATCTAATCTAAGTTATGCACAAAAATATTTTGACTACAAATTCATACCGTGATCGTAGCATGCATGGACTTGACTCATATGACTGGGATTTCCATGAAAAAGATTGTGGGCCAAAAATGGGTGATCACTGTACATTTCTCTTCTCTTTCTTATTTATATTTCTATTTTACCTCCTCAATTTAGTACTATGGACAGGGAAAGACCTAATCAAGATCTGTACAAAAATATTTTGCCTTCAAATTTATGCCGTGATCGTAGCATGCATGGACTCGACTCATATGACTGGAATTCCATGAAAACATTGTGGGCCGAAAATGGGTGATCACTGTACATTTCTCTTCTGTTTCCTATTTATATTTCTATTTTACCTCCTCAATTTAGCATTATGGACAGGGAAAGACCTAATCGAAGCTCTGCACAAAAATATTTTGCCTTCAAATTCATACCGTGATCGTAGCATGCATTGACTCGACTCATATGACTGGGATTTCCATGAAAAAGTTTGTGGGCCGAAAATGTGTGATCACTGTACATTTCTCTTCTGTTTCCTATTTATATTTCTATTTTACCTCCACAATTTAGCATTATGGACAGGGAAAGACCTAATCTAAAATCTGCACAAAAATATTTTGCTTTCAAATTCATACCGTGATCGTAGCATGCATGAACTCGACTCATATGACTGGGATTTCCATGAAAAAGATTGTGGGCCGAAAATGGGTGGTCACTGTACATTTCTCCTCTGTTTCCTATTTATATTTCTATTTTACCTCTTCAATTTAGAATTATGGCCAGGGAAAAACCTAATCTAAGATCTGCACAAAAATATTTTGCCTTCAAATTCATACCGTGATCGTAGCATGCATGGACTCGACTCATATGACTGGGATTTCCATGAAAAAGATTGTGGGCCGAAAATGGGTGATCACTGTACATTTCTCTTCTGTTTCCTATTTATATTTATATTTTACCTCCTCAATTTAGTATTATGGACAGGGAAAGACCTAATTAAGATCTGTACAAAAATATTTTGCCTTCAAATTCATACCGTGATCGTAGCATGCATTGACTCAACTCATATGACTGGGATTTCAATGAAAAAGATTGTGGGCAGAAAATGGGTGATCACTGTACATTTCCCTTCTGTTTCCTATTTATATTTATATTTTACCTCCTGGATTTAGCATTCTGGACAGGGAAAGACCTAATCTAAGCTCTGCACGAAAATATTTTGCCTTCAAATTCATACCGTGATCGTAGCAGGCATTGACTCGACTCATATGACTGCGATTTCCATGAAAAAGATTGTGGGCCGAAAATGTGTGATCACTGTACATTTCTGTTCTGTTTCCTATTTATATTTATATTTTACCTCCTCAATTTAGCATTATGGACAGGGAAAGACCTAATCTAAAATCTGCACAAAAATATTTTGCCTACAAATTGATACCGTGATCGTAGCATGCATGAAATCGACTCATATGACTGGGATTTCCATGAAAAAGATTGTGGGCCGAAAGTGGGTGGTCACTGTACATTTCTCTTCTGTTTCCTATTTATATTTATATTTTACCTCTTCAATTTAGCATTATGGCCAGGGAAAGACCTAATCTAAAATCTGCACAAAAATATTTTGCCTTCAAATTCATACCGTGATCGTAGCATGCATGGACTCGAATCATATGACTGGGATTTCCATGAAAAAGATTGTGGGCAGAAAATGGGTGATCACTGTACATTTCTCTTCTGTTTCCTATTTATATTTATATTTTACCTCCTCAATTTAGTATTATGGACAGGGAAAGACCTAATTAAGATCTGTACAAAAATATTTTCCCTTCAAATTCATACGTTGATCGTAGCATGCATGGACTCGACTCATATGACTGGGATTTCCATGAAAAAGATTGTGGGTCGAAAATGGGTGATCACTGTACATTTCTCTTCTGTTTCCTATTTATATTTATATTTTACCTCCTAAATTTAGCATTATGGACAGGGACAGACCTAATCTAAGATCTGCACAAAAATATTTTGCCTTCAAATTCATACCGTGATCGTAGCATGCATGGACTTGACTCATATGACTGGGATTTCCATGAAAAAGATTGTGGGCCGAAAATGGGTGATCACTGTACATTTCTCTTCTGTTTCCTATTTATATTTCTATTTTACCTCCTCAATTTAGTATTATGGACAGGGAAAGACCTAATTAAGATCTGTACAAAAATATTTTGCCTTCAAATTCATACTGTGATCGTAACATGCATGGACTCGACTCATATGACTGGAATTCCATGAAAACATTGTGGGCCGAAAATGGGTGATCACTGTACATTTCTCTTCTCTTTCTTATTTATATTTCTATTTTACCTCCTCAATTTAGTACTATGGACAGGGAAAGACCTAATCAAGATCTGTACAAAAATATTTTGTCTTCAAGTTTATGCCGTGATCGTAGCATGCATGGACTCGACTCATATGACTGGAATTCCATGAAAACATTGTGGGCCGAAAATGGGTGATCACTGTACATTTCTCTTCTGTTTCCTATTTATATTTATATTTTACCTCCTCAATTTAGCATTATGGACAGGGAAAGACCTAATCTAAGCTCTGCACAAAAATATTTTGCCTTCAAATTCATACCGTGATCGTAGCATGCATTGACTTGACTCATATGACTGGGATTTCCATGAAAAAGATTGTGGGCCGAAAATGTGTGATCACTGTACATTTCTCTTCTGTTTCCTATTTATATTTATATTTTACCTCCTCAATTTAGCATTATGGACAGGGAAAGATCTAATCTAAGATCTGCACAAAAATATTTTGCCTTCAAATTCATACCGTGATCGTAGCATGCATGAACTCGACTCATATGACTGGGATTTCCACGAAAAAGATTGTGGGCCGAAAATGCGTGGTCACTTTACATTTCTCCTCTGTTTCCTATTTATATTTATATTTTACCTCTTCAATTTAGCATTATGGCCAGGGAAAAACCTAATCTAAGATCTGCATAAAAATATTTTGCCTTCAAATTCATACCGTGATCGTAGCATGCATGGACTTGACTCATATGACTGGGATTTCCATGAAAAAGATTGTGGGCCGAAAATGGGTGATCACTGTACATTTCTCTTCTGTTTCCTATTTATATTTCTATTTTACCTCCTCAATTTAGTATTATGGACAGGGAAAGACCTAATTAAGATCTGTACAAAAATATTTTGCCTTCAAATTCATACCGTGATCGTAACATGCATTGACTCAACTCATATGACTGGGATTTCCATGAAAAAGATTGTGGGCAGAAAATGGGTGATCACTGTACATTTCTCTTCTGTTTCCTATTTTTATTTCTATTTTACCTCCTGAATTTAGCATTATGGACAGGGAAAGACCTAATCTAAGCTCTGCACGAAAATATTTTGCCTTCAAATACATACCGTGATCGTAGCATGCATCGACTCGACTCATATGACTGCGATTTCCATGAAAAAGATTGTGGGCCGAAAATGTGTGATCACTGTACATTTCTCTTCTGTTTCCTTTTTATATTTATATTTTAGCTCATCAATTTAGCATTATGGCCAGGGAAGACCTAATCTAAGCTTTGCACAAAAATATTTTGCCTTCAAATTCATACCGTGATTGTAGCATGCAGGGACTCGAATCATATGACTGGGATTTCCATGAAAAAGATTGTGGGCCGAAAATGGGTGATCACTGAACATTTCTCTTCTGTTTCCTATTTATATTTCTATTTTACCTCCTCAATTTAGTATTATGGACAGGGAAAGACCTAATCAAGATCTGTACAAAAAAATTTACCTTCGAATTCATACCGTGATCGTCGTATGCATGGACTCGACTCATATGACTGGGATTTCCATGAAAAAGATTGTGGGCCGAAAATGGGTGATCACTGTACATTTCTCTTCTGTTTCCTATTTATATTTCTATTTTACCTCCTCAATTTAGCATTATGGACAGGGAAAGACCTAATCTAAGCTCTGCACGAAAATATTTTGCCTTCAAATTCATACCGTGATCGTAGCATGCATTGACTCGACTCATATGACTGGGATTTCCATGAAAAAGATTGTGGGCCGAAAATGGGTGATCACTGTACATTTCTCTTCTGTTTCCTATTTATATTTCTATTTTACCTCCTCAATTTAGCATTATGGACAGGGAAAGAACTAATCTAAAATCTACACAAAAATATTTTGCCTTCAAATTCATACCGTGATCGTAGCATGCATGAACTCGACTCATATGACTGGGATTTCCATGAAAAAGATTGTGGGCCGAAAATGGGTGGTCACTGTACATTTCTCTTCTGTTTCCTATTTATATTTCTATTTTACCTCTTCAATTTAGCATTATGGACAGGGAAAGACCTAATCTAAGATCTGCACTTAAATATTTTGCCTTCAAATTCATACCCTGATCGTAGCATGCATGGACTCGACTCATATGACTGGGATTTCCATGAAAAAGATTGTGGGCCAAAAATGGGTGATCACTGTACATTTCTCTTCTGTTTCCTATTTATATTTCTATTTTACCTCTTCCATTTAGCATTATGGACAGGGAAAGACCTAATCGAAAATCTGCACAAAAATATTTTGCCTTCAAATTCATACCGTGATCGTAGCATGCATGGACTCAACTCATATGACTGGGATTTCCATGAAAAAGATTGAAGGCCGAAAATGGGTGATCACTGTATATTTCTCTTCTGTTTCCTATTTATATTCATATTTTACCTCCTCAATTTAGCATTATGGACAGGGAAAGACCTAATCTAAGCTCTGCACGAAAATATTTTGCCTTCAAATTCATACCGTGATCGTAGCATGCATGGACTCGACTCATATGACTGGGAGTTCCATGAAAAAGATTGTGGCCCAAAAATGGGTGATCACTGTACATTTCTCTTCTGTTTCCTATTTATATTTCTATTTTACCTCCTCAATTTAGCATTATGGACAGAGAAAGACCTAATCTAAAATCTGCACAAAAATATTTTGCCTTCAAATTCATACCGTGATCGTAATATGCATGAACTCGACTCAAATGACTGGGATCTCCATGAAAAAGATTATGGGCAGAAAATGTGTGATCACTGTACATTTCTCTTCTGTTTCCTATTTATATTTATATTTTAGCTCATCAATTTAGCGTTATGGCCAGGAAAATTATGGACAGCGAAAGATCTAATCTAAGTTATGCACAAAAATATTTTGACTTCAAATTCATACCGTGATCGTAGCATGCATGGACTTGACTCATATGACTGGGATTTCCATGAAAAAGATTGTGGGCCAAAAATGGGTGATCACTGTACATTTCTCTTCTCTTTCTTATTTATATTTCTATTTTACCTCCTCAATTTAGTACTATGGACAGGGAAAGACCTAATCAAGATCTGTACAAAAATATTTTGCCTTCAAATTTATGCCGTGATCGTAGCATGCATGGACTCGACTCATATGACTGGAATTCCATGAAAACATTGTGGGCCGAAAATGGGTGATCACTGTACATTTCTCTTCTGTTTCCTATTTATATTTCTATTTTACCTCCTCAATTTAGCATTATGGACAGGGAAAGACCTAATCGAAGCTCTGCACAAAAATATTTTGCCTTCAAATTCATACCGTGATCGTAGCATGCATTGACTCGACTCATATGACTGGGATTTCCATGAAAAAGTTTGTGGGCCGAAAATGTGTGATCACTGTACATTTCTCTTCTGTTTCCTATTTATATTTCTATTTTACCTCCACAATTTAGCATTATGGACAGGGAAAGACCTAATCTAAAATCTGCACAAAAATATTTTGCTTTCAAATTCATACCGTGATCGTAGCATGCATGAACTCGACTCATATGACTGGGATTTCCATGAAAAAGATTGTGGGCCGAAAATGGGTGGTCACTGTACATTTCTCCTCTGTTTCCTATTTATATTTCTATTTTACCTCTTCAATTTAGAATTATGGCCAGGGAAAAACCTAATCTAAGATCTGCACAAAAATATTTTGCCTTCAAATTCATACCGTGATCGTAGCATGCATGGACTCGACTCATATGACTGGGATTTCCATGAAAAAGATTGTGGGCCGAAAATGGGTGATCACTGTACATTTCTCTTCTGTTTCCTATTTATATTTATATTTTACCTCCTCAATTTAGTATTATGGACAGGGAAAGACCTAATTAAGATCTGTACAAAAATATTTTGCCTTCAAATTCATACCGTGATCGTAGCATGCATTGACTCAACTCATATGACTGGGATTTCAATGAAAAAGATTGTGGGCAGAAAATGGGTGATCACTGTACATTTCCCTTCTGTTTCCTATTTATATTTATATTTTACCTCCTGGATTTAGCATTCTGGACAGGGAAAGACCTAATCTAAGCTCTGCACGAAAATATTTTGCCTTCAAATTCATACCGTGATCGTAGCAGGCATTGACTCGACTCATATGACTGCGATTTCCATGAAAAAGATTGTGGGCCGAAAATGTGTGATCACTGTACATTTCTGTTCTGTTTCCTATTTATATTTATATTTTACCTCCTCAATTTAGCATTATGGACAGGGAAAGACCTAATCTAAAATCTGCACAAAAATATTTTGCCTACAAATTGATACCGTGATCGTAGCATGCATGAAATCGACTCATATGACTGGGATTTCCATGAAAAAGATTGTGGGCCGAAAGTGGGTGGTCACTGTACATTTCTCTTCTGTTTCCTATTTATATTTATATTTTACCTCTTCAATTTAGCATTATGGCCAGGGAAAGACCTAATCTAAAATCTGCACAAAAATATTTTGCCTTCAAATTCATACCGTGATCGTAGCATGCATGGACTCGAATCATATGACTGGGATTTCCATGAAAAAGATTGTGGGCAGAAAATGGGTGATCACTGTACATTTCTCTTCTGTTTCCTATTTATATTTATATTTTACCTCCTCAATTTAGTATTATGGACAGGGAAAGACCTAATTAAGATCTGTACAAAAATATTTTCCCTTCAAATTCATACGTTGATCGTAGCATGCATGGACTCGACTCATATGACTGGGATTTCCATGAAAAAGATTGTGGGTCGAAAATGGGTGATCACTGTACATTTCTCTTCTGTTTCCTATTTATATTTATATTTTACCTCCTAAATTTAGCATTATGGACAGGGACAGACCTAATCTAAGATCTGCACAAAAATATTTTGCCTTCAAATTCATACCGTGATCGTAGCATGCATGGACTTGACTCATATGACTGGGATTTCCATGAAAAAGATTGTGGGCCGAAAATGGGTGATCACTGTACATTTCTCTTCTGTTTCCTATTTATATTTCTATTTTACCTCCTCAATTTAGTATTATGGACAGGGAAAGACCTAATTAAGATCTGTACAAAAATATTTTGCCTTCAAGTTTATGCCGTGATCGTAGCATGCATGGACTCGACTCATATGACTGGAATTCCATGAAAACATTGTGGGCCGAAAATGGGTGATCACTGTACATTTCTCTTCTGTTTCCTATTTATATTTATATTTTACCTCCTCAATTTAGCATTATGGACAGGGAAAGACCTAATCTAAGCTCTGCACAAAAATATTTTGCCTTCAAATTCATACCGTGATCGTAGCATGCATTGACTTGACTCATATGACTGGGATTTCCATGAAAAAGATTGTGGGCCGAAAATGTGTGATCACTGTACATTTCTCTTCTGTTTCCTATTTATATTTATATTTTACCTCCTCAATTTAGCATTATGGACAGGGAAAGATCTAATCTAAGATCTGCACAAAAATATTTTGCCTTCAAATTCATACCGTGATCGTAGCATGCATGAACTCGACTCATATGACTGGGATTTCCACGAAAAAGATTGTGGGCCGAAAATGCGTGGTCACTTTACATTTCTCCTCTGTTTCCTATTTATATTTATATTTTACCTCTTCAATTTAGCATTATGGCCAGGGAAAAACCTAATCTAAGATCTGCATAAAAATATTTTGCCTTCAAATTCATACCGTGATCGTAGCATGCATGGACTTGACTCATATGACTGGGATTTCCATGAAAAAGATTGTGGGCCGAAAATGGGTGATCACTGTACATTTCTCTTCTGTTTCCTATTTATATTTCTATTTTACCTCCTCAATTTAGTATTATGGACAGGGAAAGACCTAATTAAGATCTGTACAAAAATATTTTGCCTTCAAATTCATACCGTGATCGTAACATGCATTGACTCAACTCATATGACTGGGATTTCCATGAAAAAGATTGTGGGCAGAAAATGGGTGATCACTGTACATTTCTCTTCTGTTTCCTATTTTTATTTCTATTTTACCTCCTGAATTTAGCATTATGGACAGGGAAAGACCTAATCTAAGCTCTGCACGAAAATATTTTGCCTTCAAATACATACCGTGATCGTAGCATGCATCGACTCGACTCATATGACTGCGATTTCCATGAAAAAGATTGTGGGCCGAAAATGTGTGATCACTGTACATTTCTCTTCTGTTTCCTTTTTATATTTATATTTTAGCTCATCAATTTAGCATTATGGCCAGGGAAGACCTAATCTAAGCTTTGCACAAAAATATTTTGCCTTCAAATTCATACCGTGATTGTAGCATGCAGGGACTCGAATCATATGACTGGGATTTCCATGAAAAAGATTGTGGGCCGAAAATGGGTGATCACTGAACATTTCTCTTCTGTTTCCTATTTATATTTCTATTTTACCTCCTCAATTTAGTATTATGGACAGGGAAAGACCTAATCAAGATCTGTACAAAAAAATTTACCTTCGAATTCATACCGTGATCGTCGTATGCATGGACTCGACTCATATGACTGGGATTTCCATGAAAAAGATTGTGGGCCGAAAATGGGTGATCACTGTACATTTCTCTTCTGTTTCCTATTTATATTTCTATTTTACCTCCTCAATTTAGCATTATGGACAGGGAAAGACCTAATCTAAGCTCTGCACAAAAATATTTTGCCTTCAAATTCATACCGTGATCGTAGCATGCATTGACTCGACTCATATGACTGGGATTTCCATGAAAAAGATTGTGGGCCGAAAATGTGTGATCACTGTACATTTCTGTTCTGTTTCCTATTTATATTTATATTTTACCTCCTCAATTTAGCATTATGGACAGGGAAAGACCTAATCTAAAATCTGCACAAAAATATTTTGCCTTCAAATTCATACCGTGATCGTAGCATGCATGAACTCGACTCATATGACTGGGATTTCCATGAAAAAGATTGTGGGCCGAAAGTGGGTGGTCACTGTACATTTCTCTTCTGTTTCCTATTTATATTTATATTTTACCTCTTCAATTTAGCATTATGGCCAGGGAAAGACCTAATCTAAAATCTGCACAAAAATATTTTGCCTTCAAATTCATACCGTGATCGTAGCATGCATGGACTCGAATCATATGACTGGGATTTCCATGAAAAAGATTGTGGGCCGAAAATGGGTGATCACTGTACATTTCTTTTCTGTTTCCGATTTATATTTATATTTTACCTCCTCAATTTAGCATTATGGACAGGGAAATACCTAATCTAAGCTCTGCACAAAAATATTTTCCCTTCAAATTCATACGTTGATCGTAGCATGCATGGACTCGACTCATATGACTGGGATTTCCATGAAAAAGATTGTTGGCCGAAAATGGTGATCACTGTACATTTCTCTTCTGTTTCCTATTTATATTTATATTTTACCTCCTCAATTTAGTATTATGGACAGGGAAAGACCTAATGAAGATCTGTACAAAAATATTTTCCCTTCAAATTCATACGTTGATCGTAGCATGCATGGACTCGACTCATATGACTGGGATTTCCATGAAAAAGATTGTGGGCCGAAAATGGGTGATCACTGTACATTTCTCTTCTGTTTCCTATTTATATTTATATTTTACCTCCTAAATTTAGCATTATGGACAGGGACAGACCTAATCTAAGATCTGCACAAAAATATTTTGCCTTCAAATTCATACCGTGATCGTAGCATGCATGGACTTGACTCATATGACTGGGATTTCCATGAAAAAGATTGTGGGCCGAAAATGGGTGATCACTGTACATTTCTCTTCTGTTTCCTATTTATATTTATATTTTACCTCCTCAATTTAGTATTATGGACAGGGAAAGACCTAATTAAGATCTGTACAAAAATATTTTGCCTTCAAATTCATACCGTGATCGTAACATGCATTGACTCAACTCATATGACTGGGATTTCCATGAAAAAGATTGTGGGCAGAAAATGGGTGATCACTGTACATTTCTCTTCTGTTTCCTTTTTATATTTATATTTTAGCTCATCAATTTAGCATTATGGCCAGGGAAGATCTAATCTAAGCTCTGCACAAAAATATTTTGCCTTCAAATTCATACCGTGATTGTAGCATGCAGGGACTCGAATCATATGACTGGGATTTCCATGAAAAAGATTGTGGGCCGAAAATGGGTGATCACTGAACATTTCTCTTCTGTTTCCTATTTATATTTCTATTTTACCTCCTCAATTTAGTATTATGGACAGGGAAAGACCTAATCAAGATCTGTACAAAAAAATTTACCTTCGAATTCATACCGTGATCGTCGTATGCATGGACTCGACTCATATGACTGGGATTTCCATGAAAAAGATTGTGGGCCGAAAATGGGTGATCACTGTACATTTCTCTTCTGTTTCCTATTTATATTTCTATTTTACCTCCTCAATTTAGCATTATGGACAGGGAAAGACCTAATCTAAGCTCTGCACAAAAATATTTTGCCTTCAAATTCATACCGTGATCGTAGCATGCATTGACTCGACTCATATGACTGGGATTTCCATGAAAAAGTTTGTGGGCCGAAAATGTGTGATCACTGTACATTTCTCTTCTGTTTCCTTTTTATATTTCTATTTTACCTCCTCAATTTAGCATTATGGACAGGGAAAGACCTAATCTAAGATCTGCACAAAAATATTTTGCCTACAAATTCATACCGTGATCGTAGCATCCTTGGACTCGACTCATATGACTGGGATTTCCATGAAAAAGATTGTGGGCCGAAAATGGGTGGTCACTGTACATTTCTCCTCTGTTTCCTATTTATATTTCTATTTTACCTCTTCAATTTAGAATTATGGCCAGGGAAAAACCTAATCTAAGATCTGCACAAAAATATTTTGCCTTCAAATTCATACCGTGATCGTAGCATGCATGGACTCGACTCATATGACTGGGATTTCCATGAAAAAGATTGTGGGCCGAAAATGGGTGATCACTGTACATTTCTCTTCTGTTTCCTATTTATATTTATATTTTACCTCCTCAATTTAGTATTATGGACAGGGAAAGACCTAATTAAGATCTGTACAAAAATATTTTGCCTTCAAATTCCTACCGTGATCGTAGCATGCATTGACTCAACTCATATGACTGGGATTTCCATGAAAAAGATTGTGGGCAGAAAATGGGTGATCACTGTACATTTCTCTCCTGTTTCCTATTTATATTTATATTTTACCTCCTGGATTTAGCATTCTGGACAGGGAAAGACCTAATCTAAGCTCTGCACGAAAATATTTTGCCTTCAAATTCATACCGTGATCGTAGCAGGCATTGACTCGACTCATATGACTGCGATTTCCATGAAAAAGATTGTGGGCCGAAAATGTGTGATCACTGTACATTTCTGTTCTGTTTCCTATTTATATTTATATTTTACCTCCTCAATTTAGCATTATGGACAGGGAAAGACATAATCTAAAATCTGCACAAAAATATTTTGCCTTCAAATTCATACCGTGATCGTAGCATGCATGAACTCGACTCATATGACTGGGATTTCCATGAAAAAGATTGTGGGCCGAAAATGGGTGGTCACTGTACATTACTCTTCTGTTTCCTATTTATATTTATATTTTACCTCTTCAATTTAGCATTATGGCCAGGGAAAGACCTAATCTAAAATCTGCACAAAAATATTTTGCCTTCAAATTCATACCGTGATCGTAGCATGCATGGACTCGAATCATATGACTGGGATTTCCATGAAAAAGATTGTTGGCCGAAAATTGGTGATCACTGTACATTTCTCTTCTGTTTCCTATTTATATTTATATTTTACCTCCTCAATTTAGTATTATGGACAGGGAAAGACCTAATGAAGATCTGTACAAAAATATTTTCCCTTCAAATTCATACGTTGATCGTAGCATGCATGGACTCGACTCATATGACTGGGATTTCCATGAAAAAGATTGTGGGCCGAAAATGGGTGATCACTGTACATTTCTCTTCTGTTTCCTATTTATATTTATATTTTACCTCCTAAATTTAGCATTATGGACAGGGACAGACCTAATCTAAGATCTGCACAAAAATATTTTGCCTTCAAATTCATACCGTGATCGTAGCATGAATGGACTCGACTCATATGACTGGGATTTCCATGAAAAAGATTGTGGGCCGAGAATGGGACATCACTGTACATTTCTCTTCTGTTGCCTATTTATATTTCTATTTTACCTCCTCAATTTAGCATTATGGACAGGGAAAGACCTAATCTAAGATCTGCAAAAAAATATATTGCCTTCAAATTCATACCGTGATCATGGCATGTATGGACACGACTCATAAGACTGGGATTTCCATGAAAAAGATTGTGGGCCGAAAATGGGTGATCACTGTACATTTCTCTTCTGTTTCCTATTTATATTTCTATTTTACCTCCTCAATTTAGCATTATGGACAGGGAAAGACCTAATCTAAGATCTGCAAAAAAATATATTGCCTTCAAATTCATACCGTGATCATGGCATGTATGGACACGACTCATAAGACTGGGATTTCCATGAAAAAGATTGTGGGCAGAAAATGGGTGCTCACTGTACAGTTCCCTTCTGTTTCCTATTTATATTTCAATTTTACTTCCTTCATTTAGCATTATGGACAGTGAAAGACCTAATCTAAGATCTGCACAAAAATATTTTGCCTTCAAATTCTTACCGTGATCGTAGCATGCATGGACTCGACTCATATGACTGGGATTTCCATGAAAAATATTGTGGGCCGAAAATGGGTGATCACTGTACATTTCTCTTCTGTTTCCTATTTATATTTATATTTTACCTCCTCAATTTAGCATTATGGACAGGGAAAGACCTAATCTAAAATCTGCACAAAAATATTTTGCCTTCAAATTCATACCGTGATCGTAGCATGCATGGACTTGACTCATATGACTGGGATTTCCATGAAAAAGATTGTGGGCCGAAAATGGGTGATCACTGTACATTTCTCTACTGTTTCCTATTTATATTTATATTTTACCTACTCAATTTAGCATTATGGCCAGTGAAAGACCTAATCTAAGATCTGCACAAAAATATTTTGCCCTCAAATTCATACCGTGATCGTAGCATGCATGGACTCGACTCATATGACTGGGATTTAAATGAAAAAGATTGTGGGCCGAAAATGGGTGATCACTGTACATTTCTCTTCTGTTTCCTATTTATATTTATATTTTACCTCCTCAATTTAGCATTATAGACAGGGAAATACCTAATCTAAAATCTTCATAAAAATATTTTGCCTTCAAATTAATACCGTGATCGTAGCATGCATGGCCTCGACTCGTATGACTGGGATTTCCATGAAAAAGATTGTGGGCCGAAAATGGGTGATCACTGTACATTTCTCTTCTGTTTCCTATTTACATTTATATTTTACCTCCTCAATTCAGCATTATGGACAGTGAAAGACCTAATCTAAGATCTGCACAGAAATATTTTGCCTTCAAATTCATACCGTGATCGTAGCATGCATGGACTCGACTCATATGACTGGGATTTCCATGAAAAAGATTGTGGGCCGAAAATGGGTGATCACTGTACATTTCTCTTCTGTTTCCTATTTATATTTATATTTTACCTCCTCAATTTAGCATTATGGACAGGGAAAGACCTAATCTAAAATCTGCACAAAAATATTTTGCCTTCAAATTCATACCGTGATCGTAGCATGCATGGGCTCGACTCATATGACTGGGATTTCCATGAAAAAGATTGTGGGCCGAAAATGGGTGATCACTGTACATTTCTCTACTGTTTCCTATTTATATTTATATTTTACCTACTCAATTTAGCATTATGGCCAGTGAAAGACCTAATCTAAGATCTGCACATAAATATTTTGTCGTCAAATTCATACCGTGATCGTAGCATGCATGGACTCGAATCATATGACTGGGATTTCCATGAAAAAGATTGTGGGCCGAAAATGGGTGATCACTGTACATTTTTCTTCTGTTTCCTATTTATATGTCTATTTTACCTCCTCAATTTAGCATTATGGACAGGAAAAGACCTAATCAAAGATCTGCAGAAAAATATTTTGCCTTCAAATTCATACCGTGATCGTAGCATGCATGGACTCGACTCATATGACTGGGATTTCCATGAAAAAGATTTTGGGCCGAAAATGGGTGATCACTGTACATTTCTCTTCTGTTTCCTATTTACATTTATATTTTACCTCCTTAATTTAGCATTATGGACAGGGAAAGACCTAATCTAAAATCTGCACAAAAATATTTTGCCTTCAAATTCATACCGTGATCGTAGCATGCATGGACTCGACTCATATGACTGGGATTTCCATGAAAAAGATTGTGGGACGAAAATGGGTGATCACTGTACATTTCTCTACTATTTCCTATTTATATTTATATTTTACCTACTCAATTTAGCATTATGGCCAGTGAAAGACCTAATCTAAGATCTGCACAAAAATATTTTGCCGTCAAATTCATACCGTGATCGTAGCATGCATGGACTCGACTCATATGACTGGGATTTCCATGAAAAAGATTGTGGGCCGAAAATGGGTGATCACTGTACATTTCTCTTCTGTTTCCTATTTATATTTGTATTTTACCTCCTCAATTTAGCATTATGGACAGGAAAAGACCTATTCAAAATTCTGCAGAAAAATATTTTGCCTTCAAATTCATACCGTGATCGTAGCATGCATGGACTCGACTCATATGACTGGGATTTCCATGAAAAAGATTGTGGGCCGAAAATGGGTGATCACTGTACATTTCTCATCTGTTTCCTATTTACATTTATATTTTACCTCCTCAATTTAGCATTATGGACAGGGAAAGACCTAATCTAAGATCTGCACAAAAATATTTTGCCTTCAAATTCATACCGTGATCGTAACATGCCTGGACTCGACTCATATGACTGGGATTTCCATGAAAAAGATTGTGGGCCGAAAATGGGTGATCACTGTACATTTCTCTTCTGTTTCCTATTTATATTTATATTTTACCTCCTCAATTTAGCATTATGGACAGGGAAAGACCTAATCTAAAATCTGCACAAAAATATTTTGCCTTCAAATTCATACCGTGATCGTAGCATGCATGGGCTCGACTCATATGACTGGGATTTCCATGAAAAAGATTGTGGGCCGAAAATGGGTGATCACTGTACATTTCTCTACTGTTTCCTATTTATATTTATATTTTACCTACTCAATTTAGCATTATGGCCAGTGAATGACCTAATCTAAGATCTGCACCTAAATATTTTGTCGTCAAATTCATACCGTGATCGTAGCATGCATGGATTCGACTCATATGACTGGGATTTCCATGAAAAAGTTTGTGGGCAGAAAATGGGTGATCAGTGTACATTTCTCTTCTGTTTCCTATTTATATTTATATTTTACCTCCTCAATTTAGCATTATGGACAGGGAAAGACCTAATCTAAAATCTGCACAAAAATATTTTGCCTTCAAATTCATACCGTGATCGTAGCATGCATGGGCTCGACTCATATGACTGGGATTTCCATGAAAAAGATTGTGGGCCGAAAATGGGTGATCACTGTACATTTCTCTACTGTTTCCTATTTATATTTATATTTTACCTACTCAATTTAGCATTATGGCCAGTGAAAGACCTAATCTAAGATCTGCACCTAAATATTTTGTCGTCAAATTCATACCGTGATCGTAGCATGCATGGACTCGACTCATATGACTGGGATTTCCATGAAAAAGATTGTGGGCAGAAAATGGGTGATCACTGTACATTTCTCTTCTGTTTCCTATTTATATTTATATTTTACCTCCTCAATTTAGCATTATGGACAGGAAAAGACCTAATCAAAGATCTGCAGAAAAATATTTTGCCTTCAAATTCATACCGTGATCGTAGCATGCATGGACTCGACTCATATGACTGGGATTTCCATGAAAAAGATTGTGGGCCGAAAATGGGTGATCACTGTACATTTCTCTTCTGTTTCCTATTTACATTTATATTTTACCTCCTCAATTTAGCATTATGGACAGTGAAAGACCTAATCTAAGATCTGCACAGAAATATTTTGCCTTCAAATTCATACCGTGATCGTAGCATGCATGGACTCGACTCATATGACTGGGATTTCCATGAAAAAGATTGTGGGCCGAAAATGGCTGATCACTGTACATTTCTCTTCTGTTTCCTATTTATATTTATATTTTACCTCCTCAATTTAGCATTATGGACAGGGAAAGACCTAATCTAAAATCTGCACAAAAATATTTTGCCTTCAAATTCATACCGTGAACTTAGCATGCATGGGCTCGACTCATATGACTGGGATTTCCATGAAAAAGATTGTGGGCCGAAAATGGGTGATCACTGTACATTTCTCTACTGTTTCCTATTTATATTTATATTTTACCTACTCAATTTAGCATTATGGCCAGTGAAAGACCTAATCTAAGATCTGCACATAAATATTTTGTCGTCAAATTCATACCGTGATCGTAGCATGCATGGACTCGAATCATATGACTGGGATTTCCATGAAAAAGATTGTGGGCCGAAAATGGGTGATCACTGTACATTTCTCTTCTGTTTCCTATTTATATGTCTATTTTACCTCCTCAATTTAGCATTATGGACAGGAAAAGACCTAATCAAAGATCTGCAGAAAAATATTTTGCCTTCAAATTCATACCTTGATCGTAGCATGCATGGACTCGACTCATATGACTGGGATTTCCATGAAAAAGATTGTGGGCCGAAAATGGGTGATCACTGTACATTTCTCTTCTGTTTCCTATTTACATTTATATTTTACCTCCTCAATTTAGCATTATGGACAGTGAAAGACCTAATCTAAAATCCGCACAGAAATATTTTGCCTTCACATTCATACCGTGATCGTAGCATGCATGGACTCGACTCATATGACTGGGATTTCCATGAAAAAGATTGTGGGCCGAAAATGGGTGATCACTGTACATTTCTCTTCTGTTTCCTATTTATATTTATATTTTATCTCCTCAATTTAGCCTTATGGACAGGGAAAGACCTAATCTAAAATCTGCACAAAAATATTTTGCCTTCAAATTCATACCGTGATCGTAACATGCATGGGCTCGACTCATATGACTGGGATTTCCATGAAAAAGATTGTGGGCCGAAAATGGGTGATCACTGTACATTTCTCTACTGTTTCCTATTTATATTTATATTTTACCTACTCAATTTAGCATTATGGACAGGGAAAGACCTAATCTAAGATCTGCGCAAAAATATTTTGCCTTCAAATTCATACCGTGATCGTAGCATGCATGGACTCGACTCATATGACTGGGATTTCCATGAAAAAGATTGTGGGCCGAAAATGGGTGATCACTGTACATTTCTCTTCTGTTTCCTATTTATATTTATATTTTATATCCTCAATTTAGCATTATGGACAGGGAAAGACCTATTCCAATATCTGCACAAAAATATTTTGCCTTCAAATTCATACCGTGACAGTAGCATGCATGGACTCTACTCATATGACTGGGATTTCCATGAAAAAGATTGTGGGCCGAACATGGGTGATCACTGTACATTTCTATTCTGTTTCTTATTTATATTTCAATTTTACCTCCTCAATTTAGCATTATGGTCATGGAAAGACCTAATATAAGATCTGCACAAAAATATTTTACCTTCAAATTCATACCGTGATCGTAGCATGCATGGACTCGAATCATACGACTGGGATTTCCATGAAAAAATTTGTGGGCCGAAAATGGGTGATCACTGTACAATTCTCTTCTGTTTCCTATTTATATTTATATTTTACCTCACCAATTTAGCATTATGGACAGGGAAAGACCTAATCTAAAATCTGCACAAAAATATTTTGCCTTCAAATTCATACCGTGATCGTAGCATGCATGGACTCGAATCATATGACTGGGATTTCCATGAAAAAGATTGTGGGCCGAAAATGGGTGATCACTGTACATTTCTCTTCTGTTTCCTATTTATATTTATATTTTACCTCCTCAATTTAGCATTATGGACAGGGAAAGACTTAATCTAAGATCTGCACAAAAATATTTTGCCTTCAAATTAATACCGTGATCGTAGCGTGCTTGGACTCGACTGATATTACTGGGATTTCCATGAAAAAGATTGTGGGCCTAAAATGGGTGATCACTGTACATTTCTCTTCTGTTTCCTTTTTATATTTATATTTTACCTCCTCAATTTAGCATTATGGACAGGGAAAGACCTAATCTAAGATCTGCACAAAAATATTTTGCCTTCAAATTCATACCGTGAACGTAGCATGCATGGACTCGACTCATATGACTGGGATTTCCATGAAAAAGATTGTGTGCCGAAAATGGGTGATCACTGTACATTTCTCTTCTGTTTCCTATTTACATTTATATTTTACCTCCTCAATTTAGCATTATTGACAGGGAAAGACCTAATCTAAGATCTGCACAAAAATATTTTGCCTTCAAATTCATACGGAGATCGTAGCATAATGTACTCAACTCATATGACTGGGATTTCCATGAAAAAGATTGTGGGCCAAAAATGGGTGATCACTGTACATTTCTCTTCTGTTTCCTATTTATATTTATATTTTACCTCCTCAATTTAGCATTATGGACAGGGAAAGACCTAATCTAAAATCTGTACAAAAATATTTTGCCTTCAAATTCATACCGTGATCGTAGCATCCATGGAATCGACTCATATGACTGGGATTTCCATGAAAAAGATTGTGGGCCGAAAATGGGTGATCACTGTACATTTCTCTTCTGTTTCCTATTTATATTTCTATTTTACCTCCTCAATTTAGCATTATGGACAGGGAAAGACTTAATCTAAGATCTGCACAAAAATATTTTGCCTTCAAATTAATACCGTGATCGTAGCGTGCTTGGACTCGAATTATATGACTGGGATTTCCATGAAAAAGATTGTGGGCCTAAAATGGGTGATCACTGTACATTTCTCTTCTGTTTCCTTTTTATATTTATATTTTACCTCCTCAATTTAGCATTATGGACAGGGAAAGACCTAATCTAAGATCTGCACAAAAATATTTTGCCTTCAAATTCATACCGTGAACGTAGCATGCATGGACTCGACTCATATGACTGGGATTTCCATGAAAAAGATTGTGGGCCGAAAATGGGTGATCACTGTACATTTCTCTTCTGTTTCCTATTTACATTTATATTTTACCTCCTCAATTTAGCATTATTGACAGGGAAAGACCTAATCTAAGATCTGCACAAAAATATTTTGCCTTCAAATTCATACGGAGATCGTAGCATAATGTACTCAAATCATATGACTGGGATTTCCATGAAAAAGATTGTGGGCCGAAAATGGGTGATCACTGTACATTTCTCTTCTGTTTCCTATTTATATTTATATTTTACCTCCTCAATTTAGCATTATGGACAGGGAAAGACCTAATCTAAAATCTGTACAAAAATATTTTGCCTTCAAATTCATACCGTGATCGTAGCATCAATGGAATCGACTCATATGACTGGGATTTCCATGAAAAAGATTGTGGGCCGAAAATGGGTGATCACTGTACATTTCTCTTCTATTTCCTATTTATATTTCTATTTTACCTCCTCAATTTAGCATTATGGACAGAGAAAGACCTAATCTAAGATCTGCACAAAAATGTTTTGCCTTCAAATTCATACCGTGATCGTAGCATGCTTGGACTCGACTCATAAGACTGGGATTTCCATAAAAAAGATTGTGGGCCGAAAATGGGTGATCACTGTATATTTCTCTTCTGTTTCCTATTTATATTTCTATTTTACCTGCTCAATTTAGCATTATGGACAGGGAAAGACCTAATCTAAAATCTGCACAAAAATATTTTGCCTTCAAATTCATACCGTGATCGTAGCATGCATGGACTCGAATCATATGACTGGGATTTCCATGAAAAAGATTGTGGGCCGAAAATGGGTGATCACTGTACATTTCTCTTCTGTTTCATATTTATATTTATATTTTACCTCCTCAATTTAGCATTATGGACAGGGAAAGACCTAATCTAAGATCTGCACAAAAATATTTTGCCTTCAAATTCATACCGTGATCGTAGCATCCATGGAATCGACTCATATGACTGGGATTTCCATGAAAAAGATTGTGGGCCGAAAATGGGTGATCACTGTACATTTCTCTTCTGTTTCCTATTTATATTTCTATTTTACCTCCTCAATTTAGCATTATGGACAGGGAAAGACTTAATCTAAGATCTGCACAAAAATATTTTGCCTTCAAATTAATACCGTGATCGTAGCGTGCTTGGACTCGAATTATATGACTGGGATTTCCATGAAAAAGATTGTGGGCCTAAAATGGGTGATCACTGTACATTTCTCTTCTGTTTCCTTTTTATATTTATATTTTACCTCCTCAATTTAGCATTATGGACAGGGAAAGACCTAATCTAAGATCTGCACAAAAATATTTTGCCTTCAAATTCATACCGTGAACGTAGCATGCATGGACTCGACTCATATGACTGGGATTTCCATGAAAAAGATTGTGGGCCGAAAATGGGTGATCACTGTACATTTCTCTTCTGTTTCCTATTTACATTTATATTTTACCTCCTCAATTTAGCATTATTGACAGGGAAAGACCTAATCTAAGATCTGCACAAAAATATTTTGCCTTCAAATTCATACGGAGATCGTAGCATAATGTACTCAAATCATATGACTGGGATTTCCATGAAAAAGATTGTGGGCCGAAAATGGGTGATCACTGTACATTTCTCTTCTGTTTCCTATTTATATTTATATTTTACCTCCTCAATTTAGCATTATGGACAGGGAAAGACCTAATCTAAAATCTGTACAAAAATATTTTGCCTTCAAATTCATACCGTGATCGTAGCATCAATGGAATCGACTCATATGACTGGGATTTCCATGAAAAAGATTGTGGGCCGAAAATGGGTGATCACTGTACATTTCTCTTCTATTTCCTATTTATATTTCTATTTTACCTCCTCAATTTAGCATTATGGACAGAGAAAGACCTAATCTAAGATCTGCACAAAAATGTTTTGCCTTCAAATTCATACCGTGATCGTAGCATGCTTGGACTCGACTCATAAGACTGGGATTTCCATAAAAAAGATTGTGGGCCGAAAATGGGTGATCACTGTATATTTCTCTTCTGTTTCCTATTTATATTTCTATTTTACCTGCTCAATTTAGCATTATGGACAGGGAAAGACCTAATCTAAAATCTGCACAAAAATATTTTGCCTTCAAATTCATACCGTGATCGTAGCATGCATGGACTCGAATCATATGACTGGGATTTCCATGAAAAAGATTGTGGGCCGAAAATGGGTGATCACTGTACATTTCTCTTCTGTTTCATATTTATATTTATATTTTACCTCCTCAATTTAGCATTATGGACAGGGAAAGACCTAATCTAAGATCTGCACAAAAATATTTTACCTTCAAATTCATACCGTGATCATAGCATGCATGGACTCGAATCATATGACTGGGATATCCATGAAAAAGATTGTGGGCTGAAAATGGGTGATCACTGTACAATTATCTTCTGTTTCCTATTTATATTTCTATTTTACATCCTCAATTTAGCATTATGGACAGGGAAAGACCTAATCTAAGATCTGCACAGAAATATTTTGCCTTCAAATTCATACTGTGATCGTAGCATGCATGGACTCGACTCATATGACTGGGATTTCCATGAAAAAGATTGTGGGCCGAAAATGGGTGATCACTGTATATTTCTCTTCTGTTTCCTATTTATATTTATATTTTACCTCCTCAATTTAGCATTATGGACAGGGAAAGACCTAATCTAAGATCTGCACAAAAATATTTTGCCTTCAAATTCATACCGTGATCGTAGCATCCATGGACTCGACTCATATGACTGGGATTTCCATGAAAAAGATTGTGGGCCGAAAATGGGTGATCACTGTACATTTCTCTTCTGTTTCCTATTTATATTTATATTTTACCTCCTCAATTTAGCATTATGGACAGGGAAAGACCTAATCTAAGATCTGCACAAAAATATTTTGCCTTCAAATTCATACCGTGATCGTAGCATCCATGGACTCGACTCATATGACTGGGATTTCCATGAAAAAGATTGTGGGCCGAAAATGGGTGATCACTGTACATTTCTCTTCTGTTTCCTATTTATATTTCTATTTTACCTCCTCAATTTAGCATTATGGATAGGGAAAGACCTAATCTAAAATCAGCACAAAAATATTTTGCCTTCAAATTCATACGGTGATCGTAGCATGCACGGACTCGACTCATATGACTGGGATTTCCATGAAAAAGATTGTGGGCCGAAAATAGGTGATCACTGTACATTTCTATTCTGTTTCCTATTTATATTTCTATTTTACCTCCTCAATTTAGCATTTTGGACAGAGAAAGACCTAATCTAAGATCTGCACAAAAATATTTTGCCTTCAAATTCATACCGTGATCGTAGCATGCATGGACTCGACTCATATGACTGGGATTTCCATGAAAAAGATTGTGGGCCGAAAATGGGTGATCACTGTACATATCTCTTCTGTTTCCTATTTATATTTATATTTTACCTCCTCAATTTAGCATTATGGACAGAGAAAGACCTAATCTAAGATCTGCACAAAAATATTTTACCTTCAAATTCATACCGTGATCGTAGCATACATGGACTCGACTCATATGACTGGGATTTCCATGAAAAAGATTGTGGGCCGAAAATGGGTGATCACTGTACATTTCTCTTCTGTTTCCTATTTATATTTATATTTTACCTCCTCAATTTAGCATTATGGACAGGGAACGACCTAATCAAAATGTGCACAAAAATATTTTGCCTTCAAATTCATACCGTGATCGTAGCATGCATGGACTCGACTCATATGACTGGGATTTCCATGAAAAAGATTGTGGGCCGAAAATGGGTGATCACTGTACATATCTCTTCTGTTTCCTATTTATATTTATATTTTACCTCCTCAATTTAGCATTCTGGACAGAGAAAGACCTAATCTAAGATCTGCACAAAAATATTTTACCTTCAAATTCATACCGTGATCGTAGCATACATGGACTCGACTCATATGACTGGCATTTCCATGAAAAAGATTGTGGGCCGAAAATGGGTGATCACTGTACATTTCTCTTCTGTTTCCTATTTATATTTATATTTTACATCCCCAATTTAGCACTATGGACAGGGAAAGACCTAATCTAAAATCTGCACAAAAATATTTTGCCTTCAAATTCATACCGTGATCGTAGCATGCATGGACTCGACTCATATGACTGGGATTTCCATGAAAAAGATTGTGGGCCGAAAATGGGTGATCACTGTACATTTCTCTTCTGTTTCCTATTTATATTTATATTTTACCTCCTCAATTTAGCATTATGGACAGGGAACGACCTAATCAAAATGTGCACAAAAATATTTTGCCTTCAAATTCATACCGTGATCGTAGCATGCATGGACTCGACTCATATGACTGGGATTTCCATGAAAAAGATTGTGGGCCGAAAATGGGTGATCACTGTACATATCTCTTCTGTTTCCTATTTATATTTATATTTTACCTCCTCAATTTAGCATTCTGGACAGAGAAAGACCTAATCTAAGATCTGCACAAAAATATTTTACCTTCAAATTCATACCGTGATCGTAGCATACATGGACTCGACTCATATGACTGGCATTTCCATGAAAAAGATTGTGGGCCGAAAATGGGTGATCACTGTACATTTCTCTTCTGTTTCCTATTTATATTTATATTTTACATCCCCAATTTAGCACTATGGACAGGGAAAGACCTAATCTAAAATCTGCACAAAAATATTTTGCCTTGAAATTCATACCGTGATCGTAGCATGCCTGGACTCAAATCATATGACTGGGATTTCCATGAAAAAGATTGTGGGCCGAAAATGGGTGATCACTGTACATTTCTCATCTGTTTCCTATTTATATTTATATTTTACATCCTCAATTTAGCATTATGGACAGGGAAAGACCTAATCTAATATCTGCACAAAAATATTTTGCCTTCAAATTCATACCGTGATCGTTGCATGCATGGACTCGACTCATATGACTGGGATTTCCAGGAAAACATTGTGGGCAGAAAATGGGTGATCACTGTACATTTCTCTTCTGTTTCCTATTTATATTTATATTTTACCTCCTCAATTTAGCATTATGGACAGGGAAAGACCTAATCTAAGATCTCCACAAAAATATTTTGCCTTCAAATTCATACCGTGATCGTAGCATACATGGACTCGACTCATATGACTGGGATTTCCATGAAAAAGATTGTGGGCCGAAAATGGGTGATCACTGTACATTTCTCTTCTGTTTCCTATTTATATTTATATTTTACCTCCTCAATTTAGCATTATGGACAGGGGACGACCTAATCAAAATCTGCACAAAAATATTTTGCCTTCAAATTCATACCGTGATCGTAGCATGCATGGACTCGACTCATATGACTTGGATTTGCATGAAAAAGATTGTGGGCCGAAAATGGGTGATCACTGTACATTTCTCTTCTGTTTCCTATTTATATTTATATTTTACCTTCTAAATTTAGCATTATGGACAGGGAAAGACCTAATCTAAGATCTGCACAAAAATATTTTGCCTTCAAATTCATACCGTGATCGTAGCATGCATGGACTCAACTCATATGACTGGGATTTCCATGAAAAAGATAGTGGGCCGAAAATGGGTGATCACTGTACATTTCTCTTCTGTTTCCTATTTCTATTTCTATTTTACCTCCTCAATTTAGACTTATGGACAGGGAAAGACCTCATCTAAGATCTGCACAAAAATATTTTGCCTTCAAATTCATACCGTGATGGTTGCATGCATGGACTCGACTCATATGACTGGGATTTCCATGAAAAAGATTGTGGGCCGAAAATGGGTGATCACTGTACATTTCTCTTCTGTTTCCTATTTATATTTCTATTTTACCTCCTCAATTTAGCATTATGGCCAGGGAAAGACCTAATCTAAAATCTGCACAAAAATATTTTACCTTCAAATTCATACCGTGATCGTAGCATGCATGGACTCGACTCATAAGACTGGGATTTCCATGAAAAGGATTGTGGGCCGAAAATGGGTGATCACTGTATATTTCTCTTCTGTTTCCTATTTATATTTATATTTTAGCTCCTCAATTTAGCATTATGGACAGGGAAAGACATAATCTAAGATCTGCACAAAAATATTTTGCCTACAAATTAATACCGTGATCGTAGCATTCTTCGACTCGACTCATATGACTGGGATTTCCATGAAAAAGATTGTGGGCCGAAAATGGTTGATCACTGTACATTTCTCTTCTGTTTCCTATTTATATTTCTATTTTACCTCCTCAATTTAGCATTATGGACAGGGAAAGACCTAATCTAAGATCTGCACCAAAATATTTTGCCTTCAAATTCATACCGTGATCGTAGCATGCATGGACTCGACTCATATGACTGGGATTTCCATGAAAAAGATTGTGGGCTGAAAATGGGTGATCACTGTACATATCTCTTCTGTTTCCTATTTATATTTATATTTTACCTCCTCAATTTAGCATTATGGACAGGGAAAGACCTAATCTAAGATCTGCACAAAAATATTTTGCCTACAATTTCATACCGTGATCGTAGCATCCTTGGACTCGACTCATATGACTGGGATTTCCATGAAAAAGATTGTGGGCCGAAAATGGGTGATCACTGTACATTTCTCTTCTGTTTCCTATTTATATTTCTATTTTACCTCCTCAATTTCGCATTATGGACAGGGAAAGAACTAATCTAAGATCAGCACAAAAATATTTTGCCTTCAAATTCATACCGTGATCGTAGCATGCATGGACTCGACTCATATGACTTGGATTTGCATGAAAAAGATTGTGGGCCGAAAATGGGTGATCACTGTACATTTCTCTTCTGTTTCCTATTTATATTTCTATTTTACCTCCTCAATTTAGCATTATGGACAGGGAAAGACCTAATCTAAAATCTGCACAAAAATATTTTGCCTTCAAATTCATACCGTGATCGTAGCATGCATGGACTCGACTCATATGACTGGGATTTCCATGAAAAAGATTGTGGGCCGAAAATGGGTGATCACTGTACATTTCTCTTCTGTTTCCTATTTATATTTCTATTTTACATCCCCAATTTAGCACTATGGACAGGGAAAGACCTAATCTAAAATCTGCACAAAAATATTTTGCCTTCAAATTCATACCGTGACCGTAGCATGCATGGACTCGACTCATATGACTGGGATTTCCATGAAAAAGATTGTGGGCCGAAAATGGGTGATCACTGTACAATTCTCTTCTGTTTCCTATTTATATTTACATTTTACATCCCCAATTTAGCATTATGGACAGGGAAAGACCTAATCTAAAATCTGCACAAAAATATTTTGCCTTCAAATTCATACCGTGATCGTAGCATGCAGGGACTCAAATCATATGACTGGGATTTCCATGAAAAAGATTGTGGGCCGAAAATGGGTGATCACTGTACATTTCTCTTCTGTTTCCTATTTATATTTATATTTTACATCCTCAATTTAGCATTATGGACAGGGAAAGACCTAATCTAATATCTTCACAAAAATATTTTGCCTTCAAATTCATACCGTGATCGTTGCATGCATGGACTCGACACATATGACTGGGATTTCCAGGAAAACATTGTGGGCAGAAAATGGGTGATCACTGTACATTTCTCTTCTGTTTCCTATTTATATTTCTATTTTACCTCCTCAATTTAGCATTATGGACAGGGAAAGACCTAATCTAAGATCTGCACAAAAATATTTTGCCTTCAAATTCATACCGTGATCGTAGCATGCATGGACTCGACTCATAAGACTGGGATTTCCATGAAAAGGATTGTGGGCCGAAAATGGGTGATCACTGTATATTTCTCTTCTGTTTCCTATTTATATTTATATTTTACCTCCTCAATTTAGCATTATGGACAGGGAAAGACCTAATCTAAGATCTGCACAAAAATATTTTGCCTACAAATTCATACCGTGATCGTAGCATCCTTGGACTTGACTCATATGACTGGGATTTCCATGAAAAAGATTGTGGGCCGAAAATGGGTGATCACTGTACATTTCTCTTCTGTTTCCTATTTATATTTCTATTTTACCTCCTCAATTTAGCATTATGGACAGGGAAAGACCTAATCTAAGATCTGCACAAAAATATTTTGCCTTCAAATTCATACCTTGATCGTAGCATGCATGGACTCGACTCATATGACTGGGATTTCCATGAAAAAGATTGTGGGCCGAAAATGGGTGATCACTGTACATAACTCTTCTGTTTCCTATTTATATTTATATTTTACCTCCTTAATTTAGCATTATGGACAGAGAAAGACCTAATCTAAGATCTGCACAAAAATATTTTGCCTTCAAATTCATACAGTGATCGTAGCATGCATGGACTCGACTCATATGACTGGGATTTCCATGAAAAAGATTGTGGGCCGAAAATGGGTGATCACTGTACATATCTCTTCTGTTTCCTATTTATATTTATATTTTACCTTCTCAATTTAGCTTTATGGACAGGAAAAGACCTAATCTAAGATCTGCACAAAAATATTTTGCCTTCAAATTCATACCGTGATCGTAGCATGCATGGACTCAACTCATATGACTGGGATTTCCATGAAAAAGATTGTGGGCCGAAAATGGGTGATCACTGTACAATTCTCTTCTGTTTCCTATTTATATTTATATTTTACATCCCCAATTTAGCATTATGGACAGGGAAAGACCTAATCTAAAATCTGCACAAAAATATTTTGCCTTCAAATTCATACCGTGATCGTAGCATGCAGGGACTCAAATCATATGACTGGGATTTCCATGAAAAAGATTGTGGGCCGAAAATGGGTGATCACTGTACATTTCTCTTCTGTTTCCTATTTATATTTATATTTTACATCCTCAATTTAGCATTATGGACAGGGAAAGACCTAATCTAATATCTTCACAAAAATATTTTGCCTTCAAATTCATACCGTGATCGTTGCATGCATGGACTCGACTCATATGACTGGGATTTCCAGGAAAACATTGTGGGCAGAAAATGGGTGATCACTGTACATTTCTCTTCTGTTTCCTATTTATATTTCTATTTTACCTCCTCAATTTAGCATTATGGACAGGGAAAGACCTAATCTAAGATCTGCACAAAAATATTTTGCCTTCAAATTCATACCGTGATCGTAGCATGCATGGACTCGACTCATAAGACTGGGATTTCCATGAAAAGGATTGTGGGCCGAAAATGGGTGATCACTGTATATTTCTCTTCTGTTTCCTATTTATATTTATATTTTACCTCCTCAATTTAGCATTATGGACAGGGAAAGACCTAATCTAAGATCTGCACAAAAATATTTTGCCTACAAATTCATACCGTGATCGTAGCATTCTTGGACTCGACTCATATGACTGGGATTTCCATGAAAAAGATTGTGGGCCGAAAATGGGTGATCACTGTACATTTCTCTTCTGTTTCCTATTTATATTTATATTTTACCTCCTCAATTTAGCATTATGGACAGGGAAAGACCTAATCTAAGATCTGCACAAAAATATTTTGCCTTCAAATTCATACCTTGATCGTAGCATGCATGGACTCGACTCATATGACTGGGATTTCCATGAAAAAGATTGTGGGCCGAAAATGGGTGATCACTGTACATAACTCTTCTGTTTCCTATTTATATTTATATTTTACCTCCTTAATTTAGCATTATGGACAGAGAAAGACCTAATCTAAGATCTGCACAAAAATATTTTGCCTTCAAATTCATACAGTGATCGTAGCATGCATGGACTCGACTCATATGACTGGGATTTCCATGAAAAAGATTGTGGGCCGAAAATGGGTGATCACTGTACATATCTCTTCTGTTTCCTATTTATATTTATATTTTACCTTCTCAATTTAGCTTTATGGACAGGAAAAGACCTAATCTAAGATCTGCACAAAAATATTTTGCCTTCAAATTCATACCGTGATCGTAGCATGCAGGGACTCGAATCATATGACTGGGATTTCCATGAAAAAGATTGTGGGCCGAAAATGGGTGATCACTATACAATTCTCTTCTGTTTCCTATTTATATTTATATTTTACATCCCCAATTTAGCATTATGGACAGGGAAAGACCTAATCTAAAATCTGCACAAAAATATTTTGCCTTCAAATTCATACCTTGATCGTAGCATGCAGGGACTCAAATCATATGACTGGGATTTCCATGAAAAAGATTGTGGGCCGAAAATGGGTGATCACTGTACATATCTCTTCTGTTTCCTATTTATATTTATATTTTACCTTCTCAATTTAGCATTATGGACAGGGAAAGACCTAATCTAAGATCTGCACAAAAATATTTTGCCTTCAAATTCATACCGTGATCGTAGCATGCCTGGACTCGACTCATATGACTGGGATTTCCAGGAAAACATTGTGGGCAGAAAATGGGTGATCACTGTACATTTCTCTTCTGTTTCCTATTTATATTTATAATTTACCTCCTCAATTTAGCATTATGGACAGGGAAAGACCTAATCTAAGCTCTGCACAAAAATATTTTGCTTTCAAATTCATACCGTGATCGTAGCATGCATGGACTCGACTCATATGACTGGGATTTCCAGGAAAAAGATTGTGGGCCGAAAATGGGTTATCACTGTACATATCTCTTCTGTTTCCTATTTATATTTATATTTTACCTCCTCAATTTAGCATTATGGACAGAGAAAGACCTAATCCAAGATCTGCACAAACATATTTTGCCTTCAAATTCATACCGTGATCGTAGCATGCATGGAGTCGACTCATATGACTGGGATTTCCATGAAAAAGTTTGTGGGCAGAAAATGGATTATCACTGTACATTTCTCTTCTGTTTCCTATTTATATTTGTATTTTACCTCCTCAATTTAGCATTATGGACAGGGAAACACCTAATCTAAGATCTGCACAAAAATATTTTGCCTTCAAATTCATACCGTGATCGTAGCATGCATGGACTCGACTCATATGACTGGGATTTCCATGAAAAAGATTGTGGGCCGAAAATGGGTGATCACTGTACATTTCTCTTCTGTTTCCTATTTATATTTATATTTTACCTCCTCAATTTAGCATTATGGACAGGGAAAGACTTAATCTAAGATCTGCACAAAAATATTTTGCCTTCAAATTCATACCGTGATCGTAGCATACATGGACTCGACTCATATGACTGGGATTTCCATGAAAAAGATTGTGGGCCGAAAATGGGTGATCACGGTACATTTCTCTTCTGTTTCCTATTTATATTTATATTTTACCTCCTCAATTTAGCATTATGGACAGGGAAAGACCTAATCTAAGATCTGCACAAAAATATTTTGCCTTCGAATTCATACCGTGATCGTAGCATGCATGGAGTTGACTCATATGACTGGGATTTCCTTGAAAAAGATTGTGGGCCGAAAATGGGTGATCACTGTACATTTCTCTTCTGTTTTCTATTCATATTTATATTTTACCTCCTCAATTTAGCATTATGGACAGGGAAAGACCTAATCTAAAATCTATACAAAAATATTTTGCCTTCAAATTCATACCGTGATCGTAGCATGCATGGTCTCGACTCATATGACTGGGATTTCCATGAAAAATATTGTGAGCCGAAAATGGGTGATCACTGTACATTTTTCTTCTGTTTCCTATTTATATTTGTATTTTACCTCCTCAATTTAGCATTATGGACAGGGAAAGACCTAATCTAAGATCTGCACAAAAATATTTTGCCTTCAAATTCATACCGTGATCGTAGCATGCATGGACTCGACTCATATGACTGTGATTTCCATGAAAAAGATTGTGGGACGAAAATGGATGATCACTGTACATTTCTCTTCTGTTTCCTATTTATATTTCTATTTTACCTCGTAAATTTAGCATTATGGAGAGGGAAAGACCTAATCTAAAATCTGTACAAAAATATTTTGCTTTCAAATTCATACCGTGATCGTAGCATGCATGGACTCGACTCATATGACTGGGATTTCCATGAAAATGATGGTTGGCCGTAAATTGGTGATCACTGTATATTTCTCTTCTGTTTCCTATTTATATTTATATTTTACCTCCTCAATTTAGCATTATGGACAGGGAAAGACCAAATCTAAAATCTGTACAAAAATATTTTGCTTTCAAATTCATACCCTGATCGTAGCATGCATGGACTCGACTCATATGACTGGGATTTCCATGAAAAAGATTGTGGACCGAAAATGGGTGATCACTGTACATTTCTCTTCTGTTTCCTATTTATATTTATATTTTACTTCCTCAATTTAGCATTATGGACAGGGAAAGACATAATCTAAAATCTGCACAAAAATATTTTGCCTTCAACTTCATACCCTGATCGTAGCATGCATGGACTCGATTCATATGACTTGGATTTCCATGAAAAAGATTGTGGGCCGAAAATGGGTGATCACTGTACATTTCTCTTCTGTTTCCTATTTATATTTATATTTTACCTCCTCAATTTAGCATTATGGACAGGGAAAGACCTAATCTAAGATCTGCACAAAAATATTTTGCCTTCAAATTCATACCGTGATCGTAGCATGCATGGACTCGACTCATATGACTGTGATTTCCATGAAAAAGATTGTGGGACGAAAATGGATGATCACTGTACATTTCTCTTCTGTTTCCTATTTATATTTCTATTTTACCTCGTAAATTTAGCATTATGGAGAGGGAAAGACCTAATCTAAAATCTGTACAAAAATATTTTGCTTTCAAATTCATACCGTGATCGTAGCATGCATGGACTCGACTCATATGACTGGGATTTCCATGAAAATGATGGTTGGCCGTAAATTGGTGATCACTGTATATTTCTCTTCTGTTTCCTATTTATATTTATATTTTACCTCCTCAATTTAGCATTATGGACAGGGAAAGACCAAATCTAAAATCTGTACAAAAATATTTTGCTTTCAAATTCATACCCTGATCGTAGCATGCATGGACTCGACTCATATGACTGGGATTTCCATGAAAAAGATTGTGGACCGAAAATGGGTGATCACTGTACATTTCTCTTCTGTTTCCTATTTATATTTATATTTTACTTCCTCAATTTAGCATTATGGACAGGGAAAGACATAATCTAAAATCTGCACAAAAATATTTTGCCTTCAACTTCATACCCTGATCGTAGCATGCATGGACTCGATTCATATGACTTGGATTTCCATGAAAAAGATTGTGGGCCGAAAATGGGTGATCACTGTACATTTCTCTTCTGTTTCCTATTTATATTTATATTTTACCTCCTCAATTTAGCATTATGGACAGGGAAAGACCTAATCTAAGATCTGCACAAAAATATTTTGCCTTCAAATTCATACCGTGATCGTAGCATGCATGGACTTGACTCATATTACTAGGGTTTCCATGAAAAAGATTGTCGGCCGAAAATGGGTGATCAGTGTACATTTCTCTTCTGTTTCCTATTTATATTTCTATTTTACCTCCTCAATTTAGCATTATGGACAGGGAAAGACCTAATCGAAGATCTGCACAAACATATTTTGCCTTCAAATTCATACCGTGATCGTAGCATGCATGGAGTCGACTCATATGACTGGGATTTCCATGAAAAAGTTTGTGGGCAGAAAATGGATTATCACTGTACATTTCTCTTCTGTTTCCTATTTATATTTGTATTTTACCTCCTCAATTTAGCATTATGGACAGGGAAACACCTAATCTAAGATCTGCACAAAAATATTTTGCCTTCAAATTCATACCGTGATCGTAGCATGAATGGACTCGACTCATATGACTGGGATTTCCATGAAAAAGGTTGTGGGACGAAAATGGGTGATCACTGTACATTTCTCTTCTGTTTCCTATTTATATTTATATTTTACCTCCTCAATTTAGCATTATGGACAGGGAAAGACTTAATCTAAGATCTGCACAAAAATATTTTGCCTTCAAATTCATACCGTGATCGTAGCATGCATGGACTCGACTCATATGACTGGGGTTTCCATGAAAAAGATTGTCGGCCGAAAATGGGTGATCAGTGTACATTTCTCTTCTGTTTCCTATTTATATTTCTATTTTACCTCCTCAATTTAGCATTATGGACAGGGAAAGACCTAATCTAAGATCTGCACAAAAATATTTTGCCTTCGAATTCATACCGTGATCGTAGCATGCATGGAGTTGACTCATATGACTGGGATTTCCTTGAAAAAGATTGTGGGCCGAAAATGGGTGATCACTGTACATTTCTCTTCTGTTTTCTATTCATATTTATATTTTACCTCCTCAATTTAGCATTATGGACAGGGAAAGACCTAATCTGAAATCTATACAAAAATATTTTGCTTTCAAATTCATAACGTGATTGTAGCATGCATGGACTCGACTCGTATGACTGGGATTTCCATGAAAAAGATTGTGTGCCGAAAATGGGTGATCACTGTACATTTCTCTTTTGTTTCCTATTTATATTTTTATTTTACCTCCTCAATTTAGCATTATGGACAGGGAAAGACCTAATCTAATATCTGCACAAAAATATGTTGCTTTCAAATTCATACCGTGATCGTAGCATGCATGGACTCGACTCATATGACTGGGATTTACATGAAAAAGATTGTGGGCCAAAAATGGGTGATCACTGTACATTTCTCTTCTTTTTCCTATTTATATTTCTATTTTACCTCCTCAATTTAGCATTATGGACAGGGACAGACCAAATCTAATATCTGCAAAAAATATTTTGCCTTCAAATTCATACCGTGATCGTAGCATGCATGGACTCGTCTCATATGCCTGGGATTTCCCTGAAAAATATTGTCGGCCGAAAATGGGTGATCACTGTACATTTCTCTTCTGTTTCCTATTTATATTTCTATTTTACCTCCTCAATTTAGCATTATGGATAGGGGAAGACCTAATCTAAAATCTGCACAAAAATATTTTGCCTTCAAATTCATACTGTGGTCGGAGCATGCATTGACACGACTCATATGACTGGGATTTCCATGAAAAAGATTGTGGGCCGAAAATGGGTGATCACTGTATATTTCTCTTCTGTTTCCTATTTATATTTCTATTTTACCTCCTCAATTTAGCATTATGGATAGGGGAAGACCTAATCTAAAATCTGCACAAAAATATTTTGCCTTCAAATTCATACTGTGGTCGGAGCATGCATTGACACGACTCATATGACTGGGATTTCCATGAAAAAGATTGTGGGCCGAAAATGGGTGATCACTGTACATTTCTCTTCTGTTTCCTATTTATATTTCTATTTTACCTCCTCAATTTAGCATTATGGACAGTGAAAGACCAAATCTAATATCTGCACAAAAATATTTTGGTTTCAAATTGATAGCGTGACCGTAGCATGCATGGACTCGACTCATATGACTGGGATTTCCATGAAAAAGATTGTGGGCCGAAAATGGGTGATCACTGTACATTTCTCTTCTGTTTGCTATTTATATTTATATTTTACTTCCTCAATTTAGAATTATGGACAGGGAAAGATCTAATCTAAGCTCTGCACAAAAATATTTTGCCTTCAAATTCATACCGTGATCGTAGCATGCATGGACTCGACTCATATAACTGGGATTTCTATGAAAAAGATTGTGGGCCGAAAATGGGTGATCACTGTACATTTCGCTTCTGTTTCCTATATATATTTCTATTTTGCTTCCTCAATTTAGCATTATGGACGGGGAAAGACCTAATGTAAAATCTGCAAAAAAATATGTTGCTTTCAAATTCATACCGTGATCGTAGCATGCATGGACTCGACTCATATGACTGGGATTTACATGAAAAATATTGTGGGCCAAAAATGGGTGATCACTGTACATTTCTCTTCTTTTTCCTATTTATATTTCTATTTTACCTCCTCAATTTAGCATTATGGACAGGGACAGACCAAATCTAATATCTGCAAAAAATATTTTGCCTTCAAATTCATACCGTGATCGTAGCATGCATGGACTCGTCTCATATGCCTGGGATTTCCCTGAAAAATATTGTCGGCCGAAAATGGGTGATCACTGTACATTTCTCTTCTGTTTCCTATTTATAATTCTATTTTACTTCCTCAATTTAGCATTATGGACAGGGAAAGATCTAATCTAAGCTCTGCACAAAAATATTTTGCCTTCAAATTCATACCGTGATCGTAGCATGCATGGACTCGACTCATATAACTGGGATTTCTATGAAAAAGATTGTGGGCCGAAAATGGGTGATCACTGTACATTTCGCTTCTGTTTCCTATATATATTTCTATTTTGCTTCCTCAATTTAGCATTATGGACAGGGAAAGACCTAATCTAAGCTCTGCACAAAAATATTTTGCCTTCAAATTCATACCGTGAGCGTAGCATGCATGGACTCAACTCATATGCCTGGGATTTCCATGAAAAAGATTGTGGACCGAAAATGGGTGATCACTGTACATTTCTCTTCTGTTTCCTATTTATATTTCTATTTTACTTCTTCAATTTAGCATTATGGACAGGGAAAGACCTAATCTAAAATCTGCAGAAAAATATTTTGCCTTCAAATTCATACTGTGATCGTAGCATGCATGGACTCGACTCATATGACTGGGATTTCCATGAAAAAAAATTTGGGCCGAAAATGGGTGATCACTGTACATTTCTTTTCTGGTTCCTATTTATATTTCTATTTTACCTCCTCAATTTAGCATTATGGACAGGGAAAGACCTAATCTAAGCTCTGCACAAAAATATTTTTCCTTCAAATACATTCCGTGATCGTAGCATGCATGAACTCGACTCATATGACTGGGATTTCCATGAAAAAGATTGTGGGCCGAAAATGGGTGATCACTGTACAATTCTCTTCTGTTTCCTATTTATATTTCTATTTTACCTCCTCAATTTAGCATTATGGACAGGGAAAGACCTAATCTAAAATCTGCACAAAAATATTTTGCTTTCAAATTCATACCGTGATCGTAGCATGCATTGACTTGACTCATATGACTGGGATTTCCATGAAAAAGATTGTGGGCCGAAAATGGATGATCGCTGTACATTTCTCTTCTGTTTCCTATTCATATTTATATTTTACCTCCTCAATTTAGCATTATGGAGAGGGAAAGACCTAATCTAAGATCTGCACAAAAATATTTTGCTTTCAAATTCATACCGTGATCGTAGCATGCATGGACTCGACTCATATGACTGGGATTTCCATGAAAAAGATTGTGGGCAGAAAATGGGTGATCACTGTACATTTCTCTTCTGTTTCCTATTTATATTTATATTTTACCTCCTAAATTTAGCATTATGGACAGGGAAAGACCTAATCTAAAATCTGCACAAAAATATTTTTCTTTCAAATTCATGCCATGATCGTAGTATGCATGGACTCGACTCATATGACTGGGATTTCCATGAAAAAGATTGTGGGCCGAAAATGGGTGATCACTGTACATTTCTCTTCTGTTTCCTATTTTTATTTCTATTTTACCTCCTCAATTTAGCATTATGGACAGGGAAAGACCTAATCTAAAATCTGCACAAAATATTTTGCTTTTAAATTCATACCGTGATCATAGCATGCATGGACTCGACTCATATGAGTGGGATTTCCATGAAAAAGATAGTGGACCGAAAATGGGTGATCACTGTACATTTCTCTTCTGTTTCCTATTTATATTTATATTTTACCTCCTAAATTTAGCATTATGGACAGGGACAGACCAAATCTAATATCTGCAAAAAATATTTTGCCTTCAAATTCATACCGTGATCGTAGCATGCATGGACGCGTCTCATATGCCTGGGATTTCCCTGAAAAATATTGTCGGCCGAAAATGGGTGATCACTGTACATTTCTCTTCTGTTTCCTATTTTTATTTCTATTTTACCTCCTCAATTTAGCATTATGGACAGGGAAAGACCTAATCTAAAATCTGCACAAAAATATTTTGCTTTCAAATTCATACCGTGATCATAGCATGTATGGACTCGACTCATATGACTGGGATTTCCAGGAAAACAAATTTGGGCCGAAAATGGGTGATCACTGTACATTTCTTTTCTGGTTCCTATTTATATTTCTATTTTACCTCCTCAATTTAACATTATGGACAGGGAAAGACCTAATCTAAGCTCTGCACAAAAATATTTTTCCTTCAAATTCATTCCGTGATCGTAGCATGCATGAACTAGACTCATATGACTGGGATTTCCATGAAAAAGATTGTGGGCCGAAAACGGGTGATCACTGTACAATTCTCTTCTGTTTCCTATTTATATTTCTATTTTACCTCCTCAATTTAGCATTATGGACAGGGAAAGACCTAATCTAAAATCTGCACAAAAATATTTTGCTTTCAAATTCATACCGTGATCGTAGCATGCATTGACTCGACTCATATGACTGGGATTTCCATGAAAAATATTGTGGGCCGAAAATGGATGATCGCTGTACATTTCTCTTCTGTTTCCTATTCATATTTATATTTTACATCCTCAATTTAGCATTATGGCCAGGGAAAGACCTAATCTAAGATCTGCACAAAAATATTTTGCTTTCAAATTCATACCGTGATCGTAGCATGCATGGACTCGACTCATATGACTGGGATTTCCATGAAAAAGATTGTGGGCAGAAAATGGGTGATCACTGTACATTTCTCTTCTGTTTCCTATTTATATTTCTATTTTACCTCCTCAATTTAGCATTATGGATAGGGAAGGACCTAATCTAAAATCTGCACAAAAATATTTTGCCTTCAAATTCATACCGTGATAGTAGCATGCATGGACTCGACTCATATGACTGGGATTTCCATGAAAAAGATGGTGGGCAGAAAATGGGTGATCGCTGTACATTTTTCTTCTGTTTCCTATTTATATTTATATTTTAGCTCCTCAATTTAGCATTATGGACAGGGAAAGATCTAATCTAAGCTCTGCACAAAAATATTTTGCCTTCAAATTCATACCGTGATCGTAGCATGCATGGACTCGACTCATATAACTGGGATTTCTATGAAAAAGATTGTGGGCCGAAAATGGGTGATCCCTGTACATTTCTCTTCTGTTTCCTATTTATATTTCTATTTTACTTCTTCAATTTAGCATTATGGACAGGGAAAGACCTAATCTAAAATCTGCAGAAAAATATTTTGCCTTCAAATTCATACTGTGATCGTAGCATGCATGGACACGACTCATATGACTGGGATTTCCATGAAAAAAAATTTGGGCCGAAAATGGGTGATTACTGTACATTTCTTTTCTGGTTCCTATTTATATTTCTATTTTACCTCCTCAATTTAGCATTATGGACAGGGAAAGACCTAATCTAAGCTCTGCACAAAAATATTTTTCCTTCAAATTCATTCCGTGATCGTAGCATGCATGAACTCGACTCATATGACTGGGATTTCCATGAAAAAGATTGTGGGCCGAAAATGGGTGATCACTGTACATTTCTTTTCTGGTTCCTATTTATATTTCTATTTTACCTCCTCAATTTAGCATTATGGACAGGGAAAGACCTAATCTAAGCTCTGCACAAAAATATTTTTCCTTCAAATTCATTCCGTGATCGTAGCATGCATGAACTCGACTCATATGACTGGGATTTCCATGAAAAAGATTGTGGGCCGAAAATGGGTGATCACTGTACAATTCTCTTCTGTTTCCTATTTATATTTCTATTTTACCTCCTCAATTTAGCATTATGGACAGGGAAAGACCTAATCTAAAATCTGCACAAAAATATTTTGCTTTCAATTTCATACCGTGATCGTAGCATGCATTGACTCGACTCATATGACTGGGATTTCCATGAAAAAGATTGTGGGCCGAAAATGGATGATCGCTGTACATTTCTCTTCTGTTTCCTATTCATATTTATATTTTACCTCCTCAATTTAGCATTATGGACAGGGAAAGACCTAATCTAAGATCTGCACAAAAATATTTTGCTTTCAAATTCATACCGTGATCGTAGCATGCATGGACTCGACTCATATGACTGGGATTTCCATGAAAAAGATTGTGGGCAGAAAATGGGTGATCACTGTACATTTCTCTTCTGTTTCCTATTTATATTTATATTTTACCTCCTAAATTTAGCATTATGGACAGGGAAAGACCTAATCTAAAATCTGCACAAAAATATTTTTCTTTCAAATTCATGCCGTGATCGTAGTATGCATGGACTCGACTCATATGACTGGGATTTCCATGAAAAAGATTGTGGGCCGAAAATGGGTGATCACTGTACATTTCTCTTCTGTTTCCTATTTTTATTTCTATTTTACCTCCTCAATTTAGCATTATGGACAGGGAAAGACCTAATCTAAAATCTGCACAAAAATATTTTGCTTTCAAATTCATACCGTGATCATAGTATGCATGGACTCGACTCATATGAGTGGGATTTCCATGAAAAAGATAGTGGAGCGAAAATGGGTGATCACTGTACATTTCTCTTCTGTTTCCTATTTATATTTATATTTTACCTCCTCAATTTAGCATTATGGACAGGGACAGACCAAATCTAATATCTGCAAAAAATATTTTGCCTTCAAATTCATACCGTGATCGTAGCATGCATGGACGCGTCTCATATGCCTGGGATTTCCCTGAAAAATATTGTCGGCCGAAAATGGGTGATCACTGTACATTTCTCTTCTGTTTCCTATTTTTATTTCTATTTTACCTCCTCAATTTAGCATTATGGACAGGGAAAGACCTAATCTAAAATCTGCACAAAAATATTTTGCTTTCAAATTCATACCGTGATCATAGCATGCATGGACTCGACTCATATGACTGGGATTTCCAGGAAAACAAATTTGGGCCGAAAATAGGTGATCACTGTACATTTCTCTTCTGTTTCCTATTCATATTTATATTTTACCTCCTCAATTTAGCATTATGGACAGGGAAAGACCTAATCTAAGATCTGCACAAAAATATTTTGCTTTCAAATTCATACCGTGATCGTAGCATGCATGGACTCGACTCATATGACTGGGATTTTCATGAAAAAGATTGTGGGCAGAAAATGGGTGATCACTGTACATTTCTCTTCTGTTTCCTATTTATATTTCTATTTTACCTCCTCAATTTAGCATTATGGATAGGGAAGGACCTAATCTAAAATCTGCACAAAAATATTTTGCCTTCAAATTCATACCGTGATAGTAGCATGCATGGACTCGACTCATATGACTGGGATTTCCATGAAAAAGATGGTGGGCAGAAAATGGGTGATCGCTGTACATTTTTCTTCTGTTTCCTATTTCTATTTATATTTTAGCTCCTCAATTTAGCATTATGGACAGGGAAAGACCTCATCTAAAATCTGCACAAAAATATTTTGCTTTCAAATTCATACCGTGATGGTAGCATGCATGGACTCGACTCATATGACTGGGATTTCCATGAAAAAGATTGTGGGCCGAAAATGGGTGATCACTGTACATTTCTGTTCTGTTTCCTATTTATATTTCTATTTTCATTCCTCAATTTAGCATTATGGACAGGGAAAGACCTAATCTAAAATCTGCACAAAAATATTTTTCTTTCAAATTCATACCGTGACCGTAGTATGCATGGACTCGACTCATATGACTGGGATTTCCATGAAAAAGATTGTGGGCCGAAAATGGGTGATCACTGTACATTTCTCTTCTGTTTCGTATTTATATTTATATTGTACCTCCTCAATTTAACATTATGGACAGGGAAAGACCTAATCTAAGATCTGCACAAATATATTTTGTCTTCAAATTAATACCGTGATCGTAGCATGCATGGACTCGACTCATATGACTGGGATTTCCATGAAAAAGATTGTGGGCCGAAAATGGATGATCACTGTACATTTCTCTTCTGTTTCCTATTTATATTTCTATATTAACTCCTCAATTTAGCATTATGGACAGTGAAAGACCTAATCTAAAATCTGCACAAAAATATTTTGCTTTCAAATTCATAGCGTGATCGTAGCATGCATGGACTCGACTCATATGACTGGGATTTCCATGAAAAAGATTGTGGGCCGAAAATGGGTGATCACTTTACATTTCTCTTCTTTTTCCTATTTATATTTCTATTTTACCTGATCAATTTAGCATTATGGATAGGGAAAGACCAAATCTAATATCTGCAAAAAATATTTTGCCTTCAAATTCATACCGTGATCGTAGCATGCATGGACTCGTCTCATATGCCTGGGATTTCCCTGAAAAATATTGTCGGCCGAAAATTGGTGATCACTGTACATTTCTCTTCTGTTTCCTATTTATATTTCTATTTTACCTCCTCAATTTAGCATTATGGACAGGGAAAGACCTAATCTAAAATCTGCACAAAAATATTTTGCCTTCAAATTCATACCGTTATCGTAGCATGCATGGACTCGACTCATATGACTGGGATATCCATGAAAAAGATTGTGGGCCGAAAATGGCTGATCACTGTACATTTCTCTTCTGTTTCCTATTTATATTTCTATTTTACTTCCTCAATTTAGCATTATGGACAGGGAAAGATCTAATCTAAGCTCTGCACAAAAATAGTTTGACATCAAATTCATACTGTGAACGTAGCATGCATGGACTCGACTCATATGACTGGGATTTCCATAAAAAGGTTGTGGGTCAAAAATGGGTCATCACTGTACATTTTTCTTCTGTTTCCTTTTTATATTTATATTTTACCTCCTCAATTTAGCATTATGGACAGGGAAAGACCTAATCTAAAATCTGCACAAAAATATTTTGCTTTCAAATTCATACCGTGATCATAGCATGCTTAGACACGACTCATATGATTGGGATTTCCATGAAAAAGATTGCGGGCCGAAAATGGGAGATCACTGTACATTTCTCTTCTGTTTCCTATTTATATTTATATTTTACCTCCTCAATTTAGCATTATGGACAGGGAAAGACCTAATCTAAAATCTGCACAAAAATATTTTGCTTTCAAATTCATACCGTGATCGTAGCATGCATGGACTCGACTCATATGACTGGGATTTACATGAAAATGATTGTGGGCCGAAAATGGGTGATCACTGTACATTTCTCTTCTGTTTACTATTTATATTTCTATTTTTCTTCCTCAATTTAGCATTATGGACAGGGAAAGATCGAATCTAAGCTCTGCACAAAAATATTTTGACATCAAATTCATACTGTGATCGTAGCATGCATGGAATCGATTCATATGACTTGTATTTCCATGAAAAAGATTGTGGGCCAAAAATGGGTGATCATTGTACATTTTTCTTCAGTTTCCTATTTATATTTCTATTTTACCTTCTCAATTTAGCACTATGGACAGGGAAAGACGTAATCTAAGCTCTGCACAAAAATATTTTGCCTTCAAATTCATACCGTGATTGTAGCATGCATGGACTCGACTCATATGACTGGGATTTCCATGAAAAAGATTGTGTGCCAAAAATGGGTGATCATTGTACATTTTTCTTCAGTTTCCTATTTATATTTATATTTTACCTCCTCAATTTAGCATTATGGACAGGGAAAGACCTAATCTAAAATCTGCACAAATATATATTGCCTTCAAATTCATACCGTAATCGTAGCATGCATGGACTCGACTTATAAGACTGGGTTTCCATGAAAAAGATTGTGGGCCGAAAATGGGTGATCACAGTACATTTCTCTTCTGTTTCCTATTTATATTTTACCTCCTCAATTTAGCATTATGGACAGGGAAAGACCTAATCTAATCTCTGTACAAAAATATTTTGCCTTCAAATTCATACCGTGATCGTAGCATGCATTGACACGACTCATATGACTGGGATTTCCATGAAAAAGATTGTGGGCCGAAAATGTGTGATCACTGTACATTTCTCTTCTGTTTCCTATTTATATTTATATTTTACCTCCTCAATTTAGCATTATGGACAGTGAAAGACCTAATCTAAGCTCTGCAGAAAAATATTTTGCCTTCAAATATATACCGTGATAGTAGCATGCATGGACTCGACTCATATGACTGGGATTTCCATGAAAAAGATTGTGGGCCGAAAATGGGTGATCACTGTACATTTCTCTTCTGTTTCCTATTTATATTTCTATTTTACTTCTTCAATTTAGCATTATGGACAGGGAAAGACCAAAACTAAGATCTGCAAAAAAATATTTTGCCTTCAAATTCATACCGTGATCGTAGCATGCATGGACTCAACTCATATGTCTGGGATTTCCATGAAAAAGATTGTCGGCCGAATATGGGTGATCACTGTACATTTATGTTCTGTTTCCTATTTATATTTCTATTTTACCTCCTCAATTTAGCATTATGGACAGGGAAAGACCTAATCTAAAATCTGCACAAATATATATTGCCTTCAAATTCATACCGTGATCAAAGCATGCATGGACTCGACTCATATGACTGGGATTTCCATGAAAAAATAGAGGGCCGAAAATGGGTGATCACTGTACATTTCTCTTCTGTTTCTTATTTCTATTTCTATTTTGCTTCCTTCATTTAGCATTATGGACAGGGAAAGGCCTAATCTAATATCTGCACAAAAATATTTTGCCTTCAAATTCATACCGTGATCGTAGCATGCATGGACTCGACTCATATGACTGGAATTTCCATGAAAAAGATTGTGGGCCGAAAATGGGTGATCACTGTACATTTCTCTTCTGTTTCCTATTTATATTTCTATTTTACCTCCTAAATTTAGCATTATGGACAGGGAAAGACCTAATCTAAAATCTGCACAAAATATTTTGCCTTCAAATTCATACCGTGATTGTAGCATGCATGGACTCGACTCATATGACTGGGATTTCCATGAAAAAGATTGTGGGCCGAAAATGGGTGATCACTGTACATTTCTCTTCTGTTTCCTATTTATATTTCTATTTTACCTCCTCAATTTAGCATTATGGACAGGGAAAGACCTAATCTAAAATCTGTACAAAAATATTTTGCCTTCAAATTCAAACCGTGATCGTAGCATGCATGGATTCGACTCATATGACTGTGATTTCCATGAAAAAGATTGTGGGCCGAAAATGGGTGATCACTGTACATTTCTCTTCTGTTTCCTATTTATATTTATATTTTACCTCCTCAATTTAGCATTATGGACAGGGAAAGACTTCATCTAAAATCTGCACAAAAATATTTTGCCTTCAAATTCATACCGTGATCTTAGCATGGATGGACTCGACTCATATGACTGGGATTTCCATGAAAAAGATTGTTGGCCGAAAATGGGTGATCACTGTACATTTCTCTTCTGTTTCCTAGTTATATTTTGCCTCCTCAATTTAGCATTATGGACAGGGAAAACCTAATCTAAGCTCTGCACAAAAATATTTTGCCTTCAAATTCATACCGTGATCGTAGCATGCATGGACTCGACTCATATGACTGGGATTTCCATGAAAACATTGTGGGCCGAAAATGGGTGATCACTGTACATTTCTCCTCTGTTTCCGATTTATATTCATAGTTTACCACCTCAATTTAGCATTATGGACAGGGAAAGACCTAATCTAAAATCTGCACAAAAATATTTTGCCTTCAAATTCATACCGTGATCTTAGCATGCATGGACTCGACACATATGACTGGGATTTGCATGAAAAAGATAGTGGACAGAAAATGGGTGATCACTGTACATTTCTCTTCTGTTTCCTATTTATATTTCTATTTTACCTCCTCAATTTAGCATTATGGACAGGGAAAGACCTAATCTAAAATCTGCACCAAAATATTTTGCCCTCAAATTCATACCGTGATCTTAGCATGCATGGACTCGACTCATATGACTGGGATTTCCATCAAAAAGATTGTGGGCCGAAAATGGGTGATCACTGTACATTTCTCTTCTGTTTCCTATTCATATTTCTATTTTACCTCCTCAATTTAGCATTATGGACAGGGAAAGACCTAATCTAAAATCTGAACAAAAATATTTTGCCTTCAAATTCATACCGTGATCGTAGCATGCATTGACTCAACTCATATGACTGGGATTTCCATGAAAACGATTGTGGGCCGAAAATGGGTGATCACTGTACATTTCTCTTCTGTTTCCTATTCATATTTATATTTTACCCCCTCAATTTAGCATTATGGACAGAGAAAGACCTAATCTAAAATCTATACAAAAATATTTTTCTTTCAAATTCATACCATGATCGTAGCATGCATGGACTCGACTCATATGACTGGGATTTGCATGAAAAAGATAGTGGACAGAAAATGGGTGATCACTGTACATTTCTCTTCTGTTTCCTATTTATATTTCTATTTTACCTCCTCAATTTAGCATTATGGACAGGGAAAGACCTAATCTAAAATCTGCACCAAAATATTTTGCCTTCAAATTCATACCGTGATCTTAGCATGCATGGACTCGACTCATATGACTGGGATTTCCATCAAAAAGATTGTGGGCCGAAAATGGGTGATCACTGTACATTTCTCTTCTGTTTCCTATTCATATTTCTATTTTACCTCCTCAATTTAGCATTATGGACAGGGAAAGACCTAATCTAAAATCTGAACAAAAATATTTTGCCTTCAAATTCATACCGTGATCGTAGCATGCATTGACTCAACTCATATGACTGGGATTTCCATAAAAACGATTGTGGGCCGAAAATGGGTGATCACTGTACATTTCTCTTCTGTTTCCTATTCATATTTATATTTTACCCCCTCAATTTAGCATTATGGACAGAGAAAGACCTAATCTAAAATCTATACAAAAATATTTTTCTTTCAAATTCATACCATGATCGTAGCATGCATGGACTCAACTCATATGACTGGGATTTCCATGAAAAAGATAGTGGGCAGAAAATGGGTGTTCACTGTACATTTCTCTTCTGTTTCCTATTTATATTTATATTTTACCTCCTCAATTTAGCATTATGGACAGGGAAAGACCTAATCTAAAATCTGCACAAAAATATTTTGCCTTCAAATTCATACCGTGATCGTAGCATGCATGGACTTGACTCATATGACTGGGATTTCCATGAAAAAGATTGTGGGCCGAAAATGGGTGATCACTGTACATTTCTCTTCTGTTTCCTATTTATATTTCTATTTTACCTCCTAAATTTAGCATTATGGCCAGAAAAAGACCTAATCTAAGCTCTGCACAAAAATATTTTGCCTTCAAATTCATACCGTGATCGTAGCATGCATGGACTCGACTGATATTACTGGGATTTCCATGAAAAAGATTGTGCGCCGAAAATAGGTGATCACTGTACATTTCTCTTCTGTTTCCTATTTATATTTATATTTTACCTCCTCAATTTAGCATTATGGACAGGGAAAGTACTAATCTAAAAGCTGCACAAATATATTTTGCCTTCAAATTCATACCGTGATCGTAGACTGCATGGACTCGACTCATATGACTGTGATTTTCATGAAAAGATTGTGGGCCAAAAATGGCTGATCACTGTACATTTCACTTCTGTTTCCTATTTATATTTCTATTTTACCTCCTCAATTTAGCATTATGGACAGGGAAAGACCTAATCTAAAATCTGCACAAAAATATTTTGCCTTCAAATTCATACCGTGATCGTAGCATGCATGGACTCGACTCATATGACTGGGATTTCCATGAAAAAGATTGTGGGCCAAAAATAGGTGATCACTGTACACTTCTCTTCTGTTTCCTATTTTTATTTATATTTTACCTCCTCAATTTAGCATTATGGACAGGGAATGTCTTAATCGAAGATCTGCACAAAAATATTTTGCCTTCAAATTCATACCGTGATCGTAGCATGCATGGACTCGACTCATATGACTGGGATTTCCATGAAAAAGATTGTGGGCCGAAAATGGGTGATCACTGTACATTTCTCTTCTGTTTCCTATTTATATTTATATTTTACCTCCTCAATTTAGCATTATAGACAGGGAAAGACCTAATCTAAGCTCTGCACAAAAATATTTTGCCTTCAAATTCATACCGTGATCGTAGCATGCATGGACTCGACTCATATGATTGGGATTTCCATGAAAAAGATTGTGGGCCGAAAATAGGTGATCACTGTACATTTCTCTTCTGTTTCCTATTTATATTTATATTTTGCCTCCTTAATTTAGCATTATGGACAGGGAATGTCTTAATCGAAGATCTGCACAAAAATATTTTGCCTTCAAATTCATACCGTGATCGTAGACTGCATGGACTCGACTCATATGACTGGGATTTCCATGAAAAAGATTGTGGGCCAAAAATGGCTGATCACTGTACATTTCACTTCTGTTTCCTATTTATATTTCTATTTTACCTCCTCAATTTAGCATTATGGACAGGGAAAGACCTAATCTAAAATCTGCACAAAAATATTTTGCCTTCAAATTCATACCGTGATCGTAGCATGCATGGACTCGACTCATATGACTGGGATTTCCATGAAAAAGATTGTGGGCCGAAAATGTGTGATCACTGTACATTTCTCTTCTGTTTCCTATTTATATTTGTATTTTACCTCCTCAATTTAGCATTATGGACAGGGAAAGACCTAATCTAAAATCTGCACAAAAATATTTTGCCTTCAAATTCATACCGTGATCGTAGCATGCATGGTCTCGACTCATATGACTGGGATTTCCATGAAAAAGATTGTGGGCCGAAAATGGGTGATCACTGTAGATTTCTCATCTGTATTCTATTTATATTTATATTTACCTACTAAATTTAGCATTATGGACAGGGAAAGACCTAATCTAAGCTCTGCACAAAAATATTTTGCCTTCAAATTCATACCGTGATCGTAGCATGCATGGACTCGACTCATAAGACTGGGATTTCCATGAAAAAGATTGTGGGTAGAAAAGGGGTGATCACTGTACATTTCTCTTCGGTTTCCTATTTATATTTATATTTTACCTCCTCAATTTAGCATTATGGGCAGGGAAAGACCTAATCTAAGCTCTGCACAAAAATATTTTGCCTTCAAATTCATGCCGTGATCGTAGCATGCATGGACTCAACTCATATGACTGGGATTTCCATGAAAAAGATAGTGGGCAGAAAATGGGTGATCACTGTACATTTCTCTTCTGTTTCCTATTTATATTTCTATTTTACCTCCTCAATTTAGCATTATGGACAGGGAAAGACCTAATCTAAAATCTGCACAAACATATTTTGCCTTCAAATTCATACCGTGATCGTAGCATGCATGGACTCGACTCATATTACTGGGATTTCCATGAAAAAGATTGTGGGCCGAAAATGGGTGATCACTGTACATTTTTCTTCTGTTTCCTATTTATATTTATATTTTACCTCCTCCATTTAGCATTATGGACAGGGAAAGACCTAATCTAAAATCTGAACAAAAATATTTTGCATTCAAATTCATACCATGATCGTAGCATGCATGGACTTGAATCATATGACTGGGATTTCCATGAAAAAGATTGTGGGCCGAAAATGGTTGATCACTGTACATTTCTCTTCTCTTTCCTATTTATATTTCTATTTTACCTCCTCAATTTAGCATTATGGACAGGGAAAGACCTAATCTAAAATCTGCACAAAAATATTTTGCCTTCAAATTCATACCGTGATCGTAGCATGCATGGACTCGACTCATATGACTGGGATTTCCATGAAAAAGATTGTGGGCCGAAAATGGGTGATCACTGTACATTTCTCTTCTGTTTCCTATTTATATTTTTTTTTACCACCTCAATTTAGCATTATGGACAGGGAAAGACCTAATCTAAGCTCTGCACAAAAATATTTTGCCTTCAAATTCATACCGTGAACGTATCATGCATGGACTCGACTCATATGACTGGGATTTCCATGAAAAAGATTGTGGGCCGAAAATGGGTGATCACTGTACATTTCTCATCTGTATTCTATTTATATTTCTATTTTACCTACTAAATTTAGCATTATGGACAGGGAAAGACCTAATCTAAGCTCTGCACAAAAATATTTTGCCTTCAAATTCATACCGTGATCGTAGCATGCATGGACTCGACTCATATGATTGGGATTTCCAAGAAAAAGATTGACGGCCGAAAATGGGTGATCACTGTACATTTCTCTTCTGTTTCCTATTTATATTTCTATTTTAAATCCTCAATTTAGCATTTTGGACAGGGAAAGACCTAATCTAAGACCTGCACAAAAATATTTTGCCTTCAAATTCATAGCATGATCGTAGCATGCATGGACTCGACTCATATGACTGTTATTTCCATGAAAAAGATTGTGGGCAGAAAATGGGTGATCACTGTACATTTCTCTTCTGTTTCCTATTTATATTTCTATTTTACCTCCTCAATTTAGCATTATGGATAGGGAAAGACATAATCTAAAATCTGCACAAAAATATTTTGCCTTCAAATTCATACCGTGATTGTAGCATGAATGGACTCGACTCATATGACTGGGATTTCCATGAAAAAGATTGTGGGTTGAAAATGGGTGATCACTGTACATTTCTCTTTTGTTTCCTATTTATATTTATATTTTACCTCCACAATTTAGCATTATGGACAGGGAAAGACCTAATCTAAAATCTGCACAAAAATATTTTGCCTTCAAATTCATACCGTGATCGTAGCATGCATGGACTCGACTCATATGACTGGGATTTCCATAAAAAAGATTGTGGGTAGAAAATGGGTGATCACTGTACATTTCTCTTCTGTTTCCTATTTATATTTATATTTTACCTCCTCAATTTAGCCTTATGGGCAGGGAAATACCTCATGTAAGCTCTGCACAAAAATATTTTACCTTCAAATTCATACCGTGATCATAGCATGCATGGACTCGACTCATATGACTGGGATTTCCATGAAAAAGATTGTCGGCCGAAAATAGGTGATCACTGTACATTTGTTTTCTGTTTCCTATTTATATTTATATTTTACGTCCTCAATTTAGCATTATGGACAGGGAAAGACCTAATCTAAGATCTGCTCAAAAATATTTCGCCTTCAAATTCATACGGTGATCGTAGCATGCATGGACTCGACTCATATGCCTGGGATTTCCATGAAAAAGATTGTGGGCCGAAAATAGGTGATCACTGTACATTTCTCTTCTGTTTCCTATTTATATTTATATTTTACCTCCTCAATTTAGCATTATGGACATGGAAAGACCCAATCTAAAATCTGCACAAAAATATTTTGCCTTCAAATTTATACCGTGATCGTAGCATGCATGGACTCGACTCATATGACTGGGATTTCCAAGAAAAAGATTGTCGGCCGAAAATGGGTGATCACTGTACATTTCTCTTCTGTTTCCTATTTATATTTCTATTTTACCTCCTCAATTTAGCATTATGGACAGGGAAAGACCTAATCTAAGACCTGCACAAAAATATTTTGCCTTCAAATTCATAGCATGATCGTAGCATGCATGGACTCGACGCATATGACTGGGATTTCCATGAAAAAGATTGTGGGCCGAAAATGGGTGATCACTGTACATTTCTCTTCTGTTTCCTATTTATATTTGTATTTTACCTCCTCAATTTAGCATTATGGACAGGGAAAGACCTAATGTAAAATCTGAACAAAAATATTTTGCCTTCAAATTCATACCGTGATCGTAGCATGCATGGACTCGACTCATAAGACTGGGATTTCCATGAAAAAGATTGTGGGTAGAAAAGGGGTGATCACTGTACATTTCTCTTCGGTTTCCTATTTATATTTCTATTTTACCTCCTCAATTTAGCATTATGGGCAGGGAAAGACCTAATCTAAGCTCTGCACAAAAATATTTTGCCTTCAAATTCATGCCGTGATCGTAGCATGCATGGACTCAACTCATATGACTGGGATTTCCATGAAAAAGATAGTGGGCAGAAAATGGGTGATCACTGTACATTTCTCTTCTGTTTCCTATTTATATTTCTATTTTACCTCCTCAATTTAGCATTATGGACAGGGAAAGACCTAATCTAAAATCTGCACAAACATATTTTGCCTTCAAATTCATACCGTGATCGTAGCATGCATGGACTCGACTCATATGACTCAGATTTCCATGAAAAAGATTGTGGGCCGAAAATGGGTGATCACTGTACATTTTTCTTCTGTTTCCTATTTATATTTATATTTTACCTCCTCAATTTAGCATTATGGACAGGGAAAGACCTAATCTAAAATCTGAACAAAAATATTTTGCATTCAAATTCATACCATGATCGTAGCATGCTTGGACTTGAATCATATGACTGGGATTTCCATGAAAAAGATTGTGGGCCGAAAATGGTTGATCACTGTACATTTCTCTTCTCTTTCCTATTTATATTTCTATTTTACCTCCTCAATTTAGCATTATGGACAGGGAAAGACCTAATCTAAAATCTGCACAAAAATATTTTGCCTTCAAATTCATACCGTGATCGTAGCATGCATGGACTCGAATCATATGACTGGGATTTCCATGAAAAAGATTGTGGGCCGAAAATGGGTGATCACTGTACTTTTCTCTTCTGTTTCCTATTTATATTTATATTTTACCTCCTCAATTTAGCATTATGGACAGGGAAAGACCTAATCTAAGATCTGCACAAAAATATTTTGCCTTCAAATTCATACGGTGATTGTAGTATGCATGGAGTCGACTCATATGCCTGGGATTTCCATGAAAAAGATGGTGGGCCGAAAATAGGTGATCACTGTATATTTCTCTTCTGTTTCCTATTTATATTTATATTTTACCTCCTCAATTTAGCATTATGGACATGGAAAGACCCAATCTAAAACCTGCACAAAAATATTTTGCCTTCAAATTTATACCGTGATCGTAGCATGCATGGACTCGACTCATATGACTGGGATTTCCAAGAAAAAGATTGTCGGCCGAAAATGGGTGATCACTGTACATTTCTCTTCTGTTTCCTATTTATATTTCTATTTTACCTCCTCAATTTAGCATTATGGCCAGGGAAAGACCTAATCTAAGACCTGCACAAAAATATTTTGCCTTCAAATTCATAGCATGATCGTAGCATGCATGGACTCGACTCATATGACTGTTATTTCCTTGAAAAAGATTGTGGGCAGAAAATGGGTGATCACTGTACATTTCTCTTCTGTTTCCTATTTATATTTATATTTTACCTCCTCAATTTAGCATTATGGATAGGGAAAGACCTAATCTAAAATCTGCACAAAAATATTTTGCCTTCAAATTCATACCGTGATTGTAGCATGCATGGACTCGACTCATATGACTGGGATTTCCATGAAAAAGATTGTGGGTTGAAAATGGGTGATCACTGTACATTTCTCTTTTGTTTCCTATTTATATTTATATTTTACATCCACAATTTAGCATTATGGACAGTGAAAGACCTAATCTAAAATCTGCACAAAAATATTTTGCCTTCAAATTCATACCGTGATCGTAGCATGCATGGACTCAACTCATATGACTGGGATTTCCATGAAAAAGATTGTGGGCCGAAAATGAGTGATCACTGTACATTTCTCTTCTGTTTCCTATTTATATTTCTATTTTACCTCCTGAATTTAGCATTATGGCCAGGGAAAGACCTAATCTAAGCTCTGCACAAAAATATTTTGCCTTCAAATTCATAGCATGATCGTAGCATGCATGGACTCGACTCATATGACTTGGATTACCATGAAAAAGATTGTGGTCCGAAAATGTGTGATCACTGTACATTTCCCTTCTGTTTCCTGTTTATATTTATATTTTACCTCCTCAATTTAGCATTATGTACAGGGAAAGACTTAATCTAAGATCAGCACAAAAATATTTTGCCTTCAAATTCATACCGTGATCGTAGCATGCATGGACTCGACTCATATGACTGGGATTTCCATGAAAAAGATTGTGGGCCGAAAATGGGTGATCACTGTACATTTCTCTTCTGTTTCCTATTTATATTTCTATTTTACATCCTCAATTTAGCATTATGGACAGGGAAACACCTAATATAAGATCTGCACAAAAATATTTTGTCTTCAAATTCATACCGTGATCGTAGCATGCATGGACTCGACTCATATGACTTGGATTTCCATGAAAAAGATTGCGGGCAGAAAATGGGTGATCACTGTACATTTCTCTTCTGTTTCCTATTTATATTTTTTATTTTACCTCGTCAATTCAGCATTATGGACAGGGAAAACGTAATCTAAGATCTGCACAAAAATATGTTGCCTTCAAATTGATACCGTAATCGTAGAATGCATGGACTCGACTCATATGACTGGGATTTCCATGAAAAAGATTGTGGGCCTAAAATGGGTGATCACTGTAAATTTCTCTTCTGTTTCTTATATATATTTCTATTTTACCTCCTCAATTTAGCATTATGGACAGGGAAAGACCTAATCTAAGATCTGCACAAAAATATTTTGCTTTCAAATTCATACCGTGATCGTAGCATGCATGGACTCGACTCATATGACTGGGGTTTCCATGAAAAAGATTGTGGGCCGAAAATGGGTGATCACTGTACATTTCTCTTCTGTTTCCTATTTATATTTATATTTTACCTCTTCAATTTAGCATTATGGACAGGGAAAGACCTAATCTAAAATCTGCAGAAAAATACTTTGCCTTCAAATTCATACTGTGATCGTAGCATGCATGGACTCGACTCATATGACTGGGATTTCCATGAAAAAAAATTTGGGCCGAAAATGGGTGATCACTGTACATTTCTTTTCTGGTTCCTATTTATATTTCTATTTTACCTCCTCAATTTAGCATTATGGACAGGGAAAGAACTAATCTAAGCTCTGCACAAAAATATTTTTCTTTCAAATTCATACTGTGATCGTAGTATGCATGGACTCGACTCATATGACTGGGATTTCCATGAAAAAGATTGTGGGCCGAAAATGGGGGATCACTGTACATTTCCCTTCTGTTTCCTATTTTTATTTCTACTTTACCTCCTCAATTTAGCCTTATGGATAGGGAAAGACCTAATCTAAAATCTGCACAAAAATATTTTGCTTTCAAATTCATACCGTGATCGTAGCATGCATGGACTCGACTCATATGACTGGGAATTCCATGAAAAAGATTGTGGGCCGAAAATGGGTGATCACTGTACATTTCTCTTCTGTTTCCTATTTATATTTCTATTTTACCTCCTCAATTTAGCATTATGGACAGGGAAAGAACTAATCTAAAATCTGCACAAAAATATTTTGCTTTCAAATTCATACCGTGATTGTAGCATGCACGGACTCGATTCATATGACTGGGATTTCCATGAAAAAGATTGTGGACCGAAAATGGGTGATCACTGTACATTTCTCTTCTGTTTCCTATTTATATTTCAATTTTACCTCCTCAATTTAGCATTAAGGACGTGGAAAGACCTAATCTAAGATTTGCACAAAAATATTTTGCCTTCAAATTCATACCGTGATCGTAGCATGCATGGACTCGACTCATATGACTGGGATTTCCATGAAAAAGATTGTGGGCCGAAAATGGGTGATCACTGTACATTTCTCTTCTGTTTCCGATTTATATTTCTATTTTACCTCCTCAATTTAGCATTATGGACAGGGAAAGACGTAATCTAAGCCCTGCACTAAAATATTTTGCCTTCAAATTCATACCGTGATCGGAGCATGCATTGACACGACTCATATGACTGGGATTTCCATGAAAAAGATTGTTGGCTGAAAATGGGTGATGACTGTACATTTCTCTTCTGTTTCCTATTTATATTTCTATTTTACCTCCTCAATTTAGCATTATGGACAGGGAAAGACCTAATCTAAAATCTGCACAAAAATATTTTGCTTTCAAATTCATACCATGATCGTAGCATGCATGGACTCGACTCATATGACTGGGAATTCCATGAAAAAGATTGTGGGCCGAAAATGGGTGATCACTGTACATTTCTCTTCTGTTTCCTATTTATATTTCTATTTTACCTCCTCAATTTAGCATTATGGACAGGGAAAGACCTAATCTAAAATCTGCACAAAAATATTTTGCTTTCAAATTCATACCGTGATTGTAGCATGCACAGACTCGATTCATATGACTGGGATTTCCATGAAAAAGATTGTGGGCCGAAAATGGGTGATCACTGTACATTTCTCTTCTGTTTCCTATTTATATTTATATTTTCCTTCATCAATTTAGCATTATGGACAGGGAAAGACCTAATCTAAGCTCTGCACAAAAATATTTTGCCTTCAAATTCATACCGTGATCGGATCATACATTGACACGACTCATATGACTGGGATTTCCATGAAAAAGATTGTGGGGCGAAAATGGGTGATCACTGTACATTTCTCTTCTATTTCCTATTTCTATTTCTATTTACCTCCTCAATTTAGCATTATGGACAGGGAAAGACCTAATCTAAAATCTGCACAAAAATATTTTGCTTTCAAATTCATACCGTGATCGTAGCATGCATGGACTCGACTCATATGACTGGGATTTCCATGAAAAAGATTGTGGGCCGAAAATGGGTGATCACTGTAGATTTCTCATCTGTATTCTATTTATATTTCTATTTTACCTACTAAATTTAGCATTATGGACAGGGAAAGACCTAATCTAAGCTCTGCACAAAAATATTTTGCCTTCAAATTCATACCGTGATCGTAGCATGCATGGACTCAACTCATATGACTGGGATTTCCATGAAAAAGATAGTGGGCAGAAATCGGGTGATCACTGTACATTTGTCTTCTGTTTCCTATTTATATTTCTATTTTCCTTCCTCAATTTAGCATTATGGACAGGGAAAGACCAAATCTAAGATCTGCAAAAAAATATTTTGCCTTCAAATTCATACCGTGATCGTAGCATGCATCGACTCGACTCATATGACTGGGATTTCCATGAAAAAGATTGTGGGCCGAAAATGGGTGGTCACTGTACATTTCTCTTCTGTTTCCTATTTATATTTATATTTTACTTCTTCAATTTAGCATTATGGACAGGGAAAGACCAAATCTAAGATCTGCAAAAAAATATTTTGCCTTCAAATTCATACTGGGATCATAGCATGCAGGACTCCACTCATATGACTGGGATTTCCATGAAAACAATTGTGGGTCGAAAATGGGTGATTACTGTACATTTCTCTTCTGTTTCCTACTTATATTTCTATTTTGCCTCCTCAATTTAGCATTATAGGCTAGGAAAGACCTAATCTAAAATCTGCACAAAAATATTTTGCTTTCAAATTCATATCGTGATCGTAGCATGCATGGACTCGACTCATATGACTGGGATTTCCATGAAGAAGATTGTGGGCCAAAAATGGGTGATCACTGTACATTTTTCTTCTGTTTCCTATTAATATTTATATTTTACCTCCTCAATTTGGCATTATGTACAGGGAAACACTTAATCTAAGATCAGCACAAAAATATTTTGCCTTCAAATTCATACCGTGATCTTAGCATGCATGGACTCGACTCATATGACTGGGATTTCCATGAAAAAGATTGTGGGCCGAAAATGGGGGATCACTGTACATTTCCCTTCTGTTTCCTATTTATATTTCTATTTTACATCCTCAATTTAGCATTATGGACAGGGAAAGACCTAATCTAAAATCTGCACAAAAATATTTTGTCTTCAAATTCATACCGTGATCGTAGCATGCATGGACTCGACTCATATGACTTGGATTTCCATGAAAAAGATTGCGGGCAGAAAATGGGTGATCACTGTACATTTCTCTTCTGTTTCCTATTTATATTTATATTTTCCTTCATCAATTTAGCATTATGGACAGGGAAAGACCTAATCTAAGCTCTGCACAAAAATATTTTGCCTTCAAATTCATACCGTGATCGGATCATACATTGACACGACTCATATGACTGGGATTTCCATGAAAAAGATTGTGGGCCGAAAATGGGTGATCACTGTACATTTCTCTTCTATTTCCTATTTATATTTCTATTTACCTCCTCAATTTAGCATTATGGACAGGGAAAGACCTAATCTAAAATCTGCACAAAAATATTTTGCTTTCAAATTCATACCGTGATCGTAGCATGCATGGACTCGACTCATATGACTGGGATTTCCATGAAAAAGATTGTGGGCCGAAAATGGGTGATCACTGTAGATTTCTCATCTGTATTCTATTTATATTTCTATTTTACCTACTAAATTTAGCATTATGGACAGGGAAAGGCCTAACCTAAGCTCTGCACAAAAATATTTTGCCTTCAAATTCATACTGGGATCGTAGCATGCATGGACTCGACTCATATGACTGGGATTTCCATGAAAAAGATTGTGGGCAGAAAATGGGTGATCACTGTACATTTCTCTTCTGTTTCCTATTTATATTTATATTTTCCTTCATCAATTTAGCATTATGGACAGGGAAAGACCAAATCTAAGATCTGCAAAAAAATATTTTGCCTTCAAATTCATACTGGGATCGTAGCATGCAGGACTCGACTCATATGACTGGGATTTCCATGAAAAAGATAGTGGGCAGAAATCGGGTGATCACTGTACATTTGTCTTCTGTTTCCTATTTATATTTATATTTTACTTCTTCAATTTAACATTATGGACAGGGAAAGACCAAATCTAAGATCTGCAAAAAAAAATTTTGCCTTCAAATTCATACCGTGATCGTAGCATGCATCGACTCGACTCATATGACTGGGATTTCCATGAAAAAGATTGTGGGCCGAAAATGGGTGGTCACTGTACATTTCTCTTCTGTTTCCTATTTATATTTATATTTTACTTCTTCAATTTAGCATTATGGACAGGGAAAGACCTAATCTAAAATCTGCACAAAAATATTTTGCTTTCAAATTCATACCGTGATCATAGCATGCATGGACTCGACTCATATGACTGGGATTTCCATGAAAAAGATTGTGGGCCGAAAATGGGGGATCACTGTACATTTCTCTTCTGTTTCCTATTTATATTTATATTTTATCTCCTCAATTTAGCATTATGGACAGGGAAAGACCTAATGTAAAATCTGCACAAAAATATTGTGCTTTCAAATTCATACCGTTATCGTAGCATGCATGGACTCGACTCATATGACTGGGATTTCCATGTAAAAGATTGTGGGCCGAAAATGGGTGATCACTGTACATTTCTCTTCTGTTTCCTATTTATATTTCTATTTTACTTCCTCAATTTAGCATTATGGACAGGGAAAGACCTAATCTAAGGTCTGCACAAAAATATTTTGCCTTCAAATTCATACCGTGATTGTAGCATGCATGGACTCGACTCATATGACTGGGATTTCCATGAAAAAGATTGTGGGGCGAAAATGGGTGGTCACTGTACATTTCTCTTCTGTTTCCTATTTATATTTCTATTTTACTTCCTCAATTTAGCATTATGGACAGGGAAAGACCTAATCTAAGGTCTGCACAAAAATATTTTGCCTTCAAATTCATACCGTGATTGTAGCATGCATGGACTCGACTCATATGACTGGGATTTCCATGAAAAAGATTGTGGGCCAAAAATGGGTGATCATTGTACATCTTTCTTCAGTTTCCTATTTACATTTCTATTTTACTTCCTCAATTTAGCATTATGGACAGGGAAAGACCTAATCTAAAATCTCCACAAAAATATTTTGCTTTCAAATTCATACCATGATCGTAGCATGCATGGACTCGACTCATATGACTGGGATTTCCATGAAAAAGATTGTGGGCAGAAAATGGGTGATCACTGTACATTTCCCTTCTGTTTCCTATTTATATTTATATTTTCCTTCATCAATTTAGCATTATGGACAGGGAAAGACCTTATCTAAGGTCTGCAAAAAAAAATTTTGCCTTCAAATTCATACCGTGATCGTAGCATGCATCGACTCGACTCATATGACTGGGATTTCCATGAAAAAGATTGTGGGCCAAAAATGGGTGATCACTGTACATTTTTCTTCTGTTTCCTATTTATATTTATATTTTACCTCCTCAATTTAGCATTATGGACAGGGAAAGACCTAATCTAAAATCTGCACAAAAATATTTTGCTTTCAAATTCATACCGTGATCGTAGCATGCATGGACTCGACTCATATGACTGGGATTTCCATGAAAAAGATTGTGGGCCAAAAATGGGTGATCACTGTACATTTCTCTTCTGTTTCCTATTTATATTTATATTTTACCTCCTCAATTTAGCATTATTGACAGGGAAAGACCTAATCTAAAATCTGCACAAAAATATTTTGCCTTCAAATTCATACCGTGATCGTAGCATGCATGGACTCGACTCATATGACTGGGATTTCCCTGAAAAAGATTGTGGGCCGAAATTGGGTGATCACTGTACATTTCTCTTCTGTTTCCTATTTATATTTATATTTTACCTCCTTAATTAACATTATGGACAGGGAAAGACATAATCTAAGCTCTGCACAAAAATATTTTGCCTTAAAATTCATACCGTGATCGTAGCATGCATGGACTCGACTCATATGACTGGGATTTCCATGAAAAAGATTGTGGGCCGAAAATGGGTGATCACTGTACATTTCTCTTCTGTTTCCTATTTATATTTTTATTTTACCTCCTCAATTTGGCATTATGGACAGGGAATGACCTAATCTAAGATTTCCACAAAAATATTTTGCCTTCAAATTCATACCGTGATCGTAGCATGCATGGACTCGACTCATATGACTGGGATTTCCATGAAAAAGATTGTGGGCCGAAAATGGGTGATCACTGTACGTTTCTCTTCTGTTTCCTATTTATATTTATATTTTACCTCCTCAATTTAGCATTATGAACAGGGAAAGACCTAATGTAAGATCTGCACAAAAATATTTTGCCTTCAAATTCATACCGTGATCGTAGCATGCATGGACTCGACTCATATGACTGGGATTTCCATGAAAAAGATTGTGGGCGGAAAATGGGTGATCACTGTACATTTCTCTTCTGTTTCCTATTTATATTTATATTTTACCTCCTCAATTTAGCATTATGGACAGGGAAAGACCTAATGTAAGATCTGCACAAAAATATTTTGCCTTCAAATTCATACCGTGATCGCAGCATGCATGTACTCGACTCATATGATTGGGATTTCCATGCAAAAGATTGTGGGCCCAAAATGGGTGATCACTGTACATTTCTCTTCTGTTTCCTATTCATATTTCTATTTTACCTCCTCAATTTAGCAATATGGCCAGGGAAAGACATAATCTAACCCCTGCACAAAAATATTTTGCCTTCAATTCATACCGTGATCGTCGCATACATGGACACGACTCATATGACTGGAATTTCCATGAAAAAGATTGTGGGCCTAAAATGGGTGATCACTGTACATTTCTCTTCTGTTTCCTATTTATATTTATATTTTACCTCCTCAATTTAACATTATGGACAGTGAAAGACCTAATCTAAGATCTGCACACAAATATTTTGCCTTCAAATTCATACTGTGAACGTAGCATGCATGGACTCGACTCATATGACTGGGATTTCCATGAAAAAGATTGTGGGCCGAAAATGGGTGATCACTGTACATTTCTCTTCTATTTCCTATTTATATTTATATTTTACCTTCTCAATTTAGCATTATGGACAGGGAAAGACCTAATCTAAAATATGCACAAAAATATTTTGCCTTCAAATTCATACCGTGATCGTAGCATGTATGGACTCGACTCATATGACTGGGATTTCCATGAAAAAGATTGTGGGCTGAAAATGGGTGATCACTGTACATTTCTCTTCTGTTTCTTATTTATATTTATATTTTACCTCCTCAATTTAGCATTATGGACAGGGAAAGACCTCATCTAAAATCTGCACAAAAATATTTTGCCTTCAAATTGATACCGTGATCGTAGCATGCATGGAATCGACTCATATGATTGGGATTTCCATGCAAAAGATTGTCGGCCGAAAATGGGTGATCACTGTACATTTCTCTTCTGTTTCCTATTTATATTTCTATTTTACCTCCTCAATTTAGCAATATGGCCAGGGAAAGACCTAATCTAAGCCCTGGACAAAAATATTTTGCCTTCAAATTCATACCGTGATCGTAGCATGCATGGACACGACTCATATGACTGGGATTTCCATGAAAAAGATTGAGGGCCAAAAATGGGTGATCACTGTACATTTCTCTTCTGTTTCCTATTTCTATTTCTATTTTACCTCCTCAATTTAGCATTATGGACAGGGAAAGACCTAATCTAAGATCTGCACAAATATATTTTACCTTCAATTTCATACCGTGATCGTAGCATGCATGGACACGACTCATATGACTGGGATTTCCATGAAAAAAATTGTGGGCCGAAAATGGGTGATCACTGTACATTTGCTTCTGTTTCCTATTTATATTTATATTTTACCTCCTCAATTTACCATTATGGACAGGGAAAAACCAAATCTAAGATCTGCACAAAATGTTTTGCCTTCAAATTCATACCGTGATCGTAGCATGCATGGACTCGAATCATATGACTGGGATGTCCATGAAAAAGATTGTGGGCCGAAAATGGGTGATCACTGTACATTTCTCTTCTGTTTCCTATTTATATTTATATTTTGCTCCTCAATTTAGCATTATGGACAGGGAAAGACTTAATCTAAGATATGCACAAAAATATTTTGCCTTCAAATTCATACCGTGATCGTAGCATGCATGGAATCGACTCATATGATTGGGATTTCCATGCAAAAGATTGTGGGCCGAAAATGGGTGATCACTGTACATTTCTCTTCTGTTTCCTATTTATATTTATATTTTACCTCCTCAATTTAGCAATATGGCCAGGGAAAGACCTAATCTAAGCCCTGGACAAAAATATTTTGCCTTCAAATTCATACCGTGATCGTAGCATGCATGTACACGACTCATATGACTGGGATTTCCATGAAAAAGATTGTGGGCCAAAAATGGGTGATCACTGTACATTTCTCTTCTGTTTCCTATTTCTATTTCTATTTTACCTCCTCAATTTAGCATTATGGACAGGGAAAGGCCTAATCTAAGATGTGCACAAAAATATTTTACCTTCAATTTCATACCGTGATCGTAGCATGCATGGACACGACTCATATGAGTGGGATTTCCATGAAAAAGATTGTGGGCCGAAAATGGGTGATCACTGTACATTTCTCTTCTCTTTTCTATTTATATTTCTATTTTACATCCTCAATTGAGCATTATGGACAGGGAATGACCTAATCTAAGATTTGCACAAAAATATTTTGCCTTCAAATTCATACCGTGATCGTAGCATGCATGGACTGGACTCATATGACTGGGATTTCCATGAAAAAGATTGTGGGCCGAAAATCGGTGATCACTGTACATTTCTCTTCTGTTTCCTATTTATATTTCTATTTTACCTCCTCAATTTTGCATTATTGACAGGGAAAGACCTAATCTAAAATCTGCACAAAAACATTTTGCCTTCAAATTCATACCGTGATCGTAGCATGCATGGACACGACTCATATGATTGGGATTTCCATGCAAAAGATTGTGGGCCGAAAATGGGTGATCACTGTACATTTCTCTTCTGTTTCCTATTTATATTTCTATTTTACCTCCTCAATTTAGCAATAAGGCCAGGGAAAGACCTAATCTAAGCCCTGCACAAAAATATTTTGCCTTCAAATTCATACCGTGATCGTAGCATGCATGGACTCGACTCATACGACTGGGATTTCCATGAAAAAGTTTGTTGGCCGAAAATGGGTGATCACTGTACATTTCTCTTCTGTTTCTTATTTATATTTCTATTTTACCTCCTCAATTTAGCATTTTGGACAGGGAAAGACCTCATCTAAAATCTGCACAAAAATATTTTGCCTTCAAATTCATACCGTGATCGTAGCATGCATGGAATCGACTCATATGATTGGGATTTCCATGCAAAAGATTGTCGGCCGAAAATGGGTGATCACTGTACATTTCTCTTCTGTTTCCTATTTATATTTCTATTTTACCTCCTCAATTTAGCAATATGGCCAGGGAAAGACCTAATCTAAGCCCTGGACAAAAATATTTTGCCTTCAAATTCATACCGTGATCGTAGCATGCATGGACACGACTCATATGACTGGGATTTCCATGAAAAAGATTGAGGGCCAAAAATGGGTGATCACTGTACATTTCTCTTCTGTTTCCTATTTCTATTTCTATTTTACCTCCTCAATTTAGCATTATGGACAGGGAAAGACCTAATCTAAGATCTGCACAAATATATTTTACCTTCAATTTCATACCGTGATCGTAGCATGCATGGACACGACTCATATGACTGGGATTTCCATGAAAAAGATTGTGGGCCGAAAATGGGTGATCACTGTACATTTGCTTCTGTTTCCTATTTATATTTATATTTTACCTCCTCAATTTACCATTATGGACAGGGAAAAACCAAATCTAAGATCTGCACAAAATGTTTTGCCTTCAAATTCATACCGTGATCGTAGCATGCATGGACTCGAATCATATGACTGGGATGTCCATGAAAAAGATTGTGGGCCGAAAATGGGTGATCACTGTACATTTCTCTTCTGTTTCCTATTTATATTTATATTTTGCTCCTCAATTTAGCATTATGGACAGGGAAAGACTTAATCTAAGATATGCACAAAAATATTTTGCCTTCAAATTCATACCGTGATCGTAGCATGCATGGAATCGACTCATATGATTGGGATTTCCATGCAAAAGATTGTGGGCCGAAAATGGGTGATCACTGTACATTTCTCTTCTGTTTCCTATTTATATTTATATTTTACCTCCTCAATTTAGCAATATGGCCAGGGAAAGACCTAATCTAAGCCCTGGACAAAAATATTTTGCCTTCAAATTCATACCGTGATCGTAGCATGCATGTACACGACTCATATGACTGGGATTTCCATGAAAAAGATTGTGGGCCAAAAATGGGTGATCACTGTACATTTCTCTTCTGTTTCCTATTTCTATTTCTATTTTACCTCCTCAATTTAGCATTATGGACAGGGAAAGGCCTAATCTAAGATGTGCACAAAAATATTTTACCTTCAATTTCATACCGTGATCGTAGCATGCATGGACACGACTCATATGACTGGGATTTCCATGAAAAAGATTGTGGGCCGAAAATGGGTGATCACTGTACATTTCTCTTCTCTTTTCTATTTATATTTCTATTTTACATCCTCAATTGAGCATTATGGACAGGGAATGACCTAATCTAAGATTTGCACAAAAATATTTTGCCTTCAAATTCATACCGTGATCGTAGCATGCATGGACTGGACTCATATGACTGGGATTTCCATGAAAAAGATTGTGGGCCGAAAATCGGTGATCACTGTACATTTCTCTTCTGTTTCCTATTTATATTTCTATTTTACCTCCTCAATTTTGCATTATTGACAGGGAAAGACCTAATCTAAAATCTGCACAAAAACATTTTGCCTTCAAATTCATACCGTGATCGTAGCATGCATGGACACGACTCATATGATTGGGATTTCCATGCAAAAGATTGTGGGCCGAAAATGGGTGATCACTGTACATTTCTCTTCTGTTTCCTATTTATATTTCTATTTTACCTCCTCAATTTAGCAATAAGGCCAGGGAAAGACCTAATCTAAGCCCTGCACAAAAATATTTTGCCTTCAAATTCATACCGTGATCGTAGCATGCATGGACTCGACTCATACGACTGGGATTTCCATGAAAAAGTTTGTTGGCCGAAAATGGGTGATCACTGTACATTTCTCTTCTGTTTCTTATTTATATTTCTATTTTACCTCCTCAATTTAGCATTTTGGACAGGGAAAGACCTCATCTAAAATCTGCACAAAAATATTTTGCCTTCAAATTCATACCGTGATCGTAGAATGCATGGACTCGACTCATATGACTGGGATTTCCATGAAAAAGATTGTGGGCAGAAAATGGGTGATCACTGTACATTTCCCTTCTGTTTCCTATTTATATTTATATTTTCCTTCATCAATTTAGCATTATGGACAGGGAAAGACCTAATCTAAGGTCTGCAAAAAAAAATTTTGCCTTCAAATTCATACCGTGATCGTAGCATGCATCGACTCGACTCATATGACTGGGATTTCCATGAAAAAGATTGTGGGCCAAAAATGGGTGATCACTGTACATTTTTCTTCTCTTTCCTATTTATATTTATATTTTACCTCCTCAATTTAGCATTATGGACAGGGAAAGACCGAATCTAAGATCTGCACACAAATATTTTGCCTTCAAATTCATACCGTGAACGTAGCATGCATGGACTCGACTCATATGACTGGGATTTCTATGAAAATAATTGTGGGCCGAAAATGGGTGATCACTGTACATTTCTCTTCTGTTCCCTATTTATATTTATATTTTACCTCCTTAGTTTAGCATTATGGACAGGGAAAGACCTAATCTAAGATCTGCACAAAAATATTTTGCCTTCAAATTCATACTGTGATCGTAGCATGCACGGACTCGACTCATATGACTGGGATTTCCATGAAAAAGATTGTGGGCCGAAAATAGGTGATCACTGTACATTTCTCTTCTGTTTCCTATTTATATTTCTATTTTACCTCCTCAATTTAGCATTATGGACATGGAAAGACCTAATCTAAGATCTGCACAAAAATATTTTGCCTTCAAATTCATACTGTGATCGTAGCATGCATGGACTCGACTCATATGACCGGGATTTCCATGAAAAAGATTGTGGGCCGAAAACGGGTGGTCACTGTACATTTCTCTTCTGTTTCCTATTTATATTTATATTTTACCTCCTCAATTTAGCATTATGGACAGGGAAAGATTAAATCTAAGATCTGCACAAAAATATTTTGCCTTCAAATTCATACTGTGATCGTAGCATGCATGGACTCGACTCATATGACTGGGATTTCCATGAAAAAGATTGTGGGCCGAAAATGGGTGATCACTGTACATTTCTCTTCTGTTTCCTATTTATATTTATATTTTAACTCCTAAATTTAGCATTATGGCCCGGGAAAGACCTAATCCAAGCTCTGCACAAAAATATTTTGCCTTCAAATTCATACCGTGATCGTAGCATGAATGGACTCGACTCATACGACTGGGATTTCCATGAAAAAGATTGTGGGCCGAAAATAGGTGATCACTGTACATTTCTCGTCTGTTTCCTATTTATATTTCTATTTTACCTCCTCACTTTAGCATTATGGACAGGGAAAGACCTAATCTAAGCTCTGCACAAAAATATTTTGCCTTCAAATTCATACCGTGATCGTAGCATGCATGGATTCGACTCATATGACTGGGATTTACATGAAAAAGATTGTGGGCCGAAAATGGGTGATCACTGTACATTTCTCTTCTGTTTCCTATTTATATTTCTATTTTACCTCCTCAATTTAGCATTATGGACAGAGAAAGAAATAATCTAAATTCATCACGAAAATATTTTGCCTTCAAATTCATACCGTGATCGTAGCATGCATGGACTCGACTAATATGACTGGGATGTCCATGAAAAATATTTTGGGACGAAAATAGTTGATCACTGTACATTTCTCTTCTGTTTCCTATTTATATTTCTATTTTACCTCCTCAATTTAGCATTATGGACAGGTAATGATCTAATCTAAGAACTGCACAAAAATATTTTGCCTTCAAATTCATACCGTGATCGTAGCATGCATGGACTCGACTCATATGACTGGGATTTCCATGAAAAAGATTGTGGGCCGAAAATGGGTGATCACTGTACATTTTTCTTCTGTTTCCTATTTATATTTATATTTGACCTCCTCAATTTAGCATTATGGACAGGGACAAACCTAATCTAAGATCTGCACAAAATATTTTGCCTTCAACTTTATAACTGATCGTACCATGCATGGACTCGACTCATATGACTGGGATTTCCATGAAAAGGTTGTGGGCCGAAAATGGGTGATCCCTGTACATTTATCTTCTGTTTCTTATTTATATTTATATTTTGCTCCTCAATTTAGCATTATGGACAGGGAATGACCTAATCTAAGATTTGCACAAAAATATTTTGCCTTCAAATTCATACCGTGATAGTAGCATGCATGGACTCGACTCATATGACTGGGATTTCCATGAAAAAGATTGTGGGCGGGAAATGGGTGATCACTGTACATTTCTCTTCTGTTTCTTATTTATATTTCTATTTTACCTCCTCAATTTAGCATTTTGGACAGGGAAAGACCTCATCTAAAATCTGCACAAAAATATTTTGCCTTCAAATTCATACCGTGATCGTAGAATGCATGGACTCGACTCATATGACAGGGATTTCCATGAAAAAGATTGTGGGCCGAAAATGGGTGATCACTGCACATTTGCTTCTGTTTCCTATTTATATTTCTATTTTACCTCCTCAATTTAGCATTATGGACAGGGAAAGACCAAATCTAAGATCTGCACGAAAATATTTTGCCTTCAATTTCATACCGTGATCGTAGCATTCATGGACACGACTCATATGACTGGGATTTCCATGAAAAAGATTGTGGGCCGACAATGGGTGATCACTGTACATTTCTCTTCTGTTTCCTATTTATAATTATATTTTACCTCCTCAATTTAGCATTATGGACAGGGAAAGACCAAATCTAAGATCTGCACACAAATATTTTGCCTTCAAATTCATACCGTGAACGTAGCATGCATGGACTCGACTCATATGACTGGGATTTCTATGAAAATAATTGTGGGCCGAAAATGGGTGATCACTGTACATTTCTCTTCTGTTCCCTATTTATATTTATATTTACCTCCTCAGTTTAGCATTATGGACAGGGAAAGACCTAATCTAAGATCTGCACAAAAATATTTTGCCTTCAAATTCATACTGTGATCGTAGCATGCACGGACTCGACTCATATGACTGTGATTTCCATGAAAAAGATTCTGGGGCGAAAATAGGTGATCACTGTACATTTCTCTTCTGTTTCCTATTTATATTTATATTTTACCTCCTCAATTTAGCATTATGGACATGGAAAGACCTAATCTAAGATCTGCACAAAAATATTTTGCCTTCAAATTGATACTGTGATCGTAGCATGCATGGACTCGACTCATATGACCGGGATTTCCATGAAAAAGATTGTGGGCCGAAAACGGGTGGTCACTGTACATTTCTCTTCTGTTTCCTATTTATATTTATATTTTACCTCCTCAATTTAGCATTATGGACAGGGAAAGATTAAATCTAAGATCTGCACAAAAATATTTTGCCTTCAAATTCATACTGTGATCGTAGCATGCATGGACTCGACTCATATGACTGGGATTTCCATGAAAAAGATTGTGGGCCGAAAATGGGTGATCACTGTACATTTCTCTTCTGTTTCCTATTTATATTTATATTTTACCTCCTCAATTTAGCATTATGAACAGAGAAAGAAATAATATAAATTCATCACGAAAATATTTTGCCTTCAAATTCATACCGTGATCGTAGCATTCATGGACTCGACTAATATGACTGGGATGTCCATGAAAAATATTTTGGGACGAAAATAGTTGATCACTGTACATTTCTCTTCTGTTTCCTATTTATATTTCTATTTTACCTCCTCAATTTAGCATTATGGACAGGTAATGATCTAATCTAAGAACTGCACAAAAATATTTTGCCTTCAAATTCATACCGTGATCGTAGCATGCATGGACTCGACTCATATGACTGGGATTTCCATGAAAAAGATTGTGGGCCGAAAATGGGTGATCACTGTACATTTCTCTTCTGTTTCCTATTCATATTTATATTTGACCTCCTCAATTTAGCATTATGGACAGGGACAAACCTAATCTAAGATCTGCACAAAAATATTTTGCCTTCAACTTTATAACTGTGATCGTACCATGCATGGACTCGACTCATATGACCGGGATTTCCATGAAAAAGTTTGTGGGCCGAAAATGGGAGATCACTGTACATTTCTCTTTCTTTTCCTATTTATATTTCTATTTTACCACCTCAATTTAGCATTATGGACAGGGAAAGAACTAATCTAAGATCTGCACACAAATATTTTGCCTTCAAATTCATACCGTGATCGTAGCATGCATGGACTCGACTCATATGACTGGGATGTCCATGAAAAAGATTGTGGGCCGAAAATGGGTGATCACTGTACAATTATCTTCTGTTTCTTATTTATATTTATATTTTGCTCCTCAATTTAGCATTATGGACAGGGAAAGACTTAATCTAATATATGCACAAAAATATTTTGCCTTTAAATTCATACCGTGATCGTAGCATGCATGGACACGACTCATATGATTGGGATTTCCATGCAAAAGATTGTGGGCCGAAAATGGGTGATCACTGTACATTTCTCTTCTCTTTTCTATTTATATTTCTATTTTACATCCTCAATTTAGCATTATGGACAGGGAATGACCTAATCTAAGATTTGCACAAAAATATTTTGCCTTCAAATTCATACCGTGATAGTAGCATGCATGGACTCGACTCATATGACTGGGATTTCCATGAAAAAGATTGTGGGCGGAAAATGGGTGATCACTGTACATTTCTCTTCTGTTTCTTAGTTATATTTCTATTTTACCTCCTCAATTTAGCATTTTGGACAGGGAAAGACCTCATCTAAAATCTGCACAAAAATATTTTGCCTTCAAATTCATACCGTGATCGTAGAATGCATGGACTCGACTCATATGACTGGGATTTCCATGAAAAAGATTGTGGGCCGAAAATGGGTGATCACTGCACATTTGCTTCTGTTTCCTATTTATATTTCTATTTTACCTCCTCAATTTAGCATTATGGACAGGGAAAGACGTAATCTAAGATCTGGACGAAAATATTTTGCCTTCAATTTCATACCGTGATCGTAGCATTCATGGACACGACTCATATGACTGGGATTTCCATGAAAAAGATTGTGGGCCGACAATGGGTGATCACTGTATATTTCTCTTCTGTTTCCTATTTATAATTATATTTTACCTCCTCAATTTAGCATTATGGACAGGGAAAGACCGAATCTAAGATCTGCACACAAATATTTTGCCTTCAAATTCATACCGTGAACGTAGCATGGATGGACTCGACTCATATGACTGGGATTTCTATGAAAATAATTGTGGGCCGAAAATGGGTGACACTGTACATTTCTCTTCTGTTCCCTATTTATATTTATATTTACCTCCTCAGTTTAGCATTATGGACAGGGAAAGACCTAATCTAAGATCTGCACAAAAATATTTTGCCTTCAAATTCATACTGTGATCGGAGCATGCACGGACTCGACTCATATGACTGTGATTTCCATGAAAAAGATTCTGGGGCGAAAATAGGTGATCACTGTACATTTCTCTTCTGTTTCCTATTTATATTTATATTTTACCTCCTCAATTTAGCATTATGGACATGGAAAGACCTAATCTAAGATCTGCACAAAAATATTTTGCCTTCAAATTCATACTGTGATCGTAGCATGCATGGACTCGACTCATATGACATGGATTTCCATGAAAAAGATTGTGGGCCGAAAACGGGTGGTCACTGTACATTTCTCTTCTGTTTCCTATTTATATTTATATTTTACCTCCTCAATTTAGCATTATGGACAGAGAAAGAAATAATCTAAATTCATCACGAAAATATTTTGCCTTCAAATTCATACCGTGATCGTAGCATGCATGGACTCGACTAATATGACTGGGATGTCCATGAAAAATATTTTGGGACGAAAATAGTTGATCACTGTACATTTCTCTTCTGTTTCCTATTTATATTTCTATTTTACCTCCTCAATTTAGCATTATGGACAGGTAATGATCTAATCTAAGAACTGCACAAAAATATTTTGCCTTCAAATTCATACCGTGATCGTAGCATGCATGGACTCGACTCATATGACTGGGATTTCCATGAAAAAGATTGTGGGCCGAAAATGGGTGATCACTGTACATTTCTCTTCTGTTTCCTATTTATATTTATATTTGACCTCCTCAATTTAGCATTATGGACAGGGACAAACCTAATCTAAGATCTGCACAAAAATATTTTGCCTTCAACTTTATAACTGTGATCGTACCATGCATGGACTCGACTCATATGACCGGGATTTCCATGAAAAAGATTGTGGGCCGAAAATGGGAGATCACTGTACATTTCTCTTTCTTTTCCTATTTATATTTCTATTTTACCACCTCAATTTAGCATTATGGACAGGGAAAGAACTAATCTAAGATCTGCACACAAATATTTTGCCTTCAAATTCATACCGTGATCGTAGCATGCATGGACTCGACTCATATGACTGGGATGTCCATGAAAAAGATTGTGGGCCGAAAATGGGTGATCACTGTACAATTATCTTCTGTTTCTTATTTATATTTATATTTTGCTCCTCAATTTAGCATTATGGACAGGGAAAGACTTAATCTAATATATGCACAAAAATATTTTGCCTTTAAATTCATACCGTGATCGTAGCATGCATGGACACGACTCATATGATTGGGATTTCCATGCAAAAGATTGTGGGCCGAAAATGGGTGATCACTGTACATTTCTCTTCTCTTTTCTATTTATATTTCTATTTTACATCCTCAATTTAGCATTATGGACAGGGAATGACCTAATCTAAGATTTGCACAAAAATATTTTGCCTTCAAATTCATACCGTGATAGTAGCATGCATGGACTCGACTCATATGACTGGGATTTCCATGAAAAAGATTGTGGGCGGAAAATGGGTGATCACTGTACATTTCTCTTCTGTTTCTTATTTATATTTCTATTTTACCTCCTCAATTTAGCATTTTGGACAGGGAAAGACCTCATCTAAAATCTGCACAAAAATATTTTGCCTTCAAATTCATACCGTGATCGTAGAATGCATGGACTCGACTCATATGACTGGGATTTCCATGAAAAAGATTGTGGGCCGAAAATGGGTGATCACTGCACATTTGCTTCTGTTTCCTATGTATATTTCTATTTTACCTCCTCAATTTAGCATTATGGACAGGGAAAGACCAAATCTAAGATCTGGACGAAAATATTTTGCCTTCAATTTCATACCGTGATCGTAGCATTCATGGACACGACTCATATGACTGGGATTTCCATGAAAAAGATTGTGGGCCGACAATGGGTGATCACTGTATATTTCTCTTCTGTTTCCTATTTATAATTATATTTTACCTCCTCAATTTAGCATTATGGACAGGGAAAGACCGAATCTAAGATCTGCACACAAATATTTTGCCTTCAAATTCATACCGTGAACGTAGCATGGATGGACTCGACTCATATGACTGGGATTTCTATGAAAATAATTGTGGGCCGAAAATGGGTGACACTGTACATTTCTCTTCTGTTCTCTATTTATATTTATATTTACCTCCTCAGTTTAGCATTATGGACAGGGAAAGACCTAATCTAAGATCTGCACAAAAATATTTTGCCTTCAAATTCATACTGTGATCGTAGCATGCACGGACTCGACTCATATGACTGTGATTTCCATGAAAAAGATTCTGGGGCGAAAATAGGTGATCACTGTACATTTCTCTTCTGTTTCCTATTTATATTTATATTTTACCTCCTCAATTTAGCATTATGGACATGGAAAGACCTAATCTAAGATCTGCACAAAAATATTTTGCCTTCAAATTCATACTGTGATCGTAGCATGCATGGACTCGACTCATATGACATGGATTTCCATGAAAAAGATTGTGGGCCGAAAACGGGTGGTCACTGTACATTTCTCTTCTGTTTCCTATTTATATTTATATTTTACCTCCTCAATTTAGCATTATGCACAGGGAAAGATTAAATCTAAGATCTGCACAAAAATATTTTGCCTTCAAATTCATACTGTGATCGTAGCATGCATGGACTCGACTCATATGACTGGGATTTCCATGAAAAAGATTGTGAGCCGAAAATGGGTGATCACTGTACATTTCTCTTCTGTTTCCTATTTATATTTATATTTTACCTCCTCAATTTAGCATTATGGACAGAGAAAGAAATAATCTAAATTCATCACGAAAATATTTTGCCTTCAAATTCATACCGTGATCGTAGCATGCATGGACTCGACTAATATGACTGGGATGTCCATGAAAATGATTTTGGGACGAAAATAGGTGATCACTGTACATTTCTCTTCTGTTTCCTATTTATATTTCTATTTTACCTCCTCAATTTAGCATTATGGACATGTAATGATCTAATCTAAGAACTGCACAAAAATATTTTGCCTTCAAATTCATACCGTGATCGTAGCATGCATGGACTCGACTCATATGACTGGGATTTCCATGAAAAAGATTGTGGGCCGAAAATGGGTGATCACTGTACATTTCTCTTCTGTTTCCTATTTATATTTATATTTTACCTCCACAATTTAGCATTATAGACAGGGAAAGACCTAATCTAAGCTCTGCACAAAAATATTTTGCCTTCAAATTCATATCGTGATCGTAGCATGCATGGACTCGACTCATATGATTGGGACTTCCATGAAAAAGATTGTGGGCCGAAAATAGGTGATCACTGTACATTTCTCGTCTGTTTCCTATTTATATTTATATTTTACCTCCTCAATTTAGCATTATGGACAGGGAAAGACCTAATCTAAGCTCTGCACAAAAATATTTTGCCTTCAAATTCATACCGTGATCGTAGAATGCATGGATTCGACTCATATGACTGGGATTTCCATGAAAAAGATTGTGGGCCGAAAATGGGTGATCACTGTACATTTATCTTCTGTTTCTTATTTATATTTATATTTTGTTCCTCAATTTAGCATTATGGACAGGGAAAGACATAATCTAATATATGCACAAAAATATTTTGCCTTTAAATTCATACCGTGATCGTAGCATGCATGGACACGACTCATATGATTGGGATTTCCATGCAAAAGATTGTGGGCCGAAAATGGGTGATCACTGTACATTTCTCTTCTCTTTTCTATTTCTATTTCTATTTTACATCCTCAATTTAGCATTATGGACAGGGAAAGACCTAATCTAAGATCTGCACAAAAATATTTTGCCTTCAAATTCATACTGTGATCGTAGCATGCACGGACTCAACTCATATGACTGGGATTTCCATGAAAAAGATTGTGGGCCGAAAATGGGTGATCACTGTACATTTCTCTTCTGTTTCCTATTTATATTTATATTTTACCTCCTCAGTTTAGCATTATGGACAGGGAAAGACCTAATCTAAGATCTGCACAAAAATATTTTGCCTTCAAATTCATACTGTGATCGTAGCATGCACGGACTCAACTCATATGACTGGGATTTCCATGAAAAAGATTGTGGGCCGAAAATAGGTGATCACTGAACATTTCTCTTCTGTTTCCTATTTATATTTCTATTTTACCTCCTCAATTTAGCATTATGGACATGGAAAGACCTAATCTAAGATCTGCACAAAAATATTTTGCCTTCAAATTCATACTGTGATCGTAGCATGCATGGACTCGACTCATATGACCGGGATTTCCATGAAAAAGATTGTGGGCCGAAAACGGGTGGTCACTGTACATTTCTCTTCTGTTTCCTATTTATATTTATATTTTACCTCCTCAATTTAGCATTATGGACAGGGAAAGATTAAATCTAAGATCTGCACAAAAATATTTTGCCTTCAAATTCATACTGTGATCGTAGCATGCATGGACTCGACTCATATGACTGGGATTTCCATGAAAAAGATTGTGGGCCGAAAATGGGTGATCACTGTACATTTCTCTTCTGTTTCCTATTTATATTTATATTTTACCTCCTCAGTTTAGCATTATGGACAGGGAAAGACCTAATCTAAGATCTGCACAAAAATATTTTGCCTTCAAATTCATACTGTGATCGTAGCATGCACGGACTCAACTCATATGACTGGGATTTCCATGAAAAAGATTGTGGGCCGAAAATAGGTGATCACTGAACATTTCTCTTCTGTTTCCTATTTATATTTCTATTTTACCTCCTCAATTTAGCATTATGGACATGGAAAGACCTAATCTAAGATCTGCACAAAAATATTTTGCCTTCAAATTCATACTGTGATCGTAGCATGCATGGACTCGACTCATATGACCGGGATTTCCATGAAAAAGATTGTGGGCCGAAAACGGGTGGTCACTGTACATTTCTCTTCTGTTTCCTATTTATATTTATATTTTACCTCCTCAATTTAGCATTATGGACAGGGAAAGATTAAATCTAAGATCTGCACAAAAATATTTTGCCTTCAAATTCATACTGTGATCGTAGCATGCATGGACTCGACTCATATGACTGGGATTTCCATGAAAAAGATTGTGGGCCGAAAATGGGTGATCACTGTACATTTCTCTTCTGTTTCCTATTTATATTTATATTTTACCTCCACAATTTAGCATTATAGACAGGGAAAGACCTAATCTAAGCTCTGCACAAAAATATTTTGCCTTCAAATTCATACCGTGATCGTAGCATGCATGGACTCGACTCATATGATTTGGATTTCCATGAAAAAGATTGTGGGCCGAAAATGGCTGATCACTGTACATTTCACTTCAGTTTCCTATTTATATTTCTATTTTACCACCTCAATTTAGCATTATGAACAGGGAAAGACCTAATCTAAAATCTGCACAAAAATATTTTGCCTTCAAATTCATACCGTGATCGTAGCATGCATGGAGTCGACTCATATGACTGGGATTTCCATGCAAAAGATTGTGGGCCGAAAATGCCTGATCACTGTACATTTGACTTCTGTTTTCTATTTATATTTATATTTTACCTCCTCAATTTAGCATTATGGACAGGGAAAGACATAATCTAAAATCTGCACAAAAATATTTTGCCTTCAAATTCATACCGTGATCGTAGCATGCATTGACTCGAATCATATGACTGGGATTTCCATAAAAAACATTGTGGGCCGAAAATGGGTGATCACTGTACATTTCTCTTCTGTTTACTATTTATATTTCTATTTTACCTCCTCAATTTAGCATTATGGACAGGGAAAGACCTAATCTAAAATCGGCACAAAAATATTTTGCCTTCAAATTCATACCATGATCGTAGCATGCATGGATTCGACTCATATGACTGGGATTTCCATGAAAAAGCTTGTGGGCCGAAAATGGGTGATCACTGTACATTTCTCTTCTGTTTCCTATTTATATTTCTATTTTACCTCCTCAATTTAGCATTATGGACAGGGAAAGACCTAATCTAAAATCAGAACAAAAATATTTTGACTTCAAATTCATACCGTGATCGTAGCATGAACGGACTCGAATCATATGACTGGGATTTCCATGAAAAAGATTGTGGGCCGAAAATAGGTGATCACTGTACATATCTCTTCTGTTTCCTATTTATATTTCTAATTTACCTCGTCAATTTAGCATTATGGATAGGGAATGACCTAATCTAAGATCTGCACAAAAATATTTTGCCTTCAAATTCATACCGTGATCGTAGCATGCATGGACTCGACTCATATGACTGGGATTTCCATGAAAAAGATTGTGGGCCGAAAATGTGTGATCACTGTACATTTCTCTTCTGTTTCCTATTTATATTTATATTTTACCTCCTCAATTTAGCATTATGGACAGGGAAAGACAAAATCTAAGATCTGCACAAAAATATTTTGCCTTCAAATTCATACCGTGATCGTAGCATGCATGGACTCGACTCATATGACTGGGATTTCCATGAAAAAGATTGTGGGCCGAAAATGTGTGATCACTGTACATTTCTCTTCTGTTTCCTATTTATATTTATATTTTACCTCCTCAATTTAGCATTATGGACAGGGAAAGACAAAATCTAAGATCTGCACAAAAATATTTTGCCTTCAAATTCATACCGTGATCATAGCATGCATGGACTCGACTCATAAATACTGGGATTTCCATGAAAAAGATTGTGGGCCGAAAATGGGTGATCACTGTACATTTCTCTTCTGTTTCCTATTTATATTTCTATTTTACCTCCTCAATTTAGCATTATGGCCAGGGAAAGACCTAATCTAAGATCTGTACAAAAATATTTTGCCTTCAAATTCATACCGTGATCGTAGGATGCATTGACTCGACTCATATGACTGGGATTACCATGAAAAAGATTGTGGGCCGAAAATGGGTGATCACTGTACATTTCTCTTCTGTTTCCTATTTATATTTCTTTTTTACCTCCTCAATTTAGCATTATGGACAGGGAATGACCTAATCTAAGCTCTGCACAAAAATATTTTGCCTTCAAATTCATACCGTGATCGTAGCATGCATGGACTCGAATCATATGACTGGGATTTCCATGAAAAAGATTCTGGGCCGAAAATAGGTGATCACTGTACATTTCTCTTCTGTTTCCTATTTATATTTATATTTTACCTCCTCAATTTAGCATTAAGGACAGGGAATGACCTAAACTAAGATCTGCACAAAAATATTTTGCCTTCAAATTCATACCGTGATCTTAGCATGCATGGAATCGACTCATATGACTGGGATTTCCATGAAAAAGATTGTGGGCCGAAAATGGGTGATCACTGTACATTTCTCATCTGTTTCCTATTTATATTTATATTTTACCTCCTCAATTTAGCATTATGGCCCGGGAAAGACCTAATCTAAGCTCTGCACAAAAATATTTTGCCTTCAAATTCATACCGTGATCGTAGCATGCATGGACTCGACTCATATGACTGGGATTTCCATGAAAAAGATTGTGGGCCGAAAATGTGTGATCACTGTACATTTCTCTTCTGTTTCCTATTTATAATGCTATTTTACCTCCTAAATTTAGCATCATGGCCCGGGAAAGACCTAATCTAAGCTCTGCACAAAAATATTTTGCCTTCAAATTCATACCGTGATCGTAGCATGCATGGACTCGACTCATATGACTGGGATTTCCATGAAAAAGGTTGTGGGCCGAAAATCGGTGATCGCTGTACATTTCTCTTCTGTTTCCTATTTATATTTATATTTTACCTCCTCAATTTAGCATTATGGACAGGGAAAGACCTAATCTAATCTCTGCACAAAAATAATTTGCCTTCAAATTCACACCGTGATCGTAGCATGCATGGATTCGACTCATATGACTGGGATTTCCATGAAAAAGATTGTGGGCCGAAAATTGGTGATCACTGTACATTTCTCTTCTGTTTCCTATTTATATTTATATTTTACCTCCTCAATTTAGCATTATGGACAGGTAATGATCTAATCTAAGATCTGCACAAAAATATTTTGCCTTCAAATTCATACCGTGATCGTAGCATGCATGGACTCGACTCATATGACTGGGATTTCCATGAAAAAGATTGTGGGCCGAAAATGGGTGATCACTGTACATTTCTCTTCTGTTTCCTTTTTATATTTATATTTTACCTCCACAATTTAGCAATATAGACAGGGAAATACCTAATCTAAGCTCTGCACAAAAATATTTTGCCTTCAAATTCATACCGTGATCGTAGCGTGCATGGACTCGACTCATATGATTGGGATTTCCATGAAAAAGATTGTGGGCCAAAAATAGGTGATCACTGTACATTTCTCTTCTGTTTCCTATTTATATATATATTTTACCTCCTCAATTTAGCATTATGGACAGGGAATGACTTAATCGAAGATCTGCACAAAAATATTTTGCCTTCAAATTCATACCGTGATCGTAGCATGCATGGACTCGACTCATATGCATGGGATTTCCATGAAAAAAGTTGTGGGCCGAAAATGGGTGATCACTGTACATTTCTCTTCTGTTTCCTATTTATATTTCTATTTTACCTCCTCAATTTAGCATTATGGACAGGGAAAGAAGGAATCTAAGCTCTGCACAAAAATATATTGCCTTCAAATTCATACCGTGAACGTAGCATGCATGGACTCGACTCATATGACTGGGATTTCCATGAAAAAGATTGTGGGCCGAAAATAGGTGATCACTGTACATTTCTCTTCTGTTTCCTATTTATATTTCTATTTTACCTCCACAATTTAGCATTATAGACAGGGAAAGACCTAATCTAAGCTCTGCACAAAAATATTTTGCCTTCAAATTTATACCGTGATCGTAGCATGCATGGACTCAAATCATATGATTGGGATTTCCATGAAAAAGATTGTGGGCCAAAAATAGGTGATCACTGTACATTTCTCTTCTGTTTCCTATTTATATTTCTATTTTACCTCCACAATTTAGCATTATAGACAGGGAAAGACCTAATCTAAGCTCTGCACAAAAATATTTTGCCTTCAAATTCATACCGTGATCGGAGCATGCATGGACTCGACTCATATGACGGGGATTTCCATGAAAAAGATTCTTGGCCGAAAATATGTGATCACTGTACATTTCTCTTCTGTTTCCTATTTATATTTATATTTTACCTCCTCAATTTAGCATTAAGGACAGGGAATGACCTAATCTAAGATCTGCAAAAAAATATTTTGCCTTCAAATTCATACCGTGATCTTAGCATGCATGGACTCGACTCATATGACTGGGATTTCCATGAAAAAGATTGTGGGCCGACAATGGGTGATCACTGTACATTTCTCTTCTGTTTCCTATTTATATTTATATTTTACCTCCTCAATTTAGCATTATGGACAGGGAAAGACATAATCTAAGATCTGCACAAAAATATTTTGCCTTCAAATTCATACCGTGATTGTAGCTTGCATGGACTCGACATATATGACTGGGATTTCCATGAAAAAGATTGTGGGCCGAAAATGGGTGATCACTGTACATTTCTCTTCTGTTTCCTATTTATATTTCTATTTTACCTCCTAAATTTAGCATTATGGCCCGGGAAAGACCTAATCTAAGCTCTGCACAAAAATATTTTGCCTTCGAATTCATACCGAGATCTTAGCATGCATGGACTCGACTCATATGACTGGCATTTCCATGAAAAAGATTGTGGGCCGACAACCGGTGATCACTGTACATTTCTCTTCTGTTTCCTATTGATATTTCTATTTTACCTCCTCAATTTAGCATTATGGACAGGGAAAGACATAATCTAAAATCTGCACAAAAATATTTTGCCTTCAAATTCATACCGTGATCGTAGCATGCATGGAATTGACTCATATGACTAGGATTTCCATGAAAAAGATTGTGTGTCGAAAATGGGTGATCACTGTACATTTCTCTTCTGTTTCCTATTTATATTTCCATTTTACCTCCTCAATTTAGCATTATGGACAAGGAAAGACCTAATCTAAAATCTGAACAAAATATTTTGCCTGCAAATTCATACCGTGAACGTAGCATGCATGGACTCGACTCATATGATTGGGATTTCCATGAAAAAGATTGTGGGCCGAAAATGGGTGATCACTGTACATTTCTCTTCTGTTTCCTATTTATATTTCTATTTTACCTCCTCAATTTAGCATTATGGACAGGGAATGACCTAATCTAAGATCTGCACAAAAGTATTTTGCCTTCAAATTCATACCGTGATCGTAGCATGCATGGATTCGACTCATATGACGGGGATTTCCATGAAAAAGATTCTTGGCCGAAAATATGTGATCACTGTACATTTCTCTTCTGTTTCCTATTTATATTTATATTTTACCTCCTCAATTTAGCATTAAGGACAGGGAATGACCTAATCTAAGATCTGCAAAAAAATATTTTGCCTTCAAATTCATACCGTGATCTTAGCATGCATGGACTCGACTCATATGACTGGGATTTCCATGAAAAAGATTGTGGGCCGACAATTGGTGATCACTGTACATTTCTCTTCTGTTTCCTATTTATATTTATATTTTACCTCCTCAATTTAGCATTATGGACAGGGAAAGACATAATCTAAGATCTGCACAAAAATATTTTGCCTTCAAATTCATACCGTGATTGTAGCTTGCATGGACTCGACATATATGACTGGGATTTCCATGAAAAAGATTGTGGGCCGAAAATGGGTGATCACTGTACATTTCTCTTCTGTTTCCTATTTATATTTCTATTTTACCTCCTAAATTTAGCATTATGGCCCGGGAAAGACCTAATCTAAGCTCTGCACAAAAATATTTTGCCTTCGAATTCATACCGAGATCTTAGCATGCATGGACTCGACTCATATGACTGGGATTTCCATGAAAAAGATTGTGGGCCGACAACCGGTGATCACTGTACATTTCTCTTCTGTTTCATATTGATATTTCTATTTTACCTCCTCAATTTAGCATTATGGACAGGGAAAGACATAATCTAAAATCTGCACAAAAATATTTTGCCTTCAAATTCATACCATGATCGTAGCATGCATGGAATTGACTCATATGACTAGGATTTCCATGAAAAAGATTGTGTGTCGAAAATGGGTGATCACTGTACATTTCTGTTCTGTTTCCTATTTATATTTCCATTTTACCTCCTCAATTTAGCATTATGGACAAGGAAAGACCTAATCTAAAATCTGAACAAAAATATTTTTCCTGCAAATTCATACCGTGAACGTAGCATGCATGGACTCGACTCATATGATTGGGATTTCCATGAAAAAGATTGTGGGCCGAAAATGGGTGATCACTGTACATTTCTCTTCTGTTTTCCTATTTATATTTCTATTTTACCTCCTCAATTTAGCATTATGGACAGGGAATGACCTAATCTAAGATCTGCACAAAAGTATTTTGCCTTCAAATTCATACCGTGATAGTAGCATGCATGGACTCGACTCATATGACTGGGATTTCCATGAAAAAGATTGTGGCCCGAAAATGTGTGAGCACTGTACATTTCTCTTCTGTTTCCTATTTATATTTATATTTTACGTCCTCAATTTAGCATTATGGCCAGGGAAAGATCTAATCTAAGCTCTGCACAAAAATATTTTGCCTTCAAATTCATACCGTGATCGTAGAATGCATGGACTCGACTCATATGACTGGGATTTCCATGAAAAGATTGTGGGCTGAAAATAGGTGATCACTGTACATTTCTCTTCTGTGTCCTATTTATATTTATATTTTACCTCCTCAATTTAGCATTATGGACAGGGAATGAAATAATCTAAGATCTGCACAAAAATATTTTGCCTTCAATTTCATACCGTGATCGTAGCATGCATGGACTCGACTCATATGACTGTGATTTCCATGAAAAAGATTTTGGGCCGAAAATAGGTGATCACTGTACATTTCTCTTCTGTTTCCTATTTATATTTCTATTTTACCTCCTCAATTTAGCATTATGGACAGGGAAAGACCAAATCAAAGATCTGTACAAAAATATTTTCTGTCAAATTCATACCGTGATCGTAGCATGCATGGACTCGACTCATATGACTGGGATTTCCATAAAAAAGTTTGTGGGCCGAAAATGGGTGATCACTGTACATTTCTCTTCTGTTTCCTATTTATATTTCTATTTTAACTCCTCAATTTAGCATTATGGAAAGGGAAAGATCTCATCTAAAATCTGCACAAAAATATTTTGCCTTCAATCTCATACCGTGATCGTAGAATGCATGGACTCGAATCATATGACTGGGATTTCCATGAAAAAGATTGTGGGCCGAAAATGGGTAATCACGGTACATTTGCTTCGGTTTCCTATTTATATTTCTATTTTACCTCCTCAATTTAGCATTATGGACAGGGAAAGACCTCATCTCTGATCAGCACAAAAATATTTTGCATTCAAATTCATACCGTGATCGTAGCATGCATGGACTTGACTCATATGACTGGTATTTCCATGAAAAAGATTGTGGGCCGAAAATCGGTGATCACTGAACATTTGCTTCTGTTTCCTATTCATATTTATATTTTACCTCATCAATTTAGCATTATGAGCTGGGAAAGACCAAATCTAAGATCTGCACAAAAATGTTTTGCCTTCAAATTCATACCGTGATCGTAGCATGCATGGACTCGACTCATATGACTGGGATTTCCATCAAAAAGATTGTGGGCCAAAAATGGGTGATCACTGTACATTTCTCTTCTGTTTCCTATTTATATTTCTATTTTACCTCCTCAATTTAGCATTATGGACAGGGAAAGACCTAATCTCTGATCTGCACAAAAATATTTTGCCTTCAAATTCATACCGTGATCGTAGCATGCATGGACTCGACTCATATGACTGGGATTTCCATGAAAAAGATTGTGGGCCGAAAATGGGTGATCACTGTATATTTCTCTTCTGTTTCCTATTTATATTTCTATTTTACCTCCTCAATTTAGCATTATGGACAGGGAAAGACCTAATCTCTGATCTGCACAAAAACATTTTGCCTTCAAATTCATACCGTGATCGTAGCATGCATGGACTCAACTCATATGACTGGGATTTCCATGAAAAAGATTGTGGACCGAAAATGGGTGATCACTGTACATTTCTCTTCTGTTTCGTATTTATATTTCTATTTTACCTCCTCAATTTAGCATTATGGACAGGGAAAGACCTAATCTAAAATCTGCACAAAAATATTTTACCTTCAAATTCATACCGTGATCGTAGCATGCATGGACTCGACTCATATGACTGGGATTTCCATGAAAAAGATTGTGGCCCGAAAATGTGTGAGCACTGTACATTTCTCTTCTGTTTCCTATTTATATTTATATTTTACGTCCTCAATTTAGCATTATGGCCAGGGAAAGATCTAATCTAAGCTCTGCACAAAAATATTTTGCCTTCAAATTCATACCGTGATCGTAGAATGCATGGACTCGACTCATATGACTGGGATTTCCATGAAAAAGATTGTGGGCTGAAAATAGGTGATCACTGTACATTTCTCTTCTGTGTCCTATTTATATTTCTATTTTACCTCCTCAATTTAGCATTATGGACAGGGAAAGACCTAATCTAAAATCTGCACAAAAATATTTTACCTTCAAATTCATACCGTGATCGTAGCATGCATGGACTCGACTCATATGACTGGGATTTCCATGAAAAAGATTGTGGCCCGAAAATGTGTGAGCACTGTACATTTCTCTTCTGTTTCCTATTTATATTTATATTTTACGTCCTCAATTTAGCATTATGGCCAGGGAAAGATCTAATCTAAGCTCTGCACAAAAATATTTTGCCTTCAAATTCATACCGTGATCGTAGAATGCATGGACTCGACTCATATGACTGGGATTTCCATGAAAAAGATTGTGGGCTGAAAATAGGTGATCACTGTACATTTCTCTTCTGTGTCCTATTTATATTTCTATTTTACCTCCTCAATTTAGCATTATGGACAGGGAATGAAATAATCTAAGATCTGCACAAAAATATTTTGCCTTCAATTTCATACCGTGATCGTAGCATGCATGGACTCGACTCATATGACTGGGATTTCCATGAAAAAGATTGTCGGCCGAAAATTGGTGACCACTGTACATTTCTCTTCTGTTTCCTATTTACATTTTTTATTTTACCTCCTCAATTTAGCATTATGGACAGGGAAAGACCTAATCTAAGATCTGCACAAAAATATTTTGTTTTCAAATTCATACCGTGATCGTAGCATGCATGGACTCGACTCATATGACTGGGATTTCCATGAAAAAGATTGTGGGCCGAAAATCGGTGATCACTGTACATTTGCTTCTGTTTCCTATTTATATTTCTATTTTACCTCCTCAATTTAGCATTATGGACAGGGGAAGACCAAATCTAAGATCTGCACAAAATGTTTTGCCTTCAAATTCATACCGTGATCGTAGCATGCATGGACTCGACTCATATGACTGGGATTTCCATGAAAAAGATTGTGTGCCGAAAATGGGTGATCACTGTACATTTCTCTTCTGTTTCCTATTTATATGTCTATTTTACCTCCTCAATTTAGCATTATGGTCAGGGAAAGAAGTAATCTAAGCTCTGCACAAAAATATTTTGCCTTCAAATTCATACCGTGATCGTAGCATGCATGGACTCGACTCATATGACTGGGATTTCCATGAAAAAGATTGTGGGCCGAAAATAGGTGATCACTGTACATTTCTCTTCTGTTTCCTATTTATATTTCTATTTTACCTCCTCAATTTAGCATTATGGACAGGTAATGACCTCATCTAAGATCTGCACAAAAATATTTAGCCTTCAATTTCATACCATGATTGTAGCATGCATGGACTCGACTCATATGACTGGGATTTCCATGAAAAAGATTGTGGGCCGAAAATAGGTGATCACTGTACATTTCTCTTCTGTTTCCTATTTATATTTATATTTTACCTCCTCAATTTAGCATTAAGGACAGGGAATGACCTAATCTAAGATCTGCACAAAAATATTTTGCCTTCAAATTCATACCGTGATCTTAGCATGCATGGACTCGACTCATATGACTGGGATTTCCATGAAAAAGATTGTGGGCCGACAATGGGTGATCACTGTACATTTCTCTTCTGTTTCCTATTTATATTTCTATTTTACCTCTACAATTTAGCATTATGGACAGGGAAAGACCTAATCTAAAATCTGCACAAAAATATTTTGCCTTCAAATTCATACCGTGATCGTAGCATGCATGGACTCGACTCATATGACTGGGATTTCCATGAAAAAGATTGTGTGCCGAAAATGGGTGATCACTGTACATTTCTCTTCTGTTTCCTATTTATATGTCTATTTTACCTCCTCAATTTAGCATTATGGACAGGGAAAGAAGTAATCTAAGCTCTGCACAAAAATATTTTGCCTTCAAATTCATACCGTGATCGTAGCATGCATGGACTCGACTCATATGACTGGGATTTCCATGAAAAAGATTGTGGGCCGAAAATAGGTGATCACTGTACATTTCTCTTCTGTTTCCTATTTATATTTCTATTTTACCTCCTCAATTTAGCATTATGGACAGGTAATGACCTCATCTAAGATCTGCACAAAAATATTTAGCCTTCAATTTCATACCATGATTGTAGCATGCATGGACTCGACTCATATGACTGGGATTTCCATGAAAAAGATTGTGGGCCGAAAATAGGTGATCACTGTACATTTCTCTTCTGTTTCCTATTTATATTTCTATTTTACCTCCACAATTTAGCATTATAGACAGGGAAAGACCTAATCTAAGCTCTGCACAAAAATATTTTGCCTTCAAATTCATACCGTGATCGTAGCATGCATTGACTCGAATCATATGACTGGGATTTCCATGAAAAAGATTGTGGGCCGAAAATGGGTGATCACTGTACATTTCTCTTCTGTTTCCTATTTATATTTATATTTTACCTCCTAAATTTAGCATTATGGCCCGGGAAAGACCTAATCTAATCTCTGCACAAAAATATTTTGTCTTCAAATTCATACCGTGATCGTAGCATGCATGGACTCGACTCATATGACGGGGATTTCCATGAAAAAGATTCTTGGCCGAAAATATGTGATCACTGTACATTTCTCTTCTGTTTCCTATTTATATTTATATTTTACCTCCTCAATTTAGCATTAAGGACAGGGAATGACCTAATCTAAGATCTGCACAAAAATATTTTGCCTTCAAATTCATACCGTGATCTTAGCATGCATGGACTCGACTCATATGACTGGGATTTCCATGAAAAAGATTGTGGGCCGACAATGGGTGATCACTGTACATTTCTCTTCTGTTTCCTATTTATATTTCTATTTTACCTCTACAATTTAGCATTATGGACAGGGAAAGACCTAATCTAAAATCTGCACAAAAATATTTTGCCTTCAAATTCATACCGTGATCGTAGCATTCATGGACTCGACTCATATGACTGGGATTTCCATTTAAAAGATTGTGGGCCGAAAATGGGTGATCACTGTACATTTCTCTTCTGTTTCCTATTTATATTTATATTTTACCTTCTCAATCTAGCATTATGGACAGGGAAAGACCTAATCTCTGATCTGCACAAAAATATTTTGCCTTCAATTTCATACCGTGATCGTAGCATGCATGGACTCGACTCATATGACTGGGATTTCCATGAAAAAGATTGTGGGCCGAAAATGGGTGATCACTGTACATTTCTCTTCTGTTTCCTATTTATATTTCTATTTTACCTCCTCAATTTAGCATTATGGACAGGGAAAGACCTAATCTAAAATCTGCACAAAAATATTTTGCCTTCAAATTCATACCGTGATCGTAGAAGGCATGGACTCGACTCATATGACTGGGAATTCCATGAAAAAATTGTGGGCCGAAAATGGGTGATCACTGTACATTTCTCTTCTGTTTCCTATTTATATTTATATTTTACTTCCTCAATTTAGCATTATGGACAGGGACAGACCTAATCTAAAATCAGCACAAAAATATCTTACCTTCAAATTCATACCGTGATCGTAGCATGCATGGACTCGACTCATATAACTGGGATTTCCATGAAAAAGATTGTGGGCCGAAAATGGGTGATCACTGTACATTTCTCTTCTGTTTCCTATTTATATTTATATTTTACCTCCTCAATTTAGCATTATGGACAGGGAAAGACCTAATCTCTGATCTGCACAAAAATATTTTACCTTCAAATTCATACCGTGATCGTAGCATGAATGGACTCGACGCATATGACTGGGATTTCCATGAAAAAGTTCGTGGGCCGAAAATGGGTGATCACTGTACATTTCTCTTCTGTTTACTATATATATTTCTAATTTACCTCCTCAATTTAGCATTATGGACAGGGAAAGACCTAATCTAAGATCTGCACAAAATTATTTTGCCTTCAAATTCATACCGTGATCGTAGCATGCATGGTCTCGACTCATATGACTGGGATTTCCATGAAAAAGATTGTGGGCCGAAAATGGGTGATCACTGTACATTTCTCTTCTGTTTCCTGTTTATGTTTCTATGTTACCTCCTCAATTTAGCATTATGGACAGGGAAAGACCTAATCTAAAATCTGCACAAAAATATTTTGCCTTCAAATTCATACCGTGATCGTAGCATGCATGGACTCGACTCATATGACTGGGATTTCCATTTAAAAGATTGTGGGCCGAAAATGGGTGATCACTGTACATTTCTCTTCTGTTTCCTATTTATATTTCTAATTTACCTCCTCAATTTAGCATTATGGACAGGGAAAGACCTAATCTAAGATCTGCACAAAATTATTTTGCCTTCAAATTCATACCGTGATCGTAGCATGCATGGACTCGACTCATACGACTGGGATTTCCATTTAAAAGATTGTGGGCGGAAAATGGGTGATCACTGTACATTTCACTTCTGTTTCCTATTTATATTTCTATTTTACCTCCTCAATTTAGCATTATGGACAGGGAAAGACCTACTCTAAGCTCTGCACAAAAATATTTTCTCTTCAAATTTATACCGTGATCGTAGAATGCATGGACTCGTCTCATATGAATGGGATTTCCATGAAAAAGATTCTGGGCTGAAAATAGATGATCTCTGTACATTCTCTTCTGTTTCCTATTTATATTTCTATTTTACCTCCTCAATTTAGCATTATGGACAGGGAATGACCTAATCTAATATCTGCACAAAAATATTTTGCCTTCAAATTCATACCGTGATCGTAGCATGCATGGACTCGACTCATATGACTGGGATTTCCATGAAAAAGATTGTGGGCCGAAAATGGGTGATCACTGTACATTTCTCTTCTGTTTCCTATTTATATTTATATTTACCTCCTCAATTTAGCATTATGGACAGGGAAAGACCTAATCTAAAATCTGCCCAAAAATATTTTACCTTCAAATTCATACCGTGATCGTAGCATGCATGAACTCGACTCATATGACTGGGATTACCATGAAAAAGAATGTGGGCCGAAAATGGGTGATCACTGTACATTTCTCTTCTGTTTCCTACTTATATTTCTATTTTACCTACTCAATTTAGCATTATGGACAGGGAAAGACCTAATCTAAAATCTGCACAATAGTATTTTGCCTTCAAATTCATACCGTGATCGTAGCATGAATGGACTCGACTCATATGACTGGGATTTCCATGAAAAAGTTCGTGGGCCGAAAATGGGTGATCACTGTACATTTCTCTTCTGTTTCCTATATATATTTCTAATTTACCTCCTCAATTTAGCATTATGGACAGGGAAAGACCTAATCTAAGATCTGCACAAAAATATTTTGCCTTCAAATTCATACCGTGATCGTAGCATGCATGGACTCGACTCATATGACTGGGATTTCCATGAAAAAGATTGTGGCCCAAAAATGGGTGATCACTGTACATTTCTCTTCTGTTTCCTATTTATATTTCTTTTTTACCTCCTCAATTTAGCATTATGGACAGGGAAAGACCTAATCTCTGATCTGCACAAAAATATTTTGCCTTCAAATTCATACCGTGACCGTAGCATGCATGGACTCAACTCATATGACTGGGATCTCCATGAAAAATATAGTGGGCCGAAAATGGGTGATCACTGTACATTTCTCTTCTGTTTCCTATTTATATTTCTATTTTACCTCCTCAATTTAGCATTATGGACAGGGAAAGACCTAATCTAAAATCTGCACAAAAATATTTTGCCTTCAAATTCATACCGTGATCGTAGCATGCATGGACACAACTCATATGACTGGGATTTCCATGAAAAAGATTGTGGGCCAAAAATGGGTGATCACTGTACATTTCTCTTCTGTTTCCTATTTATATTTCTATTTTACCTCCTCCATTTAGCATTATGGACAGGGAAAACCTAATCTAAAATCTGCACAAAAATATTTTGCCTTCAAATTCATACCGTGATCGTAGCATGCATGGGCTTGACTCATATGACTTGGATTTCCATGAAAAAGATTGTGGGCAGAAAATGGGTTATCACTGTACATTTCTCTTCTGTTTCCTATTTATATTTCCATTTTACCTCCTCAATTTAGCATTAGGGACAGGGAAAGACCTAATCTAAGCTCTGCACAAAAATATTTTGCCTTCAAATTCAGACCGTGATCGTAGCATGCATGGACTCGACTCATATGACTGGGATTTCCATGAAAAAGATTGTGGGCCGAAAATGGGTGATCACTGTACAATTCTCTTCTGTTTCCTATTTATATTTATATTTTACCTCCTCAATTTAGCATTAGGGACAGGGAAAGACCTAATCTAAGCTCTGCACAAAAATATTTTGCCTTCAAATTCAGACCGTGATCGTAGCATGCATGGACTCGACTCATATGACTGGGATTTCCATGAAAAAGATTGTGGGCCGAAAATGGGTGATCACTGTACATTTCTCTTCTGTTTCCTATTTATATTTCTATTTTACCTCCTCCATTTAGCATTATGGACAGGGAAAACCTAATCCTAAATCAGCACAAAAATATTTTGCCTTCAAATTCATACCGTGATCGTAGCATGCATGGACTTGACTCATATGACTTGGATTTCCATGAAAAAGATTGTGGGCAGAAAATGGGTGATCACTGTACATTTCTCTTCTGTTTCCTATTTATATTTCCATTTTACCTCCTCAATTTAGCATTAGGGACAGGGAAAGACCTAATCTAAGCTCTGCACAAAAATATTTTGCCTTCAAATTCAGACCGTGATCGTAGCATGCATGGACTCGACTCATATGACTGGGATTTCCATGAAAAAGATTGTGGGCCGAAAATGGGTGATCACTGTACAATTCTCTTCTGTTTCCTATTTATATTTATATTTTACCTCCTCAATTTAGCATTAGGGACAGGGAAAGACCTAATCTAAGCTCTGCACAAAAATATTTTGCCTTCAAATTCAGACCGTGATCGTAGCATGCATGGACTCGACTCATATGACTGGGATTTCCATGAAAAAGATTGTGGGCCGAAAATGGGTGATCACTGTACATTTCTCTCCTGTTTCCTATTTATGTTTCTATATTACCTCCATAAATTAGCATTATGGACAGGGAAAGACCTAATCTAAAATCTGCACAAAAATATTTTGCCTTCAAATTCATACCGTGATCGTAGCATGCATGAACTCGACTCATATGACTGGGATTTTCATGAAAAAGATTGTGGACCGAAAATGGGTGGTCACTGTACATTTCTCTTCTGTTTCCTATTTATATTTCTATTTTACCTCCTCAATTTAGCATTATGGACAGGGAAAGACCTAATCTAAGATCTGCACAAAAATATTTTGCCTTCAAATTCATACCGTGATCGTAGCATGCATGGACTCGACTCATATGACTGGGATTTCCATGAAAAAGATTGTGGCCCAAAAATGGGTGATCACTGTACATTTCTCTTCTGTTTCCTATTTATATTTCTTTTTTACCTCCACAATTTAGCTTTATGGACAGGGAAAGACCTAATCTCTGATCTGCACAAATATATTTTGCCTTCAAATTCATACCGTGATCGTAGCATGCATGGACTCGACTCATATGACTGGGATTTCCATTTAAAAGATTGTGGGCCGAAAATGGGTGATCACTGTACATTTCTCTTCTGTTTCCTATTTATATTTATATTTTACCTCCTCAATTTAGCATTATGGACAGGGAAAGACCTAATCTAAGATCTGCACAAAAATATTTTGCCTTCAAATTCATACCGTGATCGTAGCATGCATGGACTCAACTCATATGACTGGGATTTCCATGAAAAAGATTGTGGGCCAAAAATGGGTGATCACTGTACATTTCTCTTCTGTTTCCTATTTATATTTCTATTTTACCTCCTCCATTTAGCATTATGGACAGGGAAAACCTAATCTAAAATCTGCACAAAAATATTTTGCCTTCAAATTCATACCGTGATCGTAGCATGCATGGACTTGACTCATATGACTGGGATTTCCATGAAAAAGATTGTGGGCCGAAAATGGGTGATCACTGTACATTTCTCTTCTGTTTCCTATTTATATTTATATTTTACCTCCTCCATTTAGCATTATGAACAGGGAAAACCTAATCTAAAATCTGCACAAAAATATTTTGCCTTCAAATTCATACCGTGATCGTAGCATGCATGGACTTGACTCATATGACTTGGATTTCCATGAAAAAGATTGTGGGCAGAAAATGGGTGATCACTGTACATTTCTCTTCTGTTTCCTATTTATATTTCCATTTTACCTCCTCAATTTAGCATTAGGGACAGGGAAAGACCTAATCTAAGCTCTGCACAAAAATATTTTGCCTTCAAATTCAGACCGTGATCGTAGCATGCATGGACTCGACTCATATGACTGGGATTTCCATGAAAAAGATTGTGGGCCGAAAATGGGTGATCACTGTACATTTCTCTTCTGTTTCCTATTTATATTTCTATTTTACCTCCTCAATTTATCATTATGGAAAGGGAAAGACCTAATCTAAGATCTGGCCAAAATTATTTTGCCTTCAAATTCATACCGTGATCGTAGCATGCATGGACTCGACTCATATGACTGGGATTTCCATTTAAAAGATTGTGGGCCGAAAATGGGTGATCACTGCAAATTTCTCTTCTGTTTCCTATTTATATTTATATTTTACCTCATCAATTTAGCATTATCGACAGGGAAAGACCTAATCTAAAATCTGCACAAAACTATTTTGCCTTCAATTTCATACCGTGATCGTAGCATGCATGGACTCGACTCATATGACTGGGATTTCCATGAAAAAGATTGTGGGCCGAAAATGGCTGATCACTGTACATTTCTCTTCTGTTTCCTATTTATATTTATATTTTACCTCCTCAATCTAGCATTATTGACAGGGAAAGACCTAATCTCTGATCTGCACAAAAATATTTTCCCTTCAATTTCATACCGTGATCGTAGCATGCATGGACTCGACTCATATGACTGGGATTTCCATTTAAAAGATTCTGGGCAGAAAATGGGTGATCACTGTACATTTCTCTTCTGTTTCCTATTTATATTTCTATTTTACCTCCTCAATTTAGCATTATGGCCAGGGAAAGACCTACTCTAAGCTCTGCACAAAAATATTTTGTTTTCAAATTCATACCGTGATCGTAGCATGCATGGACTCGACTCATATGACTGGGATTTCCATGAAAAATATTGTGGGCCGAAAATGGGTGATCACTGTACATTTCTCTTCTGTTTCCTATTTATATTTCTTTTTTACCTCCTCAATTTAGCATTATGGACAGGGAAATACCTAATCTCTGATCTGCACAAAAATATTTTGCCTTCAAATTCATACCGTGATCGTAGCATGCATGGACACGACTCATATGACTGGGATTTCCATGAAAAAGATTGTGGGCCGAAAAAGGGTGATCACTGTACATTTCTCTTCTGTTTCCTATTTATATTTCTATTTTACCTCCTCAATTTAGCATTATGGACAGGGAAAGACCTAATCTAAAATCTGCACAAAAATATTTTGACTTCAAATTCATACCGTGATCGTAGCATGCATGGACTCGACTCATATGACTGGGATTTCCATCAAAAAGATTGTGGGCTGAAAATAGATGATCACTGTACATTTCTCTTCTGTTTCCTATTTATATTTCTATTTTACCTCCTCAATTTAGCATTATGGACAGGGAAAGACCTAATCTAAGATCTGCACAAAAATATTTTGCCTTCAAATTCATACCGTGACCGTAGCATGCATGGACTCGACTCATATGACTGGGATTTCCATGAAAAATATTGTGGGCCGAAAATGGGTGATCACTGTACATTTCTCTTCTGTTTCCTATTTATATTTCTTTTTTACCTCCTCAATTTAGCATTATGGACAGGGAAAGACTTAATCTCTGATCTGCACAAAAATATTTTTCCTTCAAATTCATACCGTGATCGTAGCATGCATGGACTCGACTCATATGACTGGGATTTCCATGAAAAAGATAGTGGGCCGAAAATGGGTGATCACTGTACATTTCTCTTCTGTTTCCTATTTATATTTATATTTTACCTCCTCAATTTAGCATTATGGACAGGGAAAGAATTAATCTAAGCTATGCAAAAAAATATTTTGCCTTCAAATTCATACCGTGATCGTAGCATGCATTGACTCGACTCATATGACTGGGATTTCCATGAAAAAGATTGTGGGCCGAAAATGGGTGATCACTGTACATTTCTCTTCTGTTTCCTATTTATATTTATATTTTACCTCCTCAATTTAGCATTATGGACAGGGAAAGGCCTAATCTAAAATCTGCACAAAAATATTTTACCTTCAAATTCATACCGTGATCGTAGCATGCATGAACTCGACTCATATGACTGGGATTTCCTTGAAAAAGATTGTGGGCCGAAAATCGGTGATCACTGTACATTTCTCTTCTGTTTCCTATTTATATTTGTATTTTACCTCCTCAATTTAGCATTATGGACAGGGAAAGGCCTAATCTAAAATCTGCACAAAAATATTTTGCCTTAAATTTCATACCGTGATCGTAGCATGCATGGACTCGACTCATATGACTGGGATTTCCATGAAAAAGATTGTGGGCCGAAAATGGGTGATCACTGTACATTTCTCTTCTGTTTCTATTTATATTTCTATTTTACATCCTCAATTTAGCATTATGGACAGGGAAAGACCTAATCTAAAATCTGCACAAAAATATTTTGCCTTCAAATTCATACCGTGATCGTAGCATGCATGAACTCGACTCATATGACTGGGATTTCCATGAAAAAGATTGTGGGCCGAAAATGGGTGATCACTGTACATTTCTCTTCTGTTTCCTATTTATATTTCTTTTTTACCTCCTCAATTTAGCATTATGGACAGGGAAAGACCTAATCTCTGATCTGCACAAAAATATTTTTCCTTCAAATTCATACCGTGATCGTAGCATGCATGGACTCGACTCATATGACTGGGATTTCCATGAAAAAGATTGTGGGCCGAAAATGGGTGATCACTGTACATTTCTCTTCTGTTTCCTATTTATATTTATATTTTACCTCCTCAATTTAGCATTATGGACAGGGAAAGACCTAATCTAAGATCTGCACAAAAATATTTTGCCTTCAAATTCATACCGTGATCGTAGCATGCATGGACTCGACTCATATGACTGGGATTTCCATGAAAAAGATTGTGGCCCAAAAATGGGTGATCACTCTACATTTCTCTTCTGTTTCCTATTTATATTTCTTTTTTACCTCCTCAATTTAGCATTATGGACAGGGAAAGACCTAATCTCTGATCTGCACAAAAATATTTTGCCTTCAAATTCATACCGTGACCGTAGCATGCATGGACTCGACTCATATGACTGGGATTTCCATGAAAAAGATTGTGGGCCGAAAATGGGTGATCACTGTACATTTCTCTTCTGTTTCCTATTTATATTTCTATTTTACCTCCTCAATTTAGCATTATGGACAGGGAAAGACCTAATCTAAAATCTGCACAAAAATATTTTGCCTTCAAATTCATACCGTGATAGTAGCATGAATGGACTCGACTCATATGACTGGGATTTCCATGAAAAAGATTGTGGGCCGAAAATGGGTGATCACTGTACATTTCTCTTCTGTTTCCTATTTATATTTCTATTTTACCTCGTCAATTTAGCATTATGGCCAGGGAAAGACCTAATCTAAGATCTGCAAAAAATATTTTGCCTTCAAATTCATACCGTGATCGTAGCATGCATGGACTCGACTCATATGACTGGGATTTCCATGAAAAAGATTGTGGGCCGAAAATGGGTGATCACTGTACATTTCTCTTCTGTTTCCTATTTATATTTCTATTTTACCTCCTCAATTTAGCATTATGGACAGGGAAAGGCCTAATCTAAAATCTGCACAAAAATATTTTGCCTTCAAATTCATACCGTGATCGTAGCATGCATGGACTCGACTGATATTACTGGGATTTCCTTGAAAAAGATTGTGGGCCGAAAATCGGTGATCACTGTACATTTCTCTTCTGTTTCCTATTGATATTTATATTTTACCTCCTCAATTTAGCATTATGGACAGGGAAAGGCCTAATCTAATATCTGCACAAAAATATTTTGCCTTCAAATTCATACCGTGATCGTAGCATGCATGGACTCGACTCATATGACTGGGATATCCATGAAAAAATTTCTGGGCCGAAAATGGGTGATCACTGTACATTTCTCTTCTGTTTCCTATTTCTATTTCTATTTTACCTCCTCAATTTAGCATTATGGCCAGGGAAAGACCTAATCTAAGATCTGCAAAAAAATATTTTGCCTTCAAATTCATGCCGTGATCGTAGCATGCATGGACTCGACTCATATGACTGGGATTTCCATGAAAAAGATTGTGGGCCGAAAATGGGTGATCACTGTACATTTCTCTTCTGTTTCCTATTTATATTTATATTTTACCTCCTCAATTTAGCATTATGGACAGGGAAAGACCTAATCTAAAATCTGCACAAAAATATTTTGCCTTCAAATGCATACCGTGATCGTAGCATGCATGAACTCGACTCATATGACTGGGATTTCCATGAAAAAGATTGTAGGCCGAAAATGGGTGATCACTGTATATTTCTCTTCTGTTTCCTATTTACATTTCTATTATACCTCCTCAATTTAGCATTATGGCCAGGGAAAGACCTAATATAAGCTCTGCACGAAAATATTTTGCCTTCAAATTCATACCGTGATCGTAGCATACATGTACTCGACTCATATGACTGGGAATTCCATGAAAAAGATTGTGGGCCGAAAATGGGTGATCACTGTACATTTCTCTTCTGTTTCCTATTTATATTTCTATTATACCTCCTCAATTTAGCATTATGGACAGGGAAAGACCTAATATAAGCTCTGCACAAAAATATTTTGCCTTCAAATTCATACCGTGATCGTAGCATGCATGGACTCGACTCATATGACTGGGATTTCCATGAAAAATATTGTGGGCTGAAAATGGGTGATCACTGTACATTTCTCTTCTGTTTCCTATTTATATTTCTTTTTTACCTCCTCAATTTAGCATTATGGACAGGGAAAGACCTAATCTGAGATCTGCACAAAAATATTTTGCCTTCAAATTCATACCGTGATCGTAGCATGCATGGACTCGACTCATATGACTGGGATATCCATGAAAAAATTTCTGGGCCGAAAATGGGTGATCACTGTACATTTCTCTTCTGTTTCCTATTTATATTTCTATTATGCCTCCTCAATTTAGCATTATGGCCAGGGAAAGACCTAATCTAAGATCTGCACAAAAATATTTTGCGTTCAAATTCATACCGTGATCGTAGCATACATGGACTCGACTCATATGCCTGGGATTTCCATGAAAAATATTGTGGGCTGAAAATGGGTGATCACTGTACATTTCTCTTCTGTTTCCTATTTATATTTCTTTTTTACCTCCTCAATTTAGCATTATGGACAGGGAAAGACCTAATCTCTGATCTGCACAAAAATATTTTGCCTTCAAATTCATACCGTGATCGTAGCATGCATGGACTCGACTCATATGACTGGGATTTCCATGAAAAAGATTGTGGGCCGAAAATGGGTGATCACTGTACATTTCTCTTCTGTTTCCTATTTATATTTCTATTATACCTCCTCAATTTAGCAGTATGGCCAGGGAAAGACCTAATATAAGATCTGCACGAAAATATTTTGCCTTCAAATTCATACCGTGATCGTAGCATGCATGAACTCGACTCATATGCCTGGGATTTCCATGAAAAAGATTGTGGACCGAAAATGGGTGGTCACTGTACATTTCTCTTCTGTTTCCTATTTATATTTCTATTTTACCTCCTCAATTTAGCATTATGGACAGGGAAAGACCTAATCTAAGATCTGCACAAAAATATTTTGCATTCAAATTCATACCATGATCGTAGCATGCATGGACTCGACTCATATGACTGGGATTTCCATGAAAAAGATTGTGGCCCAAAAATGGGTGATCACTGTACATTTCTCTTCTGTTTCCTATTTATATTTCTTTTTTACCTCCTCAATTTAGCATTATGGACAGGGAAAGACCTAATCTCTGATCTGCACAAAAATATTTTGCCTTCAAATTCATACCGTCACCGTAGCATGCATGGACTCGACTCATATGATTGGGATTTCCATGAAAAAGATTGTGGGCCGAAAATGGGTGATCACTGTACATTTCTCTTCTGTTTCCTATTTATATATCTATTTTACCTCCTCAATTTAGCATTATGGACAGGGAAAGACCTAATCTAAAATCTGCACAAAAATATTTTGACTTCAAATTCATACCGTGATCGTAGCATGCATGGACTCGACTCATATGACTGGGATATCCATGAAAAAATTTCTGGGCCGAAAATGGGTGATCACTGTACATTTCTCTTCTGTTTCCTATTTATATTTCTATTATGCCTCCTCAATTTAGCATTATGGCCAGGGAAAGACCTAATCTAAGATCTGCACAAAAATATTTTGCGTTCAAATTCATACCGTGATCGTAGCATACATGGACTCGACTCATATGCCTGGGATTTCCATGAAAAAGATTGTGGACCGAAAATGGGTGGTCACTGTACATTTCTCTTCTGTTTCCTATTTATATTTCTATTTTACCTCCTCAATTTAGCATTTTGGACAGGGAAAGATCTAATCTAAGATCTGCACAAAAATATTTTGCCTTCAAATTCATACCGTGATCGTAGCATGCATGGACTCGACTCATATGACTGTGATTTCCATGAAAAATATTGTGGGCTGAAAATGGGTGATCACTGTACATTTCTCTTCTGTTTCCTATTTATATTTCTTTTTTACCTCCTCAATTTAGCATTATGGACAGGGAAAGACCTAATCTCTGATCTGCACAAAAATATTTTGCCTTCAAATTCATACCGTGATCGTAGCATGCATGGACTCGACTCATATGACTGAGATTTCCATGAAAAAGATTGTGGGCCGAAAATGGGTGATCACTGTACATTTCTCTTCTGTTTCCTATTTATATTTCTATTATACCTCCTCAATTTAGCAGTATGGCCAGGGAAAGACCTAATATAAGATCTGCACGAAAATATTTTGCCTTCAAATTCATACCGTGATCGTAGCATGCATGAACTCGACTCATATGCCTGGGATTTCCATGAAAAAGATTGTGGACCGAAAATGGGTGGTCACTGTACATTTCTCTTCTGTTTCCTATTTATATTTCTATTTTACCTCCTCAATTTAGCATTATGGACAGGGAAAGACCTAATCTAAGATCTGCACAAAAATATTTTGCCTTCAAATTCATACCGTGATCGTAGCATGCATGGACTCGACTCATATGACTGGGATTTCCATGAAAAAGATTGTGGCCCAAAAATGGGTGATCACTGTACATTTCTCTTCTGTTTCCTATTTATATTTCTTTTTTATCTCCTCAATTTAGCATTATGGACAGGGAAAGACCTAATCTCTGATCTGCACAAAAATATTTTGCCTTCAAATTCATACCGTGACCGTAGCATGCATGGACTCGACTCATATGACTGGGATTTCCATGAAAAAGATTGTGGGCCGAAAATGGGTGATCACTGTACATTTCTCTTCTGTTTCCTATTTATATTTCTATTTTACCTCCTCAATTTAGCATTATGGACAGGGAAAGGACCTAATCTAAAATCTGCACAAAAATATTTTGCCTTCAAATTCATACCGTGATCGTAGCATGCATGGACTCGACTGATATTACTGGGATTTCCTTGAAAAAGATTGTGGGCCGAAAATCGGTGATCACTGTACATTTCTCTTCTGTTTCCTATTTATATTTGTATTTTACCTCCTCAATTTAGCATTATGGACAGGGAAAGGCCTAATCTAAAATCTGCACAAAAATATTTTGCCTTAAAATTCATACCGTGATCGTAGCATGCATGGACTCGACTCATATGACTGGGATTTCCATGAAAAAGATTGTGGGCCGAAAATCGGTGATCACCGTACATTTGGTTCTGTTTCCTATTTATATTTATATTTTACCTCCTCAATTTAGCATTATGGACAGGGAAAGACCTCATCTAAGATCTGCAAAAAAATATTTTGCCTTCAAATTCATGCCGTGATCGTAGCATGCATGGACTCGACTACTATGACTGGGATTTCCATGAAAAAGATTGTGGACCGAAAATGGGTGATCACTGTACATTTCTCTTCTGTTTCCTATTTATATTTCTATTTTACCTCCTCAATTTAGCATTATGGACAGGGAAAGACCTAATCTAAAATCTGCACAAAAATATTTTGCCTTCAAATTCATACCGTGATCGTAGCATGCATGAACTCGACTCATATGACTGGGATTTCCATGAAAAAGATTGTAGGCCGAAAATGGGTGATCATTGTATATTTCTCTTCTGTTTCCTATTTATATTTCTATTATACCTCCTCAATTTAGCATTATGGCCAGGGAAAGACCTAATATAAGATCTGCACGAAAATATTTTGCCTTCAAATTCATACCGTGATCGTAGCATGCATGAACTCGACTCATATGCCTGGGATTTCCATGAAAAAGATTGTGGACCGAAAATGGGTTGTCACTGTACATTTCTCTTCTGTTTCCTATTTATATTTCTATTTTACCTCCTCAATTTAGCATTATGGACAGGGAAAGACCTAATCTAAGATCTGCACAAAAATATTTTGCCTTCAAATTCATACCGTGATCGTAGCATGCATGGACTCGACTCATATGACTGGGATTTCCATGAAAAAGTTTGTGGCCCAAAAATCGGTGATCACTGTACATTTCTCTTCTGTTTCCTATTTATATTTCTTTTTTATCTCCTCAATTTAGCATTATGGCCAGGGAAAGACCTAATCTCTGATCTGCACAAAAATATTTTGCCTTCAAATTCATACCGTGATCGTAGCATGCATGGACTCGACTGATATTACTGGGATTTCCTTGAAAAAGATTGTGGGCCGAAAATCGGTGATCACTGTACATTTCTCTTCTGTTTCCTATTTATATTTGTATTTTACCTCCTCAATTTAGCATTATGGACAGGGAAAGGCCTAATCTAAAATCTGCACAAAAATATTTTGCCTTAAAATTCATACCGTGATCGTAGCATGCATGGACTCGACTCATATGACTGGGATTTCCATGAAAAAGATTGTGGGCCAAAAATCGGTGATCACCGTACATTTGGTTCTGTTTCCTATTTCTATTTCTATTTTACCTCCTCAATTTAGCATTATGGACAGGGAAAGACCTCATCGAAGATCTGCAAAAAAATATTTTGCCTTCAAATTCATGCCGTGATCGTAGCATGCATGGACTCGACTACTATGACTGGGATTTCCATGAAAAAGATTGTGGGCCGAAAATGGGTGATCACTGTACATTTCTCTTCTGTTTGCTATTTATATTTCTATTTTACCTCCTCAATTTAGCATTATGGACAGGGAAAGACCTAATCTAAAATCTGCACAAAAATATTTTGCCTTCAAATTCATACCGTGATCGTAGCATGCATGAACTCGACTCATATGACTGGGATTTCCATGAAAATGATTGTAGGCCGAAAATGGGTGATCATTGTATATTTCTCTTCTGTTTCCTATTTATATTTCTATTATACCTCCTCAATTTAGCATTATGGCCAGGGAAAGACCTAATATAAGATCTGCACGAAAATATTTTGCCTTCAAATTCATACCGTGATCGTAGCAGGCATGAACTCGACTCATATGCCTGGGATTTCCATGAAAAAGATTGTGGACCGAAAATGGGTGGTCACTGCACATTTCTCTTCTGTTTCCTATTTATATTTCTATTTTACCTCCTCAATTTAGCATTATGGACAGGGAAAGACCTAATCTAAGTTCTGCACAAAAATATTTTGCCTTCAAATTCATACCGTGATCGTAGCATGCATGGACTCGACTCATATGACTGGGATTTCCATGAAAAAGATTGTGGCCCAAAAATGGGTGATCACTGTACATTTCTCTTCTGTTTCCTATTTATATTTCTTTTTTACCTCGTCAATTTAGCATTATGGCCAGGGAAAGACTTAATCTAAGATCTGCAAAAAAATATTTTGCCTTCAAATTCATACCGTGATCGTAGCATGCATGGACTCGACTGATATTACTGGGATTTCCTTGAAAAAGATTGTGGGCCGAAAATCGGTGGTCACTGTACATTTCTCTTCTGTTTCCTATTTATATTTGTATTTTACCTCCTCAATTTAGCATTATGGACAGGGAAAGGCCTAATCTAAAATCTGCACAAAAATATTTTGCCTTAAAATTCAAACCGTGATCGTAGCATGCATGGACTCGACTCATATGACTGGGATTTCCATGAAAAAGATTGTGGGCCGAAAATCGGTGATCACCGTACATTTGGTTCTGTTTCCTATTTCTATTTCTATTTTACCTCCTCAATTTAGCATTATGGACAGGGAAAGACCTCATCTAAGATCTGCAAAAAAATATTTTGCCTTCAAATTCATGCCGTGATCGTAGCATGCATGGACTCGACTACTATGACTGGGATTTCCATGAAAAAGATTGTGGGCCGAAAATGGGTGATCACTGTACATTTCTCTTCTGTTTCCTATTTATATTTCTATTTTACCTCCTCAATTTAGCATTATGGACAGGGAAAGCCCTAATCTAAAATCTGCACAAAAATATTTTGCCTTCAAATTCATACCGTGATCGTAGCATGCATGAACTCGACTCATATGACTGGGATTTCCATGAAAAAGATTGTAGGCCGAAAATGGGTGATCATTGTATATTTCTCTTCTGTTTCCTATTTATATTTCTATTATACCTCCTCAATTTAGCATTATGGCCAGGGAAAGACCTAATATAAGATCTGCACGAAAATATTTTGCCTTCAAATTCATACCGTGATCGTAGCATGCATGAACTCGACTCATATGCCTGGGATTTCCATGAAAAAGATTGTGGACCGAAAATGGGTTGTCACTGTACATTTCTCTTCTGTTTCCTATTTATATATCTATTTTACCTCCTCAATTTAGCATTATGGACAGGGAAAGACCTAATCTAAGATCTGCACAAAAATATTTTGCCTTCAAATTCATACCGTGATCGTAGCATGCATGGACTCGACTCATATGACTGGGATTTCCATGAAAAAGATTGTGGCCCAAAAATGGGTGATCACTGTACATTTCTCTTCTGTTTCCTATTTATATTTCTTTTTTACCTCCTCAATTTAGCATTATGGACAGGGAAAGACCTAATCTCTGATCTGCACAAAAATATTTTGCCTTCAAATTCATACCGTGACCGTAGCATGCATGGACTCGACTCATATGACTGGGATTTCCATGAAAAAGATTGTGGGCCGAAAATGGGTGATCACTCTACATTTCTCTTCTGTTTCCTATTTATATTTATATTTTACCTCGTCAATTTAGCATTATGGCCAGGGAAAGACCTAATCTAAGATCTGCAAAAAAATATTTTGCCTTCAAATTCATACCGTGATCGTAGCATGCATGGACTCGACTGATATTACTGGGATTTCCTTGAAAAAGATTGTGGGCCGAAAATCGGTGATCACTGTACATTTCTCTTCTCTTTCCTATTTATATTTCTATTTTACCTCCTCAATTTAGCATTATGGACAGGGAAAGGCCTAATCTAAAATCTGCACAAAAATATTTTGCCTTAAAATTCATACCGTGATCGTAGCATGCATGGACTCGACTCATATGACTGGGATTTCCATGAAAAAGATTGTGGGCCAAAAATCGGTGATCACCGTACATTTGGTTCTGTTTCCTATTTCTATTTCTATTTTACCTCCTCAATTTAGCATTATGGACAGGGAAAGACCTCATCTAAGATCTGCAAAAAAATATTTTGCCTTCAAATTCATGCCGTGATCGTAGCATGCATGGACTCGACTACTATGACTGGGATTTCCATGAAAAAGATTGTGGGCCGAAAATGGGTGATCACTGTACATTTCTCTTCTGTTTCCTATTTATATTTCTATTTTACCTCCTCAATTTAGCATTATGGACAGGGAAAGACCTAATCTAAAATCTGCACAAAAATATTTTGCCTTCAAATTCATACCATGATCGTAGCATGCATGAACTCGACTCATATGACTGGGATTTCCATGAAAAAGATTGTAGGCCGAAAATGGGTGATCATTGTATATTTCTCTTCTGTTTCCTATTTATATTTCTATTATACCTCCTCAATTTAGCATTATGGCCAGGGAAAGACCTAATATAAGATCTGCACGAAAATATTTTGCCTTCAAATTCATACCGTGATCGTAGCAGGCATGAACTCGACTCATATGCCTGGGATTTCCATGAAAAAGATTGTGGACCGAAAATGGGTGGTCACTGCACATTTCTCTTCTGTTTCCTATTTATATTTCTATTTTACCTCCTCAATTTAGCATTATGGACAGGGAAAGACCTAATCTAAGATCTGCACAAAAATATTTTGCCTTCAAATTCATACCGTGATCGTAGCATGCATGGACTCGACTCATATGACTGGGATTTCCATGAAAAAGATTGTGGCCCAAAAATGGGTGATCACTGTACATTTCTCTTCTGTTTCCTATTTATATTTCTTTTTTACCTCCTCAATTTAGCATTATGGACAGGGAAAGACCTAATCTCTGATCTGCACAAAAATATTTTGCCTTCAAATTCATACCGTGACCGTAGCATGCATGGACTCGACTCATATGACTGGGATTTCCATGAAAAAGATTGTGGGCCGAAAATGGGTGATCACTCTACATTTCTCTTCTGTTTCCTATTTATATTTATATTTTACCTCGTCAATTTAGCATTATGGCCAGGGAAAGACCTAATCTAAGATCTGCAAAAAAATATTTTGCCTTCAAATTCATACCGTGATCGTAGCATGCATGGACTCGACTGATATTACTGGGATTTCCTTGAAAAAGATTGTGGGCCGAAAATCGGTGATCACTGTACATTTCTCTTCTGTTTCCTATTTATATTTGTATTTTACCTCCTCAATTTAGCATTATGGACAGGGAAAGGCCTAATCTAAAATCTGCACAAAAATATTTTGCCTTAAAATTCATACCGTGATCGTAGCATGCATGGACTCGACTCATATGACTGGGATTTCCATGAAAAAGATTGTGGGCCGAAAATCGGTGATCACCGTACATTTGGTTCTGTTTCCTATTTCTATTTCTATTTTACCTCCTCAATTTAGCATTATGGACAGGGAAAGACCTCATCTAAGATCTGCAAAAAAATATTTTGCCTTCAAATTCATGCCGTGATCGTAGCATGCATGGACTCGACTACTATGACTGGGATTTCCATGAAAAAGATTGTGGGCCGAAAATGGGTGATCACTGTACATTTCTCTTCTGTTTCCTATTTATATTTCTATTTTACCTCCTCAATTTAGCATTATGGACAGGGAAAGACCTAATGTAAAATCTGCACAAAAATATTTTGCCTTCAAATTCATACCGTGATCGTAGCATGCATGAACTCGACTCATATGACTGGGATTTCCATGAAAAAGATTGTAGGCCGAAAATGGGTGATCACTGTATATTTCTCTTCTGTTTCCTATTTATATTTCTATTATACCTCCTCAATTTAGCATTATGGCCAGGGAAAGACCTAATATAAGATCTGCACGAAAATATTTTGCCTTCAAATTCATACCGTGATCGTAGCATGCATGAACTCGACTCATATGCCTGGGATTTCCATGAAAAAGATTGTGGACCGAAAATGGGTGGTCACTGTACATTTCTCTTCTGTTTCCTATTTATATTTCTATTTTACCTCCTCAATTTAGCATTATGGACAGGGAAAGACCTAATCTAAGATCTGCACAAAAATATTTTGCCTTCAAATTCATACCGTGATCGTAGCATGCATGGACTCGACTCATATGACTGGGATTTCCATGAAAAAGATTGTGGCCCAAAAATGGGTGATCACTGTACATTTCTCTACTGTTTCCTATTTATATTTCTTTTTTACCTCCTCAATTTAGCATTATGGACAGGGAAAGACCTAATCTCTGATCTGCACAAAAATATTTTGCCTTCAAATTCATACCGTGACCGTAGCATGCATGGACTCGACTCATATGACTGGGATTTCCATGAAAAAGATTGTGGGCCGAAAATGGGTGATCACTCTACATTTCTCTTCTGTTTCCTATTTATATTTCTATTTTACCTCCGCAATTTAGCATTATGGACAGGGAAAGACCTAATCTAAAATCTGCACAAAAATATTTTGCCTTCAAATTCATACCGTGATCGTAGCATGCATGGACTCGACTCATATGACTGGGATTTCCATGAAAAAGATTGTGGGCCGAAAATGGGTGATCACTCTACATTTCTCTTCTGTTTCCTATTTATATTTCTATTTTACCTCGTCAATTTAGCATTATGGCCAGGGAAAGACCTAATCTAAGATCTGCAAAAAAATATTTTGCCTTCAAATTCATACCGTGATCGTAGCATGCATGGACTCGACTCATATGACTGGGATTTCCATGAAAAAGTTTGTGGGCCGAAAATCATTGATCACTGTACATTTCTCTTCTGTTACCTATTTATATTTATATTTTACCTCCTCAATTTAGCATTATGGACAGGGAAAGGCCTAATCTAATATCTGCACAAAAATATTTTGCCTTAAAATTCATACCGTGATCGTAGCATGCATGGACTCGACTCATATGACTGGGATTTCCATGAAAAAGATTGTGGGCCGAAAATCGGTGATCACCGTACATTTGCTTCTGTTTCCTATTTATATTTCTATTTTACCTCCTCAATTTAGCATAATGGACAGGGAAAGACCTAATCTAAGATCTGCACAAAAATATTTTGCCTTCAAATTCATACCGCGATCGTAGCATGCATGGACTCGACTCATATGACTGGGATATCCATGAAAAAATTTCTGGGCCGAAAATGGGTGATCACTGTACATTTCCCTTCTGTTTCCTATTTCTATTTCTATTTTACCTCCTCAATTTAGCATTATGGCCAGGGAAAGACCTAATCTAAGATCTGCAAAAAAATATTTTGCCTTCAAATTCAGGCCGTGATCGTAGCATGCATGGACTCGACTCATATGACTGGGATTTCCATGAAAAAGATTGTGGGCCGAAAATGGGTGATCACTGTACATTTCTCTTCTGTTTCCTATTCATATTTCTATTTTACCTCCTCAATTTAGCATTATGGACAGGGAAAGACCTAATCTAAAATCTGCACAAAAATATTTTGCCTTCAAATTCATACCGTGATCGTAGCATGCATGAACTCGACTCATATGACTGGGATTTCCATGAAAAAGATTGTAGGCCGAAAATGGGTGATCACTGTATATTTCTCTTCTGTTTCCTATTTATATTTCTATTATACCTCCTCAATTTAGCATTATGGCCAGGGAAAGACCTAATATAAGCTCTGCACGAAAATATTTTGCCTTCAAATTCATACCGTGATCGTAGCATACATGGACTCGACTCATATGACTGGGATTTCCCTGAAAAAGATTGTGGGCCGAAAATGGGTGATCACTGTACATTTCTCTCCTGTTTCCTATTTATATTTCTATTTTACCTCCTCAATTTAGCATTATGGAAAAGGGAAAGACCTAATCTAAAATCTGCACAAAAATATTTTGCCTTCAAATTCATACCGTGATCGTAGCATGCATGAACTCGACTCATATGACTGGGATTTCCATGAAAAAGATTGTGGACCGAAAATGGGTGGTCACTGTACATTTCTCTTCTGTTTCCTATTTATATTTCTATTTTACCTCCTCAATTTAGCATTATGGACAGGGAAAGACCTAATCTAAAATCTGCACAAAAATATTTTGCCTTCAAATTCATACCGTGATCGTAGCATGCATGAACTCGACTCATATGACTGGGATTTCCATGAAAAAGATTGTAGGCCGAAAATGTGTGATCACTGTATATTTCTCTTCTGTTTCCTATTTATATTTCTATTATACCTCCTCAATTTAGCATTATGGCCAGGGAAAGACCTAATATAAGATCTGCACGAAAATATTTTGCCTTCAAATTCATACCGTGATCGTAGCATGCATGAACTCGACTCATATGCCTGGGATTTCCATGAAAAAGATTGTGGACCGAAAATGGGTGGTCACTGTACATTTCTCTTCTGTTTCCTATTTATATTTCTATTTTACCTCCTCAATTTAGCATTATGGACAGGGAAAGACCTAATCTAAGATCTGCACAAAAATATTTTGCCTTCAAATTCATACCGTGATCGTAGCATGCATGGACTCGACTCATATGACTGGGATTTCCATGAAAAAGATTGTGGCCCAAAAATGGGTGATCACTGTACATTTCTCTTCTGTTTCCTATTTATATTTCTTTTTTACCTCCTCAATTTAGCATTATGGACAGGGAAAGACCTAATCTCTGATCTGCACAAAAATATTTTGCCTTCAAATTCATACCGTGACCGTAGCATGCATGGACTCGACTCATATGACTGGGATTTCCATGAAAAAGATTGTGGGCCGAAAATGGGTGATCACTCTACATTTCTCTTCTGTTTCCTATTTATATTTCTATTTTACCTCCGCAATTTAGCATTATGGACAGGGAAAGACCTAATCTAAAATCTGCACAAAAATATTTTGCCTTCAAATTCATACCGTGATCGTAGCATGCATGGACTCGACTCATATGACTGGGATTTCCATGAAAAAGATTGTGGGCCGAAAATGGGTGATCACTCTACATTTCTCTTCTGTTTCCTATTTATATTTCTATTTTACCTCGTCAATTTAGCATTATGGCCAGGGAAAGACCTAATCTAAGATCTGCAAAAAAATATTTTGCCTTCAAATTCATACCGTGATCGTAGCATGCATGGACTCGACTCATATGACTGGGATTTCCATGAAAAAGTTTGTGGGCCGAAAATGGGTGATCACTGTACAATTCTCTTCTGTTTCCTATTTATATTTCTATTTTACCTCCTCAATTTAGCATTATGGACAGGGAAAGGCCTAATCTAAAATCTGCACAAAAATATTTTTCCTTCAAATTCATACCGTGATCGTAGCATGCATGGACTCGACTGATATTACTGGGATTTCCTTGAAAAAGATTGTGGGCCGAAAATCGGTGATCACTGTACATTTCTCTTCTGTTACCTATTTATATTTATATTTTACCTCCTCAATTTAGCATTATGGACAGGGAAAGGCCTAATCTAATATCTGCACAAAAATATTTTGCCTTAAAATTCATACCGTGATCGTAGCATGCATGGACTCGACTCATATGACTGGGATTTCCATGAAAAAGATTGTGGGCCGAAAATCGGTGATCACCGTACATTTGCTTCTGTTTCCTATTTATATTTCTATTTTACCTCCTCAATTTAGCATAATGGACAGGGAAAGACCTAATCTAAGTTCTGCACAAAAATATTTTGCCTTCAAATTCATACCGCGATCGTAGCATGCATGGACTCGACTCATATGACTGGGATATCCATGAAAAAATTTCTGGGCCGAAAATGGGTGATCACTGTACATTTCCCTTCTGTTTCCTATTTCTATTTCTATTTTACCTCCTCAATTTAGCATTATGGCCAGGGAAAGACCTAATCTAAGATCTGCAAAAAAATATTTTGCCTTCAAATTCAGGCCGTGATCGTAGCATGCATGGACTCGACTCATATGACTGGGATTTCCATGAAAAGATTGTGGGCCGAAAATGGGTGATCACTGTACATTTCTCTTCTGTTTCCTATTCATATTTCTATTTTACCTCCTCAATTTAGCATTATGGACAGGGAAAGACCTAATCTAAAATCTGCACAAAAATATTTTGCCTTCAAATTCATACCGTGATCGTAGCATGCATGAACTCGACTCATATGACTGGGATTTCCATGAAAAAGATTGTAGGCCGAAAATGGGTGATCACTGTATATTTCTCTTCTGTTTCCTATTTATATTTCTATTATACCTACTCAATTTAGCATTATGGCCAGGGAAAGACCTAATATAAGCTCTGCACGAAAATATTTTGCCTTGAAATTCATACCGTGATCGTAGCATACATGGACTCGACTCATATGACTGGGATTTCCCTGAAAAAGATTGTGGGCAGAAAATGGGTGATCACTGTACATTTCTCTCCTGTTTCCTATCTATATTTCTATTTTACCTCCTCAATTTAGCATTATGGAAAAGGGAAAGACCTAATATAAAATCTGCACAAAAATATTTTGCCTTCAAATTCATACCGTGATCGTAGCATGCATGAACTCGACTCATATGACTGGGATTTCCATGAAAAAGATTGTGGACCGAAAATGGGTGGTCACTGTACATTTCTCTTCTGTTTCCTATTTATATTTCTATTTTACCTCCTCAATTTAGCATTATGGACAGGGAAAGACCTAATCTAAAATCTGCACAAAAATATTTTGCCTTCAAATTCATACCGTGATCGTAGCATGCATGAACTCGACTCATATGACTGGGATTTCCATGAAAAAGATTGTAGGCCGAAAATGTGTGATCACTGTATATTTCTCTTCTGTTTCCTATTTATATTTCTATTATACCTCCTCAATTTAGCATTATGGCCAGGGAAAGACCTAATATAAGATCTGCACGAAAATATTTTGCCTTCAAATTCATACCGTGATCGTAGCATGCATGAACTCGACTCATATGCCTGGGATTTCCATGAAAAAGATTGTGGACCGAAAATGGGTGGTCACTGTACATTTCTCTTCTGTTTCCTATTTATATTTCTATTTTACCTCCTCAATTTAGCATTATGGACAGGGAAAGACCTAATCTAAGATCTGCACAAAAATATTTTGCCTTCAAATTCATAGCGTGATCGTAGCATGCATGGACTCGACTCATATGACTGGGATTTCCATGAAAAAGATTGTGGCCCAAAAATGGGTGATCACTGTACATTTCTCTTCTGTTTCCTATTTATATTTCTTTTTTACCTCCTCAATTTAGCATTATGGACAGGGAAAGACCTAATCTCTGATCTGCACAAAAATATTTTGCCTTCAAATTCATACCGTGACCGTAGCATGCATGGACTCGACTCATATGACTGGGATTTCCATGAAAAAGATTGTGGGCCGAAAATGGGTGATCACTCTACATTTCTCTTCTGTTTCCTATTTATATTTATATTTTACCTCCGCAATTTAGCATTATGGACAGGGAAAGACCTAATCTAAAATCTGCACAAAAATATTTTGCCTTCAAATTCATACCGTGATTGTAGCATGCATGGACTCGACTCATATGACTGGGATTTCCATGAAAAAGATTGTGGGCCGAAAATGGGTGATCACTCTACATTTCTCTTCTGTTTCCTATTTATATTTCTATTTTACCTCGTCAATTTAGCATTATGGCCAGGGAAAGACCTAATCTAAAATCTGCACAAAAATATTTTTCCTTCAAATTCATACCGTGATCGTAGCATGCATGGACTCGACTCATATGACTGGGATTTCCATGAAAAAGATTGTGGGCCGAAAATGGGTGATCACTCTACATTTCTGTTCTGTTTCCTATTTATATTTATATTTTACCTCCGCAATTTAGCATTATGGACAGGGAAAGACCTAATCTAAAATCTGCACAAAAATATTTTGCCTTCAAATTCATACCGTGATCGTAGCATGCATGGACTCGACTCATATGACTGGGATTTCCATGAAAAAGTTTGTGGGCCGAAAATGGGTGATCACTGTACATTTCTCTTCTGTTTCCTATTTATATTTCTATTTTACCTCCTCAATTTAGCATTATGGACAGGGAAAGGCCTAATCTAAAATCTGCACAAAAATATTTTTCCTTCAAATTCATACCGTGATCGTAGCATGCATGGACTCGACTGATATTACTGGGATTTCCTTGAAAAAGATTGTGGGCCGAAAATCGGTGATCACTGTACATTTCTCTTCTGTTACCTATTTATATTTATATTTTACCTCCTCAATTTAGCATTATGGACAGGGAAAGGCCTAATCTAATATCTGCACAAAAATATTTTGCCTTAAAATTCATACCGTGATCGTAGCATGCATGGACTCGACTCATATGACTGGGATTTCCATGAAAAAGATTGTGGGCCGAAAATCGGTGATCACCGTACATTTGCTTCTGTTTCCTATTTATATTTCTATTTTACCTCCTCAATTTAGCATAATGGACAGGGAAAGACCTAATCTAAGTTCTGCACAAAAATATTTTGCCTTCAAATTCATACCGCGATCGTAGCATGCATGGACTCGACTCATATGACTGGGATATCCATGAAAAAATTTCTGGGCCGAAAATGGGTGATCACTGTACATTTCCCTTCTGTTTCCTATTTCTATTTCTATTTTACCTCCTCAATTTAGCATTATGGCCAGGGAAAGACCTAATCTAAGATCTGCAAAAAAATATTTTGCCTTCAAATTCAGGCCGTGATCGTAGCATGCATGGACTCGACTCATATGACTGGGATTTCCATGAAAAAGATTGTGGGCCGAAAATGGGTGATCACTGTACATTTCTCTTCTGTTTCCTATTCATATTTCTATTTTACCTCCTCAATTTAGCATTATGGACAGAGAAAGACCTAATCTAAAATCTGCACAAAAATATTTTGCCTTCAAATTCATACCGTGATCGTAGCATGCATGAACTCGACTCATATGACTGGGATTTCCATGAAAAAGATTGTAGGCCGAAAATGGGTGATCACTGTATATTTCTCTTCTGTTTCCTATTTATATTTCTATTATACCTACTCAATTTAGCATTATGGCCAGGGAAAGACCTAATATAAGCTCTGCACGAAAATATTTTGCCTTGAAATTCATACCGTGATCGTAGCATACATGGACTCGACTCATATGACTGGGATTTCCATGAAAAAGATTGTGGGCCGAAAATGGGTGATCACTGTACATTTCTCTCCTGTTTCCTATTTATATTTCTATTTTACCTCCTCAATTTAGCATTATGGAAAAGGGAAAGACCTAATCTAAAATCTGCACAAAAATATTTTGCCTTCAAATTCATACCGTGATCGTAGCATGCATGAACTCGACTCATATGACTGGGATTTCCATGAAAAAGATTGTGGACCGAAAATGGGTGGTCACTGTACATTTCTCTTCTGTTTCCTATTTATATTTCTATTTTACCTCCTCAATTTAGCATTATGGACAGGGAAAGACCTAATCTAAGATCTGCACAAAAATATTTTGCCTTCAAATTCATACCGTGATCGTAGCATGTATGGACTCGACTCATATGACTGGGATTTCCATGAAAAAGATTGTGGCCCAAAAATGGGTGATCACTGTACATTTCTCTTCTGTTTTCTATTTATATTTCTATTTTACCTCCTCAATTTAGCATTATGGACAGGGAAAGACCTAATCTAAGATCTGCACAAAAATATTTTACCTTCAAATTCATACCGTGATCGTAGCATGCATGGACTTGACTCATATGACTTGTATTTCCATGAAAAAGATTGTGGGCAGAAAATGGGTGATCACTGTACATTTCTCTTCTGTTTCCTATTTATATTTCCATTTTACCTCCTCAATTTAGCATTAGGGACAGGGAAAGACCTAATCTAAGCTATGCACAAAAATATTTTGCCTTCAAAATCAGACCGTGATCGTAGCATACATGGACTCAACTCATATGACTGGGATTTCCATGAAAAAGATAATGGGCAGAAAATGGGTGATCACTGTACATTTCTCTTCTGTTTCCTATTTATATTTCTATTTTACCTCCTCAATTTAGCATTATGGACAGGGAAAGACCTAATCTAAGCTCTGCACAAAAATATTTTACCTTCAAATTCATGCCGTGATCGTAGCATGCATGGACTCGACTCATATGACTGGGATTTCCATGAAAAAATTTCTGGGCCGAAAATGGGTGATCACTGTACATTTCTCTTCTGTTTCCTATTTATATTTCTATTTTACCTCCTCAATTTAGCATTATGGACAGGGAAAGAACTAATCTAAAATCTACACAAAAATATTTTGCCTTCAAATTCATACCGTGATCGTAGCATGCATGAACTCGACTCATATGACTGGGATTTCCATGAAAAAGATTGTGGGCCGAAAATGGGTGGTCACTGTACATTTCTCTTCTGTTTCCTATTTATATTTATATTTTACCTCCTCAATTTAGCATTATGGACAGGGAAAGACCTAATCTAAAATCTGCACAAAAATTTTTTGCCTTCAAATTCATATCGTGATCGTAGCATGCATGAACTCGACTCATATGACTGGGATTTCCATGAAAAAGATTGTGGGCCGAAAATGGGTGATCACTGTACATTTCTCTCCTGTTTCCTATTTATATTTCTATTTTACCTCCTCAATTTAGCATTATGGACAGGGAAAGACCTAATCTAAAATCTGCACAAAGATATTTTGCCTTCAAATTCATACCGTGATCGTAGCATGCATGAACTCGACTCAAATGACTGGGATTTCCATGAAAAATTGTGGGCCGAAAATGGGTGGTCACTGTACATTTCTCTTCTGTTTCCTATTTATATTTATATTTTACCTCCTCAATTTAGCATTATGGACAGGGAAAGACCTAATCTAAGATCTGCACAAAAATATTTTGCCTTCAAATTCATACCGTGATCGTAGCATGCATGGACTCAAGTCATATGACTGGGATTTCCATGAAAAAGATTGTGGGACAAAAATGGGTGATCACTGTACATTTCTCTTCTGTTTCCGATTTATATTTCTATTTTACCTCCTCAATTTAGCATTATGGACAGGAAAAGACCTAATCTAAGCTCTGCACAAAAATATTTTACCTTCAAATTCATACCGTGATCGTAGCATGCATGGACTCGACTCATATGACTGGGATTTCCATGAAAAAGATTGTGGGCCGAAAATGTGTGATCACTGTACATTTCTCTTCTGTTTCCTATTTATATTTCTATTTTACCTCCTCAATTTAGCATTATGGACATGGAAAGACCTAATCTAAGCTCTGCACAAAAATATTTTGCCTTCAAATTCATACTGTGATCGTAGCCTGCATTGACTCGACTCATATGACTGGGATTTCCATGAAAAAGATTGTGGGCCGAAAATGGGTGATCACTGTACATTTCTCTTCTGTTTCCTATTTATATTTCTATTATACCTCCTCAATTTAGCATTTTGGCCAGGGAAAGACCTAATATAAGTTCTGCACGAAAATATTTTACCTTCAAATTCATACCGTGAACGTAGCATACATGGACTCGACTCATATGACTGGGATTTCCATGAAAAAGATTGTGGGCCGAAAATGGGTGATCACTGTACATTTCTCTCCTGTTTCCTATTTATATTTCTATTTTACCTCCTCAATTTAGCATTATGGAAAAGGGAAAGACCTAATCTAAAATCTGCACAAAAATATTTTGCCTTCAAATTCAGACCGTGATTGTCGCATGCATGGACTCAACTCATATGACTGGGATTTCCATGAAAAAGATAATGGGCAGAAAATGGGTGATCACTGTACATTTCTCTTCTGTTTCCTATTTATATTTATATTTTACCTCCTCAATTTAGCATTATGGACAGGGAAAGACCTAATCTAAGATCTGCACAAAAATATTTTGCCTTCAAATTCATACCGTGATCGTAGCATGCATGGACTCAACTCATATGACTGGGATTTCCATGAAAAAGATTGTGGGCCAAAAATGGGTGATCACTGTACATTTTTCTTCTTTTTCCTATTTATATTTCTATTTTACCTCCTCCATTTAGCATTATGGACACGGAAAGACCTAATCTAAAATCTGCACAAAAATATTTTGCCTTCAAACTCATACCGTGATCGTAGCATGCATGGACTTGACTCATATGACTTGGATTTCCATGAAAAAGATTGTGCTCAGAAAATGGGTGATCACTGTACATTTCTCTTCTGTTTCCTATTTATATTTCTATTTTACCTCCTCAATTTAGCATTAGGGACAGGGAAAGACCTAATCTAAGCTCTGCACAAAAATATTTTGCCTTCAAATTCAGATCGTGATCGTAGCATGCATGGAATCGACTCATATGACTGGGATTTCCATGAAAAAATTTCTGGGCCGAAAATAGGTGATCACTGTACATTTCTCTTCCGTTTCCTATTTCTATTTCTATTTTACCTCCTCAATTTAGCATTATGGACAGGGAAAGACCTAATCTAAATCTGCACAAAAATATTTTGCCTTCAAATTCAGACCGTGATTGTAGCATGCATGGACTCAACTCATATGACTGGGATTTCCATGAAAAAGATAATGGGCAGAAAATGGGTGATCACTGTACATTTCTCTTCTGTTTCCTATTTATATTTATATTTTACCTCCTCAATTTAGCATTATGGACAGGGAAAGACCTAATCTAAGATCTGCACAAAAATATTTTGCCTTCAAATTCATACCGTGATCGTAGCATGCATGGACTCAACTCATATGACTGGGATTTCCATGAAAAAGATTGTGGGCCAAAAATGGGTGATCACTGTACATTTTTCTTCTTTTTCCTATTTATATTTCTATTTTACCTCCTCCATTTAGCATTATGGACAGGGAAAGACCTAATCTAAAATCTGCACAAAAATATTTTGCCTTCAAACTCATACCGTGATCGTAGCATGCATGGACTTGACTCATATGACTTGGATTTCCATGAAAAAGATTGTGCTCAGAAAATGGGTGATCACTGTACATTTCTCTTCTGTTTCCTATTTATATTTCTATTTTACCTCCTCAATTTAGCATTAGGGACAGGGAAAGACCTAATCTAAGCTCTGCACAAAAATATTTTGCCTTCAAATTCAGATCGTGATCGTAGCATGCATGGACTCGACTCATATGACTGGGATTTCCATGAAAAAATTTCTGGGCCGAAAATAGGTGATCACTGTACATTTCTCTTCCGTTTCCTATTTCTATTTCTATTTTACCTCCTCAATTTAGCATTATGGACAGGGAAAGACCTAATCTAAAATCTGCACAAAAATATTTTGCCTTCAAATTCAGACCGTGATTGTAGCATGCATGGACTCAACTCATATGACTGGGATTTCCATGAAAAAGATAATGGGCAGAAAATGGGTGATCACTGTACATTTCTCTTCTGTTTCCTATTTATATTTATATTTTACCTCCTCAATTTAGCATTATGGACAGGGAAAGACCTAATCTAAGATCTGCACAAAAATATTTTGCCTTCAAATTCATACCGTGATCGTAGCATGCATGGACTCAACTCATATGACTGGGATTTCCATGAAAAAGATTGTGGGCCAAAAATGGGTGATCACTGTACATTTTTCTTCTTTTTCCTATTTATATTTCTATTTTACCTCCTCCATTTAGCATTATGGACAGGGAAAGACCTAATCTAAAATCTGCACAAAAATATTTTGGCTTCAAACTCATACCGTGATCGTAGCATGCATGGACTTGACTCATATGACTTGGATTTCCATGAAAAAGATTGTGCTCAGAAAATGGGTGATCACTGTACATTTCTCTTCTGTTTCCTATTTATATTTCTATTTTACCTCCTCAATTTAGCATTAGGGACAGGGAAAGACCTAATCTAAGCTCTGCACAAAAATATTTTGCCTTCAAATTCAGATCGTGATCGTAGCATGCATGGACTCGACTCATATGACTGGGATTTCCATGAAAAAATTTCTGGGCCGAAAATAGGTGATCACTGTACATTTCTCTTCCGTTTCCTATTTCTATTTCTATTTTACCTCCTCAATTTAGCATTATGGACAGGGAAAGACCTAATCTAAAATCTGCACAAAAATATTTTGCCTTCAAATTCATACCGTGATCGTAGCATGCATGGACTCAACTCATATGACTGGGATTTCCATGAAAAAGATAATGGGCAGAAAATGGGTGGTCACTGTACATTTCTCTCCTGTTTCCTATTTATATTTATATTTTACCTCCTCAATTTAGCATTATGGACAGGGAAAGACCTAATCTAAGATCTGCACAAAAATATTTTGTCTTCAAATTCATACCGTGATCGTAGCATGCATGGACTCGACTCATATGACTGGGATTTCCATGAAAAAATTTCTGGGCCGAAAATGGGTGATCACTGTACATTTCTCTTCTGTTTCCTTTTTATATTTCTATTTTACCTCCTCAATTTAGCATTATGGACAGGGAAAGACCTAATCTAAAATCTGCACAAAAATATTTTGCCTTCAAATTCATACCGTGATCGTAGCATGCATGAACTCGACTCATATGACTGGGATTTCCATGAAAACGATTGTGTGCCGAAAATGGGTGATCACTGTACATTTCTCTTCTGTTTCCTACCTATATTTCTCTTTTACCTCCTCAATTTAGCATTATGAACAGGGAAAGACCTAATCTAAGATCTGCACAAAAATATTTTTCCTTCAAATTCATAGCGTGATCGTAGCATGCATGGACTCGACTCATATGACTGGGATTTCCATGAAAAAGATTGTGGGCAGAAAATGGGTGATCACTGTACATTTCTCTTCTGTTTCCTATTTATATTTCTAATTTACCTCCTCAATTTAGCATTATGGGCAGGGAAAGACCAAATCTAAGATCTGCACAAAAATATTTTGCTTTCAATTTCATACCGTGATCTTAGGATGCATGTATTCGACTCATATGACTGGGATTTCCATGAAAAAGATTGTGGACCGAAAATGGGTCGTCACTGTACATTTCTCTTCTGTTTCCTATTTATATTTATATTTTACCTCCTCAATTTAGCATTATGGACAGGGAAAGACCAAATCTAAGATCTGCACAAAAATATTTTGCCTTCAAATTCATACCGTGATCGTAGCATGCATGGACTCGACTCATATGACTGGGATTTCCATGAAAAAGATTGCGGCCCAAAAATGGGTGATCACTGTACATTTCTCTTCTGTTTCCTATTTATATTTCTGTTTTACCTCCTCAATTTAGCATTATGGACAGGGAAAGACCTAATCTAAAATCTGCACAAAAAAATTTTGCCTTCAAATTCATACCGTGACCGTAGCATGCATGAACTCCACTCAAATGACTGGGATTTCCATGTAAAAGATTGTGGGCCGAAAATGGGTGGTCACTGTACATTTCTCTTCTGTTTCCTATTTCTATTTCTATTTTACCTCCTCAATTTAGCATTATGGCCAGGGAAAGACCTAATCTAGTATCTGCACAAAAATATTTTGCCTTCAAATTCATACCGTGATCGTAGCAAGCATGGACTCGCTCATATGACTGGGATTTCGATGAAAAAGATTGTGGGCCGAAAATGGGTGATCACTGTACATTTCTCTTCTGTTTCCTATTTATATTTATATTTTACCTCCTCAATTTAGCATTATGGACAGGGAAAGACCTAATCTAAAATCTGCACAAAAATATTTTGCCTTCAAATTCATACCGTGATCGTAGCATGCATGAACTCGACTCATATGACTGGGATTTCCATGAAAACGATTGTGTGCCGAAAATGGGTGATCACTGTACATTTCTCTTCTGTTTCCTACCTATATTTCTCTTTTACTTCCTCAATTTAGCATTATGAACAGGGAAAGACCTAATCTAAGATCTGCACAAAAATATTTTTCCTTCAAATTCATAGCGTGATCGTAGCATGCATGGACTCGACTCATATGACTGGGATTTCCATGAAAAAGATTGTGGGCAGAAAATGGGTGATCACTGTACATTTCTCTTCTGTTTCCTATTTATATTTCTAATTTACCTCCTCAATTTAGCATTATGGGCAGGGAAAGACCAAATCTAAGATCTGCACAAAAATATTTTGCTTTCAATTTCATACCGTGATCTTAGGATGCATGTATTCGACTCATATGACTGGGATTTCCATGAAAAAGATTGTGGACCGAAAATGGGTCGTCACTGTACATTTCTCTTCTGTTTCCTATTTATATTTATATTTTACCTCCTCAATTTAGCATTATGGACAGGGAAAGACCTAATCTAAGATCTGCACAAAAATATTTTGCCTTCAAATTCATACCGTGATCGTAGCATGCATGGACTCGACTCATATGACTGGGATTTCCATGAAAAAGATTGCGGCCCAAAAATGGGTGATCACTGTACATTTCTCTTCTGTTTCCTATTTATATTTCTGTTTTACCTCCTCAATTTAGCATTATGGACAGGGAAAGACCTAATCTAAAATCTGCACAAAAAAATTTTGCCTTCAAATTCATACCGTGACCGTAGCATGCATGAACTCGACTCAAATGACTGGGATTTCCATGTAAAAGATTGTGGGCCGAAAATGGGTGGTCACTGTACATTTCTCTTCTGTTTCCTATTTCTATTTCTATTTTACCTCCTCAATTTAGCATTATGGCCAGGGAAAGACCTAATCTAGTATCTGCACAAAAATATTTTGCCTTCAAATTCATACCGTGATCGTAGCAAGCATGGACTCGCTCATATGACTGGGATTTCGATGAAAAAGATTGTGGGCCGAAAATGGGTGATCACTGTACATTTCTCTTCTGTTTCCTATTTATATTTATATTTTACCTCCTCAATTTAGCATTATGGACAGGGAAAGACCTAATCTAAAATCTGCACAAAAATATTTTGCCTTCAAATTCATACCGTGATCGTAGCATGCATGAACTCGACTCATATGACTGGGATTTCCATGAAAAAGATTCTAGGGCGAAAATGGGTGATCACTGTATATTTCTCTTCTGTTTCCTATTTATATTCATATTTTACCTCCTCAATTTAGCATTATGGACAGGGAAAGACCTAATCTAAGCTCTGCACGAAAATATTTTGCCTTCAAATTCATACCGTGATCGTAGCATGCATGGACTCGACTCATATGACTGGGATTTCCATGAAAAAATTTCTGGGCCGAAAATGGGTGATCACTGTACATTTCTCTTCTGTTTCCTATTTATATTTCTATTTTACCTCCTCAATTTAGCATTATGGACAGGGAAAGAACTAATCTAAAATCTACACAAAAATATTTTGCCTTCAAATTCATACCGTGATCGTAGCATGCATGAACTCGACTCATATGACTGGGATTTCCATGAAAAAGATTGTGGGCCGAAAATGGGTGGTCACTGTACATTTCTCTTCTGTTTCCTATTTATATTTCTATTTTACCTCCTCAATTTAGCATTATGGACAGGGAAAGACCTAATCTAAGATCTGCACTTAAATATTTTGCCTTCAAATTCATACCCTGATCGTAGCATGCATGGACTCGACTCATATGACTGGGATTTCCATGAAAAAGATTGTGGGCCAAAAATGGGTGATCACTGTACATTTCTCTTCTGTTTCCTATTTATATTTCTATTTTACCTCTTCCATTTAGCATTATGGACAGGGAAAGACCTAATCGAAAATCTGCACAAAAATATTTTGCCTTCAAATTCATACCGTGATCGTAGCATGCATGGACTCAACTCATATGACTGGGATTTCCATGAAAAAGATTGTAGGCCGAAAATGGGTGATCACTGTATATTTCTCTTCTGTTTCCTATTTATATTCATATTTTACCTCCTCAATTTAGCATTATGGACAGGGAAAGACCTAATCTAAGCTCTGCACGAAAATATTTTGCCTTCAAATTCATACCGTGATCGTAGCATGCATGGACTCGACTCATATGACTGGGAGTTCCATGAAAAAGATTGTGGCCCAAAAATGGGTGATCACTGTACATTTCTCTTCTGTTTCCTATTTATATTTCTATTTTACCTCCTCAATTTAGCATTATGGACAGAGAAAGACCTAATCTAAAATCTGCACAAAAATATTTTGCCTTCAAATTTATACCGTGATCGTAATATGCATGAACTCGACTCAAATGACTGGGATTTCCATGAAAAAGATTGTGGGCAGAAAATGTGTAATCACTGTACATTTCTCTTCTGTTTCGTATTTATATTTATATTTTAGCTCATCAATTTAGCGTTATGGCCAGGAAAATTATGGAGAGCGAAAGATCTAATCTAAGTTATGCACAAAAATATTTTGACTTCAAATTCATACCGTGATCGTAGCATGCATGGACTTGACTCATATGACTGGGATTTCCATGAAAAAGATTGTGGGCCAAAAATGGGTGATCACTGTACATTTCTCTTCTCTTTCTTATTTATATTTCTATTTTACCTCCTCAATTTAGTACTATGGACAGGGAAAGACCTAATCAAGATCTGTACAAAAATATTTTGCCTTCAAATTTATGCCGTGATCGTAGCATGCATGGACTCGACTCATATGACTGGAATTCCATGAAAACATTGTGGGCCGAAAATGGGTGATCACTGTACATTTCTCTTCTGTTTCCTATTTATATTTATATTTTACCTCCTCAATTTAGCATTATGGACAGGGAAAGACCTAATCTAAGCTCTGCACAAAAATATTTTGCCTTCAAATTCATACCGTGATCGTAGCATGCATTGACTTGACTCATATGACTGGGATTTCCATGAAAAAGATTGTGGGCCGAAAATGTGTGATCACTGTACATTTCTCTTCTGTTTCCTATTTATATTTATATTTTACCTCCTCAATTTAGCATTATGGACAGGGAAAGATCTAATCTAAAATCTGCACAAAAATATTTTGCCTTCAAATTCATACCGTGATCGTAGCATGCATGAACTCGACTCATATGACTGGGATTTCCACGAAAAAGATTGTGGGCCGAAAATGCGTGGTCACTTTACATTTCTCCTCTGTTTCCTATTTATATTTATATTTTACCTCTTCAATTTAGCATTATGGCCAGGGAAAAACCTAATCTAAGATCTGCATAAAAATATTTTGCCTTCAAATTCATACCGTGATCGTAGCATGCATTGACTCGACTCATATGACTGCGATTTCCATGAAAAAGATTGTGGGCCGAAAATGTGTGATCACTGTACATTTCTGTTCTGTTTCCTATTTATATTTATATTTTACCTCCTCAATTTAGCATTATGGACAGGGAAAGACCTAATCTAAAATCTGCACAAAAATATTTTGCCTTCAAATTGATACCGTGATCGTAGCATGCATGAACTCGACTCATATGACTGGGATTTCCATGAAAAAGATTGTGGGCCGAAAGTGGGTGGTCACTGTACATTTCTCTTCTGTTTCCTATTTATATTTATATTTTACCTCTTCAATTTAGCATTATGGCCAGGGAAAGACCTAATCTAAAATCTGCACAAAAATATTTTGCCTTCAAATTCATACCGTGATCGTAGCATGCATGGACTCGAATCATATGACTGGGATTTCCATGAAAAAGATTGTGGGCCGAAAATGGGTGATCACTGTACATTTCTTTTCTGTTTCCGATTTATATTTATATTTTACCTCCTCAATTTAGCATTATGGACAGGGAAAGACCTAATCTAAGCTCTGCACGAAAATATTTTGCCTTCAAATTCATACCGTGATCGTAGCAGGCATTGACTCGACTCATATGACTGCGATTTCCATGAAAAAGATTGTGGGCCGAAAATGTATGATCACTGTACATTTCTGTTCTGTTTCCTATTTATATTTATATTTTACCTCCTCAATTTAGCATTATGGACAGGGAAAGACCTAATCTAAAATCTGCACAAAAATATTTTGCCTTCAAATTCATACCGTGATCGTAGCATGCATGAACTCGACTCATATGACTGGGATTTCCATGAAAAAGATTGTGGGCCGAAAGTGGGTGGTCACTGTACATTTCTCTTCTGTTTCCTATTTATATTTATATTTTACCTCTTCAATTTAGCATTATGGCCAGGGAAAGACCTAATCTAAAATCTGCACAAAAATATTTTGCCTTCAAATTCATACCGTGATCGTAGCATGCATGGACTCGAATCATATGACTGGGATTTCCATGAAAAAGATTGTGGGCTGAAAATGGGTGATCACTGTACATTTCTTTTCTGTTTCCGATTTATATTTATATTTTACCTCCTCAATTTAGCATTATGGACAGGGAAATACCTAATCTAAGCTCTGCACAAAAATATTTTCCCTTCAAATTCATACGTTGATCGTAGCATGCATGGACTCGACTCATATGACTGGGATTTCCATGAAAAAGATTGTTGGCCGAAAATGGGTGATCACTGTACATTTCTCTTCTGTTTCCTATTTATATTTATATTTTACCTCCTCAATTTAGTATTATGGACAGGGAAAGACCTAATGAAGGTCTGTACAAAAATATTTTCCCTTCAAATTCATACGTTGATCGTAGCATGCATGGACTCGACTCATATGACTGGGATTTCCATGAAAAAGATTGTGGGCCGAAAATGGGTGATCACTGTACATTTCTCTTCTGTTTCCTATTTATATTTCTATTTTACCTCCTAAATTTAGCATTATGGACAGGGACAGACCTAATCTAAGATCTGCACAAAAATATTTTGCCTTCAAATTCATACCCTGATCGTAGCATGCATGGACTTGACTCATATGACTGGGATTTCCATGAAAAAGATTGTGGGCCGAAAATGGGTGATCACTATACATTTCTCTTCTGTTTCCTATTTATATTTCTATTTTACCTCCTCAATTTAGTATTATGGACAGGGAAAGACCTAATTAAGATCTGTACAAAAATATTTTGCCTTCAAATTCATACCGTGATCGTAACATGCATTGACTGAACTCATATGACTGGGATTTCCATGAAAAAGATTGTGGGCAGAAAATGGGTGATCACTGTACATTTCTCTTCTGTTTCCTATTTTTATTTCTATTTTACCTCCTGAATTTAGCATTATGGACAGGGAAAGACCTAAACTAAGCTCTGCACGAAAATATTTTGCCTTCAAATACATACCGTGATCGTAGCATGCATTGACTCGACTCATATGACTGCGATTTCCATGAAAAAGATTGTGGGCAGAAAATGGGTGATCACTGTACATTTCTCTTCTGTTTCCTTTTTATATTTATATTTTAGCTCATCAATTTAGCATTATGGCCAGGGAAGATCTAATCTAAGCTCTGCACAAAAATATTTTGCCTTCAAATTCATACCGTGATTGTAGCATGCAGGGACTCGAATCATATGACTGGGATTTCCATGAAAAAGATTGTGGGCCGAAAATGGGTGATCACTGAACATTTCTCTTCTGTTTCCTATTTATATTTCTATTTTACCTCCTCAATTTAGTATTATGGACAGGGAAAGACCTAATCTAAGCTCTGCACAAAAATATTTTGCCTTCAAATTCATACCGTGATCGTAGCATGCATTGACTCGACTCATATGACTGGGATTTCCATGAAAAAGTTTGTGGGCCGAAAATGTGTGATCACTGTACATTTCTCTTCTGTTTCCTATTTATATTTCTATTTTACCTCCTCAATTTAGCATTATGGACAGGGAAAGACCTAATCTAAGATCTGCACAAAAATATTTTGCCTACAAATTCATACCGTGATCGTAGCATCCTTGGACTCGACTCATATGACTGGGATTTCCATGAAAAAGATTGTGGGCCGAAAATGGGTGGTCACTGTACATTTCTCCTCTGTTTCCTATTTATATTTCTATTTTACCTCTTCAATTTAGAATTATGGCCAGGGAAAAACCTAATCTAAGATCTGCACAAAAATATTTTGCCTTCAAATTCATACCGTGATCGTAGCATGCATGGACTCGACTCATATGACTGGGATTTCCATGAAAAAGATTGTGGGCCGAAAATGGGTGATCACTGTACATTTCTCTTCTGTTTCCTATTTATATTTATATTTTACCTCCTCAATTTAGTATTATGGACAGGGAAAGACCTAATTAAGATCTGTACAAAAATATTTTGCCTTCAAATTCCTACCGTGATCGTAGCATGCATTGACTCAACTCATATGACTGGGATTTCCATGAAAAAGATTGTGGGCAGAAAATGGGTGATCACTGTACATTTCTCTCCTGTTTCCTATTTATATTTATATTTTACCTCCTGGATTTAGCATTCTGGACAGGGAAAGACCTAATCTAAGCTCTGCACGAAAATATTTTGCCTTCAAATTCATACCGTGATCGTAGCAGGCATTGACTCGACTCATATGACTGCGATTTCCATGAAAAAGATTGTGTGCCGAAAATGGGTGATCACTGTACATTTCTCTTCTGTTTCCTATTTATATTTATATTTTACCTCCTAAATTTAGCATTATGGACAGGGACAGACCTAATCTAAGATCTGCACAAAAATATTTTGCATTCAAATTCATACCGTGATCGTAGCATGCATGGACTCGACTCATATGACTGGGATTTCCATGAAAAAGATAGTGGGCCGAAAATGGGTGATCACTGTCCATTTCTCTTCTGATTCCTATTTATATTTCTATTTTATCTCCTCAATTTAGCATTATGGACAGGGAAAGACCTAATCTAAGATCTGCACAAAAATATTTTGCCTTCAAATTCATACCGTGATCGTAGCATGAATGGACTCGACTCATATGACTGGGATTTCCATGAAAAAGATTGTGGGCCGAGAATGGGACATCACTGTACATTTCTCTTCTGTTTCCTATTTATATTTATATTTTACCTCCTCAATTTAGCATTATGGACAGGGAAAGACCTAATCTAAGATCTGCAAAAAAATATATTGCCTTCAAATTCATACCGTGATCATGGCATGTATGGACACGACTCATAAGACTGGGATTTCCATGAAAAAGATTGTGGGCAGAAAATGGGTGATCACTGTACAGTTCCCTTCTGTTTCCTATTTATATTTCTATTTTACTTCCTTCATTTAGCATTATGGACAGTGAAAGACCTAATCTAAGATCTGCACAAAAATATTTTGCCTTCAAATTCTTACCGTGATCGTAGCATGCATGGACTCGACTCATATGACTGGGATTTCCATGAAAAAGATTGTGGGCCGAAAATGGGTGATCACTGTACATTTCTCTTCTGTTTCCTATTTATATTTATATTTTACCTCCTCAATTTAGCATTATGGACAGGGAAAGACCTAATCTAAAATCTGCACAAAAATATTTTGCCATCAAACTCATACCGTGATCGTAGCATGCATGGACTTGACTCATATGACTGGGATTTCCATGAAAAAGATTGTGGGCCGAAAATGGGTGATCACTGTACATTTCTCTACTGTTTCCTATTTATATTTATATTTTACCTACTCAATTTAGCATTATGGCCAGTGAAAGACCTAATCTAAGATCTGCACAAAAATATTTTGCCCTCAAATTCATACCGTGATCGTAGCATGCATGGACTCGACTCATATGACTGGGATTTCAATGAAAAAGATTGTGGGCCGAAAATGGGTGATCACTGTACATTTCTCTTCTGTTTCCTATTTATATTTATATTTTACCTCCTCAATTTAGCATTATGGACAGGGAAATACCTAATCTAAAATCTGCATAAAAATATTTTACCTTCAAATTAATACCGTGATCGTAGCATGCATGGCCTCGACTCGTATGACTGGGATTTCCATGAAAAAGATTGTGGGCCGAAAATGGGTGATCACTGTACATTTCTCTTCTGTTTCCTATTTATATTTATATTTTACCTCCTCAATTTAGCATTATGGACAGGGAAAGACCTAATCTATGCTCTGCAAAAAAATATTTTGCCTTCAAATTCATACCGTGATCGTAGCATGCATGGACTCAACTCATATGACTGGGATTTCCATGAAAAAGATTGTGGGCCGAAAATGGGTGATCACTGTACATTTCTCTTCTGTTTCCTATTTATGTTTATATTTTACCTCCTCAATTCAGCATTATGGACAGGGAAAGACCTAATCTAAGCTCTGCACAAAAATATTTTCCCTTCAAATTCATACGTTGATCGTAGCATGCATGGACTCGACTCATATGACTGGGATTTCCATGAAAAAGATTGTGGGCCGAAAATGGGTGATCACTGTACATTTCTCTACTGTTTCCTATTTATATTTCTATTATACCTACTTAATTTAGCATTATGGCCAGGGAACGACCTAATCTAAGCTCTGCACGAAAATATTTTGCCTTCAAATTCATACCGTGATCGTAGCATGCATGGGCTCGACTCATATGACTGGGATTTCCATGAAAAAGATTATGGGCCGAAAATGGGTGATCACTGTACATTTCTCTTCTGTTTCCTATTTATATTTATATTTTACCTCCTCAATTTAGCATTATGGACAGGGAAAGACCTAATCTATGCTCTGCACAAAAATATTTTCCCTTCAAATTCATACCGTGATCGTAGCATGCATGGACTCAACTCATATGACTGGGATTTCCATGAAAAAGATTGTGGGCCGAAAATGGGTGATCACTGTACATTTCTCTTTTGTTTCCTATTTATGTTTATATTTTACCTCCTCAATTCAGCATTATGGACAGGGAAAGACCTAATCTAAGCTCTGCACAAAAATATTTTCCCTTCAAATTCATACGTTGATCGTAGCATGCATGGACTCGACTCATATGACTGGGATTTCCATGAAAAAGATTGTGGGCCGAAAATGGGTGATCACTGTACATTTCTCTACTATTTCCTATTTATATTTATATTTTACCTACTCAATTTAGCATTATAGCCCTTGAAAGACCTAATCTAAGATCTGCACATAAATATTTTGCCGTCAAATTCATACCGTGATCGTAGCATGCATGGACTCGACTCATATGACTGGGATTTCCATGAAAAAGATTGTGGTCCAAAAATGGGACATCACTGTACATTTCACTTCTGTTTCCTATTTATATTTATATTTTACCTCCTCAATTTAGCATTATGGCCAGGGAAAGACCTAATCTAAGATCTGCAGAAAAATATTTTGCCTTCAAATTCATACCGTAATCGTAGCATGCATGGACTCGACTCATTGACTGGGATTTCCATGAAAAAGATTGTGGTCCAAAAATCGGACATCACTGTACATTTCACTTCTGTTTCCTATTTATATTTATATTTTACCTCCTCAATTTAACATTATGGTCAGTGAAAGACCTAATCTAAGATCTGCACAAAAATATTTTGCCTTCAAATTCATACCGTGATCGTAGCATGCATGGACTCGACTCATATGACTGGGATTTCCATGAAAAAGATTGTGGGCCGAAAATGGGTGATCACTGTACATTTCTCTTCTGTTTCCTATTTATATTTATATTTTACCTCCTCAATTTAGCATTATGGACAGGAAAAGACCTAATCAAAGATCTGCAGAAAAATATTTTGCCTTCAAATTCATACCGTGATCGTAGCATGCATGGACTCGACTCATATGACTGGGATTTCCATGAAAAAGATTGTGGGCCGAAAATGGGTGATCACTGTACATTTCTCTTCTGTTTCCTATTTACATTTATATTTTACCTCCTCAATTTAGCATTATGGCCAGTGAAAGACCTAATCTAAGATCTGCACATAAATATTTTGTCGTCAAATTCATACCGTGATCGTAGCATGCATGGACTCGACTCATATGACTGGGATTTCCATGAAAAAGATTGTGGGCCGAAAATAGGTGATCACAGTACATTTCTCTTCTGTTTCCTATTTATATTTATATTTTATATCCTCAATTTAGCATTATGGACAGGGAAAGACCTATTCCAATATCTGCACAAAAATATTTTGCCTTCAAATTCATACCGTGACAGTAGCATGCATGGACTCTACTCATATGACTGGGATTTCCATGAAAAAGATTGTGGGCCGAACATGGGTGATCACTGTACATTTCTATTCTGTTTCTTATTTATATTTCAATTTTACCTCCTCAATTTAGCATTATGGTCATGGAAAGACCTAATCTAAGATCTGCACAAAAATATTTTACCTTCAAATTCATACCGTGATCGTAGCATGCATGGACTCGACTCATATGACTGGGATTTCCATGAAAATGATTGTGGGCCGAAAATGGGTGATCACTGTACATTTCTCTTCTGTTTCCTATTTATATTTCTATTTTATATCCTCAATTTAGCATTATGGACAGGGAAAGACCTATTCCAATATCTGCACAAAAATATTTTGCCTTCAAATTCATACCGTGACAGTAGCATGCATGGACTCTACTCATATGACTGGGATTTCCATGAAAAAGATTGTGGGCCGAACATGGGTGATCACTGTACATTTCTATTCTGTTTCTTATTTATATTTCAATTTTACCTCCTCAATTTAGCATTATGGCCAGGGAAAGACCCAATCTAAGATCTGCACAAAAATATTTTACCTTCAAATTCATACCGTGATCGTAGCATGCATGGACTCGAATCATACGACTGGGATTTCCATGAAAAAATTTGTGGGCCGAAAATGGGTGATCACTGTACAATTCTCTTCTGTTTCCTATTTATATTTATATTTTACCTCCTCAATTTAGCATTATGGTCAGTGAAAGACCTAATCTAAGATCTGCACAAAAATATTTTGCCTTCAAATTCATACCGTGATCGTAGCATGCATGGACTCGACTCATATGACTGGGATTTCCATGAAAAAGATTGTGGGCCGAAAATGGGTGATCACTGTACATTTCTCTTCTGTTTCCTATTTATATTTATATTTTACCTCCTCAATTTAGCATTATGGACAGGGAAAGACCTAATCTAAAATCTGCACAAAAATATTTTGCCTTCAAATTCATACCGTGATCGTAGCATGCATGGGCTCGACTCATATGACTGGGATTTCCATGAAAAAGATTGTGGGCCGAAAATGGGTGATCACTGTACATTTCTCTACTGTTTCCTATTTATATTTATATTTTACCTACTCAATTTAGCATTATGGCCAGTGAAAGACCTAATCTAAGATCTGCACCTAAATATTTTGTCGTCAAATTCATACCGTGATCGTAGCATGCATGGACTCGACTCATATGACTGGGATTTCCATGAAAAAGATTGTGGGCAGAAAATGGGTGATCACTGTACATTTCTCTTCTGTTTCCTATTTATATTTATATTTTACCTACTCAATTTAGCATTATGGCCAGTGAAAGACCTAATCTAAGATCTGCACATAAATATTTTGTCGTCAAATTCATACCGTGATCGTAGCATGCATGGACTCGAATCATATGACTGGGATTTCCATGAAAAAGATTGTGGGCCGAAAATGGGTGATCACTGTACATTTCTCTTCTGTTTCCTATTTATATGTCTATTTTACCTCCTCAATTTAGCATTATGGACAGGAAAAGACCTAATCAAAGATCTGCAGAAAAATATTTTGCCTTCAAATTCATACCGTGATCGTAGCATGCATGGACTCGACTCATATGACTGGGATTTCCATGAAATAGATTTTGGGCTGAAAATGGGTGATCACTGTACATTTCTCTTCTGTTTCCTATTTACATTTATATTTTACCTCCTCAATTTAGCATTATGGACAGGGAAAGACCTAATCTAAGATCTGCACAAAAATATTTTGCCTTCAAATTCATACCGTGATCGTAACATGCATGGACTCGACTCATATGACTGGGATTTCCATGAAAAAGATTGTGGGCCGAAAATGGGTGATCACTGTACATTTCTCTTCTGTTTCCTATTTATATTTATATTTTACCTCCTCAATTTAGCATTATGGACAGGGAAAGACCTAATCTAAAATCTGCACAAAAATATTTTGCCTTCAAATTCATACCGTGATCGTAGCATGCATGGGCTCGACTCATATGACTGGGATTTCCATGAAAAAGATTGTGGGCCGAAAATGGGTGATCACTGTACATTTCTCTACTGTTTCCTATTTATATTTATATTTTACCTACTCAATTTAGCATTATGGCCAGTGAATGACCTAATCTAAGATCTGCACGTAAATATTTTGTCGTCAAATTCATACCGTGATCGTAGCATGCATGGACTCGACTCATATGACTGGGATTTCCATGAAAAAGTTTGTGGGCAGAAAATGGGTGATCACTGTACATTTCTCTTCTGTTTCCTATTTATATTTATATTTTACCTCCTCAATTTAGCATTATGGACAGGAAAAGACCTAATCAAAGATCTGCAGAAAAATATTTTGCCTTCAAATTCATACCGTGATCGTAGCATGCATGGACTCGACTCATATGACTGGGATTTCCATGAAAAAGATTGTGGGCCGAAAATGGGTGATCACTGTACATTTCTCTTCTGTTTCCTATTTACATTTATATTTTACCTCCTCAATTTAGCATTATGGACAGTGAAAGACCTAATCTAAGATCTGCACAGAAATATTTTGCCTTCAAATTCATACCGTGATCGTAGCATGCATGGACTCGACTCATATGACTGGGATTTCCATGAAAAAGATTGTGGGCCGAAAATGGCTGATCACTGTACATTTCTCTTCTGTTTCCTATTTATATTTATATTTTACCTCCTCAATTTAGCATCATGGACAGGGAAAGACCTAATCTAAAATCTGCACAAAAATATTTTGCCTTCAAATTCATACCGTGATCGTAGCATGCATGGGCTCGACTCATATGACTGGGATTTCCATGAAAAAGATTGTGGGCCGAAAATGGGTGATCACTGTACATTTTTCTACTGTTTCCTATTTATATTTATATTTTACCTACTCAATTTAGCATTATGGCCAGTGAAAGACCTAATCTAAGATCTGCACATAAATATTTTGTCGTCAAATTCATACAGTGATCGTAGCATGCATGGACTCGAATCATATGACTGGGATTTCCATGAAAAAGATTGTGGGCCGAAAATGGGTGATCACTGTACATTTCTCTTCTGTTTCCTATTTATGTCTATTTTACCTCCTCAATTTAGCATTATGGACAGGAAAAGACCTAATCAAAGATCTGCAGAAAAATATTTTGCCTTCAAATTCATACCGTGATCGTAGCATGCATGGACTCGACTCATATGACTGGGATTTCCATGAAAAAGATTGTGGGCCGAAAATGGGTGATCACTGTACATTTCTCTTCTGTTTCCTATTTACATTTATATTTTACCTCCTCAATTTAGCATTATGGACAGTGAAAGACCTAATCTAAGATCCGCACAGAAATATTTTGCCTTCACATTCATACCGTGATCGTAGCATGCATGGACTCGACTCATATGACTGGGATTTCCATGAAAAAGATTGTGGGCCGAAAATGGGTGATCACTGTACATTTCTCTTCTGTTTCCTACTTATATTTATATTTTACCTCCTCAATTTAGCCTTATGGACAGGGAAAGACCTAATCTAAAATCTGCACAAAAATATTTTGCCTTCAAATTCATACCGTGATCGTAACATGCATGGGCTCGACTCATATGACTGGGATTTCCATGAAAAAGATTGTGGGCCGAAAATGGGTGATCACTGTACATTTCTCTACTGTTTCCTATTTATATTTATATTTTACCTACTCAATTTAGCATTATGGCCAGTGAAAGACCTAATCTAAGATCTGCACATAAATATTTTGCCGTCAAATTCATACCGTGATCGTAGCATGCATGGACTCGACTCATATGACTGGGATTTCCATGAAAAAGATTGTGGGCCGAAAATGGGTGATCACTGTACATTTCTCTTCTGTTTCCTATTTATATTTATATTTTAGCTCCTCAAGTTAGCATTATGGCCAGGGAAAGACCTAATCTAAGCTCTGCACAAAAATATTTTACCGTCAAATTCATACCGTGATCGTAGCATGCATGGACTGGACTCATATGACTGGGATTTCCATGAAAATGATTGTGGGCCGAAAATGGGTGATCACTGTACATTTCTTTTCTGTTTTATATTTATATATCTATTTTAGCTCCTCAATTTAGCATTATGGACAGGGAAAGACCTAATCTAAGATCTGCGCAAAAATATTTTGCCTTCAAATTCATACCGTGATCGTAGCATGCATGGACTCGACTCATATGACTTGGATTTCCATGAAAAAGATTGTGGGCCGAAAATGGGTGATCACTGTACATTTCTCTTCTGTTTCCGATTTATATTTCTATTTTATATCCTCAATTTAGCATTATGGACAGGGAAAGACCTATTCCAATATCTGCACAAAAATATTTTGCCTTCAAATTCATACCGTGACAGTAGCATGCATGGACTCTACTCATATGACTGGGATTTCCATGAAAAAGATTGTGGGCTGAACATGGGTGATCACTGTACATTTCTATTCTGTTTCTTATTTATATTTCAATTTTACCTCCTCAATTTAGCATTATGGTCATTGAAAGACCTAATCTAAGATCTGCACAAAAATATTTTACCTTCAAATTCATACCGTGATCGTAGCATGCATGGACTCGAATCATACGACTGGGATTTCCATGAAAAAATTTGTGGGCCGAAAATTGGTGATCACTGTACAATTATCTTCTGTTTCCTATTTATATTTATATTTTACCTCACCAATTTAGCATTATGGACAGGGAAAGACCTAATCTAAAATCTGCACAAAAATATTTTGCCTTCAAATTCATACCGTGATCGTAGCATGCATGGACTCGAATCATATGACTGGGATTTCCATGAAAAAGATTGTGGGCCGAAAATGGGTGATCACTGTACATTTCTCTTCTGTTTCCTATTTATATTTCTATTTTACCTCCTCAATTTAGCATTATGGAAAGGAAAAGACCTATTCAAAATTCTGCAGAAAAATATTTTGCCTTCAAATTCATACCGTGATCGTAGCATGCATGGACTCGACTCATATGACTGTGATTTCCATGAAAAAGATTGTGGGCCGAAAATGGGTGATCACTGTACATTTCTCAACTGTTTCCTATTTACATTTATATTTTACCTCCTCAATTTAGCATTATGGACAGGGAAAGACCTAATCTAAGATCTGCACAAAAATATTTTGCTTTCAAATTCATACCGTGATCGTAACATGCATGGACTCGACTCATATGACTGGGATTTCCATGAAAAAGATTGTGGGCCGAAAATGGGTGATCACTGTACATTTCTCTTCTGTTTCCTATTTATATTTATATTTTACCTCCTCAATTTAGCATTATGGACAGGGAAAGACCTAATCTAAAATCTGCACAAAAATATTTTGCCTTCAAATTCATACCGTGATCGTAGCATGCATGGGCTCGACTCATATGACTGGGATTTCCATGAAAAAGATTGTGGGCCGAAAATGGGTGATCACTGTACATTTCTCTACTGTTTCCTATTTATATTTATATTTTACCTACTCAATTTAGGATTATGGCCAGTGAAAGACCTAATCTAAGATCTGCACCTAAATATTTTGTCGTCAAATTCATACCGTGATCGTAGCATGCATGGACTCGACTCATATGACTGGGATTTCCATGAAAAAGTTTGTGGGCAGAAAATGGGTGATCACTGTACATTTCTCTTCTGTTTCCTATTTATATTTATATTTTACCTCCTCAATTTAGCATTATGGACAGGAAAAGACCTAATCGAAAATCTGCACAAAAATATTTTGCCTTCAAATTCATACCGTGATCGTAGCATGCATGGACTCGACTCATATGACTGGGATTTCCATGAAAAAGATTGTGGGCCGAAAATGGGTGATCACTGTACATTTCTCTTCTGTTTCCTATTTACATTTATATTTTACCTCCTCAATTTAGCATTATGGACAGTGAAAGACCTAATCTAAGATCTGCACAGAAATATTTTGCCTTCAAATTCATACCGTGATCGTAGCATCCATGGACTCGACTCATATGACTGGGATTTCCATGAAAAAGATTGTGGGCCGAAAATGGCTGATCACTGTACATTTCTCTTCTGTTTCCTATTTATATTTATATTTTACCTCCTCAATTTAGCATTATGGACAGGGAAAGACCTAATCTAAGATCTGCACAAAAATATTTTGCCTTCAAATTCATACCGTGAACTTAGCATGCATGGGCTCGACTCATATGACTGGGATTTCCATGAAAAAGATTGTGGGCCGAAAATGGGTGATCACTGTACATTTCTCTACTGTTTCCTATTTATATTTATATTTTACCTACTCAATTTAGCATTATGGCCAGTGAAAGACCTAATCTAAGATCTGCACATAAATATTTTGTCGTCAAATTCATACCGTGATCGTAGCATGCATGGACTCGAATCATATGACTGGGATTTCCATGAAAAAGATTGTGGGCCGAAAATGGGTGATCACTGTACAATTCTCTTCTGTTTCCTATTTATATTTATATTTTACCTCACCAATTTAGCATTATGGACAGGGAAAGACCTAATCTAAAATCTGCACAAAAATATTTTGCCTTCAAATTCATACCGTGATCGTAGCATGCATGGACTCGAATCATATGACTGGGATTTCCATGAAAAAGATTGTGGGCCGAAAATGGGTGATCACTGTACATTTCTCTTCTGTTTCCTATTTATATTTCTATTTTACCTCCTCAATTTAGCATTATGGACAGGGAAAGACCTAATCTAAGATCCGCACAGAAATATTTTGCCTTCACATTCATACCGTGATCGTAGCATGCATGGACTCGACTCATATGACTGGGATTTCCATGAAAAAGATTGTGGGCCGAAAATGGGTGATCACTGTACATTTCTCTTCTGTTTCCTATTTATATTTATATTTTACCTCCTCAATTTAGCCTTATGGACAGGGAAAGACCTAATCTAAAATCTGCACAAAAATATTTTGCCTTCAAATTCATACCGTGATCGTAACATGCATGGGCTCGACTCATATGACTGGGATTTCCATGAAAAAGATTGTGGGCCGAAAATGGGTGATCACTGTACATTTCTCTACTGTTTCCTATTTATATTTATATTTTACCTACTCAATTTAGCATTATGGCCAGTGAAACACCTAATCTAAGATCTGCACATAAATATTTTGCCGTCAAATTCATACCGTGATCGTAGCATGCATGGACTCGACTCATATGACTGGGATTTCCATGAAAAAGATTGTGGGCCGAAAATGGGTGATCACTGTACATTTCTCTTCTGTTTCCTATTTATATTTATATTTTAGCTCCTCAAGTTAGCATTATGGCCAGGGAAAGACCTAATCTAAGCTCTGCACAAAAATATTTTACCTTCAAATTCATACCGTGATCGTAGCATGCATGGACTGGACTCATATGACTGGGATTTCCATGAAAATGATTGTGGGCCGAAAATGGGTGATCACTGTACATTTCTTTTCTGTTTTATATTTATATTTCTATTTTAGCTCCTCAATTTAGCATTATGGACAGGGAAAGACCTAATCTAAGATCCGCACAGAAATATTTTGCCTTCACATTCATACCGTGATCGTAGCATGCATGGACTCGACTCATATGACTGGGATTTCCATGAAAAAGATTGTGGGCCGAAAATGGGTGATCACTGTACATTTCTCTTCTGTTTCCTATTTATATTTATATTTTACCTCCTCAATTTAGCCTTATGGACAGGGAAAGACCTAATCTAAAATCTGCACAAAAATATTTTGCCTTCAAATTCATACCGTGATCGTAACATGCATGGGCTCGACTCATATAACTGGGATTTCCATGAAAAAGATTGTGGGCCGAAAATGGGTGATCACTGTACATTTCTCTACTGTTTCCTATTTATATTTATATTTTACCTACTCAATTTAGCATTATGGCCAGGGAAAGACCTAATCTAAGCTCTGCACAAAAATATTTTACCTTCAAATTCATACCGTGATCGTAGCATGCATGGACTGGACTCATATGACTGGGATTTCCATGAAAATGATTGTGGGCCGAAAATGGGTGATCACTGTACATTTCTTTTCTGTTTTATATTTATATTTCTATTTTAGCTCCTCAATTTAGCATTATGGACAGGGAAAGACCTAATCTAAGATCTGCGCAAAAATATTTTGCCTTCAAATTCATACCGTGATCGTAGCATGCATGGACTCGACTCATATGACTGGGATTTCCATGAAAAAGATTGTGGGCCGAAAATGGGTGATCACTGTACATTTCTCTTCTGTTTCCTATTTATATTTCTATTTTATATCCTCAATTTAGCATTATGGACAGGGAAAGACCTATTCCAATATCTGCACAAAAATATTTTGCCTTCAAATTCATACCGTGACAGTAGCATGCATGGACTCTACTCATATGACTGGGATTTCCATGAAAAAGATTGTGGGCCGAACATGGGTGATCACTGTACATTTCTATTCTGTTTCTTATTTATATTTCAATTTTACCTCCTCAATTTAGCATTATGGTCATGGAAAGACCTAATATAAGATCTGCACAAAAATATTTTACCTTCAAATTCATACCGTGATCGTAGCATGCATGGACTCGAATCATACGACTGGGATTTCCATGAAAAAATTTGTGGGCCGAAAATGGGTGATCACTGTACAATTCTCTTCTGTTTCCTATTTATGTTTATATTTTACCTCACCAATTTAGCATTATGGACAGGGAAAGACCTAATCTAAAATCTGCACAAAAATATTTTGCCTTCAAATTCATACCGTGATCGTAGCATGCATGGACTCGAATCATATGACTGGGATTTCCATGAAAAAGATTGTGGGCCGAAAATGGGTGATCACTGTACATTTCTCTTCTGTTTCCTATTTATATTTCTATTTTACCTCCTCAATTTAGCATTATGGACAGGGAAAGACTTAATCTAAGATCTGCACAAAAATATTTTGCCTTCAAATTAATACCGTGATCGTAGCGTGCTTGGACTCGAATTATATGACTGGGATTTCCATGAAAAAGATTGTGGGCCTAAAATGGGTGATCACTGTACATTTCTCTTCTGTTTCCTTTTTATATTTATATTTTACCTCCTCAATTTAGCATTATGGACAGGGAAAGACCTAATCTAAGATCTGCACAAAAATATTTTGCCTTCAAATTCATACCGTGAACGTAGCATGCATGGACTCGACTCATATGACTGGGATTTCCATGAAAAAGATTGTGGGCCGAAAATGGGTGATCACTGTACATTTCTCTTCTGTTTCCTATTTACATTTATATTTTACCTCCTCAATTTAGCATTATTGACAGGGAAAGAACTAATCTAAGATCTGCACAAAAATATTTTGCCTTCAAATTCATACGGAGATCGTAGCATAATGTACTCAACTCATATGACTGGGATTTCCATGAAAAAGATTGTGGGCCGAAAATGGGTGATCACTGTACATTTCTCTTCTGTTTCATATTTATATTTATATTTTACCTCCTCAATTTAGCATTATGGACAGGGAAAGACCTAATCTAAGATCTGCACAAAAATATTTTACCTTCAAATTCATACCGTGATCATAGCATGCATGGACTCGAATCATATGACTGGGATATCCATGAAAAAGATTGTGGGCTGAAAATGGGTGATCACTGTACAATTATCTTCTGTTTCCTATTTATATTTCTATTTTACATCCTCAATTTAGCATTATGGACAGGGAAAGACCTAATCTAAGATCTGCACAGAAATATTTTGCCTTCAAATTCATACTGTGATCGTAGCATGCATGGACTCTACTCATATGACTGGGATTTCCATGAAAAAGATTGTGGGCCGAAAATGGGTGATCACTGTATATTTCTCTTCTGTTTCCTATTTATATTTATATTTTACCTCCTCAATTTAGCATTATGGACAGGGAAAGACCTAATCTAAGATCTGCACAAAAATATTTTGCCTTCAAATTCATACCGTGATCGTAGCATCCATGGACTCGACTCATATGACTGGGATTTCCATGAAAAAGATTGTGGGCCGAAAATGGGTGATCACTGTACATTTCTCTTCTGTTTCCTATTTATATTTATATTTTACCTCCTCAATTTAGCATTATGGACAGGGAAAGACCTAATCTAAGATCTGCACAAAAATATTTTGCCTTCAAATTCATACCGTGATCGTAGCATCCATGGACTCGACTCATATGACTGGGATTTCCATGAAAAAGATTGTGGGCCGAAAATGGGTGATCACTGTACATTTCTCTTCTGTTTCCTATTTATATTTCTATTTTACCTCCTCAATTTAGCATTATGGATAGGGAAAGACCTAATCTAAAATCAGCACAAAAATATTTTGCCTTCAAATTCATACGGTGATCGTAGCATGCACGGACTCGACTCATATGACTGGGATTTCCATGAAAAAGATTGTGGGCCGAAAATAGGTGATCACTGTACATTTCTATTCTGTTTCCTATTTATATTTCTATTTTACCTCCTCAATTTAGCATTTTGGACAGAGAAAGACCTAATCTAAGATCTGCACAAAAATATTTTACCTTCAAATTCATACCGTGATCGTAGCATGCCTGGACTCAAATCATATGACTGGGATTTCCATGAAAAAGATTGTGGGCCGAAAATGGGTGATCACTGTACATTTCTCATCTGTTTCCTATTTATATTTATATTTTACATCCTCAATTTAGCATTATGGACAGGGAAAGACCTAATCTAAGATCTGCACAAAAATATTTTGCCTTCAAATTCATACCGTGATCGTAGCATCCATGGACTCGACTCATATGACTGGGATTTCCATGAAAAAGATTGTGGGCCGAAAATGGGTGATCACTGTACATTTCTCTTCTGTTTCCTATTTATATTTCTATTTTACCTCCTCAATTTAGCATTATGGATAGGGAAAGACCTAATCTAAAATCAGCACAAAAATATTTTGCCTTCAAATTCATACGGTGATCGTAGCATGCACGGACTCGACTCATATGACTGGGATTTCCATGAAAAAGATTGTGGGCCGAAAATAGGTGATCACTGTACATTTCTATTCTGTTTCCTATTTATATTTCTATTTTACCTCCTCAATTTAGCATTTTGGACAGAGAAAGACCTAATCTAAGATCTGCACAAAAATATTTTACCTTCAAATTCATACCGTGATCGTAGCATACATGGACTCGACTCATATGACTGGGATTTCCATGAAAAAGATTGTGGGCCGAAAATGGGTGATCACTGTACATTTCTCTTCTGTTTCCTATTTATATTTATATTTTACCTCCTCAATTTAGCATTATGGACAGGGAACGACCTAATCAAAATCTGCACAAAAATATTTTGCCTTCAAATTCATACCGTGATCGTAGCATGCATGGACTCGACTCATATGACTGGGATTTCCATGAAAAAGATTGTGGGCCGAAAATGGGTGATCATTGTATATTTCTCTTCTGTTTCCTATTTATATTTATATTTTACCTCCTCAATTTAGCATTATGGACAGGGAAAGACCTAATCTAAGATCTGCACAAAAATATTTTGCCTTCAAATTCATACGGTGATCGTAGCATGCACGGACTCGACTCATATGACTGGGATTTCCATGAAAAAGATTGTGGGCCGAAAATAGGTGATCACTGTACATTTCTCTTCTGTTTCCTATTTATATTTATATTTTACATCCCCAATTTAGCACTATGGACCGGGAAAGACCTAATCTAAAATCTGCACAAAAATATTTTGCCTTGAAATTCATACCGTGATCGTAGCATGCCTGGACTCAAATCATATGACTGGGATTTCCATGAAAAAGATTGTGGGCCGAAAATGGGTGATCACTGTACATTTCTCATCTGTTTCCTATTTATATTTATATTTTACATCCTCAATTTAGCATTATGGACAGGGAAAGACCTAATCTAATATCTGCACAAAAATATTTTGCCTTCAAATTCATACCGTGATCGTTGCATGCATGGACTCGACTCATATGACTGGGATTTCCAGGAAAACATTGTGGGCAGAAAATGGGTGATCACTGTACATTTCTCTTCTGTTTCCTATTTATATTTATATTTTACCTCCTCAATTTAGCATTATGGACAGGGAAAGACCTAATCTAAGATCTCCACAAAAATATTTTGCCTTCAAATTCATACCGTGATCGTAGCATACATGGACTCGACTCATATGACTGGGATTTCCATGAAAAAGATTGTGGGCCGAAAATGGGTGATCACTGTACATTTCTCTTCTGTTTCCTATTTATATTTATATTTTACCTCCTCAATTTAGCATTATGGACAGGGGACGACCTAATCAAAATCTGCACAAAAATATTTTGCCTTCAAATTCATACCGTGATCGTAGCATGCATGGACTCGACTCATATGACTTGGATTTGCATGAAAAAGATTGTGGGCCGAAAATGGGTGATCACTGTACATTTCTCTTCTGTTTCCTATTTATATTTATATTTTACCTTCTCAATTTAGCATTATGGACAGGGAAAGACCTAATCTAAGATCTGCACAAAAATATTTTGCCTTCAAATTCATACCGTGATCGTAACATGCATGGACTCAACTCATATGACTGGGATTTCCATGAAAAAGATAGTGGGCCGAAAATGGGTGATCACTGTACATTTCTCTTCTGTTTCCTATTTCTATTTCTATTTTACCTCCTCAATTTAGCCTTATGGACAGGGAAAGACCTCATCTAAGATCTGCACAAAAATATTTTGCCTTCAAATTCATACCGTGATGGTTGCATGCATGGACTCGACTCATATGACTGGGATTTCCATGAAAAAGATTGTGGGCCGAAAATGGGTGATCACTGTACATTTCTCTTCTGTTTCCTATTTATATTTCTATTTTACCTCCTCAATTTAGCATTATGGCCAGGGAAAGACCTAATCTAAAATCAGCACAAAAATATTTTACCTTCAAATTCATACCGTGATCGTAGCATGCATGGACTCGACTCATAAGACTGGGATTTCCATGAAAAGGATTGTGGGCCGAAAATGGGTGATCACTGTATATTTCTCTTCTGTTTCCTATTTATATTTATATTTTAGCTCCTCAATTTAGCATTATGGACAGGGAAAGACATAATCTAAGATCTGCACAAAAATATTTTGCCTACAAATTAATACCGTGATCGTAGCATTATTCGACTCGACTCATATGACTGGGATTTCCATGAAAAAGATTGTGGGCCGAAAATGGGTGATCACTGTACATTTCTCTTCTGTTTCCTATTTATATTTCTATTTTACCTCCTCAATTTAGCATTATGGACAGGGAAAGACCTAATCTAAGATCTGCACAAAAATATTTTGCCTTCAAATTCATACCGTGATCGTAGCATGAATGGACTCGACTCATATGACTGGGATTTCCATGAAAAAGATTGTGGGCCGAAAATGGGTGATCACTGTACATATCTCTTCTGTTTCCTATTTATATTTATATTTTACCTCCTTAATTTAGCATTATGGACAGAGAAAGACCTAATCTAAGATCTGCACAAAAATATTTTGCCTTCAAATTCATACAGTGATCGTAGCATGCATGGACTCGACTCATATGACTGGGATTTCCATGAAAAAGATTGTAGGCCGAAAATGGGTGATCGCTGTACATATCTCTTCTGTTTCCTATTTATATTTATATTTTACCTCCTCAATTTAGCATTATGGACAGGGAAAGACCTAATCTAAGATCTGCACAAAAATATTTTGCCTACAAATTCATACCGTGATCGTAGCATCCTTGGACTCGACTCATATGACTGGGATTTCCATGAAAAAGATTGTGGGCCGAAAATGGGTGATCACTGTACATTTCTCTTCTGTTTCCTATTTATATTTATATTTTACCTCCTCAATTTCGCATTATGGACAGGGAAAGAACTAATCTAAGATCAGCACAAAAATATTTTGCTTTCAAATTCATACCGTGATCGTAGCATGCATTGACTCGACTCATATGACTTGGATTTGCATGAAAAAGATTGTGGGCCGAAAATGGGTGATCACTGTACATTTCTCTTCTGTTTCCTATTTATATTTCTATTTTACCTCCTCAATTTAGCATTATGGACAGGGAAAGACCTAATCTAAAATCTGCACAAAAATATTTTGCCTTCAAATTCATACCGTGATCGTAGCATGCATGGACTCGAATCATATGACTGGGATTTCCATGAAAAAGATTGTGGGCCGAAAATGGGTGATCACTGTACATTTCTCTTCTGTTTCCTATTTATATTTCTATTTTACATCCCCAATTTAGCACTATGGACAGGGAAAGACCTAATCTAATATCTTCACAAAAAAATTTTGCCTTCAAATTCATACCGTGATCGTTGCATGCATGGACTCGACTCATATGACTGGGATTTCCAGGAAAACATTGTGGGCAGAAAATGGGTGATCACTGTACATTTCTCTTCTGTTTCCTATTTATATTTCTATTTTACCTCCTCAATTTAGCATTATGGACAGGGAAAGACCTAATCTAAGATCTGCACAAAAATATTTTACCTTCAAATTCATACCGTGATCGTAGCATGCATGGACTCGACTCATAAGACTGGGATTTCCATGAAAAGGATTGTGGGCCGAAAATGGGTGATCACTGTATATTTCTCTTCTGTTTCCTATTTATATTTATATTTTACCTCCTCAATTTAGCATTATGGACAGGGAAAGACCTAATCTAAGATCTGCACAAAAATATTTTGCCTACAAATTCATACCGTGATCGTAGCATCCTTGGACTCGACTCATATGACTGGGATTTCCATGAAAAAGATTGTGGGCCGAAAATGGGTGATCACTGTACATTTCTCTTCTGTTTCTTATTTATATTTCTATTTTACCTCCTCAATTTAGCATTATGGACAGGGAAAGACCTAATCTAAGATCTGCACAAAAATATTTTGCCTTCAAATTCATACCTTGATCGTAGCATGCATGGACTCGACTCATATGACTGGGATTTCCATGAAAAAGATTGTGGGCCGAAAATGGGTGATCACTGTACATATCTCTTCTGTTTCCTATTTATATTTATATTTTACCTCCTTAATTTAGCATTATGGACAGAGAAAGACCTAATCTAAGATCTGCACAAAAATATTTTGCCTTCAAATTCATACAGTGATCGTAGCATGCATGGACTCGACTCATATGACTGGGATTTCCATGAAAAAGATTGTGGGCCGAAAATGGGTGATCACTGTACATATCTCTTCTGTTTCCTATTTATATTTATATTTTACCTTCTCAATTTAGCTTTATGGACAGGGAAAGACCTAATCTAAGATCTGCACAAAAATATTTTACCTTCAAATTCATACCGTGATCGTAGCATGCATGGACTCGACTCATAAGACTGGGATTTCCATGAAAAGGATTGTGGGCCGAAAATGGGTGATCACTGTATATTTCTCTTCTGTTTCCTATTTATATTTATATTTTACCTCCTCAATTTAGCATTATGGACAGGGAAAGACCTAATCTAAGATCTGCACAAAAATATTTTGCCTACAAATTCATACCGTGATCGTAGCATCCTTGGACTCGACTCATATGACTGGGATTTCCATGAAAAAGATTGTGGGCCGAAAATGGGTGATCACTGTACATTTCTCTTCTGTTTCCTATTTATATTTCTATTTTACCTCCTCAATTTAGCATTATGGACAGGTAAAGACCTAATCTAAGATCTGCACAAAAATATTTTGCCTTCAAATTCATACCTTGATCGTAGCATGCATGGACTCGACTCATATGAATGGGATTTCCATGAAAAAGATTGTGGGCCGAAAATGGGTGATCACTGTACAATTCTCTTCTGTTTCCTATTTATATTTATATTTTACATCCCCAATTTAGCATTATGGACAGGGAAAGACCTAATCTAAAATCTGCACAAAAATATTTTGCCTTCAAATTCATACCGTGATCGTAGCATGCAGGGACTCGAATCATATGACTGGGATTTCCATGAAAAAGATTGTGGGCCGAAAATGGGTGATCACTGTACATTTCTCTTCTGTTTCCTATTTATATTTCTATTTTACATCCCCAATTTAGCACTATGGACAGGGAAAGACCTAATCTACAATCTGCACAAAAATATTTTGCCTTCAAATTCATACCGTGATCGTAGCATGCATGGACTCGACTCATATGACTGGGATTTCCATGAAAAAGTTTGTGGGCCGAAAATGGGTGATCACTGTACATTTCTCTTCTGTTTCCTATTTATATTTATATTTTACCTCCTCAATTTAGCATTATGGACAGGGAAAGACCTAATCAAAGATCTGCACAAAAATATTTTGCCTTCAAATTCATACCGTGATCGTAGCATCCATGGACTCGACTCATATGACTGGGATTTCCATGAAAAAGATTGTGGGCCGAAAATGGGTGATCACTGTACATTTCTCTTCTGTTTCCTATTTATATTTCTATTTTACCTCCTCAATTTAGCATTATGGACAGGGAAAGACTTAATCTAAGTTCTGCACAAAAATATTTTGCCTTCAAATTCATACCGTGATCGTAGCATGCATGGACTCGACTCATATGACTGGGATTTCCAGGAAAAAGATTGTGGGCCGAAAATGGGTTATCACTGTACATATCTCTTCTGTTTCCTATTTATATTTATATTTTACCTCCTCAATTTAGCATTATGGACAGAGAAAGACCTAATCTAAGATCTGCACAAAAATATTTTGACTTCAAATTCATACCGTGATCGTAGCATGCATGGACTCGACTCATATGACTGGGATTTCCATGAAAAAGATTGTGGTCCGAAAATGGGTGATCACTGTACATTTCTCTTCTGTTTCCTATTTATATTTATATATCTTACCTCCTCAATTTAGCATTATGGACAGGGAAAGACCTAATCTAAGATCTGCACAAAAATATTTTGCCTTCAAATTCATACCGTGATCGTAGCATGCATGGACTCGACTCATATGACTGGGATTTCCATGAAAAAGATTGTGGGCCGAAAATGGGTTATCACTGTACAATTCTCTTCTGTTTCCTATTTATATTTATATTTTACCTCCCCAATTTAGCATTATGGACAGGGAAAGACCTAATCTAAAATCTGCACAAAAATATTTTGCCTTCAAATTCATACCGTGATCGTAGCATTCATGGACTCGAATCATATGACTGGGATTTCCGTGAAAAAGATTGTGGGCCGAAAATGGGTGATCACTGTACATTTCTCTTCTGTTTCCTATTTATATTTATATTTTACCTCCTCAATTTAGCATTATGGACAGGGAAAGACCTAATCTAAGATCCGCTCAAAAATATTTTGCCTTCAAATTCATACCGTGATCGTAGCATTCATGGACTCGAATCATATGACTGGGATTTCCGTGAAAAAGATTGTGGGCCGAAAATGGGTGATCACTGTACATTTCTCTTCTGTTTCCTATTTATATTTATATTTTACCTCCTCAATTTAGCATTATGGACAGGGAAAGACCTAATCTAAGATCCGCTCAAAAATATTTTGCCTTCAAATTCATACCGTGATCGTAGCATCCATGGACTCGACTCATATGACTGGGATTTCCATGAAAAAGATTGTGGGCCGAAAATGGGTGATCACTGTACATTTCTCTTCTGTTTCCTATTTATATTTCTAATTTACCTCCCCAATTTAGCATTATGGACAGAGAAAGACCTAATCTAAGATCTGCACAAAAATATTTTGCCTTCAAATTCATACCGTGATCGTAGCGTGCATGGACTCGAATCATATGACTGGGATTTCCATGAAAAAGATTGTGGGCCAACAATGGGTGATCACTGTACATTTCTCTTCTGTTTCCTATTTATATTTCTATTTTACCTCCTCAATTTGCATTATGGACAGGGAAAGACCTAATCTAAGATCTGCACAAAAATATTTTGCCTTCAAATTCATACCGTGATCGTAGCATGAATGGACTCAACTCATATGACTGGGATTTCCATGAAAAAGATTGTGGGCCGAAAATGGGTGATCACTGTACATTTCTCTTCTGTTTCCTATTTATATTTCCATTTTACCTCCTCAATTTACTATTATGGACAGAGAAAGACCTAATCTAAGATCTGCACAAAAATATTTTGCCTTCAAATTCATACCGTGATCATAGCATGCATGGACTCGACTCATATGACTGGGATTTCCATGAAAAAGATTGTGGGCCGAAAATGGGTGATCACTGTACATTTCTCTTCTGTTTCATATTTATATTTATATTTTACCTCCTCAATTTAGCATTATGGACAGGGAAAGCCCTAATCTAAGATCTGCACAAAAATATTTTGCCTTCAAATTCATACCGTGATCGTAGCATCCATGGACTCGACTCATATGACTGGGATTTCCATGAAAAAGATTGTGGGCCGAAAATGGGTGATCACTGTACATTTCTCTTCTGTTTCCTATTTATATTTATATTTTACATCCCCAATTTAGCATTATGGACAGGGAAAGACCTAATCTAAAATCTGCACAAAAATATTTTGCCTTCAAATTCATACCGTGATCGTAGCATGCAGGGACTCGAATCATATGACTGGGATTTCCATGAAAAAGATTGTGGGCCGAAAATGGGTGATCACTGTACATTTCTCTTCTGTTTCCTATTTATATTTCTATTTTACATCCCCAATTTAGCACTATGGACAGGGAAAGACCTAATCTACAATCTGCACAAAAATATTTTGCCTTCAAATTCATACCGTGATCGTAGCATGCATGGACTCGACTCATATGACTGGGATTTCCATGAAAAAGTTTGTGGGCCGAAAATGGGTGATCACTGTACATTTCTCTTCTGTTTCCTATTTATATTTATATTTTACCTCCTCAATTTAGCATTATGGACAGGGAAAGACCTAATCAAAGATCTGCACAAAAATATTTTGCCTTCAAATTCATACCGTGATCGTAGCATCCATGGACTCGACTCATATGACTGGGATTTCCATGAAAAAGATTGTGGGCCGAAAATGGGTGATCACTGTACATTTCTCTTCTGTTTCCTATTTATATTTCTATTTTACCTCCTCAATTTAGCATTATGGACAGGGAAAGACTTAATCTAAGTTCTGCACAAAAATATTTTGCCTTCAAATTCATACCGTGATCGTAGCATGCATGGACTCGACTCATATGACTGGGATTTCCAGGAAAAAGATTGTGGGCCGAAAATGGGTTATCACTGTACATATCTCTTCTGTTTCCTATTTATATTTATATTTTACCTCCTCAATTTAGCATTATGGACAGAGAAAGACCTAATCTAAGATCTGCACAAAAATATTTTGACTTCAAATTCATACCGTGATCGTAGCATGCATGGACTCGACTCATATGACTGGGATTTCCATGAAAAAGATTGTGGTCCGAAAATGGGTGATCACTGTACATTTCTCTTCTGTTTCCTATTTATATTTATATATCTTACCTCCTCAATTTAGCATTATGGACAGGGAAAGACCTAATCTAAGATCTGCACAAAAATATTTTGCCTTCAAATTCATACCGTGATCGTAGCATGCATGGACTCGACTCATATGACTGGGATTTCCATGAAAAAGATTGTGGGCCGAAAATGGGTTATCACTGTACAATTCTCTTCTGTTTCCTATTTATATTTATATTTTACCTCCCCAATTTAGCATTATGGACAGGGAAAGACCTAATCTAAAATCTGCACAAAAATATTTTGCCTTCAAATTCATACCGTGATCGTAGCATTCATGGACTCGAATCATATGACTGGGATTTCCGTGAAAAAGATTGTGGGCCGAAAATGGGTGATCACTGTACATTTCTCTTCTGTTTCCTATTTATATTTATATTTTACCTCCTCAATTTAGCATTATGGACAGGGAAAGACCTAATCTAAGATCCGCTCAAAAATATTTTGCCTTCAAATTCATACCGTGATCGTAGCATTCATGGACTCGAATCATATGACTGGGATTTCCGTGAAAAAGATTGTGGGCCGAAAATGGGTGATCACTGTACATTTCTCTTCTGTTTCCTATTTATATTTATATTTTACCTCCTCAATTTAGCATTATGGACAGGGAAAGACCTAATCTAAGATCCGCTCAAAAATATTTTGCCTTCAAATTCATACCGTGATCGTAGCATCCATGGACTCGACTCATATGACTGGGATTTCCATGAAAAAGATTGTGGGCCGAAAATGGGTGATCACTGTACATTTCTCTTCTGTTTCCTATTTATATTTCTAATTTACCTCCCCAATTTAGCATTATGGACAGAGAAAGACCTAATCTAAGATCTGCACAAAAATATTTTGCCTTCAAATTCATACCGTGATCGTAGCGTGCATGGACTCGAATCATATGACTGGGATTTCCATGAAAAAGATTGTGGGCCAACAATGGGTGATCACTGTACATTTCTCTTCTGTTTCCTATTTATATTTCTATTTTACCTCCTCAATTTGCATTATGGACAGGGAAAGACCTAATCTAAGATCTGCACAAAAATATTTTGCCTTCAAATTCATACCGTGATCGTAGCATGAATGGACTCAACTCATATGACTGGGATTTCCATGAAAAAGATTGTGGGCCGAAAATGGGTGATCACTGTACATTTCTCTTCTGTTTCCTATTTATATTTCCATTTTACCTCCTCAATTTACCATTATGGACAGAGAAAGACCTAATCTAAGATCTGCACAAAAATATTTTGCCTTCAAATTCATACCGTGATCATAGCATGCATGGACTCGACTCATATGACTGGGATTTCCATGAAAAAGATTGTGGGCCGAAAATGGGTGATCACTGTACATTTCTCTTCTGTTTCATATTTATATTTATATTTTACCTCCTCAATTTAGCATTATGGACAGGGAAAGCCCTAATCTAAGATCTGCACAAAAATATTTTGCCTTCAAATTCATACCGTGATCGTAGCATCCATGGACTCGACTCATATGACTGGGATTTCCATGAAAAAGATTGTGGGCCGAAAATGGGTGATCACTGTACATTTCTCTTCTGTTTCCTATTTATATTTATATTTTAACTCCTCAATTTAGCATTATGGACAGGGAAAGACTTAATCTAAGATCTACACAAAAATATTTTGCCTTCAAATTCATACCGTGATCGTAGCATGCATGGACTCGACTCATATGACTGGGATTTCCATGAAAAAGATTGTGGGCCGAAAATGGGTGATCACTGTACATTTCTCTTCTGTTTCCTATTTATATTTATATTTTACCTCCTCAATTTAGCATTATGGACAGAGAAAACCTAATCTAAGATCTGCACAAAAATATTTTGCCTTCAAATTCATACCGTGATCGTAGCATGCATGGACTCGACTCATATGACTGGGATTTCCATGAAAAAGATTGCGGGCCGAAAATGGGTGATCACTGTACATTTCTCATCTGTTTCCTATTGATATTTATATTTTACCTCCTCAATTTAGCATTATGGACAGGGAACAACCTAATCTAAAATCTGCACAAAAATATTTTGCCTTCAAATTCATACCGTGATCGTAGCATGCATGGACTCGACTCATATGACTGGGATTTCCATGAAAAAGATTGTGGGCCGAAAATGGGTGATCACTGTACAATTCTCTTCTGTTTCCTATTTATATTTATATTTTTCCTCCCCAATTTAGCATTATGGACAGGGAAAGACCTAATCTAAAATCTGCACAAAAATATTTTGCCTTCAAATTCATACCGTGATCGTAGCATGCATGGACTCGAATCGTATGACTGGGATTTCCATGAAAAAGATTGTGGGCCGAAAATGGGTGATCACTGTACATTTCTCTTCTGTTTCCTATTTATATTTATATTTTACCTCCTCAATTTAGCATTATGGACAGGGAAAGATCTAATCTAAGATCTGCACAAAAATATTTTACCTTCAAATTCATACCGTGATCGTAGCATGCATGGACTCGACTCATATGACTGGGATTTCCATGAAAAAGATTGTGGGCCGAAAATGGTTGATCACTGTACATTTCTCTTCTGTTTCCTATTTATATTTATATTTTACCTCCTCAATTTACCATTATGGACAGAGAAAGACCTAATCTAAGATCTGCACAAAAATATTTTGCCTTCAAATTCATACCGTGATCATAGCATGCATGGACTCGACTCATATGACTGGGATTTCCATGAAAAAGATTGTGGGCAGAAAATGGGTGATCACTGTACATTTCTCTTCTGTTTCATATTTATATTTATATTTTACCTCCTCAATTTAGCATTATGGACAGGGAAAGACCTAATCTAAGATCTGCACAAAAATATTTTACCTTCAAATTCATACCGTGATCGTAGCATGCATGGACTCGACTCATATGACTGGGATTTCCATGAAAAAGATTGTGGGCCGAAAATGGTTGATCACTGTACATTTCTCTTCTGTTTCCTATTTATATTTATATTTTACCTCCTCAATTTAGCATTATGGACAGGGAAAGACCTAATCTAAGATCTGCACAAAAATATTTTGCCTTCAAATTCATACCGTGATCGTAGCATCCATGGACTCGACTCATATGACTGGGATTTCCATGAAAAAGATTGTGGGCCGAAAATGGGTGATCACTGTACATTTCTCTTCTGTTTCCTATTTATATTTATATTTTACCTCATCAATTTAGCATTATGGACAGGGAAAGACTTAATCTAAGATCTGCACAAAAATATTTTGCCTTCAAATTCATACCGTGATCGTAGCATGCATGGACTCGACTCATATGACTGGGATTTCCATGAAAAAGATTGTGGGCCGAAAATGGGTGATCACTGTACATATCTCTTCTGTTTCCTATTTATATTTATATTTTACCTCCTCAATTTAGCATTATGGACAGAGAAAACCTAATCTAAGATCTGCACAAAAATATTTTGCCTTCAAATTCATACCGTGATCGTAGCATGCATGGACTCGACTCATATGACTGGGATTTCCATGAAAAAGATTGCGGGCCGAAAATGGGTGATCACTGTACATTTCTCATCTGTTTCCTATTTATATTTCTATTTTACCTCCTCAATTTAGCATTATGGACAGGGAAAGACTTAATCTAAGATCTGCACAAAAATATTTTGCCTTCAAATTCATACCGTGATCGTAGCATGCATGGACTCGACTCATATGACTGGGATTTCCATGAAAAAGATTGTGGGTCGAAAATGGGTGATCACTGTACAATTCTCTTCTGTTTCCTATTTATATTTATATTTTTCCTCCCCAATTTAGCATTATGGACAGGGAAAGACCTAATCTAAAATCTGCACAAAAATATTTTGCCTTCAAATTCATACCGTGATCGTAGCATGCATGGACTCGAATCGTATGACTGGGATTTCCATGAAAAAGATTGTAGGCCGAAAATGGGTGATCACTGTACATTTCTCTTCTGTTTCTTATTTATATTTATATTTTACCTCCTCAATTTAGCATTATGGACAGAGAAAGACCTAATCTAAGATCTGCACAAAAATATTTTACCTTCAAATTCATACCGTGATCGTAGCATGCATGGACTCGACTCATATGACTGGGATTTCCATGAAAAAGATTGTGGGCCGAAAATGGGTGATCACTGTACATTTCTCTTCTGTTTCATATTTATATTTATATTTTACCTCCTCAATTTAGCATTATGGACAGGGAAAGACCTAATCTAAGATCTGCACAAAAATATTTTACCTTCAAATTCATACCGTAATCGTAGAATGCATGGACTCGACTCATATGACTGGGATTTCCATGAAAAAGATTGTGGGCCGAAAATGGTTGATCACTGTACATTTCTCTTCTGTTTCCTATTTATATTTCTATTTTACCTCCTCAATTTAGCATTATGGACAGGGAAAGACTTAATCTAAGATCTGCACAAAAATATTTTGCCTTCAAATTCATACCGTGATCGTAGCATGCATGGACTCGACTCATATGACTGGGATTTCCATGAAAAAGATTGTGGGCCGAAAATGGGTGATCACTGTACATATCTCTTCTGTTTCCTATTTATATTTATATTTTACCTCCTCAATTTAGTATTATGGACAGAGAAAACCTAATCTAAGATCTGCACAAAAATATTTTGCCTTCAAATTCATACCGTGATCGTAGCATGCATGGACTCGACTCATATGACTGGGATTTCCATGAAAAAGATTGTGGGCCGAAAATGGGTGATCACTGTACAATTCTCTTCTGTTTCCTATTTATATTTATATTTTACCTCCCCAATTTAGCATTATGGACAGGGAAAGACCTAATCTAAAATCTGCACAAAAATATTTTGCCTTCAAATTCATACCGTGATCGTAGCATTCATGGACTTGAATCATATGACTGGGATTTCCGTGAAAAAGATTGTGGGCCGAAAATGGGTGATCACTGTACATTTCTCTTCTGTTTCCTATTTATATTTCTATTTTACCTCCTCAATTTAGCATTATGGACAGGGAAAGACCTAATCTAAGATCCGCTCAAAAATATTTTGCCTTCAAATTCATACCGTGATCGTAGCATCCATGGACTCGACTCATATGACTGGGATTTCCATGAAAAAGATTGTGGGCCGAAAATGGGTGATCACTGTACATTTCTCTTCTGTTTCCTATTTATATTTCTATTTTACCTCCCCAATTTAGCATTATGGACAGAGAAAGACCTAATCTAAGATCTGCACAAAAATATTTTGCCTTCAAATTCATACCGTGATCGTAGCGTGCATGGACTCGAATCATATGACTGGGATTTCCATGAAAAAGATTGTGGGCCAAAAATGGGTGATCACTGTACATTTCTCTTCTGTTTCCTATTTATATTTCTATTTTACCTCCTCAATTTGCATTATGGACAGGGAAAGACCTAATCTAAGATCTGCACAAAAATATTTTGCCTTCAAATTCATACCGTGATCGTAGCATGCATGGACTCAACTCATATGACTGGGATTTCCATGAAAAAGATTGTGGGCCGAAAATGGGTGATCACTGTACATTTCTCTTCTGTTTCCTATTTATATTTCCATTTTACCTCCTCAATTTACCATTATGGACAGAGAAAGACCTAATCTAAGATCTGCACAAAAATATTTTGCCTTCAAATTCATACCGTGATCATAGCATGCATGGACTCGACTCATATGACTGGGATTTCCATGAAAAAGATTGTGGGCCGAAAATGGGTGATCACTGTACATTTCTCTTCTGTTTCGTATTTATATTTATATTTTACCTCCTAAATTTAGCATTATGGACAGGGAAAGACCTAATCTAAGATCTGCACAAAAATATTTTGCCTTCAAATTCATACCGTGATCGTAGCATCCATGGACTCGACTCATATGACTGGGATTTCCATGAAAAAGATTGTGGGCCGAAAATGGGTGATCACTGTACATATCTCTTCTGTTTCCTATTTATATTTATATTTTACCTCCTCAATTTACCATTATGGACAGAGAAAGACCTAATCTAAGATCTGCACAAAAATATTTTGCCTTCAAATTCATACCGTGATCATAGCATGCATGGACTCGACTCATATGACTGGGATTTCCATGAAAAAGATTGTGGGCCGAAAATGGGTGATCACTGTACATTTCTCTTCTGTTTCATATTTATATTTATATTTTACCTCCTCAATTTAGCATTATGGACAGGGAAAGACCTAATCTAAGATCTGCACAAAAATATTTTACCTTCAAATTCATACCGTGATCGTAGCATGCATGGACTCGACTCATATGACTGGGATTTCCATGAAAAAGATTGTGGGCCGAAAATGGTTGATCACTGTACATTTCTCTTCTGTTTCCTATTTATATTTATATTTTACCTCCTCAATTTAGCATTATGGACAGGGAAAGACCTAATCTAAGATCTGCACAAAAATATTTTGCCTTCAAATTCATACCGTGATCGTAGCATCCATGGACTCGACTCATATGACTGGGATTTCCATGAAAAAGATTGTGGGCCGAAAATGGGTGATCACTGTACATTTCTCTTCTGTTTCCTATTTATATTTCTATTTTACCTCCTCAATTTAGCATTATGGACATGGAAAGACTTAATCTAAGATCTGCACAAAAATATTTTGCCTTCAAATTCATACCGTGATCGTAGCATGCATGGACTCGACTCATATGACTGGGATTTCCATGAAAAAGATTGTGGGCCGAAAATGGGTGATCACTGTACATATCTCTTCTGTTTCCTATTCATATTTATATTTTACCTTCTCAATTTAGCATTATGGACAGAGAAAACCTAATCTAAGATCTGCACAAAAATATTTTGCCTTCAAATTCATACCGTGATCGTAGCATGCATGGACTCGACTCATATGACTGGGATTTCCATGAAAAAGATTGCGGGCCGAAAATGGGTGATCACTGTACATTTATCATCTGTTTCCTATTTATATTTTATTTTACCTCCTCAATTTAGCATTATGGACAGGGAAAGACCTAATCTAAAATCTGCACAAAAATATTTTGCCTTCAAATTCATACCGTGATCGTAGCATGCATGGACTCGAATCGTATGACTGGGATTTCCATGAAAAAGATTGTGGGCCGAAAATGGGTGATCACTGTACATTTCTCTTCTGTTTCCTATTTATATTTATATTTTACCTCCTCAATATAGCATTATGGACAGGGAAAGATCTAATCTAAGATCTGCACAAAAATATTTTACCTTCAAATTCATACCGTGATCGTAGCATGCATGGACTCGACTCATATGACTGGGATTTCCATGAAAAAGATTGTGGGCCGAAAATGGTTGATCACTGTACATTTCTCTTCTGTTTCCTATTTATATTTATATTTTACCTCCTCAATTTACCATTATGGACAGAGAAAGATCTAATCTAAGATCTGCACAAAAATATTTTGCCTTCAAATTCATACCGTAATCATAGCATGCATGGACTCGACTCATATGACTGGGATTTCCATGAAAAAGATTGTGGGCCGAAAATGGGTGATCACTGTACATTTCTCTTCTGTTTCATATTTATATTTATATTTTACCTCCTCAATTTAGCATTATGGACAGGGAAAGACCTAATCTAAGATCTGCACAAAAATATTTTACCTTCAAATTCATACCGTGATCGTAGCATGCATGGACTCGACTCATATGACTGGGATTTCCATGAAAAAGATTGTGGGCCGAAAATGGTTGATCACTGTACATTTCTCTTCTGTTTCCTATTTATATTTATATTTTACCTCCTCAATTTAGCATTATGGACAGGGAAAGACCTAATCTAAGATATGCACAAAAATATTTTGCCTTCAAATTCATACCGTGATCGTAGCATCCATGGACTCGACTCATATGACTGGGATTTCCATGAAAAAGATTGTGGGCCGAAAATGGGTGATCACTGTACATTTCTCTTCTGTTTCCTATTTATATTTCTATTTTACCTCATCAATTTAGCATTATGGACAGGGAAAGACCTAATCTAAGATCTGCACAAAAATATTTTGCCTTCAAATTCATACCGTGATCGTAGCATGCATGGACTCGACTCATATGACTGGGATTTCCATGAAAAAGATTGTGGGCCGAAAATGGGTGATCACTGTACATATCTCTTCTGTTTCCTATTTATATTTATATTTTACCTCCTCAATTTACCATTATGGACAGAGAAAGACCTAATCTAAGATCTGCACAAAAATATTTTGCCTTCAAATTCATACCGTGATCATAGCATGCATGGACTCGACTCATATGACTGGGATTTCCATGAAAAAGATTGTGGGCCGAAAATGGGTGATCACTGTACATTTCTCTTCTGTTTCATATTTATATTTATATTTTACCTCCTCAATTTAGCATTATGGACAGGGAAAGACCTAATCTAAGATCTGCACAAAAATATTTTACCTTCAAATTCATACCGTGATCGTAGCATGCATGGACTCGACTCATATGACTGGGATTTCCATGAAAAAGATTGTGGGCCGAAAATGGGTGATCACTGTACATTTCTCTTCTGTTTCCTATTTATATTTATATTTTACCTCCTCAATTTAGCATTATGGACAGGGAAAGACCTAATCTAAGATCTGCACAAAAATATTTTACCTTCAAATTCATACCGTGATCGTAGCATGCATGGACTCGACTCATATGACTGGGATTTCCATGAAAAAGATTGTGGGCCGAAAATGGTTGATCACTGTACATTTCTCTTCTGTTTCCTATTTATATTTATATTTTACCTCCTCAATTTAGCATTATGGACAGGGAAAGACCTAATCTAAGATCTGCACAAAAATATTTTGCCTTCAAATTCATACCGTGATCGTAGCATCCATGGACTCGACTCATATGACTGGGATTTCCATGAAAAAGATTGTGGGCCGAAAATGGGTGATCACTGTACATTTCTCTTCTGTTTCCTATTTATATTTATATTTTACCTCCTCAATTTAGCATTATGGACAGGGAAAGACTTAATCTAAGATCTGCACAAAAATATTTTGCCTTCAAATTCATACCGTGATCGTAGCATGCATGGACTCGACTCATATGACTGGGATTTCCATGAAAAAGATTGTGGGCCGAAAATGGGTGATCACTGTACATATCTCTTCTGTTTCCTATTCATATTTATATTTTACCTTCTCAATTTAGCATTATGGACAGAGAAAACCTAATCTAAGATCTGCACAAAAATATTTTGCCTTCAAATTCATACCGTGATCGTAGCATGCATGGACTCGACTCATATGACTGGGATTTCCATGAAAAAGATTGCGGGCCGAAAATGGGTGATCACTGTACATTTCTCATCTGTTTCCTATTTATATTTTATTTTACCTCCTCAATTTAGCATTATGGACAGGGAAAGACCTAATCTAAAATCTGCACAAAAATATTTTGCCTTCAAATTCATACCGTGATCGTAGCATGCATGGACTCGAATCGTATGACTGGGATTTCCATGAAAAAGATTGTGGGCCGAAAATGGGTGATCACTGTACATTTCTCTTCTGTTTCCTATTTATATTTATATTTTACCTCCTCAATTTAGCATTATGGACAGGGAAAGATCTAATCTAAGATCTGCACAAAAATATTTTACCTTCAAATTCATACCGTGATCGTAGCATGCATGGACTCGACTCATATGACTGGGATTTCCATGAAAAAGATTGTGAGCCGAAAATGGTTGATCACTGTACATTTCTCTTCTGTTTCCTATTTATATTTATATTTTACCTCCTCAATTTACCATTATGGACAGAGAAAGACCTAATCTAAGATCTGCACAAAAATATTTTGCCTTCAAATTCATACCGTAATCATAGCATGCATGGACTCGACTCATATGACTGGGATTTCCATGAAAAAGATTGTGGGCCGAAAATGGGTGATCACTGTACATTTCTCTTCTGTTTCATATTTATATTTATATTTTACCTCCTCAATTTAGCATTATGGACAGGGAAAGACCTAATCTAAGATCTGCACAAAAATATTTTACCTTCAAATTCATACCGTGATCGTAGCATGCATGGACTCGACTCATATGACTGGGATTTCCATGAAAAAGATTGTGGGCCGAAAATGGTTGATCACTGTACATTTCTCTTCTGTTTCCTATTTATATTTATATTTTACCTCCTCAATTTAGCATTATGGACAGGGAAAGACCTAATCTAAGATCTGCACAAAAATATTTTGCCTTCAAATTCATACCGTGATCGTAGCATCCATGGACTCGACTCATATGACTGGGATTTCCATGAAAAAGATAGTGGGCCGAAAATGGGTGATCACTGTACATTTCTCTTCTGTTTCCTATTTATATTTCTATTTTACCTCATCAATTTAGCATTATGGACAGGGAAAGACCTAATCTAAGATCTGCACAAAAATATTTTGCCTTCAAATTCATACCGTGATCGTAGCATGCATGGACTCGACTCATATGACTGGGATTTCCATGAAAAAGATTGTGGGCCGAAAATGGGTGATCACTGTACATATCTCTTCTGTTTCCTATTTATATTTATATTTTACCTCCTCAATTTACCATTATGGACAGGGAAAGACCTAATCTAAGATCTGCACAAAAATATTTTGCCTTCAAATTCATACCGTGATCATAGCATGCATGGACTCGACTCATATGACTGGGATTTCCATGAAAAAGATTGTGGGCCGAAAATGGGTGATCACTGTACATTTCTCTTCTGTTTCATATTTATATTTATATTTTACCTCCTCAATTTAGCATTATGGACAGGGAAAGACCTAATCTAAGATCTGCACAAAAATATTTTACCTTCAAATTCATACCGTGATCGTAGCATGCATGGACTCGACTCATATGACTGGGATTTCCATGAAAAAGATTGTGGGCCGAAAATGGTTGATCACTGTACATTTCTCTTCTGTTTCCTATTTATATTTATATTTTACCTCCTCAGTTTAGCATTATGGACAGGGAAAGACCTAATCTAAGATCTGCACAAAAATATTTTGCCTTCAAATTCATACCGTGATCGTAGCATGCATGGACGCGACTCATATGACTGGGATTTCCATGAAAAAGATTGTGGGCCGAAAATGGGTGATCACTGTACATTTCTCTTCTGTTTCCTATTTATATTTATATTTTACCTTCTCAATTTAGCATTATGGTCAGGGAAAGACCTAATCTAAGCTCTGCACAAAAATATTTTGCCTTCAAATTCATAACGTGAATGTAGAATGCATGGACTCGACTCATATGACTGGGATTTCCATGAAAAAGATTGTGGGCCGAAAATGGGTGATCACTGTACATTTCTCTTCTGTTTCCTATTTATATTTCTATTTTACCTCATCAATTTAGCATTATGGACAGGGAAAGACTTAATCTAAGCTCTGCACAAAAATATTTTCCCTTCAAATTCATAACGTGATCGTAGCATCCATGGACTCGACTCATATGACTGGGATTTCAATGAAAAAGATTGTGGGCCGAAAATGGGTGATCACTGTACATTTCTCTTCTGTTTCCTATTTATATTTCTATTTTACCTCATCAATTTAGCATTATGGACAGGGAAAGACTTAATCTAAGCTCTGCACAAAAATATTTTGCCTTCAAATTCACAACGTGATCGTAGCATCCATGGACTCGACTCATATGACTGGGATTTCAATGAAAAAGATTGTGGGCCGAAAATGGGTGATCACTGTACATTTCTCTTCTGTTTCCTATTTATATTTCTATTTTACCTCATCAATTTAGCATTATGGACAGGGAAAGACTTAATCTAAGATCTGCACAAAAATATTTTGCCTTCAAATTCATACCGTGATCGTAGCATGCATGGACTCGACTCATATGACTGGGATTTCCATGAAAAAGATTGTGGGCCGAAAATGGGTGATCACTGTACATATCTCTTCTGTTTCCTATTTATATTTATATTTTACCTCCTCAATTTAGCATTATGGACAGAGAAAACCTAATCTAAGATCTTCACAAAAATATTTTGCCTTCAAATTCATACCGTGATCGTAGCATGCATGGACTCGACTCATATGACTGGGATTTCCATGAAAAAGATTGCGGGCCGCAAATGGGTGATCACTGTACATTTCTCATCTGTTTCCTATTTATATTTCTATTTTACCTCCTCAATTTATCATTATGGACTGGGAAAGACTTAATCTAAGATGTGCACAAAAATATTTTGCCTTCAAATTCATACCGTGATCGTAGCATGCATGGACTCGACTCATATGACTGGGATTTCCATGAAAAAGATTGTGGGCCGAAAATGGGTGATCACTGTACATATCTCTTCTGTTTCCTATTTATATTTATATTTTACCTCCTCAATTTAGCATTATGGACAGAGAAAACCTAATCTAAGATCTGCACAAAAATATTTTGCCTTCAAATTCATACCGTGATCGTAGCATGCATGGACTCGACTCATATGACTGGGATTTCCATGAAAAAGATTGCGGGCCGCAAATGGGTGATCACTGTACATTTCTCTTCTGTTTCCTATTTATATTTCTATTTTACCTCCTCAATTTAGCATTATGGACAGGGAAAGACTTAATCTAAGATGTGCACAAAAATATTTTGCCTTCAAATTCATACCGTGATCGTAGCATGCATGGACTCGACTCATATGACTGGGATTTCCATGAAAAAGATTGTGGGCCGAAAATGGGTGATCACTGTACATATCTCTTCTGTTTCCTATTTATATTTATATTTTACCTCCTCAATTTAGCATTATGGACAGAGAAAACCTAATCTAAGACCTGCACAAAAATATTTTGCCTTCAAATTCATACCGTGATCGTAGCATGCATGGACTCGACTCATATGACTGGGATTTCCATGAAAAAGATTGCGGGCCGAAAATGGGTGATCACTGTACATTTCTCATCTGTTTCCTATTTATATTTATATTTTACCTCCTCAATTTAGCATTATGGACAGGGAACAACCTAATCTAAAATCTGCACAAAAATATTTTGCCTTCAAATTCATACCGTGATCGTAGCATGCATGGACTCGACTCATATGACTGGGATTTCCATGAAAAAGATTGTGGGCCGAAAATGGGTGATCACTGTATATTTCTCTTCTGTTTCCTATTTATATTTATATTTTTCCTCCCCAATTTAGCATTATGGACAGGGAAAGACCTAATCTAAAATCTGCACAAAAATATTTTGCCTTCAAATTCATACCGTGATCGTAGCATGCATGGACTCGAATCGTATGACTGGGATTTCCATGAAAAAGATTGTGGGCCGAAAATGGGTGATCACTGAACATTTCTCTTCTGTTTCTTTTTTATATTTATATTTTACCTCCTCAATTTAGCATTATGGACAGAGAAAGACCTAATCTAAGATCTGCACAAAAATATTTTACCTTCAAATTCATACCGTGATCGTAGCATGCATGGACTCGACTCATATGACTGGGATTTCCATGAAAAAGATTGTGGGCCGAAAATGGGTGATCACTGAACATATCTCTTCTGTTTCCTATTTATATTTATATTTTACCTCCTCAATTTAGCATTATGGACAGTGAAAACCTAATCTAAGATCTGCACAAAAATATTTTGCCTTCAAATTCATACCGTGATCGTAGCATGCATGGACTCGACTCATATGACTGGGATTTCCATGAAAAAGATGGCGGGCCGAAAATGGGTGATCACTGTACATTTCTCATCTGTTTCCTATTTATATTTATATTTTACCTCCTCAATTTAGCATTATGGACAGGGAACAACCTAATCTAAAATCTGCACAAAAATATTTTGCCTTCAAATTCATACCGTGATCGTAGCATGCATGGACTCGACTCATATGACTGGGATTTCTATGAAAAAGATTGTGGGTTGAAAATGGGTGATCACTGTACAATTCTCTTCTGTTTCCTATTTATATTTATATTTTTCCTCCCCAATTTAGCATTATGGACAGGGAAAGACCTAATCTACAATCTGCACAAAAATATTTTGCCTTCAAATTCATACCGTGATCGTAGCATGCATGGACTCGAATCGTATGACTGGGATTTCCATGAAAAAGATTGTGGGCCGAAAATGGGTGATCACTGTACATTTCTCTTCTGTTTCCTATTTATATTTATATTTTTCCTCCTCAATTTACCATTATGGACAGGGAAAGACCTAATCTAAGATCTGCACAAAAATATTTTACCTTCAAATTCATACCGTGATCGTAGCATGCATGGACTCGACTCATATGACTGGGATTTCCATGAAAAAGATTGTGGGCCGAAAATGGGTGATCACTGTACATTTCTCTTCTGTTTCCTATTTATATTTATATTTTACCTCCTCAATTTAGCATTATGGACAGGGAAAGACCTAATCTAAGATCTGCAAAAAAATATTTTGCCTTCAAATTCATACCGTGATCGTAGCATGCATGGACTCGACTCATATGACTGGGATTTCCATGAAAAAGATTGTGGGCCGAAAATGGGTGATCATTGTATATTTCTCTTCTGTTTCCTATTTATATTTATATTTTACCTCCTCAATTTAGCATTATGGACAGGGAAAGACCTAATCTAAGATCTGCACAAAAATATTTTGCCTTCAAATTCATACCGTGATCGTAGCATCCATGGACTCGACTCATATGACTGGGATTTCCATGAAAAAGATTGTGGGCCGAAAATGGGTGATCACTGTACATTTCTCTTCTGTTTCCTATTTATATTTCTATTTTACCTCCTCAATTTAGCATTATGGACAGAGAAAGACCTAATCTAGGATCTGCACAAAAATATTTTGCCTTCAAATTCATACCGTGATCGTAGCATGCATGGACTCGACTCATATGACTGGGATTTCCATGAAAAAGATTGTGGGCCGTAAATGGGTGATCACTGTACATTTCTCTTCTGTTTCCTATTTATATTTATATTTTACCTCCTCAATTTAGCATTATGGACAGGGAACGACCTAATCTAAAATCTGCACAAGAATATTTTGCCTTCAAATTCATACCGTGATCGTAGCATGCATGGACTTGACTCATATGACTGGGATTTCCATGAAAAACATTGTGGGCAGAAAATGGGTGATCACTGTATATTTCTCCTCTGTTTCCTATTGATATTTATATTTTACTTCCTTAATATAGCATTATCGACAGGGAAAGACCTAATCTAAGATCTGCAAAAAAATATTTTAGCTTCCAATTCATATCGTGATCGTAGCATGCATGGACTAGACTCATATGACTGGGATTTCCATGAAAAAGATTGTGGGCAGAAAATGGGTGATCAGTGTACATTTCTCTTCTGTTTCCTATTTATATTTCTATTTTACCTCCTCAATTTAGCATTATGGACAGGGAAAGACCTAATCTAAGATCTTAAAAAAAATATTTTGCATTCAAATTCATACCGTGATCGTAGCATGCATGGACTCAACTCATATGACTGGGATTTCCATGAAAATGATTGTGGGCAGAAAATGGGTGATCAGTGTACATTTCTCTTCTGTTTCCTATTTATATTTCTATTTTACCTCCTCAATTTAGCATTATGGACAGGAAAGAGCTAATCTGAGCTCTGCAAAAAATATTTTGCCTTCAAATTCATACTGTGATCGTAGCATGCATGGACTCGACTCATATGACTGGGATTTCCATGAAAAAGATTGTGGGCAGAAAATGGGTGTCAGTGTACATTTCTCTTCTGTTTCCTATTTATATTTCTATTTTACCTCCTCAATTTAGCATTATGGACAGGGAAATACCTAATCTAAGATCTTCAAAAAAATATTTTGCATTCAAATTCATACCGTGATCGTAGCATGCATGGATTCGACTCATATGACTAGGATTTCCATGAAAAAGATTGTGGGCAGAAAATGGGTGATCACTGTACATTTCTCTTCTGTTTCCTAATTATATTTATATTTTACTTTCTTCATTTAGCATTATGGACAGGGAAAGACCTAATCTAAGCTCTGCAAAAAAATATTTTGCCTTCAAATTCATACCGTAATCGTAGCATGCATGGACTCGACTCATATGTCTGGGATTTCCATGAAAAAGATTGTGGACAGAAAATGGGTGATCACTGTATATTTCTCTTCTGTTTCCTATTTATATTTTACCTCCTCAATTTAGTATTATGGACAGGGCAAGACCTAATTTAAGCTCTGCAAAAAAATATTTTGCCTTCAAATTCATACCGTGATCGTAGCATGCATGGACTCGACTCATATGACTGGGATTTCCATCAAAAAGATTGTGGGCCGAAAAAGGGTGATCACTGTATATTTCTCTTCTGTTTCCTATTTATATTTCTATTTTACCTCCTCAATATAGCATTATGGACAGGGAAAGACCTAATCTAAGCTCTGCACAAAAATATTTTGCCTTCAAATTCATACCGTGATCGTAGCATGCATGGACTCGACTCATATGACTGGGATTTCCATGAAAAAGATTGAGGGCTAAAAATGGGTAATCACAGTACATTTCTCTTCTGTTACTTATTTATATTTCTATTTTACCTCCTCCATTTAGCATTATGGACAGGGAATGACCTAATCTAAAATCTGCACAAAAATATTTTGCCTTCAAATTCATACCGTGATCGTAGTATGCCTGGACTCGACTCATATGACTGGGATTTCAATCAAAAAGATTGTGGGCCGAAAAAGGGTGATCACTGTACATTTCTCTTCTGTTTCCTATTTATATTGATATTTTACTCACTCAATTTATCATTATGGACACAGAAAGACCTAATCTAAGCTCTTGCAAAAAAATATTTTGCCTTCAAATTCATACTGTGATCGTAGCATGCATGGACTCGACTCATATGACTGGGATTTCCATGAAAAAGATTGTGGGCAGAAAATGGGTGATCACTGTACATTTCTCTTCTGTATCCTATTTATATTTATATTTCACTTCCTCAATTCAGCATTATGGACAGGGAATGACCTAATCTAAGCTCTGCAAAAAAATATTTTGCCTTCAAATTCATACCGTGATCGTAGGATGCATGGACTCGACTCATATGACTGGGATTTCCATGAAAAAGATTGTGGACGGAAAATGCGTGATCACTGTATATTTCACTTCTGTTTCCTATTTATATTTATATTTTACTTCCTCAATTCAGCATTATGGACAGGGAATGACCTAATCTACGATCTGCAAAAAAATATTTTACCTTCAAATTCATACCGTGATCGTAGTATGTATGGACTCGACTCATATGACTGGGATTTCGATGAAAAAGTTTGTGGGCAGAAAATGGGTGTTCACTGTACATTCCTCTTCTGTTTCCTATTTATATTTCTATTTGACCTTCTCAATTTAGCATTATGGAAAGGGAAAGACCAAATCTAAGTTCTGCACAAAAATATTTTGCCTTCAAATTCATACCGTGATCGTAGCATGCATGGATCGACTCATATGACTGGGATTTCGAATGAAAAGATTGTGGGCAGAAAATGGGTGATCACTGTACATTTCTCTTCTGTTTCCTATTTATATTTCTTTATTACTTCCTCAATTTAGCATTATGGATAGGGAAAGATCTAATCTAAGATCTGCAAAAAAATTATTTGGCCTTCAAATTCATACCGTGATCGTAGCATGCATGGACTTGACTCATATGACTGGGATTTCCATGAAAAAGTTTGTGGGCAGAAAATGGGTGTTCACTGTACATTCCTCTTCTGTTTCCTATTTATATTTATATTTTACCTCCTCAATTTAGCATTATGGACAGGGAAAGACCTAATCTAAGATCTTCAAAAAAATATTTTGCCTTCAAATTCATACTATGATCGTAGCATGCATGGACTCGACTCATATGACTGGGATTTCCATGAAAAAGATTGTGGGCAGAAAATGGGTGATCACTGTACATTTCTCTTCTGTTTCCTATTTATATTTATATTTTACCTCGTCAATTTAGCATTATGGACAGGGAAAGACCTAATCTAAGCTCTGCACAAAAATATTTTGCCTTCAAATTCATACCGTGATCGTAGCATGTTTGGACTCGACTCATATGACTGGGATTTCCATGAAAAAGATTGTGGGCAGAAAATGGGTGATCACTGAACATTTCTCTTGTGTTTCCTGTTTATATTTTCTATTTTACTTCCTTCATTTAGCATTATGGACAGGGAAAGACCTAATCTAATTCTGCAAAAAAATATTTTGCCTTAAAATTCATGCCGTGATCGTAGCATGTATGGACTCGTCTCATATGACTGGGATTTCCATGAAAAAGATTGTGGGCAGAAAATGGGTGATCACTGTACATTTCTCTCCTGTTTCTTATTTATATTTCTATTTTACCTTCTCAATTTAGCATTATGGACAGGGAATGACCTAATCTAAGTTCTGCAAAAAAAAATATTTTGCCTTCAAATTCATACCGTGGTCGTAGCATGCATGGACTCGACTCATATGACTGGGATTTCCATGAAAAAGATTGTGGGCAGAAAATGGGTGATCACTGTACATTTCTCTTCTGTTTCCTATTTATATTTCTATTTGACCTTCTCAATTTAGCATTATGGACAGGGAAAGACCTAATCTAAGATCTTCAAAAAAATATTTTGCATTCAAATTCATACCGTGATCGTAGCATGCATGGACTCGACTCATATGACTGGGATTTCCATGAAAAAGATTGTGGGCAGAAAATGGGTGATCAGTGTACATTTCTCTTCTGTTTCCTATTTATATTTATATTTTACCTCCTCAATTTAGCATTATGGACTGGAAAAGAGCTAATCTAAGCTCTGCAAAAAAATATTTTGCCTTCAAATTCATACTGTGATCGTAGCATGCATGGACTCGACTCATATGACTGGGATTTCCATGAAAAAGATTGTGGGCAGAAAATGGGTGATCACTGTACATTTTTCTTCTGTTTCCTATTTGTATTTCTTTTTTACCTCCTCAATTTAGCTTTATAGACAGGGAAAGACCTCATCTAAGACCTTCAAAAAAATATTTTGCATTCAAATTCATACCGTGATCGTAGCATGCATGGACTCGACTCTTATGACTGGGATTTCCATGAAAAAGATAGTGGGCAGAAATTAGGTGATCGCTGTACATTTCTCTTCTGTTTCCTATTTATATTTTACCTCCTCAATTTAGCATTATGGACAGGGAAAGACCTAATCTAAAATCTGCACAAAAATATTTTACCTTCAAATTCATACCGTGATCGTAGCATGTTTGGACTCGACTCATATGACTGGGATTTCCATGAAAAAGATTGTGGGCCGAAAATGGGTGATCACTGTACATTTCTCTTCTGTTTCCTATTTATATTTATATTTTAACTCCTCAATTTAGCATTATGGACAGGGAAAGACTTAATCTAAAATCTGCACAAAAATATTTTGCCTTCAAATTCATACCGTGATCGTAGCATGCATGGTCTCGATTAATATGACTGGGATTTCCATGAAAAAGATCGTGAGCCGAAAATGGGTGATCACTGTACATTTTTCTTCTGCTTTCTAGTTGTATTTCTATTTTACCTCCTCAATTTAGCATTATGGACAGGGAAAGACTTAATCTAAAATCTGAACAAAAATATTTTGCCTTCAAATTCATACCGTGATCGTAGCATGCATGGACTCGACTCATATGACTGGGATTTCCATGAAAAAGATTGTGGGCCGAAAATGGGTGATCACTGTACATTTCTCTTCTGTTTCCTATTTATATTTATATTTTACCTCCTCAATTTAGCATTATGGATAGGGAAAGACCTAATCTAAAATCTGCACAAAAATATTTTGCCTTCAAATTCATACCGTGATCGTAGCATGCATGGACTCGACTCATATGACTGGGATTTCCATGAAAAAGATTGTGGGCAGAAAATGGGTGATCACTGTACATTTCTCTTCTGTTTCCTATTCATATTTCTATTTTACCTCCTCAATTTAGCATTATGGACAGGGAAAGACTTAATCTAAGATCTGCACAAAAATATTTTGCCTTCAAATTCATACCGTGATCGTTGCATGCATGGACTCGACTCTTATGACTGGGATTTCCATGAAAAAGATTGTGGGCCGAAAATGGGTGATCACTGTACATTTCTCTTCTGTTTCCTATTTATATTTCTATTTTACCACTCAATTTAGCATTATGGAGACGGAAAGACCTAATTTAAGCTCTGCACAAAAATATTTTGCCTTCAAATTCATACCGTGAACGTAGAATGCATGGACTCGACACATATGACTGGGATTTCCATGAAAAAGATTGTGGGCTGAAAATGGGTGATCACTGTATATTTTTCTTCTGTTTTCTATTTATTTTTCTATTTTACTTCCTCAATTTAGCATTATGGACAGGGAAAGACCTAATCTAATATCTGTACAAAAATATTTTGCCTTCAAATTCATACCGTTATCGTAGCATGCATGGACTCGACTCATATGACTGGGATTTCCATGAAAAAGATTGTGGGCCGAAAATGGGTGATCACTGTACATTTCTATTCTGTTTCCTATTTACATTTATATTTTACCTCCTCAATTTAGCATTATTGACCTGGAAAAACCTAATCTAAGATCTGCACAAAAATATTTTGCCTTCAATTCATACCGTGATCGTAGCATGCATGGACTCGACTCATATGACTGGGATTTCCATGAAAAAGATTGTGGGCAGAAAATGGGTGATCACTGTACATTTCTCTTCTGTTTCCTATTTATATTTATATTTTACCTCCTCAATTTAGCATTATGGACAGGGAAATACCTAATCTAAAATCTGCACAAAAATATTTTGCCTTCAAATTCATACCGTGATCGTAGCATGCATGGACTCTACTCATATGACTGGGATTTCCATGAAAAAGATTGTGGGCAGAAAATGGGTGATCACTGTACATTTCTCTTCTGTTTCCTATTTATATTTATATTTTAATTCCTCAATTTAGCATTATGGACAGGGAAAGACTTAATCTAAAATCTGCACAAAAATATTTTGCCTTCAAATTCATACCGTGATCGTAGCATGCATGGACTCGACTCATATGACTGGGATTTCCATGAAAAAGATTGTGGGCCGAAAATGGGTGATCACTGTACATTTCTCTTCTGTTTCCTATTCATATTTATATTTTACCTCCTCAATTTAGCATTATGGACAGGGAAAGACCTAATCTAAAATCTGCACAAAAATATTTTGCCTTCAAATTCATACCGTGATCGTAGCATGCATTGACTCGACTCATATGACTGGGATTTCCATGAAAAAAATTGTGGGCCGAAAATGCGTGATCACTGTACATTTCTCTTCTCTTTCCTATTTATATTTATATTTTACCTCCTCAATTTAGCATTATGGACAGGGAAAGACCTAATCTAAAATCTGCACAAAAATATTTTGCCTTCAAATTCATACCGTATCGTAGCATGCATGGACTCGACTCATATGAGTGGGTTTTCCATGATAAAGATTGTGGGCCGAAAATGGGTGATCACTGTACATTTCTATTCTGTTTCCTATTTATATTTATATTTTACCTCCTCAATTTAGCATTATGGACAGGGAAAGACCTAATCTAAAATCTGTACAAAAATATTTTTCTTTCAAATTCATACCGTGATCGTAGCATGCATGGACTCGACTCATATGACTGGGATTTCCATGAAAAAGATTGTGGGCCGAAAATGGGTGATAACTGTACATTTCTCTTCTGTTTCCTATTCATATTTATATTTTACCTCCTCAATTTAGCATTATGGACAGGGAAAGACCTAATCTAAAATCTGCACAAAAATATTTTGCCTTCAAATTTATACCGTGATCGTAGCATGCATTGACTCGACTCATATGACTGGGATTTCCATGAAAAAAATTGTGGGCCGAAAATGCGTGATCACTGTACATTTCTCTTCTCTTTCCTATTTATATTTATATTTTACCTCCTCAATTTAGCATTATGGACAGGGAAAGACCTAATCTAAAATCTGCACAAAAATATTTTGCCTTCAAATTCATACCGTATCGTAGCATGCATGGACTCGACTCATATGAGTGGGTTTTCCATGATAAAGATTGTGGGCCGAAAATGGGTGATCACTGTACATTTCTATTCTGTTTCCTATTTATATTTATATTTTACCTCCTCAATTTAGCATTATGGACAGGGAAAGACCTAATCTAAAATCTGTACAAAAATATTTTTCTTTCAAATTCATACCGTGATCGTAGCATGCATGGACTCGACTCATATGACTGGGATTTCCATAAAAAAGATTGTGGGCCGAAAATGGGTGATAACTGTACATTTCTCTTGTTTCCTATTCATATTTCTATTTTACCTCCTCAATTTAGCATTATGGACAGGGAAAGACCTAATCTAAAATCTGCACAAAAATATTTTGACTTCAAATTCATACCGTGATCGGAGCATGCATGGTCTCGACTCATATGACTGGGATTTCCATGAAAAAGATTGTGAGCCGAAAATGGGTGATCACTGTACATTTTTCTTCTGTTTTCTATTTATATTTCTATTTTACTTCCTCAATTTAGCATTATGGACAGGGAAAGACCTAATCTAAAATCTGTAAGAAAATATTTTGCATTCAAATTCATACCGTGATCGTAGCATCCATGGACTCGACTCATATGACTGGGATTTCCATGAAAAAGATTGTGGGCAGAAAATGGGTGATTACTGTACATTTCTCTTCTGTTTCCTATTCATATTTCTATTTTACCTCCTCAATTTAGCATTATGGACAGGGAAAGACTTAATCTAAGATCTGCACAAAAATATTTTGCCTTCAAATTCATACCGTGATCGTTGCATGCATGGACTCGACTCTTATGACTGGGATTTCCATGAAAAAGATTGTGGGCAGAAAATGGGTGATCACTGTACATTTCTATTCTGTTTCCTATTTACATTTATATTTTACCTCCTCAATTTAGCATTATTGACCTGGAAAAACCTAATCTAAGATCTGCACAAAAATATTTTGCCTTCAATTCATACCGTGATCGTAGCATGCATGGACTCGACTCATATGACTGGGATTTCCATGAAAAAGATTGTGGGCCGAAAATGGGTGATCACTGTACATTTCTCTTCTGTTTCCTATTTATATTTATATTTTACCTCCTCAATTTAGCATTATGGACAGGGAAAGACTTAATCTAAAATCTGAACAAAAATATTTTGCCTTCAAATTCATACCGTGATCGTTGCATGCATGGTCTCGATTCATATGACTGGGATTTCCATGAAAAAGATTGTGAGCCGAAAATGGGTGATCACTGTACATTTTTCTTCTGGTTTCTATTTATATTTCTATTTTACTTCCTCAATTTAGCATTATGGACAGGGAAAGACCTAATCTAAAATCTGTAAGAAAATATTTTGCCATCAAATTCATACCGTGATCGTAGCATGCATGGACTCGACTCATATGGCTGGGATTTCCATGAAAAAGATTGTGGGCCGAAAATGGGTGATCACTGTACATTTCTCTTCTGTTTCCTATTTATATTTATATTTTACCTCCTCAATTTAGCATTATGGACAGGGAAAGACCTAATCTAAAATCTGCACAAAAATATTTTGCCTTCAAATTCATACCGTAATCGTAGCATGCATGGACTCGACTCATATGAGTGGGTTTTCCATGATAAAGATTGTGGGCCGAAAATGGGTGATCACTGTACATTTCTATTCTGTTTCCTATTTATATTTATATTTTACCTCCTCAATTTAGCATTATGGACAGGGAAAGACCTAATCTAAAATCTGTACAAAAATATTTTTCTTTCAAATTCATACCGTGATCGTAGCATGCATGGACTCGACTCATATGACTGGGATTTCCATAAAAAAGATTGTGGGCCGAAAATGGGTGATAACTGTACATTTCTCCTCACTTTCCTATTCATATTTCTATTTTACCTCCTCAATTTAGCATTATGGACAGGGAAAGACCTAATCTAAAATCTGTACAAAAATATTTTTCTTTCAAATTCATACCGTGATCGTAGCATGCATGGTCTCGACTCATATGACTGGGATTTCCATGAAAAAGTTTGTGAGCCGAAAATGGGTGATCACTGTACATTTTTCTTCTGGTTTCTATTTATATTTCTATTTTACTTCCTCAATTTAGCATTATGGACAGGGAAAGACCTAATCTAAAATCTGTAAGAAAATATTTTGCCTTCAAATTCATACCGTGATCGTAGCATGCATGGACTCGACTCATATGACTGGGATTTCCATGAAAAAGATTGTGGGCAGAAAATGGTTGATCACTGTACATTTCTCTTCAGTTTCCTATTCATATTTCTATTTTACCTCCTCAATTTAGCATAATGGACAGGGAAAGACTTAATCTAAGATCTGCACAAAAATATTTTGCCTTCAAATTCATACCGTGATCGTTGCATGCATGGACTCGACTCTTATGACTGGGATTTCCATGAAAAAGATTGTGGGCCGAAAATGGGTGATCACTGTACATTTCTCTTCTGTTTCCTATTTATATTTATATTTTACCCCTCAATTTAGCATTATGGAGACGGAAAGACCTAATTTAAGCTCTGCACAAAAATATTTTGCCTTCAAATTCATACCGTGAACGTAGAATGCATGGACTCGACACATATGACTGGGATTTCCATGAAAAAGATTGTGGGCTGAAAATGGGTGATCACTGTATATTTTTCTTCTGTTTTCTATTTATTTTTCTATTTTACTTCCTCAATTTAGCATTATGGACAGGGAAAGACCTAATCTAATATCTGCACAAAAATATTTTGCCTTCAAATTCATACCGTATCGTAGCATGCATGGACTCGACTCATATGAGTGGGTTTTCCATGATAAAGATTGTGGGCCGAAAATGGGTGATCACTGTACATTTCTATTCTGTTTCCTATTTATATTTATATTTTACCTCCTCAATTTAGCATTATGGACAGGGAAAGACCTAATCTAAAATCTGTACAAAAATATTTTTCTTTCAAATTCATACCGTGATCGTAGCATGCATGGACTCGACTCATATGACTGGGATTTCCATAAAAAAGATTGTGGGCCGAAAATGGGTGATGACTGTACATTTCTCTTCTCTTTCCTATTCATATTTATATTTTACCTCCTCAATTTAGCATTATGGACAGGGAAAGACCTAATCTAAAATCTGCACAAAAATATTTTGCCTTCAAATTCATACCGTGATCGTAGCATGCATTGACTCGACTCATATGACTGGGATTTCCATGAAAAAAATTGTGGGCCGAAAATGCGTGATCACTGTACATTTCTCTTCTCTTTCCTATTTATATTTATATTTTACCTCCTCAATTTAGCATTATGGACAGGGAAAGACCTAATCTAAAATCTGCACAAAAATATTTTGCCTTCAAATTCATACCGTGATCGTAGCATGCATGGACTCGACTCATATGACTGGGATTTCTATGAAAAAGATTGTGGGCCGAAAATGGGTGATCACTGTACATTTCTATTCTGTTTCCTATTTACATTTATATTTTACCTCCTCAATTTAGCATTATTGACCTGGAAAAACCTAATCTAAGATCTGCACAAAAATATTTTGCCTTCAATTCATACCGTGATCGTAGCATGCATGGACTCGACTCATATGACTGGGATTTCCATGAAAAAGATTGTGGGCCGAAAATGGGTGATCACTGTACATTTCTCTTCTGTTTCCTATTTATATTTATATTTTACCTCCTCAATTTAGCATTATGGACAGGGAAAGACTTAATCAAAAATCTGAACAAAAATATTTTGCCTTCAAATTCATACCGTGATCGTTGCATGCATGGTCTCGATTCATATGACTGGGATTTCCATGAAAAAGATTGTGAGCCGAAAATGGGTGATCACTGTACATTTTTCTTCTGGTTTCTATTTATATTTCTATTTTACTTCCTCAATTTAGCATTATGGACAGGGAAAGACCTAATCTAAAATCTGTAAGAAAATATTTTGCCTTCAAATTCATACCGTGATCGTAGCATGCATGGACTCGACTCATATGGCTGGGATTTCCATGAAAAAGATTGTGGGCCGAAAATGGGTGATCACTGTACATTTCTCTTCTGTTTCCTATTTATATTTATATTTTACCTCCTCAATTTAGCATTATGGACAGGGAAAGACCTAATCTAAAATCTGCACAAAAATATTTTGCCTTCAAATTCATACCGTAATCGTAGCATGCATGGACTCGACTCATATGAGTGGGTTTTCCATGATAAAGATTGTGGGCCGAAAATGCGTGATCACTGTACATTTCTATTCTGTTTCCTATTTATATTTATATTTTACCTCCTCAGTTTAGCATTATGGACAGGGCAAGACATAATCTAAAATCTGCACAAAAATATTTTGCTTTCAAATTCATACCGTTATCGTAGCATGCATGGACTCGACTCATATGACTGGGATTTCCATGAAAATGATGGTGGGCCGAAAATGGGTGATCACTGTAAATTTTCTTCTGTTTTCTATTTATATTTCTATTTTACCCCTCAATTTAGCATTATGGAGACGGAAAGACCTAATTTAAGCTCTGCACAAAAATATTTTGCCTTCAAATTCATACCGTGAACGTAAAATGCATGGACTCGACACATATGACTGGGATTTCCATGAAAAAGATTGTGGGCTGAAAATGGGTGATCACTGTATATTTTTCTTCTGTTTTCTATTTATTTTTCTATTTTACTTCCTCAATTTAGCATTATGGACAGGGAAAGACCTAATCTAATATCTGCACAAAAATATTTTGCCTTCAAATTCATACCGTTATCGTAGCATGCATGGACTCGACTCATATGACTGGGATTTCTATGAAAAAGATTGTGGGCCGAAAATGGGTGATCACTGTACATTTCTATTCTGTTTCCTATTTACATTTATATTTTACCTCCTCAATTTAGCATTATTGACCTGGAAAAACCTAATCTAAGATCTGCACAAAAATATTTTGCCTTCAATTCATACCGTGATCGTAGCATGCATGGACTCGACTCATATGACTGGGATTTCCATGAAAAAGATTGTGGGCAGAAAATGGGTGATCACTGTACATTTATCTTCTGTTTCCTATTTATATTTATATTTTACCTCCTCAATTTAGCATTATGGACAGGGAAATACCTAATCTAAAATCTGCACAAAAATATTTTGCCTTCAAATTCATACCGTGATCGTAGCATGCATGGACTCGATTCATATGACTGGAATTTCCATGAAAAAGATTGTGGGCCGAAAATGGGTGATCACTGTACATTTCTCATTTGTATTCTATTGATATTTCTTTTTTACCTCCTCAATTTAGCATTATGGACAGGGAAAGACCTAATCTAAGCTCTGCACAAAAATATTTTGCCTTCAAATTCATACCGTGATCGTAGCATGCATGGACTCGACTCATATGACTGGGATTTCCATGAAAAAGATTGTGGGCCGAAAATGGGTGATCACTGTACATTTCTCTTCTGTTTCCGATTCATATTTCTATTTTACCTCCTCAATTTAGCATTATGGAAAGGGAAAGACTTAATCTATGATCTGCACAAAAATATTTTGCCTTCAAATTCATACCGTGATCGTAGCATGCATGGACTCGACTCATATGACTGGGATTTCCATGAAAAAGATTGTGGGCCGAAAATGGGTGATCACTGTACATTTCTCTTCTGTTTCCTATTTATATTTATATTTTACCCCTCAATTTAGCATTATGGAAACGGAAAGACCTAATTTAAGATCTGCACAAAAATATTTTGCCTTCAAATTCATACCGTGAACGTAGAATGCATGGACTCGACACATATGACTGGGATTTCCATGAAAAAGATTGTGGGCTGAAAATGGGTGATCACTGTACATTTTTCTTCTGTTTTCTATTTATTTTTCTATTTTACTTCCTCAATTTAGCTTTATGGACAGGGAAAGACCTAATCTAATATCTGCACAAAAATATTTTGCCTTCAAATTCATACCGTTATCGTAGCATGCATGGACTCGACTCATATGACTGGGATTTCCATGAAAAATATTGTGGGCCGAAAATGCGTGATCACTGTACATTTCTATTCTGTTTCCTATTTATATTTATATTTTACTTCCTCAATTTAGCATTATGGACAGGGAAAGACATAATCTAAAATCTGTACAAAAATATTTTTCTTTCAAATTCATACCGTGATCGTAGCATGCATGGATTCGACTCATATGACTGGGATTTCCATAAAAAAGATTGTGGGCCGAAAATGGGTGATAACTGAACATTTCTCTTCTGTTTCCTATTCATATTTCTATTTTACCTCCTCAATTTAGCATTATGGACAGGGAAAGACCTAATCTAAAATCTGCACAAAAATATTTTGACTTCAAATTCATACCGTGATCGTAGCATGCATGGTCTCGACTCATATGACTGGGATTTCCATGAAAAAGATTGTGAGCCGAAAATGGGTGATCACTGTACATTTTTCTTCTGTTTTCTATTTATATTTCTATTTTACTTCCTCAATTTAGCATTATGGACAGGGAAAGACCTAATCTAAAATCTGTAAGAAAATATTTTGCCTTCAAATTCATACCGTGATCGTAGCATGCATGGACTCGACTCATATGACTGGGATTTCCATGAAAAAGATTGTGGGCAGAAAATGGGTGATCACTGTACATTTCTCTTCTGTTTCCTATTCATATTTCTATTTTACCTCCTCAATTTAGCATTATGGACAGGGAAAGACTTAATCTAAGATCTGCACAAAAATATTTTGCCTTCAAATTCATACCGTGATCGTTGCATGCATGGACTCGACTCTTATGACTGGGATATCCATGAAAAAGATTGTGGGCCGAAAATGGGTGATCACTGTACATTTCTATTCTGTTTCCTATTTACATTTATATTTTACCTCCTCAATTTAGCATTATTGACCTGGAAAAACCTAATCTAAGATCTGCACAAAAATATTTTGCCTTCAATTCATACTGTGATCGTAGCAAGCATGGACTCGACTCATATGACTGGGATTTCCATGAAAAAGATTGTGGGCAGAAAATGGGTGATCACTGTACATTTCTCTTCTGTTTCCTATTTATATTTATATTTTACCTCCTCAATTTAGCATTATGGACAGGGAAATACCTAATCTAAAATCTGCACAAAAATATTTTGCCTTCAAATTCATACCGTGATCGTAGCATGCATGGACTCTACTCATATGACTGGGATTTCCATGAAACAGATTGTGGGCCGAAAATGGGTGATCACTGTACATTTCTCTTCTGTTTCCTATTTACATTTATATTTTACCTCCTCAATTTAGCATTATTGACCTGGAAAAACCTAATCTAAGATCTGCACAAAAATATTTTGCCTTCAATTCATACTGTGATCGTAGCAAGCATGGACTCGACTCATATGACTGGGATTTCCATGAAAAAGATTGTGGGCAGAAAATGGGTGATCACTGTACATTTCTCTTCTGTTTCCTATTTATATTTATATTTTACCTCCTCAATTTAGCATTATGGACAGGGAAATACCTAATCTAAAATCTGCACAAAAATATTTTGACTTCAAATTCATACCGTGATCGTAGCATGCATGGTCTCGACTCATATGACTGGGATTTCCATGAAAAAGATTGTGAGCCGAAAATGGGTGATCACTGTACATTTTTCTTCTGTTTTCTATTTATATTTCTATTTTACTTCCTCAATTTAGCATTATGGACAGGGAAAGACCTAATCTAAAATCTGTAAGAAAATATTTTGCCTTCAAATTCATACCGTGATCGTAGCATGCATGGACTCGACTCATATGACTGGGATTTCCATGAAAAAGATTGTGGGCAGAAAATGGGTGATCACTGTACATTTCTCTTCTGTTTCCTATTCATATTTCTATTTTACCTCCTCAATTTAGCATTATGGACAGGGAAAGACTTAATCTAAGATCTGCACAAAAATATTTTGCCTTCAAATTCATACCGTGATCGTTGCATGCATGGACTCGACTCTTATGACTGGGATTTCCATGAAAAAGATTGTGGGCTTAAAATGGGTGATCACTGTACATTTCTATTCTGTTTCCTATTTACATTTATATTTTACCTCCTCAATTTAGCATTATTGACCTGGAAAAACCTAATCTAAGATCTGCACAAAAATATTTTGCCTTCAATTCATACTGTGATCGTAGCAAGCATGGACTCGACTCATATGACTGGGATTTCCATGAAAAAGATTGTGGGCAGAAAATGGGTGATCACTGTACATTTCTCTTCTGTTTCCTATTTATATTTATATTTTACCTCCTCAATTTAGCATTATGGACAGGGAAATACCTAATCTAAAATCTGCACAAAAATATTTTGCCTTCAAATTCATACCGTGATCGTAGCATGCATGGACTCTACTCATATGACTGGGATTTCCATGAAAAAGATTGTGGGCCGAAAATGGGTGATCACTGTACATTTCTCTTCTGTTTCCTATTTACATTTATATTTTACCTCCTCAATTTAGCATTATTGACCTGGAAAAACCTAATCTAAGATCTGCACAAAAATATTTTGCCTTCAATTCATACTGTGATCGTAGCAAGCATGGACTCGACTCATATGACTGGGATTTCCATGAAAAAGATTGTGGGCAGAAAATGGGTGATCACTGTACATTTCTCTTCTGTTTCCTATTTATATTTATATTTTACCTCCTCAATTTAGCATTATGGACAGGGAAATACCTAATCTAAAATCTGCACAAAAATATTTTGCCTTCAAATTCATACCGTGATCGTAGCATGCATGGACTCTACTCATATGACTGGGATTTCCATGAAAAAGATTGTGGGCCGAAAATGGGTGATCACTGTACATTTCTCTTCTGTTTCCTATTTATATTTATATTTTACCTCCTCAATTTAGCATTATGGACAGGGAAAGACCTAATCTAAAATCTGTAAGAAAATATTTTGCCTTCAAATTCATACCGTGATCGTAGCATGCATGGACTCGACTCATATGACTGGGATTTCCATGAAAAAGATTGTGGGCAGAAAATGGGTGATCACTGTACATTTCTCTTCTGTTTCCTATTCATATTTCTATTTTACCTCCTCAATTTAGCATTATGGACAGGGAAAGACTTAATCTAAGATCTGCACAAAAATATTTTGCCTTCAAATTCATACCGTGATCGTTGCATGCATGGACTCGACTCTTATGACTGGGATTTCCATGAAAAAGATTGTGGGCCGAAAATGGGTGATCACTGTACATTTCTATTCTGTTTCCTATTTACATTTATATTTTACCTCCTCAATTTAGCATTATTGACCTGGAAAAACCTAATCTAAGATCTGCACAAAAATATTTTGCCTTCAATTCATACTGTGATCGTAGCAAGCATGGACTCGACTCATATGACTGGGATTTCCATGAAAAAGATTGTGGGCAGAAAATGGGTGATCACTGTACATTTCTCTTCTGTTTCCTATTTATATTTATATTTTACCTCCTCAATTTAGCATTATGGACAGGGAAATACCTAATCTAAAATCTGCACAAAAATATTTTGCCTTCAAATTCATACCGTGATCGTAGCATGCATGGACTCTACTCATATGACTGGGATTTCCATGAAAAAGATTGTGGGCCGAAAATGGGTGATCACTGTACATTTCTCTTCTGTTTCCTATTTATATTTATATTTTAACTCCTCAATTTAGCATTATGGACAGGGAAAGACTTAATCTAAAATCTGCACAAAAATATTTTGCCTTCAAATTCATACCGTGATCGTAGCATGCATGGTCTCGATTCATATGACTGGGATTTCCATGAAAAAGATTGTGAGCCGAAAATGGGTGATCACTGTACATTTCTCTTCTGTTTCCTATTTATATTTATATTTTACCTCCTCAATTTAGCATTATGGACAGGGAAAGACCTAATCTAAAATCTGCACAAAAATATTTTGCCTTCAAATTCATACCGTGATCGTAGCATGCATTGACTCGACTCATATGACTGGGATTTCCATGAAAAAAATTGTGGGCCGAAAATGCGTGATCACTGTACATTTCTCTTCTCTTTCCTATTTATATTTATATTTTACCTCCTCAATTTAGCATTATGGACAGGGAAAGACCTAATCTAAAATCTGCACAAAAATATTTTGCATTCAAATTCATACCGTAATCGTAGCATGCATGGACTCGACTCATATGAGTGGGTTTTCCATGATAAAGATTGTGGGCCGAAAATGGATGATCACTGTACATTTCTATTCTGTTTCCTATTTATATTTATATTTTACCTCCTCAATTTAGCATTATGGACAGGGAAAGACCTAATCTAAAATCTGTACAAAAATATTTTTCTTTCAAATTCATACCGTGATCGTAGCATGCATGGACTCGACTCATATGACTGGGATTTCCATGAAAAAGATTGTGGGCCGAAAATGGGTGAAAACTGTACATTTCTCTTCTGTTTCCTATTCATATTTCTATTTTACCTCCTCAATTTAGCATTATGGGCAGGGAAAGACATAATCTAAAATCTGCACAATAATATTTTGACTTCAAATTCATACCGTGATCGTAGCATGCATGGTCTCGACTCATATGACTGGGATTTCCATGAAAAAGATTGTGAGCCGAAAATGGGTGATCACTGTACATTTTTCTTCTGTTTTCTATTTATATTTATATTTTACTTCCTCAATTTAGCATTATGGACAGGGAAAGACCTAATCTAAAATCTGTAAGAAAATATTTTGCCTTCAAATTCATACCGTGATCGTAGCATGCATGGACTCGACTCATATGACTGGGATTTCCATGAAAAAGATTGTGGGCAGAAAATGGGTGATCACTGTACATTTCTCTTCTGTTTCCTATTCATATTTCTATTTTACCTCCTCAATTTAGCATTATGGACAGGGAAAGACTTAATCTAAGATCTGCACAAAAATATTTTGCATTCAAATTCATACCATGATCGTTGCATGCATGGACTCGACTCTTATGACTGGGATTTCCATGAAAAAGATTGTGGGCCGAAAATGGGTGATCACTGTACATTTCTCTTCTGTTTCCTATTTATATTTATATTTTACCCCTCAATTTAGCATTATGGAGACGGAAAGACCTAATTTAAGCTCTGCACAAAAATATTTTGCCTTCAAATTCATACCGTGAACGTAGAATGCATGGACTCGACACATATGACTGGGATTTCCATGAAAAAGATTGTGGGCTGAAAATGGGTGATCACTGTATATTTTTCTTCTGTTTTCTATTTATTTTTCTATTTTACTTCCTCAATTTAGCATTATGGACAGGGAAAGACCTAATCTAATATCTGCACAAAAATATTTTGCCTTCAAATTCATACCGTTATCGTAGCATGCATGGACTCGACTCATATGACTGGGATTTCCATGAAAAAGATTGTGGGCCGAAAATGGGTGATCACTGTACATTTCTATTCTGTTTCCTATTTACATTTATATTTTACCTCCTCAATTTAGCATTATTGACCTGGAAAAACCTAATCTAAGATCTGCACAAATATATTTTGCCTTCAATTCTTACCGTGATCGTAGCATGCATGGACTCGACTCATATGACTGGGATTTCCATGAAAAAGATTGTGGGCAGAAAATGGGTGATCACTGCACATTTCTCTTCTGTTTCCTATTTATATTTATATTTTACCTCCTCAATTTAGCATTATGGACAGGGAAAGACTTAATCTAAAATCTGCACAAAAATATTTTGCCTTCAAATTCATACCGTGATCGTAGCATGCATGGTCTCGATTCATATGACTGGGATTTCCATGAAAAAGATTGTGAGCCGAAAATGGGTGATCACTGTACATTTTTCTTCTGTTTTCTATTTATATTTATATTTTACTTCCTCAATTTAGCATTATGGACAGGGAAAGACTTAATCTAAAATCTGAACAAAAATATTTTGCCTTCAAATTCATACCGTGATCGTAGCATGCATGGACTCGACTCATATGCCTGGGATTTCCATGAAAAAGATTGTGGGCCGAAAATGCGTGATCACTGAACATTTCTCTTCTCTTTCCTATTTATATTTATATTTTACCTCCTCAATTTAGCATTATGGACAGGGAAAGACCTAATCTAAAATCTGCACAAAAATATTTTGCCTTCAAATTCATACCGTAATCGTAGCATGCATGGACTCGACTCATATGAGTGGGTTTTCCATGATAAAGATTGTGGGCCGAAAATGGGTGATCACTGTACATTTCTATTCTGTTTCCTATTTATATTTATATTTTACCTCCTCAGTTTAGCATTATGGACAGGGAAAGACCTAATCTAAAATCTGTACAAAAATATTTTTCTTTCAAATTCATACCGTGATCGTAGCATGCATGGACTCGACTCATATGACTGGGATTTCCATAAAAAAGATTGTGGGCCGAAAATGGGTGATAACTGTACATTTCTCTTCTGTTTCCTATTCATATTTCTATTTTACCTCCTCAATTTAGCATTATGGACAGGGAAAGACCTAATCTAAAATCTGCACAAAAATATTTTGACTTCAAATTCATACCGTGATCGTAGCATGCATGGTCTCGACTCATATGACTGGGATTTCCATGAAAAAGATTGTGAGCCGAAAATGGGTGATCACTGTACATTTCTCTTCTGTTTCCTATTCATATTTCTATTTTACCTCCTCAATTTAGCATTATGGACAGGGAAAGACTTAATCTAAGATCTGCACAAAAATATTTTGCCTTCAAATTCATACCGTGATCGTTGCATGCATGGACTCGACTCTTATGACTGGGATTTCCATGAAAAAGATTGTGGGCCGAAAATGGGTGATCACTGTACATTTCTCTTCTGTTTCCTATTTATATTTCTATTTTACCCCTCAATTTAGCATTATGGAGACGGAAAGACCTAATTTAAGCTCTGCACAAAAATATTTTGCCTTCAAATTCATACCGTGAACGTAGAATGCATGGACTCGACACATATGACTGGGATTTCCATGAAAAAGATTGTGGGCTGAAAATGGGTGATCACTGTATATTTTTCTTCTGTTTTCTATTTATTTTTCTATTTTACTTCCTCAATTTAGCATTATGGACAGGGAAAGACCTAATCTAATATCTGCACAGAAATATTTTGCCTTCAAATTCATACCGTTATCGTAGCATGCATGGACTCGACTCATATGACTGGGATTTCCATGAAAAAGATTGTGGGCCGAAAATGGGTGATCACTGTACATTTCTATTCTGTTTCCTATTTACATTTATATTTTACCTCCTCAATTTAGCATTATTGACCTGGAAAAACCTAATCTAAGATCTGCACAAAAATATTTTGCCTTCAATTCTTACCGTGATCGTAGCATGCATGGACTCGACTCATATGACTGGGATTTCCATGAAAAAGATTGTGGGCAGAAAATGGGTGATCACTTTACATTTCTCTTCTGTTTCCTATTTATATTTATATTTTACCTCCTCAATTTAGCATTATGGACAGGGAAATACCTAATCTAAAATCTGCACAAAAATATTTTGCCTTCAAATTCATACCGTGATCGTAGCATGCATGGTCTCGATTCATATGACTGGGATTTCCATGAAAAAGATTGTGAGCCGAAAATGGGTGATCACTGTACATTTTTCTTCTGTTTTCTATTTATATTTCTATTTTACTTCCTCAATTTAGCATTATGGAGAGGGAAAGACTTAATCTAAAATCTGAACAAAAATATTTTGCCTTCAAATTCATACCGTGATCGTAGCATGCATGGACTCGACTCATATGACTGGGATTTCCATGAAAAAGATTGTGGCCCGAAAATGCGTGATCACTGTACATTTCTCTTCTCTTTCCTATTTATATTTATATTTTACCTCCTCAATTTAGCATTATGGACAGGGAAAGACCTAATCTAAGATCTGCACAAAAATATTTTGACTTCAAATTCATACCGTGATCGTAGCATGCATGGTCTCGACTCATATGACTGGGATTTCCATGAAAAAGATTGTGAGCCGACAATGGGTGATCACTGTACATTTCTCTTCTGTTTCCTATTCATATTTCTATTTTACCTCCTCAATTTAGCATTATGGACAGGGAAAGACCTAATCTAAAATCTGCACAAAAATATTTTGACTTCAAATTCATACCGTGATCGTAGCATGCATGGTCTCGAATCATATGACTGGGATTTCCATGAAAAAGATTGTGGGCTGAAAATGGGTGATCACTGTATATTTTTCTTCTGTTTTCTATTTATTTTTCTATTTTACTTCCTCAATTTAGCATTATGGACAGGGAAAGACCTAATCTAATATCTGCACAGAAATATTTTGCCTTCAAATTCATACCGTTATCGTAGCATGCATGGACTCGACTCATATGACTGGGATTTCCATGAAAAAGATTGTGGGCCGAAAATGGGTGATCACTGTACATTTCTATTCTGTTTCCTATTTACATTTATATTTTACCTCCTCAATTTAGCATTATTGACCTGGAAAAACCTAATCTAAGATCTGCACAAAAATATTTTGCCTTCAATTCTTACCGTGATCGTAGCATGCATGGACTCGACTCATATGACTGGGATTTCCATGAAAAAGATTGTGGGCAGAAAATGGGTGATCACTTTTCATTTCTCTTCTGTTTCCTATTTATATTTATATTTTACCTCCTCAATTTAGCATTATGGACAGGGAAATACCTAATCTAAAATCTGCACAAAAATATTTTGCCTTCAAATTCATACCGTGATCGTAGCATGCATGGTCTCGATTCATATGACTGGGATTTCCATGAAAAAGATTGTGAGCCGAAAATGGGTGATCACTGTACATTTTTCTTCTGTTTTCTATTTATATTTCTATTTTACTTCCTCAATTTAGCATTATGGAGAGGGAAAGACTTAATCTAAAATCTGAACAAAAATATTTTGCCTTCAAATTCATACCGTGATCGTAGCATGCATGGACTCGACTCATATGACTGGGATTTCCATGAAAAAGATTGTGGCCCGAAAATGCGTGATCACTGTACATTTCTCTTCTCTTTCCTATTTATATTTATATTTTACCTCCTCAATTTAGCATTATGGACAGGGAAAGACCTAATCTAAGATCTGCACAAAAATATTTTGACTTCAAATTCATACCGTGATCGTAGCATGCATGGTCTCGACTCATATGACTGGGATTTCCATGAAAAAGATTGTGAGCCGACAATGGGTGATCACTGTACATTTCTCTTCTGTTTCCTATTCATATTTCTATTTTACCTCCTCAATTTAGCATTATGGACAGGGAAAGACCTAATCTAAAATCTGCACAAAAATATTTTGACTTCAAATTCATACCGTGATCGTAGCATGCATGGTCTCGACTCATATGACTGGGATTTCCATGAAAAAGATTGTGAGCCGACAATGGGTGATCACTGTACATTTTTCTTCTGTTTTCTATTTATATTTCTATTTTACTTCCTCAATTTAGCATTATGGACAAGGAAAGACTTAATCTAAAATCTGCACAAAAATATTTTGCCTTCAAATTCATACCGTGATCGTAGCATGCATGGACTCGATCCATATGACTGGAATTTCCATGAAAAAGATTGTGGGCCGAAAATGGGTGATCACTGTACATTTCTCATCTGTATTCTATTGATATTTCTTTTTTACCTCCTCAATTTAGCATTATGGACAGGGAAAGACCTAATCTATGCTCTGCACAAAAATATTTTGTCTTCAAATTCATACCGCGATCGTAGCATGCATGTACTCGACTCATATGACTGGGATTTCCATGAAAAAGATTGTGGGCCGAAAATGGGTGATCACTGTACATTTCTCTTCTGTTTCCGATTCATATTTCTATTTTACCTCCTCAATTTAGCATTATGGACAGGGAAAGACTTTATCTATGATCTGCACAAAAATATTTTGCCTTCAAATTCATACCGTGATCATAGCATGCATGGACTCGACTCATATGACTGGGATTTCCATGAAAAAGATTGTGGGCCGAAAATGGGTGATCACTGTACATTTCTCTTCTGTTTCCTATTCATATTTCTATTTTACCTCCTCAATTTAGCATTATGGACAGGGAAAGACCTAATCTAAAATCTGCACAAAAATATTTTGACTTCAAATTCATACCGTGATCGTAGCATGCATGGTCTCGACTCATATGACTGGGATTTCCATGAAAAAGATTGTGAGCCGACAATGGGTGATCACTGTACATTTTTCTTCTGTTTTCTATTTATATTTCTATTTTACTTCCTCAATTTAGCATTATGGACAAGGAAAGACTTAATCTAAAATCTGCACAAAAATATTTTGCCTTCAAATTCATACCGTGATCGTAGCATGCATGGACTCGATTCATATGACTGGAATTTCCATGAAAAAGATTGTGGGCCGAAAATGGGTGATCACTGTACATTTCTCATCTGTATTCTATTGATATTTCTTTTTTACCTCCTCAATTTAGCATTATGGACAGGGAAAGACCTAATCTAAGATCTGCACTAAAATATTTTGTCTTCAAATTCATACCGTGATCGTAGCATGCATGGACTCGACTCATATGACTGGGATTTCCATGAAAAAGATTGTGGGCCGAAAATGGGTGATCACTGTACATTTCTCTTCTGTTTCCGATTCATATTTCTATTTTACCTCCTCAATTTAGCATTATGGACAGGGAAAGACTTAATCTATGATCTGCACAAAAATATTTTGCCTTCAAATTCATACCGTGATCGTAGCATGCATGGACTCGACTCATATGACTGGGATTTCCATGAAAAAGATTGTGGGCCGAAAATGGGTGATCACTGTACATTTCTCTTCTGTTTCCTATTTATATTTATATTTTACCCCTCAATTTAGCATTATGGAGACGGAAAGACCTAATTTAAGCTCTGCACAAAAATATTTTGCCTTCAAATTCATACCGTGAACGTAGAATGCATGGACTCGACTCATATGACTGGGATTTCCATGAAAAAGATTGTGGGCTGAAAATGGGTGATCACTGTACATTTTTCTTCTGTTTTCTATTTATTTTTCTATTTTACTTCCTCAATTTAGCATTATGGACAGGGAAAGACCTAATCTAATATCTGCACAAAAATATTTTGCCTTCAAATTCATACCGTTATCGTAGCATGCATGGACTCGACTCATATGACTGGGATTCCCATGAAAAAAATTGTGGGCCGAAAATGCGTGATCACTGTACATTTCTATTCTGTTTCCTATTTATATTTATATTTTACCTCCTCAATTTAGCATTATGGACAGGGGAAGACATAATCTAAAATCTGTACAAAAATATTTTGCTTTCAAATTCATACCGTGATCGTAGCATGCATGGACTCGACTCATATGACTGGGATTTCCATGAAAATGATGGTGGGCCGAAAATGGGTGATCACTGTACATTTTTCTTCTGTTTTCTATTTATATTTCTATTTTACTTCCTCAATTTAGCATTATGGACAGGGAAAGACTTAATCTAAAATCTGCACAAAAATATTTTGCCTTCAAATTCATACCGTGATCATAGCATGCATGGACTCGACTCATATGACTGGGATTTCCATGAAAAAGCTTGTGGGCAGAAAATGGGTGATCACTGTACATTTCTCTTCTGTTTCCTATTTATATTTGGATTTTACCTCCTCAATTTAGCATTATGGACAGGGAAAGACCTAATCTAAGATCTGCACAAAAATATTTTGCCTTCAAATTCATACCGTGATCGTAGCATGCATGGACGCGACTCATATGACTGGGATTTCCATGAAAAAGATTGTGGGCCGAAAATGGGTGATCACTGTACATTTCTCTTCTGTTTCCTATTTATATTTATATTTTACCTTCTCAATTTAGCATTATGGTCACGGAAAGACCTAATCTAAGCTCTGCACAAAAATATTTTGCCTTCAAATTCATAACGTGAACGTAGAATGCATGGACTCGACTCATATGACTGGGATTTCAATGAAAAAGATTGTGGGCCGAAAATGGGTGATCACTGTACATTTCTCTTCTGTTTCCTATTCATATTTCTATTTTACCTCCTCAATTTAGCATTATGGTCAGGGAAAGACCTAATATAAAATCTGCACAAAAATATTTTGCCTTCAAATTCATACCGTGATTGTAGCATGCATGGACTCAACTCATATGACTGGGATTTCCATGAAAAAGATTGTGTGCGGAAAATGGGTGATCACTGTACATTTCTTTACTGTTTCCTATTTACATTTCTATTTTACCTCATCAATTTAGCATTATGGACAGGGAAGGACGTAATCTAAATCTGCACAAAAATATTTTGGCTTCAAATTCATACGGTGATCGTAGCATGCATGGACTCGACTCATATGACTGGGATTTCCATGAAAAAGATCGTGGGCCGAAAATGGGTGATCACTGTACATTTCTCTTCTGTTTCCTATTTATATTTATATTTTACTTCTTCAATTTAGCATTATGGACAGGGAAAGACCTAATCTAAAATCTGCACAAAAATATATTGCCTTCAAATTCATACCGTTATCGTAGCATGCATGGACTCGACTCATATGACTGAGATTTCCATGAAAAAGATTGTGGGCCGAAAATGGGTGATCACTGTACATTTCTCTTCTGTTTCCTATTTACATTTATATTTTACCTCCTCAGTTTAGCATTATGGACCTGGAAAAACCTAATCTAAGCTCTGCACAAAAATATTTTGCCTTCAATTCATACCGTGATCGTAGCATGCATGGACTCGACTCATATGACTGGGGTTTCCATGAAAAAGATTGTCGGCCGAAAATGGTTGATCACTGTACATTTCTCTTCTGTTTCCTATTTATATTTGTATTTTACCTCCTCAATTTAGCATTATGGACAGGGAAAGAACGAATCCAAGATCTGCACAAAAATATATTGCCTTCAAATTCATACCGTGATCGTAGCATGCATGGACTCGACTCATATGACTGGGATTTCCATGAAAAAGATTGTGGGCAGAAAATGGATTATCGCTGTACATTTCTCTTCTGTTTCCTATTTATATTTGTATTTTACCTCCTCAATTTAGCATTATGGACACGGAAAGACCTAATCTAAGCTCTGCACAAAAATATTTTGCCTTCAAATTCATAACGTGAACGTAGAATGCATGGACTCGACTCATATGACTGGGATTTCCATGAAAAAGATTGTGGGCCAAAAATGGGTGATCACTGTACACTTTTTTTCTGTTTCCTATTTATATTTCTATTTTGCCTCCTCAATTTAGCATTATAGGCAGGGAAAGACCTAATCTAAAATCTGCGCAAAAATATTTCGCCTTCAAATTCATACCGTGAACAAAGCATGCATGGACTCGACTCATATGACTGGGATTTCCATGAAAAAATAGAGGGCCGAAAATGGGTGATCACTGTACATTTCTCTTCTGTTTCCTATTTATATTTATATTTTACCTACTCAATTTAGCATTATGGACAGGGAAAGACTTAATCTAAAATCTGCACAAAAATATTTTGCCTTCAAATTCATACCGTGATCGTAGCATGCATGGACTCGACTCATATGACTGGGATTTCCATGAAAAAGATTGTGGGCCGAAAATGGGTGATCACTGTACATTTTTCTTCTGTTTCCTATTTATATTTATATTTTACCTCCTCAATTTAGCATTATGGACAGGGAAAGACTTAATCTAAAATCTGCACAAAAATATTTTGCCTTCAAATTCATACCATGACCGTAGCATGCAGGGACTCGACTCATATGACTGGGATTTCCATGAAAAAGATTGTGGGCCGAAAATGGGTGATCACTGTACATTTCTCTTCTGTTTCTTATTTATATTTCTATTTTACCTCCTCAATTTAGCATTATGGACCCGGAAAGACCTAATCTAAAATCTGCGCAAAAATATTTTGCCTTCAAATTCATAACGTGATCGTAGCATGCATTGATTCGACTCATATGACTGGAATTTCCATGAAAAAGATTGTGGGCCGAAAATGGGTGATCACTGTACATTTCTCTTCTATTTCCTATTTATATTTATATTTTACCTCCTCAATTTAGCATTATGGACAGGGAAAAACTACTCTAATCTCTACAGAAAAATATTTTGCCTTCAAATTCATACCGTGATCGTAGCATGCATGGACTCGACTCATATGACTGGGATTTCCATGAAAAAGATTGTGGGCCGAAAATGGGTGATCACTGTACATTTCTTTTCTGTTTCTTATTTCTGTTTCTATTTTGCTTCCTTCATTTAGCATTATGGACAAGGAAAGACATAATCTAAAATCTGCACAAAAATATTTTGCCTTCAAATTCATACCGTGATCGTAGCATGCATGGACTCGACTCATATGACTGGGATTTCCATGAAAAAGATTGTGGGCCGAAAATGGGAGATCACTGTACATATCTCTTCTGTTTCCTATTTATATTTATATTTTACCTCCTCAATTTAGCATTATGGACAGGGAAAGACCTAATCTTAAATCTGCACAAAAATATTTTATCTCAAATTCATACCGTGATCGTAGCATGCATGGACTCGACTCATATTACTGGGATTTCCATGAAAAAGATTGTGGGCCGAAAATGGGTGATCACTGTACATTTCTCTTCTTTTTCCTATTTATATTTATATTTTACCTCCTCAATTTAGCATTATGGACAGGGAAAGACCTAATCTTAAATCTGCACAAAAATATTTTGCCTTCAAATTCATACCGTGATCGTAGCATGCATGGACTCGACTCATATTACTGGGATTTCCATGAAAAAGATTGTGGGCAGAAAATGGGTCATCACTGTACATTTCTCTTCTGTTTCCTATTTATATTTCTATTTTACCTCCTCAATTTAGCATTATAGACAGGGAAAGAACTAATCTAAAATCTGCACAAATATATTTTGCCTTCAAATTAATACCATGAGCGTAGCATGCATGGACTTGACTCATATGACTGGGATTTCCATGAAAAAGATTGTGGGCCGAAAATGGGTGATCACTGTACATTTCTCTTCTGTTTCCTATTTATATTTCTATTTTACGTCCTAAATTTAGCATTATGGACAGGGAAAGACCTAATCTAAAATCTGCACAAAAATATTTTGCCTTCAAATTCAAACCGTGATCGTAGCATGCATGGACTCGACTCATATGACTGGGATTTCCATGAAAAAGATTGTGGGCCGAAAATGGGTGATCACTGTACATTTCTCTTCTGTTTCCTATTTATATTTATATTTTACCTCCTCAATTTAGCATTATGGCCAGGGAAAGCCCTAATCTAAAATCTGCACAAAAATATTTTGCCTTCAAATTCATACCGTGATCGTAGCATGCATGGACTCGACTCATATGACTGGGATTTCCATGAAAAAATAGTGGGCCGAAAATGGGTGATCACTGTACATTTCTCTTCTGTTTCTTATTTATATTTCTATTTTACCTCCTCAATTTAGCATTATGAACAGGGAAAGACCTAATCTAAAATCTGCAGAAAAATATTTTGCCTTCAAATTCATACCGTGATCGTAGCATGCATGGACTCGACTCATATGACTGGGATTTCCATGAAAAAGATTGTGGGCCGAAAATGGGTGATCACTGTACTTTTCTCTTCTGTTTCCTATTTATATTTCTATTTTACCTCCTAAATTTAGCATTATGGACAGGGAAAGACCTAACCTAAAATCTGCACAAAAATATTTTGCCTTCAAATTCAAACCGTGACCGTAGCATGCATGGACTCAACTCATATGACTGGGATTTCCATGAAAAAGTTTGTGGGCCGAAAATGGGTGATCACTGTACATTTCTCTTCTGTTTCCTATTTATATTTCTATTTTGCCTCCTCAATTTAGCATTATGGACAGGGAAAAACCTAATCTAAGCTCTGCACAAAAATATTTTGCCTTTAAATTCATACCGTGATTTTAGCATGCATGGACTCGACTCATATGACTGGGATTTCCATGAAAAAGATTGTGGGCCGAAAATGGGTGATCACTGTACATTTCTCTTCTGTTTCCTATTTATATTTCTATTTTACCTCCTCAATTTAGCATTATGTACAGGGAAAGACCTAATCTAAAATCTGCACAAAAATATTTTGCCTTCAAATTCAAACCGTGATCGTAGCATGAATGGACTCGACTCATATGACTGGGATTTCCATGAAAAAGATTGTGGGCCGAAAATGGGTGATCACTGTACATTTCTCTTCTGTTTCCTATTTATATTTATATTTTACCTCCTCAATTTAGCATTATGGCCAGGGAAAGCCCTAATCTAAAATCTGCACAAAAATATTTTGCCTTCAAATTCATACCGTGATCGTAGCATGCATGGACTCGACTCATATGACTGGGATTTCCATGAAAAAATAGTGGGCCGAAAATGGGTGATCACTGTACATTTCTCTTCTGTTTCTTATTTATATTTCTATTTTACCTCCTCAATTTAGCATTATGAACAGGGAAAGACCTAATCTAAAACCTGCAGAAAAATATTTTGCCTTCAAATTCATACCGTGATCGTAGCATGCATGGACTCGACTCATATGACTGGGATTCCCATGAAAAAGATTGTGGGCCGAAAATGGGTGATCACTGTACTTTTCTCTTCTGTTTCCTATTTATATTTCTATTTTACCTCCTAAATTTAGCATTATGGACAGGGAAAGACCTAACCTAAAATCTGCACAAAAATATTTTGCCTTCAAATTCAAACCGTGACCGTAGCATGCATGGACTCAACTCATATGACTGGGATTTCCATGAAAAAGTTTGTGGGCCGAAAATGGGTGATCACTGTACATTTCTCTTCTGTTTCCTATTTATATTTCTATTTTGCCTCCTCAATTTAGCATTATGGACAGGGAAAAACCTAATCTAAGCTCTGCACAAAAATATTTTGCCTTTAAATTCATACCGTGATTTTAGCATGCATGGACTCGACTCATATGACTGGGATTTCCATGAGAAAGATTGTGGGCCGAAAATGGGTGATCACTGTACATTTCTCTTCTGTTTCCTATTTATATTTATATTTTACCTCCTCAATTTAGCATTATGTACAGGGAAAGACCTAATCTAAAATCTGCACAAAAATATTTTGCCTTCAAATTCAAACCGTGATCGTAGCATGCATGGACTCGACTCATATGACTGGGATTTCCATGAAAAAGATTGTGGGCCGAAAATGGGTGATCACTGTACATTTCTCTTCTGTTTCCTATTTATATTTCTTTTTTACCTCCTCAATTTAGCATTATGGACAGGGAAAGACCTAATCTAAGGTCTGCATAAAAATATTTTGCCTTCAAATTCATACCGTGATCGTAGCATGCATGGACTCGACTCATATGACTGGGATTTCCATGAAAAAATAGTGGGCCGAAAATGGGTGATCACTGTACATTTCTCTTCTGTTTCTTATTTATATTTCTATTTTACCTCCTCAATTTAGCATTATGAACAGGGAAAGACCTAATCTAAAATCTGCAGAAAAATATTTTGCCTTCAAATTCATACCGTGATCGTAGCATGGATGGACTCGACTCATATGACTGGGATTTCCATGAAAAAGATTGTGGGCCGAAAATGGGTGATCACTGTACATTTCTCTTCTGTTTCCTATTTATATTTCTATTTTACCTCCTCAATTTAGCATTATGGACAGGGAAAGACCTAACCTAAAATCTGCACAAAAATATTTTGCCTTCAAATTCAAACCGTGATCGTAGCATGCATGGACTCAACTCATATGACTGGGATTTCCATGAAAAAGATTGTGGGCCAAAAATGGTTTATCACTGTACATTTCTCTTCTGTTTCCTATTTATATTTCTATTTTACCTCCTCAATTTAGCATTATGGACAGGGAAAAACCTAATCTAAGCTCTGCACAAAAATATTTTGCCTTCAAATTCATACCGTGATCGTAGCTTGCATGGACTCGACTCATATGACTGGGATTTCCATGAAAAAGACTGTGGGCCGAAAATGGGTGATCACTGTACATTTCTCTTCTGTTTCCTATTTATATTTCTATTTTACCTCCTCAATTTAGGATTATGGACAGGGAAATACTTAATCTAAAATCTGCACAAAAATATTTTGCCTTCAAATTCATACCGTGATCGTAGCATGCATGGACTCGACTCATATGACTGGGATTTCCATGAAAAAGATTGTGGGCCGAAAATGGGTGATCACTGTACAATTCTCTTCTGTTTCCTATTTATATTTATATTTTACCTCCTCAATTTAGCATTATGGACAGTGAAAGACCTAGTCTAAAATCTGCACAAAAATATTTTGCCTTCAAATTCATACCGTGATTGTAGCATGCATGGACTCGACTCATATGACTGGGATTTCCATGAAAAAGATAGTGGGCCGAAAATGGGTGATCACTGTACATTTCTCTTCTGTTTCCTATTTATATTTCTATTTTACCTCCTCAATTTAGCATTATGGACAGGGAAAGACCTAACCTAAAATCTGCACAAAAATATTTTGCCTTCAAATTCAAACCGTGATCGTAGCATGCATGGACTCGACTCATATGACTGGGATTTCCATGAAAAAGATTGTGGGCCGAAAATGGGTGATCACTGTACATTTCTCTTCTGTTTCCTATTTATATTTCTATTTTACCTCCTCAATTTAGCAGTATGGACAGTGAAAAACCTAATCTAAGCTCTGCACAAAAATATTTTGCCTTCAAATTCATACCGTGATCGTAGCTTGCATGGACTCGACTCATATGACTGGGATTTCCATGAAAAAGACTGTGGGCCGAAAATGGGTGATCACTGTACATTTCTCTTCTGTTTCCTATTTATATTTATATTTTACCTCCTCAATTTAGCATTATGGACTGGGAAAAACCTAATCTAAGCTCTGCAGATAAATAGTTTGCCTTCAAATTCATACCGTGATCGTAGCATGCATGGACTCGACTCATATGACTGGGATTTCCATGAAATGACTGTGGGCCGAAAAAGGGTGATCACTGTACATTTCTCTTCTGTTTCCTATTTATATTTATATTTTACCTCCTCAATTTAGCATTGTGGACAGGGAAAGACTTAATCTAAAATCTGCACAAAAATATTTTGCCTTCAAATTCATACCGTGATCGTAGCATGCATGGACTCGACTCATATGACTGGGATTTCCATGAAAGAGATTGTGGGCCGAAAATGGGTGATCACTGTACATTTCTCTTCTGTTTCTTATTTATATTTCTATTTTACCTCCCCAATTTAGCATTATGGACCCGAAAAGACCTAATCTAAAATCTGCACAAAAATATTTTGCCTTCAAATTCATAACGTGATCGTAGCATGCATTGATTCGACTCATATGACAAGGATTTCCATGAAAAAGATTGTGGTCCGAAAATGGGTGATCACTGTACATTTCTCTTCTATTTCCTATTTATATTTATATTTTACCTCCTCAATTTAGCATTATGTACAGGGAAAAACTACTCTAATCTCTACAGAAAAATATTTTGCCTTCAAATTCATACCGTGATCGTAGCATGCATGGACTCGACTCATATGACTGGGATTTCCATGAAAAAGATTGTGGGCCGAAAATGGGTGATCACTGTACATTTCTCTTCTGTTTCCTATTTATATTTTTATTTTACCTCCTCAATTTAGCATTATGGACAGGGAAAGACTTAATCTAAAATCTTCATAAAAATATTTTGCCTTCAAATTCATACCGTGATCGTAGCATGCATGGACTCGACTCATATGACTGGGATTTCCATGAAAAAGATTGTGGGCCGAAAATGGGCGATCACTGTACATTTCTCTTCTGTTTCCTATTTATATTTATATTTTACCTCCTCAATTTAGCATTATGGACAGGGAAAGACCTAATCTTAAATCTGCACAAAAATATTTTGCCTTCAAATTCATACCGTGATCGTAGCATGCATGGACTCGACTCATATTACTGGGATTTCCATGAAAAAGATTGTGGGCTGAAAATGGGTCATCACTGTACATTTCTCTTCTGTTTCCTATTTATATTTCTATTTTACCTCCTCAATTTAGCATTATAGACAGGGAAAGAACTAATCTAAAATCTGCACAAAAATATTTTGCCTTCAAATTAATACCATGATCGTAGCATGCATGGATTCGAATCATATGACTGGGATTTCCATGAAAAAGATTGTGGGCCGAAAATGGGTGATCACTGAACATTTCTCTTCTGTTTCCTATTTATATTTATATTTTACCTCCAAAATTTAGCATTATGGACAGGGAAAGACCTAATCTAAAATCTGCATAAAAATATTTTGCCTTCAAATCCATACCGTGATTGTAGCATGCATGGACTCGACTCATATGACTGGGATTTCCATGAAAAAGATTGTGGGAGGAAAATGGGTGATCACTGTACATTTCTCTTCTGTTTCCTATTTATATTTCTATTTTACCTCCTCAATTTAGCATTATGTACAGGGAAAGACCTAATCTAAAATCTGCACAAAAATATTTTGCCTTCAAATTCAAACCGTGATCGTAGCATGCATGGACTCGACTCATATGACTGGGATTTCCATGAAAAAGATTGTGGGCCGAAAATAGGTGATCACTGTACATTTCTCTTCTGTTTCCTATTTATATTTCTATTTTACCTCCTCAATTTAGCATTATGGACGGGGAAAAACCTAATCTAAGCTCTGCAGATAAATATTTTGCCTTCAAATTCATACCGTGATCGTAGCATGCATGGACTCGACTCATATGACTGGGATTTCCATGAAATGACTGTGGGCCGAAAAAGGGTGATCACTGTACATTTCTCTTCTGTTTCCTATTTATATTTATATTTTACCTCCTCAATTTAGCATTGTGGACAGGGAAAGACTTAATCTAAAATCTGCACAAAAATATTTTGCCTTCAAATTCATACCGTGATCGTAGCATGCATGGACTCGACTCATATGACTGGGATTTCCATGAAAGAGATTGTGGGCCGAAAATGGGTGATCACTCTACATTTCTCTTCTGTTTCTTATTTATATTTCTATTTTACCTCCCCAATTTAGCATTATGGACCCGAAAAGACCTAATCTAAAATCTGCACAAAAATATTTTGCCTTCAAATTCATAACGTGATCGTAGCATGCATTGATTCGACTCATATGACTGGGATTTCCATGAAAAAGATTGTGGTCCGAAAATGGGTGATCACTGTACATTTCTCTTCTATTTCCTATTTATATTTATATTTTACCTCCTCAATTTAGCATTATGTACAGGGAAAAACTACTCTAATCTCTACAGAAAAATATTTTGCCTTCAAATTCATACCGTGATCGTAGCATGCATGGACTCGACTCATATGACTGGGATTTCCATGAAAAAGATTGTGGGCCGAAAATGGGTGATCACTGTACATTTCTCTTCTGTTTCCTATTTATATATTTATTTTACCTCCTCAATTTAGCATTATGGACAGGGAAAGACTTAATCTAAAATCTTCATAAAAATATTTTGCCTTCAAATTCATACCGTGATCGTAGCATGCATGGACTCGACTCATATGACTGGGATTTCCATGAAAAAGATTGTGGGCCGAAAATGGGCGATCACTGTACATTTCTCTTCTGTTTCCTATTTATATTTATATTTTACCTCCTCAATTTAGCATTATGGACAGGGAAAGACCTAATCTTAAATCTGCACAAAAATATTTTGCCTTCAAATTCATACCGTGATCGTAGCATGCATGGACTCGACTCATATTACTGGGATTTCCATGAAAAAGATTGTGGGCTGAAAATGGGTCATCACTGTACATTTCTCTTCTGTTTCCTATTTATATTTCTATTTTACCTCCTCAATTTAGCATTATAGACAGGGAAAGAACTAATCTAAAATCTGCACAAAAATATTTTGCCTTCAAATTAATACCATGATCGTAGCATGCATGGATTCGAATCATATGACTGGGATTTCCATGAAAAAGATTGTGGGCCGAAAATGGGTGATCACTGAACATTTCTCTTCTGTTTCCTATTTATATTTATATTTTACCTCCAAAATTTAGCATTATGGACAGGGAAAGACCTAATCTAAAATCTGCATAAAAATATTTTGCCTTCAAATCCATACCGTGATTGTAGCATGCATGGACTCGACTCATATGACTGGGATTTCCATGAAAAAGATTGTGGGAGGAAAATGGGTGATCACTGTACATTTCTCTTCTGTTTCCTATTTATATTTCTATTTTACCTCCTCAATTTAGCATTATGTACAGGGAAAGACCTAATCTAAAATCTGCACAAAAATATTTTGCCTTCAAATTCAAACCGTGATCGTAGCATGCATGGACTCGACTCATATGACTGGGATTTCCATGAAAAAGATTGTGGGCCGAAAATGGGTGATCACTGTACATTTCTCTTCTATTTCCTATTTATATTTATATTTTACCTCCTCAATTTAGCATTATGTACAGGGAAAAACTACTCTAATCTCTACAGAAAAATATTTTGCCTTCAAATTCATACCGTGATCGTAGCATGCATGGACTCGACTCATATGACTGGGATTTCCATGAAAAAGATTGTGGGCCGAAAATGGGTGATCACTGTACATTTCTCTTCTGTTTCCTATTTATATTTTTATTTTACCTCCTCAATTTAGCATTATGGACAGGGAAAGACTTAATCTAAAATCTTCATAAAAATATTTTGCCTTCAAATTCATACCGTGATCGTAGCATGCATGGACTCGACTCATATGACTGGGATTTCCATGAAAAAGATTGTGGGCCGAAAATGGGCGATCACTGTACATTTCTCTTCTGTTTCCTATTTATATTTATATTTTACCTCCTCAATTTAGCATTATGGACAGGGAAAGACCTAATCTTAAATCTGCACAAAAATATTTTGCCTTCAAATTCATACCGTGATCGTAGCATGCATGGACTCGACTCATATTACTGGGATTTCCATGAAAAAGATTGTGGGCTGAAAATGGGTCATCACTGTACATTTCTCTTCTGTTTCCTATTTATATTTCTATTTTACCTCCTCAATTTAGCATTATAGACAGGGAAAGAACTAATCTAAAATCTGCACAAAAATATTTTGCCTTCAAATTAATACCATGATCGTAGCATGCATGGATTCGAATCATATGACTGGGATTTCCATGAAAAAGATTGTGGGAGGAAAATGGGTGATCACTGTACATTTCTCTTCTGTTTCCTATTTATATTTCTATTTTACCTCCTCAATTTAGCATTATGTACAGGGAAAGACCTAATCTAAAATCTGCACAAAAATATTTTGCCTTCAAATTCAAACCGTGATCGTAGCATGCATGGACTCGACTCATATGACTGGGATTTCCATGAAAAAGATTGTGGGCCGAAAATGGGTGATCACTGTACATTTCTCTTCTGTTTCCTATTTATATTTATATTTTACCTCCTCAATTTAGCATTATGGACAGGGAAAGACCTAATCTAAAATCTGCACAAATATATATTACCTTCAAATTCATACCGTAATCGTAGCATGCATGGACTCGACTCATATGACTGGGATTTCCATGAAAAAGATTGTGGGATGAAAATGGGTGATCACTGTACATTTCTCTTCTGTTTCCTATTTATATTTCTATTTTACCTCCTCAATTTAGCATTATGGACAGGGAAAGCCCTAATCTAAAATCTGCACAAAAATATTTTGCCTTCAAATTCATACCGTGATCGTAGCATGCATGGACTCGACTCATATGACTGGGATTTCCATGAAAAAATAGTGGGCCGAAAATGGGTGATCACTGTACATTTCTCTTCTGTTTCTTATTTATATTTATATTTTACCTCCTCAATTTAGCATTATGGACAGGGAAAGACCTAATCTAAAATCTGCAGAAAAATATATTGCCTTCAATTTCATACCGTGATCGTAGCATGCATGGACTCGACTCATATGACTGGGATTTCCATGAAAAAGATTGTGGGCCGAAAATGGGTGATCACTGTACATTTCTCTTCTGTTTCCTATTTATATTTCTATTTTACCTCCTCAATTTAGCATTATGGACTGGGAAAGACCTAATCTAAAATCTGCACAAAAATATTTTGCCTTCAAATTCATACCGTGATCTTAGCATGCATGGACTCGACTCATATGACTGGGATTTCCATGAAAAAGATTGTGGGCCGAAAATGGGTCATCACTGTACATTTCTCTTCTGTTTCCTATTTATATTTCTATTTTACCTCCTCAATTTAGCATTATGGACAGGGAAAGACCTAATCTAAAATCTGCACAAAAATATTTTGCCTTCAAATTCATACCGTGATCGTAGCATGCATTGACTCAACTCATATGACTGGGATTCCCATGAAAAAGATAGTTGGCAGAGAATGGGTGATCACTGTACATTTCTCTTCTCTTTCCTATTTATATTTATATTTTACCTCCTCAATTTAGCATTATGGACATGGAAAGACCTAATCTAAGCTCTGCGCAAAATCTTTTGCCTTCAAATTCATACCGTGATCGTAGCATGCATGGACTCGATTCATATGACTGGGATTTCCATGAAAAAGATTGGGGGCCGAAAATGGGTGATCACTGTACATTTCTCTTCTGTTTCCTATTTATATTTATATTTTACCACCTCAATTTAGCATTATGGACATGGAAAGACCTAATCTAAAATCTGCACAAAAATATTTTGCCTACAAATTCATACCGTGATCGTACCATGGATGGACTCGACTCATATGACTGTGATTTCCATGAAAAAGATTGTGGGCCGAAAATGGGTGATCACTGTACATTTCTCTTCTGTTTCCTATTTATATTTCTATTTTACCTCCTCAATTTAGCATTATGGACAGGGAAAGAATTCATCTAAAATCTGCACAAAAATATTTTGCCTTCAAATTCATACCGTGATCTTAGCATGCATGGACTCGACTCATATGACTGGGATTTCCAGGAAAAAGATTGTGGGCCGAAAATGGGTGATCACTGTACATTTCTCTTCTGTTTCCTATTTATATTTATATTTTACCTCCTCAATTTAGCATTATGGACAGGGAAAGACCTCATCTAAGATCTGCACAAAAATATTTTGCCTTCAAATTCATACCGTGATCGTCGCATGCATTGATTCGACACATATGACTGGGATTTCCATGAAAAAGATTGTGGGCCGAAAATGTGTGATCACTGTACATTTCTCTTCTGTTTCCTATTTATATTTATATTTTACCTCCTCAATTTAGCATTATGGACAGTGAAAACCTAACCTATGCTCTGCACAAAAATATTTTGCCTTCAAATTCATATGACTGGGATTTCCATGAAAAAGATTGTGGGCCGAAAATGGGTGATCACTGTACATTTCTCTTCTGTTTCCTATATATATTTCTATTTTACCTCCTCAATTTAGCATTATGGACAGGGAAAGACCTAATCTAAAATCTGCACAAAAATATTTTGCCTTCAAATTCATACCGTGATCGTAGCATGCATTGACTCAACTCATATGACTGGGATTCCCATGAAAAAGATAGTTGGCAGAGAATGGGTGATCACTGTACATTTCTCTTCTCTTTCCTATTTATATTTATATTTTACCTCCTCAATTTAGCATTATGGACATGGAAAGACCTAATCTAAGCTCTGCACAAAATCTTTTGCCTTCAAATTCATACCGTGATCGTAGCATGCATGGACTCGATTCATATGACTGGGATTTCCATGAAAAAGATTGGGGGCCGAAAATTGGTGATCACTGTACATTTCTCTTCTGTTTCCTATTTCTATTTATATTTTACCACCTCAATTTAGCATTATGGACAGGGAAAGAACTAATCTAAAATCTGCAAAAAAATATTTTGCCTTCAAATTCATACCGTGATCGTAGCATGCATGGACACGACTCATATGACTGGGATTTCCATGTAAAAGATTGTGGGCCGAAAATGGGTGATCACTGTACATTTCTCTTCTCTTTCCTATTTATATTTATATTTTACCTCCTCAATTTAGCATTATGGACATGGAAAGACCTAATCTAAGCTCTGCGCAAAATCTTTTGCCTTCAAATTCATACCGTGATCGTAGCATGCATGGACTCGATTCATATGACTGGGATTTCCATGAAAAAGATTGGGGGCCGAAAATGGGTGATCACTGTACATTTCTCTTCTGTTTCCTATTTATATTAATATTTTACCACCTCAATTTAGCATTATGGACATGGAAAGACCTAATCTAAAATCTGCACGAAAATATTTTGCCTTCAAATTCATACCGTGATTTGTAGCATGCATGCACTCGACTCATATGACTGGGATTTCCATGAAAAAGATTGTGGGGCGAAAATAGGTGATCACTGTACATTTCTCTTCTGTTTCCTATTCATATTTATAATTTACCTCCTCAATTTAGCATTATGGACAGGTAAAGACCTAATCTAAGCTCTGCGCAAAAATGTTTTGCCTTCAAATTCATAACGTGATCGTAGCATGCATGGTCTCGACTCATATGACTGGGATTTCCATGAAAACGATTGTGGGCCGTAAATGGGTGATCACTGTACATTTCTCTTCTGTCTCCTATTTATATTTATATTTTACCTCCTCAATTTAGCATTATGGACAGGGAAAGACCTAATCTAAAATCTGCACAAAAATATTTTCCCTTCAAATTCATAACGTGATTGTAGCATGCATGGACTCGACTCGTATGACTGGGATATCCATGAAAAAGATTGTGGGCCGAAAATGGGTGATCACTGTACATTTCTCTTCTGTTTCCTATTTATATTTATATTTTACCTCCTCAATTTAGCATTATGGACAGGGAAAGATCTAATCTAAGCTCTGCGCAAAAATGTTTTGCCTTCAAATTCATAAAGTGATCGTAGCATGAATGGTCTCGACTCATATGACTGGGATTTTCATGAAAACGATTGTGGGCCGTAAATGGGTGATCACTGTACATTTCACTTGTCTCTCCTATTTATATTTATATTTTACCTCCTCAATTTAGCATTATGGACAGGGAAAGACCTAATCTAAAATCTATACAAAAATATTTTGCTTTCAAATTCATACTATGATCGTAGCATGCATGGACTCGACTCATATGACTTGGATTTCCATGAAAAAGATTGTGGGTAGAAAATGGGTGATCACTGTACATTTCTCTTCTGTTTCCTATTTATATTTCTATTTTACCTCCTCAATTTAGCATTATGGGCAGGGAAAGACCTCATCTAAGGTCTGCACAAAAATATTTTGCCTTCAAATTCATACCGTAATCGTAGCATGCATGGACTCAACTCATATCACTGGGATTTCCATGAATAAGTTAGTGGGAAGAAAATGGGAGATCACTGTACATTTCTCTTCTGTTTTCTACTTATATTTCTATTTTACCTCCTCAATTTAGCATTATGGACAGGGAAAGAACTAATCTAAGCTCTGCACAAAAATATTTTACCTTCAAATTCATACCGTGATCGTAGCATGCATGGACTCGACTCATATGACTGGGATTTCCATGAAAAAGATTGTGGGCCGAAAATGGGTTATCACTGTACATTTCTCTTCTGTTTCCTATTTATATTTATATTTTACCTCCTCAATTTAGCATTATGGACAGGGAAAGACCTAATCAAAAATCTGCTCAAAAATATTTTGCCTTCAAATTCATACCGTGATCGTAGCATGCATGGACTCGTCTCATCTGACTGAGATTTCCATGAAAAAGATTGTGGGCCCAAAAATGGGTGATCACTGTACATTTCTCTTCTGTTTCCTTTTTATATTTCTATTTTACCTCCTCAATTTAGCATTATTGACAGGGAAAGACCTAATCTAAAATCTGCACAAAAATATTTTGCCTTCCAATTCTTACCATGATCGTAGAATACATGGACTCGACTCATATGACTTGGATTTCCATGAAAAAGATTGTGGGCCGAAAATGGGTGATCACTGTACATTTCTCTTCTGTTTCCTATTTATATTTATATTTTACCTCCTCAATTTAGCATTATGGACAGGGAAAGACCTAATCTAGAATCTGCACAAAAATATTTTGCCTTCAAATTCATACCGTGATCGTAACATGCATGGACTCTACTCATAGGACTGGGATTTCCATGTAAAATATTGTGGGCCGAAAATGGGTGATCACTGTACATTCCTCTTCTGTTTCCTATTTATATTTATATTTTACCTCCTCAATTTAGCATTATGGACAGGGAAAGATCTAATCTAAAATCTGTACAAAAATATTTTGCCTTCAAATTCATACCGTGATCGTAGCATGCATTGATTCGACTCATATGACTGGGATTTCCATGAAAAAAATTGTGGGCCGAAAATGCATTGATCACTGTACATTTCTCTTCTGTTTCCTATTTATATTTATATTTTACCTCCTCAATTTAGCATTATGGGCAGGGAAAGACCTAATCTAAGCGCTGCAAAAAAATATTTTACCTTCAAATTCATGCCGTGATCATAGCATGCATAGACTCGACTCATATGACTGGGATTTCCATGAAAAAGATTGTGGGCCGAAAATGGGTGATCACTGTACATTTCTCTTCTATTTCCTATTTATATTTACATTTTACCTCCTCAATTTAGCATTATAGACAGGGAAAGACCTCATCTAAGATCTGCACAAAAATATTTTGCCTTCAAATTCATACCGTGATCGTAGCATGCATGGACTCAACTCATATGACTGGGATTTCCATGAAAAAGTTAGTGGGCAGAAAATGGGTGATCACTGTACATTTCTCTTCTGTTTTCTACTTATATTTCTATTTTACCTCCTCAATTTAGCATTATGGACAGGGAAAGAACTAATCTAAGCTCTGCACAAAAATGTTTTAACTTCAAATTCATACCGTGATCGTAGCATACATGGACTCGACTCATATGACTGGGATTTCAATGAAAAAGATTGTGGGCCGAAAATGGGTGATCACTGTACATTTCTCTTCTGTGTCCTATTTATATTTATATTTTACCTCCTCAATTTAGCATTATGGACAGGGAAAGACCTAATCAAAAATCTGCTCAAAAATATTTTGCCTTCAAATTCATACCGTGATTGTAGCATGCATGGACTCGACTCATATGACTGAGATTTCCATGAAAAAGATTGTGGGCCGAAAATGGGTGATCACTGTACATTTCTCTTCTGTATCCTATTTATATTTCTATTTTACCTCCTCAATTTAGCATTTTGGACAGGAAAGACCTAATCTAAGATCTGCACAAAAATATTTTGCCTTCTAATTCTGCCCGTGATCGTAGCATGCGTGGACTCGACTCATATGACTGGGATTTCCATGAAAAAGATTGTGGGCCGAAAATGGGTGATCACTGTACATTTCCATTCTTTTTCTTATTTATATTTTTTTTACCTCCTCAATTTAGCATTATGGACAGGGAAAGACCTAATCGAAGGTCTGCACAAAAATATTTTGCCTTCAAATTCATACCGTGATCGTAGCATGCATGGATTCGACTCATATGACTGGGATTTCCATGAAAAAAATTGTGGGCCGAAAATGGGTGATCACTGTACATTTCTCTTCTGTTTCCTATTTATATTTCTATTTTACCTCCTCAATTTAGCATTATGGACAGGGAAAGAACAAATCTAAAATCTGCACAAAAATATTTTGCTTTCAAATTCATACCGTGATCGTAGCATGCATGGACTCGACTCATATGACTGGGATTTCCATGAAAAAGATTGTGGGCCGAAAATGGGTGATCACTGTACATTTCTCTTCTGTTTCCTATTTATATTTCTATTTTACCTCCTCAATTTAGCATTATGGATATGGAAAGACCTAATCTAAGCTCTGCGCAAAATCTTTTGCCTTCAAATTCATACCGTGATCGTAGCATGCATGGACTCGACTCATATGACTGGGATTCCCATGAAAAAGATAGTTGGCAGAGAATGGGTGATCACTGTACATTTCTCTTCTGTTTCCTATTTATATTTATATTTTACCTACTCAATTTAGCATTATGGACATGGAAAGACCTAATCTAAGCTCTGCGCAAAATCTTTTGCCTTCAAATTCATACCGTGATCGTAGCATGCATGGACTCGACTCATATGACTGGGATTTCCATGAAAAAGATTGGGGGCCGAAAAAGGGTGATCACTGTACATTTCTCTTCTGTTTCCTATTTATATTTATATTTTTCCACCTCAATTTAGCATTATGGACATGGAAAGACCTAATCTAAAATCTGCAAAAAAATATTTTGCCTTCAAATTCATACCGTGATCGTAGCATGCATGGACTCGACTCATATGACTGGGATTTCCATGTAAAAGATTGTGGGCCGAAAATGGGTGATCACTGTACATTTCTCTTCTGTTTCCTATTTATATTTTACCTCCTCAATTTAGCATTATGGACAGGGAAAGTCCTAATCTAAAATCTATACAAAAATATTTTGCTTTCAAATTCATACCGTGATCGTAGCATGCATGGACTCAACCCATATGACTGGGATTTCCAAGAAAAAGATAGTGGGCAGAAAATGGGTGTTCACTGTACATTTCTCTTCTGTTTCCTATTTATATTTATATTTTACCTCCTCAATTTAGCATTATGGACGGGGAAAGACCTAATCTAATATCTGCACAAAAATATTTTGCCTTCAAATTCATAACGTGATTGTAGCATGCATGGACTCGACTCATATGACTGGGATTTCCATGAAAATGATTGTGGGCCGAAAATGGGTGATCACTCTACATTTCTCTTCTGTTTACTATTTATATATTCTATTTTACCTCCTCAATTTGGCATTATGGACAGGGAAAGACCTAATCTAAAATCTGCACAAAAATATTTTGCATTCAAATTCATAACGTGATCGTAGCATAAATGGACTCGAATCATATGACTGGGATTTCCACGAAAAAGATTGTGGGCCGAAAATGGGTGATCACTGTACATTTCTCTTCTGTTTCCTATTTATATTTCTATTTTACCTCCTCAATTTACCATTATGGACAGGGAAAGACCTAATCTAAAATCTGCACAAAAATATTTTGCCTTCAAATTCATACCGTGATCGTAGCATGCTTGGACTCGACTCATATGACTGGGATTTCCATGAAAAAGATTGTGGGTAGAAAATGGGTAATCACTGTACATTTCTCTTCTGTTTCCTATTTATATTTATATTTTACCTCCTCAATTTAGCATTATGGGCAGGGAAAGACCTCATCTAAAATCTGCACAAAAATATTTTGCCTTCAAATTCATACCGTGATCGTAGCATGCATGGACTCAACTCATATGACTGGGATTTCCATGAAAAATATAGTGGGTAGAAAATGGGTGATCACTGTACATTTCTCTTCTGTTTCCTATTTATATTTCTATTTTACCTCCTCAATTTAACATTATGGACAGGGAAAGACCTAATCTAAAATCTGCACAAAAATATTTTGCTTTCAAATTCATACCATGATCGTAGCATGCATGGACTCGATTCATGTGACTGGGATTTCCATGAAAAAGCTTGTGGGCCGAAAATGGGTGATCACTGTACATTTCTCTTCTGTTTCCTATTTATATTTCTTTTTTACCTCCTCAATTTAGCATTATGGACATGGAAAGACCTAATCTAAGCTCTGCGCCAAATCTTTTGCCTTCAAATTCATACCGTGATCGTAGTATGCATGGACTCGACTCATATGACTGGGATTTCCATGAAAAAGATTGGGGGCCGAAAATGGGTGATCACGGTACATTTCTCTTCTGTTTCCTATTCATATTTATATTTTACCTCCTCAATTTAGCATTATGGACAGGGAAAGACCTAATCTAAGCTCTGCGCAAAATCTTTTGCCTTCAAATTCATAACGTGATCGTAGCATGCATGGTTTCGACTCATATGACTGGGATTTCCATGAAAACGATTGTGGGCCGAAAATGGGTGATCACTGTACATTTCTCTTCTGTTTCCTATTTATATTTACATTTTACCTCCTCAATTTAGCATTATGGACAGGGAAAGACCTAATCTAAAATCTATACAAAAATATTTTGCTTTCAAATTCATACCGTGATCGTAGCATGCATGGACTCGACTCATATGACTGGGATGTCCATGAAAAAGATTGTGGGTAGAAAATGGGTGATCATTGTATATTTCTCTTCTGCTTCCTATTTATATTTCTATTTTACCTCCTCAATTTAGCATTATGGGCAGGGAAAGACCTCATCTAAAATCTGCACAAAAATATGTTGCCTTCAAATTCATACCGTGATCGTAGCATGCATGGACTCAACTCATATGACTGGGATTTCCATGAAAAATATAGTGGGTAGAAAATGGGTGATCACTGTACATTTCTCTTCTGTTTCCTATTTATATTTCTATTTTACCTCCTCAATTTAACATTATGGACAGGGAAAGACCTAATCTAAAATCTGCACAAAAATATTTTGCTTTCAAATTCATACCATGATCGTAGCATGCATGGACTCGATTCATGTGACTGGGATTTCCATGAAAAAGCTTGTGGGCCGAAAATGGGTGATCACTGTACATTTCTCTTCTGTTTCCTATTTATATTTCTTTTTTACCTCCTCAATTTAGCATTATGGACATGGAAAGACCTAATCTAAGCTCTGCGCCAAATCTTTTGCCTTCAAATTCATACCGTGATCGTAGTATGCATGGACTCGACTCATATGACTGGGATTTCCATGAAAAAGATTGGGGGCCGAAAATGGGTGATCACGGTACATTTCTCTTCTGTTTCCTATTCATATTTATATTTTACCTCCTCAATTTAGCATTATGGACAGGGAAAGACCTAATCTAAGCTCTGCGCAAAATCTTTTGCCTTCAAATTCATAACGTGATCGTAGCATGCATGGTTTCGACTCATATGACTGGGATTTCCATGAAAACGATTGTGGGCCGAAAATGGGTGATCACTGTACATTTCTCTTCTGTTTCCTATTTATATTTACATTTTACCTCCTCAATTTAGCATTATGGACAGGGAAAGACCTAATCTAAAATCTATACAAAAATATTTTGCTTTCAAATTCATACCGTGATCGTAGCATGCATGGACTCGACTCATATGACTGGGATGTCCATGAAAAAGATTGTGGGTAGAAAATGGGTGATCATTGTATATTTCTCTTCTGCTTCCTATTTATATTTCTATTTTACCTCCTCAATTTAGCATTATGGACGGGGAAAACCTAATCTAATATCTGCACAAAAATATTTTGCCTTCAAATTCATAACGTGATTGTAGCATGCATGGACTCGACTCATATGACTGGGATTTCCATGAAAATGATTGTGGGCCGAAAATGGGTGATCACTGTACATTTCTCTTCTGTTTACTATTTATATTTCTATTTTACCTCCTCAATTTAGCATTATGGACAGGGAAAGACCTAATCTAAAATCTGCACAAAAATATTTTGCATTCAAATTCATACCGTGATCGTAGCATGAATGGACTCGAATCATATGACTGGGATTTCCACGAAAAAGATTGTGGGCCGAAAATGGGTGATCACTGTACATTTCTCTTCTGTTTCCTATTTATATTTCTATTTTACCTCCTCAATTTAGCTTTATGGACAGGGAAAGACCTAATCTAAAATCTGCACAAAAATATTTTGCCTTCAAATTCATACCGTGATCGTAGCATGCTTGGACTCGACTCATATGACTGGGATTTCCATGAAAAAGATTGTGGGTAGAAAATGGGTAATCACTGTACATTTCTCTTCTGTTTCCTATTTATATTTATATTTTACCTCCTCAATTTAGCATTATGGACAGGGAAAGACCTAATCTAAGCTCTGCGCAAAAATGTTTTGCCTTCAAATTCATAACGTGATCGTAGCATGCATGGTCTCGACTCATATGACTGGGATTTCCATGAAAATGATTGTGGGCCGAAAATGGGTGATCACTGTACATTTCTCTTCTATTTCCTATTTATATTTCTATTTTACATCCTCAATTTATCATTATGGACATGGAAAGACCTAATCTAAAATCTGCACAAAAATATTTTGCTTTCCAATTCTTACCATGATCCTAGAATGCATGGACTTGACTCATATGACTGGGATTTCCATGAAAAATATTGTGGGCCGAAAATGGGTGATCACTGTATATTTCTCTTCTGTTTCCTATTTATATTTATATTTTACCTCCTCAATTTAACATTACGGCCTTGGAAAGACCTAATCTAAGCTCTGCACAAAAATATTTTGCCTTCAAATTCATACCGTGATCGTAGCATGCATGGACTCGACTCATATGACTGGGATTTCCATGAAAAAGATTGTGGGCAGAAAATCGGTGATCACTGTACATTTCTCTTCTCTTTCCTATTTATATTTATATTTTACCTCCTCAATTTATCATTATGGACAGGGAAAGACCTAATCTAAGCTCTGCACAAAAATATTTTGCCTTCAAATTCATACCGTGATCGTAGCATGCATGGACTCGACTCATATGACTGGGATTTCCATGAAAAAGATTGTGGGCCGAAAATGGGTGATCACTGTACATTTCTCTTCTGTTTCCTATTTATATTTCTATTTTACCTCCTCAATTTAGCATTATGGCCAGGGAAAGACCTAATCTAAACTCTGCACAAAAATATTTTGCCTTCAAATTCATACCGTGATCGTAGCATGCATGGACTCGACTCATATGACTGGGATTTCCATGAAAAAGATTGTGGGTAGAAAATGGGTGATCACTGTACATTTCTCTTCTGTTTCCTATTTATATTTCTTTTTTACCTCCTCAATTTAGCATTATGGACAGGGAAAGACCTAATCTAAGCTCTGCGCAAAAATGTTTTGCCTTCAAATTCATAACGTGATCGTAGCATGCATGGACTCGACTCATATGACTGGGATTTCCATGAAAAAGATTGTGGGTAGAAAATGGGTGATCACTGTACATTTCTATTCTGTTTCCTATTTATATTTATATTTTACCTCCTCAATTTAGCATTATGGGCAGGGAAAGACCTAATCTAAGCGCTGCAAAAAAATATTTTACCTTCAAATTCATACCGTGATCATAGCATGCATTGACTCGACTCATATGACTGGGATTTCCATGAAAAAGATTGTGGGCCGAAAATGGGTGATCACTGTACATTTCTCTTCTATTTCCTATTTATATTTATATTTTACCTCCTCAATTTAACATTATGGACAGGGAAAGGCCTAATCTAAAATATGCAAAAAAATATGTTGCCTTCAAATTCATACTGTGATCGTAGCATGCATGGACTCGACTCATATGACTGGGATTTCAATGAAAAAGATTGTGGGCCGAAAATGGGTGATCACTGTACATTTCTCTTCTGTTTCCTATTTATATTTATATTTTACCTCCTCAATTTAGCATTATGGCCAGGGAAAGACCTAATCTAAGCTCTGCACTAAAATATTTTGCCTTCAAATTCATACCGTGATCGTAGCATGCATTGACTCGACTCATATGAATGGGATTTCCATGAAAAATATTGTGGGTAGAAAATGGGTGATCACTGTACATTTCTCTTCTGTTTCCTATTTATATTTCTATTTTACCTCCTCAATTTAGCATTATGGGCAGGGAAAGACCTCATCTAAGATCTGCACAAAAATATTTTGCCTTCAAATTCATACCGTGATCGTAGCATGCATGGACTCAACTCATATGACTGGGATTTCCATGAAAAAGTTAGTGGGCAGAAAATGGGTGATCACTGTACATTTCTCTTCTGTTTTCTACTTATATTTCTATTTTACCTCTTCAATTTAGCATTATGGACAGGGAAAGAACTAATCTAAGCTCTGCACAAAAATGTTTTAACTTCAAATTCATACCGTGATCGTAGCATACATGGACTCGACTCATATGACTGGGATTTCAATGAAAAAGATTGTGGGACGAAAATGGGTGATCACGGTACATTTCTCTTCTGTTTCCTTTTCATATTTATATTTTACCTCCTCAATTTAGCATTATGGACAGGGAAAGACCTAATCTAAGCTCTGCGCAAAATCTTTTGCCTTCAAATTCATAACGTGATCGTAGCATGCATGGTTTCGACTCATATGACTGGGATTTCCATGAAAACGATTGTGGGCCGAAAATGGGTGATCACTGTACATTTCTCTTCTGTTTCCTATTTATATTTACATTTTACCTCCTCAATTTAGCATTATGGACAGGGAAAGACCTAATCTAAAATCTATACAAAAATATTTTGCTTTCAAATTCATACCGTGATCGTAGCATGCATGGACTCGACTGATATGACTGGGATTTCCATGAAAAAGATTGTGGGCCGAAAATGGGTGATCATTGTATATTTCTCTTCTGTTTCCTATTTATATTTCTATTTTACCTCCTCAATTTAGCATTATGGAAGGGGAAAGACCTAATCTAATATCTGCACAAAAATATTTTGCCTTCAAATTTATAACGTGATTGTAGCATGCATGGACTCGACTCATATGACTGGGATTTCCATGAAAATGATTGTGGGCCGAAAATGGGTGATCACTGTACATTTCTCTTCTGTTTACTATTTATATTTCTATTTTACCTCCCCAATTTAGCATTATGGACAGGGAAAGACCTAATCTAAAATCTGCACAAAAATATTTTGCATTCAAATTCATGCCGTGATCGTAGCATGCATGGACTCGAATCATATGACTGGGATTTCCACGAAAAAGATTGTGGGCCGAAAATGGGTGATCACTGTACATTTCTCTTCTGTTTCCTATTTATATTTCTATTTTACCTCCTCAATTTAGCATTATGGACAGGGAAAGACCTAATCTAAAATCTGCACAAAAATATTTTGCCTTCAAATTCATACCGTGATCGTAGCATGCTTGGACTCGACTCATATGACTGGGATTTCCATGAAAAAGATTGTGGGTAGAAAATGGGTAATCACTGTACATTTCTCTTCTGTTTCCTATTTATATTTATATTTTACCTCCTCAATTTAGCATTATGGACAGGGAAAGAACTAATCTAAGCTCTGCACAAAAATGTTTTAACTTCAAATTCATACCGTGATCGTAGCATACATGGACTCGACTCATATGACTGGGATTTCAATGAAAAAGATTGTGGGACGAAAATGGGTGATCACTGTACATTTCTCTTCTGTTTCCTTTTCATATTTAAATTTTACCTCCTCAATTTATCATTATGGACAGGGAAAGACCTAATCTAAAATCTGCACAAAAATATTTTTCTTTCCAATTCTTACCATGATCGTAGAATGCATGGACTCAACTCATATGACTGGGATTTCCATGAAAAAGTTAGTGGGCAGAAAATGGGTGATCACTGTACATTTCTCTTCTGTTTTCTACTTATATTTCTATTTTACCTCCTCAATTTAGCTTTATGGACAGGGAAAGAACTAATCTAAGCTCTGCACAAAAATGTTTTAACTTCAAATTCATACCGTGATCATAGCATAAATGGACTCAACTCATATGACTGGGATTTCCATAAAAAAGATTTGGGGCCGAAAATGGGTGATCACGGTACATTTCTCTTCTGTTTCCTATTCATATTTATATTTTACCTCCTCAATTTAGCATTATGGACAGGGAAAGACCTAATCTAAGCTCTGCGCAAAATCTTTTGCCTTCAAATTCATAACGTGATCGTAGCATACATGGTTTCGACTCATATGACTGGGATTTCCATGAAAACGATTGTGGGCCGAAAATGGGTGATCACTGTACATTTCTCTTCTGTTTCCTATTTATATTTACATTTTACCTCCTCAATTTAGCATTATGGACAGGGAAAGACCTAATCTAAAATCTATACAAAAATATTTTGCTTTCAAATTCATACCGTGATCGTAGCATGCATGGACTCGACTGATATGACTGGGATTTCCATGAAAAAGATTGTGGGCCGAAAATGGGTGATCATTGTATATTTCTCTTCTGTTTCCTATTTATATTTCTATTTTACCTCCTCAATTTAGCATTATGGAAGGGGAAAGACCTAATCTAATATCTGCACAAAAATATTTTGCCTTCAAATTTATAACGTGATTGTAGCATGCATGGACTCGACTCATATGACTGGGATTTCCATGAAAATGATTGTGGGCCGAAAATGGGTGATCACTGTACATTTCTCTTCTGTTTACTATTTATATTTCTATTTTACCTCCTCAATTTAGCATTATGGACAGGGAAAGACCTAATCTAAAATCTGCACAAAAATATTTTGCATTCAAATTCATACCGTGATCGTAGCATGCATGGACTCGAATCATATGACTGGGATTTCCACGAAAAAGATTGTGGGCCGAAAATGGGTGATCACTGTACATTTCTCTTCTGTTTCCTATTTATATTTCTATTTTACCTCCTCAATTTAGCATTATGGACAGGGAAAGACCTAATCTAAAATCTGCACAAAAATATTTTGCCTTCAAATTCATACCGTGATCGTAGCATGCTTGGACTCGACTCATATGACTGGGATTTCCATGAAAAAGATTGTGGGTAGAAAATGGGTAATCACTGTACATTTCTCTTCTGTTTCCTATTTATATTTATATTTTACCTCCTCAATTTAGCATTATGGGCAGGGAAAGACCTCATCTAAGATCTGCACAAAAATATTTTGCCTTCAAATTCATACCGTGATCGTAGCATGCATGGACTCAACTCATATGACTGGGATTTCCATGAAAAATATAGTGGGTAGAAAATGGGTGATCACTGTACATTTCTCTTCTGTTTCCTATTTATATTTCTATTTTACCTCCTCAATTTAGCATTATGGACAGGGAAAGACCTAATCTAAAATCTGCACAAAAATATTTTGCTTTCAAATTCATACCATGATCGTAGCATGCATGGACTCGATTCATATGACTGGGATTTCCATGAAAAAGATTGTGGGCCGAAAATGGGTGATCACTGTACATTTCTCTTCTGTTTCCTGTTTATATTTCTTTTTTACCTCCTCAATTTAGCATTATGGACAGGGAAAGACCTAATCTAAGAACTGCACAAAAATATTTTGCCTTCAAATTCATACCGGGAACGTAGCATGCATGGACACGACTCATATGACTGGGATTTCCATGAAAAAGATTGTTGGCCGAAAATAGGTGATCACTGTACATTTCTCTTCTGTTTCCTATTCATATTTATATTTTACCTCCTCAATTTAGCATTATGGACAGGGAAAGACCTAATCTAAGCTCTGCGCAAAAATGTTTTGCCTTAAAAATTCATAACGTGATCGTAGCATGCATGGACTCGACTCATATGACTGGGATTTCCATGAAAAAGATTGTGGGCCGAAAATGGGTGATCACTGTACATTTCTCTTCTATTTCCTATTTATATTTCTATTTTACATCCTCAATTTAGCATTATGGACAGGGAAAGACCTAATCTAAAATCTGCACAAAAATATTTTTCTTTCCAATTCTTACCATGATCGTAGAATGCATGGACTCAACTCATATGACTGGGATTTCCATGAAAAAGTTAGTGGGCAGAAAATGGGTGATCACTGTACATTTCTCTTCTGTTTTCTACTTATATTTCTATTTTACCTCCTCAATTTAGCTTTATGGACAGGGAAAGAACTAATCTAAGCTCTGCACAAAAATGTTTTAACTTCAAATTCATACCGTGATCATAGCATAAATGGACTCAACTCATATGACTGGGATTTCCATAAAAAAGATTTGGGGCCGAAAATGGGTGATCACGGTACATTTCTCTTCTGTTTCCTATTCATATTTATATTTTACCTCCTCAATTTAGCATTATGGACAGGGAAAGACCTAATCTAAGCTCTGCGCAAAATCTTTTGCCTTCAAATTCATAACGTGATCGTAGCATACATGGTTTCGACTCATATGACTGGGATTTCCATGAAAACGATTGTGGGCCGAAAATGGGTGATCACTGTACATTTCTCTTCTGTTTCCTATTTATATTTACATTTTACCTCCTCAATTTAGCATTATGGACAGGGAAAGACCTAATCTAAAATCTATACAAAAATATTTTGCTTTCAAATTCATACCGTGATCGTAGCATGCATGGACTCGACTGATATGACTGGGATTTCCATGAAAAAGATTGTGGGCCGAAAATGGGTGATCATTGTATATTTCTCTTCTGTTTCCTATTTATATTTCTATTTTACCTCCTCAATTTAGCATTATGGAAGGGGAAAGACCTAATCTAATATCTGCACAAAAATATTTTGCCTTCAAATTTATAACGTGATTGTAGCATGCATGGACTCGACTCATATGACTGGGATTTCCATGAAAATGATTGTGGGCCGAAAATGGGTGATCACTGTACATTTCTCTTCTGTTTACTATTTATATTTCTATTTTACCTCCTCAATTTAGCATTATGGACAGGGAAAGACCTAATCTAAAATCTGCACAAAAATATTTTGCATTCAAATTCATACCGTGATCGTAGCATGCATGGACTCGAATCATATGACTGGGATTTCCACGAAAAAGATTGTGGGCCGAAAATGGGTGATCACTGTACATTTCTCTTCTGTTTCCTATTTATATTTCTATTTTACCTCCTCAATTTAGCATTATGGACAGGGAAAGACCTAATCTAAAATCTGCACAAAAATATTTTGCCTTCAAATTCATACCGTGATCGTAGCATGCTTGGACTCGACTCATATGACTGGGATTTCCATGAAAAAGATTGTGGGTAGAAAATGGGTAATCACTGTACATTTCTCTTCTGTTTCCTATTTATATTTATATTTTACCTCCTCAATTTAGCATTATGGGCAGGGAAAGACCTCATCTAAGATCTGCACAAAAATATTTTGCCTTCAAATTCATACCGTGATCGTAGCATGCATGGACTCAACTCATATGACTGGGATTTCCATGAAAAATATAGTGGGTAGAAAATGGGTGATCACTGTACATTTCTCTTCTGTTTCCTATTTATATTTCTATTTTACCTCCTCAATTTAGCATTATGGACAGGGAAAGACCTAATCTAAAATCTGCACAAAAATATTTTGCTTTCAAATTCATACCATGATCGTAGCATGCATGGACTCGATTCATATGACTGGGATTTCCATGAAAAAGATTGTGGGCCGAAAATGGGTGATCACTGTACATTTCTCTTCTGTTTCCTGTTTATATTTCTTTTTTACCTCCTCAATTTAGCATTATGGACAGGGAAAGACCTAATCTAAGAACTGCACAAAAATATTTTGCCTTCAAATTCATACCGGGAACGTAGCATGCATGGACACGACTCATATGACTGGGATTTCCATGAAAAAGATTGTTGGCCGAAAATAGGTGATCACTGTACATTTCTCTTCTGTTTCCTATTCATATTTATATTTTACCTCCTCAATTTAGCATTATGGACAGGGAAAGACCTAATCTAAGCTCTGCGCAAAAATGTTTTGCCTTAAAAATTCATAACGTGATCGTAGCATGCATGGACTCGACTCATATGACTGGGATTTCCATGAAAAAGATTGTGGGCCGAAAATGGGTGATCACTGTACATTTCTCTTCTATTTCCTATTTATATTTCTATTTTACATCCTCAATTTAGCATTATGGACAGGGAAAGACCTAATCTAAAATCTGCACACAAATATTTTGCTTTCCAATTCTTACCATGATCCTAGAATGCATGGACTCGACTCATATGACTGGGATTTCCATGAAAAATATTGTGGGCCGAAAATTTGTGATCACTGTACATTTCTCTTCTGTTTCCTATTTATATTTATATTTTACCTCCTCAATTTAACATTATGGCCTTGGAAAGACCTAATCTAAGCTCTGCACAAGAATATTTTGCCTTCAAATTCATACCGTGATCGTAGCATGCATGGACTCGACTCATATGACTGGGATTTCCATGAAAAAGATTGTGGGTAGAAAATGGGTGATCACTGTACATTTCTCTTCTGTTTCCTATTTATATTTATATTTTACCTCCTCAATTTAGCATTATGGGCAGGGAAAGACCTAATCTAAGCGCTGCAAAAAAATATTTTACCTTCAAATTCATACCGTGATCATAGCATGCATAGACTCGACTCATATGACTGGGATTTCCATGAAAAAGATTGTGGGCCGAAAATGGGTGATCACTGTACATTTCTCTTCTGTTTCCTATTTATATTTATTTTTTACCTCCTCAATTTAGCATTATGGACAGGGAGAGACCTAATCTAAGATCTGCACAAAAATATTTTGCCTTCAAATTCATACCGGGAACGTAGCATGCATGGACACGACTCATATGACTGGGATGTCCATGAAAAAGATTGTTGGCCGAAAATTTGTGATCACTGTACATTTCTCTTCTGTTTCCTATTCATATTTATATTTTACCTCCTCAATATAGCATTATGGACAGGGAAAGACCTAATCTAAGCTCTGCACAAAAATATTTTGCCTTCAAATTCATACCGTGATCGTAGCATGCATGGACTCGACTCATATGACTGGGATTTCCATGAAAAAGATTGTGGGCCGAAAATGGGTGATCACTGTACATTTCTCTTCTGTTTCCTATTTATATTTCTATATCACCTCCTCAATTTAGCATTATGGCCAGGGAAAGACCTAATCTAAGCTCTGCACAAAAATATTTTGCCTTCAAATTCATACCGTGATCGTAGCATGCATGGACTCGACTCATATGAGTGGGATTTCCATGAAAAAGATTGTGGGTAGAAAATGGGTGATCACTGTACATTTCTCTTCTGTTTCCTATTTATATTTATATTTTACCTCCTCAATTTATCATTATGGACAGGGAAAGACCTAATCTAAGCTCTGCACAAAAATATTTTGCCTTCAAATTCATACCGTGATCGTAGCATGCATGGACTCGACTCATATGACTGGGATTTCCATGAAAAAGATTGTGGGCCGAAAATGGGTGATCACTGTACATTTCTCTGCTGTTTCCTATTTATATTTCTATTTTACCTCCTCAATTTAGCATTATGGCCAGGGAAAGACCTAATCTAAGCTCTGCACAAAAATATTTTGCCTTCAAATTCATACCGTGATCGTAGCATGCATGGACTCGACTCATATGACTGGGATTTCCATGAAAAAGATTGTGGGTAGAAAATGGGTGATCACTGTACATTTCTCTTCTGTTTCCTATTTATATTTATATTTTACCTCCTCAATTTAGGATTATGGGCAGGGAAAGACCTAATCTAAGCGCTGCACAAAAATGTTTTGCCTTCAAATTCATACCGGGAACGTAGCATGCATGGACACGACTCATATGACTGGGATTTCCATGAAAATATTGTTGGCCGAAAATAGGTGATCACTGTACATTTCTCTTCTGTTTCCTATTTATATTTATATTTTACCTCCTCAATTTAGCATTATGGCCAGGGAAAGACCTAATCTAAGCTCTGCACAAAAATATTTTGCCTTCAAATTCATACCGTGATCGTAGCATGCATGGACTCGACTCATATGAATGGGATTTCCATGAAAAAGATTGTGGGTAGAAAATGGGTGATCACTGTACATTTCTCTTCTGTTTCCTATTTATATTTCTATTTTACCTCCTCAATTTAGCATTATGGGCAGGGAAAGACATCATCTAAGATCTGCACAAAAATATTTTGCCTTCAAATTCATACCGTGATCGTAGCATGCATGGACTCAACTCATATGACTGGGATTTCCATGAAAAAGTTAGTGGGCAGAAAATGGGTGATCACTGTACATTTCTCTTCTGTTTTCTACTTATATTTCTATTTTACCTCTTCAATTTAGCATTATGGACAGGGAAAGAACTAATCTAAGCTCTGCACAAAAATGTTTTAACTTCAAATTCATACCGTGATCGTAGCATACATGGACTCGACTCATATGACTGGGATTTCAATGAAAAAGATTGTGGGCCGAAAATGGGTGATCACAGTACATTTCTCTTCTGTGTCCTATTTATATTTATATTTTACCTCCTCAATTTAGCATTATGGAGAGGGAAAGACCTAATCAAAAATCTGCTCAAAAATATTTTGCCTTCAAATTCATACCGTGATCGTAGCATGCATGGACTCGACACATATGACTGAGATTTCCATGAAAAAGATTGTGGGCCGAAAATGGGTGATCACTGTACATTTCTCTTCTGTTTCCTATTTATATTTCTATTTTACCTCCTCAATTTAGCATTATGGACAGGGAAAGACCTAATCTAAAATCTGCACAAAAATATTTTTCTTTCCAATTCTTACCATGATCGTAGAATGCATGGACTCGACTCATATGACTGGGATTTCCATGAAAAAGATTGTGGGCCGAAAATGGGTGATCACTGTACATTTCTCTTCTGTTTCCTATTTATATTTATATTTTACCTCCTCAATTTAGCATTATGGACAGGGAAAGACCTAATCTAAAATCTGCACAAAAATATTTTTCCTTCAAATTCATACCGTGATCGTAGCATGTATGGACTCGACTCATATGACTGGGATTTCCATGAAAAAGATTGTGGGCCGAAAATGGGTGATCACTGTACATTTCTCTTCTGTATCCTATTTATATTTGTATTTTACCTCCTCAATTTAGCATTATGGACAGGGAAAGACCTAATCTAATATCTGCACAAAAATATTTTGCCTTCTAATTCATACCGTGATCGTAGCATGCGTGGACTCGACTCATATGACTGGGATTTCCATGAAAAAGATTGTGGGCCGAAAATGGGTGATCACTGTACATTTCTATTCTTTTTCCTATTTATATTTCTTTTTTACCTCCTCAATTTAGTATTATGGACAGGGAAAGACCTAATCTAAGCTCTGCACAAAAATATTTTGCCTTCAAATTCATACCGTGATCGTAGCATGCATGGACTCGACTCATATGACTGGGATTTCCATGAAAAAGATTGTGGGCCGAAAATGGGTGATCACTGTACATTTCTCTTCTGTTTCCTATTTATATTTCTATTTTACCTCCTCAATTTAGCATTATGGACAGGGAATGACCTAATCTAAGCTCTGCACAAAAATATTTTGCCTTCAAATTCATACCGTGATCGTAGCATGCATTGACTCGACTCATATGACTGGGATTTCCATGAAAAAGATTGTGGGCCGAAAATGGGTGATCACTGTACATTTCTCTTCTGTTTCCTATTTATATTTCTATTTTACCTCCTCAATTTAGCATTATGGACAGGGAAAGACCTAATCTAAAATCTGCACAAAAATATTTTGCCTTCAAATTCATACCGTGATCGTAGCATGCATGTACTCGACTCATATGACTGGGATTTCCATGAAAAAGATTGTAAGCCGAAAATGGGTGATCACTGTACATTTCTCTTCTGTTTCCTATTTATATTTCTATTTTACCTCCTCAATTTAGCATTATGGACAGGGAAAGACCTAATCTAAAATCTGCACAAAAATATTTTGCCTTCAAATTCATACCGTGATTGTAGCATGCATGGACTCGACTGATATGACTGGGATTTCCATGAAAAAGATTGTGGGCCGAAAATGGGTGATCACTGTACATTTCTCTTCTGTTTCCTATTTATATTTATATTTTACCTCCTCAATTTAGCATTATGGGCATGGAAAGACCTCATCTAAGATCTGCACAAAAATATTTTGCCTTCAAATTCATACCGTGATCGTAGCATGCATGGACACAACTCATATGACTGGGATTTCCATGAAAAAGACAGTGGGCAGAAAATGTGTGATCACTGTACATTTCTCTTCTGTTTCCTATTTATATTTCTATTTTACCTCCTCAATTTAGCATTATGGACAGGGAAAGACCTAATCTAAGCTCTGCACAAAAATATTTTACCTTCAAATTCATACCGTGATCGTAGCATGCATGGACTCGACTCATATGACTGAGATTTCCATGAAAAAGATTGTGGGCAGAAAATGGGTGATCACTGTATATATCGCTTCTGTTTCCTATTTATATTTCTATTTTACCTCCTCAATTTAGCATTATGGACAGGGAAAGACTTAATCTAAAATCTGCACAAAAATATTTTGCCTTCACATTCATACCGTGATCGTAGTATGCATGGACTCGACTCATATGACTTGGATTTCCATGAAAAAGATTGTGGGCAGAAAATGGGTGATCACTGTACATTTCTCTTCTGTTTCCTATTTATATTTCTATTTTACCTCCTCAATTTAGCATTAGGGACAGGGAAAGACCTAATCTAAGTTCTGCACAAAAATACTTTGCCTTCAAATTCATACCGTGATTGTAGCATGGATGGACTCGAATCATATGACTGGGATTTCCATGAAAAAGATTGTTGGCCGAAAATGGGTGATCACTGTACATTTCTCTTCTCTTTCCTTTTTATATTTCTATTTCACCTCCTCAATTTAGCATTATGGACAGGGAAAGACCTAATCTAAGATCTGCACAAAAATATTTTGCCTTCAAATTCATACCGTGATCGTAGCATGCATGGACTCGACTCATATGACTGGGATTTCCATGAAAAAGATTGTGGGCCAAAAATGGGACGTCACTGTACATTTCTCTTCTATTTTCTATTTATATTTATATATTACCTCCTCAATTAAGCATTATAGACAGCGAAAGATCTAATCTAAGTTCTGCACAAAAATATTTTTCCTTCAAATTCATACCGTGATCGTAGCATGCATGGACTCGACTCATATGACTGGGATTTCCATGAAAAAGATTGTGGGCCGAAAATTGGTGATCACTGTACATTTCTCTTCTGTTTCCTATTTATATTTCTATTTTACCTCCTCAATTTAGTATTATGGACAGTGAAAGACCTAATCAAGATCTGTACAAAAATATTTTGCCTTCAAATTCATACCGTGATCGTTGTATGCATGGACTCAAATCATATGACTGGGATTTCCATGAAAAAGATTGTGAGCCGAAAATGGGTGATCACTGTATATTTCTATTCTGTTTCCTATTTATATTTATATTTTACCTCCTCAATTTAGCATTATGGACAGTGAAAGATCTAATCTAAGCTCTGCACAAAAATATTTTGCCTTCAAATTCATACCGTGATCGTAGCATGCATGGACTCGACTCATATGACTGGGATTTCCATCAAAAAGATTGTGGGCCGAAAAAGGGTGATCACTGTACATTTCTCTTCTGTTTCCTACTTATATTTCTATTTTACCTCCTCCATATAGCATTATGGACAGGGAAAGACCTAATCTAAAACCTCCTCAAAAATATTTTGCCTTCAAATTCATACCGTGATCGTAGCATGCATGGACTTGACTCATATGACTGGGATTTCCATGAAAAAGATTGAGGGCTAAAAATGGGTAATCACAGTACATTTCTCTTCTGTTTCCTATTTATATTTCTATTTTACCTCCTCCATTTAGCATTATGGACAGGGAAAGACCTAATCTAAATCTGCACAAAAATATTTTGCCTTCAAATTCATACCGTGATCGCAGCATGCATGGACTCGACTCATATGACTGTGATTTCCATCAAAAAGATCGTGGGCCGAAAAAGGGTGATCACTGTACATTTCTCTTCTGGTTCCTATTTATATTTCTATTTTACCTCCTCAATATAGCATTATGGACAGGGAAAGACCTAATCTAAAATCTGCAGAAAAATATTTTGCCTTCAAATTCATACCGTGATCGTAGCATGCATGGACTCGACTCATATGACTGGGATTTCCATCAAAAAGATTGTGGGCCGAAAAAGGGTGATCACTGTACATTTTTCTTCTGTTTCCTATTTATATTTCTATTTTACCTCCTCAATTTAGCATTATGGACAGGGAAAGACCTAATCTAAAATCTCCTCAAAAATATTTTGCCTTCAAATTCATACCGTGATCGTAGCATGCATGGACTCGACTCATATGACGGGGATTTCCATGAAAAAGATTGAGGGCTAAAAATGGGTAATCACAGTACATTTCTCTTCTGTTTACTATTTATATTTCTATTTTACCTCCTCCATTTAGCATTATGGACAGGGAAAGACGTAATCTAAATTCTGCACAAAAATATTTTGCCTTCAAATTCATACCGTGATCGTAGCATGCATGGACTCGACTCATATGACTTGGATTTCCATGAAAAAGATTGTGGGCAGAAAATGGGTGATCACTGTACATTTCTCTTCTGTTTCCTATTTATATTTCTATTTTACCTCCTCAATTTAGCATTATGGACAGGGAAAGACATAATCTAAGATCTGCACAAAAATATTTTGCCTTCAAATTCAGACCGTGATCGTAGCATGCATGGACTCGACTCATATGACTGGGATTTCCATGAAAAAGATTGTGGGCCGAAAATAGGTGATCACTGTACATTTCTCTTCTGTTTCCTATTTATATTTCTATTTTACCTCCTCAATTTAGCATTATGGACAGGGAAAGACCTAATCGAAAATCTGCACAAAAATATTTTGCCTTCAAATTCATACCGTGATCGTAGCATGGATGGACTCGAATCATATGACTGGGATTTCCATGAAAAAGATTGTGGGCCGAAAATGGGTGATCACTGTACATTGCTCTTCTGTTTCCTATTTATATTTCTATTTTACTTCCTTTACTTAGCATTATGGACAGGGAAAGACCTAATCTAAGATCTGCACAAAAATATTTTGCCTTCAAATACATACCGTGATCGTAGCATGCATGGACTCGACTCATATGACTGGGATTTCCATGCAAAAGATTGTGGGCCAAAAATGGGACATCACTGTACATTTCTCTTCTATTTTCTATTTATATTTATATATTACCTCCTCAATTTAGCATTATGGACAGCGAAAGATCTAATCTAAGTTCTGCACAAAAATATTTTTCCTTCAAATTCATACCGTGATCGTAGCATGCATGGACTCGACTCATATGACTGGGATTTCCATGAAAAAGATTGTGGGCCGAAAAAGGGTGATCACTGTACATTTCTCTTCTGTTTCCTATTTATATTTCTATTTTACCTCCTCCATATAGCATTATGGACAGGGAAAGACCTAATCTAAAATCTCCTCAAATATATTTTGCCTTCAAATTAATACCGTGATCGTAGCATGCATGGACTCGACTCATATGACTGGGATTTCCATCAAAAAGATTGTGGGCCGAAAAAGGGTGATCACTCTACATTTCTCTTCTGTTTCCTATTTATATTTATATTTTACCTCCTCCATTTAGCATTATGGACAGGGAAAGACCTAATCTAAATTCTTCACAAAAATATTTTGCCTTCAAATTCATACCGTGATCGTAGCAAGCATGGACTCGACTCATATGACTGGGATTTCCATGAAAAAGTTTGTCGGCCGAAAATGGGTGATCACTGTACATTTCTCTTCTGTTTCCTATTTATATTTCTATTTTACCTCCTCAATTTAGTATTATGGACAGGGAAAGACCTAATCAAGATCTGTACAAAAATATTTTGCCTTCAAATTCATACCGTGATCGTAGTATGCATGGACACAAATCATATGACTGGGATTTCCATGAAAAAGATTGTGAGCCGAAAATGGGTGATCACTGTACATTTCTCTTCTGTTTCCTATTTATATTTCTATTTTACCTCCTCAATTTAGTATTATGGACAGGGAAAGACCTAATCAAGATCTGTACAAAAATATTTTGCCTTCAAATTCATACCGTGATCGTAGCATGCATGGACTCGACTCATATGACTGGGATTTCCATAAAAAAGATTGTGGGCCGAAAATGGGTGATCACTGTACATTTCTCTTCTGTTTCCTATTTATATTTATATTTTACTTCCTTTACTTAGCATTATGACAAGGAAAGACCTAATCTAAGATCTGCACAAAAATATTTTGCCTTCAAATACATACCGTGATCGTAGCATGCATGGACTCGACTCATATGACTGGGATTTCCATGAAAAAGATTGTGGGCCTAAAATGGGACATCACTGTACATTTCTTTTCTATTTTCTATTTATATTTATATATTACCTCCTCAATTTAGCATTATGGACAGCGAAAGATCTAATCTAAGTTCTGCACAAAAATATTTTTCCTTCAAATTCATACCGTGATCGTAGCATGCATGGACTCGACTCATATGACTGGGATTTCCATGAAAAAGATTGTCGGCCGAAAATGGGTGATCACTGTACATTTCTCTTCTGTTTCCTATTTATATTTCTATTTTACCTCCTCAATTTAGTATTATGGACAGGGAAAGACCTAATCAAGATCTGTACAAAAATATTTTGCCATCAAATTCATACCGTGATCGTAGTATGCATGGACTCAAATCATATGACTGGGATTTCCATGAAAAAGATTGTGAGCCGAAAATGGGTGATCACTTTACATTTCTCTTCTGTTTCCTATTTATATTTCTATTTTACCTCCTCAATTTATCATTATTGACAGTGAAAGATCTAATCTAAGCTCTGCACAAAAATATTTTGCCTTCAAATTCATACCGTGATCGTAGCATGCATGGACTCGACTCATATGACTGGGATTTCCATGAAAAAGATTGTGGGCCGAAAATTGGTGATCACTGTACATTTCTCTTCTGTTTCCTATTTATATTTCTATTTTACCTCCTCAATTTAGTATTATGGACAGTGAAAGACCTAATCAAGATCTGTACAAAAATATTTTGCCTTCAAATTCATACCGTGATCGTTGTATGCATGGACTCAAATCATATGACTGGGATTTCCATGAAAAAGATTGTGAGCCGAAAATGGGTGATCACTGTATATTTCTATTCTGTTTCCTATTTATATTTATATTTTACCTCCTCAATTTAGCATTATGGACAGTGAAAGATCTAATCTAAGCTCTGCACAAAAATATTTTGCCTTCAAATTCATACCGTGATCGTAGCATGCATGGACTCGACTCATATGACTGGGATTTCCATCAAAAAGATTGTGGGCCGAAAAAGGGTGATCACTGTACATTTCTCTTCTGTTTCCTACTTATATTTCTATTTTACCTCCTCCATATAGCATTATGGACAGGGAAAGACCTAATCTAAAACCTCCTCAAAAATATTTTGCCTTCAAATTCATACCGTGATCGTAGCATGCATGGACTTGACTCATATGACTGGGATTTCCATGAAAAAGATTGAGGGCTAAAAATGGGTAATCACAGTACATTTCTCTTCTGTTTCCTATTTATATTTCTATTTTACCTCCTCCATTTAGCATTATGGACAGGGAAAGACCTAATCTAAATCTGCACAAAAATATTTTGCCTTCAAATTCATACCGTGATCGCAGCATGCATGGACTCGACTCATATGACTGTGATTTCCATCAAAAAGATCGTGGGCCGAAAAAGGGTGATCACTGTACATTTCTCTTCTGGTTCCTATTTATATTTCTATTTTACCTCCTCAATATAGCATTATGGACAGGGAAAGACCTAATCTAAAATCTGCAGAAAAATATTTTGCCTTCAAATTCATACCGTGATCGTAGCATGCATGGACTCGACTCATATGACTGGGATTTCCATCAAAAAGATTGTGGGCCGAAAAAGGGTGATCACTGTACATTTTTCTTCTGTTTCCTATTTATATTTCTATTTTACCTCCTCAATTTAGCATTATAGACAGGGAAAGACCTAATCTAAAATCTCCTCAAAAATATTTTGCCTTCAAATTCATACCGTGATCGTAGCATGCATGGACTCGACTCATATGACGGGGATTTCCATGAAAAAGATTGAGGGCTAAAAATGGGTAATCACAGTACATTTCTCTTCTGTTTACTATTTATATTTCTATTTTACCTCCTCCATTTAGCATTATGGACAGGGAAAGACGTAATCTAAATTCTGCACAAAAATATTTTGCCTTCAAATTCATACCGTGATCGTAGCATGCATGGACTCGACTCATATGACTTGGATTTCCATGAAAAAGATTGTGGGCAGAAAATGGGTGATCACTGTACATTTCTCTTCTGTTTCCTATTTATATTTCTATTTTACCTCCTCAATTTAGCATTATGGACAGGGAAAGACATAATCTAAGATCTGCACAAAAATATTTTGCCTTCAAATTCAGACCGTGATCGTAGCATGCATGGACTCGACTCATATGACTGGGATTTCCATGAAAAAGATTGTGGGCCGAAAATAGGTGATCACTGTACATTTCTCTTCTGTTTCCTATTTATATTTCTATTTTACCTCCTCAATTTAGCATTATGGACAGGGAAAGACCTAATCGAAAATCTGCACAAAAATATTTTGCCTTCAAATTCATACCGTGATCGTAGCATGGATGGACTCGAATCATATGACTGGGATTTCCATGAAAAAGATTGTGGGCCGAAAATGGGTGATCACTGTACATTGCTCTTCTGTTTCCTATTTATATTTCTATTTTACTTCCTTTACTTAGCATTATGGACAGGGAAAGACCTAATCTAAGATCTGCACAAAAATATTTTGCCTTCAAATACATACCGTGATCGTAGCATGCATGGACTCGACTCATATGACTGGGATTTCCATGCAAAAGATTGTGGGCCAAAAATGGGACATCACTGTACATTTCTCTTCTATTTTCTATTTATATTTATATATTACCTCCTCAATTTAGCATTATGGACAGCGAAAGATCTAATCTAAGTTCTGCACAAAAATATTTTTCCTTCAAATTCATACCGTGATCGTAGCATGCATGGACTCGACTCATATGACTGGGATTTCCATGAAAAAGATTGTGGGCCGAAAAAGGGTGATCACTGTACATTTCTCTTCTGTTTCCTATTTATATTTCTATTTTACCTCCTCCATATAGCATTATGGACAGGGAAAGACCTAATCTAAAATCTCCTCAAATATATTTTGCCTTCAAATTAATACCGTGATCGTAGCATGCATGGACTCGACTCATATGACTGGGATTTCCATCAAAAAGATTGTGGGCCGAAAAAGGGTGATCACTCTACATTTCTCTTCTGTTTCCTATTTATATTTATATTTTACCTCCTCCATTTAGCATTATGGACAGGGAAAGACCTAATCTAAATTCTTCACAAAAATATTTTGCCTTCAAATTCATACCGTGATCGTAGCAAGCATGGACTCGACTCATATGACTGGGATTTCCATGAAAAAGTTTGTCGGCCGAAAATGGGTGATCACTGTACATTTCTCTTCTGTTTCCTATTTATATTTCTATTTTACCTCCTCAATTTAGTATTATGGACAGGGAAAAACCTAATCAAGATCTGTACAAAAATATTTTGCCTTCAAATTCATACCGTGATCGTAGTATGCATGGACTCAAATCATATGACTGGGATTTCCATGAAAAAGATTGTGAGCCGAAAATGGGTGATCACTGTACATTTCTCTTCTGTTTCCTATTTATATTTCTATTTTACCTCCTCAATTTAGTATTATGGACAGGGAAAGACCTAATCAAGATCTGTACAAAAATATTTTGCCTTCAAATTCATACCGTGATCGTAGCATGCATGGACTCGACTCATATGACTGGGATTTCCATAAAAAAGATTGTGGGCCGAAAATGGGTGATCACTGTACATTTCTCTTCTGTTTCCTATTTATATTTATATTTTACTTCCTTTACTTAGCATTATGACAAGGAAAGACCTAATCTAAGATCTGCACAAAAATATTTTGCCTTCAAATACATACCGTGATCGTAGCATGCATGGACTCGACTCATATGACTGGGATTTCCATGAAAAAGATTGTGGGCCTAAAATGGGACATCACTGTACATTTCTTTTCTATTTTCTATTTATATTTATATATTACCTCCTCAATTTAGCATTATGGACAGCGAAAGATCTAATCTAAGTTCTGCACAAAAATATTTTTCCTTCAAATTCATACCGTGATCGTAGCATGCATGGACTCGACTCATATGACTGGGATTTCCATGAAAAAGATTGTCGGCCGAAAATGGGTGATCACTGTACATTTCTCTTCTGTTTCCTATTTATATTTCTATTTTACCTCCTCAATTTAGTATTATGGACAGGGAAAGACCTAATCAAGATCTGTACAAAAATATTTTGCCATCAAATTCATACCGTGATCGTAGTATGCATGGACTCAAATCATATGACTGGGATTTCCATGAAAAAGATTGTGAGCCGAAAATGGGTGATCACTTTACATTTCTCTTCTGTTTCCTATTTATATTTCTATTTTACCTCCTCAATTTATCATTATGGACAGTGAAAGATCTAATCTAAGCTCTGCACAAAAATATTTTGCCTTCAAATTCATACCGTGATCGTAGCATGCATGGACTCGACTCATATGACTGGGATTTCCATGAAAAAGATTGTGGACTGAAAATGGGTGATCACTGTACATTTCTCTTCTGTTTCCTATTTATATTTCTATTTTACCTCCTCAGTTTAGCATTATGGACAGGGAAAGACGTAATCAAGATCCGCACAAAAATATTTTGCATTCAAATTCATACCGTGATCGTAGCATGCATGGACTCGACTCATATGACTGGGATTTCCATGAAAAAGATTGTTGGCCGAAAATTGGTGATCACTGTAAATCTCTCTTCTGTTTCCTATTTATATTTATATTTTACCTCCTCAATTTAGCATTATGGACAGGGAAAGACCTAATCTAAGCTCTGCACAAAAATATTTTGCCTTCAAATTCATACCGTGATCGTAGCATGCATGTACTCGACTCATATCACTGGGATTTCCATGAAAAAGATTGTGGGCCGAAAATGGGTGATCCCTGTACATTTCTCCTCTGTTTCCTATTTATATTTATATTTTACCTCCTCAATTTAGCATTATGGAAAGGGAAAGACCGAATCTAAAATCTGCACAAAAATATTTTGCCTTCAAATTCATACCGTGATCGTAGCATTCATGGACTCGACTCATATGACTGGGATTTCCATCAAAAAGATTGTGGGCCGAAAAAGGGTGATCACAGTACATTTCTCTTCTGTTTCCTATTTATATTTCTATTTTACCTCCTCAATATAGCATTATGGACAGGGAAAGACCTAATCTAAAATCTCCTCAAAAATATTTTGCCTTCAAATTCATACCGTGATCGTAGCATGCATGGACTCGACTCATATGACTGGGATTTCCATCAAAAAGATTGTGGGCCGAAAAAGGGTGATCACTGTATATTTCTCTTCTGTTTCCTATTTATATTTCTATTTTACCTCCTCAATATAGCATTATGGACAGGGAAAGACCTAATCTAAGCTCTGCACAAAAATATTTTGCCTTCAAATTCATACCGTGATCGTAGCATGCATGGACTCGACTCATATGACTGGGATTTCCATGAAAAAGATTGAGGGCTAAAAATGGGTAATCACAGTACATTTCTCTTCTGTTACTTATTTATATTTCTATTTTACCTCCTCCATTTAGCATTATGGACAGGGAATGACCTAATCTAAAATCTGCACAAAAATATTTTGCCTTCAAATTCATACCGTGATCGTAGTATGCCTGGACTCGACTCATATGACTGGGATTTCAATCAAAAAGATTGTGGGCCGAAAAAGGGTGATCACTGTACATTTCTCTTCTGTTTCCTATTTATATTTCTATTTTACCTCCTCAATATAGCATTATGGACAGGGAAAGACCTAATCTAAAATCTCCTCAAAAATATTTTGCCTTCAAATTCATACCGTGATCGTAGCATGCATGGACTCGACTCATATGACTGGGATTTCCATGAAAAAGATTGTGGGACGAAAATGGGTGATCACTGTACATTTCTCTTCTGTTTCCTATTTATATTTCTATTTTACTTCCTTTACTTAGCATTATGGACAGGGAAAGACCTAATCTAAGATCTGCACAAAAATATTTTGCCTTCAAATACATACCGTGATCGTAGCATGCATGGACTCGACTCATATGACAGGGATTTCCATGAAAAAGATTGTGGGCCTAAAATGGGACATCACTGTACATTTCTTTTCTATTTTCTATTTATATTTATATATTACCTCCTCAATTTAGCATTATGGACAGCGAAAGATCTAATCTAAGTTCTGCACAAAAATATTTTTCCTTCAAATTCATACCGTGATCGTAGCATGCATGGACTCGACTCATATGACTGGGATTTCCATGAAAAAGATTGTCGGCCGAAAATGGGTGATCACTGTACATTTCTCTTCTGTTTCCTATTTATATTTCTATTTTACCTCCTCAATTTAGTATTATGGACAGGGAAAGACCTAATCAAGATCTGTACAAAAATATTTTGCCTTCAAATTCATACCGTGATCGTAGTATGCATGGACTCAAATCATATGACTGGGATTTCCATGAAAAAGATTGTGAGCCGAAAATGGGTGATCACTGTACATTTCTCTTCTGTTTCCTATTTATATTTCTATTTTACCTCCTCAATTTATCATTATGGACAATGAAAGATCTAATCTAAGCTCTGCACAAAAATATTTTGCCTTCAAATTCATACCGTGATCGTAGCATGCATGGACTCGACTCATATGACTGGGATTTCCATGAAAAAGATTGTGGACTGAAAATGGGTGATCACTGTACATTTCTCTTCTGTTTCCTATTTATATTTCTATTTTACCTCCTCAGTTTAGCATTATGGACAGGGAAAGACCTAATCAAGATCCGCACAAAAATATTTTGCATTCAAATTCATACCGTGATCGTAGCATGCATGGACTCGACTCATATGACTGGGATTTCCATGAAAAAGATTGTTGGCCGAAAATTGGTGATCACTGTAAATCTCTCTTCTGTTTCCTATTTATATTTATATTTTACCTCCTCAATTTAGCATTATGGACAGGGAAAGACCTAATCTAAGCTCTGCACAAAAATATTTTGCCTTCAAATTCATACCGTGATCGTAGCATGCATGTACTCGACTCATATGACTGGGATTTCCATGAAAAAGATTGTGGGCCGAAAATGGGTGATCACTGTACATTTCTCCTCTGTTTCCTATTTATATTTATATTTTACCTCCTCAATTTAGCATTATGGAAAGGGAAAGACCGAATCTAAAATCTGCACAAAAATATTTTGCCTTCAAATTCATACCGTGATCGTAGCATTCATGGACTCGACTCATATGACTGGGATTTCCATCAAAAAGATTGTGGGCCGAAAAAGGGTGATCACTGTACATTTCTCTTCTGTTTCCTATTTACATTTCTATTTTACCTCCTCAATATAGCATTATGGACAGAGAAAGACCTAATCTAAAATCTCCTCAAAAATATTTTGCCTTCAAATTCATACCGTGATCGTAGCATGCATGGACTCGACTCATATGACTGGGATTTCCATCAAAAAGATTGTGGGCCGAAAAAGGGTGATCACTGTATATTTCTCTACTGTTTCCTATTTATATTTCTATTTTACCTCCTCAATATAGCATTATGGACAGGGAAAGACCTAATCTAAGCTCTGCACAAAAATATTTTGCCTTCAAATTCATACCGTGATCGTAGCATGCATGGACTCGACTCATATGACTGGGATTTCCATGAAAAAGATTGAGGGCTAAAAATGGGTAATCACAGTACATTTCTCTTCTGTTTCCTATTTATATTTCTATTTTACCTCCTCCATTTAGCATTATGGACAGGGAATGACCTAATCTAAAATCTGCACAAAAATATTTTGCCTTCAAATTCATACCGTGATCGTAGCATGCATGGACTCGACTCATATGACTGGGATTTCAATCAAAAAGATTGTGGGCCGAAAAAGGGTGATCACTGTACATTTCTCTTCTGTTTCCTATTTATATTTCTATTTTACCTCCTCAATATAGCATTATGGACAGGGAAAGACCTAATCTAAAATCTCCTCAAAAATATTTTGCCTTCAAATTCATACCGTGATCGTAGCATGCATGGACTCGACTCATATGACTGGGATTTCCATGAAAAAGATTGAGGGCTAAAAATGGGTAATCACAGTACATTTCTCTTCTGTTTCCTATTTATATTTGTATTTTACCTCCTCCATTTAGCATTATGGACAGGGAAAGACCTCATCTAAAATCTGCACAAAAATATTTTGCCTTCAAATTCATACCGTGATCGTAGCATGCATGGACTCGACTCAAATGACTGGGATTTCCATGAAAAAGATTGTGGGCCGAAAAAGGGTTATCACTGTACATTTCTCTTCTGTTTCCTATTTATATTTCTATTTTACATCCTCAATATAGCATTATGGACAGGGAAAGACCTAATCTAAAATCTCCTCAAAAATATTTTGCCTTCAAATTCATACCGTGATCGTAGCATGCATGGACTCGACTCATAAGACTGGGATTTCCATGAAAAAGATTGAGGGCTAAAAATGGGTAATCACAGTACATTTCTCTTCTGTTTCCTATTTATATTTGTATTTTACCTCCTCCATTTAGCATTATGGACAGGGAAAGACCTAATCTAAAATCTGCACAAAAATATTTTGCCTTCAAATTCATACCGTGATCGTAGCATGCATGGACTCGACTCAAATGACTGGTATTTCCATCAAAAAGATTGTGGGCCGAAAAAGGGTGATCACTGTACATTTCTCTTCTGTATCCTATTTATATTTCTATTTTACCTCCTCAATATAGCATTATGGACAGGGAAAGACCTAATCTAAAATCTCCTCAAAAATATTTTGCCTTCAAATTCATACCGTGATCGTAGCATGCATGGACTCGACTCATATGACTGGGATTTCCATGAAAAAGATTGAGGGCTAAAAATGGGTAATCACAGTACATTTCTCTTCTGTTTCCTATTTATATTTCTATTTTACCTCCTCCATTTAGCATTATGGACAGCGAAAGATCTAATCTAAGTTCTGCACAAAAATATTTTGACTTCAAATTCATACCGTGATCGTAGCATGCATGGACTCGACTCATATGACTGGGATTTCCATGAAAAAGATTGTGGGCCGAAAATGGGTGATCACTGTACATTTCTCTCCTGTTTCCTATTTATATTTATATTTTACCTGCTCAATATAGCATTATGGACAGGGAAAGACCTAATCTAAAATCTCCTGAAAAATATTTTGCCTTCAAATTCATACCGTGATCGTAGCATGCATGGACTCGACTCATATGACTGGGATTTCCATGAAAAAGATTGAGGGCTAAAAATGGGTAATCACAGTACATTTCTCTTCTGTTTCCTATTTATATTTCTATTTTACCTCCTCCATTTAGCATTATGGACAGGGAAAGACCTAATCTAAATTCTGCACAAAAATATTTTGCCTTCAAATTCATACCGTGATCGTAGCATGCATGGACTCGACTCATATGACTGGGATTTCCATCAAAAAGATTGTGGGCAGAAAATGGGTGATCACTGTACATTTCTCTTCTGTTTCCTATTTATATTTCTATTTTACCTCCTCAATTTAGCATTATGGACAGGGAAAGACCTATTCTAAGATCTGCAGAAAAATATTTTGCCTTCAAATTCATACCATGATCGTAGCATGCATGGACTCGACTCATATGACTGGGATTTCCATCAAAAAGATTGTGGGCCGAAAAAGGGTGATCACTGTACATTTTTCTTCTGTTTCCTATTTATATTTCTATTTTACCTCCTCAATTTAGCATTATGGACAGGGAAAGACCTAATCTAAAATCTCCTGAAAAATATTTTGCCTTCAAATTCATACCGTGATCGTAGCATGCATGGACTCGACTCATATGACGGGGATTTCCATGAAAAAGATTGAGGGCTAAAAATGGGTAATCACAGTACATTTCTCTTCTGTTTACTATTTATATTTCTATTTTACCTCCTCCATTTAGCATTATGGACAGGGAAAGACTTAATCTAAATTCTGCATAAAAATATTTTGCCTTCAAATTCATACCGTGATCGTAGCATGCATGGACTCGACTCATATGACTTGGATTTCCATGAAAAAGATTGTGGGCAGAAAATGGGTGATCACTGTACATTTCTCTTCTGTTTCCTATTTATATTTCTATTTTACCTCCTCAATTTAGCATTATGGACAGGGAAAGACATAATCTAAGATCTGCACAAAAATATTTTGCCGTCAAATTCAGACCGTGATCGTAGCATGCATGGACTCGACTCATATGACTGGGATTTCCATGAAAAAGATTGTGGGCCGAAAATAGGTGATCACTGTACATTTCTCTTCTGTTTCCTATTTATATTTCTATTTTACCTCCTCAATTTAGCATTATGGACAGGGAAAGACCTAATCGAAAATCTGCACAAAAATATTTTGCCTTCAAATTCATACCGTGATCGTAGCATGGATGGACTCGAATCATATGACTGGGATTTCCATGAAAAAGATTGTGGGCCGAAAATGGGTGATCACTGTACATTGCTCTTCTGTTTCCTATTTATATTTCTATTTTACTTCCTTTACTTAGCATTATGGACAGGGAAAGACCTAATCTAAGATCTGCACAAAAATATTTTGCCTTCAAATACATACCGTGATCGTAGCATGCATGGACTCGACACATATGACAGGGATTTCCATGAAAAAGATTGTGGGCCAAAAATGGGACATCACTGTACATTTCTCTTCTATTTCTTATTTATATTTATATATTACCTCCTCAATTTAGCATTAGGGACAGGGAAAGACATAATCTAAGCCCTGCACAAAAATATTTTGCCTTCAAATTCATACCGTGATTGTAGCATGCATATACTCGAATCATATGACTGGGATTTCCATGAAAAAGATTGTGGGGCCGAAAATGGGTGATCACTGTACATTTCTCTTCTCTTTCCTATTTATATTTCTATTTTACCTCGTAAATTTAGCATTATGGACAGTGAAAGAACTAATCTAAGTTCTGCACAAAAATATTTTGCCTTCAAATTCATACGGTGATCGTAGCATGCATGGACTAGACTCATATGACTGGGATTTCCATGAAAAAGATTGTGGGCCGAAAATGGTTGATTACTGTATATTTCTCTTCTGTTTCCTATTTATATTTCTATTTTACCTCCTCAATTTAGCATTATGGACAGGGAAAGACCTAATCAAGATCTGCACAAAAATATTTTGCCTTCAAATTCATACCGTGATCGTAGCATGCATGGACTCGACTCATATGACTGGGATTTCCATGAAAAAGATTGTCGGCCGAAAATGGGTGATCACTGTACATTTCTCTTCCATTTCCTATTTATATTTATATTTTACCTCCTCAATTTAGCATTATGGACAGGGAAAGACCTAATCTAAGATCTGCACAAAAATATTTTGCCTTCAAATTCATACCGTGATCGTAGCATGCATGGACTCGACTCATATGACTTGGATTTCCATGAAAAAGATTGTGGGCCGAAAATGGGTGATCACTGTACATTTCTCTTCTGTTTCCTATTTATATTTTTATTTTACCTCCTCAATTTAGTATTATGGACAGGGAAAGACCTAATCAAGATCTGTACAAAAATATTTTGCCTTCAAATTCAGGCGGTGATCGTAGTATGCATGGACACGACTCATATGACTGGGATTTCCATGAAAAAGATTGTGGGCCGAAAATGGGTGATCACTGTACATTTCTCTTCTGTTTCCTATTTATATTTATATTTTACCTCCTCAATTTAGTGTTATGGACATGAAAGACCTAATCAAGATCTGTACAAAATATTTTGCCTTCAAATTCATACCGTGATCGTAGTATGCATGGACTCGACTCATATGACTGGGATTTCCATGAAAAAGATTGTGGGATAAAAATGCTATAATCACTGTACATTTCTCTTCTGTTTCCTATTTATATTTATATTTTACCTGCTCCATTTAGCATTATGGGCAGGGAAAGACCTAATCTAAATTCTGCACAAAAATATTTTGCCTTCAAATTCATACCGTGATCGTAGCATGCATGGACTCGACTCATATGACTTGGATTTCCATGAAAAAGATTCTGGGCAGAAAATGGGTGATCACTGTACATTTCTCTTCTCTTTCCTATTTATATTTCTATTTTACCTCCTCAATTTAGCATTAGGGACAGGGAAAGACCTAATCTAAGCTCTGCACAAAAATATTTTGCCTTCAAATTCATACCGTGATTGTAGCATGCATGGACTCGACTCATACGACTGGGATTTCCATGAAAAAGATTGTCGGCCGAAAATGGGTGATCACTGTACATTTCTCTTCCGTTTCCTATTTATATTTATATTTTACCTCCTCAATTTAGCTTTATGGACAGGGAAAGACTTAATCTAAGATCTGCACAAAAATATTTTGCCTTCAAATTCATACCGTGATCGTAGCATGCATGGACTCGACTCAAATGACTAGGATTTCCATGAAAAAGATTGTGGGCAGAAAATGGGTGATCACTGTACATTTCTCTTCTGTTTCCTATTTATATTTTTTATTTTACCTCCTCAATTTAGCATTATGGACAGGGAAAGACCTAATCTAAGATCTGCACAAAAATATTTTGCCTTCAAATTCATACAGTGATCGTAGCATGCATGGACACGACTCATATGACTGGGATTTCCATGAAAAATATTGTGGCCCGAAAATGGGTGATCAATGTACATTTCTCTTCTGTTTCCTATTTATATTTCTATTTTACCTCCTCAATTTAGCATTATGGACAGTGAAAGACCTAATCTAAGCTCTGCACAAAAATATTTTGCCTTCAAATTCATACCGTGATCGTTGCATACATGGACTCGACTCATATGACTTGGATTTCCATGAAAAAGATTGTGGGCCGAAAATAGGTGATCACTGTACATTTCTCTTCTGTTTCCTATTTATATTTTTTATTTTACCTCCTCAATTTAGCATTATGGACAGGGAAAGACCTAATCTAAGATCTGCACAAAAATATTTTGCCTTCAAATTTATACCGTGATCGTAGAATACATGGACGCGACTCATATGACTGGGATTTCCATGAAAAAGATTGTGGGCCGAAAATGGGTGATCACTGTACATTTCTCTTCTGTTTCCTATTTATATTTCTATTTTACCTCCTCAATTTAGCATTATGGACAGGGAAAGACTTAATCTAAGATCTGCACAAAAATATTTTGCCTTCAAATTTATACTGTGATCGTCGCATGTATGGACTCGACTCATATGACTGGGATTTCCATGAAAAAGATTGTGGGCAGAAAATGGGTGATCACTGTACATTTCTCATCTGTTTCCTATTTATATTTCTATTTTACTTCCTCAATTTAGCATTATGGACAGGGAAAGACCAAATCTAAGACCTGCAAAAAAATATTTTGCCTTCAAATTCATAGGGTGATCATAGGATGTATGGCCTCGACACATATGACTGGGATTTCCATGAAAAGATTGTGGGCCGAAAATGGGTGATCACTGTACATTTCTCTTCTGTTTCCTATTTATATTTATATTTTACCTCCTCAATTTAGCATTATGGACAGGGAAAGATCTAATCTAAGCTCTGCACAAAAATATTTTGCCTTCAAATTCATACCGTGATCGTAGCATGAATGGACTCGACTCATATGACTTGGATTTCCATGAAAAAGATTAGCGGGCAGAAAATGGGTGATGACTGTACATTTCTCTTCTGTTTCCTATTTATATTTTTTATTTTACCTCCTCAATTTAGCATTATGGATAGGGAAAGACCTAATATAAGATCTGCACAAAAATATTTTCCCTTCAAATTCATACCGTGATCGTAGCATGCATGGACTCGACTCATATGACTGGGATTTCCATGAAAAAGATTGTGGGCCGAAAATGGGTGATCACTGCACATTTCTCTTCTGTTTCCTATTTATATTTCTATTTTACCTCCTCAAATTAGCATTATGAACAGGGAAAGACTTAATCTAAGATCTGCACAAAAATATTTTGCCTTCAAATTCATATCGTGATCGTAGCATGCATGGACTCGAATCATATGACTGGGATTTTCATGAAAAAGATTGTGGGCCGAATATAGGTGATCACTGTACATTTCTTTTCTGTTTCCTATTTATATTTATATTTTACCTCCTCAATTTAGCATTATGGACAGGGAAAGACTTAATCTAAGATCTGGTCAAAAATATTTTGCCTTCAAATTCATACCGTGATCGTACCATGCATGGACTCGGCTCATATGACTGGGATTTCCATGAAAAAGATTTTGGGCCGACAATGGGTGATCAATGTAAATTTCTCTTCTGTTTCCTATTTATATTTGTATTTTACCTCCTCAATTTAGCATTATGGACAGGGAAAGACCTAATCTAAGCTCTGCACAAAAATATTTTGTCTTCAAATTCATACCGTGATCGTAGCATGCATGGACTCGACTCATATGACTAGGATTTCCATGAAAAAGAATGTGGGCCGAAAATGGGTGATCACTGTACATTTCTCTTCTGTTTCCTATTTATATTTCTATTTTACCTCGTCAATTTAGCATTATGAACAGGGAAAGACTTAATCTAAGATCTGCACAAAAATATTTTGCCTTCAAATTCATACCATGATCGTTGCATGCATGGACTCGAATCATATGACTGGGATGTCCATGAAAAGGATTGTGGGCCGAAAATGGGTGATCACTGTACATTTCTCTTCTGTTTCCTATTTATATTTATATTTTACCTCCTCAATTTAGCATTATGAACAGGGAAAGACTTAATCTAAGATCTGCACAAAAATATTTTGCCTTCAAATTCATACCGTGATGGTAGCATGCATGGACTCGACTCATATGACTGGGATTACCATGAAAAAGATTGTGGGCCGAAAATGGGTGATCACTGTACATTTCTCTTCAGTTTCCTATTTATATTTATATTTTACATCCTCAATTTAGCATTATGGACAGGGAAAGACCTAATATAAGATCTGCACAAAAATATTTTGTCTTCAAATTCATACCGTGATCGTAGCATGCATGGACTCGAGTCATATGACTTGGATTTCCATGAAAAAGATTGTGGGCCGAAAATGGGTGATCACTGTACATTTCTCTTCTGTTTCTTATTGATATTTATATTTTACGTCCTCAATTCAGCATTATGGACAGGGAAAACCTAATCTAAGATCTGCACAAAAATATGTTGCCTTCAAATTCATACCGTGATCGTAGCATGCATGGACTCGACTCATATGACTGGGATTTCCATGAAAAAGATTGTGGGCCGAAAATGGGTGATCACTGTAAATTTCTCTACTGTTTCCTATTTATATTTCTATTTTACCTCCTCAATTTAGCATTATGGACAGGGAAAGACCTCATCTAAGATCTGCACAAAAATATTTTGCCTTCAAATTCATACCGTGATCGTAACATGCATGGACTCGACTCATATGACTGGGATTTCCATGAAAAAGATTGTGGGCCGAAAATGGGTGATCACTGTACATTTCTCTTCTGTTTCCTATTTATATTTGTATTTTACCTCCTCAATTTAGCATTATGGACAGGGAAAGACCTAATATAAGATCTGCACAAAAATATTTTGTCTTCAAATTCATACCGTGATCGTAGCATGCATGGACTCGAGTCATATGACTTGGATTTCCATGAAAAAGATTGTGGGCCGAAAATGGGTGATCACTGTACATTTCTCTTCTGTTTCTTATTGATATTTATATTTTACGTCCTCAATTCAGCATTATGGACAGGGAAAACCTAATCTAAGATCTGCACAAAAATATGTTGCCTTCAAATTCATACCGTGATCGTAGCATGCATGGACTCGACTCATATGAGTGGGATTTCCATGAAAAAGATTGTGGGCCGAAAATGGGTGATCACTGTAAATTTCTCTACTGTTTCCTATTTATATTTCTATTTTACCTCCTCAATTTAGCATTATGGACAGGGAAAGACCTCATCTAAGATCTGCACAAAAATATTTTGCCTTCAAATTCATACCGTGATCGTAACATGCATGGACTCGACTCATATGACTGGGATTTCCATGAAAAAGATTGTGGGCAGAAAATGGGTGATCACTGTACATTTCTCTTCTGTTTCCTATTTATATTTATATTTTACCTCCTTAATTTAGCATTATGGACAGTGAAAGACCTAATCTAAGATCTGCACAAAAATATTTTGCCTTCAAATTCATACCGTGATCGTAGCATGCATGGACTCGACTCATATGACTGGGATTTCCATGAAAAAGATTGTGGGCCGAAAATGGGTGATCACTGTACATTTCTCTTCTGTTTCCTATTTATATTTCTATTTTACCTCCTCAATTTATCATTATGGACAGGGAAAGACCCAATCTAAGATCTGCACAAAAATATTTGGCCTTCAAATTCATACCGTGATTGTAGCATGCATGGACTCGACTCATATGACGGGGATTTCCATGAAAAAGATTGTGGGCCGAAAATGGGTGATCACTGCACATTTCTCTTCTGTTTCCTATTTATATTTATATTTTACCTCCTCAATTTAGCATTATGAACAGGGAAAGACTTAATCTAAGATCTGCACAAAAATATTTTGCCTTCAAATTCATACCGTGATCGTAGCATGCATGGACTCGAATCATATGACTGGGATTTCCATGAAAAAGATTGTGGGCAGAAAATGGGTGATCACTGTACATTTCTCTTCTGTTTCCTATTTATATTTCTATTTTATCTCCTCAATTTAGCATTATGGACAGGGAAAGACCTAATCTAAAATATGCACAAAAATATTTTGCCTTCAAATTCATACCGTGATCGCAGCATGCATGGACTCGACTCATATCACTGGGATTTCCATGAAAAAGATTGTGTGCCGAAAATGGGTGATCACTGTACATTTCTCTTCTGTTTCCTATTTATATTTCTATTTTACATCCTCAATTTAGCATTGTGAACAGGGAAACACCTAATATAAGATCTGCACAAAAATATTTTGCCTTAAAATTCATACCGTGATTGTAGAATGCATGGACTCGACTCATATGAGTGGGACTTCCATGAAATTATTGTTGGCCGAAAATGGGTGATCACTGTACATTTCTCTTCTGTTTCCTATTTATATTTCTATTTTACCTCCTCAATTTAGCATTATGGTCAGGGAAAGACCTACTCTAAGCTCTGCACAAAAATATTTTACCTTCAAATTCATACCGTGATCGTAGCATGCATGGACTCGACTCATATGACTGGGATTTCCATGAAAAAGTTTGTGGGCCGAAAATGGGTGATCACTGTATATTTCTTTTCTGTTTCCTATTTATATTTATGTTTTACCTCCTCAATTTAGCATTATGGACAGGGAAAGACCTAATCTAAGATCTGCACAAAAATATTTTGCCTTCAAATTCATACCGTGATCGTAGCATGCATGGACTCGACTCATATGACTGGCATTTCCATGAAAAAGATTGTGGGCCGAAAATGGGTGATCACTGTACATTTCTCTTCTGTTTCCTATTTATATTTATAATTACCTCCTCAATTTAGCATTATGGACAGGGAAAGACCTAATCTAAGATCTGCACAAAAATTTTTTCCCTTCAAATTCATACCGTGATCGTAGCATGCATGGACTCAACTCATATGACTGGGCTTTCCATGAAAAAGACTGTGGGCCGAAAATGGGTGATCACTGTGCATTTCTCTTCTGTTTCCTATTTATATTTATATTTTACATCCTCAATTTAGCATTATGGACAGGGAAGGGCCTAATCTAAAATCGGCACAAAAATATTTTGCCTTCAAATTCATACCGTGATCGTAGCATGCATGGACTCGACTCATATGACTGGGATTTCCATGAAAAAGATTGTGGTCCGAAAATGGGTGATCACAGTACATTTCTCTTCTGTTTCATATTTATATTTATATTTTACCTCCTCAATTTAGCATTATGGACAGGGAAAGACCTAATCTAAGCTCTGCACAAAAATATTTTGCCTTCAAATTCATACCGTGATCGTAGCATGCATGGACTCGACTCATATGACTGGGATTTCCATGAAAAAGACTGTGGGCCGAAAATGGGTCATCACTGTGCATTTCTCTTCTGTTTCCTATTTATATTTATATTTTACATCCTCAATTTAGCATTATGGACAGGGAAAGGCCTAATCTAAAATCTGCACAAAAATATTTTGTCTTCAAATTCATACCGTGATCGTAGCATGCATGGACTCGACTCATATGACTGGGATTTCCATGAAAAAGATTGTGTGCCGAAAATGGGTGATCACTGTACATTTCGCTTCTGCTTCCTATTTATATTTCTATTTTACCTCCTCAATTTAGCATTATGGACAGGGAAAGACCTAATCTAAGCTCTGCACAAAAATATTTTGCCTTCAAATTCATACCGTGATCGTAGCATGCATGGACTCGACTCATATGACTGGGATTTCCATGAAAAAGACTGTGGGCCGAAAATGGGTCATCACTGTGCATTTCTCTTCTGTTTCCTATTTATATTTATATTTTACATCCTCAATTTAGCATTATGGACAGGGAAAGGCCTAATCTAAAATCTGCACAGAAATATTTTGTCTTCAAATTCATACCGTGATCGTAGCATGCATGGACTCGACTCATATGACTGGGATTTCCATGAAAAAGATTGTGGGCCGAAAATGGGTGATCACTGTACATTTCGCTTCTGTTTCCTATATATATTTCTATTTTGCTTCCTTCATTTAGCATTATGGACAGGGAAAGACGTAATCTAAGGTCTGAAGAAAAATATTTTGTCTTCAAATTTATACCGTGATCGTAGCATGCATGAACTCGACGCATATGACTGGGATTTCCATGACAAAGTTTGTGGGCCGAAAATGGGTGATCACTGTACATTTCTCTTGTGTTTCCTATTTATATTTCTATTTTACCTCCTCAATTTAGCATTATGGACAGTGAAAGACCTAATGTAATATCTGCAGAAAAATATTTTGCCTTCAAATTCATACTGTGATCGTAGCATGCATGGACTCGACTCATATGACTGGGATTTCCATGAAAAAAAATTTGGGCCGAAAATGGGTGATCACTGTACATTTCTTTTCTGGTTCCTATTTATATTTCTATTTTACCTCCTCAATTTACCATTATGGACAGGGAAAGACCTAATCTAAGCTCTGCACAAAAATATTTTGCCTTCAAATTCATACCGTGATCGGAGCATACATTGACACGACTCATATGACTGGGATTTCCATGAAAAAGATTGTGGGCCGAAAATGGGTGATCACTGTACATTTCTCTTTTGTTTCCTATTTATATTTCTATTTTACCTCCTCAATTTAGCATTATGGACAGGGAAAGACCTAATCTAAAATATGCACAAAAATATTTTTCTTTCAAATTCATACCGTGATCGTAGTATGCATGGACTCGACTCATATGACTGGGATTTCCATGAAAAAGATTGTGGGCCGAAAATGGGTGATGACTGTACATTTCCCTTCTGTTTCCTATTTTTATTTCTACTTTACCTCCTCAATTTAGCATTATGGACAGGGAAAGACCTAATCTAAAATCTGCACAAAAATATTTTGCCTTCAAATTCATACCGTGATCGTAGCATGCATGGACTCGACTCATATGACTGGCATTTCCATGAAAAAGATTGTGGGCCGAAAATGGGTGATCACTGTACATTTCTCTTCTGTTTCCTATTTATATTTATAATTACCTCCTCAATTTAGCATTATGGACAGGGAAAGACCTAATCTAAGATCTGCACAAAAATTTTTTCCCTTCAAATTCATACCGTGATCGTAGCATGCATGGACTCAACTCATATGACTGGGCTTTCCATGAAAAAGACTGTGGGCCGAAAATGGGTGATCACTGTGCATTTCTCTTCTGTTTCCTATTTATATTTATATTTTACATCCTCAATTTAGCATTATGGACAGGGAAGGGCCTAATCTAAAATCGGCACAAAAATATTTTGCCTTCAAATTCATACCGTGATCGTAGCATGCATGGACTCGACTCATATGACTGGGATTTCCATGAAAAAGATTGTGGTCCGAAAATGGGTGATCACAGTACATTTCTCTTCTGTTTCATATTTATATTTATATTTTACCTCCTCAATTTAGCATTATGGACAGGGAAAGACCTAATCTAAGCTCTGCACAAAAATATTTTGCCTTCAAATTCATACCGTGATCGTAGCATGCATGGACTCGACTCATATGACTGGGATTTCCATGAAAAAGACTGTGGGCCGAAAATGGGTCATCACTGTGCATTTCTCTTCTGTTTCCTATTTATATTTATATTTTACATCCTCAATTTAGCATTATGGACAGGGAAAGGCCTAATCTAAAATCTGCACAAAAATATTTTGTCTTCAAATTCATACCGTGATCGTAGCATGCATGGACTCGACTCATATGACTGGGATTTCCATGAAAAAGATTGTGTGCCGAAAATGGGTGATCACTGTACATTTCGCTTCTGCTTCCTATTTATATTTCTATTTTACCTCCTCAATTTAGCATTATGGACAGGGAAAGACCTAATCTAAGCTCTGCACAAAAATATTTTGCCTTCAAATTCATACCGTGATCGTAGCATGCATGGACTCGACTCATATGACTGGGATTTCCATGAAAAAGACTGTGGGCCGAAAATGGGTCATCACTGTGCATTTCTCTTCTGTTTCCTATTTATATTTATATTTTACATCCTCAATTTAGCATTATGGACAGGGAAAGGCCTAATCTAAAATCTGCACAGAAATATTTTGTCTTCAAATTCATACCGTGATCGTAGCATGCATGGACTCGACTCATATGACTGGGATTTCCATGAAAAAGATTGTGGGCCGAAAATGGGTGATCACTGTACATTTCGCTTCTGTTTCCTATATATATTTCTATTTTGCTTCCTTCATTTAGCATTATGGACAGGGAAAGACGTAATCTAAGGTCTGAAGAAAAATATTTTGTCTTCAAATTTATACCGTGATCGTAGCATGCATGAACTCGACGCATATGACTGGGATTTCCATGACAAAGTTTGTGGGCCGAAAATGGGTGATCACTGTACATTTCTCTTGTGTTTCCTATTTATATTTCTATTTTACCTCCTCAATTTAGCATTATGGACAGTGAAAGACCTAATGTAATATCTGCAGAAAAATATTTTGCCTTCAAATTCATACTGTGATCGTAGCATGCATGGACTCGACTCATATGACTGGGATTTCCATGAAAAAAAATTTGGGCCGAAAATGGGTGATCACTGTACATTTCTTTTCTGGTTCCTATTTATATTTCTATTTTACCTCCTCAATTTACCATTATGGACAGGGAAAGACCTAATCTAAGCTCTGCACAAAAATATTTTGCCTTCAAATTCATACCGTGATCGGAGCATACATTGACACGACTCATATGACTGGGATTTCCATGAAAAAGATTGTGGGCCGAAAATGGGTGATCACTGTACATTTCTCTTTTGTTTCCTATTTATATTTCTATTTTACCTCCTCAATTTAGCATTATGGACAGGGAAAGACCTAATCTAAAATATGCACAAAAATATTTTTCTTTCAAATTCATACCGTGATCGTAGTATGCATGGACTCGACTCATATGACTGGGATTTCCATGAAAAAGATTGTGGGCCGAAAATGGGTGATGACTGTACATTTCCCTTCTGTTTCCTATTTTTATTTCTACTTTACCTCCTCAATTTAGCATTATGGACAGGGAAAGACCTAATCTAAAATCTGCACAAAAATATTTTGCTTTCAAATTCATACCGTGATCGTAGCATGCATGGACGCGAATCATATGACTGGGATTTCCATGAAAAAGATTGTGGGCCGAAAATGGGTGATCACTGTACATTTCTCTTCTGTTTCCTATTTATATTTCTATTTACCTCCTTAATTTAGCATTATGGACAGGGAAAGACCTAATCTAAGGTCTGCACAAAAATATTTTGCCTTCAAATTCATACCGTGATCGTAGCATGCATGGACTCGACTCATATGACTGGGATTTCCATGAAAAAGATTGTGGGCCGAAAATGGGTGATCACTGTACATTTCTCTTCTGTTTCCTATTTATATTTATATTTTACCTCCTCAATTTCACATTATGGACAGCGAAAGACTTAATCTAAAATCTGCACAAAAATATTTTGCCTTCAAATTCATACCATGACCGTAGCATGCATGGACTCGACTCATATGACTGGGATTTCCATGAAAAAGTTTGTGGGCCGAAAATGGTTGATCACTGTACATTTCTCTTCTGTTTCCTATTTATATTTATATTTTACCTCCTCAATTTAGCATTATGGACAGGGAAAGACTTAATCTAAAATCTGCACAAAAATATTTTGCCTTCAAATTCATACCGTGATCAAAGCATGCATGGACTCGACTCATATGACTGGGATTTCCATGAAAAAATAGAGGGCCGAAAATGGGTGATCACTGTACATTTCTCTTCTGTTTCTTATTTCTGTTTCTATTTTGCTTCCTTCATTTAGCATTATGGACAGGGAAAGACCTAATCTAAGATCTGCACAAAAATATTTTGCCTTCAAATTCATACCGTGATCATAGCATGCATGGACTCGACTCATATGACTGGGATTTCCATGAAAAGTTTGTGTGCCGAAAATGGGTGATCACTGTACATTTCTCTTCTGTTTTCTATTTATATTTATATTTTACCTCCTCAATTTAGCATTATGGACAGGGAAAGACCTAATCTAAAATCTGCACAAATATATATTGCCTTCAAATTCATACCGTAATCGTAGCATGCATGGACTCGACTAATAAGACTGGGATTTCCATGAAATAGATTGTGGGCCGAAAATGGGTGATCACTGTACATTTCTCTTCTGTTTCCTATTTATATTTATATTTTGCTTCCTTCATTTGGCATTATGGACAGTGAAAAACCTAATCTAAGGTCTGCACAAAAATATTTTGCCTTCAAATTCATACCGTGATCGTAGCATGCATGGACTCGAATCATATGACTGGGATTTCCATGAAAAAGATTTTTGGCTGAAAATGGGTGGTCACTGTACATTTCTCTTTTGTTTCCTATTTATATTTATATTTTACCTCCTCAATTTAGCATTATGGACAGGGAAAGACCTAATCTAAGCTCTGCACAAAAATATTTTGCCTTCAAATTCATACCGTGATCGTAGCATGCATGGACTCGACTCATATGACTGGGATTTCCATGAAAAAGATTGTGGGCCGAAATGGGTGATCACTGTACATTTCTCTTCTGCTTCCTATTTATATTTCTATTTTACTTCCTCAATTTAGCATTATAGACAGAGAAAGACATAATCTAATCTCTGCAAAAAAATATTTTGCCTTCAAATTCATACCGTGATCGTAGCATGCATGGACTCGACTCATATGACTGGGATTTCCATGAAAAAGATAGTGGGCAGAAAATGGGTGATCACTCTACATTTCTCTTATGTTTCCTATTTATATTTATATTTTACCTCCTCAATTTAGCATTATGGACAGGGAAAAACCTAATCAATATCTGCACAAATATATATTGCCTTCAAATTCATACCGTAATCGTAGCATGCATGGACTCGACTCATATGAATGGGACTTCCATGAAAAAATTCAGGGATGAAAATGGGTGATCACTGTACATTTCTCTTCTGTTTCCTATTTATATTTCTATTTTACCACCTCAATTTAGCATTATGGACAGGGAAAGGCCTAATCTAAAATCTGCACAAAAATATTTTGCCTTCAAATTCATACCGTGATCAAAGCATGCATGGACTCGACTCATATGACTGGGATTTCCATGAAAAAATAGAGGGCCGAAAATGGGTGATCACTGTACATTTCTCTTCTGTTTCTTATTTCTGTTTCTATTTTGCTTCCTTCATTTAGCATTATGGACAGGGAAAGACCTAATCTAAGATCTGCACAAAAATATTTTGCCTTCAAATTCATACCGTGATCATAGCATGCATGGACTCGACTCATATGACTGGGGTTTACATGAAAAAGATTGTGGGCCGAAAATGGGTGATCACTGTACATTTCTCTTTTGTTTCCTATTTATATTTCTATTTTACTTCTTCAATTTAGCATTATGGACAGGGAAAGACCAAATCTAAGATCTGCAAAAAAATATTTTGCCTTCAAATTCATACCGTGATCGTAGCATGCATGGACTCAACTCATATGACTGGGATTTCCATGAAAAAGGTAGTGGGCAGAAAATGGGTGATCACTGTACATTTCTCTTATGTTTCCTATTTATATTTGTATTTTACCTCCTCAATTTAGCATTATGGACAGGGAAAAACCTAATCAATATCTGCACAAATATATATTGCCTTCAAATTCATACCGTAATCGTAGCATGCATGGACACGACTCATATGAATGGACTTCCATGAAAAAATTCTGGGATGAAAATGGGTGATCACTGTACATTTCTCTTCTGTTTCCTATTTATATTTCTATTTTACCTCCTCAATTTAGCATTGTGGACAGGGAAAGGCCTAATCTAAAATCTGCACAAAAATATTTTGCCTTCAAATTCATACCGTGATCAAAGCATGCATGGACTCGACTCATATGACTGGGATTTCCATGAAAAAATAGAGGGCCGAAAATGGGTGATCACTGTACATTTCTCTTCTGTTTCTTATTTCTGTTTCTATTTTGCTTCCTTCATTTAGCATTATGGACAGGGAAAGACCTAATCTAAGATCTGCACAAAAATATTTTGCCTTCAAATTCATACCGTGATCATAGCATGCACGGACTCGACTCATATGACTGGGGTGTACATGAAAAAGATTGTGGGCCGAAAATGGGTGATCACTGTACATTTCTCTTTTGTTTCCTATTTATATTTCTATTTTACTTCTTCAATTTAGCATTATGGACAGGGAAAGACCAAATCTAAGATCTGCAAAAAAATATTTTGCCTTCAAATTCATACGTCATCGTAGCATGCATGGACTCAACTCATATGACTGGGATTTCCATGAAAAAGATAGTGGGCAGAAAATGGGTGATCACTGTACATTTCTCTTCTGTTTCCTATTTATATTTATATTTTACCTCCTCAATTTAGCATTATGGACAGGGAAAAACCTAATCAATATCTGCACAAATATATATTGCCTTCAAATTCATACCGTAATCGTAGCATGCATGGACTCGACTCATATGAATGGACTTCCATGAAAAAATTCTGGGATGAAAATGGGTGATCACTGTACATTTCTCTTCTGTTTCCTATTTATATTTCTATTTTACCTCCTCAATTTAGCATTGTGGACAGGGAAAGGCCTAATCTAAAATCTGCACAAAAATATTTTGCCTTCAAATTCATACCGTGATCAAAGCATGCATGGACTCGACTCATATGACTGGGATTTCCATGAAAAAATAGAGGGCCGAAAATGGGTGATCACTGTACATTTCTCTTCTGTTTCTTATTTCTGTTTCTATTTTGCTTCCTTCATTTAGCATTATGGACAGGGAAAGACCTAATCTAAGATCTGCACAAAAATATTTTGCCTTCAAATTCATACCGTGATCATAGCATGCACGGACTCGACTCATATGACTGGGGTGTACATGAAAAAGATTGTGGGCCGAAAATGGGTGATCACTGTACATTTCTCTTTTGTTTCCTATTTATATTTCTATTTTACTTCTTCAATTTAGCATTATGGACAGGGAAAGACCAAATCTAAGATCTGCAAAAAAATATTTTGCCTTCAAATTCATACCGTCATCGTAGCATGCATGGACTCAACTCATATGACTGGGATTTCCATGAAAAAGATAGTGGGCAGAAAATGGGTGATCACTGTACATTTCTCTTCTGTTTCCTATTTATATTTATATTTTACCTCCTCAATTTAGCATTATGGACAGGGAAAAACCTAATCAATATCTGCACAAATATATATTGCCTTCAAATTAATACCGTGATCGTAGCATGCATGGACTCGACTCATATGAATGGGACTTCCATGAAAAAATTCTGGGATGAAAATGGGTGATCACTGTACATTTCTCTTCTGTTTCCTATTTATATTTATATTTTACCTCCTCAATTTAGCATTATGGACAGGGAAAGCCTAATCTAAAATCTGCACAAAAATATTTTGCCTTCAAATTCATACCGTGATCAAAGCATGCATGGACTCGACTCATATGACTGGGATTTCCATGAAAAAATAGAGGGCCGAAAATGGGTGATCACTGTACATTTCTCTTCTGTTTCTTATTTCTGTTTCTATTTTGCTTCCTTCATTTAGCATTATGGACAGGGAAAGACCTAATCTAAGATCTGCACAAAAATATTTTGCCTTCAAATTCATACCGTGATCATAGCATGCACGGACTCGACTCATATGACTGGGGTTTACATGAAAAAGATTGTGGGCCGAAAATGGGTGATCACTGTACATTTCTCTTTTGTTTCCTATTTATTTTTCTATTTTACTTCTTCAATTTAGCATTATGGACAGGGAAAGACCAAATCTAAGATCTGCAAAAAAATATTTTGCCTTCAAATTCATACCGTCATCGTAGCATGCATGGACTCAACTCATATGACTGGGATTTCCATGAAAAAGATAGTGGGCAGAAAATGGGTGATCACTGTACATTTCTCTTCTGTTTCCTATTTATATTTATATTTTACCTCCTCAATTTAGCATTATGGACAGGGAAAAACCTAATCAATATCTGCACAAATATATATTGCCTTCAAATTCATACCGTGATCGTAGCATGCATGGACTCGACTCATATGAATGGGACTTCCATAAAAAAATTCTGGGATGAAAATGGGTGATCACTGTACATTTCTCTTCTGTTTCCTATTTATATTTATATTTTACCTCCTCAATTTAGCATTATGGACAGGGAAAGCCCTAATCTAAAATCTGCACAAAAATGTTTTGCCTTCAAATTCATACCGTGATCAAAGCATGCATGGACTTGACACATATGACGGGGATTTCCATGAAAAAATAGAGGGCCGAAAATGGGTGATCACTGTACATTTCTCTTCTGTTTCTTATTTCTGTTTCTATTTTGCTTCCTTCATTTAGCATTATGGACAGGGAAAGACCTAATCTAAGATCTGCACAAAAATATTTTGCCTTCAAATTCATACCGTGATCATAGCATGCATGGACTCGACTCATATGACTGGGGTTTACATGAAAAAGATTGTGGGCCGAAAATGGGTGATCACTGCACATTTCTCTTCTGTTTCCTATTTATATTTATATTTTACCTCCTCAAATTAGCATTATGAACAGGGAAAGACTTAATCTAAGATCTGCACAAAAATATTTTGCCTTCAAATTCATACCGTGATCGTAGCATGCATGGACTCGAATCATATGACTTGGATTTCCATGAAAAAGATTGTGGGCAGAAAATGGGTGATCACTGTACATTTCTCTTCTGTTTCCTATTTATATTTATATTTTACCTCCTCAATTTAGCATTATGGACAGGGAAAGACCTAATCTAAGATCTGCACGAAAATATTTTGCCTTCAATTTCATACCGTGATCGTAGCATGCATGGACTCGACTCATATGACTGGGATTTCCATGAAAAAGATTGTGGGCCGAAAATAGGCGATCACTGTACATTTCTTTTCTGTTTCCTATTTATATTTATATTTTACCTCCTCAATTTAGCATTATGGACAGGGAAAGACTTAATCTAAGATCTGCACAAAAATATTTTGCCTTCAAATTCATACCGTGATCTTAGCATGCATGGACACGACTCATATGACTGGGATTTCCATGAAAAAGATTGTGGGCCGACAATGGGTGATCAATGTAAATTTCTCTTCTGTTTCCTATTTATATTTGTATTTTACCTCCTCAATTTAGCATTATGGACAGGGAAAGACCTAATCTAAGCTCTGCACAAAAATATTTTGTCTTCAAATTCATACCGTGATCGTAGCATGCGTGGACTCCACTCATACGACTAGGATTTCCATGAAAAAGATTGTGGGCAGAAAATGGGTGATCACTGTACATTTCTCTTCTGTTTCCTATTTATATTTATATTTTACCTCCACAATTTAGCATTATGGACAGGGAATGACCTAATCTAAAATCTGCACAAAAATATTTTGCCTTCAAATTCATACCGTGATCGTAGCATGCATGGACTCGACTCATATGACTGGGATTTCCATGAAAAAGATTGTGGGCCGAAAATGAGTGATCACTGTACATTTCTCTTCTGTTTCCTATTTACATTTCTATTTTACCTCCTGAATTTAGCATTATGGCCAGGGAAAGACCTAATCTAAGCTCTGCACAAAAATATTTTGCCTTCAAATTCATACCGTGATCGTAGCATGCATGGACACAACTCATATGACTGGGATTTCCATGAAAAAGATTGTGGGTCGAAAATGGGTGATTACTGTACATTTCTCTTCTGTTTCCTATTTATATTTCTATTTTACATCCTCAATTTACCATTATGGACAGGGAAACACATAATATAAGATCTGCACAAAAATATTTTGTCTTCAAATTAATACCGTGATCGTAGCATGCATGGACTCGACTCATATGACTGGGATTTCCATGAAAAAGATTGTGGGCCGAAAATGGGTGATCTCTGTACATTTCTCTTCTGTTTCTTATTTATATTTACATTTTACCTCCTCAATTCAGCATTATGGACAGGGAAAACCTAATCTAAGATCTGCACAAAAATATGTTGCCTTCAAATTCATAACGTGATCGTAGCATGCATGGACTCGACTCATATGACTGGGATTTCCATGAAAAAGATTGTGGGCCGAAAATGGGCGATCACTGTAAATTTCTCTACTGTTTCCTATTTATATTTATATTTTACCTCCTCAATTTACCATTATGGACAGGGAAAAACCTAATCTAAGATCTGCACAAAAATATTTTGCCTTCAAATTCATACCGTGATCGTAGCATGCATGGACTCGACTCATATGACTGGGATTTCCATGAAAAAGATTGTGGGCCAAAAATAGGCGATCACTGTACATTTCTTTTCTGTTTCCTATTTATATTTATATTTTACCTCCTCAATTTAGCATTATGGACAGGGAAAGACTTAATCTAAGATCTGCACAAAAATATTTTGCCTTCAAATTCATACCGTGATCGTAGCATGCATGGACACAACTCATATGACTGGGATTTCCATGAAAAAGATTGTGGGTCGAAAATGGGTGATCACTGTACATTTCTCTTCTGTTTCCAATTTATATTTCTATTTTACATCCTCAATTTACCATTATGGACAGGGAAACACATAATATAAGATCTGCACAAAAATATTTTTTCTTCAAATTAATACCGTGATCGTAGCATGCATGGACTCGACTCATATGACTGGGATTTACATGAAAAAGATTGTGGGCCGAAAATGGGTGATCTCTGTACATTTCTCTTCTGTTTCTTATTTATATTTATATTTTACCTCCTCAATTCAGCATTATGGACAGGGAAAACCTAATCTAAGATCTGCACAAAAATATGTTGCCTTCAAATTCATAACGTGATCGTAGCATGCATGGACTCGACTCATATGACTGGGATTTCCATGAAAAAGATTGTGGGCCGAAAATGGGCGATCACTGTAAATTTCTCTACTGTTTCCTATTTATATTTATATTTTACCTCCTCAATTTACCATTATGGACAGGGAAAAACCTAATCTAAGATCTGCACAAAAATATTTTGCCTTCAAATTCATACCGTGATCGTAGCATGCATGGACTCGACTCATATGACTGGGATTTCCATGAAAAAGATTGTGGGCCGAAAATAGGCGATCACTGTACATTTCTTTTCTGTTTCCTATTTATATTTATATTTTACCTCCTCAATTTAGCATTATGGACAGGGAAAGACCTAATGTAAGCTCTGCACAAAAATATTTTGTCTTCAAATTCATACCGTGATCGTAGCATGCATGGACACAACTCATATGACTGGGATTTCCATGAAAAAGATTGTGTGGCGAAAATGGGTGATCACTGTACATTTCTCTTCTGTTTCCTATTTATATTTCTATTTTACATCCTCAATTTACCATTATGGACAGGGAAACACATAATATAAGATCTGCACAAAAATATTTTGTCTTCAAATTAATACCGTGATCGTAGCATGCATGGACTCGACTCATATGACTGGGATTTCCATGAAAAAGATTGTGGGCCGAAAATGGGAGATCTCTGTACATTTCTCTTCTGTTTCTTATTTATATTTCTATTTTACCTCCTCAATTCAGCATTATGGACAGGGAAAACCTAATCTAAGATCTGCACAAAAATATGTTGCCTTCAAATTCATACCGTGATCGTAGCATGCATGGACTCGACTCATATGACTGGGATTTCCATGAAAAAGATTGTGGGCCGAAAATGGGCGATCACTGTAAATTTCTCTACTGTTTCCTATTTATATTTCTATTTTACCTCCTCAATTTACCATTATGGACAGGGAAAAACCTAATCTAAGATCTGCACAAAAATATTTGGCCTTCAAATTCATACCGTGATCGTAGCATGCATGGACTCGACTCATATGACTGGGATTTCCATGAAAAAGATTGTGGGCCGAAAATGGGTGATCACTGTAAATTTCTCTTCTGTTTCCTATTTATATTTATATTTTACCTCCTCAATTTAGCATTATGGACAGGGAGAGACCTAATCTAAGATCTGCACAAAAATATTTGGCCTTCAAATTCATACCGTGATCGTAGCATGCATGGACTCGACTCATATGACTGGGATTTCCATGAAAAAGATTGTGGGCCGAAAATGGGTGATCACTGCACATTTCTCTTCTGTTTCCTATTTATATTTCTATTTTACCTCCTCAATTTAGCATTATGAACAGGGAAAGACTTAATCTAAGATCTGCACAAAAATATTTTGCCTTCAAATTCATACCGTGATCGTAGCATGCATGGACTCGAATCATATGACTGGGATTTCCATGAAAAAGATTGTGGGCAGAAAATGGGTGATCACTGTACATTTCTCTTCTGTTTCCTATTTATATTTCTATTTTACTTCCTTTACTTAGCATTATGGACAGGGAAAGACCTAATCTAAGATCTGCACGAAAATATTTGGCCTTCAAATTCATACCGTGATCGTAGCATGCATGGACTTGACTCATATGACTGGGATTTCCATGAAAAAGTTTTTGGGCCGAAAATGGGTGATCACTGTATATTTCTTTTCTGTTTTTTATTTATATTTATATTTTACCTCCTCAATTTAGCATTATGGACAGGGAAAGACCTAATCTAAGATCTGCACAAAAATATTTTGCCTTCAAATTCATACCGTGATCGTAGCATGCATGGACTCGACTCATATGACTGGGATTTCCATGAAAAAGATTGTGGGCCGAAAATGGGTGATCACTGTACATTTCTCTTCTGTTTCCTATTTATATTTATATTTTACCTCCTCAATTTAGCATTATGGACAGGGAAAGACCTAATCTAAGATCTGCACAAAAATATTTTGCCTTCAAATTCATACCGTGATCGTAGCATGCATGGACTCGACTCATATGACTGGGATTTCCATGACAAAGATTGTGGGCCGAAAATGGGTGATCAGTGTACATTTCTCTTCTGTTTCCTATTTATATTTATATTTTACCTCCTCAATTTAGCATTATGGACAGGGAAAGACCTAATCTAATATCTGCACAAAAATATTTTGCCTTCAAATTCATACCGTGATCGTAGCATGCATGGACTCGACTCATATGACTGGGATTTCCATGAAAAAGATTGTGGGCCGAAAATAGGCGATCACTGTACATTTCTTTTCTGTTTCCTATTTATATTTATATTTTACCTCCTCAATTTAGCATTATGGACAGGGAAAGACTTAATCTAAGATCTGCACAAAAATATTTTGCCTTCAAATTCATACCGTGATCTTAGCATGCATGGACACGACTCATATGACTGGTATTTCCATGAAAAAGATTGTGGGCCGACAATGGGTGATCAATGAAAATTTCTCTTCTGTTTCCTATTTATATTTGTATTTTACCTCCTCAATTTAGCATTATGGACAGGGAAAGACCTAATCTAAGCTCTGCACAAAAATATTTTGTCTTCAAATTCATACCGTGATCGTAGCATGCATGGACACAACTCATATGACTGGGATTTCCATGAAAAAGATTGTGGGTCGAAAATGGGTGATCACTGTGCATTTCTCTTCTGTTTCCTATTTATATTTATATTTTACATCCTCAATTTAGCATTATGGACAGGGAAAGACCAAATCTAATATCTGCACAAAAATATTTTGCCTTCAAATTCGTACCGTGATCGTAGCATGCATGGACACGACTCATATGACTGGGATTTCCATGAAAAAGACTGTGGGCCGAAAATGGGTGATCACTGTGCATTTCTCTTCTGTTTCCTATTTATATTTATATTTTACATCCTCAATTTAGCATTTTAGACAGGGAAAGACCTAATCTAAGATCTGCACAAAAATATTTTGCCTTCAAATTCGTACCGTGATCGTAGCATGCATGGACTCGACTCATATAACTGGGATTTCCATGAAAAAGACTGTGGGCCGAAAATGGGTGATCACTGTGCATTTCTCTTCTGTTTCCTATTTATATTTCTATTTTACATCCTCAATTTAGCATTATGGACAGGGAAAGGCCTAATCTAAAATCAGCACAAAAATATTTTGCCTTCAAATTCATACCGTGATCGTAGCATGCATGGACTCGACTCATATGACTGGGATTTCCATGAAAAAGATTGTGGTCCAAAAATGGGTAATCACTATACATTTCTCTTCTGTTTCCTATTTATATTTCTATTTTACCTCCTCAATTTAGCATTATGGACAGGGAAAGACCTAATCTAAGCTCTGCACAAAAATATTTTGCCTTCAAATTCATACCGTGATCGTAGCATGCATGGACTCGACTCATATGACTGGGATTTCCATGAAAAAGATTGTGGGCCGAAAATGGGTGATCACTGTACATTTCTCTTCTGTTTCCTATTTATATTTATATTTTACCTCCTCAATTTAGCATTATGGACAGGGAAAGACCTAATCTAAAATCTGCACAAAAATATTTTGCCTTCAAATTCATACCGTGATCGTAGCATGCATGGACTCGACTCATATGACTGGGATTTCCATGAAAAAGATTGTGGGCCGAAAATGGGTGATCACTGTACATTTCTCTTCTGTTTCCTATTTATATTTCTATTTTACCTCCTCAATGTAGCATTATGGACAGGGAAAGACCTAATCAAAAATCTGCACAAAAATATTTTGCCTTCAAATTCATACCGTGATCGTAGCATGGATGGACTCGACTCATATGACTGTGATTTCCATGAAAAAGATTGTGGGCCGAAAATGGGTGATCACTGTACATTTCTCTTCTGTTTCCTATTTATATTTATATTTTACCTCCTCAAATTAGCATTATGGACAGGGAAAGACCTAATCTAAGATCTGCACAAGAATTTTTTGCCTTCAAATTCATACCGTGATCGTAGCATGCATGGACTCGACTCATATGACTGGGATTTCCATGAAAAAGACTGTGGGCCGAAAATGGGTGATCACTGTGCATTTCTCTTCTGTTTCCTATTTATCTTTATATTTTACCTCCTCAATTTAGCATTATGGATAGGGAAAGACCTAATCTAAAATCTGCACAAAAATATTTTGCCTTCAAATTCATACCGTGATCGTAGCATGCATGGACTCGACTCATATGACTGGGATTTCCATGAAAAAGATTGTGGGCCGAAAATGGGTGATCACTGTACATTTCTCTTCTGTTTCCTATTTATATTTCTATTTTACCTCCTCAATGTAGCATTATGGACAGGGAAAGACCTAATCAAAAATCTGCACAAAAATATTTTGCCTTCAAATTCATACCGTGATCGTAGCATGGATGGACTCGACTCATATGACTGATTTCCATGAAAAAGATTGTGGGCCGAAAATGGGTGATCACTGTACATTTCTCTTCTGTTTCCTATTTATATTTATATTTTACCTCCTCAATTTAGCATTATGGACAGGGAAAGACCTAATCTAAGATCTGCACAAGAATTTTTTGCCTTCAAATTCATACCGTGATCGTAGCATGCATGGACTCGACTCATATGACTGGGATTTCCATGAAAAAGACTGTGGGCCGAAAATGGGTGATCACTGTGCATTTCTCTTCTGTTTCCTATTTATCTTTATATTTTACATCCTCAATTTAGCATTATGGACAGGGAAAGGCTTAATCTAAAATCTGCACAAAAATATTTTGCCTTCAAATTCATACCGTGATCGTAGCATGCGTGGACTCGACTCATATGACTGGGATTTCCATGAAAAAGATTATGGGCCGAAAATGGGTGATCACTGTACATTTCTCTTCTGTTTCCTATTTATATTTATATTTTACCTCCTCAATTTAGCATTATGGATAGGGAAAGACCTAATCTAAGCTCTGCACAAAAATATTTTGCCTTCAAATTCATACCGTGATCGGAGCATGCATTGATACGACTCATATGACTGGGATTTCCATGCAAAAGATTGTGGGCCGAAAATGGGTGATCACTGTACATTTCTCTTCTGTTTCCTATTTATGTTTCTACTTTACCTCCTCAATTTAGCCTTATGGACAGGGAAAGACCTAATCTAAAATCTGCACAAAAATATTTTGCTTTCAAATTCATACCGTGATTGTAGCATGCACGGACTCGACTCATATGACTGGGATTTCCATGAAAAAGATTGTGGGCCGAAAATGGATGATCACTGACATTTCTCTTCTGTTTCCTATTTATATTTCTATTTTACCTCCTCAATTTAGCATTAGGGACGGGGAAAGACCTAATCTAAAATCTCCACAAAAATATTTTGCCTTCACATTCATACCGAGATCGGAGCATGCATTGACACGACTCATATGACTGGGATTTCCATGAAAAAGATTGTGGGCCGAAAATGGGTGATCACTGTACATTTCTCTTCTGTTTCCTATTTATATTTATATTTTACCTCCTCAATTTAGCATTATGGACAGGGAAAGACCTAATCTAAAATCTGCACAAAAATATTTTGCTTTCAAATTCATACCGTGACCGTAGCATGCATGGACTCAACACATATGACTGGGATTTCCATTAAAAAGATTGTGGGTCGAAAATGGGTGATTACTGTACATTTCTCTTCTGTTTCCTATTTATATTTCTATTTTGCCTCCTCAATTTAGCATTATAGTCAGGGAAAGACCTAATCTAAAATCTGCACAAAAATATTTTGCTTTCTAATTCATACCGTGATCGTAGCATGCATGGACTCGACTCATATGACTGGGATTTCCATGAAAAAGATTGTGGGCCAAAAATGGGTGATCACTGTACATTTTTCTTCTGTTTTCTATTTATATTTATATTTTACCTCCTCAATTTAGCATTATGGACAGGGAAAGACCTAATCTAAAATCTGCACAAAAATATTTTGCTTTCAAATTCATACCGTGATCATAGCATGCATGGACTCGACTCATATGACTGGGATTTCCATGAAAAAGATTGTCGGCCGAAAATGGGGGATCACTGTACATTTCTCTTCTGTTTCCTATTTATATTTCTATTTTACCTCCTAAATTTAGCATTATGGACAGGGAAAGACCTAATCTAAAATCTGCACAAAAATATTTTGCTTTCAAATTCATACCGTTATCGTAGCATGCATGGACTCGACTCATATGACTGGGATTTCCATGAAAAAGATTGTGGGCTGAAAATGGGTGATCACTGTACATTTCTCTTCTGTTTCCTATTTATATTTCTATTTTACTTCCTCAATTTAGCATTATGGACAGGGAAAGATCTAATCTAAGCTCTGCACAAAAATATTTTGACATCAAATTCGTACTGTGATCGTAGCATGCATGGAATCGACTCATACGACTGGGATTTCCATGTAAAAGATTGTGGGCCGAAAATGGGTGTACACTGTACATTTCTCTTCTGTTTCCTATTTATATTTCTATTTTACCTCCTCAATTAAGCATTATGGACAGGGAAAGACCTAATCTAAAATCTGCACAAAAATATTTTGCCTTCAAATTCATACCGTGAACGTAGCATGCATGGACTCGACTCATATGACTGGGATTTCCATGAAAAAGATTGTAGGCCGAAAATGGGTGATCACTGTACATTTCTCTTCTGTTTCCTATTTATATTTCTATTTTACCTCCTCAATTTATCATTATGGATAGGGAAAGACATAATCTAAGCTCTGCACAAAAATATTTTGCCTTCAAATTCATACCGTGATCGTAGCATGCATGGACTCGATTCATATGACTGGGATTTCCATGAAAAAGATTCTGGGCCGAAAATGGGTGATCACTGTACATTTCTCTTCTGTTTCCTATTTATATTTCTATTTTACCTCCTCAATTTAGCATTATGGTCAGGGAAAGACCTAATCTAAAATCTGCACAAAAATATTTTGCCTTCAAATTCATACCGTGATCGTAGCATGCATGGACTCGACTCATATGACTGGGATTTCCATGAAAAAGATTGTGGGCCGAAAATGGGTGAGCACTGTAGATTTCTCATCTGTATTCTATTTATATTTCTATTTTACCTACTAAATTTAGCATTATGGACAGGGAAAGACCTAATCTAAGCTCTGCACAAAAATATTTTGCCTTCAAATTCATAACTTGATCGTAGCATGCATGGTCTCGACTCATATGACTGGGATTTCCATGAAAACGATTATGGGCCGTAAATGGGTGAACACTGTACATTTCTCTTCTGTCTCCTATTTATATTTATATTTTACCTCCTCAATTTAGCATTATGGACAGGGAAAGACCTAATCTAAAATCTATACAAAAATATTTTGCTTTCAAATTCATACTGTGATCGTAGCATACATGGACTCAACTCATATCACTGGGATTTCCATGAAAAAGATTGTGGGCCGAAAATGGGTGATCACTGTACATTTCTCTTCTGTTTCCTATTTATATTTATATTTTACCTCCTCAGTTTAGTGTTATGGCCAGGGAAAGACCTAATCTAAGCTCTGCACAAAAATATTTTGCCTTCAAATTCATACCGTGATCGTAGCATGCATGGACTCGACTCATATGACTGAGATTTCCATGAAAAAGATTGTTGGCCGAAAATGGGTGATCACTGTACATTTCTCTTCTGTTTCCTATTTATATTTCTATTTTACCTCCTCAATTTAGCATTATGGAGAGGGAAAGACCTAATCTAAAATCTGCTCAAAAATATTTTGCCTTCAAATTCATACCGTGATCGTAGCATGCATGGACTCGACTCATATGACTGAGATTTCCATGAAAAAGATTGTGGGCCGAAAATGGGTGATCACTGTACATTTCTCTTCTGTTTCCTTTTTATATTTCTATTTTGCCTCCTCAATTTAGCATTATGGACATGGAAAGACCTAATCTAAAATCTGCACAAAAATATTTTGCTTTCAAATTCATACCATGATCGTAGGATGCATGGACTCGACTCATATGACTGGGATTTCCATGAAAAAGATTGTGGGCCGAAAAGGGGTGATCACTGTATATTTCTCTTCTGTTTCCTATTTATATTTATATTTTACCTCCTCAATTTAGCATTATGGACAGGGAAAGACATAATCTAAAATCTGCACAAAAATATTTTGCCTTCAAATTCATACCGTGATCGTAGCATACATGGACTCGACTCATATGACTGGGATTTCCATGAAAAAGATTGTGCGCCGAAAATGGGTGATCAGTGTACATTTCTCTTCTGTTTCCTATTTATATTTCTATTTTACCTCCTCAATTTAGCATTATGGACAGGGAAAGACCTAATCTAAAATGTGCACAAAAATATTTTGCCTTCAAATTCATACCGTGATCGTAGCATGCATGGACTCGACTCATATGACTGGGATTTCCATGAAAAAGATTGTGGGCCGAAAATGGGTGATCACTGTACATTTCTCTTCTGTTTCCTATTTATATTTCTATTTTACCTCCTCAATTTAGCATTATGGACAGGGAAAGACCTAATCTAAAATCTGCACAGCAATATTTTGCCTTCAAATTCATACCGTGATCGTAGCATGCATGGACTCGACTCGTATGACTGGGATTTCCATGAAAAAGATTGTGGGCCGCAAATGGGTGATCACTGTACATTTCTCTTCTGTATCCTATTTATATTTATATTTTACCTCCTCAATTTAGCATTATGGACAGGGAAAGACCTAATCTAAAATCTGTACAAAAATATTTTGCTTTCAAATTCATACCGTGATTGTAGAATGCATGGACTCGACTCATATGACTGAGATTTCCATGAAAAAGAATTGTGGGCAGAAAATGGGTGATCACTGTGCATTTCTCTTCTGTTTCCTATTTATATTTGTATTTTACCTCCTCAATTTAGCATTATGGACAGGGAAAGACATAATCTAAGCTCTGCACAAAAATATTTTAACTTCAAATTCATACCGTGATCGTAGCATGCATGGACTCGACTCATATGACTGGGATTTCCATGAAAAAGATTGTGGGCCGCAAATGGGTGATCACTGTACATTTCTCTTCTGTTTCCTATTTATATTTATATTTTACCTCCTCAATTTAGCATTATGGACAGGGAAAGACCTAATTTAAAATCTGTACAAAAATATTTTGCTTTCAAATTCATACCGTGATCGTAGCATGCATGGACTCGACTCATATGACTGGGATTTCCATGAAAAAGATTGTGGGCCGAAAATGGGTGATCACTGTACATTTCTCATCTGTATTCTATTTATATTTCTATTTTACTTACTAAATTTAGCATTATGGACAGGGAAAGGCCTAACCTAAGCTCTGCACAAAAATATTTTGCCTTCAAATTCATACCGTGATCGTAGCATGCATGGACTCGACTCATATGACTGGGATTTCCATGAAAAAGATTGTGGGCCGAAAATGGGTGATCACTGTACATTTCTCTTCTCTTTCCTATTTATATTTCTATTTTACCTCCTCAATTTATCATTAGGGACAGGGAAAAGACCTAATCTAAGCTCTGCACAAAAATATTTTGCATTCAAATTCATACCGTGATTGTAGCATGCATGGACTCGAATCATATGACTGGGATTTCCATGAAAAAGATTGTGGGCCGAAAATGGGTGATCACTGTACATTTCTCTTCTCTTTCCTATTTATATTTATATTTTACCTCCTCAATTTAGCATTATGGACAGGGAAAGACCTAATCTAAAATCTGTACAAAAATATTTTGCTTTCAAATTCATACCGTGATCGTAGCTTGCATGGACTCGACTCATATGACTGGGATTTCCATGAAAATGATGGTGGGCCGAAAATGGGTGATCACTGTATATTTTTCTTCTGTTTCCTATTTATATTTCTATTTTACCTACTAAATTTAGCATTATGGACAGGGAAAGACATAATCTAAGCTCTGCACAAAAATATTTTGCCTTCAAATTCATACCGTGATCGTAGCATGCATGGACTCGACTCATATGACTGGGATTTCCATGGAAAAGATTGTGGGCCGAAAAAGGGTGATTACTGTATATTTCTCTTCTGTTTCCTATTTATATTTATATTTTACCTCCTCAATTTAGCATTATGGACAGGGAAAGACCTAATCTAAGCTATGCACAAAAATATTTTGCCTTCAAATTCATACCGTGATCGTAGCATGCATGGACTCGACTCATATGACTGGGATTTCCATGAAAAAGATTGTGGGCCGAAAATGGGTGATCACTGTACATTTCTCCTCTGTTTCCTATTTATATTTTTATTTTACCTCCTCAATTTAGCATTATGGCCAGGGAAAGACCTAATCTAAGCTCTGCACAAAAATATTTTGCCTTCAAATTCATACCGTGATCGTAGCATGCATGGACTCGACTCATATGACTGGGATTTCCATGAAAAAGATTGTGGGTAGAAAATGGGTGATCACTGTACATTTCTCTTCTGTTTCCTATTTATATATATATTTTACCTCCTCAATTTAGCATTATGGACAGGGAATGACCTAATCTAAGATCTGCACAAAAATATTTTGCCTTCAAATTCATACCGTGATCGTAGCATGCATGGACTCGACTCATATGACTGGGATTTCCAAGAAAAAGATTGTGGGCCGAAAATGGGTGATCACTGTACATTTCTCTTCTGTTTCCTATTTATATTTATATTTTACCTCCTCAATTTAGCATTATGGAGAGGGAAAGACCTAATCTAAAATCTGCTCAAAAATATTTTGCCTTCAAATTCATACCGTGATCGTAGCATGCATGGACTCGACTCATATGACTGAGATTTCCATGAAAAAGATTGTGGGCCGAAAATGGGTGATCACTGTAAATTTCTCTTCTGTTTCCTTTTTATATTTCTATTTTGCCTCCTCAATTTAGCATTATGGACAGGGAAAGACCTAATCTAAAATCTGCACAAAAATATTTTGCTTACAAATTCATACCATGATCGTAGGATGCATGGACTCGACTCATATGACTGGGATTTCCATGAAAAAGATTGTGGGCCGAAAAGTGGTGATCACTGTATATTTCTCTTCTGTTTCCTATTTATATTTATATTTTACCTCCTCAATTTAGCATTATGGACAGGGAAAGACCTAATCTAAAATCTGCACAAAAATATTTTGCCTTCAAATTCATACCGTGATCGTAGCATGCATGGACTCGACTCATATGACTGGGATTTCCAAGAAAAAGATTGTGGGCCGAAAATGGGTGATCACTGTACATTTCTCTTCTGTTTCCTATTTATATTTCTTTTTTACCTCCTCAATTTAGCATTATGGACAGGGAAAGACCTAATCTAAAATCTGCTCAAAAATATTTTGCCTTCAAATTCATACCGTGATCGTAGCATGCATGGACTCGACTCATATGACTGAGATTTCCATGAAAAAGATTGTGGGCCGAAAATGGGTGATCACTGTACATTTCTCTTCTGTTTCCTTTTTATATTTCTATTTTGCCACCTCAATTTAGCATTATGGACATGGAAAGACCTAATCTAAAATCTGCACAAAAATATTTTGCTTACAAATTCATACCATGATCGTAGGATGCATGGACTCGACTCATATGACTGGGATTTCCATGAAAAAGATTGTGGGCCGAAAAGGGGTGATCACTGTATATTTCTCTTCTGTTTCCTATTTATATTTATATTTTACCTCCTCAATTTAGCATTATGGACAGGGAAAGACCTAATCTAAAATCTGCACAAAAATATTTTGCCTTCAAATTCATACCGTGATCGTAGCATGCATGGACTCGACTCATATGACTGGGATTTCCATGAAAAAGATTGTGGGCCGAAAATGGGTGATCACTGTACATTTCTCTTCTGTTTCCTATTTATATTTATATTTTACCTCCTCAATTTAGCATTATGGACAGGGAAAGACATAATCTAAGCTCTGCACAAAAATATTTTAACTTCAAATTCATACCGTGATCGTAGCATGCATGGACTCGACTCATATGACTGGGATTTCCATGAAAAAGATTGTGGGCCGAAAATGGGTGATCACTGTACATTTCTCTTCTGTTTCCTATTTATATTTATATTTTACCTCCTCAATTTAGCATTATGGACAGGGAAAGACATAATCTAAGCTCTGCACAAAAATATTTTAACTTCAAATTCATACCGTGATCGTAGCATGCATGGACTCGACTCATATGACTGGGATTTCCATGAAAAAGATTGTGGGCCGAAAATGGGTGATCACTGTACATTTCTCATCTGTATTCTATTTATATTTCTATTTTACCTACTAAATTTAGCATTATGGACAGGGAAAGGCCTAACCAAAGCTCTGCACAAAAATATTTTGCCTTCAAATTCATACCGTGATCGTAGCATGCATGGACTCGACTCATATGACTGGGATTTCCATGAAAAAGATTGTGGGCCGAAAATGGGTGATCACTGTACATTTGTCTTCTCTTTCATATTCATATTTCTATTTTACCTCCTCAATATAGCATTATGGACAGGGAAAGACCTAATCTAAAATCTGCTCAAAAATATTTTGCCTTCAAATTCATACCGTGATCGTAGCATGCATGGACTCGACTCATATGACATGGATTTCCATGAAAAAGATTGTGGGCCGAAAATGGGTGATCACTGTACATTTCTCTTCTCTTTCCTATTTATATTTCTATTTTACCTCCTCAATTTATCATTAGGGACAGGGAAAAGACCTAATCTAAGCTCTGCACAAAAATATTTTGCCTTCAAATTCATACCGTGATTGTAGGATGCATGGACTCGAATCATATGACTGGGATTTCCATGAAAAAGATTGTGGGCCGAAAATGGGTGATCACTGTACATTTCTCTTCTGTTTCCTATTTATATTTATATTTTACCTCCTCAATTTAGCATTATGGACAGGGAAAGACCTAATCTAAAATCTGTACAAAAATATTTTGCTTTCAATTTCATACCGTGATCGTAGCTTGCATGGACTCGACTCATATGACTGGGATTTCCATGAAAATGATGGTGGGCCGAAAATGGGTGATCACTGTATATTTTTCTTCTGTTTCCTATTTAGATTTCCATTTTACCTACTAAATTTAGCATTATGGACAGGGAAAGACCTAATCTAAGCTCTGCACAAAAATATTTTGCCTTCAAATTCATACCGTGATCGTAGCATGCATGGACTCGACACATATGACTGGGATTTCCATGAAAAAGATTGTGGGCCGAAAATGGGTGATCACTGTACATTTCTCTTCTGTTTCCTATTTATATTTTACCTCCTCAATTTAGCATTATGGACAGGGAAAGACCTAATCTAAAATCTGTACAAAAATATTTTGCTTTCAAATTCATACCGTGATCGTAGCTTGCATGGACTCGACTCATATGACTGGGATTTCCATGAAAATGATTGTGGGCCGAAAATGGGTGATCACTGTATATTTTTCTTCTGTTTCCTATTTATATTTCTATTTTACCTACTAAATTTAGCATTATGGACAGGGAAAGACCTAATCTAAGCTCTGCACAAAAATATTTTGCCTTCAAATTCATACCGTGATCGTAGCATGCATGGACTCGACTCATATGACTGGGATTTCCATGAAAAAGATTGTGGGCCGAAAAAGGGTGATCACTGTACATTTCTCTTCTGTTTCCTATTTATATTTATATTTTACATCCTCAATATAGCATTATGGACAGGGAAAGACCTAATCTAAAATCTGCTCAAAAATATTTTTCCTTCAAATTCATACCGTGATCGTAGCATGCATGGACTCGACTCATATGACTTGGATTTCCATGAAAAAGATTGTGGGCAGAAAATGGGTGATCACTGTACATTTCTCTTATCTTTCCTATTTATATTTCTATTTTACCTCCTCAATTTAGCATTAGGGACAGGGAAAGACCTAATCTAAACTCTGCACAAAAATATTTTACCTTCAAATTCATACCGTGATTGTAGCATGCATGGACTCGAATCATATGACTGGGATTTCCATGAAAAAGATTGTGGGCCGAAAATGGGTGATCACTGTACATTTCTCTTCTCTTTCCTATTTATATTTCTATTTTACTTCCTTTACTTAGCATTATGGACAGGGAAAGACCTAATCTAAGATATGCACAAAAAGATTTTGCCTTCAAATTCATACCGTGATCGTAGCATGCATGGACTCGACTCATATGACTGGGATTTCCATGAAAAAGATTGTGGGCCGAAAATCGGTGATTACTGTACATTTCTCATCTGTATTCTATTTATATTTCTATTTTACCTCCTCAATATAGCATTATGGACAGGGAAAGACCTAATCTAAAATCTGTACAAAAATATTTTGCTTTCAAATTCATACCGTGATCGTAGCTTGCATGGACTCGACACATATGACTGGGATTTCCATGAAAATGATGGTGGGCCGAAAATGGGTGATCACTGTATATTTTTCTTCTGTTTCCTATTTAGATTTTTATTTTACCTACTAAATTTAGCATTATGGACAGGGAAAGCCCTAATCTAAGCTCTGCACAAAAATATTTTGCCTTCAAATTCATACCGTGATCGTAGCATGCATGGACTCGACACATATGACGGGGATTTCCATGAAAAAGATTGTGGGCCGAAAATGGGTGATCACTGTACATTTCTCTTCTGTTTCCTATTTATATTTATATTTTACCTCCTCAATTTAGCATTATGGACAGGGAAAGACCTAATCTAAAATCTGTACAAAAATATTTTGCTTTCAAATTCATACCGTGATCGTAGCTTGCATGGACTCGACTCATATGACTGGGATTTCCATGAAAATGATGGTGGGCCGAAAATGGGTGATCACTGTATATTTTTCTTCTGTTTCCTATTTATATTTATATTTTACCTCCTCAATTTAGCATTATGGGCAGGGAAAGACCTAATCTAAGCGCTGCAAAAAAATATTTAACCTTCAAATTCATACCGTGATCGTAGCATGCATGGACTCGACTCATATGACTGGGATTTCCATGAAAAAGATTGTGCGCTGAAAATTGGTGATCACTGTACATTTCTCTTCTGTTTCCTATTTATATTTCTATTTTACCTCCTCAATTTAGTATTATGGACAGGGAAAGACCTAATCAAGATGTGTACAAAAATATTTTGCCTTCAAATTCATACCGTGATCGTAGTATGCATGGACTCAACACATATGACTGGGATTTCCATGAAAAAGATTGTGGGCCGAAAATGGGTGATCACTGTACATTTCTATTCTGTTTCCTATTTATATTTATATTTTACCTCCTCAATTTAGCATTATAGACAGGGAAAGACCGAATCTAAAATCTGCACAAAAATATTTTGACTTCAAATTCATACCGTGATCGTAGCATGCATGGACTCGACTCATATGACTGGGATTTCCATGAAAAAGATTGTGGGCCGAAAATGGGTGATCACTGTACATTTCTCTTCTGTTTCCTATTTATATTTATATTTTACCTCCTCAATTTAGCATTATGGACAGGGAAAGACCTAATCTAAAATCTGCACAAAAATATTTTGACTTCAAATACATACCGTGATCGTAGCATGCATGGACTCGACTCATATGACTGGGATTTCCATGAAAAAGATTGTGGGCCGAAAATGGGTGATCACTGTACATTTCTCTTCTGTTTCCTATTTATATTTATATTTTACCTACTCAATATAGCATTATGGACAGGGAAAGACCTAATCTAAAATCTCCTCAAAAATATTTTGCCTTCAAATTCATACCGTGATCGTAGCATGCATGGACTCGACTCATATGACTGGGATTTCCATGAAAAAGATTGTGGGCTAAAAATGGGTAATCACTGTACATTTCTCTTCTGTTTCCTATTTATATTTCTATTTTACCTCCTCCATTTAGCATTATGGACAGGGAAAGACCTAATCTAAATTCTGCACAAAAATATTTTCCTTCAAATTCATACCGTGATCGTAGCATGCATGGACTCGACTCATATGACTTGGATTTCCATGAAAAAGATTGTGGGCAGAAAATGGGTGATCACTGTACATTTCTCTTCTGTTTCCTATTTATATTTCTATTTTACCTCCTCAATTTAGCATTAGGGACAGGCAAAGACCTAATCTAAGCTCTGCACAAAAATATTTTGCCTACAAATTCATACCGTGATTGTAGCATGCATGGACTCGACTCATATGACTGGGATTTCTTTGAAAAAGATTGTGGGCTAAAAATGGGTAATCACTCTACATTTCTCTTCTGTTTCCTATTTATATTTCTATTTTACCTCCTCAATTCAGCATTATGGACAGCGAAAGATCTAATCTAAGTTCTGCACAAAAATATTTTGACTTCAAATTCATACCGTGATCGTAGCATGCATGGACTCGACTCATATGACTGGGATTTCCATGAAAAAGATTGTGCGCTGAAAATTGGTGATCACTGTACATTTCTCTTCTGTTTCCTATTTATATTTCTATTTTACCTCCTCAATTTAGTATTATGGACAGGGAAAGACCTAATCAAGATGTGTACAAAAATATTTTGCCTTCAAATTCATACCGTGATCGTAGTATGCATGGACTCAACACATATGACTGGGATTTCCATGAAAAAGATTGTGGGCCGAAAATGGGTGATCACTGTACATTTCTATTCTGTTTCCTATTTATATTTATATTTTACCTCCTCAATTTAGCATTATGGACAGGGAAAGACCGAATCTAAAATCTGCACAAAAATATTTTGACTTCAAATTCATACCGTGATCGTAGCATGCATGGACTCGACTCATATGACTGGGATTTCCATCAAAAAGATTGTGGGCCGAAAATGGGTGATCACTGTACATTTCTCTTCTGTTTCCTATTTATATTTATATTTTACCTCCTCAATTTAGCATTATGGACAGGGAAAGACCTAATCTAAAATCTGCACAAAAATATTTTGACTTCAAATACATACCGTGATCGTAGCATGCATGGACTCGACTCATATGACTGGGATTTCCATGAAAAAGATTGTGGGCCGAAAATGGGTGATCACTGTACATTTCTCTTCTGTTTCCTATTTATATTTATATTTTACCTACTCAATATAGCATTATGGACAGGGAAAGACCTAATCTAAAATCTCCTCAAAAATATTTTGCCTTCAAATTCATACCGTGATCGTAGCATGCATGGACTCGACTCATATGACTTGGATTTCCATGAAAAAGATTGTGGGCAGAAAATGGGTGATCACTGTACATTTCTCTTCTGTTTCCTATTTATATTTCTATTTTACCTCCTCAATTTAGCATTAGGGACAGGGAAAGACCTAATCTAAGCTCTGCACAAAAATATTTTGCCTACAAATTCATACCGTGATTGTAGCATGCATGGACTCGACTCATATGACTGGGATTTCTTTGAAAAAGATTGTGGGCTAAAAATGGGTAATCACTCTACATTTCTCTTCTGTTTCCTATTTATATTTATATTTTACCTCCTACATATAGCATTATGGACAGGGAAAGACCTAATCTAAATTCTGCACAAAAATATTTTCCTTCAAATTCATACCGTGATCGTAGCATGCATGGACTCGACTCATATGACTGGGATTTCCATGAAAAAGATTGTTGGCCGAAAATTGGTGATCACTGTACATTTCTCTTCTGTTTCCTATTTATATTTATATTTTACCTCCTCACTTTAGCATTATGGACAGGGAAAGACCTAATCTAAGCTCTGCACAAAAATATTTTGCCTTCAAATTCATACCGTGATCGTAGCATGCATGGACTCGACTCATATGACTGGGATTTCCATGAAAAAGATTGTGGGCCGAAAATGGATGATCACTGTACATTTCTCTTCTGTTTCCTATTTATATTTGTATTTTACCTCCTCAATTTAGCATTATGGACAGGGAAAGACCTAATCTAAGATCTGCACAAAAATATTTTGCCTTCAAATTCATACCGTGATCGTAGCATACATGGACTCAACTCATATAACTGGGATTTCCATGAAAAAGATTGTGGGCCGAAAATGGGTGATCACTGTACATTTCTCTTCTGTTTCCTATTTATATTTGTATTTTACCTCCTCACTTTAGCATTATGGACAGGGAAAGACCTCATCCAAGCTCTGCACAAAAATATTTTGCCTTCAAATTCATACCGTGTTCGTAGCATGCATGGACTCGACTCATATAATTGGGATTTCCATGAAAAAGATTGTGGGCCGAAGATGGGTGATCACTGTGCATTTCTCTTCTGTTTCCCATTTATATTTATATTTTACTTCCTTCATTTAGCATTATGGACAGGAAAAGACCTAATCTAAGCTCTGCAAAAAAATATTTTGCCTTCAAATTCATACCGTGATCGTAGCATGCATGGACTCGACTCATATGACTGGGATTTCCATGAAAAAGATTGTGGGCCGAAAATGGGTGATCACTGTACATTTCTCTTCTGTTTCCTATTTTACCTCCTGAATTTAGCATTATGGACAGGGAAAGAGCTAATCTAAGATCTGCAAAAAAATATTTTGCTTTCAAATTCATACCGTGATTGTAGTATGCATGGACTCGACTCATATGACTGGGATTTCCATGAAAAAGATTGTGGGCCGAAAATGGGTGATCACTGTACATTTCTCTTCTGTTTCCTATTTATATTTATATTTTACCTCCTCAATTTAGCATTATGGACAGGGAAAGACCTAATCTAAAATCTGCACAAAAATATTTTGACTTCAAATTCATACCGTGATCGTAGCATGCATGGACTCGACTCATATGACTGGGATTTCCATGAAAAAGATTGTGGTCAGAAAATGGGTGATCACTGTACATTTCTCTTCTGTTTCCTATTTATATTTATATTTTACCTCCTCTATTTAGCATTATGGAAAGGGAAAGACCTAATCTAAGCTCTGCAAATAAATATTTTGCCTTCAAATTCATACCGTGATCGTAGCATGCATGGACTCGACTCATATGACTGGGATTTCCATGAAAAAGATTGTGGGCATAAAATGGGTGATCACTGTACATTTCTCTTCTGTTTCCTATTTATATTTTTATTTTACCTCCTCAATTAAGCATTATGGACAGGGAAAGACCTAATCTAAGATCTGCAAATAAATATTTTGCCTTCAAATTCATACGTTGATCGTAGCATGCATGGACTCGACTCATATGACTGGGATTTCCATGAAAAAGATTGTGGGCCGAAAATGGGTGATCACTGTACATTTCTCTTCTGTTTCCTATTTATATTTCTATTTTACTTCCTCAATTTAACATTATGGACAGTGAAAGACCTAATCTAAGCTGTGCACATAAATATTTTGCCTTCAAATTTATACCGTGATCGTAGCATGCATGGACTCGACTCATATGACTGGGATTTCCATGAAAAAGATTGTGGGACGAAAATGGGTGATCACTGTACATTTCTCTTCTGTTTCCTATTCATATTTATATTTTACCTCCTCAATTTAGCATTATGGCAGGGAAAGACCTAATCTAAGCTCTGCAAAAAAATATTTTGCCTTCAAATTCATACCCTGATCCTAGCATGGATGGACTCGACTCATATGACTGGGATTTCCATGAAAAAGATTGTGGGATGAAAATGGGTTATCACTGTACATTTCTCTTCTGTTTCCTATTTATATTTCTATTTTACCTCCTCAATTTAGCATTATGAACAGGGAAAGACCTAATCTAATATCTGCACAAAAATATTTTGCCATCAAATTCATACCGTGATCGTAGCATGCATGGACACGACTCATATGACTGGGATTTCCATGAAAAATATTGTGGGCCGAAAATGGGTGATCAATGTACATTTCTCTTCTGTTTCCTATTTATATTTCTATTTTACCTCCTCAATTTAGCATTATGGACAGGGAAAGACCTAATCTAAGCTCTACACAAAAATATTTTGTCTTCAAATTCATACCGTGATCGTAGCATGCATGGACTCGACTCATATGACTGGGATTTCCATATAAAAGATTGTGGGCAGAAAATGAGTGATCACTGTACATTTCTCTTCTGTTTCCTATTTATATTTTTTATTTTACCTCCTCAATTTAGCATTATGGCCTTGGAAAGACCTAATCTAAGCCCTGCACAAAAATATTTCGCCTTCAAATTCATACCGTGATCGTAGCATGCATGGACTCGACTCATATGACTGGGATTTCCATGAAAAAGATTGTGGGCCGAAAATGGGTGATCACTGTACATTTCTCTTCTGTTTCCTATTTATATTTCTATTTTACCTCCTTAATTTAGCATTATGCAGAGGGAAAGACCTAATCTAAAATCTGCACAAAAATATTTTGCCTTCAAATTCATACCGTGATCGTAGCATGCATGGACTCGACTCATATGACTGGGATTTCCATGAAAAAGATTGTGGGACGAAAATGGGTGATCACTGTACATTTCTCTTCTGTTTCCTATTCATATTTATATTTTACCTCCTCAATTTAGCATTATGGCAGGGAAAGACCTAATCTAAGCTCTGCAAAAAAATATTTTGCCTTCAAATTCATACCCTGATCCTAGCATGGATGGACTCGACTCATATGACTGGGATTTCCATGAAAAAGATTGTGGGATGAAAATGGGTTATCACTGTACATTTCTCTTCTGTTTCCTATTTATATTTCTATTTTACCTCCTCAATTTAGCATTATGAACAGGGAAAGACCTAATCTAATATCTGCACAAAAATATTTTGCCATCAAATTCATACCGTGATCGTAGCATGCATGGACACGACTCATATGACTGGGATTTCCATGAAAAATATTGTGGGCCGAAAATGGGTGATCAATGTACATTTCTCTTCTGTTTCCTATTTATATTTCTATTTTACCTCCTCAATTTAGCATTATGGACAGGGAAAGACCTAATCTAAGCTCTACACAAAAATATTTTGTCTTCAAATTCATACCGTGATCGTAGCATGCATGGACTCGACTCATATGACTGGGATTTCCATATAATAGATTGTGGGCAGAAAATGAGTGATCACTGTACATTTCTCTTCTGTTTCCTATTTATATTTTTTATTTTACCTCCTCAATTTAGCATTATGGCCTTGGAAAGACCTAATCTAAGCCCTGCACAAAAATATTTCGCCTTCAAATTCATACCGTGATCGTAGCATGCATGGACTCGACTCATATGACTGGGATTTCCATGAAAAATATCGTGGGCCGAAAATGGGTGATCACTTTACATTTCTCTTCTGTTTCGTATTTATATTTCTATTTTACCTCCTTAATTTAGCATTATGCAGAGGGAAAGACCTAATCTAAAATCTGCACAAAAATATTTTGCCTTCAAATTCATACTGTGATCGTAGCATGCATGGACTCGACTCATATGACTGGGATTTCCATGAAAAAGATTGTGGGACGAAAATGGGTAATCACTGTACATTTCTCTTCTGTTTCCTATTTATATTTATATTTTACCTCCTCAATTTAGCATTATGGCCAGGGAAAGACCTAATCTAAGATCTGCACAAAAATATTTTGCCTTCAAATTGATACCGTGATCGTAGCATGCTTGGACTCGACTCATATGACTGGGATTTCCATGAAAAAGATTGTGGGCCGAAAATGGGTGATCACTTTACATTTCTCTTCTGTTTCCTATTTATATTTATATTTTACCTCCTCAATTTAGCATTATGGACAGGGAAAGACCTAATCTAAGATCTGCACAAAAATATTTTGCCTTCAATTCATACCGTGATCGTAGCATGCATGGACTCGACTCATATGACTGGGATCTCCAGGAAAAAGATTGTGGTCCGAAAATGGGTGATCACTTTACATTTCTCTTCTGTTTCCTATTTATATTTATATTTTACCTCCTCAATTTAGCATTATGGACAGGGAAAGACCTAATCTAAGCTCTGCACAAAAATATTTTGCCTTCAAATTCATACCGTGATCGTAGCATGCATGGACTCGACTCATATGACTGGGATTTCCATGAAAAATATTGTGGGCCGAAAATGGGTGATCACTGTACATTTCTCTTCTGTTTCCTATTTATATTTATATTTTACCTCCTCAATTTAGCATTATGGACAGGGAAGGACTTAATCTAAAATCTGCACAAAAATATTTTGCCGTCAAATTCATACCGTGATCGTAGCATGCATGGACTCGACTCATATGACTGGGATTTCCATGAAAAAGATTGTGGGCCGAAAATGGGTGATCACTGTACATTTCTCTTCTGTTTCCTATTTATATTTATATTTTACCTCCTCAATTTAGCATTATGGGCATGGAAAGACCTAATCTATGCTCTGCACGAAAATATTTTGCATTCAAATTAATACCGTGATCGTAGCATGCATGGACTCGACTCATATGACTGGGATTTCCATGAAAAAGATTGTGGGCCGAAAATGGGTGATCACTGTACATTTCTCTTCTGTTTCCTATTTATATTTATATTTTACCTCCTCAATTTAGCATTATGGACAGGGAAAGACCTAATCTAAGATCTGCACAAAACTATTTTGCCTTCAAATTCATACCGTGATCGTTGCATGCATGTACTTGACTTATATGACTGGGATTTCCATGAAAAAGATTGTGTTCCGAAAATGGGTGATCACTGTACATTTCTCTTCTGTTTCCTATTTATATTTTTATGTTACCTCCTCAATTTAGCATTATGGACAGGGAAAGACCTAATCTAAGATCTGCACAAAAATATTTTGCCTTCAAATTCATACTGTGATCGTAGCATGCATGGACTCGACTCATATGACTGGGATTTCCATGAAAAAGACTGTGGGCCGAAAATGGGTGATCACTGTGCATTTCTCTTCTGTTTCCTATTTATATTTATATTTTACATCCTCAATTTAGCATTATGGACAGGGAAAGGCCTAATCTAAGCTCTGCACAAAAATATTTTGCCTTCAAATTCATACCGTAATCGTAGCATGCATGTACTCGACTCATATGACTGGGATTTCCATGAAAAAGATTGTGGGCCGAAAATGTGTGATCACTGTACATTTCTCTTCTGTTTCCTATTTATATTTATATTTTACCTCCTCAATTTAGCATTATGGCCAGGGAAAGACCTAATCTAAGATCTGCACAAAAATATTTTACCTTCAAATTCATACCGTAATCGTAGCATGCATGGACTCGACTCATATGACTGGGATTTCCATGAAAAAGATTGTGGTCCAAAAATGGGTGATCACTGTACATTTCTCTTCTGTTTCCTATTTATATTTATATTTTACCTCCTCAATTTAGCATTATGGAGAGGGAAAGACCTAATCTAATATCTGCAGAAAAATATTTTGCCTTCAAATTCATATGGTGATCGTAGCATGCATGGACTCGACTCATATGACTGGGATTTCCAGGAAAAAGATTGTGGGCCGAAAATGGGTGATCACAGTACATTTCTCTTCTGTTTCCTATTTATATTTATATTTTACCTCCTCAATTTAGCATTATGGACAGGGAAAAAACCTAATCTAAAATCTGCACAAAAATATTTTGCCTTCAAATTCATACCGTGATCGTAGCATGCATGAACTCGACTCATATGACTGGGATTTCCATGAAAAAGATTGTGGGCCGAAAATGGGTGATCACTGTACATTTCTCTTCTGTTTCCTATTTATATTTCTATTTTACCTCCTCAATTTAGCATTATGGCCAGGGAAAGACCTAATCTAAGATCTGCAGAAAAATATTTTGCCTTCAAATTCATACCGTGATCGTAGCATACATGGACTCGACTCATATGACTGGGATTTCCATGAAAAAGTTTGTGGGCCGAAAATGGGTGATCACTGTACATTTCTCTTCTGTTTCCTCTTTATATTTATATTTTACCTCATCAATTTAGAATTATGGACAGTGAAAGACCTAATCTAAGATCTGCACAAAAATATTTTGCCTTCAAATTCATACCGTGATCGTAGCATGCATGGACTCAACTCATATTACTGGGATTTCCATGAAAAAGATTTTGGGCCGAAAATGGGTGATCAATGTACATTTCTCTTCTGTTTCCTTTTTATATTTATATTTTACCTCCTCAATTTAGCATTATGGGCTTGGAAAGACCTAATCTAAGCTCTGCACGAAAATATTTTGCATTCAAATTCATACCGTGATCGTAGCATGCATGGACTCGACTCATATGACTGGGATTTCCATGAAAAAGATTGTGGGTCGAAAATGGGTGATCACTGTACATTTCTCTTCTGTTTCCTATTTATTTTTATATTTTACCTCCTCAATTTAGCATTATGGACAGGGAAAGACCTAATCTAAGATCTGCACAAAAATATTTTGCCTTCAAATTCATACCGTGATCGTTGCATGCATGTACTTGACTTATATGACTGGGATTTCCATGAAAAAGATTGTTGTCCGAAAATGGGTGATCACTGTACATTTCTCTTCTGTTTCCTATTTATATTTATATGTTACCTCCTCAATTTAGCATTATGGACAGGGAAAGACCTAATCTAAGCTCTGCACAAAAATGTTTTGCCTTCAAATTCATGCCGTGATCGTAGCATGCATGGACTCGACTCATATGACTGGGATTTCCATGAAAAAGATTGTGGGCCGAAAATGGGTGATCACTGTACATTTCTCTTCTGTTTCCTGTTTATATTTCTATTTTACCTCCTCAATTTAGCTTTATGGACAGGGAAAGACCTAATCTAAAATCTGCACAAAAATATTTTGCCTTCAAATTCATACCGTGATCGTAGCATGCATGGACTCGACTCATATGACTGGGATTTCCATGAAAAAGATTATGGGCCGAAATGGGTGATCACTGTACATTTCTCTTCTGTTTCCTATTTATATTTATATTTTACCTCCTCAATTTAGCATTATGGACAGTGAAAGACCTAATCTAAGCTCTGCACAAAAATATTTTGCCTTCAAATACATACCGTGATCGTAGCATGCATGAAGTCGACTCATATGACTGGGATTTCCATGAAAAAGATTGTGGGCCGAAAATGGGTGATCACTTTGCATTTGTCTTCTGTTTCCTATTTATATTTATATTTTACTTCCTTCATTTAGCATTATGGACAGGGAAAGACCTAATCTAAGCTCTGCAAAAAAATATTTTGCCTTCAAATTCATACCGTGATCGTAGCATGCATGGACTCGACTCATATGACTGGGATTTCCATGAAAAAGATTGTGGGCCGAAAATGGGTGATCACTGTCCATTTCACTTCTGTTTTCTATTCATATTTATATTTTATCTCCTCAATTTAGCATTATGGCCAGGGAAAGACCTAATCTAAGCTCTGCACAAAAATATTTTGCCTTCAAATTCATACCGTGATCGTAGCATGCATGGACTCGACTCATATGACTGGGATTTCCATGAAAAAGATTGTGGGACGAAAATGGGTAATCACTGTACATTTCTCTTCTGTTTCCTATTTATATTTATATTTTACCTCCTCAATTTAGCATTATGGCCAGGGAAAGACCTAATCTAAGATCTGCACAAAAATATTTTGCCTTCAAATTGATACCGTGATCGTAGCATGCTAGGACTCGACTCATATGACTGGGATTTCCATGAAAAAGATTGTGGGCCGAAAATGGGTGATCACTGTACATTTCTCTTCTGTTTCCTATTTATATTTCTATTTTACCTCCTCAATTTAGCATTATGGCCAGGGAAAGACCTAATCTAAGATCTGCACAAAAATATTTTGCCTTCAAATTCATACCGTGATCGTAGCATGCATGGACTCGACTCATATGACTGGGATTTCCATGAAAAAGTTTGTGGTCCGAAAATGGGTGATCACTGTACATTTCTCTTCTGTTTCCTATTTATATTTATATTTTACCTCCTCAATTTAGCATTATGGACAGGGAAAGGCCTAATCTAAAATCTGCACAAAAATATTTTGCCTTCAAATTCACACCGTGATCGTACAATGCATGGACTCGACTCATATGACTGGGATTTCCATGAAAAAGATTGTGGGCCGAAAATGGGTGATCACTGTACATTTCTCTTCTGTTTCTTATTTATATTTCTATTTTACCTCCTCAATTCAGCATAATGGACAGGGAAAACCTAATCTAAGATCTTCACAAAAATAATTTGCCTTCAAATTCATACCGTGATCGTAGCATGCATGGACTAGACTCATATGACTGGGATTTCCATGAAAAAGATTGTGTGCCGAAAATGGTTGATCACTGTACATTTCTCTTCTGTTTCCTATTTATATTTATATTTTACCTCGTCAATTTAGCATTATGGACAGGGAAAGACCTAATATAAGATCTGCTCAAAAATATTTTGCCTTCAAATTCATACCTTGATCGTAGCATGCATGGACTCGACTCATATGACTGGGATTTCCATGAAAAAGATTGTGGGCCGAAATTGGTGATCAATGTACATTTCTCTTCTGTTTCTTATTTATATTTATATTTTACCTCCTCAATTCAGCATTATGGACAGTGAAAAACTAATCTAAGATCTGCACAAAAATATTTTGCCTTCAAATTCATACCGTGATCGTAGCATGCATGGACTCGTCTCATATGACTGGCATTTCCATGAAAAAGATTGTGGTCCGAAAATGGTTGATCACTGTACATTTCTCTTCTGTTTCCTATTTATATTTCTATTTTACCTCGTCAATTTAGCATTATGGACAGGGAAAGATCTAATCTAAAATCTTCACAAAAATATTTTGCCTTCAAATTCATACCTTGATCGTAGCATGCATGGACTCGACTCATATGACTGGGATTTCCATGAAAAAGATTGTGGGCCGAAAACGGGTGAGCACTGTACATTTCTCTTCTGTTTCCTATTTATATTTCTATTTTACCTTCTGAATTTAGCATTATGGCCAGGGAAAGACCTAATCTAAGATCTGCACAAAAATATTTTGTCTTCAAATTCATACCGTGATCGTAGCATGCATGGACTCAACTCATATGACTTGGATTTCCATGAAAAAGATTGTGGGCCGAAAATGGGTGATCAATGTACATTTCTCTTCTGTTTCCTATTTATATTTATATTTTACTTCCTCAATTTAGCATTATGGACAGGGAAAGACCCAATCTAAAATCTGCACAAAAATATTTTGCCTTCAAATTCATACCGTGATCGTAGCATGGATGGACTCGACTCATATGACTGGGATTTCGATGAAAAAGATTGTGGGATGAAAATGGGTTATCACTGTACATTTCTCTTCTGTTTCCTATTTATATTTATATTTTATCTCCTCAATTTATCATTATGGACAGGGAAAAACCTAATCTAAGTTCTGCACAAAAATATTTTGCCTTCAAATTCATACCGTGATCGTAGCATGCATGGACTCGACTCATATGACTGGGATTTCCAAGAAAAAGATTGTGGGCCGAAAATGGGTGATCACTGCATATTTCTCTTCTGTTTCCTATTTATATTTCTATTTTACCTCCTTCAATTTAGCATTATGAACAGGGAAAGACTTAATCTAAGATCAGCACAAAAATATTTTGCCTTCAAATTCATACCGTGATCGTAGCATGCATGGACTCGAATCATATGACTGGGATTTCCATGAAAAAGATTGTGGGCCGAAAATGGGTGATCACTGTACATTTCTCTTCTGTTTCCTATTTATATTTATATTTTACCTCCTCAATTTAGCATTATGGACAGGGAAATCCTAATCTAAGATCTGCACAAAAATATTTTGCCTTCAAATTCGTACCGTGATCGTAGCATGCATTGACTCGACTCATATGACTGGGATTTCCATGAAAAATATTGTGGGCCGAAAATGGGTGATCACTGTACATTTCTCTTCTGTTTCCTATTTATATTTATATTTTACCTCCTCAATTTAGCATTATGGACAGGGAAATCCTAATCTAAGATCTGCACAAAAATATTTTGCCTTCAAATTCGTACCGTGATCGTAGCATGCATGGACTCGAATCATATGACTGGGATTTCCATGAAAAAGATTGTGGGCCGAAAATGGGTGATCACTGTACATTTCTCTTCTGTTTCTTATTTATATTTCTATTTTACCTCCTCAATTCAGCATAATGGACAGGGAAAACCTAATCTAAGATCTTCACAAAAATAATTTGCCTTCAAATTCATACCGTGATCGTAGCATGCTTGGACTCGGCTCATATGACTGGGATTTCCATGAAAAATATTGTGGGCCGGAAATGGGTGATCACTGTACATTTCCCTTCTGTTTCCTATTTATATTTACATTTTACCTCCTCAATTTAGCATTATGGACAGGCAAAGACCTAATCTAAGTTCTGCACAAAAATATTTTGCCTTCAAATTCATACCGTGATCGTAGCATGCATGGACTCGACACATATGACTGGGATTTCCAACAAAAATATTGTGGGCCGAAAATGGGTCATCACTGTTCATTTCTCTTCTGTTTCTTATTTATATTTATATTTTACCTCCTCAATTCAGCATTATGGACAGGGAAAACCTAATCTAAGATCTGCACAAAATATTTTGCCCTCAAATTCATACCGTGATCGTAGCATGCATGGACTCGACTCATATGACTGGGATATCCATGAAAAAGATTGTGGGCTGAAAATAGGTGATCACTGTACATTTCTCTTCTGTTTCCTATTTATATTTATATTTTACCTCCTCAATTTAGCATTATGGACAGGGAAAGACCTAATCTAAGATCTGCACAAAGATATTTTGCCTTCAAATTCATACCGTGATCGTAGCATGCATGGACTCGACTCATATGACTGGGATTTCCATGAAAAAGATTGTGGGCCGAAAATGGGTGATCACTGCATATTTCTCTTCTGTTTCCTATTTATATTTCTATTTTACCTCCTTCAATTTAGCATTATGAACAGGGAAAGACTTAATCTAAGATCAGCACAAAAATATTTTGCCTTCAAATTCATACCGTGATCGTAGCAAGCATGGACTCGAATCATATGACTGGGATTTCCATGAAAAAGATTGTGGGCCGAAAATGGGTGATCACTGTACATTTCTCTTCTGTTTCCTATTTATATTTATATTTTAACTCCTCAATTTAGCATTATGGACAGGGAAATCCTAATCTAAGATCTGCACAAAAATATTTTGCCTTCAAATTCGTACCGTGATCGTAGCATGCATTGACTCGACTCATATGACTGGGATTTCCATGAAAAAGATTGTGGGCCGAAAATGGCTGATCACTGTACATTTCTCTTCTGTTTCTTATTTATATTTCTATTTTACCTCCTCAATTCAGCATAATGGACAGGGAAAACCTAATCTAAGATCTTCACAAAAATATTTTGCCTTCAAATTCATACCGTGATCGTAGCATGCATGGACTAGACTCATATGACTGGGATTTCCATGAAAAAGATTGTGTGCCGAAAATGGTTGATCACTGTACATTTCTCTTCTGTTTCCTATTTATATTTATATTTTACCTCGTCAATTTAGCATTATGGACAGGGAAAGACCTAATCTAAGATCTGCTCAAAAATATTTTGCCTTCAAATTCATACCGTGATCGTAGCATGCATGGACTCGACTCATATGACTGGGATTTCCATGAAAAAGATTGTGGGCCGAAAATGTGTGATCACTGTACATTTCTCTTCTGTTTCCTATTTATATTTATATTTTAACTCCTCAATTTAGCATTATGGACAGGGAAATCCTAATCTAAGATCTGCACAAAAATATTTTGCCTTCAAATTCGTACCGTGATCGTAGCATGCATTGACTCGACTCATATGACTGGGATTTCCATGAAAAAGATTGTGGGCCGAAAATGGGTGATCACTGTACATTTCTCTTCTGTTTCTTATTTATATTTCTATTTTACCTCCTCAATTCAGCATAATGGACAGGGAAAACCTAATCTAAGATCTTCACAAAAATATTTTGCCTTCAAATTCATACCGTGATCGTAGCATGCATGGACTAGACTCATATGACTGGGATTTCCATGAAAAAGATTGTGTGCCGAAAATGGTTGATCACTGTACATTTCTCTTCTGTTTCCTATTTATATTTCTATTTTACCTCGTCAATTTTGCATTATGGACAGGGAAAGACCTAATCTAAGATCTGCTCAAAAATATTTTGCCTTCAAATTCATACCGTGATCGTAGCATGCATGGACTCGACTCATATGACTGGGATTTCCATGAAAAAGATTGTGGGCCGAAAATGGGTGATCACTGTACATTTCTCTTCTGTTTCCTATTTATATTTATATTTTAGCTCCTCAATTTAGCATGAGGGACAGGGAAAGACCCAATCTAAAATCTGCACAAAAATATTTTGCCTTCAAATTCATACCGTGATCGTAGCATGCATGGACTCGACTCATATGACTGGGATTTCCAAGAAAAAGAGTGTGGGCCGAAAACGGGGGAGCACTGTACATTTCTCTTCTGTTTCCTATTTATATTTCTATTTTACCTTCTGAATTTAGCATTATGGCCAGGGAAAGACCTAATCTAAGCTCTGCACAAAAATATTTTGCCTTCAAATTCATACCTTGATCGTAGCATGCATGGACTCGACTCTTATGACTGGGATTTCCATGAAAAAGATTGTGGGCCGAAAATGGGTGATCACTGTACATTTCTCTTCTGTTTCTTATTTATATTTCTATTTTACCTCCTCAATTCAGCATTATGGACAGGGAAAGTCTAATCTAAGATCTGCACAAAAATATTTTGCCTTCAAATTCATACCGTGATCGTAGCATGCATGGACTCGACTCATATGACTAGGATTTCCATGAAAAAGATTGTGGGCCGAAAATGGGTGATCAATGTACATTTCTCTTCTGTTTTCTATTTATATTTGTATTTTACCTCCTCAATTTAGCATTATGGACAGGGAAAGACCTAATCTAAGATCTGCACAAAAATATTTTGTCTTCAAATTCATACCGTGATCGTAGCATGCATGGACTCAACTCATATGACTTGGATTTCCATGAAAAAGATTGTGGGCCGAAAATGGGTGATCAATGTACATTTCTCTTCTGTTTCCTATTTATATTTCTATTTTACCTCGTCAATTTAGCATTATGGACAGGGAAAGATCTAATCTAAAATCTGCACAAAAATATTTTGCCGTCATATTCATACCGTGATCGTAGCATGCATGGACTCGACTCATATGACTGGGATTTCCATGAAAAAGATTGTGGTCAGAAAATGGGTGATCACTGTACATTTCTCTTCTGTTTCCTATTTATATTTATATTTTACTTCCTCAATTTAGCATTATGGACAGTGAAAGACCAAATATAAGATCTGCAAAAAACTATTTTGCTTTCAAATTCATACCGTGATTGTAGTATGCATGGACTCGACTCATATGACGGGGATTTCCATGAAAAAGATTGTGGGCAGAAAATGGGTGATCACTGTACATTTCTCTTCTGTTTCCTATTCATATTTATATTTTACTTCCTTCATTTAGCATTATGGAGAGGGAAAGACGAAATCTAAGCTCTGCAAAAATTATTTTGCCTTCAATATATACTGTGATCGTAGCATGTATGGACTCGACTCATATGACTGGGATTTCCATGAAAAAGATTGTGTGCAGAAAATGGTTGATCACTACATTTCTCTTCTGTTTCCTATTTATATTTATATTTTACCTCCTCTATTTAGCATTATGGAAAGTGAAAGACCTAATCTAAGCTCTGCAAATAAATATTTTGCCTTCAAATTCATACCGTGATCGTAGCATGCATGGACTCGACTCATATGACTGGGATTTCCATGAAAAAGATTGTGGGCCGAAAATGGGTGATCACTGTGCATTTCTCTCCTGTTTCCTATTTATATTTATATTTTACTTCCTAAATTTAGCATTATGGACAGGGAAAGACCTAATCTAAGCTCTGCACAAAAATATTTTGCCTTCAAATTCATACCGTGATCGTAGCATGCATGTACTCGACTCATATGACTGGGATTTCCATGAAAAAGATTGTGGGCCGAAAATGGGTGATCACTGTACATTTCTCTTCTGTTTCCTATTTATATTTATATTTTACCACCTCAATTTAGCATTATGGACAGAGAAAGACCGAATCTAAAATCTGCACAAAAATATTTTGCCTTCAAATTCATACCGTGATCGTAGCATGCATGGACTCGACTCATATGACTGGGATTTCCATCAAAAAGATTGTGGGCCGAAAAAGGGTGATCACTGTACATTTCTCTTCTGTTTCCTATTTATATTTCTATTTTACCTCCTCAATATAGCATTATGGACAGGGAAAGACCTAATCTAAAATCTCCTCAAAAATATTTTGCCTTCAAATTCATACCGTGATCGTAGCATGCATGGACTCGACTCATATGACTGGGATTTCCATGAAAAAGATTGTCGGCCGAAAATGGGTGATCACTGTACATTTCTCTTCTGTTTCCTATTTATATTTCTATTTTACTTCCTTTAATTAGCATTATGGACAGGGAAAGACCTAATCTAAGATCTGCACAAAAATATTTTGCCTTCAAATACATACCGTGATCGTAGCATGCATGGACTCGACTCATATGACTGGGATTTCCATGAAAAAGATTGTGGGCCAAAAATGGGACATCACTGTACATTTCTCTTCTATTTTCTATTTATATTTATATATTACCTCCTCAATTTAGTATTATGGACAGGGAAAGACCTAATCAAGATCTGTACAAAAATATTTTCCCTTCAAATTCATACCGTGATCGTAGTATGCATGGACTCAAATCATATGATTGGGATTTCCATGAAAAAGATTGTGAGCCGAAAATGGGTGATCACTGTACATTTCTCTTCTGTTTCCTATTTATATTTCTATTTTATCTCCTCAATTTAGCATTATGGACAGGGAAAGACCTAATCTAAAATATGCACAAAAATATTTTGCCTTCAAATTCATACCGTGATCGCAGCATGCATGGACTCGACTCATATCACTGGGATTTCCATGAAAAAGATTGTGGGCCGAAAATGGGTGATCACTGTACATTTCTCTTCTGTTTCCTATTTATATTTCTATTTTACATACTCAATTTAGCATTGTGGACAGGGAAACACCTAATATAAGATCTGCACAAAAATATTTTGCCTTAAAATTCATACCGTGATTGTAGAATGCATGGACTCGACTCATATGACTGGGATTTCCATGAAAATATTGTTGGCCGAAAGTGGGTGATCACTGTACATTTCTCTTCTGTTTCCTATTTATATTTCTATTTTACCTCCTCAATTTAGCATTATGGTCAGGGAAAGACCTAATCTAAGCTCTGCACAAAAATATTTTACCTTCAAATTCATACCGTGATCGTAGCATGCATGGACTCGACTCATATGACTGGGATTTCCATCAAAAAGATTGTGGGCCGAAAAAGGGTGATCACTGTACATTTCTCTTCTGTTTCCTATTTATATTTATATTTTACCTCCTCAATATAGCATTATGGACAGGGAAAGACCTAATCTAAAATCTCCTCAAAAATATTTTGCCTTCAAATTCATACCGTGATCGTAGCATGCATGGACTCGACTCATATGACTGGGATTTCCATGAAAAAGATTGAGGGCTAAAAATGGGTAATCACAGTACATTTCTCTTCTGTTTCCTATTTATATTTGTAATTTACCTCCTCCATTTAGCATTATGAACAGGGAAAGACCTAATCTAAAATCTGCACAAAAATATTTTGCCTTCAAATTCATACCGTCAACGTAGCATGCATGCACTCGACTCATATGACTGGGATTTCCATCAAAAAGATTGTGGGCCGAAAAAGGGTGATCACTGTACATTTCTCTTCTGTTTCCTATTTATATTTCTATTTTACCTCCTCAATATAGCATTATGGACAGGGAAAGACCTAATCTAAAATCTCCTCAAAAATATTTTGCCTTCAAATTCATACCGTGATCGTAGCATGCATGGACTCGACTCATATGACTGGGATTTCCATGAAAAAGATTGTGGGCCGAAAATGGCTGATCACTGTACATTTCTCTTCTGTTTCCGATTTATATTTCTATTTTACCTCCTCAATTTAGCATTATGGACAGGGAAAGACCTAATCTAAAATCTGCACAAAAATATTTTCCCTTCAAATTCATACCGTGATCGTAGCATGCATGGACTCGAATCATATGACTGGGATTTCCATGAAAAAGATTGTGGGCCGAAAATGGGTGATCACTGTACATTTCTCTTCTCTTTCCTATTTATATTTATATTTTACCTCCTCAATTTAGCATTATGTACAGGGAAAGACCTAATCTAAGATCTGCACAAAAATATTTTGCCTTCGAATACATACCGTGATCGTAGCATGCATGGACTCGACTCATATGACTGGGATTTCCATGAAAAAGATTGTGGGCCGAAAATGGGTGATCACTGTACATTTCTCTTCTGTTTCCTATTTATATTTCTATTTTACCTCCTCAATATAGCATTATGGACAGGGAAAGACCTAATCTAAAATCTCCTCAAAAATATTTTGACTTCAAATTCATACCGTGATCGTAGCATGCATGGACTCGACTCATATGACTGGGATTTCCATGAAAAAGATTGAGGGCTAAAAATGGGTAATCACAGTACATTTCTCTTCTGTTTCCTATTTATATTTCTATTTTACCTCCTCCATTTAGCATTATGGACAGGGAATGACCTAATCTAAAATCTGCACAAAAATATTTTGCCTTCAAATTCATACCGTGATCGTAGCATGCATGGACTCGACTCATATGACTGGGATTTCCATCAAAAAGATTGTGGGCCGAAAAAGGGTGATCACTGTACATTTCTCTTCTGTTTCCTATTTACATTTATATTTTACCTCCTCAATATAGCATTATGGACAGGGAAAGACCTAATCTAAAATCTCCTCAAAAATATTTTGCCTTCAAATTCATACCGTGATCGTAGCATGCATGGACTCGACTCATATGACTGGGATTTCCATGAAAAAGATTGAGGGCTAAAAATGGGTAATCACAGTACATTTCTCTTCTGTTTCCTATTTATATTTGTATTTTACCTCCTCCATTTAGCATTATGATCAGGGAAAGACCTAATCTAAAATCTGCACAAAAATATTTTGCCTTCAAATTCATACCGTCAACGTAGCATGCATGCACTCGACTCATATGACTGGGATTTCCATCAAAAAGATTGTGGGCCGAAAAAGGGTGATCACTGTACATTTCTCTTCTGTTTCCTATTTATATTTATATTTTACCTCCTCAATATAGCATTATGGACAGGGAAAGACCTAATCTAAAATCTCCTCAAAAATATTTTGCCTTCAAATTCATACCGTGATCGTAGCATGCATGGACTCGACTCATATGACTGGGATTTCCATGAAAAAGATTGTGGGCCGAAAATGGCTGATCACTGTACATTTCTCTTCTGTTTCCGATTTATATTTCTATTTTACCTCCTCAGTTTAGCATTATGGACAGGGAAAGACCTAATCTAAAATCTGCACAAAAATATTTTGCCTTCAAATTCATACCGTGATCGTAGCATGCATGGACTCGAATCATATGACTGGGATTTCCATGAAAAAGTTTGTGGGCCGAAAATGGGTGATCACTGTACATTTCTCTTCTCTTTCCTATTTATATTTATATTTTACCTCCTCAATTTAGCATTATGGACAGGGAAAGACCTAATCTAAGAACTGCACAAAAATATTTTGCCTTCGAATACATACCGTGATCGTAGCATGCATGGACTCGACTCATATGACTGGGATTTCCATGAAAAAGATTGTGGGCCGAAAATGGGTGATCACTGTACATTTCTCTTCTGTTTCCTATTTATATTTATATTTTACCTCCTCAATTTAGCATTATGGACAGGGAAAGACCGAATCTAAAATCTGCACAAAAATATTTTGCCTTCAAATTCATACCGTGATCGTAGCATGCATGGACTCGACTCATATGACTGGGATTTCCATCAAAAAGATTGTGGGCCGAAAAAGGGTGATCACTGTACATTTCTCTTCTGTTTCCTATTTATATTTCTATTTTACCTCCTCAATATAGCATTATGGACAGGGAAAGACCTAATCTAAAATCTCCTCAAAAATATTTTGCCTTCAAATTCATACCGTGATCGTAGCATGCATGGACTCGACTCATATGACTGGGATTTCCATGAAAAAGATTGAGGGCTAAAAATGGGTAATCACAGTACATTTCTCTTCTGTTTCCTATTTATATTTCTATTTTACCTCCTCCATTTAGCATTATGGACAGGGAATGACCTAATCTAAAATCTGCACAAAAATATTTTGCCTTCAAATTCATACCGTGATCGTAGCATGCATGGACTCGACTCATATGACTGGGATTTCCATCAAAAAGATTGTGGGCCGAAAAAGGGTGATCACTGTACATTTCTCTTCTGTTTCCTATTTACATTTATATTTTACCTCCTCAATATAGCATTATGGACAGGGAAAGACCTAATCTAAAATCTCCTCAAAAATATTTTGCCTTCAAATTCATACCGTGATCGTAGCATGCATGGACTCGACTCATATGACTGGGATTTCCATGAAAAAGATTGAGGGCTAAAAATGGGTAATCACAGTACATTTCTCTTCTGTTTCCTATTTATATTTGTATTTTACCTCCTCCATTTAGCATTATGATCAGGGAAAGACCTAATCTAAAATCTGCACAAAAATATTTTGCCTTCAAATTCATACCGTCAACGTAGCATGCATGCACTCGACTCATATGACTGGGATTTCCATCAAAAAGATTGTGGGCCGAAAAAGGGTGATCACTGTACATTTCTCTTCTGTTTCCTATTTATATTTATATTTTACCTCCTCAATATAGCATTATGGACAGGGAAAGACCTAATCTAAAATCTCCTCAAAAATATTTTGCCTTCAAATTCATACCGTGATCGTAGCATGCATGGACTCGACTCATATGACTGGGATTTCCATGAAAAAGATTGTGGGCCGAAAATGGCTGATCACTGTACATTTCTCTTCTGTTTCCGATTTATATTTCTATTTTACCTCCTCAGTTTAGCATTATGGACAGGGAAAGACCTAATCTAAAATCTGCACAAAAATATTTTGCCTTCAAATTCATACCGTGATCGTAGCATGCATGGACTCGAATCATATGACTGGGATTTCCATGAAAAAGTTTGTGGGCCGAAAATGGGTGATCACTGTACATTTCTCTTCTCTTTCCTATTTATATTTATATTTTACCTCCTCAATTTAGCATTATGGACAGGGAAAGACCTAATCTAAGAACTGCACAAAAATATTTTGCCTTCGAATACATACCGTGATCGTAGCATGCATGGACTCGACTCATATGACTGGGATTTCCATGAAAAAGATTGTGGGCCGAAAATGGGTGATCACTGTACATTTCTCTTCTGTTTCCTATTTATATTTATATTTTACCTCCTCAATTTAGCATTATGGACAGGGAAAGACCGAATCTAAAATCTGCACAAAAATATTTTGCCTTCAAATTCATACCGTGATCGTAGCATGCATGGACTCGACTCATATGACTGGGATTTCCATCAAAAAGATTGTGGGCCGAAAAAGGGTGATCACTGTACATTTCTCTTCTGTTTCCTATTTATATTTCTATTTTACCTCCTCAATATAGCATTATGGACAGGGAAAGACCTAATCTAAAATCTCCTCAAAAATATTTTGCCTTCAAATTCATACCGTGATCGTAGCATGCATGGACTCGACTCATATGACTGGGATTTCCATGAAAAAGATTGAGGGCTAAAAATGGGTAATCACAGTACATTTCTCTACTGTTTCCTATTTATATTTCTATTTTACCACCTCTATTTAGCATTATGGACAGGGAAAGACCTAATCTAAATTCTGCACAAAAATATTTTGCCTTCAAATTCATACCGTGATCGTAGCATGCATGGACTCGACTCATATGACTTGGATTTCCATGAAAAAGATTGTGGGCAGAAATGTGTGATCACTGTACATTTCTCTTCTGTTTCCTATTTATATTTATATTTTACCTCCTCAATTTAGCATTATGGAAAGGGAAAGACCTAATCTAAGATCTGCACAAAATATTTTGCCTTCAAATTCAGACGGTGATCGTAGCATGCATGGACTCGACTCATATGACTGGGATTTCCATGAAAAAGATTGTGGGCCGAAAATGGCTGATCACTGTACATTTCTCTTCTGTTTCCTATTTATATTTCTATTTTACCTCCTCAATTTAGCATTATGGACAGGGAAAGACCTAATCTAAAATTTGCACAAAAATATTTTGCCTTCAAATTCATACCGTGATCGTAGCATGCATGGAATCGAATCATATGACTGGGATTTCCATGAAAAAGTTTGTGGGCCGAAAATGGGTGATCACTGTACATTTCTCTTCTCTTTCCTATTTATATTTATATTTTACCTCCTCAATTTAGCATTATGGACAGGGAAAGACCTAATCTAAGATCTGCACAAAAATATTTTGCCTTCGAATACATACCGTGATCGTACCATGCATGGACTCGACTCATATGACTGGGATTTCAATGAAAAAGATTGTCGGCCGAAAATGGGTGATCACTGTACATTTCTCTTCTGTTTCCTATTTATATTTCTATTTTACCTCCTCAATTTAGCATTATGGACAGTGAAAGATCTAATCTAATCTCTGCACAAAAATATTTTGCCTTCAAATTCATACCGTGATCGTAGCATGCATGGACTCGACTCATATGACTGGGATTTCCATGAAAAAGATTGTTGGCCGAAAATTGGTGATCACTGTAAATCTCTCTTCTGTTTCCTATTTATATTTATATTTTACCTCCTCACTTTAGCATTATGGACAGGGAAAGACCTAATCTAAGCTCTGCACAAAAATATTTTGCCTTCAAATTCATACCGTGTTCGTAGCATGCATGTACTCGACTCATATGACTGGGATTTCCATGAAAAAGTTTGTGGGCCGAAAATGGGTGATCACTGTACATTTCTCTTCTGTTTCCTATTTATATTTCTATTTTACCTCCTCAATTTAGTATTATGGACAGGGAAAGACCTAATGAAGATCTGTACAAAAATATTTTGCCTTCAAATTCAGACGGTGATCGTAGTATGCATGTACTCGACTCATATGACTGGGATTTCCATGAAAAAGATTGTGGGCCGAAAATGGGTGATCACTGTACATTTCTCTTCTGTTTCCTATTTATATTTCTATTTTACCTCCTCAATTTAGCATTATGGACAGGGAAAGACCGAATCTAAAATCTGCACAAAAATATTTTGCCTTCAAATTCATACCGTGATCGTAGCATGCATGGACTCGACTCATATGACTGGGATTTCCATCAAAAAGATTGTGGGCCGAAAAAGGGTGATCACTGTACATTTCTCTTCTGTTTCCTATTTATATTTCTATTTTACCTCCTCAATATAGCATTATGGACAGGGAAAGACCTAATCTAAAATCTCCTCAAAAATATTTTGCCTTCAAATTCATACCGTGATCGTAGCATGCATGGACTCGACTCATATGACTGGGATTTCCATGAAAAAGATTGTGGGCCGAAAATGGGTGATCACTGTACATTTCTCTTCTGTTTCCTATTTATATTTCTATTTTACTTCCTTTACTTAGCATTATGGACAGGGAAAGACCTAATCTAAGATCTGCACAAAAATATTTTGCCTTCAAATACATACCGTGATCGTAGCATGCATGGACTCGACTCATATGACTGGGATTTCCATGAAAAAGATTGTGGGCCAAAAATGGGACATCACTGTACATTTCTCTTCTATTTTCTATTTATATATTACCTCCTCAATTTAGTATTATGGACAGAGAAAGACCTAATCAAGATCTGTACAAAAATATTTTGCCTTCAAATTCATACCGTGATCGTAGTATGCATGGACTCAAATCATATGATTGGGATTTCCATGAAAAAGATTGTGAGCCGAAAATGGGTGATCACTGTACATTTCTCTTCTGTTTCCTATTTATATTTCTATTTTACCTCCTCAATTTAGCATTATGGACAGGGAAAGACCTAATCAAGATCCGCACAAAAATATTTTGCATTCAAATTCATACCGTGATCGTAGCATGCATGGACTCGACTCATATGACTGGGATTTCCATGAAAAAGATTGTTGGCCGAAAATTGGTGATCACTGTAAATCTCTCTTCTGTTTCCTATTTATATTTCTATTTTACCTCCTCAATATAGCATTATGGACAGGGAAAGACCTAATCTAAAATCTCCTCAAAAATATTTTGCCTTCAAATTCATACCGTGATCGTAGCATGCATGGACTCGACTCATATGACGGGGATTTCCATGAAAAAGATTGAGGGCTAAAAATGGGTAATCACAGTACATTTCGCTTCTGTTTCCTATTTATATTTCTATTTTACCTCCTCCATTTAGCATTATGGACAGGGAATAACCTAATCTAAAATCTGCACAAAAATATTTTGCCTTCAAATTCATACCGTGATCGTAGCATGCATGGACTCGACTCATATGACTGGGATTTCCATCAAAAAGATTGTGGGCCGAAAAAGGGTGATCACTGTACATTTCTCTTCTGTTTCCTATTTATATTTATATTTTACCTCCTCAATATAGCATTATGGACAGGGAAAGACCTAATCTAAAATCTCCTCAAAAATATTTTGCCTTCAAATTCATACCGTGATCGTAGCATGCATGGACTCGACTCATATGACTGGGATTTCCATGAAAAAGATTGAGGGCTAAAAATGGGTTATCACAGTACATTTCTCTTCTGTTTCCTATTTATATTTGTATTTTACCTCCTCCATTTAGCATTATGGACAGGGAAAGACCTAATCTAAAATCTGCACAAAAATATTTTGCCTTCAAATTCATACCGTCAACGTAGCATGCATGCACTCGACTCATATGACTGGGATTTCCATCAAAAAGATTGTGGGCCGAAAAAGGGTGATCACTGTACATTTCTCTTCTGTTTCCTATTTATATTTCTATTTTACCTCCTCAATATAGCATTATGGACAGGGAAAGACCTAATCTAAAATCTCCTCAAAAATATTTTGCCTTCAAATTCATACCGTGATCGTAGCATGCATGGACTCGACTCATATGACTGGGATTTCCATGAAAAAGATTGAGGGCTAAAAATGGGTAATCACAGTACATTTCTCTTCTGTTTCCTATTTATATTTCTATTTTCCCTCCTCCATTTAGCATTATGGACAGCGAAAGATCTAATCTAAGTCCTGCACAAAAATATTTTGACTTCAAATTCATACCGTGATCGTAGCATGCATGGACTCGACTCATATGACTGTGATTTCCATGAAAAAGATTGTGGGCCGAAAATGGGTGATCACTGTACATTTCTCTCCTGTTTCCTATTTATATTTCTATTTTACCTCCTCAATATAGCATTATGGACAGGGAAAGACCTAATCTAAAATCTCCTCAAAAATATTTTGCCTTCAAATTCATACCGTGATCGTAGCATGCATGGACTCGACTCATATGACTGGGATTTCCATGAAAAAGATTGAGGGCTAAAAATGGGTAATGACAGTACTTTTCTCTTCTGTTTCCTATTTATATTTCTATTTTACCTCCTCCATTTAGCATTATGGACAGGGAAAGACCTAATCTAAATTCTGCACAAAAATATTTTGCCTTCTAATTCATACCGTGATCGTAGCATGCATGGACTCGACTCATATGACTTGGATTTCCATGAAAAAGATTGTGGGCAGAAAATGGGTGATCACTGTACATTTCTCTTCTGTTTCCTATTTATATTTCTATTTTACCTCCTCAATTTAGCATTATGGACAGGGAAAGACCTATTCTAAGATCTTCACAAAAATATTTTGCCTTCAAATTCAGACCGTGATCGTAGTATGCATGGACTCGACTCATATGACTGGGATTTCCATGAAAAAGATTGTGGGCCGAAAATGGGTGATCACTGTACATTTCTCTTCTGTTTCCTATTTATATTTCTATTTTACCTCCTAAATTTATCATTATGGCCAGGGAAAGACCTAATCTAAGCTATGCACAAAAATATTTTGCCTTCAAATTTATACCGTGATCGTTGCATGCATGGACTCGACTCATATGACTGGGATTTCCATGAAAAAGATTGTGGGCCAAAAATGGGACATCACTGTACATTTCTCTTCTATTTCCTATTTATATTCATATATTACCTCCTCAATTTAGTATTATGGACAGCGAAAGATCTAATCTAAGTTCTGCACAAAAATATTTTGACTTCAAATTCATACCGTGATCGTAGCTTGCATGGACTCGATTCATATGACTGGGATTTCCATGAAAAAGATTGTGGGCCGAAAATGGGTGATCACTGTACATTTCTCTTCTGTTTCCTATTTATATTTGTATTTTACCTCCTCCATTTAGCATTATGGACAGGGAAAGACCTAATCTAAAATCTGCACAAAAATATTTTGCCTTCAAATTCATACCGTGATCGTAGCATGCATGGACTCGACTCATATGACTGGGATTTCCATCAAAAAGATTGTGGGCCGAAAAAGGGTGATCACTGTACATTTCTCTTCAGTTTCCTATTCATATTTATATTTTACCTCCTCAATATAGCATTATGGACAGGGAAAGACCTAATCTAAAATCTCCTCAAAAATATTTTGCCTTCAAATTCATACCGTGAACGTAGCATGCATGGACTCGACTCATATGACTGGGATTTCCATCAAAAACATTGTGGGCCGAAAAAGGGTGATCACTGTACATTTCTCTTCTGTTTCCTATTTATATTTCTATTTTACCTCCTCAATATAGCATTATGGACAGGGAAAGACCTAATCTAAAATCTCCTCAAAAATATTTTGCCTTCAAATTCATACCGTGATCGTAGCATGCATGGACTCGACTCATATGACTGGGATTTCCATGAAAAAGATTGAGGGATAAAAATGGGTAATCACAGTACATTTCTCTTCTGTTTCCTATTTATATTTCTATTTTACCTCCTCCATTTAGCATTATGGACAGGGAAAGACCTAATCTAAATTCTGCACAAAAATATTTTGCCTTCAAATTCATACCGTGATCGTAGCATGCATGGACTCGACTCATATGACTTGGATTTCCATGAAAAAGATTGTGGGCAGAAAATGGGTGATCACTGTACATTTCTCTTCTGTTTCCTATTTATATTTCTGTTTTTCCTCCTCAATTTAGCATTATGGACAGGGAAAGACCTATTCTAAGATCTGCACAAAAATATTTTGCCTTCAAATTCAGACGGTGATCGTAGTATGCATGGACTCGACTCATATGACTGGGATTTCCATGAAAAAGATTGTGGGCCGAAAATGGCTGATCACTGTACATTTCTCTTCTGTTTCCTATTTATATTTCTATTTTACCTCCTCAATTTAGTATTATGGACAGGGAAAGACCTAATCAAGATCTGTACAAAAATATTTTGCCTTCAAATTCAGACGGTGATCGTAGTATGCATGGACTCGACTCATATGACTGGGATTTCCATGAAAAAGATTGTGGGCCCGAAAATGGGTGATCACTGTACATTTATCTTCTCTTTCCTAATTATATTTCTATTTTACCTCCTCAATTTAGCATTATGGACAGTGAAAGAACTAATCTAAGTTCTGCACAAAAATATTTTGCCTTCAAATTCATACGGTGATCGTAGCATGCATGGACTAGACTCATATGACTGGGATTTCCATGAAAATATTGTGGGCCGAAAATGGGTGATTACTGTATATTTCTCTTCTGTTTCCTATTTATATTTCTATTTTACCTCCACAATTTAGCATTATGGACAGGGAAAGACCTAATCAAGATCTGCACAAAAATATTTTGCCTTCAAATTCATACCGTGATCGTAGCATGCATGGACTCGACTCATATGACTGGGATTTCCATGAAAAAGTGTGTCGGCCGAAAATGGGTGATCACTGTACATTTCTCTTCCGTTTCCTATTTATATTTATATTTTACCTCCTCAATTTAGCATTATGGACAGGGAAAGACCTAATCAAGATCTGCACAAAAATATTTTGCCTTCAAATTCATACCGTGATCGTAGCATGCATGGACTCGACTCATATGACTAGGATTTCCATGAAAAAGATTGTGGGCAGAAAATGGGTGATCACTGTACATTTCTCTTCTGTTTCCTATTTATATTTATATTTTACCTCCTCAATTTAGCATTATGGACAGTGAAAGACCTAATCTAAGATCTGCACAAAAATATTTTGCCTTCAAATTCATACCGTGATCGTAGCATGCATGGACTCGACTCATATGACTTGGATTTCCATGAAAAAGATTGTGGGCAGAAAATGGGTGATTACTGTACATTTCTCTTCTGTTTCCGATTTATATTTTTTATTTTACCTTTTCAATTTAGCATTATGGACAAGGAAAGACCTAATCTAAGATCTGCACAAAAATATTTTGCCTTCAAATTCATACAGTGATCGTAGCATGCATCGACACGACTCATATGACTGGGATTTCCATGAAAAATATTGTTGGCCGAAAATGGGTGATCAATGTACATTTCGCTTCTGCTTCCTATTTATATTTCTATTTTACCTTTTCAATTTAGCATTATGGACAGGGAAAGACCTAATCTAAGATCTGCACAAAAATATTTTGCCTTCAAATTCATACAGTGATCGTAGCATGCATCGACACGACTCATATGACTGGGATTTCCATGAAAAAGATTGTTGGCCGAAAATGGGTGATCAATGTACATTTCTCTTCTGTTTCCTATTTATATTTCTATTGTACCTCCTCAATTTAGCATTATGGACAGGGAAAGACCTAATCTAAGCTCTACACAAAAATATTTTGTCTTCAAATTCATACCGTGATCATAGCATGCATGGACTCGACTCATATGACTGGGATTTCCATGAAAAAGATTGTGGGCCGAAAATGGGTGATCACTGTACATTTCTCTTCTGTTTCCTATTTATATTTTTTATTTTACCTCCTCAATTTAGCATTATGGACAGGGAAAGACCTAATCTAAGATCTGCACAAAAATATTTTGGCTTCAAATTCATACCGTGATCGTAGCATGCATGGTCTCGACTCCTATGACTGTGATTTCCATGAAAATGATTGTGGGCCGAAAGAGAGTGATCAATGTACATTTCTCTTCTGTTTCCTATTTATATTTCTATTTTACCTCCTGAATTTAGCATTATGGCCAGGAAAAGACCTAATCTAAGCTCTGCACAAAAATATCTTGCCTTCAAATTTATACCGTGATCGTAGAATGCATGGACGCGACTCATATGACTGGGATTTCCATGAAAAAGATTGTGGGCCGAAAATGGGTGATCACTGTACATTTCTCTTCTGTTTCCTATTTATATTTCTATTTTACCTCCTCAATTTAGCATTATGGACAGGGAAAGACCTAATCTAAGCTCTGCAAATAAATATTTTGCCTTCAAATTCATGCCGTGATCGTAGCATGCATGGACTCGACTCATATGACAGGGATTTCCATGAAAAAGATTGTGGGCAGAAAATGGGTGAACACTGTACATTTCTCATCTGTTTCCTATTTATATTTCTATTTTACTTCCTCAATTTAGCATCATGGACAGGGAAAGACCAAATCTAAGACCTGCAAAAAAATATTTTGCTTCAAATTCATACCGTGATCATAGCATGCATGGACTCGACTCATATGACTGGGATTTCCATGAAAAAGATTGAGGGCTAAAAATGGGTAATCACAGAACATTTCTCTTCTGTTTCCTATTTATATTTCTATTTTACCTCCTCCATTTAGCATTATGGACAGCGAAAGATCTAATCTAAGTTCTGCACAAAAATATTTTGACTTCAAATTCATACCGTGATCGTAGCATGCATCGACTCGACTCATATGACTGGGATTTCCATGAAAAAGATTGTGGGCCGAAAATGGGTGATCACTGTACATTTCTCTCCTGTTTCCTATTTATATTTCTATTTTACCTCCTCAATATAGCATTATGGACAGGGAAAGACCTAATCTAAAATCTCCTCAAAAATATTTTGCCTTCAAATTCATACCGTGATCGTAGCATGCATGGACTCGACTCATATGACTGGGATTTCCATGAAAAAGATTGAGGGCTAAAAATGGGTAATCACAGTACATTTCTCTTCTGTTTCCTATTTATATTTCTATTTTACCTCCTCCATTTAGCATTATGGACAGGGAAAGACCTAATCTAAATTCTGCACAAAAATATTTTGCCTTCAAATTCATACCGTGATCGTAGCATGCATGGACTCGACTCATATGACTTGGATTTCCATGAAAAAGATTGTGGGCTGAAAATGGGTGATCACTGTACATTTCTCTTCTGTTTCCTATTTATATTTCTATTTTACCTCCTCAATTTAGCATTATGGACAGGGAAAGACCTATTCTAAGATCTGCACAAAAATATTTTGCCTTCAAATTCAGACCGTGATCGTAGTATGCATGGACTCGACTCATATGACTGGGATTTCCATGAAAAAGATTGTGGGCCGAAAATGGCTGATCACTGTACATTTCTCTTCTGTTTCCTATTTATATTTCTATTTTACCTCCTAAATTTAGCATTATGGCCAGGGAAAGACCTAATCTAAGCTCTGCACAAAAATATTTTGCCTTCAAATTCATACCGTGATCGTTGCATGCATGGACTCGACTCATATGACTGGGATTTCCATGAAAAAGATTGTGGGCCAAAAATGGGACATCACTGTACATTTCTCTTCTATTTCCTATTTATATTTATATATTACCTCCTCAATTTAGCATTATGGACAGCGAAAGATCTAATCTAAGTTCTGCACAAAAATATTTTGACTTCAAATTCATACCGTGATCGTAGCATGCATGGACTCGACTCATATGACTGGGATTTCCATGAAAAAGATTGTGGGCCGAAAATGGGTGATCACTGTACATTTCTCTTCTGTTTCCTATTTATATTTGTATTTTACCTCCTCCATTTAGCATTATGGACAGGGAAAGACCTAATCTAAAATCTGCATAAAAATATTTTGCCTTCAAATTCATACCGTGATCGTAGCATGCATGGACTCGACTCATATGACTGGGATTTCCATCAAAAAGATTGTGGGCCGAAAAAGGGTGATCACTGTACATTTCTCTTCTGTTTCCTATTTATATTTCTATTTTACCTCCTCAATATAGCATTATGGACAGGGAAAGACCTAATCTAAAATCTCCTCAAAAATATTTTGCCTTCAAATTCATACCGTGATCGTAGCATGCATGGACTCGACTCATATGACTGGGATTTCCATGAAAAAGATTGAGGGCTAAAAATGGGTAATCACAGTACATTTCTCTTCTGTTTCCTATTTATATTTCTATTTTACCTCCTAAATTTAGCATTATGGCCAGGGATGACCTAATCTAAGCTCTGCACAAAAATATTTTGCCTTCAAATTCATACCGTGATCGTTGCATGCATGGACTCGACTCATATGACTGGGATTTCCATGAAAAAGATTGTGGGCCAAAAATGGGACATTACTGTACAATTCTCTTCTATTTCCTATTTATATTTATATATTACCTCCTGAATTTAGCATTATGGACAGTGAAAGAACTAATCTAAGTTCTGCACAAAAATATTTTGACTTCAAATTCATACGGTGATCGTAGCATGCATGGACTAGACTCATATGACTGGGATTTCCATGAAAAAGATTGTGGGCCGAAAATGGGTGATTACTGTATATTTCTCTTCTGTTTCCTATTTATATTTCTATTTTACCTCCTCAATTTAGCATTATGGACAGGGAAAGACCTAATCAAGATCTGCACAAAAATATTTTGCCTTCAAATTCATACCGTGATCGTAGCATGCATGGACTAGACTCATATGACTGGGATTTCCATGAAAAAGATTGTGGGCAGAAAATGTGTGATCACTGTACATTTCTCTTCTGTTTCCTATTTATATTTCTATTTTACCTCCTCAATTTAGCTTTATGGACAGGGAAAGACTTAATCTAAGATCTGCACAAAAATATTTTGTCTTCAAATTCATACCGTGATCATAGCATGCATGGACTCGACTCATATGACTAGGATTTCCATGAAAAAGATTGTGGGCAGAAAATGGGTGATCACTGTACATTTCTCTTCTGTTTCCTATTTATATTTCTATTTTACCTCCTCAATTTAGCATTATGGACAGGGAAAGACCTAATCTAAGATCTGCACAAAAATATTTTGCCTTCAAATTCATACCGTGATCGTAGCATGCATGGACTCGACTCATATGACTGGGATTTCCATGAAAAAGATTGTGGGCAGAAAATGGCTGATCACTGTACATTTCTCTTCTGTTTCCTATTTATATTTATATTTTACCTTTTCAATTTAGCATTATGGACAGGGAAAGACCTAATCTAAGATCTGCACAAAAATATTTTGCCTTCAAATTCATACAGTGATCGTAGCATGCATCGACACGACTCATATGACTGGGATTTCCATGAAAAATATTGTGGGCCGAAAATGGGTGATCAATGTACATTTCTCTTCTGTTTCCTATTTACATTTCTATTTTACCTCCTCAATTTAGCATTATGGACAGTGAAAGACCTAATCTAAGATCTGCACAAAAATATTTTGCCTTCAAATTCATACCGTGATCGTAGAATGCATGGACTCGACTCATATGACTGGGATTTCCATGAAAAAGATTGTGGGCAGAAAATGGGTGATCACTGTACATTTCTCTTCTGTTTCCTATTTATATTTTTTATTTTACCTCCTAAATTTAGCATTATGGCCAGGGAAAGACCTAATCTAAGCCCTGCACAAAAATATTTTGCCTTCAAATTCATACCGTGATCGTTGCATGCATGGACTCGACTCATATGACTGGGATTTCCATGAAAAAGATTGTGGGCCAAAAATGGGACATTACTGTACAATTCTCTTCTATTTCCTATTTATATTTATATATTACCTCCTCAATTTAGCATTATGGACAGTGAAAGAACTAATCTAAGTTCTGCACAAAAATATTTTGACTTCAAATTCATACGGTGATCGTAGCATGCATGGACTAGACTCATATGACAGGGATTTCCATGAAAAAGATTGTGTGCCGAAAATGGGTGATTACTGTATATTTCTCTTCTGTTTCCTATTTATATTTCTATTTTACCTCCTCAATTTAGCATTATGGACAGGGAAAGACCTAATCAAGATCTGCACAAAAATATTTTGCCTTCAAATTCATACCGTGATCGTAGCATGCATGGACTCGACTCATATGACTGGGATTTCCATGAAAAAGATTGTGGGCCGAAAATGGCTGATCACTGTACATTTCTCTTCTGTTTCCTATTTATATTTATATTTTACCTCCTCAATTTAGCATTATGGACAGTGAAAGACCTAATCTAAGATCTGCACAAAAATATTTTGGCTTCAAATTCATACCGTGATCGTAGCATGCATGGTCTCGACTCCTATGACTGGGATTTCCATGAAAATGATTGTGGGCCGAAAGAGGGTGATCACTGTACATTTCTCTTCTGTTTCCTATTTATATTTTTTATTTTACCTTTTCAATTTAGCATTATGGACAGGGAAAGACCTAATCTAAGATCTGCACAAAAATATTTTGGCTTCAAATTCATACCGTGATCGTAGCATGCATGGTCTCGACTCCTATGACTGGGATTTCCATGAAAATGATTGTGGGCCGAAAGAGGGTGATCACTGTACATTTCTCATCTGTTTCCTATTTATATTTCTATTTTACTTCCTCAATTTAGCATTATGGACAAGGAAAGACCAAATCTAAGACCTGCAAAAAAATATTTTGCTTCAAATTCATACCGTGATCATAGAATGTATGGCCTCGACTCATATGACTGGGATTTCCATGAAAAAGATTGTGGGCCGAAAATGGGTGATCACTGTATATTTCTCTTCTGTTTCCTATTTATATTTCTATTTTACCTCCTCAATTTAGCATTATGGACAGGGAAAGACCTAATCAAGATCTGCACAAAAATATTTTGCCTTCAAATTCATACCGTGATCGTAGCATGCATGGACTAGACTCATATGACTGGGATTTCCATGAAAAAGATTGTGGGCAGAAAATGTGTGATCACTGTACATTTCTCTTCTGTTTCCTATTTATATTTCTATTTTACCTCCTCAATTTAGCTTTATGGACAGGGAAAGACTTAATCTAAGATCTGCACAAAAATATTTTGTCTTCAAATTCATACCGTGATCATAGCATGCATGGACTCGACTCATATGACTAGGATTTCCATGAAAAAGATTGTGGGCAGAAAATGGGTGATCACTGTACATTTCTCTTCTGTTTCCTATTTATATTTCTATTTTACCTCCTCAATTTAGCATTATGGACAGGGAAAGACCTAATCTAAGATCTGCACAAAAATATTTTGCCTTCAAATTCATACCGTGATCGTAGCATGCATGGACTCGACTCATATGACTGGGATTTCCATGAAAAAGATTGTGGGCAGAAAATGGCTGATCACTGTACATTTCTCTTCTGTTTCCTATTTATATTTATATTTTACCTTTTCAATTTAGCATTATGGACAGGGAAAGACCTAATCTAAGATCTGCACAAAAATATTTTGCCTTCAAATTCATACAGTGATCGTAGCATGCATCGACACGACTCATATGACTGGGATTTCCATGAAAAATATTGTGGGCCGAAAATGGGTGATCAATGTACATTTCTCTTCTGTTTCCTATTTACATTTCTATTTTACCTCCTCAATTTAGCATTATGGACAGTGAAAGACCTAATCTAAGATCTGCACAAAAATATTTTGCCTTCAAATTCATACCGTCATCGTAGAATGCATGGACTCGACTCATATGACTGGGATTTCCATGAAAAAGATTGTGGGCAGAAAATGGGTGATCACTGTACATTTCTCTTCTGTTTCCTATTTATATTTTTTATTTTACCTCCTAAATTTAGCATTATGGCCAGGGAAAGACCTAATCTAAGCCCTGCACAAAAATATTTTGCCTTCAAATTCATACCGTGATCGTTGCATGCATGGACTCGACTCATATGACTGGGATTTCCATGAAAAAGATTGTGGGCCAAAAATGGGACATTACTGTACAATTCTCTTCTATTTCCTATTTATATTTATATATTACCTCCTCAATTTAGCATTATGGACAGTGAAAGAACTAATCTAAGTTCTGCACAAAAATATTTTGACTTCAAATTCATACGGTGATCGTAGCATGCATGGACTAGACTCATATGACAGGGATTTCCATGAAAAAGATTGTGTGCCGAAAATGGGTGATTACTGTATATTTCTCTTCTGTTTCCTATTTATATTTCTATTTTACCTCCTCAATTTAGCATTATGGACAGGGAAAGACCTAATCAAGATCTGCACAAAAATATTTTGCCTTCAAATTCATACCGTGATCGTAGAATGTATGGCCTCGACTCATATGACTGGGATTTCCATGAAAAAGATTGTGGGCAGAAAATGGGTGATCACTGTACATTTCTCTTCTGTTTCCTATTTATATTTCTATTTTACCTCCTCAATTTAGCATTATGGACAGGGAAAGACCTAATCTAAGCTCTGCACAAAAATATTTTGCCTTCAAATTCATACCGTGATCGTAGCATGCATGGACTCGACTCATATGACTGGGATTTCCATGAAAAAGATTGTGGGCCGAAAATAGCTGATCACTGCACATTTCTCTTCTGTTTCCTATTTATATTTCTATTTTACCTCCTCAATTTAGCATTATGGACTGGGAAAGACCTAATCTAAATTCTGCACAAAAAGATTTTCCCTTCAAATTCATACCGTGACCGTAGCATGCATGCACTCGAATCATATGACTGGGATTTCCATGAAAAAGATTGTGGGCCGAAAATGGGTGATCACTGTACATTTCTCTTCTGTTTCCTATTTATATTTATATTTTACCTCCTCAATTTAGCATTATGGACAGGGAAAGACCTAATCTAAAATATGCACAAAAATATTTTGCCTTCAAATTCATACCATGATCGCAGCATGCATGGACTCGACTCATATGACTGGGATTTTCATGAAAAATATTGTGGGCCGAAAATGGGTGATCACTGTACATTTCTCTTCTGTTTCCTATTCATATTTATATTTTACCTCCTGAATTTAGCATTATGGCCAGGGAAAGATCTAATCTATGCTCTGCACAAAAATATTTTGCCTTCAAATTCATACCGTGATCGTAGCATGCATGGACTCGACTCATATGACTGGGATTTCCATGAAAAAGATTGTGGGCCGAAAATGGGTGATCACTGTACATTTTCTTCTGTTTCCTATTTATATTTTTTATTTTACCTCGTCAATTTAGCATTATGGTTAGGGAAAGACCTAATCTAAGATCTGCACAAAAATATTTTGCCTTCAAATTCATACCGTGATCATAGAATGCATGGACTCGACTCATATGACTGGGATTTCCATGAAATAGATTGTGGGCCGAAAATGGGTGATCACTGTACATTTCTCTTCTGTTTCCTATTTATATTTATATTTTACATCCTCAATTTAGCATTATGGACAGGGAAACACCTAATATAAGATCTGCACAAAAATATTTTGTCTTTAAATTCATACCGTGATCGTAGCATGCATGGACTCGACTCATATGACTTGGATTTCCATGAAAAAGATTAGCGGGCAGAAAATGGGTGATGACTGTACATTTCTCTTCTGTTTCCTATTTATATTTTTTATTTTACCTCGTCAATTTAGCATTATGGATAGGGAAAGACCTAATCTAAGATCTGCACAAAAATATTTTGCCTTCAAATTCATACCGTGATCGTAGCATGCATGGACTCGACTCATATGACTGGGATTTCCATGAAAAAGATTGTGGGGCGAAAATGGGTGATCACTGTACATTTCTCTTCTGTTTCTTATTTATATTTATATTTTACCTCCTCAATTTAGCATTATGGACAGGGAAACACCTAATATAAGATCTGCACAAAAATATTTTGCCTTCAAATTCATTCCGTGATCGTAGCATGCATGGACTCGACTCATATGACTGGGATTTCCATGAAAAAGTTTAGCGGGCAGAAAATGGGTGATGACTGTACATTTCTCTTCTGTTTCCTCTTTATATTTTTTATTTTACCTCGTCAATTTAGCATTATGGACAGGGAAAGACCTAATCTAAAATCTGCACAAAAATATTTTGCCTTCAAATTCATACCGTGATCGTAGCATGCATGGACTCGACTCATATGACTGGGATTTCCATGAAAAAGATTGTGGGGCGAAAATGGGTGATCACTGTACATTTCTCTTCTGTTTCTTATTTATATTTATATTTTACCTCCTCAATTCAGCATTATAGACAGGGAAAGACTTAATCTAAGATCTGCACAAAAATATTTTGCCTTCAAATTCATACTGTGATCGTAGCATGCATGGACTCGAAGCATATGACTGGGATTTCCATGAAAAATATTGTGGGCAGAAAATGGGTGATCACTGTACATTTCTCTTCTGTTTCCTATTTATATTTCTATTTTACCTCCTCAATTTAGCATTATGGACAGGGAAAGACTTAATCTAAGATCTGCACAAAAATATTTTGCCTTCAAATTCATACCGTGATCGTACCATGCATGGACTCGACTCATATGACTGGGATTTCCATGAAAAAGATTGTGGGCCGAAAATGGGTGATCACTGCACATTTCTCTTCTGTTTCCTATTTATATTTATATTTTACCTCCTCCATTTAGCATTATGAACAGGGAAAAACCTAATCTAAGATCTGCACAAAAATATTTTGCCTTCAAATTCATACCGTGATCGTAGCATGCATGGACTCGAAGCATATGACTGGGATTTCCATGAAAAATATTGTGGGCAGAAAATGGGTGATCACTGTACATTTCTCTTCTGTTTCCTATTTATATTTCTATTTTACCTCCTCAATTTAGCATTATGGACAGGGAAAAACCTAATCTAAGATCTGCATAAAAATATTTTGCCTTCAAATTCATACCGTGATGGTAGCATGCATGGACTCGAATCATATGACTGGGATTTCCATGAAAAAGATTGTGGGCCGAAAATGGGTGATCACTGTACATTTCTCTTCTGTTTCTTATTTATATTTATATTTTACCTCCTCATTTCAGCATTATGGACAGGGAAAACCTAATCTAAGATCTGCACAAAAATATGTTGCCTTCAAATTCATACCGTGATCGTAGCATGCACGGACTCGACTCATATGACTGGGATTTCCATGAAAAAGATTGTGGGCCGAAAATGGGTGATCACTGTAAATTTCTCTTCTGTTTCCTATTTATATTTCTATTTTACCTCCTCAATTTAGCATTATGGACAGGGAAAGACCTAATCTAAGATCTGCACAAAAATATTTGGCCTTCAAATTCATACCGTGATCGTAGCATGCATGGACTCGACTCATATGACTGGGATTTCCATGAAAAAGATTGTGGGCCGAAAATGGGTGATCACTGCACATTTCTCTTCTGTTTCCTATTTATATTTCTATTTTACCTCCTCAATTTAGCATTATGAACAGGGAAAGACTTAATCTAAGATCTGCACAAAAATATTTTGCTTTTAAATTCATACCGTGATCGTAGCATGCATGGACTCTACTCATATGACTGGGATTTCCATGAAAAAGATTGTGGGCCGAAAATGTGTGATCACTGTACATTTCTCTTCTGTTTCCTATTTATATTTCTATTTTACCTCCTCAATTTAGCATTATGGACAGGGAAAGACATAATCTAAAATCTGCACAAAAATATTTTGCCTTCAAATTCATTCCGTGATCGTAGCATGCATGGACTCTACTCATATGACTGGGATTTCCATGAAAAACATTGTGGGCCGAAAATGGGTGATCACTGTACATTTCTCTTCTGTTTCCTATTTATATTTATATTTTACCTCCTCAATTTAGCATTATGGACAGGGAAAGATCTAATCTAAGCTCTGCACAAAAATATTTTGCCTTCAAATTCATACCGTGATCGTAGCATGCATGGACTCGACTCATATGACTGGGATTTCCATGAAAAAGATTGTGGGCCGAAAATGGGTGATCACTGTACATTTCTCTTCTGTTTCCTATTTATATTTATATTTTACCTCCTCAATTTAGCGTTATGGACAGGGAAAGACATAATCTAAAATCTGCACAAAAATATTTTGCCTTCAAATTCATACCGTGAACGTAGGATGCATGAACTCTATTCATATGCCTGGGATATCCATGAAAAAAATTGTGGGCCGAAAATGGGTGATCACTGTACATTTCTCTTCTGTTTCCTATTTATATTTATATTTTACCTCCTCAATTGAGCATTATGGACAGGGAAAGACCTAATCTAAGATCTGCACAAAAATATTTTGCCTTCAATTTCAGACCGTGATCGTAGCATGCATGGACTCGACTCATATGACTGGGATTTCCATGAAAAAAATTGTGGGCCGAAAATGGGTGATCACTGTACATTTCTCTTCTGTTTCCTATTTATATTTATATTTTACCTCCTCAATTGAGCATTATGGACAGGGAAAGACCTAATCTAAGATCTGCACAAAAATATTTTGCCTTCAAATTCAGACCGTGATCGTAGCATGCATGGACTCGACTCATATGACTGGGATTTCGATGAAAAAGATTGTGGGCCGAAATGGGTGATCACTGTACATTTCTATTCTGTTTCCTATTTATATTTATATTTTACCTCCTCAATTTAGCATTATGGACAGGGAAAAAACAAATCTAAAATCTGCTCAAAAATATTTTGCCTTCAAATTCATACCGTGATCGTAGCATGCATGGACTCGACTCATATGACTGAGATTTCCATGAAAAAGATTGTGGGCCTAAAATGGGTGATCACTGTACATTTCTCTTCTGTTTCCTATTTATATTTATATTTTACCTCCTCAATTTAGCATTATAGACAGGGAAAGACCTAATCTAAGCTCTGCACAAAAATATTTTGCCTTCAAATTCATACCGTGATCGTAGCATGCATGGACTCGACTCATATGACTGGGATTTCCATGAAAAAGATTGTGGGCCGAAAATGGGTGATCACTGTACATTTCTCTTCTGTTTTCTATTTATATTTATATTTTACCTCCTCAATTTAGCATTATGGACAGGGAAAGACCTAATCTAAGATCTGCACAAAAATATTTTGCCTTCAAATTCATACCGTGATCGTAGCATGCATGAACTCGACTCATATGACTGGGATTTCCATGAAAAAGATTGTGGGCCGAAAATGGGTGATCACTGTACATTTCTCTTCTGTTTCATATTTATATTTATATTTTACCTCCTCAATTTAGCATTATGGACAGGGAAAGATCTAATCTAAAATCTGCACAAAAATATTTTGCCTTCAAATTCATACCGTGATCGTAGCATGCATGGACTCGACTCATATGACTGAGATTTCCATGAAAAAAATTGTGGGCCTAAAATGGGTGATCACTGTACATTTTTCTTCTGTTTCCTATTTATATTTATATTTTACCTCCTCAATTTAGCATTATAGACAGGGAAAGACCTAATCTAAGCTCTGCACAAAAATATTTTGCCTTCAAATTCATACCGTGATCGTAGCATGCATGGACTCGACTCATATGACTGGGATTTCCATGAAAAAGATTGTGGGCCGAAAATGGGTGATCACTGTACATTTCTCTTCTGTTTCCTATTTATATTTCTATTTTACCTCGTAAATTTAGCATTATGGCCAGGGAAAGACCTAATCTAAGCTCTGCACAAAAATATTTTGCCTTCAAATTCATACCGTGATCGTAGCATGCATGGACTCGACTCATATGACTGGGATTTCCATGAAAAAGATTGTGGGCCGAAAATGGGTGATCACTGTACATTTCTCTTCTGTTTCCTATTTATATTTCTATTTTACCTCCTCAATTTAGCATTATGGACAGGGAAAGACATAATCTAAAATCTGCACAAAAATATTTTGCCTTCAAATGCATACCGTGATCGTAGCATGCATGGACTCCACTCATATCACTGGGACTTCCATGAAAAAGATTGTGGGCGGAAAATGGGTGATCACTGTACATTTCTCTTCTGTTTCCTATTTATATTTATATTTTACCTCCTCAATTTAGCATTATGGACAGGGAAAGACCTAATCTAAAATCTGCACAAAAATATTTTGCCTTCAAATTCATACCGTGATCGTAGCATGCATTGATTCGACTCATATGACTGGGATTTCCGTGAAAAAAATTGTGGGCCGAAAATGGGTGATCACTGTACATTTCTCTTCTGTTTCCTATTTATATTTATATTTTACCTCCTCAATTGAGCATTATGGACAGGGAAAGACCTAATCTAAGATCTGCACAAAAATATTTTGCCTTCAAATTCAGACCGTGATCGTAGCATGCATGGACTCAACTCATATGACTGGGATTTCCATGAAAAAAATTGTGGGCCGAAAATGGGTGATCACTGTACATTTCTCTTCTGTTTCCTATTTATATTCATATTTTACCTCCTCAATTTAGCATTATGGACAGGGAAAGACCTAATCTAAGCACTGCACAAAAATATTTTGCCTTCAAATTCATACCGTGATCGTAGCATGCATGGACTCGATTCATATGACTGGGATTTCCATGAAAAAGATTGTGGGCCGAAAATGGGTGATCACTGTACATTTCTCTTCTGTTTCCTATTTATATTTCTATTTTACCTCCTCAATTTAGCATTATGGACAGGGAAAGACATAATCTAAAATCTGCACAAAAATATTTTGCCTTCAAATTCATACCGTGATCGTAGCATGCATGGACTCCACTCATATCACTGGGACTTCCATGAAAAAGATTGTGGGCGGAAAATGGGTGATCACTGTACATTACTCTTCTGTTTCCTATTTATATTTATATTTTACCTCCTCAATTTAGCATTATGGACAGGGAAAGACCTAATCTAAAATCTGCACAAAAATATTTTGCCTTCAAATTCATACCGTGATCGTAGCATGCATTGACTCGACTCATATGACTGGGATTTCCATTAAAAAAATTGTGGGCCGAAAATGGGTGATCACTGTACATTTCTCTTCTGTTTCCTATTTATATTTATATTTTACCTCCTCAATTGAGCATTATGGACAGGGAAAGACCTAATCTAAGATCTGCACAAAAATATTTTGCCTTCAAATTCAGACCGTGATCGTAGCATGCATGAACTCAACTCATATGACTGGGATTTCCATGAAAAAAATTGTGGGCCGAAAATGGGTGATCACTGTACATTTCTCTCCTGTTTCCTATTTATATTCATATTTTACCTCCTCAATTTAGCATTATGGACAGGGAAAGACCTAATCTAAGCACTGCACAAAAATATTTTGCCTTCAAATTCATACCGTGATCGTAGCATGCATGGACTCGACTCATATGACTGGGATTTCCATGAAAAAGATTGTGGGCCGAAAATGGGTGATCACTGTACATTTCTCTTCTGTTTCCTATTTATATTTATATTTTACCTCCTCAATTTAGCATTATGGACAGGGAAAGACCTAATCTAAGATCTGCACAAAAATATTTTGCCTTCAAATTCATACCGTGATCATAGCATGCATGGACTCGACTCATATGACTGGGATTTCTATGAAAAAAATTGTTGGCCGAAAATGGGTGATCACTGTACATTTCTCTTCTGTTTCCTATTTATATTTATATTTTACCTCCTTAATTTAGCATGATGGACAGGGAAAGACCTAATCTAAAATCTGCACAAAAATATTTTGCCTTCAAATTCATACCGTGATCGTAGCATGCATGGACTCGACTCATATGACTGGGATTTCCATGAAAAAGATTGTGGGCCGAAAATGGGTGATCTCTGTACATTTCTCATCTGTATTCTATTTATATTTCTATTTTACCTACTAAATTTAGCATTATGGACAGGGAAAGACCTAATCTCAGCTCTGCACAAAAATATATTGCCTTCAAATTCATACCGTGATCGTAGCATGCATGGACTCGACTCATATGACTGGGATTTCCATGAAAAAGATTGTGGGCCGAAAATGGGTGATCACAGTACATTTCTCTTCTGTTTCCTATTTATATTTATATTTTACCTCCTCAATTTAGCTTTATGGACAGGGAAAAACCTAATCTAAAATCTGCACAAAAATATTTTGCCTTCAAATTCATACCGTGATCGTAGCATGCATGGACTCAACTCATATGACTGGGATTTCCATGAAAAAGATTGTGGGCCGAAAATGGGTGATCACTGTACATTTCTCTTCTGTTTCCTATTTATATTTATATTTTGCCTCGTCAATTTAGCTTTATGGAGAGGGAAAAACCTAATCTAAAATCTGCATAAAAATATTTTGCCTTCAAATTCATACCGTGATCGTAGCATGCATGAACTCGACTCATATGACTGGGATTTCCATGAAAAAGATTGTGGGCCGAAAATGGGTGATCACTGTACATTTCTCTTCTGTTTCCTATTTATATTTATATTTTACTTCCTTCATTTAGCATTATGGACAGGGAAAGATCTAATCTAAGATCTGCAAAAAAATATTTTGCCTTCAAATTCATACCGTAATCGTAGCATGCATGTACACGACTCATATGACTGGGATTTCCATGAAAAAGATTGTGGTCAGCAAATGGGTGATCACTGTACATTTCTCTTCTGTTTCCTATTTATATTTCTATTTTACATCCTCAATTTAGCATTATGGACAGGGAAAGATCTAATCTAATTTCTGAACAAAAATATTGTGCCTTCATATTCATACCGTGATCGTAGCATGCATGGACTCGACTCATATGACTGGGATTTCCATGAAAAAGATTGTGGGCAGAAAATGGGTGATCACTGTACATTTCTCTTCAGTTTCCTATTTATATTTATATTTTACTTCTTTAATTTAGCATTATGGACAGTGAAAGACCAAATATAAGATCTGCAAAAAAAACATTTTGCCTTCAAATTCATACCGTGATCGTAGCATGCATGGACTCGACTCATGTGACTGGGATTTCTATGAAAAAGATTGTGTGCAGAAAATGGGTGATCACTGTACATTTCTCTTCTGTTTCCTATTCATATTTTTATTTTACCTCCTCAATTAAGCATTATGGACAGGGAAAGACCTAATCTAAGATCTGCAAATAAATATTTTGCCTTCAAATTCATACGGTGATCGTAGCATGCATGGACTCGACTCATATGACTGGGATTTCCATGAAAAAGTTTGTGGGCCGAAAATGGGTGATCACTGTACATTTCTCTTCTGTTTCCTATTTATATTTATATTTTATCTCCTCAATTTAGCATTATGGCAGGGAAAGACCTAATCTAAGCTCTGCAAAAAATATTTTGCCTTCAAATTCATACCGTGATCGTAGCATGCATGGACTCGACTCATATGACTGGGATTTCGATGAAAAAGATTGTGGGATGAGAATGGGTGATCACTGTACATTTCTCTTCTGTTTCCTATTTATATTTATATTTTATCTCCTCAATTTATCATTATGGACAGGGAAAGACCTAATCTAAGATCTGCACAAAAATATTTTACATTCAAATTCATACAGTGATCCTAGCATGCTTGGACTCGACCCATATGACTGGGATTTCCATGAAAAATATTGTGGGCCGGAAATGGGTGATCACTGTACATTTCCCTTCTGTTTCCTATTTATATTTCTATTTTACCTCCTCAATTTAGCATTATGAACAGGGAAAGACCTAATCTAATATCTGCACAAAAATATTTTGCCTTCAAATTCATAGCGTGATCGTAGCATGCATGGATTCAAATCATATGACTGGGATTTCCATGAAATAGGTTGTGGGCCGAAAATGGGTGATCAATGTACATTTCTCTTCTGTTTCCTATTTATATTTGTATTTTACCTCCTCAATTTAGCATTATGGACAGGGAAAGACCTAATCTAAGCTCTGCACAAAAATATTTTGTCTTCAAATTCATACCGTGATCGTAGCATGCATGGACTCGACTCACATGAGTAGGATTTCCATGAAAAAGATTGTGTGCAGAAAATGGGTGATCACTGTACATTTCTCTTCTGTTTCCTATTTATATTTATATTTTACCTCTTCAATTTAGCATTATGGACAGGGAAAGACCTAATGGAAAATCTGCACAAAAATATTTTGCCTTCAAATTCATACCTTGATCGTAGCATGCATGGACTCGACTCATATGACTGGGATTTCCATGAAAAAGATTGTGGGCCGAAAATGGGTGATCACTGTACATTTCTCTTCTGTTTCCTATTTATATTTCTATTTTACCTCCTTAATTTAGCATTATGGACAGGGAAAGACCTAATCTAAGATCTGCACAAAAATATTTTGCCTTCAAATTCATACCGTGATCGTAGCATGCATGGACTCGACTCATATGACTGGGATTTCCATGAAAAAGATTGTGGGCCGAAAATGGGTGATCACTGCATATTTCTCTTCTGTTTCCTATTTATATTTCTATTTTACCTCCTTCAATTTAGCATTATGAACAGGGAAAGACTTAATCTAAGATCTGCACAAAAATATTTTGCCTTCAAATTCATACCGTGATAGTAGCATGCATGGACTCGAATCATATGACTGGGATTTCCATGAAAAAGATTGTGGGCCGAAAATGGGTGATCACTGTACATTTCTCTTCTGTTTCTTATTTATATTTCTATTTTACCTCCTCAATTCAGCATAATGGACAGGGAAAACATAATATAAGATCTGCACAAAAATATTTTGCCTTCAAATTCATACCGTGGTCGTAGCATGCATGGACTCGTCTCATATGACTGGGATTTCCATGAAAAAGATTGTGGGACGAAAATGGTTGATCACTGTACATTTCTCTTCTGTTTCCTATTTATATTTCTATTTTACCTCGTCAATTTAGCATTATGGACAGGGAAAGACCTAATCTAAAATCTGCACAAAAATATTTTGCCTTCAAATTCATACCTTGATCGTAGCATGCATGGACTCGACTCATATGACTGGGATTTCCATGAAAAAGATTGTGGGCCGAAAACGGGAGATCACTGTACATTTCTCTTCTGTTTCCTATTTATATTTATATTTTACCTCCTCAATTTAGCATTATGGACAGGGAAAGACCTAATCTAAGATCTGCACAGAAATATTTTGCCTTCAAATTCATACCGTGATCGTAGCATGCATGGACTCGACTCATATGACTGGGATTTCCATGAAAAAGATTGTTGGCCGAAAATGGGTGATCACTGTACATTTCTCTTCTGTTTCCTATTTATATTTCTATTTTACCTCCTCAATTTAGCATTATGGACAGGGAAAGACCTAATCTAAAATCTGCAGAAAAATATTTGGCCTTCAAATTCATACCGTGATCGTAGCATGCATTGACTCGACTCATATGACTGGGATTTCCATGAAAAAGATTGTGGGCCGAAAATGGGTGATCACTGTACATTTCTATTCTGTTTCCTATTTATATTTATATTTTACCTCCTCAATTTAGCATTATGGACAGGGAAAGACCTAATCTCAAATCTGTACAAAAATATTTTGCTTTCAAATTCATACCGTGAACGTAGCATGCATGGACTCGACTCATATGACTGGGATTTCCATGAAAATGATGGTGGGCCGAAAATGGGTGATCACTGTATATTTCTCTTCTGTTTCCTATTTATATTTATATTTTACCTCCTCAATTTAGCATGATGGACAGGGAAAGACCTAATCTAAAATCTGGACAAAAATATTTTGCCTTCAAATTCATACCGTGATCGTAGCATGCATGGACGCAACTCATATGACTGGGATTTCCATGAAAAAGATTGTGGGCCGAAAATGGATGATCACTGTACATTTCTCTTCTGTTTCCTATTCATATTTATATTTTACCTCCTCAATTTAGCATTATGGACAGGGAAAGACCTAATCTAAGATCTGCACAAAAATATTTTGCCTTCAAATTCAGACCGTGATCGTAGCATGCATGGATTCGACTCATATGACTGGGATTTCCATGAAAAAGATTGTCGGCCGAAAATGGGTGATCACTGTACATTTCTCTTCTGTTTTCTATTTATATTTCTATTTTACCTCCTCCATTTAGCATTATGGCCAGGGAAAGACCTAATCTAAGATCTGCACAAAAATATTTTGCTTTCAAATTCATACCGTGATCGTAGCATGCATGGACTCGACTCATATGACTGGGATTTCCATGAAAAAGATTGTGGGCCAGAAATGGGTGATCACTGTGCATTTCTCTTCTGTTTCCTATTTATATTTATATTTTACCTCCTCCATTTAGCATTATGGTCAGGGAAACACCTAATCTAAAATCTGCACAAAAATATTTTGCCTTCAAATTCATACCGTGATCGTAGCATGCATGGACTCGACTCATATGACTGGGATTTCCATAAAAAAGATTGTGGGCCGAAAATGGGTGATCACTGTACATTTCTCTTCTGTTTCCTATTTATATTTATATTTTACCTCCTCAATTTAGCATTATGGCCAGGGAAAGACTTAATCTAAGCTCTGCACAAAAATATTTTGCCTTCAAATTCATACCGTGATTGTAGCATGAATGGACACGAATCATATGACTGGGATTTCCATGAAAAAGATTGTGGTCCGAAAACGGTTGATCACTGAACATTTCTCTTCTGTTTCCTATTTATATTTATATTTTACCTCCTCAATTTAGCAATATGGACAGGGAAAGACCTAATCTAAGCTCTACACAAAAATATTTTGCCTTCAAATTCAGACCGTGGTCGTAGCATGCATGGACTCGACTCATATGACTGGGATTTCCATGAAAAAGATTGTGGGCCGAAAATGGGTGATCACTGTACATTTCTCTTCTCGTTCCTATTTATATTTCTATTTGACCTCCTCGACTTAGCATTATGGACAGGGAAATACCTAATCTAAAATCTGCACAAAAATATTTTGCCTTCAAATTCATACCGTGATCGTAGCATGCATGGACTGGACTCATATGACTGGGATTTCCATGAAAAAGATTGTGGGCCAAAAATGGGAGATCACTGTACATTTCGCTTCAGTTTCCTATTTATATTTATATTTTACCTCCTCAATTTAGCATTATGGACAGGGAAAGACCTAATCTAAAATCTGCACAAAAATATTTTGCCTTCAAATTCATACCGTGATCGTAGCAAGCATGAAGTCGACTCATAAGACTCGGATTTCCTTGAAAAAGATTGTGGGCCGAAAATGGGTGGTCACTGTACATTTCACTTCTGTTTCCTATTTATATTTATATTTTACCTCCTCAATTTAGCATGAGGGACAAGGAAAGACCTAATCTAAGCTCTGCACAAAAATATTTTGCCTTCAAATTCATACCGTGATCGTAGCATGCATTGACTCGACTCATATGACTGGGATTTCCATGAAAAAGATTGTGGGCCAGAAATGGGTGATCACTGTGCATTTCTCTTCTGTTTCCTATTTATATTTATATTTTACCTCCTCCATTTAGCATTATGGACAGGGAAACACCTAATCTAAAATCTGCACAAAAATATTTTGCCTTCAAATTCATACCGTGATCGTAGCATGCATGTACTCGACTCATATGACTTGGATTTCCATGAAAAAGATTGTGGGAAGAAAATGGGTGATCACTGTACATTTCTCTTCTGTTTCCTATTTATATTTATATTTTACCTCCTCAATTTAGCAATATGGACAGGGAAAGACCTAATCTAAGCTCTACACAAAAATATTTTGCCTTCAAATTCAGACCGTGGTCGTAGCATGCATGGACTCGACTCATATGACTGGGATTTCCATGAAAAAGATTGTGGGCCAAAAATGGGAGATCACTGTACATTTCGCTTCAGTTTCCTATTTATATTTATATTTTACCTCCTCAATTTAGCATTATGGACAGGGAATCACCTAATCTAAAATCTGCACAAAAATATTTTGCCTTCAAATTCATACCGTGATCGTAGCAAGCATGAAGTCGACTCATATGACTCGGATTTCCTTGAAAAAGATTGTGGGCCGAAAATGGGTGGTCACTGTACATTTCTCTTCTGTTTCCTATTTATATTTATATTTTACCTCCTCAATTTAGCATTATGGGCAGGGAAAGACCTAATCTAAAATCTGCACAAAAATATTTTGCCTTCAAATTCATACCGTGATCGTAGCATGCATGGACTCGACTCATATGACTGGGATTTCCATGAAAAAGATTGTGGGCCGAAAATGGGTGGTAACTGTACATTTCTCTTCTGTTTCCTATTTATATTTCTATTTTACCTCCTCAATTTAGCATTATGGACAGGGAAAGACCTAATCTAAAATCTGCACAAAAATATTTTGCCTTCAAATTCATACCGTGATCGTAGCAAGCATGAAGTCGACTCATAAGACTCGGATTTCCTTGAAAAAGATTGTGGGCCGAAAATGGGTGGTCACTGTACATTTCACTTCTGTTTCCTATTTATATTTATATTTTACCTCCTCAATTTAGCATGAGGGACAAGGAAAGACCTAATCTAAGCTCTGCACAAAAATATTTTGCCTTCAAATTCATACCGTGATCGTAGCATGCATTGACTCGACTCATATGACTGGGATTTCCATGAAAAAGATTGTGGGCCAGAAATGGGTGATCACTGTGCATTTCTCTTCTGTTTCCTATTTATATTTATATTTTACCTCCTCCATTTAGCATTATGGACAGGGAAACACCTAATCTAAAATCTGCACAAAAATATTTTGCCTTCAAATTCATACCGTGATCGTAGCATGCATGGACTCGACTCATATGACTTGGATTTCCATGAAAAAGATTGTGGGAAGAAAATGGGTGATCACTGTACATTTCTCTTCTGTTTCCTATTTATATTTATATTTTACCTCCTCAATTTAGCAATATGGACAGGGAAAGACCTAATCTAAGCTCTACACAAAAATATTTTGCCTTCAAATTCAGACCGTGGTCGTAGCATGCATGGACTCGACTCATATGACTGGGATTTCCATGAAAAAGATTGTGGGCCAAAAATGGGAGATCACTGTACATTTCGCTTCAGTTTCCTATTTATATTTATATTTTACCTCCTCAATTTAGCATTATGGACAGGGAATCACCTAATCTAAAATCTGCACAAAAATATTTTGCCTTCAAATTCATACCGTGATCGTAGCAAGCATGAAGTCGACTCATATGACTCGGATTTCCTTGAAAAAGATTGTGGGCCGAAAATGGGTGGTCACTGTACATTTCTCTTCTGTTTCCTATTTATATTTATATTTTACCTCCTCAATTTAGCATTATGGGCAGGGAAAGACCTAATCTAAAATCTGCACAAAAATATTTTGCCTTCAAATTCATACCGTGATCGTAGCATGCATGGACTCGACTCATATGACTGGGATTTCCATGAAAAAGATTGTGGGCCGAAAATGGGTGGTAACTGTACATTTCTCTTCTGTTTCCTATTTATATTTCTATTTTACCTCCTCAATTTAGCATTATGGACAGGGAAAGACCAAATCTAAGACCTGCACAAAAATATTTTGCCTTCAAATTCATACCGTGATCGTAGCATGCATGGACTCGACTCATATGACTGGGATTTCCATGAAAAAGATTGTGGGCCAAAAATGGGTGATCACTGTACATTTCTCTTCTGTTTTCTATTTATATTTCTATTTTACCTCCTCCATTTAGCATTATGGCCAGGGAAAGACCTAATCTAAGATCTGTACAAAAATATTTTGCCTTCAAATTCATACCGTGATCGTAGCATGCATGGACTCGACTCATATGACTTGGATTTCCATGAAAAAGATTGTGGGCCAGAAATGGGTGATCACTGTGCATTTCTCTTCTGCTTCCTATTTATATTTATATTTTACCTCCTCCATTTAGCATTATGGTCAGGGAAACACCTAATCTAAAATCTGCACAAAAATATTTTGCCTTCAAATTCATACCGTGATCGTAGCATGCATGGACTCGACTCATATGACTTGGATTTCCATGAAAAAGATTGTGGGCCAGAAATGGGTGATCACTGTGCATTTCTCTTCTTTTTCCCTGTTTATATTTATATTTTACCTCCTCCATTTAGCATTATGGTCAGGGAAACACCTAATCTAAAATCTGCACAAAAATATTTTGCCTTCAAATTCATACCGTGATCGTAGCATGCATGGACTCGACTCATATGACTTGGATTTCCATGAAAAAGTTTGTGGGCCGAAAATGGGTGATCACTGTACATTTCTCTTCTCTTTCCTATTTATATTTCTATTTTACCTCCTCGATGTAGCATTATGGCCAGGGAAAGACTTAATCTAAGCTCTGCACAAAAATATTTTGCCTTCAAATTCATACCGTGATTGTAGCATGAATGGACACGAATCATATGACTGGGATTTCCATGAAAAAGATTGTGGTCCGAAAACGGTTGATCACTGAACATTTCTCTTCTGTTTCCTATTTATATTTATATTTTACCTCATCAATTTAGCAATATGGACAGGGAAAGACCTAATCTAAGCTCTATACAAAAATATTTTGCCTTCAAATTCAGACCGTGGTCGTAGCATGCATGGACTCGACTCATATGACTGGGATTTCCATGAAAAAGATTGTGGGCCGAAAATGGGTGATCACTGTACATTTCTCTTCTCTTTCCTATTTATATTTCTATTTTACCTCCTCGATTTAGCATTATGGCCAGGGAAAGACTTAATCTAAGCTCTGCACAAAAATATTTTGCCTTCAAATTCATACCGTGATTGTAGCATGAATGGACACGAATCATATGACTGGGATTTCCATGAAAAAGATTGTGGTCCGAAAACGGTTGATCACTGAACATTTCTCTTCTGTTTCCTATTTATATTTATATTTTACCTCCTCAATTTAGCAATATGGACAGGGAAAGAACTAATCTAAGCTCTACACAAAAATATTTTGCCTTCAAATTCAGACCGTGGTCGTAGCATGCATGGACTCGACTCATATGACTGGGATTTCCATGAAAAAGATTGTGGGCCGAAAATGGGTGATCACTGTACATTTCTCTTCTCTTTCCTATTTATATTTCTATTTTACCTCCTCGATTTAGCATTATGGACAGGGAAATACCTAATCTAAAATCTGCACAAAAATATTTTGCCTTCAAATTCATACCGTGATCGTAGCATGCATGGACTGGACTGATATGACTGGGATTTCCATGAAAAAGATTGTGGGCCAAAAATGGGAGATCACTGTACATTTCGGTTCAGTTTCCTATTTATATTTATATTTTACCTCCTCAATTTAGCATTATGGACAGGGAAAGACCTAATCTAAAATCTGCACAGAAATATTTTGCCTTCAAATTCATACCGTGATCGTAGCAAGCATGAAGTCGACTCATAAGACTCGGATTTCCTTGAAAAAGATTGTGGGCCGAAAATGGGTGGTCACTGTACATTTCACTTCTGTTTCCTATTTATATTTATATTTTACCTCCTCAATTTAGCATTATGGGCAGGGAAAGACCTAATCTAAAATCTGCACAAAAATATTTTGCCTTCAAATTCATACCGTGATCGTAGCATGCATGGACTCCACTCATATGACTGGGATTTCCATGAAAAAGATTGTGGGCCGAAAATGTGTGGTCACTGTACATTTCTCTTCTGTTTCCTATTTATATTTATATTTTACCTCCTCAATTTAGCATGAGGGACAAGGAAAGACCTAATCTAAGCTCTGCACAAAAATATTTTGCCTTCAAATTCATACCGTGATCGTAGCATGCATTGACTCGACTCATATGACTGGGATTTCCATGAAAAAGATTGTGGACCGAAAATGTGTGATCACTGTACATTTCTCTTCTGTTTCCTATTTATATTTCTATTTTACCTCCTCAATTTAGCATTATGGCCAGGGAAAGACCTAATCTAAGATCTGCACAAAAATATTTTCCCTTCAAATTCATACCGTGATCGTAGCATGCATGGACTCCACTCATATGACTGGGATTTCCATGAAAAAGATTGTGGGCCGAAAATGGGTGGTCACTGTACATTTCTCTTCTGTTTCCTATTTATATTTCTATTTTACCTCCTCAATTTAGCATTATGGACAGGGAAAGACCAAATCTAAGATCTGCACAAAAATATTTTGCCTTCAAATTCATACCGTGATCGTAGCATGCATGGACTCGACTCATATGACTGGGATTTCCATGAAAAAATTGTGGGCCAAAAATGGGTGATCACTGTACATTTCTCTTCTGTTTTCTATTTATATTTCTATTTTACCTCCTCCATTTAGCATTATGGCCAGGGAAAGACCTAATCTAAGATCTGTACAAAAATATTTTGCCTTCAAATTCATACCGTGATCGTAGCATGAATGGACTCGACTCATATGACTGGGATTTCCATGAAAAAGATTGTGGGCCAGAAATGGGTGATCACTGTGCATTTCTCTTCTGTTTCCTATTTATATTTATATTTTACCTCCTCCATTTAGCATTATGGACAGGGAAAGACCTAATCTAAAATCTGCACAAAAATATTTTGCCTTCAAATTCATACCGTGATCGTAGCATGCATGGACTCGACTCATATGACTTGGATTTCCATGAAAAAGATTGTGGGAAGAAAATGGGTGATCCCTGTACATTTCTCTTCTGTTTCCTATTTATATTTATATTTTACCTCCTCAAATTAGCATTATGGACAGGGAAAGACCTAATCAAGATCTGTACAAAAATATTTTGCCTTCAAATTCATACCGTGATCGTAGTATGCATTGACTCGACTCATATGACTGGGATTTCCATGAAAAAGATTGTGGGCCGAAAGTGGGTGATCACTGTACATTTCTCTTCTGTTTCCTATTTATATTTATATTTTATCTCCTCAATTTAGCGTTATGGCCAGGGAAAGAACTAATCTAAGCTCTGCACAAAAATATTTTGCCTTCAAATTCATACCGTGATCGTAGCATGCATGGACTCGACTCATATGACTGGGATTTCCATGAAAAAGATTGTGGGCCGAAAATGGGTGATCACTGTACATTTCTCTTCTGTTTCCTATTTATATTTATATTTTACCTCCTCAATTTAGCATTATGGACAGGGAAAGACCTAATCTAAGATCTGCACAAAAATATTTTGCCTTCAAATTCATACCGTGATCGTAGCATGCATGGACTCGACTCATATGACTGGGATTTCCATGAAAAAGATTGTGGTCCGAAAATGGGACATCACTGTACATTTTTCTCCTGTTTCCTATTAATATTTATATTTTACCTCCTCAATTTAGCATTATGGACAGCGAAAGATCTAATCTAAGTTCTGCACAAAAATATTTTGCCTTCAAATCCATACCGTGATCGTAGCATGCATGGACTCGACTCATATGACTTGGATTTCCATGAAAAAGATTGTGGGCAGAAAATGGGTGATCACTGGACATTTCTCTTCTGTTTCCTATTTATATTTATATTTTACCTCCTCCATTTAGCATTATGGACAGGGAAAGAACTAATCTAAAATCTGCACAAAAATATTTTGCCTTCAAATTCATACCGTGATCGTAGTATGCATTGACTCGACTCATATGACTGGGATTTCCATGAAAAAGATTGTGGGCCGAAAGTGGGTGATCACTGTACATTTCTCTTCTGTTTCCTATTTATATTTATATTTTATCTCCTCAATTTAGCGTTATGGCCAGGGAAAGAACTAATCTAAGCTCTGCACAAAAATATTTTGCCTTCAAATTCATACCGTGATCGTAGCATGCATGGACTCGACTCATATGACTGGGATTTCCATGAAAAAGATTGTGGGCCGAAAATGGGTGATCACTGTACATTTCTCTTCTGTTTCCTATTTATATTTATATTTTACCTCCTCAATTTAGCATTATGGACAGGGAAAGACCTAATCTAAGATCTGCACAAAAATATTTTGCCTTCAAATTCATACCGTGATCGTAGCATGCATGGACTCGACTCATATGACTGGGATTTCCATGAAAAAGATTGTGGTCCGAAAATGGGACATCACTGTACATTTTTCTCCTGTTTCCTATTAATATTTATATTTTACCTCCTCAATTTAGCATTATGGACAGCGAAAGATCTAATCTAAGTTCTGCACAAAAATATTTTGCCTTCAAATCCATACCGTGATCGTAGCATGCATGGACTCGACTCATATGACTTGGATTTCCATGAAAAAGATTGTGGGCAGAAAATGGGTGATCACTGGACATTTCTCTTCTGTTTCCTATTTATATTTATATTTTACCTCCTCCATTTAGCATTATGGACAGGGAAAGACCTAATCTAAAATCTGCACAAAAATATTTTGCCTTCAAATTCATACCGTGATCGTAGCATGCATGGACTCAACTCATATGACTTGGATTTCCATGAAAAAGATTGTGGGCAGAAAATCGGTGATCACTGGACATTTCTCTTCTGTTTTTATTTATATTTATATTTTACCTCCTCCATTTAGCATTATGGACAGGGAAAGACCTAATCTAAAATCTGCACAAAAATATTTTGCCTTCAAATTCATACCGTGATCGTAGCATGCATGGACTCGACTCATATGACTTGGATTTCCATGAAAAAGATTGTGGGCAGAAAATGGGTAATCACTGTACATTTCTCTTCTGTTTCCTATTTATATTTATATTTTACCTCCTCCATTTAGCATTATGGACAGGGAAAGACCTAATCTAAAATCTGCACAAAAATATTTTGCCTTCAAATTCATACCGTGATCGTAGCATGCATGGACTCAACTCATATGACTTGGATTTCCATGAAAAAGATTGTGGGCAGAAAATCGGTGATCACTGGACATTTCTCTTCTGTTTCCTATTTATATTTCCATTTTACCTCCTCAATTTAGCATTAGGGACAGGGAAAGACCTAATCTAAGCTCTGCACAAAAATATTTTGCCTTCAAATTCAGACCGTGGTCGTAGCATGCATGGACTCGACTCATATGACTGGGATTTCCATGAAAAAGATTGTGGACCGAAAATGTGTGATCACTGTACATTTCTCTTCTGTTTCCTATTTATATTTCTATTTTACCTCCTCAATTTAGCATTATGGCCAGGGAAAGACCTAATCTAAGATCTGCACAAAAATATTTTCCCTTCAAATTCATACCGTGATCGTAGCATGCATGGACTCGACTCATATGACTTGGATTTCCATGAAAAAGATTGTGGTCCGAAAATGGGACATCACTGTACATTTTTCTCCTGTTTCCTATTTATATTTATATTTTACCTCCTCAATTTAGCATTATGGACAGCGAAAGATCTAATCTAAGTTCTGCACAAAAATATTTTGACTTCAAATTCATACCGTGATCGTAGCATGCTTGGACTCGACTCATATGACTGGGATTTCCATCAAAAAGATTGTGGGCCGAAAATGGGTGATCACTGTACATTTCTCTTCAGTTTCCTATTTATATTTATATTTTACCTCCTCAATTTAGCATTATGGCCAGGGATAGACCTAATCTAAGATCTGCACAAAAATATTTTGGCTTCAAATTCATACCGTGATCGTAGCATGCATGGACACGACTCATATGACTGGGATTTCCATGAAAAAGATTGTGGGCCGAAAATGGGTGATAACTGTACATTTCTCTTCTGTTTCCTATTTATATTTATATTTTACCTCCTCACTTTAGCATTATGGACAGGGAAAGACCTAATCTAAGATCTGCAAAAAATATTTTGCCTTCAAATTCATACCGTGATCGTAGCATGCATGGACACGACTCATATGACTGGGATTTCCATGAAAAACATTGTGGGCCGAAAATGGGTGATCACTGCACATTTCTCTTCTGTTTCCTATTTATATTTCTATTTTACCTCCTCAATTTAGCTTTATGGACAGGGAAAGACCTAATCTAAAATCTGCGCAAAAATATTTTGCCTTCAAATTCATACCGTGATCGTAGCATGCATGGACTCGACTCATATGACTGGGATTTCCATGAAAAAGATTGTGGACCGAAAATGGTTGATCACTGTACATTTCTCTTCTGTTTCCTATTTATATTTATATTTTACCTCCTCAATTTAGCATTATGGACAGGGAAAGACCTAATCTAAGCTCTGCACAAAAATATTTTGCCTTCAAATTCAGACCGTGATCGTAGCATGCATGGACTCGACTCATATGACTGGTATTTCCATGAAAAAGATTGTGGGCCGAAAATGGGTGATCACTGTACATTTCTCTTCTGTTTCCTATTTATATTCCTATTTTACCTCCTCAATTTAGCCTTATGGACAGGGAAAGACCTAATCTAAGATCTGCACAAAAATATTTTGCCTTCAAATTCATAAAGTGATCGTCGCATGCATGGACTCGACTCATATGACTGGGATTTCCATGAAAAAGATTGTGGGCCGAAAATGGGTGATCACTGTACATTTCTCTTCTGTTTCCTATTTATATTTATATTTTACCTCCTCAATTTAGCATTATGGACAGGGAAAGACCTAATCTAAGATCTGCACAAAAATATTTTGGCTTCAAATTCATACCGTGATCGTAGCATGCATGGACTCGACTCATACGACTGGGATTTCTATGAAAAAGATTGTGGGCCGAAAATGGGTGATCACTGTACATTTCTCTTCTGTTTCCTATTTATATTTATATTTTACAGCCTCAATTTAGCATTATGGACAGGGAAAGACCTAATCGAAGATCTGCACAAAAATATTTTGCCTTCAAATTCATAACGTGATTGTAGCATGCATGGACTCGACTCATATGACTGGGATTTCCATGAGAAAGATTGTGGCCCGAAAATGGGTGATCACTGTACATTTCTCTTCTGTTTCCTATTTATATTTCTATTTTACCTCCTCAATTTAGCATTATGGACAGGGAAAGACCTAATCTAAGGTCTGCGCAAAAATATTTTGCCTTCAAATTGATACCGTGATCGTAGCATGCATGGACTCCACTCATATGACTGGGATTTCCATGAAAAAGATTGTGGGCCGAAAATGGGTGATCACTGTACATTTCTCTTCTGTTTCCTATTTATATTTATATTTTACCTTCTCAATTTAGCATTATGGACAGGAAAAGACCTAATCTAAGATCTGCACAAAAATATTTTGGCTTCAAATTCATACCGTGATTGTAGCATGCATGGACTCGACTCATATGACTGGGATTTCCATGAAAAAGATTGTGGGCCGAAAATGGGTGATCACTGTACATTTCTCTTCTGTTTCCTATTTATAATACTATTTTAGCACATCATGTTAGCATTATGCCCAGGGAACGACCTAATCTAAGCTCTTCACAAAAATATTTTGCCTTCAAATTCATACCGTTATCGTAGCATGCATGGACTGGACTCATATGACTGGGATTTCCATGAAAAAGATTGTGGGCCGAAAATGGGTGATCACTGTACATTTCTCTTGTGTTTCCTATTTATATTTATATTTTACATCCTCAATTTAGCATTATGGACACGGAAAGACCTAATCTAAGATCTGCACAAAAATATTTTGCCTTCAAATTCATACCGTGATCGTAGCATGCATGGACTCGACTCATATGACTGGGATTTCCATGAAAAAGATTGTGGGCCGAAAATGGGTGATCACTGTACATTTCTCTTCTGTTTCCTATTTATATTTATATTTTACCTCCTCAATTTAGCATTATAGACAGGGAAAGACCTAATCTAAGATCTGCACAAAAATATTTTGCCTTCAAATTCATACCGTGAACGTAGCATGCATGGACTCGACTCATATGACTGGGATTTCCATGAAAAAGATAGTGGGCCGAAAATGGGTGATCACTGTACATTTCTCTTGTGTTTCCTATTTATATTTATATTTTACCTTTTCAATTTAGCATTATGGACAGGGAAAGACCTAATCTAAGATCTGCACAAAAATATTTTGCCTTCAAATTCATACCGTGATCGTAGCATGCATGGACTCGACTCAATTTAGCATTATGGACAGGGAAAGACCTAATCTAAGATCTGCACAAAAATATTTTGCCTTCAAATTCATACCGTGATCGTAGCATGCATGGACTCGACTCATATGACTGGGATTTCCATGAAAAAGATTGTGGGCCGAAAATGGGTGATCACTGTACATTTCTCTTCTGTTTCCTATTTATATTTATATTTTACCTCCTCAATTTAGCATTATGGACAGGGAAAGACCTAATCTAAGATCTGCACAAAAATATTTTGCCTTCAAATTCATACCGTGATCGTAGCATGCATAGACTCGACTCATATGACTGGGATTTCCATGAAAAAGATTGTGGGCCGAAAATGGGTGATCACTGTACATTTCTCTTCTGTTTCCTATTTATATTTATATTTTACCTCCTCAATTTAGCATTATGGACAGGGAAAGACCTAATCTAAGATCTGCACAAAAATAGTTTGCCTTCAAATTCATACCGTGATCGTAGCATGCATAGACTCGACTGATACGACTGGGATTTCCATGAAAAAGCTTGTGGGCAGAAAATGGGTGATCACTGTACATTTCTCTTCTGTTTCCTATTTCTATTTCTATTTTGCCTTCTCAATTTAGCATTATGGTCAGGGAAAGACCTAATCTAAGATCTGCACAAAAATATTTTGCCTTCAAATTCATACCGTGAGCGTAGCATGCATGGACTCGACTCATATGATGGGGATTTCCATGAAAAAGATTGTGGGCCGAAAATGGGTGATCACTGTACATTTCTCTTCTGTTTCCTATTTATATTTCTATTTTACCTCCTCAATTTAGCATTATGTACAGGGAAAGACCTAATCTAAGATCTGCACAAAAATATTTTGCCTTCAAATTCATACCGTGATCGTAGCATGCATGGACTCGACTCATATGACTGGGATTTCCATGAAAAAGATTGTGGGCCGAAAATGGGTGGTCACTGTACATTTCTCTTCTGTTTCCTATTTATATTTATATTTTACCTTCTCAATTTAGCATTATGGACAGGGAAAGACCTAATCTAAGATCTGCACAAAAATATTTTGCCTTCAAATTCATACCGTGAACGTAGCATGCATAGACTCGACTCATATGACTGGGATTTCCATGAAAAAGATTTTGGGCCGAAAATGGGTGATCACTGTACATTTCTCTTCTGTTTCCTATTTATATTTCTATTTTACCTCCTCAATTTAGCATTATGGACAGGGAAAGACCTAATCTAAAATCTGCACAAAAATATTTTGCCTTCAAATTCATACCGTGATCGTAGCATGCATGGACTCGACTCATATGACTGGGATTTCCATGAAAAAGATTTTGGGCCGAAAATGGGTGATCACTGTACATTTCTCTTCTGTTTCCTATTTATATTTCTCTTTTACCTCCTCAATTTAGCATTGACAGGTAAAGACCTAATCTAAGATCTGCATAAAAATATTTTGCCTTCAAATTCATACCGTGATCGTAGCATGCATGGACTCGACTCATATGACTGGGATTTCCATGAAAAAGATTGTGGGCCGAAAATGGATGATCACTGTACATTTCTCTTCTGTTTCCTATTTATATTTATATTTTACCTCCTCAATTTAGCATTATGGCCAGTGAAAAACCCTAATCTAAGCTCTGCACAAAAATATTTTGCCTTCTAATTCATACCGTGATCGTAGAATGCATGGACTCGACTCATATGACTGGGATTTCCATGAAAAAGATTGTGGGCCGGAAATGGGTGATCACTGTACATTTCTCTTCTGTTTCCTATTTACATTTCTATTGTACCTCCTCAATTTAGCATTATGGACAGGGAAAGAACTAATCTAAAATCTGCACAAAAATATTTTGCCTTCAAATTCATACCGTGATCGTAGCATGCATGGACTCGACTCATATGACTGGGATTTCCATGAAAAAGATTGTGGGCCGAAAATGGGTGATCACTGTACATTTCTCTTCTGTTTCCTATTTATATTTATATTTTACCTCCTCAATTTAGCATTATGGACAGGGAAAGACCTAATCTAAGCTCTGCACAATAATATTTTGCCTTCAAATTCATACCGTGATCGTAGCATGCATGGACTCGACTCATATGACTGGGATTTCCATGAAAAAGATTGTGGGCCGGAAATGGGTGATCACTGTACATTTCTCTTCTGTTTCCTATTTATTTTTCTATTGTACCTCCTCAATTTAGCATTATGGACAGGGAAAGAACTAATCTAAAATCTGCACAAAAATATTTTGCCTTCTAATTCATACCGTGATCGTAGCATGCATGGACTCGACTCATATGACTGGGATTTCCATGAAAAAGATTGTGGGCCGTAAATGGGTGATCACTATACATTTCTCTTCTGTTTCCTATTTATATTTCTATTGTACCTCCTCAGTTTAGCATTATGGATAGGGACAGACTTAATCTAAAATCTGCACAAAAATATTTTGCCTTCAAATCCATACCGTGATCGTAGCATGCATGGACTCGACTCATATGACTGGGATTTCCATGAAAAAGATTGTGGGCCGAAAATGGATGATCACTGTACATTTCTCTTCTGTTTCCTATTTATATTTCTATTTTACCTCCTCAATTTAGCATTATGGCCAGTGAAAAACCCTAATCTAAGCTCTGCACAAAAATATTTTGCCTTCAAATTCATACCGTGATCGTAGCATGCATGGACTCGACTCATATGACTGGGATTTCCATGAAAAAGATTGTGGGCCGAAAATGGGTGATCACTGTACATTTCTCTTCTGTTTCCTATTTACATTTCTATTGTACCTCCTCAATTTAGCATTATGGACAGGGAAAGAACTAATCTAAAATCTGCACAAAAATATTTTGCCTTCAAATTCATACCATGATCGTAGCATGCATGGACTCGACTCATATGACTGGGATTTCCATGAAAAAGATTGTGGGCCGAAAATGGGTGATCACTGTACATTTCTCTTCTGTTTCCTATTTATATTTCTATTTTACCTCCTCAATTTAGCATTATGTACAGGGAAAGACCTAATCTAAGATCTGCAGAAAAATATTTTGCCTTCAAATTCATACCGTGATCGTAGCATGCATGGACTCGACTCATATGACTGGGATTTCCATGAAAAAGATTGTAGGCCGAAAATGGGTGATCACTGTACATTTCTCTTCTGTTTCCTATTTATATTTCTATTGTACCTCCTCAATTTAGCATTATGGACAGGGAAAGACTTAATCTAAAATCTGCACAAAAATATTTTGCCTTCAAATTCATACCGTGATCGTAGCATGCATGGACTCGACTCATATGACTGGGATTTCCATGAAAAAGATTGTGGGCCGAAAATGGATGATCACTGTACATTTCTCTTCTGTTTCCTATTGATATTTCTATTTTACCTCCTCAATTTAGCATTATGGCCAGGGAAAGACCTAATCTAAAATCTGCACAAAAATATTTTGCCTTCAAATTCATACCGTGATCGTAGCATGCATGGATTCGACTCATATGACTGGGATTTCCATGAAAAAGATTTTGGGCCGAAAATGGGTGATCACTGTACATTTCTCTTCTGTTTCCTATTTATATTTCTATTGTACCTCCTCAATTTAGCATTATGGACAGGGAAAGAACTAATCTAAGATCCGCACAAAAATATTTTGCCTTCAAATTCATACCGTGATCGTAGCATGCATGGACTCGACTCATATGACTGGGATTTCCATGAAAAAGATTGTGGGCCGAAAATGGGTGATCTCTGTACATTTCTCTTCTGTTTCCTATTTATATTTCTATTTTACCTCCTCAATTTAGCATTATGGACAGGGAAAGACCTAATCTAAGCTCTGCACAATAATATTATGCCTTCAAATTCATACCGTGATCGTAGCATGCATGGACTCGACTCATATGACTGGGATTTCCATGAAAAAGATTGTGGGCACAAAATGGGTGATCACTGTACATTTCTCTTCTGTTTCCTATTTATATTTCTCTTTTACCTCCTCAATTTAGCATTGACAGGTAAAGACCTAATCTAAGATCTGCACAAAAATATTTTGCCTTCAAATTCATACCGTGATCGTAGCATGCATGGACTCGACTCATATGACTGGGATTTCCATGAAAAAGATTGTGGGCCGAAAATGGGTGATCACTGTACATTTCTCTTCTGTTTCCTATTTATATTTGTATTTTACCTCCTCAATTTAGCATTATGGACAGGGAAAGACCTAATCTAAGATCTGCACAAAAATATTTTGCCTTCAAATTCATACCGTGATCGTAGCATGCATGGACTCGACTCATATGACTGGGATTTCCATGAAAAAGATTCTGGGCAGAAAATGGATTATCACTGTACATTTCTCTTCTGTTTCCTATTTATATTTGTATTTTACCTCCTCAATTTAACATTATGGACAGGGAAAGACCTAATCTAAGATCTGCACAAAAATATTTTGCATTCAAATTCATACCGTGATCGTAGCATGCATGGACTCGACTCGTATGACTGGGATTTCCATGAAAAAAATTGCTGGCCGAAAATGGGTGATCACGGTACATTTCTCTTCAGTTTCCTATTTATATTTCTATTTTACCTCCTCAATTTAGCATTATGGACGGGGAAAGACCTAATGTAAGATCTGCACAAAAATATTTTGCCTTCAAATACATACCGTGATCGTAGCATGCATGGACGCGACTCATATGACTGGGATTTCCATGAAAAAGATTGTGGGCTGAAAATGGGTGATCACTGTACATTTCTCTTCTGTTTCCTATTTATATTTCTATTTTACCTCCTTAATTTAGCATTATGGACAGGGAAAGACCTAATCTAAGATCTGCAGAAAAATATTTTGCCTTCAATTTCATACCGTGATCGTAGCATGCATGGACTCGACTCATATGACTGGGATTTCCATGAAAAAGATTGTGGGACGAAAATGGGTGATCACTGTACATTTCTCTTCTGTTTCCTATTTATATTTGTATTTTACCTCCTCAATTTAGCATTATGGACAGGGAAAGACCTAATCTAAGATCTGCACAAAAATATTTTGCCTTCAAATTCATACCATGATCGTAGCATGCATGGACTCGACTCATATGACTGAAATTTCCATGAAAAAAATTGTGGGGAGAAAATGGATTATCACTGTACATTTCTCTTCTGTTTCCTATTTATATTTGTATTTTACCTCCTCAATTTAGCATTATGGACAGGGAAAGACCTAAACTAAGATCTGCACAAAAATATTTTGCCTTCAAATTCATACCGTGATCGTAGCATGCATGGACTCGATTCATATGTCTGGGATTTCCATGAAAAAGATTGTGGGTCGAAAATGGGTGATCACTGCATATTTCTCTTCTGTTTCCTATTTATATTTATATTTTACCTCCTCAATTTAGCATTATGGACACGGAAAGACCTAATCTAAGCTCTGCAAAAAAATATTTTGCCTTCAAATTCATACCGTGAACGTAGAATGCATGGATTCGACTCATATGACTGGGATTTCCATGAAAAATATTGTGTGCGGAAAATGGGTGATCACTGTACATTTCTCTTCTGTTTCCTATTTACATTTCTATTTTACCTCATCAATTTAGCATTATGGACAGGGAAAGACCTAATCTAAGCTCTGCACAAAAATATTTTGCCTTCAAATTCATACCGTGATCGTAGCATGCATGGACTCTACTCATATGACTGGGATTTCCATGAAAAAGATTGTGCGGCGAAAATGGGTGATCACTGTACATTTCTCTTCTGTTTTCTATTTACATTTTTATTTTACCTCCTTAATTTAGCATTATGGACAGAGAAAGACCTAATCTAAGGTCTGCACAAAAATATTTTGCTTCAAATTCATACCGTGATCGTAGCATGCATGGATTCGCCACATGTGACTGGGATTTCCATGAAAAATATTGTCGGCCGAAAATGGGTGATCACTGTACATTTCTCTTCTGTTTCCTATTTATATTTCTATTTTACCTCCTCAATTTAGCATTATGGACAGGGAAAGACCTAATCTAAGATCTGCACAAAAATATTTTGCCTTCAAATTCATACCGTGATCGTAGCATGCATGGACTCGACTCATATGACTGGGATTTCCATGAAAAAGATTGTGTGCCGAAAATGGGTGATCACTGTACACTTCTCTTCTGTTTCCTATTTATATTTCTATTTTACCTCCTCAATTTAGCATTATGGACAGGGAAAGACCTAATCTAAGATCTGCACAAAAATATTTTGCCTTCAAATACATACCGTGATCGTAGCATACATGGACTCGACTCATATGACTGGGATTTCCATGAAAAAGATTGTGGGCCGAAAATGGGTGATCACTGTACATTTCTCTTCTGTTTCCTATTTATATTTGTATTTTCCCTCCTCAATTTAGCATTATGGACAGGGAAACACCTAATCTAAGATCTGCACAAAAATATTTTGCCTTCAAATTAATACCGTGATCGTAGCATGCATGGACTCGACTCATATGACTGGGATTTCCATGAAAAAGATTGTGGGCAGAAAATTGGGTGATCACTGTACATTTCTCTTCTGTTTCCTATTTATATTTGTATTTTACCTCCTCAATTTAGCATTATGGACAGGGAAAGACCTAATCTAAGATCTGCACAAAAATATTTTGCCTTCAAATTCATACCGTGATCGTAGCATGCATGGACTCGACTCATATGACTGGGATTTCTATGAAAAAGTTTGTGGGCCGAAAATGGGTGATCACTGTACATTTCTCTTCTGTTTCCTATTTATATTTATATTTTACCTCCTCAATTTAGCATTATGGACACGGAAAGACCTAATCTAAGCTCTGCAAAAAAATATTTTGCCTTCAAATTCATACCGTGAACGTAGAATGCATGGATTCGACTCATATGACTGGGATTTCCATGAAAAAGATTGTGGGCCGAAAATGGGGGATCACTGTACATTTCTCTTCTGTTTCCTATTCATATTTCTATTTTACCTCCTCAATTTAGCATTATGGACACGGAAAGACCTAATCTAAGATCTGCACAAAAATATTTTGCCTTCAAATTCATACCGTGATCGTAGCATGCATGGACTCACCTCATATGACTGGGATTTCCATGAAAAATATTGTGTGCAGAAAATGGGTGATCACTGTACATTTCTCGTCTGTTTCCTATTTACATTTCTATTTTACCTCATCAATTTAGCATTATGGACAGGGAAAGACCTAATCTAAGCTCTGCACAAAAATATTTTGCCTTCAAATTCATACCGTGATCGTAGCATGCATGGACTCTACTCATATGACTGGGATTTCCATGAAAAAGATTGTGCGGCGAAAATGGGTGATCACTGTACATTTCTCTTCTGTTTTCTATTTATATTTGTATTTTACCTCCTCAATTTAGCATTATGGACAGGGAAAGACCTAATCTAAGATCTGCACAAAAATATTTTGCCTTCAAATTCATACCGTGATCGTAGCATGCATGGACTCGACTCATATGACTGGGATTTCCATGAAAAAGATTGTGGGCCGAAAATGGGTGATCACTGTACATTTCTCTTCTGTTTCCTATTTATATTTCTATTTTACCTCCTCAATTTAGCATTAGGGACAGGGAAAGACCTAATCTAAGATCTGCACAAAAATATTTTGCCTTCAATTTCATACCATGATCGTAGCATACATGGACTCGACTCATATGACTGGGATTTCCATGAAAAAGATTGTGGGCCGAAAATGGGTGATCACTGTACATTTCTCTTCTGTTTCCTATTTATATTTGTATTTTCCCTCCTCAATTTAGCATTATGGACACGGAAACACCTAATCTAAGATCTGCACAAAAATATTTTGCCTTCTAATTAATACCGTGATCGTAGCATGCATGGACTCGACTCATATGACTGGGATTTCCATGAAAAAGATTGTGGGCAGAAAATTGGGTGATCACTGTACATTTCTCTTCTGTTTGCTATTTATATTTATATTTTACCTCCTCAATTTAGCATTATGGACAGTTAAAGACCTTATCTAAGATCTGCACAAAAATATTTTGCCTTCAAATTCATACCGTGATCGTAGCATGCATGGACTCGACTCATATGACTGGGATTTCCATGAAAAAGCTTGTGGGCCGAAAATGGGTGATCACTGTACATTTCTCTTCTGTTTCGGATTTATATTTATATTTTACCTCCTCAATTTAACATTATGGCAAGGGAAAGGCCTAATCTAAAATCTGCACAAAAATATTTTGCCTTCAAATTCATACCGTGATCGTAGCATGCATGGACTCGGCTCATATGACTGGGATTTCCATGAAAAAGATTGTGGGCAGAAAATTGGGTGATCACTGTAGATTTCTATTCTGTTTCCTATATATATTTCTATTTTACCTCCTCAATTTAGCATTATCGACAGGGAAAGACCTAATCTAAAATCTGCACAAAAATATTTTACCTTCAAATTCATACCGTGATCGTAGCATGCATGGACTCGACTCATATGACTGGGCTTTCCATGAAGAAGATTGTGGGCACAAAATGGGTGATCACTGTACATTTCTCTTCTGTTTCCTATTACTATTTCTATTTTACTTCCTTAATTTAGCATTATGGAGAGGGAAAGACCTAATCTAAGGTCTGCAAAAATATATTTTGCCTTCAAATTCATACCGTGATCGTAGCATGCATGGACTCGACTCATATGACTGGGATTTCCATGAAAAATATTGTGGGATGAAAATGGGTGATCACTGTACATTTCTGTTGTGTTTCCTATTTATATTTATATTTTACCTCCTCAATTTAGCATTATGGAGAGGGAAAGACCTAATCTAAGATCTGTACAAAAATATTTTGCATTCAAATTCATACCGTGATCGTAGCATGCATGGACTCGAATCATATGACTGGAATTTCCATGAAAAAGATTGTGGGCAGAAAATGGGTGATCACTGTACATTTCTCTTCTGTTTCCTATTTATATTTCTATTTTACCTCCACAATTTAGCATTATTGACAGGGAAAGACATAATCTAAGATCTGCAAAAAAATATTTTGCCTACAAATTCATACCGTGATCGTAGCATGTATGGACTGGACTCATATGACTGGGATTTCCATGAAAAAGATTGTAGGATGAAAATGGGTGATCACTGTGCATTTCTCTTCTGTTTCCTATTTGTTTTTCTATTTTACTTCCTTAATTTAGCATTATGGACAGTGAAATACCTAATCTAAGATCTGCAAAAAAATACTTTGCCTTCAAATTCATTCCGTGATCGTAGCTTGCATGGATAAAACTCATATGACTGTGATTTCCATGAAAAAGATTGTGGGCAGAAAATGGGTGATCACTGTACATTTCTCTTCAGTTTCCGATTTATATTTCTATTTTACTTCCTTCATTTATCATTATTGACAGGGAAAGTCCTAATCTTAGTTCTGCAAAAAAATATTGTGCCTTCAAATTCATACCGTGATCGTAGCATGTTTGGACTCGACTCATATGACTGGGATTTCCATGAAAAAGTTTGTGTGCAGAAAATGGGTGATCACTGTACATTTCTCTTCTGTTTCCTATTTATATTTATATTTTACCTCCTCAATTTAGCATTATGCACAGGGAAAGGCCTAATCTAAGATCTGCAAAAAAATATTTTGCCTTCAAATTCATACCGTGATCGTAGCATGTATGGACTCGACTCATATGACTGGGATTTCCATGAAAATATTCTGGGCAGAAAATGGCTGATCACTGTAAATTTCGCTTCTGTTTCCTATTTATATTTATATTTTACCTCCTCAATTTAGCATTATGGACAGGGAAACACCTAATCTAAGATCTGCACAAAAATATTTTGCCTTCAAATTCATACCATGATCGTAGCATACATGGACTCGACTCATATGACTGGGATTTCCATGAAAAAGATTGTGGGCAAAAAATGGGTGATCACTGTACATTTCTCTTCTGTTTCCTATTTATATTTGTATTTTCCCTCCTCAATTTAGCATTATGGACAGGGAAACACCTAATCTAAGATCTGCACAAAAATATTTTGCCTTCAAATTCATACCATGATCGTAGCATGCATGGACTCGACTCATATGACTGGGATTTCCATGAAAAAGATTGTGGGCAGAAAATTGGGTGATCACTGTACATTTCTCTTCTGTTTGCTATTTATATTTATATTTTACCTCCTCAATTTAGCATTATGGACAGTTAAAGACCTTATCTAAGATCTGCAAAAAAATATTTTGCCTTCAAATTCATACCATGATCGTAGCATGCATGGACTCGGCTCATATGACTGGGATTTCCATGAAAAAGATTGTGGGCAGAAAATTGGGTGATCACTGTAGATTTCTCTTCTGTTTCCTATATATATTTCTATTTTACCTCCTCAATTTAGCATTATCGACAGGGAAAGACCTAATCTAAAATCTGCACAAAAATATTTTGCCTTCAAATTCATACCGTGATCGTAGCATGCATGGACTCGACTCATATGACTGGGCTTTCCATGAAGAAGATTGTGGGCACAAAATGGGTGATCACTGTACATTTCTCTTCTGTTTCCTATTACTATTTCTATTTTACTTCCTTAATTTAGCATTATGGACAGGGAAAGACCTAATCTAAGATCTGCAAAAAAATACTTTGCCTTCAAATTCATTCCGTGATCGTAGCTTGCATGGATAAAACTCATATGACTGTGATTTCCATGAAAAAGATTGTGGGCAGAAAATGGGTGATCACTGTACATTTCTCTTCAGTTTCCGATTTATATTTCTATTTTACTTCCTTCATTTATCATTATTGACAGGGAAAGTCCTAATCTTAGTTCTGCAAAAAAATATTGTGCCTTCAAATTCATACCGTGATCGTAGCATGTTTGGACTCGACTCATATGACTGGGATTTCCATGAAAAAGTTTGTGGGCAGAAAATGGGTGATCACTGTACATTTCTCTTCTGTTTCCTATTTATATTTATATTTTACTTCCTCAATTTAGCATTATGCACAGGGAAAGGCCTAATCTAAGATCTGCAAAAAAATATTTTGCCTTCAAATTCATACCGTGATCGTAGCATGTATGGACTGGACTCATATGACTGGGATTTCCATGAAAATATTCTGGGCAGAAAATGGGTGATCACTGTAAATTTCGCTTCTGTTTCCTATTTATATTTATATTTTACTTCCACAATTTAGCATTATGGACAGGGAAAGAACTAATCTAAGATCTGCAAAAAAATATTTTGCCTTCAAATTCATACCGTGATCGTAGCATGTATGGAATCGACACATATGACTGGGATTTCCATGAAAAAGATTGTGGGCAGAAAATGGGTGATCACTGTACATTTCTCTTCTGTTTCCTATTTATATTTATATTTTACCTTCTCAATTTAGCATTATGGACAGGGAAAGACCTAATCTAAGTTCTGCAAAAAAAAATATTTTGCCTTCAAATACATACCGTGGTCATAGCATGCATGGACTCGACTCATATGACTCGGATGTCCATGAAAATATTGTGTGCAGAAAATGGGTGATCACTGTACATTTCTCTTCTGTTTCCTATTTATATTTCTATTTGACCTTCTCAATTTAGCATTATGGAGAGGGAAAGACCTAATCGAAGCTCTGCAAAAAAAAAAATTTTGCCTTCAAATACATACCGTGGTCGTAGCATGTATGGACTCGACTCATATGACTGGGATTTCCATGAAAAAGATTGTGGGCAGAAAATGGGTGATCACTGTAAATTTCTCTTCTGTTTCCTATTTATATTTCTATTTTACCTTTTCAATTTAGCATTATGGACAGGGAAAGACCTAATCTAAGATCTGCAAAAAAATATTTTGCCATCAAATTCATACCGTGATCGTAGCATGCATGGACTCGACTCATATGACTGGGATTTCCATGAAAAAGATTGTGGGCAGAAAATGGGTGATCACTGTACATTTCTCTTGTATTTCCTATTTACATCTCTATTTTACCTTCTCAATTTAGCATTATGGACAGTGGATGACCTAATCTAAGAACTGCACATAAATATTTTGCCTTCAAATTCATACCCTGATCGTAGCATGTATGGACTCGACTCATATGACTGGGATTTCCATGAAAAAGTTTGTGGGCAGAAAATGGGTGATCGCAGTACATTTCTCTTCTGTTTCCTATTTATATTTGTATTTTACCTTCTCAATTTAGCATTATGGACAGGGAAAGACCTAATCTAAGATCTGCAAAAAAATATTTTGCCTTCAAATTCATACCCTGATCGTAGCATGTATGGACTCGACTCATATGACTGGGATTTCCATGAAAAAGTTTGTGGGCAGAAAATGGGTGATCACTGTACATTTCTCTTCTGTTTCCTATTTCTATTTCTATTTTACTTCCTTCATTTAGCATTATGGACAGGGAAAGACCTAATCTAAAATCTGCAAAAAAATATTTTGCCTTCAAATTCATACCGTGATTGTAGCATGCATGGACTCGAATCATAGGACTGGGTTTTCCATGAAAAAGATTGTGGGCAGAAAGGGGGTGATCACTTTACATTTCTCTTCTGTTTCCTATTTATATTTATATTTTACTTCCTCAATTTAGCATTATGGACAGGGAAAGACCTAATCTAAGATCTGCAAAAAAATATTTTGCCTTCAAATTCATACCGTGATCGTAGCATGCATGGATTCGAATCATAGGACTCGGTTTTCCATGAAAAAGATTGTGGGCAGAAAGGGGGTGATCACTGTACATTTCTCTTCTGTTTCCTATTTATATTTATATTTTACTTCCTCAATTTAGCATTATGGACAGGGAAAGACCTAATCTAAGATCTGCAAAAAAATATTTTGCCTTCAAATTCATACCGTGATCGTAGCATGCATGGACTCGAATCATAGGACTGGGTTTTCCATGAAAAAGATTGTGGGCAGAAAGGGGGTGATCACTGTACATTTCTCTTCTGTTTCCTATTTATATTTATATTTTACTTCCTCAATTTAGCATTATGGACAGGGAAAGACCTAATCTAAGATCTGCAAAAAAATATTTTGCCTTCCAATTCATATCGTGATCGTAGCATGCATGGACTCGACTCATATGACTGGGATTTCCATGAAAAAGATTGTGGGCTGAAAATGGGTGATCACTGTAGATTTCTCTTCTATTTCCTATTTATATTTATATTTTACTTCCTCAATTTAGCATTATGGACAGGGAAAGACCTAATCTACGCTCTGCAATTAAATATTTTGCCTTCAAATTCATACCGTGATCGTAGCATGCGTGGACTCGATTCATATGACTGGGATTTCCATGAAAAAGATTGTGGGAGGAAAATGGGGGATCACTGAACATTTCTCTTCTGTTTCCTATTTTTATTTCTATTTTACTTCCTCAATTTAGCATTATCGACAGGGAAAGACCTAATCTAAGATCTTCAAAAAATATTTTGCCTTCAAATTTATACTGTGATCGTAGCATGCATGGACTCGACTCATATGACTGGGATTTCCATGAAAAAGATTGTGGACAGAAAATGGGTGATCACTGTATATTTCTCTTCTGTTTCATATTTATATTTATATTTTACTTCCTTAATTTAGCATTATGGACAGGGAAAGACCTAATCTAAAATCTGCAGAAAAATATTTTGCCTTCAAATTCATACCGTGAACGTAGCATGCATGCACTCGACTCATATGACTGGGATTTCCATGAAAAAGATTGTGGGCTGAAAATGGGTGATCACTGTAGATTTCTCTTCTATTTCCTGTTACTATTGCTATTTTACTTCCTCAATTTAGCATTATGGACAGGGAAAGACCTAATCTAAGTTCTGCAAAAAAATATTTTGCCTTCAAATTCATACCGTGATCGTAGCATGCATGGACTTGACTCATAGGACTGGGTTTTCCATGAAAAAGATTGTGGGCAGAAAGGGGGTGATCACTGTACATTTCTCTTCTGTTTCCCATTTATATTTATATTTTACTTCCTTCATTTAGCATTATGGACATTGAAAGACCTAATCTAAGAACTGCAAAAAAATATTTTGCCTTCAAATTCATACCGTGATCGTAGCATGCATGGACTCGATTCATATGACTGGGATTTCCATGAAAAAGATTGTGGGAGGAAAATGGGGGATCACTGAACATTTCTCTTCTCTTTCCTATTTATATTTCTATTTTACTTCCTCAATTTAGCATTATGGACAGGGAAAGACGTAATCTAAGATCTGCAAAAAAATATTTTGCCTTCCAATTCATATCGTGATCGTAGCATGCAGGGACTCGACTCATATGACTGGGATTTTCATGAAAAAGATTGTGGGCAGAAAATGGGTGATCACTGTACATTTCTCTTCTGTTTCCTATTTATATTTATATTTTACTTCCTTCATTTAGCATTATGGACAGGGAAAGACCTAATCTAAGATCTTCAAAAAATATTTTGCCTTCAAATTTATACTGTGATCGTAGCATGCATGGACTCGACTCATATGACTGGGATTTCCATGAAAAAGATTGTGGACAGAAAATGGGTAATCACTGTATATTTCTCTTCTGTTTCCTATTTATATTTATATTTTACTTCCTCAATTTAGCATTATGGACAGGGAAAGACCTAATCTAAAATCTGCACAAAAATATTTTGCATTCAAATTCATACCGTGATCGTAGCATGCATGGACTCGACTCATATGACTGGGATTTCCATGAAAAAGATTGTGGGCAGAAAATGGGTGATCACTGTACATTTCTCTTCTGTTTCCTATTTTTATTTCTATTTTACCTCCTCAATTTAGCATTATGGAGAGGGAAATACCTAATCTAAAATCTGCACAAAAATATTTTGCTTTCAAATTCATGCCGTGATCGTAGCATGCATGGACTCGACTCATATGACTGGGATTTCCATGAAAAAGATTGTGGGCCGAAAATGGGTGATCACTGTACATTTCTCTTCTTTTTCCAATTTATATTTCTATTTGACCTCCTCAATTTAGCATTATGGACAGGGAAAGACCAAATCTAATATCTGCAAAAAATATTTTGCCTTCGACTTCATACCGTGATCGTAGCATGCATGGACTCGTCTCATATGCCTGGGATTTCCCTGAAAAATACTGTCGGCCAAAAATGGGTGATCACTGTACATTTCTCTTCTGTTTCCTATTTATATTTATAATTTACCACCTCAATTTAGCATAATGGACAGTGAAAGACCTAATCTAAGCTCTGCACAAAAATATTTTGCATTCAAATTCATACCGTGATCGTAGCATGCATGGACTCGACTCATATGACTGGGATTTCCATGAAAAAGATTGTTGGCCGAAAATGGGGGATCACTGTACATTTCTCTTCAGTTTCCGATTTATATTTCTATTTTACTTCCTTCATTTATCATTATTGACAGGGAAAGTCCTAATCTTAGTTCTGCAAAAAAATATTGTGCTTTCAAATTCATACCGTGATCGTAGCATGTTTGGACTCGACTCATATGACTGGGATTTCCATGAAAAAGTTTGTGTGCAGAAAATGGGTGATCACTGTACATTTCTCTTCTGTTTCCTATTTATATTTATATTTTACCTCCTCAATTTAGCATTATGCACAGGGAAAGGCCTAATCTAAGATCTGCAAAAAAATATTTTGCCTTCAAATTCATACCGTGATCGTAGCATGTATGGACTCGACTCATATGACTGGGATTTCCATGAAAATATTCTGGGCAGAAAATGGCTGATCACTGTAAATTTCGCTTCTGTTTCCTATTTATATTTATATTTTACCTCCTCAATTTAGCATTATGGACAGGGAAACACCTAATCTAAGATCTGCACAAAAATATTTTGCCTTCAAATTCATACCATGATCGTAGCATACATGGACTCGACTCATATGACTGGGATTTCCATGAAAAAGATTGTGGGCAAAAAATGGGTGATCACTGTACATTTCTCTTCTGTTTCCTATTTATATTTGTATTTTCCCTCCTCAATTTAGCATTATGGACAGGGAAACACCTAATCTAAGATCTGCACAAAAATATTTTGCCTTCAAATTCATACCATGATCGTAGCATGCATGGACTCGACTCATATGACTGGGATTTCCATGAAAAAGATTGTGGGCAGAAAATTGGGTGATCACTGTACATTTCTCTTCTGTTTGCTATTTATATTTATATTTTACCTCCTCAATTTAGCATTATGGACAGTTAAAGACCTTATCTAAGATCTGCAAAAAAATATTTTGCCTTCAAATTCATACCATGATCGTAGCATGCATGGACTCGGCTCATATGACTGGGATTTCCATGAAAAAGATTGTGGGCAGAAAATTGGGTGATCACTGTAGATTTCTCTTCTGTTTCCTATATATATTTCTATTTTACCTCCTCAATTTAGCATTATCGACAGGGAAAGACCTAATCTAAAATCTGCACAAAAATATTTTGCCTTCAAATTCATACCGTGATCGTAGCATGCATGGACTCGACTCATATGACTGGGCTTTCCATGAAGAAGATTGTGGGCACAAAATGGGTGATCACTGTACATTTCTCTTCTGTTTCCTATTACTATTTCTATTTTACTTCCTTAATTTAGCATTATGGACAGGGAAAGACCTAATCTAAGATCTGCAAAAAAATACTTTGCCTTCAAATTCATTCCGTGATCGTAGCTTGCATGGATAAAACTCATATGACTGTGATTTCCATGAAAAAGATTGTGGGCCGAAAATGGGTGATCACTGTGCATTTCTCTTCTGTTTCCTATTTATATTTATATTTTAAATCCTCAATTTAGCATTATGGACAGGGAAAGACCTAATCTAAGATATGCACAAAAATATTTTGCCTTCAAATTCATTCCCTGACCGTAGTATGCATGGACTCGACTCATATGACTGGGATTTACATGAAAAAGATTGTGGGCCGAAAATGGGTGATCAGAGTACATTTCTCTTCTGTTTCCTATTTATATTTATATTTTACCTCCTCAATTCAGCATTATGGACAGGGAAAGACCTAATCTAAGATCTGCACAAAAATATTTTGCCTTCAAATTCATACCCTGATCGTAGCATGCATGGACTCGACTCATATGACTGTGATTTCCATGAAATAGATTGTGGGCCGAAAATGGGTGATCACTGTACATTTCTCTTCTGTTTCCTATTTATATTTATATTTTACATCCTCAATTTAGCATTATGGACAGGGAAAGACCAAATCTAATATCTGCAAAAAATATTTTGCCTTCGACTTCATACCGTGATCGTAGCATGCATGGACTCGTCTCATATGCCTGGGATTTCCCTGAAAAATACTGTCGGCCAAAAATGGGTGATCACTGTACATTTCTCTTCTGTTTCCTATTTATATTTATAATTTACCACCTCAATTTAGCATAATGGACAGTGAAAGACCTAATCTAAGCTCTGCACAAAAATATTTTGCATTCAAATTCATACCGTGATCGTAGCATGCATGGACTCGACTCATATGACTGGGATTTCCATGAAAAAGATTGTTGGCCGAAAATGGGGGATCACTGTACATTTCTCTTCAGTTTCCGATTTATATTTCTATTTTACTTCCTTCATTTATCATTATTGACAGGGAAAGTCCTAATCTTAGTTCTGCAAAAAAATATTGTGCTTTCAAATTCATACCGTGATCGTAGCATGTTTGGACTCGACTCATATGACTGGGATTTCCATGAAAAAGTTTGTGTGCAGAAAATGGGTGATCACTGTACATTTCTCTTCTGTTTCCTATTTATATTTATATTTTACCTCCTCAATTTAGCATTATGCACAGGGAAAGGCCTAATCTAAGATCTGCAAAAAAATATTTTGCCTTCAAATTCATACCGTGATCGTAGCATGTATGGACTCGACTCATATGACTGGGATTTCCATGAAAATATTCTGGGCAGAAAATGGCTGATCACTGTAAATTTCGCTTCTGTTTCCTATTTATATTTATATTTTACCTCCTCAATTTAGCATTATGGACAAGGAAACACCTAATCTAAGATCTGCACAAAAATATTTTGCCTTCAAATTCATACCATGATCGTAGCATACATGGACTCGACTCATATGACTGGGATTTCCATGAAAAAGATTGTGGGCAAAAAATGGGTGATCACTGTACATTTCTCTTCTGTTTCCTATTTATATTTGTATTTTCCCTCCTCAATTTAGCATTATGGACAGGGAAACACCTAATCTAAGATCTGCACAAAAATATTTTGCCTTCAAATTCATACCATGATCGTAGCATGCATGGACTCGACTCATATGACTGGGATTTCCATGAAAAAGATTGTGGGCAGAAAATTGGGTGATCACTGTACATTTCTCTTCTGTTTGCTATTTATATTTATATTTTACCTCCTCAATTTAGCATTATGGACAGTTAAAGACCTTATCTAAGATCTGCAAAAAAATATTTTGCCTTCAAATTCATACCATGATCGTAGCATGCATGGACTCGGCTCATATGACTGGGATTTCCATGAAAAAGATTGTGGGCAGAAAATTGGGTGATCACTGTAGATTTCTCTTCTGTTTCCTATATATATTTCTATTTTACCTCCTCAATTTAGCATTATCGACAGGGAAAGACCTAATCTAAAATCTGCACAAAAATATTTTGCCTTCAAATTCATACCGTGATCGTAGCATGCATGGACTCGACTCATATGACTGGGCTTTCCATGAAGAAGATTGTGGGCACAAAATGGGTGATCACTGTACATTTCTCTTCTGTTTCCTATTACTATTTCTATTTTACTTCCTTAATTTAGCATTATGGACAGGGAAAGACCTAATCTAAGATCTGCAAAAAAATACTTTGCCTTCAAATTCATTCCGTGATCATAGCTTGCATGGATAAAACTCATATGACTGTGATTTCCATGAAAAAGATTGTGGGCAGAAAATGGGTGATCACTGTACATTTCTCTTCAGTTTCCGATTTATATTTCTATTTTACTTCCTTCATTTATCATTATTGACAGGGAAAGTCCTAATCTTAGTTCTGCAAAAAAATATTGTGCCTTCAAATTCATACCGTGATCGTAGCATGTTTGGACTCGACTCATATGACTGGGATTTCCATGAAAAAGTTTGTGGGCAGAAAATGGGTGATCACTGTACATTTCTCTTCTGTTTCCTATTTATATTTATATTTTACTTCCTCAATTTAGCATTATGCACAGGGAAAGGCCTAATCTAAGATCTGCAAAAAAATATTTTGCCTTCAAATTCATACCGTGATCGTAGCATGTATGGACTGGACTCATATGACTGGGATTTCCATGAAAATATTCTGGGCAGAAAATGGGTGATCACTGTAAATTTCGCTTCTGTTTCCTATTTATATTTATATTTTACTTCCACAATTTAGCATTATGGACAGGGAAAGAACTAATCTAAGATCTGCAAAAAAATATTTTGCCTTCAAATTCATACCGTGATCGTAGCATGTATGGAATCGACACATATGACTGGGATTTCCATGAAAAAGATTGTGGGCAGAAAATGGGTGATCACTGTACATTTCTCTTCTGTTTCCTATTTATATTTATATTTTACCTTCTCAATTTAGCATTATGGACAGGGAAAGACCTAATCTAAGTTCTGCAAAAAAAAATATTTTGCCTTCAAATACATACCGTGGTCATAGCATGCATGGACTCGACTCATATGACTCGGATGTCCATGAAAATATTGTGTGCAGAAAATGGGTGATCACTGTACATTTCTCTTCTGTTTCCTATTTATATTTCTATTTGACCTTCTCAATTTAGCATTATGGAGAGGGAAAGACCTAATCGAAGCTCTGCAAAAAAAAAAATTTTGCCTTCAAATACATACCGTGGTCGTAGCATGTATGGACTCGACTCATATGACTGGGATTTCCATGAAAAAGATTGTGGGCAGAAAATGGGTGATCACTGTAAATTTCTCTTCTGTTTCCTATTTATATTTCTATTTTACCTTTTCAATTTAGCATTATGGACAGGGAAAGACCTAATCTAAGATCTGCAAAAAAATATTTTGCCATCAAATTCATACCGTGATCGTAGCATGCATGGACTCGACTCATATGACTGGGATTTCCTTGAAAAAGATTGTGGGCAGAAAATGGGTGATCACTGTACATTTCTCTTGTATTTCCTATTTACATCTCTATTTTACCTTCTCAATTTAGCATTATGGACAGTGGATGACCTAATCTAAGAACTGCACATAAATATTTTGCCTTCAAATTCATACCCTGATCGTAGCATGTATGGACTCGACTCATATGACTGGGATTTCCATGAAAAAGTTTGTGGGCAGAAAATGGGTGATCGCAGTACATTTCTCTTCTGTTTCCTATTTATATTTGTATTTTACCTTCTCAATTTAGCATTATGGACAGGGAAAGACCTAATCTAAGATCTGCAAAAAAATATTTTGCCTTCAAATTCATACCCTGATCGTAGCATGTATGGACTCGACTCATATGACTGGGATTTCCATGAAAAAGTTTGTGGGCAGAAAATGGGTGATCACTGTACATTTCTCTTCTGTTTCCTATTTATATTTATATTTTACTTCCTCAATTTAGCATTATGGACAGGGAAAGACCTAATCTAAGATCTGCAAAAAAATATTTTGCCTTCAAATTCATACCGTGATCGTAGCATGCATGGATTCGAATCATAGGACTCGGTTTTCCATGAAAAAGATTGTGGGCAGAAAGGGGGTGATCACTGTACATTTCTCTTCTGTTTCCTATTTATATTTATATTTTACTTCCTCAATTTAGCATTATGGACAGGGAAAGACCTAATCTAAGATCTGCAAAAAAATATTTTGCCTTCAAATTCATACCGTGATCGTAGCATGCATGGACTCGAATCATAGGACTGGGTTTTCCATGAAAAAGATTGTGGGCTGAAAATGGGTGATCACTGTAGATTTCTCTTCTATTTCCTGTTACTATTGCTATTTTACTTCCTCAATTTAGCATTATGGACAGGGAAAGACCTAATCTAAGTTCTGCAAAAAAATATTTTGCCTTCAAATTCATACCGTGATCGTAGCATGCATGGACTTGACTCATATGACTGGGTTTTCCATGAAAAAGATTGTGGGCAGAAAGGGGGTGATCACTGTACATTTCTCTTCTGTTTCCCATTTATATTTATATTTTACTTCCTTCATTTAGCATTATGGACATTGAAAGACCTAATCTAAGAACTGCAAAAAAATATTTTGCCTTCAAATTCATACCGTGATCGTAGCATGCATGGACTCGATTCATATGACTGGGATTTCCATGAAAAAGATTGTGGGAGGAAAATGGGAGATCACTGAACATTTCTCTTCTCTTTCCTATTTATATTTCTATTTTACTTCCTCAATTTAGCATTATGGACAGGGAAAGACGTAATCTAAGATCTGCAAAAAAATATTTTGCCTTCCAATTCATATCGTGATCGTAGCATGCAGGGACTCGACTCATATGACTGGGATTTCCATGAAAAAGATTGTGGGCAGAAAATGGGTGATCACTGTACATTTCTCTTCTGTTTCCTATTTATATTTATATTTTACTTCCTTCATTTAGCATTATGGACAGGGAAAGACCTAATCTAAGATCTTCAAAAAATATTTTGCCTTCAAATTTATACTGTGATCGTAGCATGCATGGACTCGACTCATATGACTGGGATTTCCATGAAAAAGATTGTGGACAGAAAATGGGTAATCACTGTATATTTCTCTTCTGTTTCCTATTTATATTTATATTTTACTTCCTCAATTTAGCATTATGGACAGGGAAAGACCTAATCTAAAATCTGCACAAAAATATTTTGCATTCAAATTCATACCGTGATCGTAGCATGCATGGACTCGACTCATATGACTGGGATTTCCATGAAAAAGATTGTGGGCAGAAAATGGGTGATCACTGTACATTTCTCTTCTGTTTCCTATTTTTATTTCTATTTTACCTCCTCAATTTAGCATTATGGAGAGGGAAATACCTAATCTAAAATCTGCACAAAAATATTTTGCTTTCAAATTCATGCCGTGATCGTAGCATGCATGGACTCGACTCATATGACTGGGATTTCCATGAAAAAGATTGTGGGCCGAAAATGGGTGATCACTGTACATTTCTCTTCTTTTTCCAATTTATATTTCTATTTGACCTCCTCAATTTAGCATTATGGACAGGGAAAGACCAAATCTAATATCTGCAAAAAATATTTTGCCTTCGAATTCATACCGTGATCGTAGCATGCATGGACTCGTCTCATATGCCTGGGATTTCCCTGAAAAATACTGTCGGCCAAAAATGGGTGATCACTGTACATTTCTCTTCTGTTTCCTATTTATATTTGTAATTTACCACCTCAATTTAGCATAATGGACAGTGAAAGACCTAATCTAAGCTCTGCACAAAAATATTTTGCATTCAAATTCATACCGTGATCGTAGCATGCATGGACTCGACTCATATGACTGGGATTTCCATGAAAAAGATTGTTGGCCGAAAATGGGGGATCACTGTACATTTCTCTTCTGTTTCCTACTTATATTTCTATTTTACCTCCTCAATTTAGCAATATGGACAGGGCAAGAACTAATCTAAAATCTGCACAAAAATATTTTGCTTTCAAATTCATACCATGATCGTAGCATGCATGTACTCGACTCATATGACTGGGATTTCCATGAAAAAGATTGTGGGCCGAAAATGGGTGATCACTTTACATTTCTCTTCTGTTTCCTATTTATATTTCTATTTTACTTCTTCAATTTAGCATTATGGACAGGGAAAGACCAAATCTAAGATCTGCAAAAAAATATTTAGCCATCAAATTCATACCGTGATCGTAGCATGCATGGACTCGACTCATATGACTGGCATTTCCATGAAAAAGATTGTGGGCCGACAATGGGTGATCACTGTACATTTCTCTTCTGTTTCCTATTTATATTTCTATTTTACCTCCTCAATTTAGCATTATGGACAGGGAAAGACCTAATCTAAGCTCTGCACAAAAATATTTTGCCTTCAAATACATACCGTGATCGTAGCATGCATGGACTCGACTCATATGACTGGGATTTCCATGAAATAGATTATGGGCCGAAAATGGGTGATCACTGTACATTTCTCTTCTGTTTCCTATTTATATTTATATTTTACCTCCTCAATTTAGCATTATGGACAGGGAAAACTTAATCTAAAATCTGCACGAAAATATTTTGCCTTCAAATTCATACCGTGATCGTAGCATGCATGGACTCGACTCATATGACTGGGATTTCCATAAAAAAGATTGTGGACCGAAAATGGGTGATCACTGTACATTTCTCTTCTGTTTCCTATTTATATTTCTATAATTACTTCCTCAATTTAGCATTATGGACAGGGAAAGACCTAATCTAACCTCTGCACAAAAATATTTTGCCTTCAAATACATACCGTGATTGTAGCATGCATGGACTCGACTCATATGACTGGGATTTCCATGAAACAGATTGTGGGCCGAAAATGGGTGATCACTGTACATTTCTCTTCTGTTTCCTATTTATATTTATATTTTACCTCCTCAATTTAGCATTATGGACAGGGAAAGACCTAATCTAAGCTCTGCACAAAAATATTTTGCCTTCAAATTCATAGCGTGATCGTAGCATGCATGGACTCGACTCATATGACTGGGATTTCCATGAAAAAGATTATGGGACGAAAATGGGTGATCACTGTACATTTCTCTTCTGTTTCCTATTTATATTTATATTTTACTTCTTCAATTTAGCATTATGGACAGGGAAAGACCAAATCTAAGATCTGCAAAAAAATATTTAGCCATCAAATTCATCCCGTGATCGTAGCATGCATGGATTCGACTCATATGACTGGCATTTCCATGAAAAAGATTGGGGGCCGAAAATGGGTGATCACCGTAAATTTCTCTTCTGTTTCCTATTTATATTTTTATTTTACCTCCTCAATTTAGCATTATGGACAGGGAAAGACCTTATCTAAAATCTGCACAAAAATATTTTGCTTTCAAATTCATACAGTGATCGTAGCATGCTTGGACTCGACTCATATGACTGGGATTTCCATGAAAAAGATTGTGGGCCGAAAATTGGTGATCAATGTACATTTCTCTTCTGTTTCCTATTTATATTTCTATTTTACTTCTTCAATTTAGCATTATGGACTGGGAAAGACCAAATCTAAGATCTGCAAAAAAATATTTAGCCATCAAATTCATACCGTGATCGTAGCATGCATGGACTCGACTCATATGACTGGGATTTCCATGAAAAAAGATTGTGGGCCGAAAATGGGTGATCACTGTACATTTCTCTTCTGTTTCCTATTTATATTTATATTTTACCTCCTCAATTTAGCATTATGGACTGGGAAAGACCTAATCTAAGCTCTGCACAAAAATATTTTGCCTTCAAATTCATAGCGTGATCGTAGCATGCATGGACTCGACTCATATGACTGGGATTTCCATGAAAAAGATTATGGGCCGAAAATGGGTGATCACTGTACATTTCTCTTCTGTTTCCTATTTATATTTATATTTTACCAACTCAATTTAGCATTATGGACAGGGAAAGACTTAATCTAATATCTGCACAAAAATATTTTGCCTTCAAATTCATACCGTGATCGTAGCATGCATGGACTCGACTCATATGACTGGGATTTCCATGAAAAAGATTGTGGGCCGAAAATGGGTGATCACTGTACATTTCTCTTCTGTTTCTTATTTATATTTCTATTTTACCTCCTCAATTTAGCATTATGCACAGGGAAAGACCTAATCTAAGCTCTGCACGAAAATATTTTGCCTTCAAATTCATACCGTGATCGTAGCATGCATTGACACGACTCATATGACTGGAATTTCCATGAAAAAGATTGTGGGCCGAAAATGGGTGATCACTGGACATTTCTCTTCTGTTTCCTATTTATATTTATATTTTACCTCCTCAATTTAGCATTATGGACAGGGAAAGACCTAATCTAACCTCTGCACAAAAATATTTTGCTTTCAAATACATACCGTGATTGTAGCATGCATGGACTCGACTCATATGACTGGGATTTCCATGAAAAAGATTGTGGGCCGAAAATGGGTGATCACTTTACATTTCTCTTCTGTTTCCTATTTATATTTCTATTTTACTTCTTCAATTTAGCATTATGGACAGGGAAAGACCAAATCTAAGATCTGCAAAAAAATATTTAGCCATCAAATTCATACCGTGATCGTAGCATGCATGGACTCGACTCATATGACTGGCATTTCCATGAAAAAGATTGTGGGCCGAAAATGGGTGATCACTGTACATTTCTCTTCTGTTTCCTATTTATATTTCTATTTTACCTCCTCAATTTAGCATTATGGACAGGGAAAGACCTAATCTAAGCTCTGCACAAAAATATTTTGCCTTCAAATACATACCGTGATCGTAGCATGCATGGACTCGACTCATATGACTGGGATTTCCATGAAAAAGATTATGGGCCGAAAATGGGTGATCACTGTACATTTCTCTTCTGTTTCCTATTTATATTTATATTTTACCTCCTCAATTTAGCATTATGGACAGGTAAAACTTAATCTAAAATCTGCACGAAAATATTTTGCCTTCAAATTCATACCGTGATCGTAGCATGCATGGACTCGACTCATATGACTGGGATTTCCATGAAAAAGATTGTGGACCGAAAATGGGTGATCACTGTACATTTCTCTTCTATTTCTTATTTATATTTCTATTTTACCTCCTCAATTTAGCATTATGGACAGGGAAAGACCTAATCTAAGCTCTGCACAAAAATATTTTGCCTTCAAATTCATACCGTGATCGTAGCATGCATGGACTCGACTCATATGACTGGGATTTCCATGAAATAGATTGTGGGCCGAAAATGGGTGATCACTGTACATTTCTCTTCTGTTTCCTATTTATATTTCTATTTTACCTCCTCAATTTAGCATTATGGACAGGGAAAGACTTAATCTAAAATCTGCACAAAAATAATTTGCCTTCAAATTCATACCGTGACCGTAGCATGCATGGACTCGACTCATATGACTGGGATTTCCATGAAAAATATTGTGGGCCGAAAATGGGTGATCACTGTACATTTCTCTTCTGTTTCCTATTTATATTTCTATTTTACCTCCTCAATTTAGCATTATGGACAAGGCAAGACCTAATCTAAAATCTGCACAAAAACATTTTGCTTTCAAATTCATACCGTGATCGTAGCATGCATGGACTCGACTCATATGATTGGTATTTCCATGAAAAAGATTGTGGGCCAAAAATGGGTGATCACTGTACATTTCTCTTCTGTTTCCTATTCATATTTATATTTTACCTCCTCAATTTAGCATTATGGACAGGGAAAAACCTAATCTAAAATCTGCACAAAAATATTTTGCTTTCAAATTCATACCGTGATCGTAGCATGCATGGACTCGACTCATATGACTGGGATTTCCATGAAAAAGATTATGGGCCGAAAATGGGTGATCACTGTACATTTCTCTTCTGTTTCCTATTTATATTTATATTTTACCAACTCAATTTAGCATTATGGACAGGGAAAAACTTAATCTAATATCTGCACAAAAATATTTTGCCTTCAAATTCATACCGTGATCGTAGCATGCATGGACTCGACTCATATGACTGGGATTTCCATGAAAAAGATTGTGGGCCGAAAATGGGTGATCACTGTACATTTCTCTTCTGTTTCTTATTTATATTTCTATTTTACTTCTTCAATTTAGCATTATGGACTGGGAAAGACCAAATCTAAGATCTGCAAAAAAATATTTAGCCATCAAATTCATACCGTGATCGTAGCATGCATGGACTCGACTCATATGACTGGGATTTCCATGAAAAAAGATTGTGGGCCGAAAATGGGTGATCACTGTACATTTCTCTTCTGTTTCCTATTTATATTTATATTTTACCTCCTCAATTTAGCATTATGGACTGGGAAAGACCTAATCTAAGCTCTGCACAAAAATATTTTGCCTTCAAATTCATAGCGTGATCGTAGCATGCATGGACTCGACTCATATGACTGGGATTTCCATGAAAAAGATTATGGGCCGAAAATGGGTGATCACTGTACATTTCTCTTCTGTTTCCTATTTATATTTATATTTTACCAACTCAATTTAGCATTATGGACAGGGAAAGACTTAATCTAATATCTGCACAAAAATATTTTGCCTTCAAATTCATACCGTGATCGTAGCATGCATGGACTCGACTCATATGACTGGGATTTCCATGAAAAAGATTGTGGGCCGAAAATGGGTGATCACTGTACATTTCTCTTCTGTTTCTTATTTATATTTCTATTTTACCTCCTCAATTTAGCATTATGCACAGGGAAAGACCTAATCTAAGCTCTGCACGAAAATATTTTGCCTTCAAATTCATACCGTGATCGTAGCATGCATTGACACGACTCATATGACTGGAATTTCCATGAAAAAGATTGTGGGCCGAAAATGGGTGATCACTGGACATTTCTCTTCTGTTTCCTATTTATATTTATATTTTACCTCCTCAATTTAGCATTATGGACAGGGAAAGACCTAATCTAACCTCTGCACAAAAATATTTTGCTTTCAAATACATACCGTGATTGTAGCATGCATGGACTCGACTCATATGACTGGGATTTCCATGAAAAAGATTGTGGGCCGAAAATGGGTGATCACTTTACATTTCTCTTCTGTTTCCTATTTATATTTCTATTTTACTTCTTCAATTTAGCATTATGGACAGGGAAAGACCAAATCTAAGATCTGCAAAAAAATATTTAGCCATCAAATTCATACCGTGATCGTAGCATGCATGGACTCGACTCATATGACTGGCATTTCCATGAAAAAGATTGTGGGCCGAAAATGGGTGATCACTGTACATTTCTCTTCTGTTTCCTATTTATATTTCTATTTTACCTCCTCAATTTAGCATTATGGACAGGGAAAGACCTAATCTAAGCTCTGCACAAAAATATTTTGCCTTCAAATACATACCGTGATCGTAGCATGCATGGACTCGACTCATATGACTGGGATTTCCATGAAAAAGATTATGGGCCGAAAATGGGTGATCACTGTACATTTCTCTTCTGTTTCCTATTTATATTTATATTTTACCTCCTCAATTTAGCATTATGGACAGGTAAAACTTAATCTAAAATCTGCACGAAAATATTTTGCCTTCAAATTCATACCGTGATCGTAGCATGCATGGACTCGACTCATATGACTGGGATTTCCATGAAAAAGATTGTGGACCGAAAATGGGTGATCACTGTACATTTCTCTTCTATTTCTTATTTATATTTCTATTTTACCTCCTCAATTTAGCATTATGGACAGGGAAAGACCTAATCTAAGCTCTGCACAAAAATATTTTGCCTTCAAATTCATACCGTGATCGTAGCATGCATGGACTCGACTCATATGACTGGGATTTCCATGAAATAGATTGTGGGCCGAAAATGGGTGATCACTGTACATTTCTCTTCTGTTTCCTATTTATATTTCTATTTTACCTCCTCAATTTAGCATTATGGACAGGGAAAGACTTAATCTAAAATCTGCACAAAAATAATTTGCCTTCAAATTCATACCGTGACCGTAGCATGCATGGACTCGACTCATATGACTGGGATTTCCATGAAAAATATTGTGGGCCGAAAATGGGTGATCACTGTACATTTCTCTTCTGTTTCCTATTTATATTTCTATTTTACCTCCTCAATTTAGCATTATGGACAAGGCAAGACCTAATCTAAAATCTGCACAAAAACATTTTGCTTTCAAATTCATACCGTGATCGTAGCATGCATGGACTCGACTCATATGATTGGTATTTCCATGAAAAAGATTGTGGGCCAAAAATGGGTGATCACTGTACATTTCTCTTCTGTTTCCTATTCATATTTATATTTTACCTCCTCAATTTAGCATTATGGACAGGGAAAAACCTAATCTAAAATCTGCACAAAAATATTTTGCTTTCAAATTCATACCGTGATCGTAGCATGCATGGACTCGACTCATATGACTGGGATTTCCATGAAAAAGATTATGGGCCGAAAATGGGTGATCACTGTACATTTCTCTTCTGTTTCCTATTTATATTTATATTTTACCAACTCAATTTAGCATTATGGACAGGGAAAGACTTAATCTAATATCTGCACAAAAATATTTTGCCTTCAAATTCATACCGTGATCGTAGCATGCATGGACTCGACTCATATGACTGGGATTTCCATGAAAAAGATTGTGGGCCGAAAATGGGTGATCACTGTACATTTCTCTTCTGTTTCTTATTTATATTTCTATTTTACCTCCTCAATTTAGCATTATGCACAGGGAAAGACCTAATCTAAGCTCTGCACGAAAATATTTTGCCTTCAAATTCATACCGTGATCGTAGCATGCATTGACACGACTCATATGACTGGAATTTCCATGAAAAAGATTGTGGGCCGAAAATGGGTGATCACTGGACATTTCTCTTCTGTTTCCTATTTATATTTATATTTTACCTCCTCAATTTAGCATTATGGACAGGGAAAGACCTAATCTAACCTCTGCACAAAAATATTTTGCTTTCAAATACATACCGTGATTGTAGCATGCATGGACTCGACTCATATGACTGGGATTTCCATGAAAAAGATTGTGGGCCTAAAATGGGTGATCACTTTACATTTCTCTTCTGTTTCCTATTTATATTTCTATTTTACTTCTTCAATTTAGCATTATGGACAGGGAAAGACCAAATCTAAGATCTGCAAAAAAATATTTAGCCATCAAATTCATACCGTGATCGTAGCATGCATGGACTCGACTCATATGACTGGCATTTCCATGAAAAAGATTGTGGGCCGAAAATGGGTGATCACTGTACATTTCTCTTCTGTTTCCTATTTATATTTATATTTTACCTCCTCAATTTAGCATTATGGACAGGGAAAGACCTAATCTAAGCTCTGCACAAAAATATTTTGCCTTCAAATACATACCGTGATCGTAGCATGCATGGACTCGACTCATATGACTGGGATTTCCATGAAAAAGATTATGGGCCGAAAATGGGTGATCACTGTACATTTCTCTTCTGTTTCCTATTTATATTTATATTTTATCTCCTCAATTTAGCATTATGGACAGGTAAAACTTAATCTAAAATCTGCACGAAAATATTTTGCCTTCAAATTCATACCGTAATCGTAGCATGCATGGACTCGACTCATATGACTGGGATTTCCATGAAAAAGATTGTGGACCGAAAATGGGTGATCACTGTACATTTCTCTTCTATTTCTTATTTATATTTCTATTTTACCTCCTCAATTTAGCATTATGGACAGGGAAAGACCTAATCTAAGCTCTGCACAAAAATATTTTGCCTTCAAATTCATACCGTGATCGTAGCATGCATGGACTCGACTCATATGACTGGGATTTCCATGAAATAGATTGTGGGCCGAAAATGGGTGATCACTGTACATTTCTCTTCTGTTTCCTATTTATATTTCTATTTTACCTCCTCAATTTAGCATTATGGACAGGGAAAGACTTAATCTAAAATCTGCACAAAAATAATTTGCCTTCAAATTCATACCGTGACCGTAGCATGCATGGACTCGACTCATATGACTGGGATTTCCATGAAAAATATTGTGGGCCGAAAATGGGTGATCACTGTACATTTCTCTTCTGTTTCCTATTTATATTTCTATTTTACCTCCTCAATTTAGCATTATGGACAAGGCAAGACCTAATCTAAAATCTGCACAAAAACATTTTGCTTTCAAATTCATACCGTGATCGTAGCATGCATGGACTCGACTCATATGATTGGTATTTCCATGAAAAAGATTGTGGGCCAAAAATGGGTGATCACTGTACATTTCTCTTCTGTTTCCTATTCATATTTATATTTTACCTCCTCAATTTAGCATTATGGACAGGGAAAAACCTAATCTAAAATCTGCACAAAAATATTTTGCTTTCAAATTCATACCGTGATCGTAGCATGCATGGACTCGACTCATATGACTGGGATTTCCATGAAAAAGATTGTGGGCCGAAAATGGGTGATCACTCTAAATTTCTCTTCTGTTTCCTATTTATATTTATATTTTACCTCCTCAATTTAGCATTATGGACAGGGAAAGACCAAATCTAAAATCTGCACAAAAATATTTTGCTTTCAAATTCATACCGTGATTGTAGCATGCATGGACTCAACTCATATGACTTGGATTTCCATGAAAAAGATTGTGGGCCGAAAATGGGTGATCACTGTACATTTCTCTTCTGTTTCCTATTTCTATTTCTATTTTACCTCCTCAATTTAGCATTATGGACAGGGAAAGACCTAATCTAACCTCTGCACAAAAATATTTTGCCTTCAAATACATACCGTGACTGTAGCATGCCTGGACTCGAATCATATGACTGGGATTTCCATGAAAAAGATTGTGGGCCTAAAATGGGTGATCACTGTACATTTCTCGTCTGTTTCCTATTTATATTTCTATTTTACTTCTTCAATTTAGCATTATGGACAGGGAAATACCAAATCTAAGATCTGCAAAAAAATATTTAGCCATCAAATTCATACCGTGATCGTAGCATGCATGGACTCGACTCATATGACTGGCATTTCCATGAAAAAGATTGTGGGCCGAAAATGGGTGATCACTGTACATTTCTCTTCTGTTTCCTATTTATATTTATATTTTACCTCCTCAATTTAGCATAATGGACAGTGAAAGACCTAATCTAATGTCTGCACACAAATATTTTGCCTTCAAATTCATACCGTGATCGTAGCATGCATGGACTCGACTCATATGTCTGGGATTTCCATGAAAAAGATTGTGGGCCGAAAATGGGTGATCACTGTACATTTCTCTTCTGTTTCCTACTTATATTTCTATATTACCTCCTCAATTTAGCATTATGGACAGGGCAAGAACTAATCTAAAATCTGCACAAAAATATTTTGCTTTCAAATTCATACCGTGATCGTAGCATGCATGGACTCGACTCATATGACTGGGATTTCCATGAAAAAGATTGTGGGCCGAAAATGGGTGATCACTGTCCATTTCTCTTCTGTTTCCTATTTATATTTCTATTTTACCTCCTCAATTTAGCATTATGGACAGGGAAAGACCTAATCTAAGCTCTGCACAAAAATATTTTGCCTTCAAATTCATACCGTGATCGTAGCATGCATGGACTCGACTCATATGACTGGGATTTCCATGAAATAGATTGTGGGCCGAAAATGGGTGATCACTGTACATTTCTCTTCTGTTTCCTATTTATATTTCTATTTTACCTCCTCAATTTAGCATTATGGACAGGGAAAGACTTAATCTAAAATCTGCACAAAAATAATTTGCCTTCAAATTCATACCGTGACCGTAGCATGCATGGACTCGACTCATATGACTGGGATTTCCATGAAAAAGATTGTGGGCCGAAAATGGGTGATCACTCTACATTTCTCTTCTGTTTCCTATTTATATTTATATTTTACCTCCTCAATTTAGCATTATGGACAGGTAAAGACCAAATCTAAAATCTGCACAAAAATATTTTGCTTTCAAATTCATACCGTGATCGTAGCATGCATGGACTCGACTCATATGACTGGGATTTCCATGAAAAAGATTGTGGGCCGAAAATGGGTGATCACTGTACATTTCTCTTCTGTTTTCTATTTATATTTATATTTTACCTCCTCAATTTAGCATAATGGACAGTGAAAGACCTAATCTAAGTTCTGCACAAAAATATTTTGCCTTCAAATTCATACCGTGATCGTAGCATGCATGGACTCGACTCATATGTCTGGGATTTCCATGAAAAAGTTTGTGGGCCGAAAATGGGTGATCACTGTACATTTCTCTTCTGTTTCCTACTTATATTTCTATTTTACCTCCTCAATTTAGCATTATGGACAAGGCAAGACCTAATCTAAAATCTGCACAAAAATATTTTGCTTTCAAATTCATACCGTGATCGTAGCATGCATGGACTCGACTCATATGATTGGTATTTCCATGAAAAAGATTGTGGGCCAAAAATGGGTGATCACTGTACATTTCTCTTCTGTTTCCTATTTATATTTATATTTTACCTCCTCAATTTAGCATTATGGACAGGGAAAAACCTAATCTAAAATCTGCAAAAAAATATTGTGCTTTCAAATTCATACCGTGATCGTAGCATGCATGGACTCGACTCATATGACTGGGATTTCCATGAAAAAGATTGTGGGCCGAAAATGGGTGATCACTGTACATTTCTCTTCTGTTTCCTATTTATATTTCTATTTTACCTCCTCAATTTAGCATTATGGCCAGGGAAAGACCTAATCTAAGATCTGCACAAAAATATTTTGCCTTCAAATTCATACCGTGATCGTAGCATGCATGGATTCGACTCATATGACTGGGATTTCCATGAAAAAGATAGTGCGCCGAAAATGGGTGATAACTGTACATGTCTCTTCTGTTTTCTATTTACATTTTTATTTTACCTCCTTAATTTAGCATTATGGACAGAGAAAGACCTAATCTAAGATCTGCACAAAAATATTTTGCCTTCAAATTCATACCGTGATCGTAGCATGCATGGATTCGACTCATATGACTGGGATTTCCATGAAAAAGATTGTGGGCCGAAAATGGGTGATCACTGTACATTTCTCTTCTCTTTCCTATTTATATTTCTATTTTACCTCCTCAATTTAGTATTATGGACAGGGAAAGACCTAATCAAGAACTGTACAAAAATATTTTGCCTTCAAATTCATACCGTGATCGTAGTATGCATGGATTCGACTCATATGACTGGGATTTCCATGAAAAAGATTGTGGGCCGAAAATGTGTGATCACTGTACATTTCTCTTCTGTTTCCTATTCATATTTCTATTTTACCTCTTCAATTTAGCATTATAGCCAGGGAAAGACCTAATCTAAGATCTGCACAAAAATATTTTGACTTCAAATTCATACCGTGATCGTAGCATGCATGAACTCGACTCATATGACTGGGATTTCCATGAAAAAGATTGTGGGCCGAAAATGGGTGATCACTGTACATTTCTCTTCTGTTTCCTATTTATATTTATATTTTACCTCCTCAATTTAGCATTATGGACAGGGAAAGACCAAATCTAAAATCTGCACAAAAATATTTTGCTTTCAAATTCATACCGTGATCGTAGCATGCATGGACTCGACTCATATGACTGGGATTTCCATGAAAAAGATTGTGGGCCGAAAATGGGTGATCACTGTACATTTCTCTTCTGTTTTCTATTTATATTTATATTTTACCTCCTCAATTTAGCATAATGGACAGTGAAAGACCTAATCTAAAATCTGCACAAAAATATTTTGCTTTCAAATTCATACCGTGATCGTAGCATGCATGGACTCGACTCATATGATTGGTATTTCCATGAAAAAGATTGTGGGCCAAAAATGGGTGATCACTGTACATTTCTCTTCTGTTTCCTATTTATATTTATATTTTACCTCCTCAATTTAGCATTATGGACAGGGAAAAACCTAATCTAAAATCTGCACAAAAATATTTTGCTTTCAAATTCATACCGTGATCATAGCATGCATGGACTCGACTCATATGACTGGGATTTCCATGAAAAAGATTGTGGGCCGAAAATGGGTGATCACTCTAAATTTCTCTTCTGTTTCCTATTTATATTTATATTTTACCTCCTCAATTTAGCATTATGGACAGGGAAAGACCAAATCTAAAATCTGCACAAAAATATTTTGCTTTCAATTTCATACCGTGATTGTAGCATGCATGGACTCGACTCATATGAATGGGATTTCCATGAAAAAGATTGTGGGACGAAAATGGGTGATCACTGTACATTTCTCTTCTGTTTCCTATTTATATTTCTATTTTACCTCCTCAATTTAGCATTATGGACAGGGAAAGACCTAATCTAACCTCTGCACAAAAATATTTTGCCTTCAAATACATACCGTGACTGTAGCATGCCTGGACTCGAGTCATATGACTGGGATTTCCATGAAAAAGATTGTGGGGCTAAAATGGGTGATCACTGTACATTTCTCTTCTGTTTCCTATTTATATTTCTATTTTACTTCTTCAATTTAGCATTATGGACAGGGAAATACCAAATCTAAGATCTGCAAAAAAATATTTAGCCATCAAATTCATACCGTGATCGTAGCATGCATGGACTCGACTCATATGACTGGCATTTCCATGAAAAAGATTGTGGGCCGAAAATGGGTGATCACTGTACATTTCTCTTCTGTTTCCTATTTATATTTATATTTTACCTCCTCAATTTAGCATAATGGACAGTGAAAGACCTAATCTAAGGTCTGCACAAAAATATTTTGCCTTCAAATTCATACCGTGATCGTAGCATGCATGGACTCGACTCATATGTCTGGGATTTCCATGAAAAAGATTGTGGGCCGAAAATGGGTGATCACTGTACATTTCTCTTCTGTTTCCTACTTATATTTCTATATTACCTCCTCAATTTAGCATTATGGACAGGGCAAGAACTAATCTAAAATCTGCACAAAAATATTTTGCTTTCAAATTCATACCGTGATCGTAGCATGCATGGACTCGACTCATATGACTGGGATTTCCATGAAAAAGATTGTGGGCCGAAAATGGGTGATCACTCTACATTTCTCTTCTGTTTCCTATTTATATTTATATTTTACCTCCTTAATTTAGCATTATGGACAGTGAAAGACCTAATCTAAGCTCTGCACAAAAATATTTTGCCTTCAACTTCATACCGTGATCGTATCATGCATGGACTCGACTCATATGACTGGGATTTCCATGAAAAAGATTGTGGGCCGAAAATGGGTGATCACTGTACATTTCTCTTCTGTTTCCTATTTATATTTATATTTTACCTCCTCAATTTAGCATAATGGACAGTGAAAGACCTAATCTAAGCTCTGCACAAAAATATTTTGCCTTCAACTTCATACCGTGATCGTAGCATGCATGGACTCGACTCATATGACTGGGATTTCCATGGAAAAGATGGTTGGCCGAAAATGGGTGATCAGTGTACATTTCTCTTCTGTTTCCTACTTATATTTCTATTTTACCTCCTCAATTTAGCAATATGGACAGGGCAAGAACTAATCTAAAATCTGCACAAATATATTTTGCTTTCAAATTCATACAGTGATCGTAGCAAGCTTGGACTCGACTCATATGACTGGGATTTCCATGAAAAAGATGGTTGGCCGAAAATTGGTGATCAGTGCACATTTCTCTTCTGTTTCCTACTTATATTTCTATTTTACCTCCTCAATTTAGCAATATGGACAGGGCAAGAACTAATCTAAAATCTGCACAAAAATATTTTGCTTTCAAATTCATACAGTGATCGTAGCAAGCTTGGACTCGACTCATATGACTGGGATTTCCATGAAAAACATTGTGGGCCGAAAATGGGTGATCACTGTACATTTCTCTTCTTTTTCCTATTTATATTTCTATTTTACTTCCTCAATTTAGCATGATGGACAGAGAAAGACCTAATCTAATCTCTGCCCAAAAATATTTTGCCTTCAAATTCATACCGTGATCGTAGCATGCATGGACTCGACTCATATGACTGGGATTTCCATGAAAAATATTGTGGGCCGAAAATGGGTGATCACTGTACATTTCTCTTCTGTTTTCTATTTATATTTATATTTTACCTCCTCAATTTAGCATAATGGACAGGGAAAGACCTAATCTAAAATCTGCACAAAAATATTTTGCTTTCAAATTCATACCGTGATCGTAGCATGCATGGACTCGACTCATATGACTGGGATTTCCATGAAAAAGATTGTGGGCCGAAAATGGCTGATCACTCTAAATTTCTCTTCTGTTTCCTATTTATATTAATATTTTACCTCCTCAATTTAGCATTATGGACAGGGAAAGACCAAATCTAAAATCTGCACAAAAATATTTTGCTTTCAAATTCATACCGTGATTGTAGCATGCATGGACTCGACTCATATGACTGGGATTTCCATGAAAAAGATTGTGGGCCGAAAATGGGTGATCACTCTACATTTCTCTTCTGTTTCCTATTCATATTTCTATTTTACTTCTTCAATTTAGCATTATGGACAGGGAAAGACCAAATCTAAAATCTGCAAAAAAATATTTAGCCATCAAATTCATACCGTGATCGTAGCATGCATGGACTCGACTCATATGACTGGGATTTCCATGAAAAAGATTGTGGGCCGAAAATGGGTGATCACTCTACATTTCTCTTCTGTTTCCTATTTATATTTATATTTTACCTCCTCAATTTAGCATTATGGACAGTGAAAGACCTAATCTAAGCTCTGCACAAAAATATTTTGCCTTCAACTTCATACCGTGATCGTATCATGCATGGACTCGACTCATATGACTGGGATTTCCATGAAAAAGATTGTGGGCCGAAAATGGGTGATCACTGTACATTTCTCTTCTGTTTCCTATTTATATTTATATTTTACCTCCTCAATTTAGCATAATGGACAGTGAAAGACCTAATCTAAGCTCTGCACAAAAATATTTTGCCTTCAACTTCATACCGTGATCGTAGCATGCATTGATTCGACTCATATGACTGGGATTTCCATGGAAAAGATGGTTGGCCGAAAATGGGTGATCAGTGTACATTTCTCTTCTGTTTCCTACTTATATTTCTATTTTACCTCCTCAATTTAGCAATATGGACAGGGCAAGAACTAATCTAAAATCTGCACAAATATATTTTGCTTTCAAATTCATACAGTGATCGTAGCAAGCTTGGACTCGACTCATATGACTGGGATTTCCATGAAAAACATTGTGGGCCGAAAATGGGTGATCACTGTACATTTCTATTCTGTTTTCTATTTATATTTATATTTTACCTCCTCAATTTAGCATAATGGACAGTGAAAGACCTAATCTAAGGTCTGCACAAAAATATTTTGCCTTCAAATTCATACCGTGATCGTAGCATGCATGGACTCGACTCATATGACTGGCATTTCCATCAAAAAGATTGTGGGCCGAAAATGGGTGATCACTGTACATTTCTCTTCTGTTTCCTATTTATATTTATATTTTACCTCCTCAATTTAGCATAATGGACAGTGAAAGACCTAATCTAAAGTCTGCACAAAAATATTTTGCCTTCAAATTCATACCGTGATCGTAGCATGCATGGACTCGACTCATATGACTGGGATTTCCATGAAAAAGATTGTGGGCCGAAAATGGGTGATCACTGTACATTTCTCTTCTGTTTCCTACTTATATTTCTATATTACCTCCTCAATTTAGCATTATGGACAGGGCAAGAACTAATCTAAAATCTGCACAAAAATATTTTGCTTTCAAATTCATACCGTGATCGTAGCATGCATGGACTCGACTCATATGACTGGGATTTCCATGAAAACGATTGTGGGCCGAAAATGGGTGATCACTCTACATTTCTCTTCTCTTTCCTATTTATATTTATATTTTACCTCCTCAATTTAGCATAATGGAGAGTGAAAGACCTAATCTAAAATCTGCACAAAAATATTTTGCTTCCAAATTCATACCGTGATCGTATCATGCATGGACTCGACTCATATGACTGGGATTTCCATGAAAAAGATTGTGGGCTGAAAATGGGTGATCACTCTACATTTCTCTTCTGTTTCCTATTTATATTTATATTTTACCTCCTCAATTTAGCATTATGGACAGTGAAAGACCTAATCTAAGCTCTGCACAAAAATATTTTGCCTTCAACTTCATACCGTGATCGTATCATGCATGGACTCGACTCATATGACTGGGATTTCCATGAAAAAGATTGTGGGCCGAAAATGGGTGATCACTGTACATTTCTCTTCTGTTTCCTATTTATATTTATATTTTACCTCCTCAATTTAGCATAATGGACAGTGAAAGACCTAATCTAAGCTCTGCACAAAAATATTTTGCCTTCAACTTCATACCGTGATCGTAGCATGCATGGACTCGACTCATATGACTGGGATTTCCATGAAAAAGATGGTTGGCCGAAAATTGGTGATCAGTGAACATTTCTCTTCTGTTTCCTACTTATATTTCTATTTTACCTCCTCAATTTAGCAATATGGACAGGGCAAGAACTAATCTAAAATCTGCACAAAAATATTTTGCTTTCAAATTCATACCGTGATCGTAGCATGCATTGACACGACATATGACTGGGATTTCCATGAAAAAGATTGTGGGCCGAAAATGGGTGATCACTGTACATTTCTCTTCTTTTTCCTATTTATATTTCTATTTTACTTCCTCAATTTAGCATTATGGACAGAGAAAGACCTAATCTAATCTCTGCCCAAAAATATTTTGCCTTCAAATTCATACCGTGATCGTAGCATGCATTGACACGACATATGACTGGGATTTCCATGAAAAAGATTGTGGGCCGAAAATGGGTGATCACTGTACATTTCTCTTCTGTTTCCTATTTATATTTATATTTTACCTCCTCAATTTAGCATTATGGACAGGGAAAGACCGAATCTAAAATCTGCACAAAAATATTTTGCTTTCAACTTCATACCGTGATCGTAGCATGCATGGACTCGACTCATATGACTGGGATTTCCATGAAAAAGATTGTGGGCCGAAAATGGGTGATCACTGTACATTTCTCTTCTGTTTTCTATTTATATTTATATTTTACCTCCTCAATTTAGCATAATGGACAGGGAAAGACCTAATCTAAAATCTGCATAAAAATATTTTGCTTTCAAATTCATACCGTGATCGTAGCATGCACGGACTCGACTCATATGACTGGGATTTCCATGAAAAAGATTGTGGGCCGAAAATGGGTGATCACTCTAAATTTCTCTTCTGTTTCCTATTTATATTTATATTTTACCTCCTCAATTTAGCATTATGGACAGGGAAAGACCAAATCTAAAATCTGCACAAAAATATTTTGCTTTCAAATTCATACCGTGATTGTAGCATGCATGGACTCGACTCATATGACTGGGATTTCCATGAAAAAGATTGTGGGCCGAAAATGGGTGATCACTGTACATTTCTCTTCTGTTTCCTATTTATATTTATATTTTACTTCTTCAATTTAGCATTATGGACAGGGAAAGACCAAATCTAAGATCTGCAAAAAAATATTTAGCCATCAAATTCATACCGTGATCGTAGCATGCATGGACTCGACTCATATGACTGGCATTTCCATGAAAAAGATTGTGGGCCGAAAATGGGTGATCACTGTACATTTCTCTTCTGTTTCCTATTTATATTTATATTTTACCTCGTCAATTTAGCATTATGGACAGGGAAAGACTTAATCTAAAATCTGGACAAAAATATTTTGCCTTCAAATTCATACCGTGATCGTAGCATGCATGGACTCGACTCGTATGACTGGGATTTCCATGAAAAAGATTGTGGGCCGAAAATGGGTGATCACTGTACATTTTTCTTCTGTTTCCTATTTATATTTATATTTTACCTCCTCAATTTAGCATTATGGACAGGGAAAGACTTAATCTAAAATCTGCACAAAAATATTTTGCCTTCAAATTCATACCGTAACCGTAGCATGCATGGACTCGACTCATATGACTGGGATTTCCATGGAAAAGATTGTGGGCCGAAAATGGGTGATCACTGTACATTTCTCTTCTGTTTCTTATTTATATTTCTATTTTACCTCCTCAATTTAGCATTATGGACAGGGAAAGACCTAATCTAAGATCTGCCCAAAAATATTTTGCCTTCAAATTCATACCGTGATCGTAGCATGCATTGACTCGACTCATATGACTGGGATTTCCATGAAAAAGATTGTGGGCCGAAAATGGGTGATCACTGTACATTTCTCTTCTGTTTCTTATTTATATTTCTATTTTACCTCCTCAATTTAGCATTATGGACAGGGAAAGACCTAATCTAAGCTCTGCACAAAAATATTTTGCATTCAAATTCATACCGTGATCGTAGCATGCATGGACACGACTCATATGAATGGGATTTCCATGAAAAAGATTGTGGGCCGAAAATGGGTGATCACTGTACATTTTTCTTCTGTTTCCTACTCATATTTATATTTTACCTCCTCAATTTAGCATTATGGACAGGGAAAGACCAAATCTAAGATCTGCAAAAAAATATTTAGCCATCAAATTCATACCGTGATCGTAGCATGCATGGACTCGACTCATATGACTGGCATTTCCATGAAAAAGATTGTGGGCCGAAAATGGGTGATCACTGTACATTTCTCTTCTTTTTCTTATTTATATTTCTATATTACCTCCTCAATTTAACATTATGGACAGGGCAAGAACTAATCTAAAATCTGCACAAAAATATTTTGCTTTCAAATTCATACAGTGATCGTAGCATGCTTGGACTCGACTCATATGACTGGGATTTCCATGAAAAAGATTGTGGGCCGAAAATGGGTGATCACTGTACATTTCTCTTCTTTTTCCTATTTATACTTCTATTTTACCTCCTCAATTTGACATTATGGACAGGGAAATACCTAATCTAAAATCTGCACAAAAATATTTTGCTTTCAAATTCATACCGTGATCGTAGCATGCATGGACTCGACTCATATGACTGGCATTTCCATGAAAAAGATTGTGGGCTGAAAATGGGTGATCACTGTACATTTCTCTTCTTTTTCCTATTTATATTTATATTTTACCTCCTCAATTTAGCATTATGGACAGGGAAAGACCTAATCTAAAATCTGCACAAAAATATTTTGCTTTCAAATTCATACCGTGATCGTAGCATGCATGGACTCGACTCATATGACTGGGATTTCCATGAAAAAGATTGTGGGCCTAAAATGGGTGATCACTGTACATTTCTCTTCTGTTTCCTATTTATATTTATATTTTACTACCTCAATTTAGCATTATGGACAGGGAAAGACTTAATCTAAAATCTGCACAAAAATATTTTGCCTTCAAATTCATACCGTGATCGTAGCATGCATGGACTCGACTCATATGACTGGGATTTCCATGAAAAAGATTGTGGGCCGAAAATGGGTGATCACTGTACATGTTTCTTCTGTTTCCTATTTATATTTATATTTTACCTCCTCAATTTAGCATTATGGACAGGGAAAGACTTAATCTAAAATCTGCACAAAAATATTTTGCCTTCAAATTCATACCGTGATCGTAGCATGCATGGACTCGACTCATATGACTGGGATTTCCATGAAAAAGATTGTGGGCCGAAAATGGGAGATCACTGTACATTTCTCTTCTGTTTCTTATTTATATTTATATTTTACCTCCTCAATTTAGCATTATGGACAGGGAAAGACCTAATCTAAGATCTGCACAAAAATATTTTGCCTTCAAATTCATACCGTGATCGTAGCATGCATGGACTCGACTCATATGACTGGGATTTCCATGAAAAAGATTGTGTGCCGAAAATGGGTGATCACTGTACATTTCTCTTCTGTTTCTTATTTATATTTCTATTTTACCTCCTCAATTTAGCATTATGGACAGGGAAAGACCTAATCTAAGCTCTGCACAAAAATATTTTGCCTTCAAATTCATACCGTGATCGTAGCATGCATGGACTCGACTCATATGACTGGGATTTCCATGAAAAAGATTGTGCGCCGAAAATGGGTGATCACTGTACATTTTTCTTCTGTTTCCTATTTATATTTCTATTTTACCTCCTCAATTTAGCATTATGGACAGGGAAAGACCAAATCTAAGATCTGCAAAAAAATATTTAGCCATCAAATTCATACCGTGATCGTAGCATGCATGGACTCGACTCATATGACTGGCATTTCCATGAAAAAGATTGTGGGCCGAAAATGGGTGATCACTGTACATTTCTCTTCTTTTTCTTATTTATATTTCTATATTACCTCCTCAATTTAACATTATGGACAGGGCAAGAACTAATCTAAAATCTGCACAAAAATATTTTGCTTTCAAATTCATACAGTGATCGTAGCATGCTTGGACTCGACTCATATGACTGGGATTTCCATGAAAAATATTGTGGGCCGAAAATGGGTGATCACTGTACATTTCTCTTCTTTTTCCTATTTATACTTCTATTTTACCTCCTCAATTTGACATTATGGACAGGGAAAGACCTAATCTAAAATCTGCACAAAAATATTTTGCTTTCAAATTCATACCGTGATCGTAGCATGCATGGACTCGACTCATATGACTGGCATTTCCATGAAAAAGATTGTGGGCCGAAAATGGGTGATCACTGTACATTTCTCTTCTGTTTCCTATTTATATTTATATTTTACCTCCTCAATTTAGCATTATGGACAGGGAAAGACCTAATCTAAAATCTGCACAAAAATATTTTGCTTTCAAATTCATACCGTGATCGTAGCATGCATGGACTCGACTCATATGACTGGGATTTCCATGAAAAAGATTGTGGGCCTAAAATGGGTGATCACTGTACATTTCTCTTCTGTTTCCTATTTATATTTATATTTTACTTCCTCAATTTAGCATTATGGACAGGGAAAGACTTAATCTAAAATCTGCACAAAAATATTTTGCCTTCAAATTCATACCGTGATCGTAGCATGCATGGACTCGACTCATATGACTGGGATTTCCATGAAAAAGATTGTGGGCCGAAAATGGGTGATCACTGTACATTTCTCTTCTGTTTCTTATTTATATTTCTATTTTACCTCCTCAATTTAGCATTATGGACAGGGAAAGACCTAATCTAAGCTCTGCACAAAAATATTTTGCCTTCAAATTCATACCGTGATCGTAGCATGCATGGACTCGACTCATATGACTGGGATTTCCATGAAAAAGATTGTGGGCCGAAAATGGGTGATCACTGTACATTTTTCTTCTGTTTCCTATTTATATTTATATTTTACCTCCTCAATTTAGCATTATGGACAGGGAAAGACCAAATCTAAGATCTGCAAAAAAATATTTAGCCATCAAATTCATACCGTGATCGTAGCATGCATGGACTCAACTCATATGACTGGGATTTCCATGAAAAAGATTGTGGGCCGAAAATGGGTGATCACTGTACATTTCTCTTCTGTTTCCTATTTATATTTCTATTTTACCCCCTCAATTTAGCATTATGGACAGGGAAAGGCCTAATCTAAGCTCTGCACAAAAATATTTTGCCTTCAAATTCATACCATGATCGTAGCATGCATGGATTCGACTCATATGACTGGGATTTCCATGAAAAAGATTATGGGCCGAAAATGGGAAATCACTGTACATTTCTCATCTGTTTCCTATTTATATTTCTATTTTACCTCCTCAATTTAGCATTATGGAAAGGGAAAGACTTAATCTAAAATCTGCACAAAAATATTTTGCCTTCAAATTCATACCGTGATCGTAGCATGCATGGACTCGACTCATATGACTGGGATTTCCATGGAAAAGATTGTGGGCCGAAAATGGGTGATCACTGTACATTTCTCTTCTGTTTCTTATTTATATTTCTATTTTACCTCCTCAATTTAGCATTATGGACAGGGAAAGACCTAATCTAAAATCTGCACAAAAATATTTCGCCTTCAAATTCATACCGTGATCGTAGCATGCATTGATTCGACTCATATGACTGGGATTTCCATGAAAAAGATTGTGGGCCGAAAATGGGTGATCACTGTACATTTCTCTTCTGTTTCCTATTTATATTTATATTTTACCTCCTCAATTTAGCATTATGGACAGGGAAAACCTACTCTAATCTCTACACAAAAATATTTTGCCTTCAAATTCATACCGTGATCGTAGCATGCATGGACTCGACTCATATGACTGGCATTTCCATGAAAAATATTGTGGGCCGAAAATGGGTGATCACTGTACATTTCTCTTCTGTTTCCTATTTATATTTCTATTTTACCTCCTCAATTTAGCATTATGGACAGGGAAAGATCCAATATAAAATCTGCACATAAATATTTTGCTTTCAAATTCATACCGTGATCGTAGCAGCATGGACTCGACTCATATGACTGGGATTTCCATGAAAAAGATTGTGGGCCGAAAATGGGTGATCACTGTACATTTCTCTTCTGTTTCCTATTTATATTTATATTTTACCTCCTCAATTTAGCATTATGGACAGGAAAAGACATAATCTAAGCTCTGCACAAAAATATTTTGCCTTCAAATTCATACCATGATCGTAGCATGCATGGACTCGACTCATATGACTGGGATTTCCATGAAAAAGATTGTGGGCCGAAAATGGGTGATCACTGTACATTTCTCTTCTGTTTCCTATTTATATTTATATTTTACCTCCTCAATTTAGCATTATGGACAGGGAAAGAACTAATCTAAAATCTGCACAAAAATATTTTGCCATCAAATTCATACCGTGATCGTAGCATGCATTGACTCGACTCATATGACTGGCATTTCCATGAAAAAGATTGTGGGCCGAAAATGGGTGAATACTGTACATTTCTCTTCTGTTTCCTATTTATATTTATATTTTACCACGTCAATTTAGCATTATGGACTGGGAAAGACTTAATCTAAAATCTGCACAAAAATATTTTGCCTTCAAATTCATACCGTGACCGTAGCATGCATGGACTCGGCTCATATGACTGGGATGTCCATAGAAAAGATTGTGGGCCGAAAATGGGTGATCACTGTACATCTCTCTTCTGTTTCTTATTTATATTTCTATTTTACCTCCTCAATTTAGCATTATGGACAGCGAAAGACCTAATCTAAAATCTGCACAAAAATATATTGCCTTCAAATTCATACCGTCATCGTAGCATGCATTGATTCGACTCATATGACTGGGATTTCCATGAAAAAGTTTGTGGGCCGAAAATGGGTGATCACTGTACATTTCTCTTCTGTTTCCTATTTATATTTATATTTTACCTCCTCAATTTAGCATTATGGACAGGGAAACCTACTCTAATCTCTACACAAAAATATGTTGCCTTCAAATTCATACCGTGATCGTAGCATGCATGGACTCGACTCATATGACTGGCATTTCCATGAAAAAGATTGTGGGCCGAAAATGGGTGATCACTGTACATTTCTCTTCTGTTTCCTATTTATATTTCTATTTTACCTCCTCAATTTAGCATTATGGACAGGGAAAGACTTAATCTAAAATCTGCACAAAAATATTTTGCCTTCAAATTCATACCGTGATCGTAGCATGCATGGATTCGACTCATATGACTGGGATTTCCATGAAAAAGATTGTGGGCCGAAAATGGGTGATCACTGTACATTTCTCATCTGTTTCCTATTTATATTTCTATTTTACCTCCTCAATTTAGCATTATGGAAAGGGAAAGACTCAATCTAAAATCTGCACAAAAATATTTTGCCTTCAAATTCATACCGTGATCGTAGCATGCATGGACTCGACTCATATGACTGGGATTTCCATGAAAAAGATTGTGGGCCGAAAATGGGTGATCACTGTACATTTCTCTTCTGTTTCCTATTTATATTTCTATTTTACCTCCTCAATTTAGCATTATGGACAGGGAAAGATCCAATATAAAATCTGCACATAAATATTTTGCTTTCAAATTCATACCGTGATCGTAGCAGCATGGACTCGACTCATATGACTGGGATTTCCATGAAAAAGATTGTGGGCCGAAAATGGGTGATCACTGTACATTTCTCTTCTGTTTCCTATTTATATTTATATTTTACCTCCTCAATTTAGCATTATGGACAGGAAAAGACATAATCTAAGCTCTGCACAAAAATATTTTGCCTTCAAATTCATACCATGATCGTAGCATGCATGGACTCGACTCATATGACTGGGATTTCCATGAAAAAGATTGTGGGCCGAAAATGGGTGATCACTGTACATTTCTCTTCTGTTTCCTATTTATATTTCTATTTTACCTCCTCAATTTAGCATTATGGACAGGGAAAGAACTAATCTAAAATCTGCACAAAAATATTTTGCCATCAAATTCATACCGTGATCGTAGCATGCATTGACTCGACTCATATGACTGGCATTTCCATGAAAAAGATTGTGGGCCGAAAATGGGTGAATACTGTACATTTCTCTTCTGTTTCCTATTTATATTTATATTTTACCACGTCAATTTAGCATTATGGACTGGGAAAGACTTAATCTAAAATCTGCACAAAAATATTTTGCCTTCAAATTCATACCGTGACCGTAGCATGCATGGACTCGGCTCATATGACTGGGATGTCCATAGAAAAGATTGTGGGCCGAAAATGGGTGATCACTGTACATCTCTCTTCTGTTTCTTATTTATATTTCTATTTTACCTCCTCAATTTAGCATTATGGACAGCGAAAGACCTAATCTAAAATCTGCACAAAAATATATTGCCTTCAAATTCATACCGTCATCGTAGCATGCATTGATTCGACTCATATGACTGGGATTTCCATGAAAAAGTTTGTGGGCCGAAAATGGGTGATCAATGTACATTTCTCTTCTGTTTCCTATTTATATTTATATTTTACCTCCTCAATTTAGCATTATGGACAGGGAAACCTACTCTAATCTCTACACAAAAATATGTTGCCTTCAAATTCATACCGTGATCGTAGCATGCATGGACTCGACTCATATGACTGGCATTTCCATGAAAAAGATTGTGGGCCGAAAATGGGTGATCACTGTACATTTCTCTTCTGTTTCCTATTTATATTTCTATTTTACCTCCTCAATTTAGCATTATGGACAGGGAAAGACTTAATCTAAAATCTGCACAAAAATATTTTGCCTTCAAATTCATACCGTGATCGTAGCATACATGGATTCGACTCATATGACTGGGATTTCCATGAAAAAGATTGTGGGCCGAAAATGGGTGATCACTGTACATTTCTCTTCTGTTTCTTATTTATATTTCTATTTTACCTCCTCAATTTAGCATTATGGACAGGGAAAGACCTAATCTAAGCTCTGCACAAAAATATTTTGCCTTCAAATTCATATCGTGATCGTAGCATGCATGGACTCGACTCATATGACTGGGATTTCCATGAAAAAGATTGTGGGCCGAAAATGGGTGATCACTGTACATTTTTCTTCTGTTTCCTAGTTATATTTATATTTTACCTCATCAATTTAGCATTATGGACAGGGAAAGACCTAATCTAAAATCTACACAAAAATATTTCGCCTTCAAATTCATACCGTGATCGTAGCATGCATTGATTCGACTCATATGACTGGGATTTCCATGAAAAAGATTGTGGGCCAAAAATGGGTGATCACTGTACATTTCTCTTCTGTTTCCTATTTATATTTATTTTTTACCTCCTCAATTTAGCATTATGGACAGGGAAAACCTACTCTAATTTCTACACAAAAATATTTTGCCTTCAAATTCATACCGTGATCGTAGCATGCATGGACTCGACTCATATGACTGGGATTTCCATGAAAAAGATTGTAAGCCGAAAATGGGTGATCACTGTACATTTCTGTTCTGTTTCCTATTTATATTTATATTTTACCTCCTCAATTTAGCATTATGGACAGGGAAAGACATAATCTAAGCTCTGCACAAAAATATTTTGCCTTCAAATTGATACCATGATCGTAGCATGCATGGACTCGACTCATATGACTGGGATTTCCATGAAAAAGATTGTGGGCCGAAAATGGGTGATCACTGTACATTTCTCTTCTGTTTCTTATTTATATTTATATTTTACCTCCTCAATTTAGCATTATGGACAGGGAAAGACCTAATCTAAGCTCTGCACAAAAATATTTTGCCTTCAAATTCATACCGTGATCGTAGCATGCATGGACTCAACTCATATGACTGGGATTTCCATGAAAAAGATTGTGGGCCGAAAATGGGTGATCACTGTACATTTCTCTTCTGTTTCTTATTTATATTTCTATTTTACCTCCTCAATTTAGCATTATGGACAGGGAAAACCTAATCTAAGCTCTGCACAAAAATATTTTGCCTTCAAATTCATACTGTGATCGTAGCATGCATGGACTCGAATCATATGACTGGGATTTCCATGAAAAAGATTGTGGGCCCAAAATGGGTCATCACTGTACATTTCTCTTCTGTTTCCTATTTATATTTATATTTTACCTCCGAAATTTAGCATTATGGACAGGGAAAGACCTCATCTAAGATCTGCACAAAAATATTTTGCCTTCAAATTCATAGCGTGATCGTCGCATGCATTGATTCGACTCATATGACTGGGATTTCCATGAAAAAGATTGTGGGCCGAAAATGGGTGATCACTGTACATTTCTCTTCTGTTTCCTATTTATATTTATATTTTACCTCCTCAATTTAGCATTATGGACAGGGAAAACCTAATCTAAGCTCTGCACAAAAATATTTTGCCTTCAAATTCATACCGTGATCGTAACATGCATGGACTCGACTCATATGACTGGGATTTCCATGAAAAAGATTGTGGGCCGAAAATGGGTGATCACTGTACATTTCTCTTCTGTTTCCTATTTATATTTATATTTTACCTCCTCAATTTAGCATTATGGAGAGGAAAAGACCTAATCTAAAATCTGCACAAAAATATTTTGCCTTCAAATTCATACCGTGATCTAAGCATGCATGGACTCAACTCATATGACTGGGATTTCCATGAAAAAGATTGTGGGCCGAAAATGGGTGATCACTGTACATTTCTCTTCTGTTTCCTATTTATATTTCTATTTTACCTCCTCAATTTAGCATTATGGACAGGGAAAGACATAATCTAAGCTCTGCACAAAAATATTTTGCCTTCAAATTCATACCATGATCGTAGCATGCATGGACTCGACTCATATGACTGGGATTTCCATGAAAAAGATTGTGGGCCAAAAATGGGTGATCACTGTACATTTCTCTTCTGTTTCCTATTTATATTTCTATTTTACCTCCTCAATTTAGCATTATGGACAGGGAAAGAACTAATCTAAAATCTGCACAAAAATATTTTGCCTTCAAATTAATACCGTGATCGTAGCATGCATGGACTCGACTCATATGACTGGGATTTCCATGAAAAACATTGTGGGCCGAAAATGGGTGATCACTGTACATTTCTCTTCTGTTTCCTATTTATATTTATATTTTACCTCCTCAACTTAGCATTATGGACAGGGAAAGACCTAATCTAAAATCTGCACAAAAATATTTTGCCATCAAATTCATACCCTGATCGTAGCATGCGTGGACTCGACTCATATGACTGGGATTTCCATGAAAAAGATTGTGGGCCGAAAATGGGTGATCACTGTACATTTCTCTTCTGTTTCCTATTTATATTTCTATTTTACCTCCTCACTTTAGCATTATGGACAGGGAAAGATCCAATCTAAAATCTGCACATAAATATTTTGCTTTCAAATTCATACCGTGATCGTAGCATGCATGGACTCGACTCATATGACTGGGATTTCCATGAAAAAGATTGTGGGCCGAAAATGGGTGATCACTGTACATTTCTGTTCTGTTTCCTATTTATATTTATATTTTACCTCCTCAATTTAGCATTATGGACAGGGAAAGACATAATCTAAGCTCTGCACAAAAATATTTTGCCTTCAAATTCATAACATGATCGTAGCATGCATGGACTCGACTCATATGACTGGCATTTCCATGAAAAAGATTGTGGGCCGAAAATGGGTCATCACTGTACATTTCTCTTCTGTTTCCTATTTATATTTATATTTTACCTCCTCAATTTAGCATTATGGACAGGGAAAGAACTAATCTAAAATCTGCACAAAAATATTTTTCCTTCAAATTCGTACCGTGATCGTAGCATGCATGGACTCGACTCATATGACTGGGATTTACATGAAAAAGATTGTGGGCCGAAAATGGGTGATCACTGTACATTTCTCTTCTGTTTCCTATTTACATTTCTATTTTACCTCCTCAATTTAGCATTATGGACAGGGAAAGACCTAATCTAAAATCTGCACAAAAATATTTTGCCTTCAAATTCATACCGTGAACGTAGCATGCATGGACTCGACTCATATGACTGGGATTTCCATGAAAAAGATTGTGGGCCGAAAATGGGTGATCGCTGTACATTTCTCTTCTGTTTCCTATTTATATTTCTATTTTGCTTCCTTCATTTAGCATTATGGACAGGGAAAGACCTAATTTAAGGTCTGCACAAAAATATTTTTCCTTCAAATTCATACCGTGATCGTAGCATGCATTGATTCGACTCATATGACTGGGATTTCCATGAAAAAGATTGTGGGCCGAAAATGGGTCATCACTGTACATTTCTCTTCTGTTTCCTATTTATATTTCTATTTTACCTCCTCAATTTAGCATTATGGACAGGGAAAGAACTAATCTAAAATCTGCACAAAAATATTTTGCCTTCAAATTCATACCGTGATCGTAGCATGCATGGACTCGACTCATATGACTGGGATTTCAATGAAAAAGATTGTGGGCCGAAAATGGGTGATCACTGTACATTTCTCTTCTGTTTCCTATTTATATTTCTATTTTGCTTCCTTCATTTAGCATTATGGACAGGGAAAGACCTAATCTAAGGTCTGCACAAAAACATTTTGCCTTCAAATTCATACCGTGATCGTAGCATGCATGGACTCGACTCATATGACTGGGATTTCCATGAAAAAGATTGTGGGCCGAAAATGGTTGATCACTGTACATTTCTCTTCTTTTTCCTATTTATACTTCTATTTTACCTCCTCAATTTAGCATTATGGACAGGGAAAGACCTAATCTAAAATCTGCACAAAAATATTTTGCTTTCAAATTCATACCGTGATCTTAGTATGCATGGACTCGACTCATATGACTGGGATTTCCATGAAAAAGATCGTGGGCCGAAAATGGGTGATCACAGTACATTTCTCTTCTTTTTCCTATTTATACTTCTATTTTACCTCCTCAATTTAGCATTATGGACAGGGAAAGACCTAATCTAAAATCTGCACAAAAATATTTTGCTTTCAAATTAATACCGTGATCGTAGTATGCATGGACTCGACTCATATGACTGGGATTTCCATGAAAAAGATTGTGGGCCGAAAATGGGTCATCACTGTACATTTCTCTTCTGTTTCCTATTTATATTTCTATTTTACTTCCTCAATTTAGCATTATGGACAGAGAAAGTCCTAATCTAATCTCTGCACAAAAATATTTTGCCTTCAAATTCATACCGTGATCGTAGCATGCATTGACACGACTCATATGCCTGGGATTTCCATGAAAAAGATTGTGGGCCGAAAATGGGTGATCACTGTACATTTCTCTTCTGTTTCCTATTTATATTTATATTTTACCTCCTCAATTTAGCATTATGGACAGGGAAAGACCTAATCTAAGATCTGCACAAAAATATTTTGCCTTCAAATACATACCGTGATTGTAGCATGCATGGATTCGACTCATATGACTGGGATTTCCATGAAAAAGATTGTGGGCCGAAAATGGGTGATCACTGTACATTTCTCTTCTGTTTCCTATTTATATTTCTATTTTACTTCTTCAATTTAGCATTATGGACAGGGAAAGACTAAATCTAAGATCTGCAAAAAAATATTTTGCCTTCAAATTCATACCGTGATCGTAGCATGCATGGACTCGACTCATATGACTGGGATTTCCATGAAAAAGATTGTGGGCCGAAAATGGGTGATCACTGTACATTTCTCTTCTGTTTCCTATTTATATTTATATTTTACCTCCTCAATTTAGCATTATGGACAGGGAAAGACCTCATCTAAGATCTGCACAAAAATATTTTTCCTTCAAATTCATAGCGTGATCGTCGCATGCATTGATTCGACTCATATGACTGGGATTTCCATGAAAAAGATTGTGGGCCGAAAATGGGTCATCACTGTACATTTCTCTTCTGTTTCCTATTTATATTTCTATTTTACCTCCTCAATTTAGCATTATGGACAGGGAAAGAACTAATCTAAAATCTGCACAAAAATATTTTGCCTTCAAATTCATACCGTGATCGTAGCATGCATGGACTCGACTCATATGACTGGGATTTCCATGAAAAAGATTGTGGGCCGAAAATGGGTGATCACTGTACATTTCTGTTCTGTTTCCTATTTATATTTATATTTTACCTCCTCAATTTAGCATTATGGACAGGGAAAGACATAATCTAAGCTCTGCACAAAAATATTTTGCCTTCAAATTCATAACATGATCGTAGCATGCATGGACTCGACTCATATGACTGGCATTTCCATGAAAAAGATTGTGGGCCGAAAATGGGTCATCACTGTACATTTCTCTTCTGTTTCCTATTTATATTTATATTTTATCTCCTCAATTTAGCATTATGGACAGGGAAAGAACTAATCTAAAATCTGCACAAAAATATTTTTCCTTCAAATTCGTACCGTGATCGTAGCATGCATGGACTCGACTCATATGACTGGGATTTACATGAAAAAGATTGTGGGCCGAAAATGGGTGATCACTGTACATTTCTCTTCTGTTTCCTATTTACATTTCTATTTTACCTCCTCAATTTAGCATTATGGACAGGGAAAGACCTAATCTAAAATCTGCACAAAAATATTTTGCCTTCAAATTCATACCGTGAACGTAGCATGCATGGACTCGACTCATATGACTGGGATTTCCATGAAAAAGATTGTGGGCCGAAAATGGGTGATCGCTGTACATTTCTCTTCTGTTTCCTATTTATATTTCTATTTTGCTTCCTTCATTTAGCATTATGGACAGGGAAAGACCTAATTTAAGGTCTGCACAAAAATATTTTTCCTTCAAATTCATACCGTGATCGTAGCATGCATTGATTCGACTCATATGACTGGGATTTCCATGAAAAAGATTGTGGGCCGAAAATGGGTCATCACTGTACATTTCTCTTCTGTTTCCTATTTATATTTCTATTTTACCTCCTCAATTTAGCATTATGGACAGGGAAAGAACTAATCTAAAATCTGCACAAAAATATTTTGCCTTCAAATTCATACCGTGATCGTAGCATGCATGGACTCGACTCATATGACTGGGATTTCAATGAAAAAGATTGTGGGCCGAAAATGGGTGATCACTGTACATTTCTCTTCTGTTTCCTATTTATATTTCTATTTTGCTTCCTTCATTTAGCATTATGGACAGGGAAAGACCTAATCTAAGGTCTGCACAAAAACATTTTGCCTTCAAATTCATACCGTGATCGTAGCATGCATGGACTCGACTCATATGACTGGGATTTCCATGAAAAAGATTGTGGGCCGAAAATGGTTGATCACTGTACATTTCTCTTCTTTTTCCTATTTATACTTCTATTTTACCTCCTCAATTTAGCATTATGGACAGGGAAAGACCTAATCTAAAATCTGCACAAAAATATTTTGCTTTCAAATTCATACCGTGATCTTAGTATGCATGGACTCGACTCATATGACTGGGATTTCCATGAAAAAGATCGTGGGCCGAAAATGGGTGATCACAGTACATTTCTCTTCTTTTTCCTATTTATACTTCTATTTTACCTCCTCAATTTAGCATTATGGACAGGGAAAGACCTAATCTAAAATCTGCACAAAAATATTTTGCTTTCAAATTAATACCGTGACCGTAGTATGCATGGACTCGACTCATATGACTGGGATTTCCATGAAAAAGATTGTGGGCCGAAAATGGGTCATCACTGTACATTTCTCTTCTGTTTCCTATTTATATTTCTATTTTACTTCCTCAATTTAGCATTATGGACAGAGAAAGTCCTAATCTAATCTCTGCACAAAAATATTTTGCCTTCAAATTCATACCGTGATCGTAGCATGCATTGACACGACTCATATGCCTGGGATTTCCATGAAAAAGATTGTGGGCCGAAAATGGGTGATCACTGTACATTTCTCTTCTGTTTCCTATTTATATTTATATTTTACCTCCTCAATTTAGCATTATGGACAGGGAAAGACCTAATCTAAGATCTGCACAAAAATATTTTGCCTTCAAATACATACCGTGATTGTAGCATGCATGGATTCGACTCATATGACTGGGATTTCCATGAAAAAGATTGTGGGCCGAAAATGGGTGATCACTGTACATTTCTCTTCTGTTTCCTATTTATATTTCTATTTTACTTCTTCAATTTAGCATTATGGACAGGGAAAGACTAAATCTAAGATCTGCAAAAAAATATTTTGCCTTCAAATTCATACCGTGATCGTAGCATGCATGGACTCGACTCATATGACTGGGATTTCCATGAAAAAGATTGTGGGCCGAAAATGGGTGATCACTGTACATTTCTCTTCTGTTTCCTATTTATATTTATATTTTACCTCCTCAATTTAGCATTATGGACAGGGAAAGACCTCATCTAAGATCTGCACAAAAATATTTTTCCTTCAAATTCATAGCGTGATCGTTGCATGCATTGATTCGACTCATATGACTGGGATTTCCATGAAAAAGATTGTGGGCCGAAAATGGGTCATCACTGTACATTTCTCTTCTGTTTCCTATTTATATTTCTATTTTACCTCCTCAATTTAGCATTATGGACAGGGAAAGAACTAATCTAAAATCTGCACAAAAATATTTTGCCTTCAAATTCATACCGTGATCGTAGCATGCATGGACTCGACTCATATGACTGGGATTTCCATGAAAAAGATTGTGGGCCGAAAATGGGTGATCACTGTACATTTCTGTTCTGTTTCCTATTTATATTTATATTTTACCTCCTCAATTTAGCATTATGGACAGGGAAAGACATAATCTAAGCTCTGCACAAAAATATTTTGCCTTCAAATTCATAACATGATCGTAGCATGCATGGACTCGACTCATATGACTGGCATTTCCATGAAAAAGATTGTGGGCCGAAAATGGGTCATCACTGTACATTTCTCTTCTGTTTCCTATTTATATTTATATTTTACCTCCTCAATTTAGCATTATGGACAGGGAAAGAACTAATCTAAAATCTGCACAAAAATATTTTTCCTTCAAATTCGTACCGTGATCGTAGCATGCATGGACTCGACTCATATGACTGGGATTTACATGAAAAAGATTGTGGGCCGAAAATGGGTGATCACTGTACATTTCTCTTCTGTTTCCTATTTACATTTCTATTTTACCTCCTCAATTTAGCATTATGGACAGGGAAAGACCTAATCTAAAATCTGCACAAAAATATTTTGCCTTCAAATTCATACCGTGAACGTAGCATGCATGGACTCGACTCATATGACTGGGATTTCCATGAAAAAGATTGTGGGCCGAAAATGGGTGATCGCTGTACATTTCTCTTCTGTTTCCTATTTATATTTCTATTTTGCTTCCTTCATTTAGCATTATGGACAGGGAAAGACCTAATTTAAGGTCTGCACAAAAATATTTTTCCTTCAAATTCATACCGTGATCGTAGCATGCATTGATTCGACTCATATGACTGGGATTTCCATGAAAAAGATTGTGGGCCGAAAATGGGTCATCACTGTACATTTCTCTTCTGTTTCCTATTTATATTTCTATTTTACCTCCTCAATTTAGCATTATGGACAGGGAAAGAACTAATCTAAAATCTGCACAAAAATATTTTGCCTTCAAATTCATACCGTGATCGTAGCATGCATGGACTCGACTCATATGACTGGGATTTCAATGAAAAAGATTGTGGGCCGAAAATGGGTGATCACTGTACATTTCTCTTCTGTTTCCTATTTATATTTCTATTTTGCTTCCTTCATTTAGCATTATGGACAGGGAAAGACCTAATCTAAGGTCTGCACAAAAACATTTTGCCTTCAAATTCATACCGTGATCGTAGCATGCATGGACTCGACTCATATGACTGGGATTTCCATGAAAAAGATTGTGGGCCGAAAATGGTTGATCACTGTACATTTCTCTTCTTTTTCCTATTTATACTTCTATTTTACCTCCTCAATTTAGCATTATGGACAGGGAAAGACCTAATCTAAAATCTGCACAAAAATATTTTGCTTTCAAATTCATACCGTGATCTTAGTATGCATGGACTCGACTCATATGACTGGGATTTCCATGAAAAAGATCGTGGGCCGAAAATGGGTGATCACAGTACATTTCTCTTCTTTTTCCTATTTATACTTCTATTTTACCTCCTCAATTTAGCATTATGGACAGGGAAAGACCTAATCTAAAATCTGCACAAAAATATTTTGCTTTCAAATTAATACCGTGATCGTAGTATGCATGGACTCGACTCATATGACTGGGATTTCCATGAAAAAGATTGTGGGCCGAAAATGGGTCATCACTGTACATTTCTCTTCTGTTTCCTATTTATATTTCTATTTTACTTCCTCAATTTAGCATTATGGACAGAGAAAGTCCTAATCTAATCTCTGCACAAAAATATTTTGCCTTCAAATTCATACCGTGATCGTAGCATGCATTGACACGACTCATATGCCTGGGATTTCCATGAAAAAGATTGTGGGCCGAAAATGGGTGATCACTGTACATTTCTCTTCTGTTTCCTATTTATATTTATATTTTACCTCCTCAATTTAGCATTATGGACAGGGAAAGACCTAATCTAAGATCTGCACAAAAATATTTTGCCTTCAAATACATACCGTGATTGTAGCATGCATGGATTCGACTCATATGACTGGGATTTCCATGAAAAAGATTGTGGGCCGAAAATGGGTGATCACTGTACATTTCTCTTCTGTTTCCTATTTATATTTCTATTTTACTTCTTCAATTTAGCATTATGGACAGGGAAAGACTAAATCTAAGATCTGCAAAAAAATATTTTGCCTTCAAATTCATACCGTGATCGTAGCATGCATGGACTCGACTCATATGACTGGGATTTCCATGAAAAAGATTGTGGGCCGAAAATGGGTGATCACTGTACATTTCTCTTCTGTTTCCTATTTATATTTATATTTTACCTCCTCAATTTAGCATTATGGACAGGGAAAGACCTCATCTAAGATCTGCACAAAAATATTTTTCCTTCAAATTCATAGCGTGATCGTCGCATGCATTGATTCGACTCATATGACTGGGATTTCCATGAAAAAGATTGTGGGCCGAAAATGGGTCATCACTGTACATTTCTCTTCTGTTTCCTATTTATATTTCTATTTTACCTCCTCAATTTAGCATTATGGACAGGGAAAGAACTAATCTAAAATCTGCACAAAAATATTTTGCCTTCAAATTCATACCGTGATCGTAGCATGCATGGACTCGACTCATATGACTGGGATTTCCATGAAAAAGATTGTGGGTAGAAAATGGGTGATCACTGTACATTTCTCTTCTGTTTCCTATTTATATTTCTATTTTACCTCCACAATTTAGCATTATGGACAGGGAAAGACCTAATCTAAAATCTGCAGAAAATATTTTGCTTTCAAATTCCTACCCTGATCATAGCATGCATGGACTCGACTCATATGACTGGGATTTTCATGAAAAAGATTGTGGGCCGAAAACTGGTGATCACTGTACATTTCTCTTCTGTTTCCTATTTATATTTATATTTTACCTCCTCAATTTAGCATTATGGACAGGGAAAGACCTAATCTAAAATCTGCACAAAAATATTTTGGCTTCAAATTCATACCGTGATCGTAGCATGCATGTACTCGACTCATATGACTGGGATTTCCATGAAAAAGATTGTGTGCCGAAAATGGGTGATCACTACATGTCTCTTCTGTTTCCTATTTATATTTATATTTTACCTCCTCAATTTAGCATTATGGACAGGGAAAGACCTAAACTAAGCTCTGCACAAAATTATTTTGCCTTCAAATTCATACCGTGATAGTAGCATGTATGGACTCGACTCATATGACTGGGATTTCCATGTAAAAAAATTTTGGCCAGAAAATTGGGTGATCACTGTACATTTCTCTTCTGTTTCCTATTTATATTTCTATTTTATCTCATCAATTTAGTATTATGGACAGGGAAAGACCTAATCTAAGATCTGCAGAAAAATATTTTGCCTTCAAATTCATACCGTGATCGTAGCATGCATGGACTTGAATCATATGACTGGGATTTCCATGAAAAAGATAGTGGGCAGAAAATAGGTGATCACTGTACATTTCTCTTCTGTTTCCTATTTATATTTATATTTTACCTCCTCAATTTAGCATTATGGACAGGGAAAGACCTAATCTAAAATCTGCAGAAAATATTTTGCTTTCAAATTCATACCCTGATCATAGCATGTATGGACTCGACTCATATGACTGGGATTTTCATGAAAAAGATTGTGGGCCGAAAATGGGTGATCACTTTACATTTCTCTTCTGTTTCCTATTTATATTTCTATTTTACCTCCTCAATTTAGCATTATGGACAGGGAAAGACCTAATCTAAAATCTGCACAAAAATATTTTGCCTTCAAATTCATACCGGGATCGTAGCATGAATGTACTCGACTAATATGACTGGGATTTCCATGAAAAAGATTGTGGGCCGAAAATGGGTGATCACTACATTTCTCTTGTGTTTCCTATTTATATTTATATTTTACCTCCTCAATTTAGCATTATGGACAGGGAAAGACCTAAACTAAGCTCTGCAGAAAAATATTTTGCCTTCAAATTCATACCGTGATCGTAGCATACATGGACTCGACTCATATGACTGGGATTTCCATGAAAAAGATTGTGGGCCGAAAATGGGTGCTCACTGTACATTTCTCTTCTGTTTCCTACTGATATTTCTATTTTACCTCCTCAATTTAGCATAATGGACAGGGAAAGACCTAATCTAAAATCTGCACAAAAATATTTTACTTTCAAATTCATACCGTGATCTTAGCATGCATGGACTCGACTCATATGACTGGGATTTTAATGAAAAAGATTTCGGCCGAAAATGGGTGATCACTGTACATTTCTCTTCTGTTTCCTATTTATATTTATATTTTACCTCCTAAATTTAGCATTATGGACAGGGAAAGACCTAATCTAAGCTCTGCACAAAAATATATTGCCTTCAAATTCATACCGTGATCGTAGCATGCATGGACTCGACTCATATGACTGGGATTTCCATGAAAAAGATTGTGGGCCGAAAATGGGTGATCACTGTACATTTCTCTTCTGTCTCCTATTCATATTTATATTTTACCTCCTCAATTTAGCATTATGGACAGGGAAAGACCTAATCTAAAATCTGCAGAAAATATTTTGCTTTCAAATTCCTACCCTGATCATAGCATGCATGGATTCGACTCATATGACTGGGATTTTCATGAAAAAGATTGTGGGCCGAAAACTGGTGATCACTGTACATTTCTCTTCTGTTTCCTATTTATATTTCTCTTTTACCTCCTCAATTTAGCATTATGGACAGGGAAAGACCTAATCTGAAATCTGCACAAAAATATTTTGCCTTCAAATTCATACCGTGATCGTAGCATGCATGTACTCGACTCATATAACTGGGATTTCCATGAAAAAGATTGTGTGCCGAAAATGGGTGATCACTACATTTCTCTTCTGTTTCCTATTTATATTTATATTTTACCTCCTCAATTTAGCATTATGGACAGGGAAAGACCTAAACTAGAATCTGCACAAAATTATTTTGCCTTCAAATTCATACCGTGATCGTAGCATGCATGGACTCGACTCATATGACTGGGATTTCCATGTAAAAAAATTTTGGCCAGAAAATTGGGTGATCACTGTACATTTCTCTTCTGTTTCCTATTTATATTTCTATTTTATCTCATCAATTTAGTATTATGGACAGGGAAAGACCTAATCTAAGATCTGCAGAAAAATATTTTGCCTTCAAATTCATACCGTGATCGTAGCATGCATGGACTCGACTCATATGACTGGGATTTCCATGAAAAAGATTGTTGGCCGAAAATGGGTGATCACTGTACATTTCTCTTCAGTTTCCTATTGATATTTCTATTTTACCTCCTCAATTTAGCATTATGGACAGGGAAAGACCTAATCTAAAATCTGCACAAAAATATTTTGCCTTCAAATTAATACCGTGATCGTAGCATGCATGGACTCGACTCATATGACTGCGATTTCCATGAAAAAGATTGTGGGCCGAAAATGGGTGATCACTGTACATTTCTCTCCTGTTTCCTACTGATATTTCTATTTTACCTCCTCAATTTAGCATAATGGACAGGGAAAGACCTAATCTAAAATCTGCATTAAAATATTTTACTTTCAAATTCATACCGTGATCTTAGCATGCATGGACTCGACTCATATGACTGGGATTTCCATGAAAAAGATTGTGTGCCGAAAATGGGTGATCACTGTACATTTCTCTTCTGTTTCCTTTTCATATTTATATTTTACCTCCACTATTGAGCATTATGGACAGGGAAAGACCTAATCTAAAATCTGTACAAAAATATTTTGCTTTCAAATTCATGCCGTGATCGTAGCATGCATGGACTGGACTCATCTGACTGGGATTTCCATGAAAATGATGTTGGGCCGAAAATGGGTGATCACTGTATATTTCTCTTCTGTTTCCTAATTATATTTATATTTTACCTCCTCAATTTAGCATTATGGACAGGGAAAGACCTAATCTAAAATCTGCACAAAAATATTTTGCCTTCAAATTCATACCGTGATCGTAGCATGCATGGACTCGACTCATAGGACTGGGATTTCCATGAAAAAGATTGTCGGCCGAAAATGGGTGATCACTGTACATTTCTCTTCTGTTTCCTATTTATATTTCGTTTTTACCTCCTCAATTTAGCATTATGGACAGGGAAAGACCTAATCTAAGCTCTGCACAAAAATATTTTGCCTTCAAATTCATACCGTGATCGTAGCATGCATGGACTCGACTCATATGACTGGGATTTCCATGAAAAAGATTGTGGGCCGAAAATGGGTGATCACTGTACATTTCTCTTCTGTTTCCTATTTCTATTTCTATTTTACCTCCTCAATTTAGCATTATCGACAGGGAAAGACCTAATCTAAGCTCTGCACAAGAATATTTTGCCTTCAAATTCATACCGTGATCGTAGCATGCATGGACTCGACTCATATGACTGAGATTTCCATGAAAAAGATTGTGGGCCGAAAATGGGTGATCACTGTACATTTCTCTTCTGTTTCCTTTTTATATTTCTATTTTACCTCCTCAATTTAGCATGATGGGCAGGGAAAGACCTCATCTAAGATCTGCACAAAAATATTTTGCCTTCAAATTCATACCGTGATCGTAGCATGCATGGACTCGACTCATATGACTGAGATTTCCATGAAAAAGATTGTGGGCCGAAAATGGGTGATCACTGTACATTTCTCTTCTGTTTCCTATTTATATTTATATTTTAACTCCTCAGTTTAGCATTATGGGCAGGGAAAGACCTCATCTAAGATCTGCACAAAAACATTTTGCCTTCAAATTCATACCGTGATCGTAGCATGCATGGACTCAACTCATATGACTGGGATTTCCATGAAAAAGACAGTCGGCCGAAAAGGGGTGATCACTGTACATTTCTCTTCTGTTTCCTATTTATATTTATATTTTACCTCCTCAATTTTGCATTATGGACAGGGAAAAAACTAATCTAAGCTCCGCACAAAAATATTTTCCCCTCAAATTCGTACCGTGATCGTAGCATGCATGGACTCAACTCATATGACTGGGATTTCCATGAAAATATTGTCGGCCGAAAATGGGTGATCACTGTACATTTCTCTTCTGTTTCCTATTTATATTTATATTTTACCTCCTCAATTTAGCATTATGGACAGGGAAAGACCTAATCTAGAATATGCAAAAAAATATGTTGCCTTCAAATTCATACCGTGATCGTAGCATGCATGGACTCGACTCATATGACTGGGATTTCCATGAAAAAGATTGTGGGCCGAAAATGGGTGATAACTGTACATTTCTCTTCTGTTTCCTATTTATATTTCTATTTTACCTCCTCAATTTAGCATTATGGACAGGGAAAGACCTAATCTAAAATATGCAAAAAAATATGTTGCCTTCAAATTCATAGCGTGATCGTAGCATGCATGGACTCGACTCATATGACTGGGATTTCCATGAAAAATATTGTGGTCCGAAAATGGGTGATCACTGTACATTTCTCTTCTGTTTCCTATTTATATTTTTTTTTACCTCCTCAATTTAGCATTATGGACAGGGAAAGACCTAATCTAAAATCTGCACAAAAATATTTTGCCTTCAAATTCATACCGTGATCGTAGCATGCATCGACTCTACTCATATGACTGGGATGTCCATGAAAAAGATTGTGGTCCGAAAATGGGTGATCACTGTACATTTCTCTTCTGTTTCCTATTTATATTTCTATTTTGCCTCCTCAATTTAGCATTATGGACAGGGAATGACCTAATCTAAGTTCTGCAGAAAAATATTTTACCTTCAAATTCATACCGTTATCGTAGCATGCATGGACTCGACTCATATGACTGGGATTTCCATGAAAAAGATTCTGGGCCGAAAATGGGTGATCACTGTACATTTCTCTTCTGTTTCCTATTTATATTTCTTTTTTACCTCCTCAATTTAGCATTATGGAAAGGGAAAGACCTAATCTAAGCTCTGCACAAAAATATTTTGCCTTCAAATTCATACCGTGATCGTAGCATGCATGGACTCGACTCATATGACGGGGATTTCCATGAAAAAGATAGTGGGCAGAAAATGGATGATCACTGTACATTACTCTTCTGTTTCCTATTTATATTAATATTTTGCCTCCTCAATTTAGCATTATGGACAGGGAAAGACCTAATCTAAGCTCTGCACAAAAATATTTTACCTTCAAATTCATACCGTTATCGTAGCATGCATGGACTCGACTCATATGACTGGGATTTCCATGAAAAAGATTGTGGGCCGAAAATGGGTGATAACTGTACATTTCTCTTCTGTTTCCTATTTATATTTCTATTTTACCTCCTCAATTTAGCATTATGGACAGGGAAAGACCTAATCTAAAATATGCAAAAAAATATGTTGCCTTCAAATTCATAGCGTGATCGTAGCATGCATGGACTCGACTCATATGACTGGGATTTCCATGAAAAATATTGTGGTCCGAAAATGGGTGATCACTGTACATTTCTCTTCTGTTTCCTATTTATATTTTTTTTTACCTCCTCAATTTAGCATTATGGACAGGGAAAGACCTAATCTAAAATCTGCACAAAAATATTTTGCCTTCAAATTCATACCATGATCTTAGCATGCATGGACTCAACTCATATGATTGGGATTTCCATGAAAAAGATTGTGGGCCGAAAATGGGTGATCACTGTACATTTCTCTTCTGTTTCCTATTTATATTTATATTTTATCTCCTCAATTTAGCATTATGGACAGCGAAAGACCTAATCTAAAATCTGCACAAAAATATTTTGCCTTCAAATTCATACCCTGATCGTAGCATGCATCGACTCTACTCATATGACTGGGATGTCCATGAAAAAGATTGTGGTCCGAAAATGGGTGATCACTGTACATTTCTCTTCTGTTTTCTATTTATATTTTTATTTTACCTCCTCAATTTAGCATTATGGACAGGGAAATACCTAATCTAAGATCTGCACAAAAATATTTTGCCTTCAAATTTATACCGTGATCGTAGCATGCATGGACTCAACTCATATGACTGGGATTTCCATGAAAAAGATTGTGGGCCGAAAATGGGTGATCACTGTACATTTCTCTCCTGTTTCCTATTTATATTTCTTTTTTACCTCCTCAATTTAGCATTATGGAAAGGGAAAGACCTAATCTAAGCTCTGCACAAAAATATTTTGCCTTCAAATTCATACCGTGATCGTAGCATGCATGGACTCGACTCATATGACGGGGATTTCCATGAAAAAGATAGTGGGCAGAAAATGGATGATCACTGTACATTACTCTTCTGTTTCCTATTTATATTTATATTTTGCCTCCTCAATTTAGCATTATGGACAGGGAAAGACCTAATCTAAGCTCTGCACAAAAATATTTTACCTTCAAATTCATACCGTTATCGTAGCATGCATGGACTCGACTCATATGACTGGGATTTCCATGAAAAAGATTGTGGGCCGAAAATGGGTGATCACTGTACATTTCTCTTCTGTTTCCTATTTATATTTCTATTTTACTTCCTCAATTTAGCATTATGGACAGGGAAAGACCTAATCTAAACTCTGCACAAAAATATTTTGCCTTCAAATTCATACCGTGATTGTAGCATGCATGGACTCGACTCATATGACTGGGATTTCCATGAAAAAGATTGTGGGCCGAAAATGGGTGATCACTGTACATTTCTCTTCTGTTTCCTATTTATATTTCTATTTTACCTCCTCAATTTAGCATTATGGACAGGGAAAGACCTAATCTAAAATCTGCACAAAAATATTTTGCCTTCAAATTCATACCGTGATCGTAGCATGCATGAACTCTAATCATATGACTGGGATTTCCATGAAAAAGATTGTGGGCCGAAAATGGGTGATCACTGTACATTTCTCTTCTGTTTCCTATTTATATTTATATTTTAACTCCTCAATTTAGTATTATGGGCCGGGAAAGACCTCATCTAAGATCTGCACAAAAATATTTTGCCTTCAAATTCATACCGTGATCGTAGCATGCATGGACTCGACTCATATGACTGGGATTTCCATGAAAAAGATTGTTGGCCGAAAATAGGTGATCACTGTATATTTCTCTTCTGTTTCCTCTTTATATTTATATTTTACCTCCTCAATTTAGCATTATGGACAGGGAAAGACCTAATCTAAGCTCTGCACAAAAATATTTTGCCTTCAAATTCATACCGTGATCGTAGCATGCGTGGACTCGACTCATATGACTGGGATTTCCATGAAAAAGATTGTGGGCCGAAAATGGGTGATCACTTTTCATTTCTCTTCTGTTTCCTATTTATATTTCTTTTTTACCTCCTCAATTTAGCATTATGGCCAGGGAAAGACCTAATCTAAGCTCTGCACAAAAATATTTTGCCTTCAATTTCATACCGTGATCGTAGCATGCATGAACTCTAATCATATGACTGGGATTTCCATGAAAAAGATTGTGGGCTGAAAATGGGTGATCACTGTACATTTCTCTTCTGTTTCCTATTTATTTTTATATTTTAACTCCTCAATTTAGTATTATGGGCACGGAAAGACCTCATCTAAGATCTGCACAAAAATATTTTGCCTTCAAATTCATACCGTGATCGTAGCATGCATGGACTCAACTCATATGACTGGGATTTCCATGAAAAAGATTGTGGGCCGAAAATGGGTGATCACTGTACATTTCTCTTCTGTTTCCTATTTATATTTATATTTTACCTCCTCAATTTAGCATTATGGACAGGGAAAAATCTAATCTAAGCTCTGCACAAAAATATTTTCCCTTCAAATTCGTACCGTGATCGTAGCATGCATGGACTCGACTCATATGACTGGGATTTCCATGAAAAAGATTGTGGGCCGAAAATCGGTGATCACTGTACATTTCTCTTCTGTTTCCTATTTATATTTATATTTTAACTCCTCAATTTAGTATTATGGGCACGGAAAGACCTCATCTAAGATCTGCACAAAAATATTTTGCCTTCAAATTCAAACCGTGATCGTAGCATGCATGGACTCAACTCATATGACTGGGATTTCCATGAAAAAGATTGTGGGCCGAAAATGGGTGATCACTGTACATTTCTCTTCTGTTTCCTATTCATATTTATATTTTACCTCCTCACTTTAGCATTATGGACAGGGAAAGACCTAATCTAAGCTCTGCGCAAAAATATTTTGCCTTCAAATTCATACCATGATCGTAGCATGCATGAACTCGACTCATATGACTGGGATTTCCATGAAAAAGATTGTGGGCAGAAAATGGGTGATCACTGTACATTTCTCTTCTGTTTCCTATTTATATTTTACCTTCTCAATTTAGCATTATGGGCAGGGAAAGACATAATCTAAGCTCAGCACAAAAATATTTTACCTTCAAATTCATACCATTATCGTAGCATTAATGGACTCGACTCATATGACTGGGATTTCCATGAAAAAGATTGTGGGCCGAAAATGGGTGATCACTGTACATTTCTCTTCTGTTTCCTATTTATATTTCTTTTTTACCTCCTCAATTTAGCATTATGGACAGGGAAAGACCTAATCTAAGCTCTGCACAAAAATATTTTGCCTTCAAATTCATACCGTGATCGTAGCATGCATGGACTCGACTCATATGACTGGGATTTCCATGAAAAAGATTGTGTGCCGATAATGGGTGATCACTGTACATTTCTCTTCTGTTTCCTATTTATATTTCTTTTTTACCTCCTCAATTTAGCATTATGGCCAGGGAAAGACCTAATCTAAACTCTGCACAAAAATATTTTGCCTTCAAATTCATACCGTGATCGTAGCATGCATGAACTCTAATCATATGACTGGGATTTCCATGAAAAAGATTGTGGGCCGAAAATGGGTGATCACTGTACATTTCTCTTCTGTTTCCTATTTATATTTATATTTTACCTCCTCAATTTAGCATTATGGACAGGGAAAAATCTAATCTAAGCTCTGCACAAAAATATTTTCCCTTCAAATTCGTACCGTGATCGTAGCATGCATGGACTCGACTCATATGACTGGGATTTCCATGAAAAAGATTGTGGGCCGAAAATGGGTGATCACTTTTCATTTCTCTTCTGTTTCCTATTTATATTTCTTTTTCACCTCCTCAATTTAGCATTATGGCCAGGGAAAGACCTAATCTAAGCTCTGCACAAAAATATTTTGCCTTCAATTTCATACCGTGATCGTAGCATGCATGAACTCTAATCATATGACTGGGATTTCCATGAAAAAGATTGTGGGCTGAAAATGGGTGATCACTGTACATTTCTCTTCTGTTTCCTATTTATTTTTATATTTTAACTCCTCAATTTAGTATTATGGGCACGGAAAGACCTCATCTAAGATCTGCACAAAAATATTTTGCCTTCAAATTCATACCGTGATCGTAGCATGCATGGACTCAACTCATATGACTGGGATTTCCATGAAAAAGATTGTGGGCCGAAAATGGGTGATCACTGTACATTTCTCTTCTGTTTCCTATTTATATTTATATTTTACCTCCTCAATTTAGCATTATGGACAGGGAAAAATCTAATCTAAGCTCTGCACAAAAATATTTTCCCTTCAAATTCGTACCGTGATCGTAGCATGCATGGACTCGACTCATATGACTGGGATTTCCATGAAAAAGATTGTGGGCCGAAAATCGGTGATCACTGTACATTTCTCTTCTGTTTCCTATTTATATTTATATTTTAACTCCTCAATTTAGTATTATGGGCACGGAAAGACCTCATCTAAGATCTGCACAAAAATATTTTGCCTTCAAATTCAAACCGTGATCGTAGCATGCATGGACTCAACTCATATGACTGGGATTTCCATGAAAAAGATTGTGGGCCGAAAATGGGTGATCACTGTACATTTCTCTTCTGTTTCCTATTCATATTTATATTTTACCTCCTCACTTTAGCATTATGGACAGGGAAAGACCTAATCTAAGCTCTGCGCAAAAATATTTTGCCTTCAAATTCATACCATGATCGTAGCATGCATGAACTCGAATCATATGACTGGGATTTCCATGAAAAAGATTGTGGGCAGAAAATGGGTGATCACTGTACATTTCTCTTCTGTTTCCTATTTATATTTTACCTTCTCAATTTAGCATTATGGGCAGGGAAAAACATAATCTAAGCTCAGCACAAAAATATTTTACCTTCAAATTCATACCATTATCGTAGCATTAATGGACTCGACTCATATGACTGGGATTTCCATGAAAAAGATTGTGGGCCGAAAATGGGTGATCACTGTACATTTCTCTTCTGTTTCCTATTTATATTTCTTTTTTACCTCCTCAATTTAGCATTATGGACAGGGAAAGACCTAATCTAAGCTCTGCACAAAAATATTTTGCCTTCAAATTCATACCGTGATCGTAGCATGCATGGACTCGACTCATATGACTGGGATTTCCATGAAAAAGATTGTGGGCCGATAATGGGTGATCACTGTACATTTCTCTTCTGTTTCCTATTTATATTTCTTTTTTACCTCCTCAATTTAGCATTATGGCCAGGGAAAGACCTAATCTAAACTCTGCACAAAAATATTTTGCCTTCAAATTCATACCGTGATCGTAGCATGCATGAACTCTAATCATATGACTGGGATTTCCATGAAAAAGATTGTGGGCCGAAAATGGGTGATCACTGTACATTTCTCTTCTGTTTCTTATTTATATTTATATTTTAACTCCTCAATTTAGTATTATGGGCACGGAAAGACCTCATCTAAGATCTGCACAAAAATATTTTGCCTTCAAATTCATACCGTGATCGTAGCATGCATGGACTCGACTCATATGACTGGGATTTCCATGAAAAAGATTGTGGGCCGAAAATGGGTGATCACTGTACATTTCTCTTCTGTTTCCTATTTATATTTCTTTTTTACCTCCTCTATTTAGCATTATGGACAGGGAAAGACCTAATCTAAGCTCTGCGCAAAAATATTTTACCTTCAAATTCATACCATGATCGTAGCATGCATGGACTCGACTCATATGACTGGGATTTCCATGAAAAAGATTATGGTCAGAAAATGGGTGATCACTGTACATTTCTCTTCTGTTTCCTTTTTATATTTATATTTTACCTCCTCAATTTTGCATTATGGGCAGGTAAAGACATCATCTAAGATCTGCACAAAAATATTTTGCCTTCAAATGCATACCGTGATCGTAGCATGCATGGACTCGACTCATATGACTGGGATTTCCATGAAAAAGATTGTGGGCCGAAAATGGGTGATCACTGTACATTTCTCTTCTGTTTCCTATTTATATTTCTATTTTACCTCCTCAATATAGCATTATGGACAGGGAAAGACCTAATCTAAGATTTGCACAAAAATATTTTGCCTTCAAATTCATACCGTTATCGTAGCATGCATGGACTCGACTCATATGACTGGGATTTCCATGAAAAAGATTGTGGGCCGAAAATGCATGATCACTGTACATTTCTCTTTGGTTTCCTATTCATATTTATATTTTAGCTCCTCAATTAAGCATTATGGGCAGGGAAAGACCTCATCTAAGATCTGCACAAAAATATTTTGCCTTCAAATTCATACCGTGATCGTAGCATGCATGGACTCAAAACATATGACTGGGATTTCCATGAAAAAGATAATCGGCAGAAAATGGGTGATCACTGTACATTTCTCTTCTGTTTCCTATTTATATTTCTATTTTACCTCCTCAATTTCCCATTATGGACAGGGAAAGACCTAATCTAAGCTCTGCACATAAATATTTTGCCTTGAAATTCATACCATGATCGTAGCATGCATGGACTCGACTCATATGACTGGGATTTCCACGAAAAAGATTGTGGGCACAATATCGGTGATCACTGTACATTTCTCTTCCATTTTCTATTTATATTTCTATTTTACTTCCTTCATTTAGCATTATGGACAGGGAAAGACCTAAACTAAGTTCTGCACAAAAATATTTTGCCTTCAAATTCATACCGTGATCGTAGCATGCATGGACTCGACTCATATGACTGGGATTTCCACGAAAAGATTGTCGGCCGAAAATCGGTGATCACTGTACATTTGTCTTCTGTTTCCTATTTATATTTCTATTGTACCTCCTCAATATAGCATTATGGACAGGGAAAGACCTAATCTAAAATCTGCACAAAAATATTTTACCTTCAAATTCATACCGTGATCGTAGCATGCATGGACTCGAATCATATGACTGGGATTTCCATGAAAAAGATTGTGGGCCGAAAATGGGTGATCACTGTACATTTCTCTTCTGTTTCCTATTCATATTTATATTTTACCTCATCAATTTAGCATTATGGACAGGGAAAGACCTAATTTAAAATCTGCACAAAAATATTTTGCCTTCAAATTCATACCGTGATTGTAGCATGCATGGACACGACTCATATGACTGGGATTTCCATGAAAAAGATTGTGGGCCGAAAATGGGTGATCACTGTACATTTCTCTTCTGTTTCCTATTTATATTTATATTTTACATCCTCAATTTAGCATTATGGACAGGGAAAGACCTAATCTAAGAACTGCAAAAAAACATTTTGCCTTCAAATTCATACCGTGATCGTAGCATGCATGGACTCGACTCATATGACTGGGATTTCCATGAAAAAGATTGTGGGCTGAAAATGGGTGATCACTGTACATTTCTCTTCTGTTTCCTATTTATATTTATATTTTACATCCTCAATTTAGCATTATGGACAGGGAAAGACCTAATCTAAGAACTGATAAAAAATATTTTGCCTTCAAATTCATACCGTGATCGTAGCATGCATGGAATCGACTCATATGACTGGGATTTCCATGAAAGAGATTGTGGGCTGAAAATTGGTGATCACTGTACATTTCTCTTCTGTTTCCTATTTCTATTTCTATTTTACCTCCTAAATTTAGCATTATGGACAGGGAAAGACCTAATCTAAAATCTGCACAAAAATATTTTGCCTTCAAATTCATACCGTGATTGTAGCATGCATGGACTCGACTCATATGACTGGGATTTCCATGAAAAAGATTGTGGGCTGAAAATGGTTGATCACTTTACATTCCTCTTCTGTTTCCTATTTATATTTCTATTTTACCTCCTCAATTTAGCATTATGGACAGGGAAGGACCTAATCTAAGATCTGCACAAAAACATTTTGCCTTCAAATTCATACCGTGATCGTAGCATGCATGGACTCGACTCATAAGACTGGGATTTCCATGAAAAAGATTGTGGGCAGAAAATGGGTGATCACTGAACATTTCTCTTCTGTTTCCTATTTATATTTCTATTTTACCTATTCAATTTATTAATATGAACTGGGAAAGACCTAATCTAAAATCTGCACAAAAATATTTTGCCTTCAAATTCATACCGTGATCGTAGCATGCATGGACTCGACTCATATGACTGGGATTTCCATGAAAAATGTTGTAGGCAGAAAATGGGTGATCACTGTACATTTCTCTTTTGTTTACTATTTATATTTGTATTTTTCCTCCTCAATTTAGCATTATGGATAGGGAAAGACCTAATCTAAGATCTGCACAAAAATATTTTGCCTTCAAATTCATACGGTGATCGTAGCATGCATGGACTCGACTCATACGACTGGGACTTCCATTAAAAAGATAGTGGGCCGAAAATAGGTGATCACTGTACATTTCTCTTCTGTTTCCTATTTACATTTATATTTTACCTCCTCAATTTAGCATTATGGACAGGGAAAGACCTAATCTAAGCTCTGCACAAAAATATTTTGCTTCAATTCATGCCGTGATCGTAGCATGCATGGACTCGTGTCATATGACTGGGATTTCCATGAAAAAGATTGTGGGCCGAAAATGGGTGATCACTGTACATATCTCTTCTGTTTCCTATTTATATTTCTATTTTACATCCTCAATTTAGCATTATGGACAGGGAAAGACCTAATCTAAGATCTGCACAAAAATATTTTGCCTTCAAATTCATACCGTGATCGTAGCATGCATGGACTCGACTCATATGACTGGGATTTCCATGAAAAAGATTGTGGGCCGAAAATGGGTGATCACTGTACATTTCTCTTCTGTTTCCTATTTATATTTCTCTTTTACCTCCTCAATTTAGCATTGACAGAGAAAGACCTAATCTAAGATCTGCACAAAAATATTTTGCCTTCAAATTCATACCGTGATCGCAGCATGCATGGACTCGACTCATATGACTGGGATTTCCATGAAAAAGATTGTGGACCGAAAATGGGTGAGCACTGTACATTTCTCTTCTGTTTCCTATTTATATTTATATTTTACCTCCTCAATTTAGCATTATGGACAGGGAAAGACCTAATCTAAGCTCTGCACAAAAATATTTTGCCTTAAATTCATACCGTGATCGTAGCATGCATGGACTCGACTCATATGACTGGGATTTCCATGAAAAAGATTGTGGGCCGAAAATGGGTGATCACTGTACATTTCTCTTCTGTTTCCGATTTATATTTCTCTTTTACCTCCTCAATTTAGCATTGACAGAGAAAGACCTAATGTAAGATCTGCACAAAAATATTTTGCCTTCAAATTCATACCGTGATCGTAGCATGCATGGACTCGACTCATATGACTGGGATTTCCATGAAAAAGATTGTGGGCCGAAAATGGGTGATCACTGTACATTTCTCTTCTGTTTCCTACTGATATTTCTATTTTACCTCCTCAATTTAGCATTATGGACAGTGAAAGACCTAATCTAAAATCTGCACAGAAATATTTTGCTTTCAAATTCATACCGTGATCGTAGCATGCATGGACTCGACTCATATGACTGGGATTTCCATGAAAAAGATTGTGGGCCGAAAATGGGTGATCACTGTACATTTCTCTTCTGTTTCCTATTTATATTTCTATTTTACCTCCTCAATTTAGCATTATGGACAGGGAAAGATTTAATGTAATCTCTGCACTAAAATATTTTGCCTTCAAATTCATACCGTGATTGTAGCATGCATGGACTCGACTCATATGACTGGGATTTCCATGAAAAACATTGTGGGCCGAAAATGGGTGATCACTGTACATTTCTCTTCTGTTTCCTATTGATATTTATATTTTACCTCCTCAATTTAGCATTATGGACAGGGAAAGACCTAATCTAAAATCTGTACAAAAATATTTTGCTTTCAAATTCATACCGTGATCGTAGCATGCATGGACTCGACTCATATGACTGGGATTTCCATGAAAAATATTGTGGGCCGAAAATTCATGATCACTGTACATTTCTCTTCTGTTTCCTATTCATATTTCTATTTTACATCCTCAATTTAGCATTATGGACAGGGAAAGACCTAATCTAAAATCTGCACAAAAATATTTTGCCTTCAAATTCATACCGTGATCGTAGCATGCATGGACTCGACTCATATGACTGGGATTTCCATGAAAAAGATTGTGGGCCGAAAATAGGTGATCACTGTACATTTCTCTTCTGTTTCCTACTGATATTTCTATTTTACCTCCTCAATTTAGCATTATGGACAGGGAAAGACCTAATCTAAAATATGCACAGAAATATTTTGCTTTCAAATTCATACCGTGATCGTAGCATGCATGGACTCGACTCATATGACTGGGATTTCCATGAAAAAGATTGTGGGCCGAAAATGGGTGATCACTGTACATTTCTGTTCTGTTTCCTATTTATATTTGTATTTTACCCCCTCAATTTAGCATTATGGACAGGGAAAGACCTAATCTAATCTCTGCACTAAAATATTTTGCCTTCAAATTCATACCGTGATTGTAGCATGCATGGACTCGACTCATATGACTGGGATTTCTATGAAAAAGATTGTGGGCCCAAAATGGGTGATCACTGTACATTTCTTTTCTGGTTCCTATTTATATTTCTATTTTACCTACTCAATTTAGCATTATGGACAGGGAAAGACCTAATCTAAGATCTGCACAAAAATATTTTGCCTTCAAATTCATACCGTGATCGTAGCATGCATGAACTCGACTCATATGACTGGGATTTCCATGAAAAAGATTGTGGGCCGAAAATGGGTGATCACTGTACATTTCTCTTCTGTTTCCTATTTATATTTCTTTTTTACCTCCTCAATTTAGCATTATGGAAAGGGAAAGACCTAATCTAAGCTCTGCACAAAAATATTTTGCCTTCAAATTCATACCGTGATCGTAGCATGAATGGACTCGACTCATATGACGGGGATTTCCATGAAAAAGATAGTGGGCAGAAAATGGATGATCACTGTACATTACTCTTCTGTTTCCTATTTATATTTATATTTTGCCTCCTCAATTTAGCATTATGGACAGGGAAAGACCTAATCTAAGCTCTGCACAAAAATATTTTACCTTCAAATTCATACCGTTATCGTAGCATGCATGGACTCGACTCATATGACTGGGATTTCCATGAAAAAGATTGTGGGCCGAAAATGGGTGATCACTGTACATTTCTCTTCTGTTTCCTATTTATATTTCTATTTTACTTCCTCAATTTAGCATTATGGACAGGGAAAGACCTAATCTAAACTCTGCACAAAAATATTTTGCCTTCAAATTCATACCGTGATTGTAGCATGCATGGACTCGACTCATATGACTGGGATTTCCATGAAAAAGATTGTGGGCCGAAAAAGGGTGATCACTGTACATTTCTCTTCTGTTTCCTATTTATATTTCTATTTTACCTCCTCAATTTAGCATTATGGACAGGGAAAGACCTAATCTAAAATCTGCACAAAAATATTTTGCCTTCAAATTCATACCGTGATCGTAGCATGCATGAACTCTAATCATATGACTGGGATTTCCATGAAAAAGATTGTGGGCCGAAAATGGGTGATCACTGTACATTTCTCTTCTGTTTCCTATTTATATTTATATTTTAACTCCTCAATTTAGTATTATGGGCAGGGAAAGACCTCATCTAAGATCTGCACAAAAATATTTTGCCTTCAAATTCATACCGTGATCGTAGCATGCATGGACTCGACTCATATGACTGGGATTTCCATGAAAAAGATTGTTGGCCGAAAATGGGTGATCACTGTACATTTCTCTTCTGTTTCCTATTTATATTTTACCTCCTCAATTTAGCATTATGTACAGGGAAAGACCTAATCAAAATCTGCACAAAAATATTTTGCCTTCAAATTCATACCGTGAACGTAGCATGCATGAACTCGACTCATATGACTGGGATTTCCATGAAAAAGATTGTGGGCCGAAAATGGGTGATCACTGTACAATTCTCTTCTGTTTCCTATTTATATTTCTATTTTACCTTCTCAATTTAGCATTATGGACAGGGAAAGACATAATCTAAAATCTGCACAAAAATATTTTGCTTTCAAATTCATACCGTGATCGTAGCATGCATGGACTCGACTCATATGACTGTGATTTCCATGAAAAAGATTGTGGGCCGAAAATGGGTGATCACTGTACATTTCTCTTCTGTTTCCTATTTATATTTCTATTTTACCTACTGAATTTAGCATTATGGACAGGGAAAGACCTAATCTAAGATCTGCACAAAAATATTTTGCCTTCAAATTCATACCGTGATCGTAGCATGCATGGACTCGACTCATATGACTGGGATTTCCATGAAAAAATTGTGGGCCGAAAATGGATGATCACTGTACATTTCTCTTCTGTTTCCTATTTATATTTATATTTTACCTCCTCAATTTAGCATTATGGACAGGGAAAGACCTAATCTAAGCTCTGCACTAAAATATTTTGCCTTCAAATTCATACCGTGATCGTAGCATGCATGGACTCGACTCATATGACTGGGATTTCCATGAAAAAGATTGTGGGCCGAAAATGGGTGATCACTGTACATTTCTCTTCTGTTTCCTATTTTTATTTCTATTTTACCTCCTCAATTTAGCATTATGGAGAGGGAAAAACCTAATCTAAAATCTGCACAAAAATATTTTGCTTTCAAATTCATACCGTGATCGTAGCATGCATGGACTCGACTCATATGACTGGGATTTCCATGAAAAAGATTGTGGGCAGAAAATGGGTGATCACTGTACATTTCTCTTCTGTTTCCTATTTATATTTCTATTTTACCTCCTCAATTTAGCATTATGGACAGGGAAAGACCTAATCTAAAATCTACACAAAATATTTTGCTTTCAAATTCATACCGTGATCGTAGCACGCATGGACTCGACTCATATGACTGGGATTTCCATGAAAAATATTGTGGGCCGAAAATGGGTGATCACTGTACATTTCTCTTCTGTTTCCTATTTATATTTATATTTTACCTCCTCAATTTAGCATTATGGACAGGGTAAGACCTAATCTAAGCTCTGCACCAAAATATTTTGCCTTTAATTCATACCGTGATCGTAGCATGCATGGACTCGACTCATATGACTGGGATTTCCATGAAAAATGTTGTGTGCAGAAAATGGGTGATCCCTGTACATTTCTCTTCTGTTTCCTATTTATATTTATATATTACCTCCTCAATTTAGCATTATGTACAGGGAAAGACCTAATCTAAGATCTGCACAAAAATATTTGGCCTTCAAATTCATACCGTGATCGTAGCATGCATGGACTCGACTCATATGACTGGAATTTCCATGAAAACGATTTTGAGCAGAAAATGGATTATCACTGTACATTTCTCTTCTGTTTCCTATTAATATTTGTATTTTACCTCGTTAATTTAGCATTATGGACAGGGAAAGACCTAATCTAAGCCCTGCACAAAAATATTTTACCTTCAAATTCATACCGTGATCGTACCATGCATTGACTCGACTCATATGACTTGGATTTCCATGAAAAAGATTGTGGGCCGAAAATGGGTGATCACTGAACATTTCTCTTCTGTTTCCTATTTATATTTCTATTTTACCTCCTCAATTTAGCATTATGGACAGGGAAAGACATAATCTAAGCCCTGCACAAAAATATTTTACCTTCAAATTCATACCGTGATCGTACCATGCATTGACTCGACTCATATGACTTGGATTTCCATGAAAAAGATTGTGGGCCGAAAATGGGTGATCACTGAACATTTCTCTTCTGTCTCCTATTTATATTTATATTTTACCTCCTCAATTTAGCATTATGGACAGGGAAAGACCCAATCTAAAATCTGCTCAAAAATATTTTGCCTTCAAATTCATACCGTGATCGTAGCATGCATGGACTCGACTCATATGACTGAGATTTCCATGAAAAAGATTGTGGGCCGAAAATGGGTGATCACTGTATATTTCTCTTCTGTTTCCTCTTTATATTTATATTTTACCTCCTCAATTTCGCATTATGGACAGGGAAAGACCTAATCTAAAATCTACACAAAAATATTTTGCCTTCAAATTCATACCGTGACCGTAGCATGCATGGACTCGATTCATATGACTGGGATTTCCATGAAAAAGATTGTGGGCCGGAAATGGGTGATCACTGTACATTTCTCTTCTGTTTCCGATTTATATTTCAATTTTACCTCCTCAATTTAGCATTACGGACACTGAAAGACCTAATTTAAGCTCTGTACAAAAATATTTTGCCTTCAAATTCATACCGTGAACATAGAATGCATGGACTCGACTAATATGACTGGGATTTCCATGAAAAAGATTGTGGGCCGAAAATGGGTGATCACTGTACATTTCTCTTCTGTTTCCTATTCATATTTCTATTTTACCTCCTCAATTTAGCATTAATGACAGGGAAAGACCTAATCTAAGATCTGCACAAAAATATTTTGCCTTCAAATTCATACCGTGATCGTAGCATGCATGGACTCGACTCATATGACTGGGATTTCCATGAAAAAGATTGTGGGCCGAAAATGGGTGATCACTGTACATTTCTCTTCTGTTTCCTATTTACATTTATATTTTACCTCCTCAATTTAGCATTATGGACCTGGAAAAACCTAATCTAAGCTCTGCACAAAATATTTTGCCTTCAAATTCATACCGTGATCGTAGCATGCATGGACTCGACTCATATGACTGGGATTTCCATGAAAAAGATTGTGGGCCGAAAATGGGTGATCACGGTACATTTCTATTCTGTTTCCTATTTATATTTCTATTTTACCTCCTCAATTTAGCATTATGGACAGGTAAAGACCTAATGTAAGATCTGCACAAAAATATTTTGCCTTCAAATACATACCGTGATCGTAGCATGCATGGACGCGACTCATATGACTGGGATTTCCATGAAAAAGATTGTGGGCCGAAAATGGGTGATCACTGTACATTTCTCTTCTGTTTACTATTTACATTTATATTTTACCTCCTCAATTTAGCATTATGGACAGGGTAAGACCTAATCTAAGCTCTGCACCAAAATATTTTGCCTTTAATTCATACCGTGATCGTAGCATGCATGGACTCGACTCATATGACTGGGATTTCCATGAAAAATGTTGTGTGCAGAAAATGGGTGATCCCTGTACATTTCTCTTCTGTTTCCTATTTATATTTATATATTACCTCCTCAATTTAGCATTATATACAGGGAAAGACCTAATCTAATATCTGCACAAAAATATTTGGCCTTCAAATTCATACCGTGATCGTTGCATGCATGGACTCGACTCATATGACTGGAATTTCCATGAAAACGATTTTGAGCAGAAAATGGATTATCACTGTACATTTCTCTTCTGTTTCCTATTAAAATTTGTATTTTACCTCCTTAATTTAGCATTATGGACAGGGAAAGACCTAATCTAAGCCCTGCACAAAAATATTTTACCTTCAAATTCATACCGTGATCGTACCATGCATTGACTCGACTCATATGACTTGGATTTCCATGAAAAAGATTGTGGGCCGAAAATGGGTGATCACTGAACATTTCTCTTCTGTTTCCTATTTATATTTATATTTTACCTCCTCAATTTAGCATTATGGACAGGGAAAGACCCAATCTAAAATCTGCTCAAAAATATTTTGCCTTCAAATTCATACCGTGATCGTAGCATGCATGGACTCGACTCATATGACTGAGATTTCCATGAAAAAGATTGTGGGCCGAAAATGGGTGATCACTGTATATTTCTCTTCTGTTTCCTTTTTATATTTATATTTTACCTTTTCAATTTCGCATTATGGACAGGGAAAGACCTAATCTAAAATCTACACAAAAATATTTTGCCTTCAAATTCATACCGTGACCGTAGCATGCATGGACTCGATTCATATGACTGGGATTTCCATGAAAAAGATTGTGGGCCGGAAATGGGTGATCACTGTACATTTCTCTTCTGTTTCCGATTTATATTTCAATTTTACCTCCTCAATTTAGCATTACGGACACTGAAAGACCTAATTTAAGCTCTGTACAAAAATATTTTGCCTTCAAATTCATACCGTGAACATGGAATGCATGGACTCGACTAATATGACTGGGATTTCCATGAAAAAGATTGTGGGCCGAAAATGGGTGATAACTGTACATTTCTCTTCTGTTTCCTATTCATATTTCTATTTTACCTCCTCAATTTAGCATTAATGACAGGGAAAGACCTAATCTAAGATCTGCACAAAAATATTTTGCCTTCAAATTCATACCGTGATCGTAGCATGCATGGACTCGACTCATATGACTGGGATTTCCATGAAAAAGATTGTGGGCCGAAAATGGGTGATCACTGTACATTTCTCTTCTGTTTCCTATTTACATTTATATTTTACCTCCTCAATTTAGCATTATGGACCTGGAAAAACCTAATCTAAGCTCTGCACAAAATATTTTGCCTTCAAATTCATACCGTGATCGTAGCATGCATGGACTCGACTCATATGACTGGAATTTCCATGAAAACGATTTTGAGCAGAAAATGGATTATCACTGTACATTTCTCTTCTGTTTCCTATTAATATTTGTATTTTACCTCCTTAATTTAGCATTATGGACAGGGAAAGACCTAATCTAAGATCTGCACAAAAATATTTTGCCTTCAAATTCATACCGTGATCATAGCATGCATGGACTCGACTCATATGACTGGGATTTCTATGAAAAAGATTGTGGGCCGAAAATGGGTGATCACTGTACATTTCTCTTCTGTTTCCTATTCATATTTGTATTTTACCTCCTCAATTTAGCATTATGGACAGGGAAAGACCTAATCTAAGATCTGCACAAAAATATTTTGCCTTCAAATTCATACCGTGATCGTAGCATGCATGGACTCGACTCATATGACTGGGATTTCCATGAAAAAGATTGTGGGCCGAAAATGGGTGATCACTGTACATTTCTCTTCTGTTTCCTATTCATATTTGTATTTTACCTCCTCAATTTAGCATTATGGACAGGGAAAGACCTAATCTAAGATCTGCACAAAAATATTTTGCCTTCAAATTCATACCGTGATCGTAGCATGCATGGACTCGACTCATATGACTGGAATTTCCATGAAAAAGATTGTGGGCAGAAAATGGATTATCACTGTACATTTCTCTTCTGTTTCCTATTTATATTTGTATTTTACCTCCTCAATTTAGCATTATGGATAGGGAAAGACCAAATCTAAGATCTGCACAAAATTATTTTGCCTTCAAATTCATACCGTGATCGTAGCATGCATGGACTCGACTCATATGACTGGGATTTCCATGAAAAAGATTGTGGGCAGAAAATGGATTATCACTGTACATTTCTCTTCTGTTTCCTATTCATATTTGTATTTTACCTCCTCAATTTAGCATTATGGACAGGGAAAGACCTAATCTAAGATCTGCACAAAAATATTTTGCCTTCAAATTCATACCGTGATCGTAGCATGCATGGACTCGACTCATATGACTGGAATTTCCATGAAAAAGATTGTGGGCAGAAAATGGATTATCACTGTACATTTCTCTTCTGTTTCCTATTTATATTTGTATTTTACCTCCTCAATTTAGCATTATGGATAGGGAAAGACCAAATCTAAGATCTGCACAAAATTATTTTGCCTTCAAATTCATACCGTGATCGTAGCATGCATGGACTCGACTCATATGACTGGGATTTCCATGAAAAAGATTGTGGGCAGAAAATGGATTATCACTGTACATTTCTCTTCTGTTTCCTATTCATATTTGTATTTTACCTCCTCAATTTAGCATTATGGACAGGGAAAGACCTAATCTAAGATCTGCACAAAAATATTTTGCCTTCAAATTCATACCGTGATCGTAGCATGCATGGACTCGACTCATATGACTGGGATTTCCATGTAAAAGATTGTGGGCCGAAAATGGGTGATCACTGTACATTTCTCTTCTTTTCCTATTTATATTTGTGTTTTACCTCCTCAATTTAGCATTATGGACAGGGAAACACCTAATCTAAGATCTGCACAAAAATATTTTGCCTTCAAATTCATACCGTGATCGTAGCATGCATGGACTCGACTCATATGACTGGGATTTCCATTAAAAAGATTGTGGGCAGAAAATGGGTGATCACTGTACATTTCTCTTCTGTTTCCTATTTATATTTGTATTTTACATCCTTAATTTAGCATTATGGACAGGGAAAGACCTAATCTAAGATCTGCACAAAAATATTTTGCCTTCAAATTCATACCGTGATCGTAGCATGCATGGACTCGGCTCATATGACTGGGATTTCCATGAAAAAGATTGTGGGCAGAAAATGGGTGATCACTGTACATTTCTCTTCTGTTTCCTATTTATATTTGTATTTTACCTCCTTAATCTAGCATTATGGACAGGGAAAGACCTAATCTAAGATCTGCACAAAAATATTTTGCCTTCAAATTCATACCGTGATCGTAGCATGCATGGACTCGGCTCATATGACTGGGATTTCCATGAAAAAGATTGTGGGCAGAAAATGGGTGATCACTGTACATTTCTCTTCTGTTTCCTATTTATATTTGTATTTTACATCCTTAATTTAGCATTATGGACAGGGAAAGACCTAATCTAAGATCTGCACAAAAATATTTTGCCTTCAAATTCATACCGTGATCGTAGCATGCATGGACTCGGCTCATATGACTGGGATTTCGATGAAAAAGATAGTGGTCAGAAAATGGGTGATCACTGTACATTTCTCTTCTGTTTCCTATTTATATTTGTATTTTACCTCCTCAATTTAGCAATATGGACAGGGAAAGACCTAATCTAAGGTCTGCAAAAAAATATTTTGCCTTCAAATTCATACCGTGATCGTAGCATGCATGGACTCGACTCATATGACTGGGATTTCCATGAAAAATATTGTGAGCCGAAAATGGGTGATCACTGTACATTTCTGTTGTGTTTCCTATTTATATTTATATTTTACCTCCTCAATTTAGCATTATGGACAGGGAAAGACCAAATCTAAGATCAGTACAAAAATATTTTTCCTTCAAATTCATGGCGTGATCCTAGCATTCATTGACTCGACTCATATGACTGCGATTTCCATGAAAAAGATTGTGGGCAGAAAATGTGTGATCACTGTACATTTCTCTTCTGTTTCCTATTCATATTTATATTTAACTCCTCAATTTAGCATTATGGATAGGGAAAGACCTTATCTAAGTTCTGCAAAAAAATATTTTTTCTTCAAATTCATACCGTGATCGTAGCATGCATGGACTCAACTCATATGACTGGGATTTCCATGAAAAAGATTGTGGGCAGAAAATGAGTGATCACTGTACATTTCTCTTCTGTTTCCGATTTATATTTATATTTTACTTCCTTCATTTAGCATTATTGACAGGGAAAGACCTAATCTAAGATCTGAAAAAAAATATTTTGGCTTCAAATTCATACCGTGATCGTAGCATGTATGGATTGGACTCATATGACTGGGATTTCCATGAAAAAGATTGTGGGTAGAAAATGGGTGATCACTGTGCATTTCTCTTCTGTTTCCTATTTATATTTATATTTTACTTCCTTCATTTAGCATTATGGACAGGGAAAGACCTAATCTAAGATCTGCAAAAAAATATTTTGCCTTCAAATTCATACCGTGATCGTAGCATGTATGGACTCGACTCATATGACTGGGATTTCCATGAAAAAGTTTGTGGGGAGAAAATGGGTGATCACTGTACATTTCTCTTCTGTTTCCTGTGTATATTTCTATTTTACTTCCTTCATTTAGCATTATGGACAGGGAAAGACCTAATCTAAGATCTGCACAAAAATATTTTGCCTTCAAATTCATACCGTGATCGTAGCATGCATGGACTCGACTCATATGACTGGGATTTCCATGAAAAAGATTGTGGGCCGAAAATGGGTGATCACTGTACATTTCTCTTCTGTTTCCTATTCATATTTGTATTTTACCTCCTCAATTTAGCATTATGGACAGGGAAAGACCTAATCTAAGATCTGCACAAAAATATTTTGCCTTCAAATTCATACCGTGATCGTAGCATGCATGGACTCGAGTCATATGACTGGAATTTCCATGAAAAAGATTGTGGGCAGAAAATGGATTATCACTGTACATTTCTCTTCTGTTTCCTATTAATATTTGTATTTTACCTCCTTAATTTAGCATTATGGACAGGGAAAGACCTAATCTAAGATCTGCACAAAAATATTTTGCCTTCAAATTCATACCGTGATCGTAGCATGCATGGACTCGACTCATATGACTGGGATTTCCATGAAAAAGATTGTGGGCCGAAAATGGGTGATCACTGTACATTTCTCTTCTGTTTCCTATTCATATTTGTATTTTACCTCCTCAATTTAGCATTATGGACAGGGAAAGACCTAATCTAAGATCTGCACAAAAATATTTTGCCTTCAAATTCATACCGTGATCGTAGCATGCATGGACTCGACTCATATGACTGGAATTTCCATGAAAAAGATTGTGAGCAGAAAATGGATTATCACTGTACATTTCTCTTCTGTTTCCTATTAATATTTGTATTTTACCTCCTTAATTTAGCATTATGGACAGGGAAAGACCTAATCTAAGATCTGCACAAAAATATTTTGCCTTCAAATTCATACCGTGATCGTAGCATGCATGGACTCGACTCATATGACTGGGATTTCCATGAAAAAGATTGTGGGCCGAAAATGGGTGATCACTGTACATTTCTCTTCTGTTTCCTATTCATATTTGTATCTTACCTCCTCAATTTAGCATTATGGACAGGGAAAGACCTAATCTAAGATCTGCACAAAAATATTTTGCCTTCAAATTCATACCGTGATCGTAGCATGCATGGACTCCACTCATATGACTGGGATTTCCATGAAAAAGATTGTGGGCCGAAAATGGGTGATCACTGTACATTTCTCTTCTGTTTCCTATTCATATTTGTATTTTACCTCCTCAATTTAGCATTATGGACAGGGAAAGACCTAATCTAAGATCTGCACAAAAATATTTTGCCTTCAAATTCATACCGTGATCGTAGCATGCATGGACTCGACTCATATGACTGGAATTTCCATGAAAAAGATTGTGGGCAGAAAATGGATTATCACTGTACATTTCTCTTCTGTTTCCTATTAATATTTGTATTTTACCTCCTTAATTTAGCATTATGGACAGGGAAAGACCTAATCTAAGATCTGCACAAAAATATTTTGCCTTCAAATTCATACCGTGATCGTAGCATGCATGGACTCGACTCATATGACTGGAATTTCCATGAAAAAGATTGTGGGCAGAAAATGGATTATCACTGTACATTTCTCTTCTGTTTCCTATTCATATTTGTATCTTACCTCCTCAATTTAGCATTATGGACAGGGAAAGACCTAATCTAAGATCTGCACAAAAATATTTTGCCTTCAAATTCATACCGTGATCGTAGCATGCATGGACTCCACTCATATGACTGGGATTTCCATGAAAAAGATTGTGGGCCGAAAATGGGTGATCACTGTACATTTCTCTTCTGTTTCCTATTCATATTTGTATTTTACCTCCTCAATTTAGCATTATGGACAGGGAAAGACCTAATCTAAGATCTGCACAAAAATATTTTGCCTTCAAATTCATACCGTGATCGTAGCATGCATGGACTCGACTCATATGACTGGAATTTCCATGAAAAAGATTGTGGGCAGAAAATGGATTATCACTGTACATTTCTCTTCTGTTTCCTATTAATATTTGTATTTTACCTCCTTAATTTAGCATTATGGACAGGGAAAGACCTAATCTAAGATCTGCACAAAAATATTTTGCCTTTAAATTCATACCGTGATCGTAGCATGCATGGACTCGACTCATATGACTGGGATTTCCATGAAAAAGATTGTGGGCCGAAAATGGGTGATCACTGTACATTTCTCTTCTGTTTCCTATTTATATTTATATTTTACCTCCTCAATTTAGCATTATGGACAGGGAAAGACCGAATCTAAGATCTGCACAAAAATATTTTGCCTTCAAATTCATACCGTGATCGTAGCATGCATGGACTCCACTCATATGACTGGGATTTCCATGAAAAAGATTGTGGGCCGAAAATGGGTGATCACTGTACATTTCTCTTCTGTTTCCTATTCATATTTGTATTTTACCTCCTCAATTTAGCATTATGGACAGGGAAAGACCTAATCAAAGATCTGCACAAAAATATTTTGCCTTCAAATTCATACCGTGATCGTAGCATGCATGGACTCGACTCATATGACTGGGATTTCCATGAAAAAGATTGTGGGCCGAAAATGGGTGATCACTGTACATTTCTCTTCTGTTTCCTATTCATATTTTTATTTTACCTCCTCAATTTAGCATTATGGACAGGGAAAGACCTAATCTAAGATCTGCACAAAAATATTTTGCCTTCAAATTCATACCGTGATCGTAGCATGCATGGACTCGAGTCATATGACTGGAATTTCCATGAAAAAGATTGTGGGCAGAAAATGGATTATCACTGTACATTTCTCTTCTGTTTCCTATTAATATTTGTATTTTACCTCCTTAATTTAGCATTATGGACAGGGAAAGACCTAATCTAAGATCTGCACAAAAATATTTTGCCTTCAAATTCATACCGTGATCGTAGCATGCATGGACTCGACTCATATGACTGGAATTTCCATGAAAAAGATTGTGGGCAGAAAATGGATTATCACTGTACATTTCTCTTCTGTTTCCTATTTATATTTGTATTTTACCTCCTTAATTTAGCATTATGGACAGGGAAAGACCTAATCTAAGATCTGCACAAAAATATTTTGCCTTCAAATTCATACCGTGATCGTAGCATGCATGGACTCGACTCATATGACTGGGATTTCCATGAAAAAGATTGTGGGCCGAAAATGGGTGATCACTGTACATTTCTCTTCTGTTTCCTATTCATATTTGTATTTTACCTCCTCAATTTAGCATTATGGACAGGGAAAGACCTAATCTAAGATCTGCACAAAAATATTTTGCCTTCAAATTCATACCGTGATCGTAGCATGCATGGACTCGACTCATATGACTGGAATTTCCATGAAAAAGATTGTGAGCAGAAAATGGATTATCACTGTACATTTCTCTTCTGTTTCCTATTAATATTTGTATTTTACCTCCTTAATTTAGCATTATGGACAGGGAAAGACCTAATCTAAGATCTGCACAAAAATATTTTGCCTTCAAATTCATACCGTGATCGTAGCATGCATGGACTCGACTCATATGACTGGGATTTCCATGAAAAAGATTGTGGGCCGAAAATGGGTGATCACTGTACATTTCTCTTCTGTTTCCTATTCATATTTGTATCTTACCTCCTCAATTTAGCATTATGGACAGGGAAAGACCTAATCTAAGATCTGCACAAAAATATTTTGCCTTCAAATTCATACCGTGATCGTAGCATGCATGGACTCCACTCATATGACTGGGATTTCCATGAAAAAGATTGTGGGCCGAAAATGGGTGATCACTGTACATTTCTCTTCTGTTTCCTATTCATATTTGTATTTTACCTCCTCAATTTAGCATTATGGACAGGGAAAGACCTAATCTAAGATCTGCTCAAAAATATTTTGCCTTCAAATTCATACCGTGATCGTAGCATGCATGGACTCGACTCATATGACTGGAATTTCCATGAAAAAGATTGTGAGCAGAAAATGGATTATCACTGTACATTTCTCTTCTGTTTCCTATTAATATTTGTATTTTACCTCCTTAATTTAGCATTATGGACAGGGAAAGACCTAATCTAAGATCTGCACAAAAATATTTTGCCTTTAAATTCATACCGTGATCGTAGCATGCATGGACTCGACTCATATGACTGGGATTTCCATGAAAATATTGTGGGCCGAAAATGGGTGATCACTGTACATTTCTCTTCTGTTTCCTATTTATATTTATATTTTACCTCGTCAATTTAGCATTATGGACAGGGAAAGACCGAATCTAAGATCTGCACAAAAATATTTTGCCTTCAAATTCATACCGTGATCGTAGCATGCATGGACTCCACTCATATGACTGGGATTTCCATGAAAAAGATTGTGGGCCGAAAATGGGTGATCACTGTACATTTCTCTTCTGTTTCCTATTCATATTTGTATTTTACCTCCTCAATTTAGCATTATGGACAGGGAAAGACCTAATCTAAGATCTGCACAAAAATATTTTGCCTTCAAATTCATACCGTGATCGTAGCATGCATGGACTCGACTCATATGACTGGGATTTCCATGAAAAAGATTGTGGGCCGAAAATGGGTGATCACTGTACATTTCTCTTCTGTTTCTTATTTATATTTGTATTTTACCTCCTCAATTTAGCATTATGGACAGGGAAAGACCTAATCTAAGATCTGCACAAAAATATTTTGCCTTCAAATTCATACCGTGATCGTAGCATGCATGGACTCGGCTCATATGACTGGGATTTCCATGAAAAAGATTGTGGGCAGAAAATGGGTGATCACTGTACATTTCTCTTCTGTTTCCTATTTATATTTGTATTTTACCTCCTTAATCTAGCATTATGGACAGGGAAAGACCTAATCTAAGATCTGCACAAAAATATTTTGCCTTCAAATTCATACCGTGATCGTAGCATGCATGGATTCGACTCATATGACTGGGATTTCCATTAAAAAGATTGTGGGCAGAAAATTGGGTGATCACTGAACATTTCTCTTCTGTTTCCTATTTATATTTGTATTTTACCTCCTCAATTTAGCATTATGGACAGGGAAAGACCTAATCTAAGATCTGCACAAAAATATTTTGCCTTCAAATTCATACCGTGATCGTAGCATGCATGGACTCGGCTCATATGACTGGGATTTCCATGAAAAAGATTGTGGGCAGAAAATGGGTGATCACTGTACATTTCTCTTCTGTTTCCTATTTATATTTGTATTTTACCTCCTTAATTTAGCATTATGGACAGGGAAAGACCAAATCTAACATCTGCACAAAAATATTTTGCCTTCAAATTCATACCGTGATCGTAGCATGCATGGACTCGGCTCATATGACTGGGATTTCCATGAAAAAGATTGTGGGCAGAAAATGGGTGATCACTGTACATTTCTCTTCTGTTTCCTATTTATATTTGTATTTTACCTCCTTAATCTAGCATTATGGACAGGGAAAGACCTAATCTAAGATCTGCACAAAAATATTTTGCCTTCAAATTCATACCGTGATCGTAGCATGCATGGACTCGACTCATATGACTGGGATTTCCATGAAAAAGATTGTGGGCCGAAAATGGGTGATCACTGTACATATCTCTTCTGTTTCCTATTTATATTTATATTTTACCTCCTCAATTTAGCATTATGGCCAGGGAAAGACCTAATCTAAGATCTGCAAAAAAATATTTTGCCTTCAAATTCATACCGTGATCGTAGCATGCATGGACTCGGCTCATATGACTGGGATTTCGATGAAAAAGATAGTGGTCAGAAAATGGGTGATCACTGTACATTTCTCTTCTGTTTCCTATTTATATTTGTATTTTACCTCCTCAATTTAGAAATATGGACAGGGAAAGACCTAATCTAAGGTCTGCAAAAAAATATTTTGCCTTCAAATTCATACCGTGATCGTAGCATGCATGGACTCGACTCATATGACTGGGATTTCCATGAAAAATATTGTGAGCCGAAAATGGGTGATCACTGTACATTTCTGTTGTGTTTCCTATTTATATTTATATTTTACCTCCTCAATTTAGCATTATGGACAGGGAAAGACCGAATCTAAGATCTGCACAAAAATATTTTGCCTTCAAATTCATACCGTGATCGTAGCATGCATGGACTCCACTCATATGACTGGGATTTCCATGAAAAAGATTGTGGGCCGAAAATGGGTGATCACTGTACATTTCTCTTCTGTTTCCTATTCATATTTGTATTTTACCTCCTCAATTTAGCATTATGGATAGGGAAAGACCTAATCTAAGATCTGCACAAAAATATTTTGCCTTCAAATTCATACCGTGATCGTAGCATGCATGGACTCGACTCATATGACTGGGATTTCCATGAAAAAGATTGTGGGCCGAAAATGGGTGATCACTGTACATTTCTCTTCTGTTTCTTATTTATATTTGTATTTTACCTCCTCAATTTAGCATTATGGACAGGGAAAGACCTAATCTAAGATCTGCACAAAAATATTTTGCCTTCAAATTCATACCGTGATCGTAGCATGCATGGACTCGGCTCATATGACTGGGATTTCCATGAAAAAGATTGTGGGCAGAAAATGGGTGATCACTGTACATTTCTCTTCTGTTTCCTATTTATATTTGTATTTTACCTCCTTAATCTAGCATTATGGACAGGGAAAGACCTAATCTAAGATCTGCACAAAAATATTTTGCCTTCAAATTCATACCGTGATCGTAGCATGCATGGATTCGACTCATATGACTGGGATTTCCATGAAAAATATTGTGAGCCGAAAATGGGTGATCACTGTACATTTCTGTTGTGTTTCCTATTTATATTTATATTTTACCTCCTCAATTTAGCATTATGGACAGGGAAAGACCTAATCTAAGATCAGTACAAAAATATTTTTCCTTCAAATTCATGGCGTGATCCTAGCATTCATTGACTCGACTCATATGACTGCGATTTCCATGAAAAAGATTGTGGGCAGAAAATGTGTGATCACTGTACATTTCTCTTCTGTTTCCTATTCATATTTATATTTAACTCCTCAATTTAGCATTATGGATAGGGAAAGACCTTATCTAAGGTCTGCAAAAAAATATTTTTTCTTCAAATTCATACCGTGATCGTAGCATGCATGGACTCAACTCATATGACTGGGATTTCCATGAAAAAGATTGTGGGCAGAAAATGGGTGATCACTGTACATTTCTCTTCTGTTTCCGATTTATATTTATATTTTACTTCCTTCATTTAGCATTATTGACAGGGAAAGACCTAATCTAAGATCTGAAAAAAAATATTTTGGCTTCAAATTCATACCGTGATCGTAGCATGTATGGATTGGACTCATATGACTGGGATTTCCATGAAAAAGATTGTGGGTAGAAAATGGGTGATCACTGTGCATTTCTCTTCTGTTTCCTATTTATATTTATATTTTACTTCCTTCAATTAGCATTATTGACAGGGAAAGTCCTAATCTAAGTTCTGCAAAAAAATATTTTGCCTTAAAATTCATGCCGTGATCGTAGTATGTTTGGTCTCGACTCATATGACTGGGATTTCCATGAAAAAGATTGTGGGCAGAAAATGGGTGATCACTGTACATTTCTCTTCTGTTTCCTGTGTATATTTCTATTTTACTTCCTTCATTTAGCATTATGGACAGGGAAAGACCTAATCTAAGATCTGCACAAAAATATTTTGCCTTCAAATTCATACCGTGATCGTAGCATGCATGGACTCGACTCATATGACTGGGATTTCCATGAAAAAGATTGTGGGCCAAAAATGGGTGATCACTGTACATTTCTCTTCTGTTTCCTATTAATATTTGTATTTTACCTCCTTAATTTAGCATTATGGACAGGGAAAGACCTAATCTAAGATCTGCACAAAAATATTTTGCCTTCAAATTCATACCGTGATCGTAGCATGCATGGACTCGACTCATATGACTGGAATTTCCATGAAAAAGATTGTGGGCAGAAAATGGATTATCACTGTACATTTCTCTTCTGTTTCCTATTTATATTTGTATTTTACCTCCTTAATCTAGCATTATGGACAGGGAAAGACCTAATCTAAGATCTGCACAAAAATATTTTGCCTTCAAATTCATACCGTGATCGTAGCATGCATGGACTCGACTCATATGACTGGGATTTCCATTAAAAAGATTGTGGGCAGAAAATTGGGTGATCACTGTACATTTCTCTTCTGTTTCCTATTTATATTTGTATTTTACCTCCTCAATTTAGCATTATGGACAGGGAAAACCTAATCTAAGATCTGCAAAAAAATATTTTGCCTTCAAATTCATACCGTGATCGTAGCATGCATGGACTCGACTCATATGACTGGGATTTCCATTGAAAAGATTGTGGGCAGAAAATGGGTGATCACTGTAAATTTCTCTTCTGTTTCCTATTTATATTTATATTTTACTTCCTTCATTTAGCATTATGGACAGGAAAGACCTAATCTAAGATCTGCAAAAAAATATTTTGCCTACAAATTCATACCGTGATCTTAGCATGTATGGACTCGACTCATATGACTGGGATTTCCATGAAAATATTGTGGGCATAAAATGGGTGATCACTGTAAATTTCTCTTCTGTTTCCTATTTATATTTATATATTACTTCCTCAATTTAGCATTATGGACAGGGAAAGACCTAATCTAAGATCTGCAAAAAAATATTTGGCCTTCTAATTCATACCGTGATCGTAGCATGCGTGGACTCGACTCATATGACTGGGATTTCAATGAAAAAGATTGTGGGCCGAAAATGGGTGATCACGGTACATTTCTATTCTGTTTCCAATTTATATTTGTATTTTACCTCCTCAATTTAGCATTATGGACAGGGAAAGACGTAATCTAAGATCTGCACAAAAATATTTTGCCTTCAAATTGATACCGTGATCGTAGCATGCATGGACTCGACTCATATGACTGGAATTTCCATGAAAAAGATTGTGAGCAGAAAATGGATTATCACTGTACATTTCTCTTCTGTTTCCTATTAATATTTGTATTTTACCTCCTTAATTTAGCATTATGGACAGGGAAAGACCTAATCTAAGATCTGCACAAAAATATTTTGCCTTCAAATTCATACCGTGATCGTAGCATGCATGGACTCGACTCATATGACTGGGATTTCCATGAAAAAGATTGTGGGCCGAAAATGGGTGATCACTGTACATTTCTCTTCTGTTTCCTATTTATATTTATATTTTACCTCCTCAATTTAGCATTATGGCCAGGGAAAGACCTAATCTAAGATCTGCAAAAAAATATTTTGCCTTCAAATTCATACCGTGATCGTAGCATGCATGGACTCGGCTCATATGACTGGGATTTCGATGAAAAAGATAGTGGTCAGAAAATGGGTGATCACTGTACATTTCTCTTCTGTTTCCTATTTATATTTGTATTTTACCTCCTCAATTTAGAAATATGGACAGGGAAAGACCTAATCTAAGGTCTGCAAAAAAATATTTTGCCTTCAAATTCATACCGTGATCGTAGCATGCATGGACTCGACTCATATGACTGGGATTTCCATGAAAAATATTGTGAGCCGAAAATGGGTGATCACTGTACATTTCTGTTGTGTTTCCTATTTATATTTATATTTTACCTCCTCAATTTAGCATTATGGACAGGGAAAGACCTAATCTAAGATCAGTACAAAAATATTTTTCCTTCAAATTCATGGCGTGATCCTAGCATTCATTGACTCGACTCATATGACTGCGATTTCCATGAAAAAGATTGTGGGCAGAAAATGTGTGATCACTGTACATTTCTCTTCTGTTTCCTATTCATATTTATATTTAACTTTTCAATTTAGCATTATGGATAGGGAAAGACCTTATCTAAGGTCTGCAAAAAAATATTTTTTCTTCAAATTCATACCGTGATCGTAGCATGCATGGACTCAACTCATATGACTGGGATTTCCATGAAAAAGATTGTGGGCAGAAAATGGGTGATCACTGTACATTTCTCTTCTGTTTCCGATTTATATTTATATTTTACTTCCTTCATTTAGCATTATTGACAGGGAAAGACCTAATCTAAGATCTGAAAAAAAATATTTTGGCTTCAAATTCATACCGTGATCGTAGCATGTATGGATTGGACTCATATGACTGGGATTTCCATGAAAAAGATTGTGGGTAGAAAATGGGTGATCACTGTGCATTTCTCTTCTGTTTCCTATTTATATTTATATTTTACTTCCTTCAATTAGCATTATTGACAGGGAAAGTCCTAATCTAAGTTCTGCAAAAAAATATTTTGCCTTAAAATTCATGCCGTGATCGTAGTATGTTTGGTCTCGACTCATATGACTGGGATTTCCATGAAAAAGATTGTGGGCAGAAAATGGGTGATCACTGTACATTTCTCTTCTGTTTCCTGTGTATATTTCTATTTTACTTCCTTCATTTAGCATTATGGACAGGGAAAGACCTAATCTAAGATCTGCACAAAAATATTTTGCCTTCAAATTCATACCGTGATCGTAGCATGCATGGACTCGACTCATATGACTGGGATTTCCATGAAAAAGATTGTGGGCCAAAAATGGGTGATCACTGTACATTTCTCTTCTGTTTCCTATTAATATTTGTATTTTACCTCCTTAATTTAGCATTATGGACAGGGAAAGACCTAATCTAAGATCTGCACAAAAATATTTTGCCTTCAAATTCATACCGTGATCGTAGCATGCATGGACTCGACTCATATGACTGGAATTTCCATGAAAAAGATTGTGGGCAGAAAATGGATTATCACTGTACATTTCTCTTCTGTTTCCTATTTATATTTGTATTTTACCTCCTTAATCTAGCATTATGGACAGGGAAAGACCTAATCTAAGATCTGCACAAAAATATTTTGCCTTCAAATTCATACCGTGATCGTAGCATGCATGGACTCGACTCATATGAATGGGATTTCCATTAAAAAGATTGTGGGCAGAAAATTGGGTGATCACTGTACATTTCTCTTCTGTTTCCTATTTATATTTGTATTTTACCTCCTCAATTTAGCATTATGGACAGGGAAAACCTAATCTAAGATCTGCAAAAAAATATTTTGCCTTCAAATTCATACCGTGATCGTAGCATGCATGGACTCGACTCATATGACTGGGATTTCCATTGAAAAGATTGTGGGCAGAAAATGGGTGATCACTGTAAATTTCTCTTCTGTTTCCTATTTATATTTATATTTTACTTCCTTCATTTAGCATTATGGACAGGAAAGACCTAATCTAAGATCTGCAAAAAAATATTTTGCCTACAAATTCATACCGTGATCTTAGCATGTATGGACTCGACTCATATGACTGGGATTTCCATGAAAATATTGTGGGCATAAAATGGGTGATCACTGTAAATTTCTCTTCTGTTTCCTATTTATATTTATATATTACTTCCTCAATTTAGCATTATGGACAGGGAAAGACCTAATCTAAGATCTGCAAAAAAATATTTGGCCTTCTAATTCATACCGTGATCGTAGCATGCGTGGACTCGACTCATATGACTGGGATTTCAATGAAAAAGATTGTGGGCCGAAAATGGGTGATCACGGTACATTTCTCTTCTGTTTCCAATTTATATTTGTATTTTACCTCCTCAATTTAGCATTATGGACAGGGAAAGACGTAATCTAAGATCTGCACAAAAATATTTTGCCTTCAAATTGATACCGTGATCGTAGCATGCATGGACTCGACTCATATGACTGGAATTTCCATGAAAAAGATTGTGAGCAGAAAATGGATTATCACTGTACATTTCTCTTCTGTTTCCTATTAATATTTGTATTTTACCTCCTTAATTTAGCATTATGGACAGGGAAAGACCTAATCTAAGATCTGCACAAAAATATTTTGCCTTCAAATTCATACCGTGATCGTAGCATGCATGGACTCGACTCATATGACTGGGATTTCCATGAAAAAGATTGTGGGCCGAAAATGGGTGATCACTGTACATTTCTCTTCTGTTTCCTATTCATATTTGTATTTTACCTCCTCAATTTAGCATTATGGACAGGGAAAGACCTAATCTAAGTTCTGCACAAAAATATTTTGCCTTCAAATTCATACCGTGATCGTAGCATGCATGGACTCGACTCATATGACTGGAATTTCCATGAAAAAGATTGTGAGCAGAAAATGGATTATCACTGTACATTTCTCTTCTGTTTCCTATTAATATTTGTATTTTACCTCCTTAATTTAGCATTATGGACAGGGAAAGACCTAATCTAAGATCTGCACAAAAATATTTTGCCTTCAAATTCATACCGTGATCGTAGCATGCATGGACTCGACTCATATGACTGGGATTTCCATGAAAAAGATTGTGGGCCGAAAATGGGTGATCACTGTACATTTCTCTTCTGTTTCCTATTCATATTTGTATTTTACCTCCTCAATTTAGCATTATGGACAGGGAAAGACCTAATCTAAGATCTGCACAAAAATATTTTGCCTTCAAATTCATACCGTGATCGTAGCATGCATGGACTCGACTCATATGACTGGAATTTCCATGAAAAAGATTGTGAGCAGAAAATGGATTATCACTGTACATTTCTCTTCTGTTTCCTATTAATATTTGTATTTTACCTCCTTAATTTAGCATTATGGACAGGGAAAGACCTAATCTAAGATCTGCACAAAAATATTTTGCCTTCAAATTCATACCGTGATCGTAGCATGCATGGACTCGACTCATATGACTGGGATTTCCATGAAAAAGATTGTGGGCCGAAAATGGGTGATCACTGTACATTTCTCTTCTGTTTCCTATTCATATTTGTATTTTACCTCCTCAATTTAGCATTATGGACAGGGAAAGACCTAGTCTAAGATCTGCACAAAAATATTTTGCCTTCAAATTCATACCGTGATCGTAGCATGCATGGACTCGACTCATATGACTGGAATTTCCATGAAAAAGATTGTGAGCAGAAAATGGATTATCACTGTACATTTCTCTTCTGTTTCCTATTAATATTTGTATTTTACCTCCTTAATTTAGCATTATGGACAGGGAAAGACCTAATCTAAGATCTGCACAAAAATATTTTGCCTTTAAATTCATACCGTGATCGTAGCATGCATGGACTCGACTCATATGACTGGGATTTCCATGAAAAAGATTGTGGGCCGAAAATGGGTGATCACTGTACATTTCTCTTCTGTTTCCTATTTATATTTATATTTTACCTCCTCAATTTAGCATTATGGACAGGGAAAGACCGAATCTAAGATCTGCACAAAAATATTTTGCCTTCAAATTCATACCGTGATCGTAGCATGCATGGACTCCACTCATATGACTGGGATTTCCATGAAAAGATTGTGGGCCGAAAATGGGTGATCACTGTACATTTCTCTTCTGTTTCCTATTCATATTTGTATTTTACCTCCTCAATTTAGCATTATGGACAGGGAAAGACCTAATCTAAGATCTGCACAAAAATATTTTGCCTTCAAATTCATACCGTGATCGTAGCATGCATGGACTCGACTCATATGACTGGGATTTCCATGAAAAAGATTGTGGGCCGAAAATGGGTGATCACTGTACATTTCTCTTCTGTTTCTTATTTATATTTGTATTTTACCTCCTCAATTTAGCATTATGGACAGGGAAAGACCTAATCTAAGTTCTGCACAAAAATATTTTGCCTTCAAATTCATACCGTGATCGTAGCATGCATGGACTCGACTCATATGACTGGAATTTCCATGAAAAAGCTTGTGAGCAGAAAATGGATTATCACTGTACATTTCTCTTCTGTTTCCTATTAATATTTGTATTTTACCTCCTTAATTTAGCATTATGGACAGGGAAAGACCTAATCTAAGATCTGCACAAAAATATTTTGCCTTCAAATTCATACCGTGATCGTAGCATGCATGGACTCGACTCATATGACTGGGATTTCCATGAAAAAGATTGTGGGCCGAAAATGGGTGATCACTGTACATTTCTCTTCTGTTTCCTATTCATATTTGTATTTTACCTCCTCAATTTAGCATTATGGACAGGGAAAGACCTAATCTAAGATCTGCACAAAAATATTTTGCCTTCAAATTCATACCGTGATCGTAGCATGCATGGACTCGACTCATATGACTGGAATTTCCATGAAAAAGATTGTGAGCAGAAAATGGATTATCACTGTACATTTCTCTTCTGTTTCCTATTAATATTTGTATTTTACCTCCTTAATTTAGCATTATGGACAGGGAAAGACCTAATCTAAGATCTGCACAAAAATATTTTGCCTTTAAATTCATACCGTGATCGTAGCATGCATGGACTCGACTCATATGACTGGGATTTCCATGAAAAAGATTGTGGGCCGAAAATGGGTGATCACTGTACATTTCTCTTCTGTTTCCTATTTATATTTATATTTTACCTCCTCAATTTAGCATTATGGACAGGGAAAGACCGAATCTAAGATCTGCACAAAAATATTTTGCCTTCAAATTCATACCGTGATCGTAGCATGCATGGACTCCACTCATATGACTGGGATTTCCATGAAAAAGATTGTGGGCCGAAAATGGGTGATCACTGTACATTTCTCTTCTGTTTCCTATTCATATTTGTATTTTACCTCCTCAATTTAGCATTATGGACAGGGAAAGACCTAATCTAAGATCTGCACAAAAATATTTTGCCTTCAAATTCATACCGTGATCGTAGCATGCATGGACTCGACTCATATGACTGGGATTTCCATGAAAAAGATTGTGGGCCGAAAATGGGTGATCACTGTACATTTCTCTTCTGTTTCTTATTTATATTTGTATTTTACCTCCTCAATTTAGCATTATGGACAGGGAAAGACCTAATCTAAGTTCTGCACAAAAATATTTTGCCTTCAAATTCATACCGTGATCGTAGCATGCATGGACTCGACTCATATGACTGGAATTTCCATGAAAAAGATTGTGAGCAGAAAATGGATTATCACTGTACATTTCTCTTCTGTTTCCTATTAATATTTGTATTTTACCTCCTTAATTTAGCATTATGGACAGGGAAAGACCTAATCTAAGATCTGCACAAAAATATTTTGCCTTCAAATTCATACCGTGATCGTAGCATGCATGGACTCGACTCATATGACTGGGATTTCCATGAAAAAGATTGTGGGCCGAAAATGGGTGATCACTGTACATTTCTCTTCTGTTTCCTATTCATATTTGTATTTTACCTCCTCAATTTAGCATTATGGACAGGGAAAGACCTAATCTAAGATCTGCACAAAAATATTTTGCCTTCAAATTCATACCGTGATCGTAGCATGCATGGACTCGACTCATATGACTGGAATTTCCATGAAAAAGATTGTGAGCAGAAAATGGATTATCACTGTACATTTCTCTTCTGTTTCCTATTAATATTTGTATTTTACCTCCTTAATTTAGCATTATGGACAGGGAAAGACCTAATCTAAGATCTGCACAAAAATATTTTGCCTTCAAATTCATACCGTGATCGTAGCATGCATGGACTCGACTCATATGACTGGGATTTCCGTGAAAAAGATTGTGGGCCGAAAATGGGTGATCACTGTACATTTCTCTTCTGTTTCCTATTCATATTTGTATTTTACCTCCTCAATTTAGCATTATGGACAGGGAAAGACCTAGTCTAAGATCTGCACAAAAATATTTTGCCTTCAAATTCATACCGTGATCGTAGCATGCATGGACTCCACTCATATGACTGGGATTTCCATGAAAAAGATTGTGGGCCGAAAATGGGTGATCACTGTACATTTCTCTTCTGTTTCCTATTCATATTTGTATTTTACCTCCTCAATTTAGCATTATGGACAGGGAAAGACCTAATCTAAGATCTGCACAAAAATATTTTGCCTTCAAATTCATACCGTGATCGTAGCATGCATGGACTCGACTCATATGACTGGAATTTCCATGAAAAAGATTGTGAGCAGAAAATGGATTATCACTGTACATTTCTCTTCTGTTTCCTATTAATATTTGTATTTTACCTCCTAAATTTAGCATTATGGACAGGGAAAGACCTAATCTAAGATCTGCACAAAAATATTTTGCCTTCAAATTCATACCGTGATCGTAGCATGCATGGACTCGACTCATATGACTGGGATTTCCATGAAAAAGATTGTGGGCCGAAAATGGGTGATCACTGTACATTTCTCTTCTGTTTCCTATTTATATTTATATTTTACCTCCTCAATTTAGCATTATGGACAGGGAAAGACCGAATCTAAGCTCTGCACAAAAATATTTTGCCTTCAAATTCATACCGTGATCGTAGCATGCATGGACTCGACTCATATGACTGGGATTTCCATGAAAAAGATTGTGGGCCGAAAATGGGTGATCACTGTACATTTCTCTTCTGTTTCCTATTCATATTTGTATTTTACCTCCTCAATTTAGCATTATGGACAGGGAAAGACCTAATCTAAGATCTGCACAAAAATATTTTGCCTTCAAATTCATACCGTGATCGTAGCATGCATGGACTCGACTCATATGACTGGAATTTCCATGAAAAAGATTGTGAGCAGAAAATGGATTATCACTGTACATTTCTCTTCTGTTTCCTATTCATATTTGTATTTTACCTCCTCAATTTAGCATTATGGACAGGGAAAGATCTAATCTAAAATCTGCACAAAAATATTTTGCCTTCAAATTCATACCGTGATCGTAGCATGCATGGACTCGACTCATATGACTGGGATTTCTATGAAAAAGATTGTGGGCCGAAAATGGGTGATCACTGTACATTTCTCTTCTGTTTCCTATTTATATTTGTATTTTACCTCCTCAATTTAGCATTATGGACAGGGAAAGCCCGAATCTAAGCTCTGCACAAAAATATTTTGCCTTCAAATTCATACCGTGATTGTAGCATGCATGGACTCGACTCATATAACTGGGATTTCCATGAAAAAGATTGTGGGCCGAAAATGGGTGATCACTGTACATTTCTCTTCTGTTTCCTATTCATATTTGTATTTTACCTCCTCAATTTAGCATTATGGACAGGGAAAGACCTAATCTAAGATCTGAACAAAAATATTTTGCCTTCAAATTCATACCGTGATCGTAGCATGCATGGACTCGACTCATATGACTGGGATTTCCATGAAAAAGATTGTGAGCAGAAAATGGATTATCACTGTACATTTCTCTTCTGTTTCCTATTAATATTTGTATTTTACCTCCTTAATTTAGCATTATGGACAGGGAAAGACCTAATCTAAGATCTGAACAAAAATATTTTGCCTTCAAATTCATACCGTGATCGTAGCATGCATGGTCTCGACTCATATGACTGGGATTTCCATGAAAAAGATTGTGGGCCGAAAATGGGTGATCACTGTACATTTCTCTTCTGTTTCCTATTCATATTTGTATTTTACCTCCTCAATTTAGCATTATGGACAGGGAAAGACCTAATCTAAGATCTGCACAAAAATATTTTGCCTTCAAATTCATACCGTGATCGTAGCATGCATGGACTCGACTCATATGACTGGAATTTCCATGAAAAAGATTGTGGGCAGAAAATGGATTATCACTGTACATTTCTCTTCTGTTTCCTATTAATATTTGTATTTTACCTCCTTAATTTAGCATTATGGACAGGGAAAGACCTAATCTAAGATCCGCACAAAAATATTTTGCCTTCAAATTCATACCGTGATCGTAGCATGCATGGACTCGACTCATATGACTGGGATTTCCATGTAAAAGATTGTGAGCCGAAAATGGGTGATCACTGTACATTTCTCTTCTTTTCCTATTTATATTTGTGTTTTACCTCCTCAATTTAGCATTATGGACAGGGAAACACCTAATCTAAGATCTGCACAAAAATATTTTGCCTTCAAATTCATACCGTGATCGTAGCATGCATGGACTCGACTCATATGACTGGGATTTCCATTAAAAAGATTGTGGGCAGAAAATTGGGTGATCACTGAACATTTCTCTTCTGTTTCCTATTTATATTTGTATTTTACCTCCTCAATTTAGCATTATGGACAGGGAAAGACCTAATCTAAGATCTGCAAAAAAATATTTTGCCTTCAAATTCATACCGTGATCGTAGCATGCATGGACTCGGCTCATATGACTGGGATTTCCATGAAAAAGATTGTGGGCCGAAAATGGGTGATCACTGTACATTTCTCTTCTGTTTCCTATTTATATTTATATTTTACCTCCTCAATTTAGCATTATGGCCAGGGAAAGACCTAATCTAAGATCTGCAAAAAAATATTTTGCCTTCAAATTCATACCGTGATCGTAGCATGCATGGACTCGGCTCATATGACTGGGATTTCCATGAAAAAGATTGTGGGCCGAAAATGGGTGATCACTGTACATTTCTCTTCTGTTTCCTATTTATATTTGTATTTTACCTCCTCAATTTAGCATTATGGACAGGGAAAGCCCGAATCTAAGCTCTGCACAAAAATATTTTGCCTTCAAATTCATACCGTGATTGTAGCATGCATGGACTCGACTCATATAACTGGGATTTCCATGAAAAAGATTGTGGGCCGAAAATGGGTGATCACTGTACATTTCTCTTCTGTTTCCTATTCATATTTGTATTTTACCTCCTCAATTTAGCATTATGGACAGGGAAAGCCCGAATCTAACATCTGCACAAAAATATTTTGCCTTCAAATTCATACCGTGATCGTAGCATGCATGGACTCGACTCATATGACTGGGATTTCCATGTAAAAGATTGTGGGCGGAAAATGGGTGATCACTGTACATTTCTCTTCTTTTCCTATTTATATTTGTGTTTTACCTCCTCAATTTAGCATTATGGAAAGGGAAACACCTAATCTAAGATCTGCACAAAAATATTTTGCCTTCAAATTCATACCGTGATCGTAGCATGCATGGACTCGACTCATATGACTGGGATTTCCATTAAAAAGATTGTGGGCAGAAAATTGGGTGATCACTGAACATTTCTCTTCTGTTTCCTATTTATATTTGTATTTTACCTCCTCAATTTAGCATTATGGACAGGGAAATACCTCATCTAAGATCTGCACAAAAATATTTTGCCTTCAAATTCATACCGTGATCGTAGCATGCATGGACTCGGCTCATATGACTGGGATTTCCATGAAAAAGATTGTGGGCCGAAAATGGGTGATCACTGTACATTTCTCTTCTGTTTCCTATTTATATTTATATTTTACCTCCTCAATTTAGCATTATGGCCAGGGAAAGACCTAATCTAAGATCTGCAAAAAAATATTTTGCCTTCAAATTCATACCGTGATCGTAGCATGCATGGACTCGACTCATATGACTGGGATTTCCATGAAAAAGATTGTGGGCCGAAAATGGGTGATCACTGTACATTTCTCTTCTGTTTCCTATTTATATTTGTATTTTACCTCCTCAATTTAGCATTATGGACAGGGAAAGCCCGAATCTAAGCTCTGCACAAAAATATTTTGCCTTCAAATTCATACCGTGATTGTAGCATGCATGGACTCGACTCATATAACTGGAATTTCCATGAAAAAGATTGTGGGCCGAAAATGGGTGATCACTGTACATTTCTCTTCTGTTTCCTATTCATATTTGTATTTTACCTCCTCAATTTAGCATTATGGACAGGGAAAGACCTAATCTAAGATCTGAACAAAAATATTTTGCCTTCAAATTCATACCGTGATCGTAGCATGCATGGACTCGACTCATATGACTGGAATTTCCATGAAAAAGATTGTGAGCAGAAAATGGATTATCACTGTACATTTCTCTTCTGTTTCCTATTAATATTTGTATTTTACCTCCTTAATTTACCATTATGGACAGGGAAAGACCTAATCTAAGATCTGAACAAAAATATTTTTCCTTCAAATTCATACCGTGATCGTAGCATGCATGGACTCGACTCATATGACTGGGATTTCCATGAAAAAGATTGTGGGCCGAAAATGGGTGATCACTGTACATTTCTCTTCTGTTTCCTATTCATATTTGTATTTTACCTCCTCAATTTAGCATTATGGACAGGGAAAGACCTAATCTAAGATCTGCACAAAAATATTTTGCCTTCAAATTCATACCGTGATCGTAGCATGCATGGACTCGACTCATATGACTGGAATTTCCATGAAAAAGATTGTGGGCAGAAAATGGATTATCACTGTACATTTCTCTTCTGTTTCCTATTAATATTTGTATTTTACCTCCTTAATTTAGCATTATGGACAGGGAAAGACCTAATCTAAGATCCGCACAAAAATATTTTGCCTTCAAATTCATACCGTGATCGTAGCATGCATGGACTCGACTCATATGACTGGGATTTCCATGTAAAAGATTGTGAGCCGAAAATGGGTGATCACTGTACATTTCTCTTCTTTTCCTATTTATATTTGTGTTTTACCTCCTCAATTTAGCATTATGGACAGGGAAACACCTAATCTAAGATCTGCACAAAAATATTTTGCCTTCAAATTCATACCGTGATCGTAGCATGCATGGACTCGACTCATATGACTGGGATTTCCATTAAAAAGATTGTGGGCAGAAAATTGGGTGATCACTGAACATTTCTCTTCTGTTTCCTATTTATATTTGTATTTTACCTCCTCAATTTAGCATTATGGACAGGGAAAGACCTAATCTAAGATCTGCAAAAAAATATTTTGCCTTCAAATTCATACCGTGATCGTAGCATGCATGGACTCGGCTCATATGACTGGGATTTCCATGAAAAAGATTGTGGGCCGAAAATGGGTGATCACTGTACATTTCTCTTCTGTTTCCTATTTATATTTATATTTTACCTCCTCAATTTAGCATTATGGCCAGGGAAAGACCTAATCTAAGATCTGCAAAAAAATATTTTGCCTTCAAATTCATACCGTGATCGTAGCATGCATGGACTCGGCTCATATGACTGGGATTTCCATGAAAAAGATTGTGGGCCGAAAATGGGTGATCACTGTACATTTCTCTTCTGTTTCCTATTTATATTTGTATTTTACCTCCTCAATTTAGCATTATGGACAGGGAAAGCCCGAATCTAAGCTCTGCACAAAAATATTTTGCCTTCAAATTCATACCGTGATTGTAGCATGCATGGACTCGACTCATATAACTGGGATTTCCATGAAAAAGATTGTGGGCCGAAAATGGGTGATCACTGTACATTTCTCTTCTGTTTCCTATTCATATTTGTATTTTACCTCCTCAATTTAGCATTATGGACAGGGAAAGCCCGAATCTAAGATCTGCACAAAAATATTTTGCCTTCAAATTCATACCGTGATCGTAGCATGCATGGACTCGACTCATATGACTGGGATTTCCATGTAAAAGATTGTGGGCCGAAAATGGGTGATCACTGTACATTTCTCTTCTTTTCCTATTTATATTTGTGTTTTACCTCCTGAATTTAGCATTATGGAAAGGGAAACACCTAATCTAAGATCTGCACAAAAATATTTTGCCTTCAAATTCATACCGTGATCGTAGCATGCATGGACTCGACTCATATGACTGGGATTTCCATTAAAAAGATTGTGGGCAGAAAATTGGGTGATCACTGAACATTTCTCTTCTGTTTCCTATTTATATTTGTATTTTACCTCCTCAATTTAGCATTATGGACAGGGAAAGACCTAATCTAAGATCTGCACAAAAATATTTTGCCTTCAAATTCATACCGTGATCGTAGCATGCATGGACTCGGCTCATATGACTGGGATTTCCATGAAAAAGATTGTGGGCCGAAAATGTGTGATCACTGTACATTTCTCTTCTGTTTCCTATTTATATTTATATTTTACCTCCTCAATTTAGCATTATGGCCAGGGAAAGACCTAATCTAAGATCTGCAAAAAAATATTTTGCCTTCAAATTCATACCGTGATCGTAGCATGCATGGACTCGGCTCATATGACTGGGATTTCCATGAAAAAGATTGTGGGCAGAAAATGGGTGATCACTGTACATTTCTCTTCTGATTCCTATTTATATTTGTATTTTACCTCCTTAATCTAGCATTATGGACAGGGAAAGACCTAATCTAAGATCTGCACAAAAATATTTTGCCTTCAAATTCACACCGTGATCGTAGCATGCATGGACTCGGCTCATATGACTGGGATTTCCATGAAAAAGATTGTGGGCCGAAAATGGGTGATCACTGTACATTTCTCTTCTGTTTCCTATTTATATTTTGTATTTTACCTCCTTAATCTAGCATTATGGACAGGGAAAGACCTAATCTAAGATCTGCACAAAAATATTTTGCCTTCAAATTCATACCGTGATCGTAGCATGCATGGACTCGACTCATATGACTGGAATTTCCATGAAAAAGATTGTGGGCAGAAAATGGATTATCACTGTACATTTCTCTTCTGTTTCCTATTAATATTTGTATTTTACCTCCTTAATTTAGCATTATGGACAGGGAAAGACCTAATCTAAGATCCGCACAAAAATATTTTGCCTTCAAATTCATACCGTGATCGTAGCATGCATGGACTCGACTCATATGACTGGGATTTCCATGTAAAAGATTGTGAGCCGAAAATGGGTGATCACTGTACATTTCTCTTCTTTTCCTATTTATATTTGTGTTTTACCTCCTCAATTTAGCATTATGGACAGGGAAACACCTAATCTAAGATCTGCACAAAAATATTTTGCCTTCAAATTCATACCGTGATCGTAGCATGCATGGACTCGACTCATATGACTGGGATTTCCATTAAAAAGATTGTGGGCAGAAAATTGGGTGATCACTGAACATTTCTCTTCTGTTTCCTATTTATATTTGTATTTTACCTCCTCAATTTAGCATTATGGACAGGGAAAGACCTAATCTAAGATCTGCACAAAAATATTTTGCCTTCAAATTCATACCGTGATCGTAGCATGCATGGACTCGGCTCATATGACTGGGATTTCCATGAAAAAGATTGTGGGCCGAAAATGGGTGATCACTGTACATTTCTCTTCTGTTTCCTATTTATATTTATATTTTACCTCCTCAATTTAGCATTATGGCCAGGGAAAGACCTAATCTAAGATCTGCAAAAAAATATTTTGCCTTCAAATTCATACCGTGATCGTAGCATGCATGGACTCGGCTCATATGACTGGGATTTCCATGAAAAAGATTGTGGGCCGAAAATGGGTGATCACTGTACATTTCTCTTCTGTTTCCTATTCATATTTGTATTTTACCTCCTCAATTTAGCATTATGGACAGGGAAAGACCTAATCTAAGATCTGCACAAAAATATTTTGCCTTCAAATTCATACCGTGATCGTAGCATGCATGGACTCGACTCATATGACTGGAATTTCCATGAAAAAGATTGTGGGCAGAAAATGGATTATCACTGTACATTTCTCTTCTGTTTCCTATTAATATTTGTATTTTACCTCCTTAATTTAGCATTATGGACAGGGAAAGACCTAATCTAAGATCCGCACAAAAATATTTTGCCTTCAAATTCATACCGTGATCGTAGCATGCATGGACTCGACTCATATGACTGGGATTTCCATGTAAAAGATTGTGAGCCGAAAATGGGTGATCACTGTACATTTCTCTTCTTTTCCTATTTATATTTGTGTTTTACCTCCTCAATTTAGCATTATGGACAGGGAAACACCTAATCTAAGATCTGCACAAAAATATTTTGCCTTCAAATTCATACCGTGATCGTAGCATGCATGGACTCGACTCATATGACTGGGATTTCCATTAAAAAGATTGTGGGCAGAAAATTGGGTGATCACTGAACATTTCTCTTCTGTTTCCTATTTATATTTGTATTTTACCTCCTCAATTTAGCATTATGGACAGGGAAAGACCTAATCTAAGATCTGCAAAAAAATATTTTGCCTTCAAATTCATACCGTGATCGTAGCATGCATGGACTCGGCTCATATGACTGGGATTTCCATGAAAAAGATTGTGGGCCGAAAATGGGTGATCACTGTACATTTCTCTTCTGTTTCCTATTTATATTTATATTTTACCTCCTCAATTTAGCATTATGGCCAGGGAAAGACCTAATCTAAGATCTGCAAAAAAATATTTTGCCTTCAAATTCATACCGTGATCGTAGCATGCATGGACTCGGCTCATATGACTGGGATTTCCATGAAAAAGATTGTGGGCCGAAAATGGGTGATCACTGTACATTTCTCTTCTGTTTCCTATTTATATTTGTATTTTACCTCCTCAATTTAGCATTATGGACAGGGAAAGCCCGAATCTAAGCTCTGCACAAAAATATTTTGCCTTCAAATTCATACCGTGATTGTAGCATGCATGGACTCGACTCATATAACTGGGATTTCCATGAAAAAGATTGTGGGCCGAAAATGGGTGATCACTGTACATTTCTCTTCTGTTTCCTATTCATATTTGTATTTTACCTCCTCAATTTAGCATTATGGACAGGGAAAGCCCGAATCTAAGATCTGCACAAAAATATTTTGCCTTCAAATTCATACCGTGATCGTAGCATGCATGGACTCGACTCATATGACTGGGATTTCCATGTAAAAGATTGTGGGCCGAAAATGGGTGATCACTGTACATTTCTCTTCTTTTCCTATTTATATTTGTGTTTTACCTCCTGAATTTAGCATTATGGAAAGGGAAACACCTAATCTAAGATCTGCACAAAAATATTTTGCCTTCAAATTCATACCGTGATCGTAGCATGCATGGACTCGACTCATATGACTGGGATTTCCATTAAAAAGATTGTGGGCAGAAAATTGGGTGATCACTGAACATTTCTCTTCTGTTTCCTATTTATATTTGTATTTTACCTCCTCAATTTAGCATTATGGACAGGGAAAGACCTAATCTAAGATCTGCACAAAAATATTTTGCCTTCAAATTCATACCGTGATCGTAGCATGCATGGACTCGGCTCATATGACTGGGATTTCCATGAAAAAGATTGTGGGCCGAAAATGGGTGATCACTGTACATTTCTCTTCTGTTTCCTATTTATATTTATATTTTACCTCCTCAATTTAGCATTATGGCCAGGGAAAGACCTAATCTAAGATCTGCAAAAAAATATTTTGCCTTCAAATTCATACCGTGATCGTAGCATGCATGGACTCGGCTCATATGACTGGGATTTCCATGAAAAAGATTGTGGGCAGAAAATGGGTGATCACTGTACATTTCTCTTCTGATTCCTATTTATATTTGTATTTTACCTCCTTAATCTAGCATTATGGACAGGGAAAGACCTAATCTAAGATCTGCACAAAAATATTTTGCCTTCAAATTCACACCGTGATCGTAGCATGCATGGACTCGGCTCATATGACTGGGATTTCCATGAAAAAGATTGTGGGCCGAAAATGGGTGATCACTGTACATTTCTCTTCTGTTTCCTATTTATATTTTGTATTTTACCTCCTTAATCTAGCATTATGGACAGGGAAAGACCTAATCTAAGATCTGCACAAAAATATTTTGCCTTCAAATTCATACCGTGATCGTAGCATGCATGGACTCGACTCATATGACTGGAATTTCCATGAAAAAGATTGTGGGCAGAAAATGGATTATCACTGTACATTTCTCTTCTGTTTCCTATTAATATTTGTATTTTACCTCCTTAATTTAGCATTATGGACAGGGAAAGACCTAATCTAAGATCCGCACAAAAATATTTTGCCTTCAAATTCATACCGTGATCGTAGCATGCATGGACTCGACTCATATGACTGGGATTTCCATGTAAAAGATTGTGAGCCGAAAATGGGTGATCACTGTACATTTCTCTTCTTTTCCTATTTATATTTGTGTTTTACCTCCTCAATTTAGCATTATGGACAGGGAAACACCTAATCTAAGATCTGCACAAAAATATTTTGCCTTCAAATTCATACCGTGATCGTAGCATGCATGGACTCGACTCATATGACTGGGATTTCCATTAAAAAGATTGTGGGCAGAAAATTGGGTGATCACTGAACATTTCTCTTCTGTTTCCTATTTATATTTGTATTTTACCTCCTCAATTTAGCATTATGGACAGGGAAAGACCTAATCTAAGATCTGCACAAAAATATTTTGCCTTCAAATTCATACCGTGATCGTAGCATGCATGGACTCGGCTCATATGACTGGGATTTCCATGAAAAAGATTGTGGGCCGAAAATGGGTGATCACTGTACATTTCTCTTCTGTTTCCTATTTATATTTATATTTTACCTCCTCAATTTAGCATTATGGCCAGGGAAAGACCTAATCTAAGATCTGCAAAAAAATATTTTGCCTTCAAATTCATACCGTGATCGTAGCATGCATGGACTCGGCTCATATGACTGGGATTTCCATGAAAAAGATTGTGGGCCGAAAATGGGTGATCACTGTACATTTCTCTTCTGTTTCCTATTTATATTTGTATTTTACCTCCTCAATTTAGCATTATGGACAGGGAAAGCCCGAATCTAAGCTCTGCACAAAAATATTTTGCCTTCAAATTCATACCGTGATTGTAGCATGCATGGACTCGACTCATATAACTGGGATTTCCATGAAAAAGATTGTGGGCCGAAAATGGGTGATCACTGTACATTTCTCTTCTGTTTCCTATTCATATTTGTATTTTACCTCCTCAATTTAGCATTATGGACAGGGAAAGCCCGAATCTAAGATCTGCACAAAAATATTTTGCCTTCAAATTCATACCGTGATCGTAGCATGCATGGACTCGACTCATATGACTGGGATTTCCATGTAAAAGATTGTGGGCCGAAAATGGGTGATCACTGTACATTTCTCTTCTTTTCCTATTTAAATTTGTGTTTTACCTCCTCAATTTAGCATTATGGAAAGGGAAACACCTAATCTAAGATCTGCACAAAAATATTTTGCCTTCAAATTCATACCGTGATCGTAGCATGCATGGACTCGACTCATATGACTGGGATTTCCATTAAAAAGATTGTGGGCAGAAAATTGGGTGATCACTGAACATTTCTCTTCTGTTTCCTATTTATATTTGTATTTTACCTCCTCAATTTAGCATTATGGACAGGGAAAGACCTAATCTAAGATCTGCACAAAAATATTTTGCCTTCAAATTCATACCGTGATCGTAGCATGCATGGACTCGGCTCATATGACTGGGATTTCCATGAAAAAGATTGTGGGCCGAAAATGGGTGATCACTGTACATTTCTCTTCTGTTTCCTATTTATATTTATATTTTACCTCCTCAATTTAGCATTATGGCCAGGGAAAGACCTAATCTAAGATCTGCAAAAAAATATTTTGCCTTCAAATTCATACCGTGATCGTAGCATGCATGGACTCGGCTCATATGACTGGGATTTCCATGAAAAAGATTGTGGGCAGAAAATGGGTGATCACTGTACATTTCTCTTCTGATTCCTATTTATATTTGTATTTTACCTCCTTAAGCTAGCATTATGGACAGGGAAAGACCTAATCTAAGATCTGCACAAAAATATTTTGCCTTCAAATTCATACCGTGATCGTAGCATGCATGGATTCGACTCATATGACTGGGATTTCCATTAAAAAGATTGTGGGCAGAAAATTGGGTGATCACTGAACATTTCTCTTCTGTTTCCTATTTATATTTGTATTTTACCTCCTCAATTTAGCATTATGGACAGGGAAAGACATAATCTAAGATCTGCACAAAAATATTTTGCCTTCAAATTCATACCGTGATCGTAGCATGCATGGACTCGGCTCATATGACTGGGATTTCCATGAAAAAGATTGTGGGCAGAAAATGGGTGATCACTGTACATTTCTCTTCTGTTTCCTATTTATATTTGTATTTTACCTCCTTAATTTAGCATTATGGACAGGGAAAGACCAAATCTAAGATCTGCACAAAAATATTTTGCCTTCAAATTCATACCGTGATCGTAGCATGCATGGACTCGGCTCATATGACTGGGATTTCCATGAAAAAGATTGTGGGCAGAAAATGGGTGATCACTGTACATTTCTCTTCTGTTTCCTATTTATATTTTGTATTTTACCTCCTTCATCTAGCATTATGGACAGGGAAAGACCTAATCTAAGATCTGCACAAAAATATTTTGCCTTCAAATTCATACCGTGATCGTAGCATGCATGGACTCGACTCATATGACTGGGATTTCCATGAAAAAGATTGTGGGCCGAAAATGGGTGATCACTGTACATTTCTCTTCTGTTTCCTATTTATATTTATATTTTACCTCCTCAATTTAGCATTATGGCCAGGGAAAGACCTAATCTAAGATCTGCACAAAAATATTTTGCCTTCAAATTCATACCGTGATCGTAGCATGTATGGACTCGACTCATATGACTGGGATTTCCATGAAAAAGATTGTGGGCCGAAAATGGGTGATCACTGTACATTTCTCTTCTGTTTCCTATTCATATTTGTATTTTACCTCCTCAATTTAGCATTATGGACAGGGAAAGACCTAATCTAAGATCTGCACAAAAATATTTTGCCTTCAAATTCATACCGTGATCGTAGCATGCATGGACTCGACTCATATGACTGGGATTTCCATGAAAAAGATTGTGGGCCGAAAATGGGTGATCACTGTACATTTCTCTTCTGTTTCCTATTCATATTTGTATTTTACCTGCTCAATTTAGCATTATGGACAGGGAAAGACCTAATCTAAGATCTGCACAAAAATATTTTGCCTTCAAATTCATACCGTGATCGTAGCATGCATGGACTCGACTCATATGACTGGAATTTCCATGAAAAAGATTGTGAGTAGAAAATGGATTATCACTGTACATTTCTCTTCTGTTTCCTATTAATATTTGTATTTTACCTCCTTAATTTAGCATTATGGACAGGGAAAGACCTAATCTAAGATCTGCACAAAAATATTTTGCCTTCAAATTCATACCGTGATCGTAGCATGCATGGACTCGACTCATATGACTGGGATTTCCATGAAAAAGATTGTGGGCCGAAAATGGGTGATCACTGTACATTTCTCTTCTGTTTCCTATTTATATTTATATTTTACCTCCTCAATTTAGCATTATGGACAGGGAAAGCCCGAATCTAAGCTCTGCACAAAAATATTTTGCCTTCAAATTCATACCGTGATTGTAGCATGCATGGACTCGACTCAGATGACTGGGATTTCCACTAAAAAGATTGTGGGCCGAAAATGGGTGATCACTGTACATTTCTCTTCTGTTTCCTATTCATATTTGTATTTTACCTCCTCAATTTAGCATTATGGACAGGGAAAGACCTAATCTAAGATCTGCACAAAAATATTTTGCCTTCAAATTCATACCGTGATCGTAGCATGCATGGACTCGACTCATATGACTGGAATTTCCATGAAAAAGATTGTGAGCAGAAAATGGATTATCACTGTACATTTCTGTTCTGTTTCCTATTAATATTTGTATTTTACCTCCTTAATTTAGCATTATGGACAGGGAAAGACCTAATCTAAGATCTGCACAAAAATATTTTGCCTTCAAATTCATACCGTGATCGTAGCATGCATGGACTCGACTCATATGACTGGGATTTCCATGAAAAAGATTGTGGGCCGAAAATGGGTGATCACTGTACATTTCTCTTCTGTTTCCTATTCATATTTGTATTTTACCTCCTCAATTTAGCATTATGGACAGGGAAAGACCTAATCTAAGATCTGCACAAAAATATTTTGCCTTCAAATTAATACCGTGATCGTAGCATGCATGGACTCGATTCACATGACTGGGATTTCCATGAAAAAGATTGTGGGCAGAAAATGGGTGATCACAGTACATTTCTCTTCTGTTTCCTATTCATATTTATATATTACCTTCTCAATTTAGCATTATGGACAGGGAACGACCTAATCTAAGATCTGCAAAAAAATATTTTTCCTTCAAATTCATACAGTGATCGTAGCATGCATGGACTCGACACATATGACTGGGATTTCCATGAAAAAGATTGTCGGCAGAAAATGGGTGATCACTGTACATTTCTCTTCTGTTTCCTATTTATATTTATATTTTACTTCCTCAATTTAGCAATATTGACAGTGAAACACCTAAACTAAGCTCTGCAAAAAAATATTTTGCATTCAAATTTATACCGTGATCGTAGCATGCTTGGACTTGACACATATGACTGGGATTTCCATGAAAAAGATTTGGGCAGAAAATTGGTGATCACTGTACATTTCTCTTTTGTTTCCTATTTATATTTATATTTTACATTCTCAATTTAGCATTATGGACAGGGAATGACCTAATCTAAGATCTGCAAAAAAATATTTTGCTTTCAAATTCATACCGTGATCGTAGCATGCATGGACTTGACTCATATGACTGGGATTTGCATGAAAAAGATTGTCGGCAGAAAATGGGTGATCACTGTACATTTCTCTTGTATTTCCTATTTACATCTCTATTTTACCTTCTCAATTTAGCATTATGGACAGTGGAAGACCTAATCTAAGATCTGCACATAAATATTTTGCCTTCAAATTCATACCGTGATCGTAGCATGTATGGACTCGAGTCATATGACTGGGATTTCCATGAAAAAGATTGTGGGCAGAAAATGGGTGATCACAGTACATTTCTCTTCTGTTTCCTATTTATATTTGTATTTTACCTTCTCAATTTAGCATTATGGACAGGGAAAGACCTAATCTAAGATCTGCAAAAAAATATTTTGCCTTCAAATTCATACCGTGAACGTAGCATGCATGGACTCGACTCATATGACTGGGATTTCCATGAAAAAGATTGTGGGCCGAAAATGGGTGATCACTGTACATTTCTCTTCTGTTTCTTATTTATATTTCTATTTTACCTCCTCAATTTAGCATTATGGAAAGGGAAAGACCTAATCTAAAATCTGCACAAAAATATTTTGCCTTCAAATTCATACCGTGATCGTAGCATGCATGGACTCGACTCATATGACCGGGATTTCCATGAAAAAGATTGTGGGCCGAAAATGGGTGATCACTGTACATTTCTCTTCTGTTTCCTATTTATATTTCTATTTTACCTCCTCAATTTAGCATTATGGACAGGGAAAGACCAAATCTAAGATCTGCACAAAAATATTTTGCCTTCAAATTCATACCGTGATCGTAGCATGCATGGACTCGACTCATATAACTGGGATTTCCATGAAAAAGATTGTGGGCCGAAAATGGGTGATCACTGTACATTTCTCTTCTGTTTCCTATTTATATTTATATTTTACCTCCTCAATTTAGCATTATGGACAGGGAAAGACCTAATCTAAGATCTGCACAAAAATATTTTGCCTTCAAATTCATTCCGTGATAGTAGCATGCATGGACTCGACTCATATGACTGGGATTTCCATGAAAAAGATTGTGGGCCAAAAATGGGTGATAACTGTACATTTCTCTTCTGTTTCCTATTTATATTTATATTTTACCTCCTCAATTTAGCATTATGGACAGGGAAAGACCTAATCTAAGATCTGCACAAAAATATTTTGCCTTCAAATTCATACCGTGATCGTAGCATGCATGGACTCGACTCATATAACTGGGATTTCCATGAAAAAGATTGTGGGCCGAAAATGGGTGATCACTGTACATTTCTCTTCTGTTTCCTATTTATATTTCTATTTTACTTCCTCAATTTAGCATTATGGACAAGGAATGACCTAATCTAAGATCTGCACAAAAATATTTTGCCTTCAAATTCATACCGTGATTGTAGCATGCATAGACTCGACTCATATGACTGGGATTTCCATGAAAAAGATTGTGGGCCGAAAATGTGTGAGCACTGTAAATTTCTCTTCTGTTTCCTATTTATATTTCTATTTTGTTTCCTCAATTTAGCATTATGGACAGGGAAAGACCAAATCTAAGATCTGCACAAAAATATTTTACCTTCAAATTCATACCGTGATCGTAGCATCCATGGACTCGACTCATATGACTGGGATTTCCATGAAAAAGTTTGTGGGCCGAAAATGGGTGATCACTGTACATTTCTCTTCTGTTTCCTATTTATATTTATAATTTACCTCAACAATTTATCATTATGGCCCGGGAAAGACCTAATCTAAGCTCTGCACAAAAATATTTTGCCTTCAAATTCATACCGTGATCGTAGCATGCATGGATTCGACTCATATGACCGGGATTTCCATGAAAAAGATTGTAGGCCGAAAATGGGTGATCACTGAACATTTCTCTTCTGTTTCCTATTTATATTTCTATTTTACCTCCTCAATTCAGCATTATGGACAGGGAAAGACCAAATCTAAGATCTGCACAAAAATATTTTGCCTTCAAATTCATACCATGATCGTAGCATGCATGGACTCGACTCATATAACTGGGATTTCCATGAAAAAGATGTGGTCCGAAAATGGGTGATCACTGTACATTTCTCTTCTGTTTCCTATTTATATTTATATTTTACCTCCTCAATTTAGCATTATGGACAGGGAAAGACCTAATCTAAGATCTGCACAAAAATATTTTGCCTTCAAATTCATTCCGTGATCGTAGCATGCATGGACTCGACTCATATGACTGGGATTTCCATGAAAAAGATTGTGGGCCGAAAATGGGTGATAACTGTACATTTCTCTTCTGTTTCCTATTTATATTTATATTTTACCTATTCAATTTAGCATTATGGACAGGGAAAGACCTAATCTAAAATCTGAACAAAAATATTTTGCCTGCAAATTCATACCGTGAACGTAGCATGCATGGATTCGACTCATATGATTGGGATTTCCATGAAAAAGATTGTGGGCCGAAAATGGGTGATCACTGTACATTTCTGTTCTGTTTCCTATTTATATTTCTATTTTGTTTCCTCAATTTAGCATTATGGACAGGGAAAGACCAAATCTAAAATCTGCACAAAAATATTTTACCTTCAAATTCATACCGTGATCGTAGCATCCATGGACTCGACTCATATGACTGGGATTTCCATGAAAAAGATTGTGGGCCGAAAATGGGTTATCACTGTACATTTCTCTTCTGTTTCCTATTTATATTTATATTTTACCTCCTTAATTTAGCATTATGGCCCGGGAAAGACCTAATCTAACCTCTGCACAAAAATATTTTGCCTTCAAATTCATACCGTGATCGTAGCATGCATGGACTCGACTCATATGACTGGGATTTCCATGAAAAAGATTGTGGGCCGAAAATCTGTGATCACTGTACATTTGCTTCTGTTTCCTATTTATATTTTCTATTTTACCTCCTCAATTTAGCATTATGGACAGGGAAAAACCTAATCTCTGATCTGCACAAAAATATTTTGCCTTCAAATTCATACCGTGATCGTAGCATGCATGGACTCGACTCATATGACTGGGATTTCCATGAAAAATATTGTGGGCAGAAAATGGGTGATCACTGTACATTTCTCTTCTGTTTCCTATTTATATTTCTATTTTACCTCCTCAATTTTGCATTATGGACAGGGAAAGACCTACTCTGAAATCTGCACACAAATATTTTGCCTTCAAATACATACCGTGATCGTAGCATGTATGAACTCGACTCATATGACTGGGATTTCCATGAAAAAGACTGTGGGACGAAAATGGTTGATCACTGTACATTTCTCTTCTGTATTCCATTTATATTTCTATTTTACCTCCTCAATTTAGCAGTATGGACTTGGAAAGACCTAATCTAAGATCTGCACAAAAATATTTTGCCTTCAAATTCATACCGTGATCGTAGCATGCATGGACTCGACTCATATGACTGGGATTTCCATGAAAAAGATTGTGGGCCGAAAATGAGGTGATCACTGTGCATTTGCTTCTGTTTCCTATATATATTTCTATTTTACCTCCTCAATTTAGCATTATGTACAAGGAAAGACCAAATCTAAGATCTGCACAAAATGTTTTGCCTTCAAATTCATACCGTGATCGTAGCATGCATGGACTCGACTCATATGAATGTGATTTCCATGAAAAAGATTGTGGGCCGAAAATGGGTGATCACTGTACATTTCTCTTCTGTTTCCTATTTATATTTATATTTTACCTCCTCAATTTAGCATTATGGACAACGAATGACCTAATCTAAGATCTGCACAAAAATATTTTGCCTTCAAATTCATACCGTGATCGTAGCATGCATGGACTCGACTCATATGACTGTGATTTCCATGAAAAATCATGTGGGCTGAAAATTGGTGATCACTGAACATTTCTGTTCTGTTTTCTATTTATATTTCTATTTTACATCCTCAATTTAGCATTATGGACAGGGAATGACCTAATCTAAGATCTGCACAAAAATATTTTGCCTTTAAATTCCTACCGTGATCGTAGCATGCATGGACACTACTCATATGACTGGGATTTCCATGAAAAATATTGTGGGCAGAAAATGGGTGATCACTGTACATTTCTCTTCTGTTTCCTATTCATATTTCTATTTTACCTCCTCAATTTATCATTATGGACAGGGAAAGACCTAATCTAAAATCTGCACAAATATATTTTGCCTTCAAATTCATACCGTGATCGTAGCATGCATGGACTCGACTCATATGACTGGGATTTCCATGAAAAAATTGTGGGCCGAAAATGGGTGATCACTGTACATTTCTCTTCTGTTTCCTATTTATATTTCTATTTTACCTCCTCAATTTAACAATATGGACAGTGAAAGACCTAATCTAAGATCTGCACAAACATATTTTGCCTTCAAATTCATACCGTGATCGTAGCATGCATGGAGTCGACTCATATGACTGGGATTTCCATGAAAAAGATTGTGGGCTGAAAATAGGTGATCACTGTATATTTCTCTTCTGTTTCCTATTTATATTTCTATTTTACCTCCTCAATTTAGCATTATGGACAGGAAATGACCTAATCTAAGATCTGCACAAAAATATTTTGCCTTCAAATTCATACCGTGATCGTAGCATGCATGGACTCGACTCATATGACTGTGATTTCCATGAAAAATCATGTGGGCCGAGAATTGGTGATCACTGAACATTTCTCTTCTGTTTTCTATTTATATTTCTATTTTACATCCTCAATTTAGCATTATGGACAGGGTATGACCTAATCTAATATCTGCACAAAAATATTTTGCCTTCAAATTCCTACCGTGATCGTAGCATGCATGGACTCTACTCATATGACTGGGATTTCCATGAAAAATATTGTGGGCAGAAAATGGGTGTTCACTGTATATTTCTCTTCTGTTTCCTATTCATATTTCTATTTTACCTCCTCAATTTAGCATTATGGACAGGGAAAGACCTAATCTAAAATCTGCAGACAAATATTTTGCCTTCAAATACATACCGTGATCGTAGCATGTATGAACTCGACTCATATGACTGGGATTTCCATGAAAAATATTGTGGGAAGAAAATGGGTGATCACTGTACATTTCTCTGCTGTATTCCATTTATATTTCTATTTTACCTCCTTAATTTAGCATTATGGCCAGGGAAAGACTTAATCTAAGCTCTGCACAAAAATATTTTGCCTTCAAATTCATACCGTTACCGTAGCATGCATGGACTCGACTCATATGACTGGGATTTCCATGAAAAATATTGTGTGCGGAAAATAGGTGATCACTGTACATTTCTCTTCTGTTTCCTATTTATATTTCTATTTTACCTCCTCAATTTAGCATTATGGACTTGGAATGACCTAATCTAAGATCTGCACAAAAATATTTTGCCTTCAAATTCATACCGTGATCGTAGCATGCATGGACTCGACTCATATGACTGGGATTTCCATGAAAAAGATTGTGGGCCGAAAATGAGGTGATCACTGTGCATTTGCTTCTGTTTCCTATATATATTTCTATTTTACCTCCTCAATTTAGCATTATGTACAAGGAAAGACCAAATCTAAGATCTACACAAAATGTTTTGCCTTCAAAATCATACCGTGATCGTGGCATGCATGGACTCGACTCATATGACTGGGATTTCCATGAAAAAGATTGTGGGCCGAAAATGGGTGATCACTGTACATTTCTCTTCTGTTTCCTATTTATATATATATTTTACCTCCTCAATTTAGCATTATGGACAGGGAATGACCTAATCTAAGATCTGCACAAAAATATTTTGCCTTCAAATTCATACCGTGATCGTAGCATGCATGGACTCGACTCATATGACTGTGATTTCCATGAAAAATCATCTGGGCTGAAAATTGGTGATCACTGAACATTTCTGTTCTGTTTTCTATTTATATTTCTATTTTACATCCTCATTTTAGCATTATGGACAGGGAATGACCTAATCTAAGATCTGCACAAAAATATTTTGCCTTCAAATTCCTACCGTGATCGTAGCATCCATGGACTCTACTCATATGACTGGGATTTCCATGAAAAATATTGTGGGCAGAAAATGGGTGATCACTGTATATTTCTCTTCTGTTTCCTATTCATATTTCTATTTTACCTCCTCAATTTAGCATTATGGACAGGGAAAGACCTAATCTAAAATCTGCACAAATATATTTGGCCTTCAAATTCATACCGTGATCGTAGCATGCATGGACTCGACTCATATGACTGAGATTTCCATGAAAAAGATTGTGGGCCGAAAATGTGTGATCACTGTACATTTCTCTTCTGTTTCCTATTTATATTTCTATTTTACCTCCTCAATTTATCATTATGGACAGGGAAAGACCTAATCTAAAATCTGCACAAAAATATTTTGCCTTCAAATTCATACCGTGATCGTAGCATGCATGGACTCGACTCATATGACTGGGATTTCCATGAAAAAGATTGTGGGCCGAAAATGGGTGATCACTGTACATTTCTCTTCTGTTTCCTATTTATATTTATATTTTACCTCCTCAATTTAGCATTATGGACAGGGAAAGACCTACTCTAAAATCTGTACACAAATATTTTGCCTTCAAATACATACCGTGATCGTAGCATGTATGAACTCGACTCATATGACTGGGATTTCCATGAAAAATATTGTGGGCAGAAAATGGGTGATCACTGTATATTTCTCTTCTGTTTCCTATTCATATTTCTATTTTACCTCCTTAATTTAGCATTATGGCCAGGGAAAGACCTAATCTAAGCTCTGCACAAAAATATTTTGCCTTCAAATTCATACCGTTACCGTAGCATGCATGGACTCGACTCATATGACTGGGATTTCCATGAAAAAGATTGTGGGCTGAAAACAGGTGATCACTGTACATTTCTCTTCTGTTTCCTATTTATATTTCTATTTTACCTCCTCAATTTAGCATTATGTACAAGGAAAGACCAAATCTAAGATCTGCACAAAATGTTTTGCCATCAAATTCATACCGTGATCGTAGCATGCATGGACTCGTCTCATATGACTGGGATTTCCATGAAAAAGATTGTGGGCTGAAAACAGGTGATCACTGTACATTTCTCTTCTGTTTCCTATTTATATTTCTATTTTACATCCTCAATTTAGCATTATGGACAGGGAATGACCTAATCTAAGATCTGCACAAAAATATTTTGCCTTCAAATTCATACCGTGATCGTAGCATGCATGGACTCGACTCATATGACTGTGATTTCCATGAAAAATCATGTGGGCCGAAAATTGGTGATCACTGAACATTTCGCTTCTGTTTTCTATTTATATTTCTATTTTACATCCTCAATTTAGCATTATGGACAGGGAATGACCTAATCTAAGATCTGCACAAAAATATTTTGCCTTCAAATTCCTACCGTGATCGTAGCATGCATGGACTCGACTCATATGACTTAGATTTCCATGAAAAAGATTGTGGGCCGAAAATGGGTGATCACTGTACATTTGCTTCTGTTTCATATTTATATTTATATTTTACCTCCTCAATTTAGCATTATGGACAGGGAAAGATCTAATCTCTGATCTGCACAAAAATATTTTGCCTTCAAATTCATACCGTGATCGTAGCATGCATGGACTCGACTCATATGACTGGGATTTCCATGAAAAAGATTATGGGCCGAAAATGGGTGATCACTGTACGTTTCTCTTCTGTTTCCTATTTACATTTCTATTTTACCTCCTCAATTTAGCATTATGGACTGGGAAAGACCTAATCTAAGATCTGCACAAAAATATTTTGCCTTCAAATTCATTCAGTGATCGTAGCATGCATGGAATCGACTCATATGACTGCGATTTCCATGAAAAAGATTGTGGGCCGAAAATGGGTGATCACTGTACATTTCTCATCTGTTTCCTATTTATATTTGTATTTTACCTCCTCAATTTAGCATTATGGACAGGGAAAGACCTAATCTACGATCTGCACAAAAATATTTTGCCTTCAAATTCATACCGTGATCGTAGCATGCATGGACTCGACTCATATGACTGGGATTTCCATGAAAAAGATTATGGGCCGAAAATGGGTGATCACTGTACATTTCTCTTCTGTTTCCTATTTACATTTCTATTTTACCTCCTCAATTTTGCATTATGGACAGGGAAAGACCTAATCTAAGATCTGCACAAAAATATTTTGCCTTCAAATTCATACCGTGATCGTAGCATGCATGGACTCGCCTCATGTGACTGGGATTTCCATGAAAAAGATTGTGGGCCGAAAATGGGTGATCACTGTACATTTCTCTTCTGTTTCCTATTTATATTTGTATTTTACCTCCTCAATTTAGCATTATGGCCAGGGAAAGACCTAATCTAAGATCTGCACAAAAATATTTTCCCTTCAAATTCATACCGTGATCGTAGCATGCATGGAATCGACTCATATGACTAAGATTTCCATGAAAAAGATTGTGGGCAGAAAATGGGTGATCACTGTACATTTCTTTTCTGTTTCCTGTTTATATTTCTATTTTACTTCCTTCATTTAGCATTATGGACAGGGAAAGACTTAACCTAAGATCTGCACAAATATATTTTGCTTTCAAATTCATACCGTGATCGTAGCATGCATGGACTCGACTCATATGACTGGGATTTCCATGAAAAAGATTGTGGGCCGAAAATGGGTGATCACTGTACATTTCTCTTCTTTTTCCTATTTGTATTTGTATTTTAGCTCCTCAATTTAGCATTATGGACAGGGAAAGACCTAATCTAAGATCTGCACAAAAATATTTTGCCTTCAAATTCATACCGTGATCGTAGCATGCATGGAATCGACTCATATAACTGCGATTTCCATGAAAAAGATTGTGGGCAGAAAATGGGTGATCACTGTACATTTCTCTTCTGTTTCCTATTTATATTTCTATTTTACTTCCTTCATTTAGCATTATGGACAGGGAAAGACCTCATCTAAGATCTGCACAAAAATATTTTGCCTTCAAATTCATACCGTGATCGTAGCATGCATGGACTCGACTCATATGACTGGGATTTCCATGAAAAAGATTATGGGCCGAAAATGGGTGATCACTGTACATTTCTCTTCTGTTTCCTATTTACATTTCTATTTTACATCCTCAATTTTGCATTATGGACAGGGAAAGACCTAATCTAAGATCTGCACAAATATATTTTGCTTTCAAATTCATACCGTGATCGTAGCATGCATGGACTCGACTCATATGACTGGGATTTCCATGAAAAAGATTGTGGGCCGAAAATGGGTGATCACTGTACATTTCTCTTCTGTTTCCTATTTGTATTTGTATTTTAGCTCCTCAATTTAGCATTATGGACAGGGAAAGACCTAATCTAAGATCTGCACAAAAATATTTTGCCTTCAAATTCATACCGTGATCGTAGCATGCATTGAATCGACTCATATAACTGCGATTTCCATGAAAAAGATTGTGGGCAGAAAATGGGTGATCACTGTACATTTCTCTTCTGTTTCCTATTTATATTTCTATTTTACTTCCTTCATTTAGCATTATGGACAGGGAAAGACCTAATCTAAGATCTGCACAAAAATATTTTGCCTTCAAATTCATACCGTGATCGTAGCATGCATGGACTCGACTCATATGACTGGGATTTCCATGAAAAAGATTATGGGTCGAAAATGGGTGATCACTGTACATTTCTCTTCTGTTTCCTATTTACATTTCTATTTTACCTCCTCAATTTTGCATTATGGACAGGGAAAGACCTAATCTAAGATCTGCACAAAAATATTTTGCCTTCAAATTCATACCGTGATCGTAGCATGCATGGACTCGACTCATATGACTGGGATTTCCATGAAAAATGTTGTGGGCCGAAAATGGGTGATCACTGTACTTTTCTCTTCTGTTTCCTATTTATATTTGTATTTTACCTCCTCAATTTATCATTATGGACAGGGAAAGACCTAATCTAAGATCTGCACAAAAATATTTTGCCTTCAAATTCATACCGTGATCGTTAGCATGCATGGACTCGACTCATATGACTGGGATATCCATGAAAAAGATTGTCGGCCGAAAATGGGTGAAAACTGTACATTTCTCTTCTGTTTCCTATTTACATTTCTATTTTACCTACTCAATTTAGCATTATGGACAGGGAAAGTCCTAATCTAAGATCTGCACAAAAATATTTTGCCTTCAAAATCATACCTTGATCATACCCTGCATGGTCTCGACTCATATGACTGGGATTTCCATGAAAAAGATTGTCGGCCGAAAATGGGTGATCACTGTACATTTCTCTTCTGTTTCGTATTTATATTTATATTTTACCTCCTCAATTTAGCATTATGGACAGGTACTGACCTAATCTAAGATCTGCACAAAAATATTTTGCTTTCAAATTCATACCATGATCGTAGCATGCATGGAATCGACTCATATCACTGGGATTTCCATGAAAAAGATTGTGGGCTGAAAATGGGTGATCACTGTACATTTCTCTTCTGTTTCCTATTTATATTTCTATTTTACTTCCTTCATTTAGCATTATGGACAAGGAAAGACCTAATCTGACCTCTGCACAAAAATATTTTGCCTTCAAATTCATACCGTGATCATAGCATGCATGGACTTGACTCATATGACTGGGATTTCCATGAAAAAGACTGTGGGCCGAAAATGGGTGATCACTGTACATTTCTCTTCTGTTTCCTATTTACATTTCTATTTTACCTCCTCAATTTAGCATTATGGACAGGGAAAGACCTAATCTAAGATCTGCACAAAAATATTTTACCTTCAAATTCATACCGTGATCGTAGCATGCATGGACTCAACTCACATGACTGGGATATCCATGAAAAAGATAGTGGGCAGAAAATGGGTGAAAACTGTACATTTCTCATCTGTTTCCTATTTATATTTCTATTTTCCCTCCTCAATTTAGCATTATGGACAGGGAAAGAACTAATCTAAAACTGCACAAAAATATTTTGCCTTCAAATTCATACTGTGATCGTAGCATGCATGGACTCGACTCATATGACTGGGATTTCCATGAAAAAGATTGTGGGCCGAAAATGGGTGATCACTGTACATTTCTCTTCTGTTTCCTATTTATATTTATATTTTACTTCCTTCATTTAGCATTATGGACAGGGAAAGACCTAATCTAAGATCTGCACAAAAATATTTTGCCTTCAAATTCATACCGTGATCGTAGCATGCATGGACTCGACTCATATGACTGGGATTTCCATGAAAAAGATTATGGGTCGAAAATGGGTGATCACTGTACATTTCTCTTCTGTTTCCTATTTACATTTCTATTTTACCTCCTCAATTTTGCATTATGGACAGGGAAAGACCTAATCTAAGATCTGCACAAAAATATTTTGCCTTCAAATTCATACCGTGATCGTAGCATGCATGGACTCGACTCATATGACTGGGATTTCCATGAAAAAGGTTGTGGGCCGAAAATGGGTGATCACTGTACTTTTCTCTTCTGTTTCCTATTTATATTTGTATTTTACCTCCTCAATTTATCATTATGGACAGGGAAAGACCTAATCTAAGATCTGCACAAAAATATTTTGCCTTCAAATTCATACCGTGATCGTTAGCATGCATCGACTCGACTCATATGACTGGGATATCCATGAAAAAGATTGTCGGCCGAAAATGGGTGAAAACTGTACATTTCTCTTCTGTTTCCTATTTACATTTCTATTTTACCTACTCAATTTAGCATTATGGACAGGGAAAGTCCTAATCTAAGATCTGCACAAAAATATTTTGCCTTCAAAATCATACCGTGATCATACCCTGCATGGACTCGACTCATATGACTGGGATTTCCATGAAAAAGATTGTCGGCCGAAAATGGGTGATCACTGTACATTTCTCTTCTGTTTCGTATTTATATTTATATTTTACCTCCTCAATTTAGCATTATGGACAGGTACTGACCTAATCTAAGATCTGCACAAAAATATTTTGCTTTCAAATTCATACCATGATCGTAGCATGCATGGAATCGACTCATATCACTGGGATTTCCATGAAAAAGATTGTGGGCTGAAAATGGGTGATCACTGTACATTTCTCTTCTGTTTCCTATTTATATTTCTATTTTACTTCCTTCATTTAGCATTATGGACAAGGAAAGACCTAATCTGACCTCTGCACAAAAATATTTTACCTTCAAATTCATACCGTGATCGTAGCATGCATGGACTCAACTCACATGACTGGGATATCCATGAAAAAGATAGTGGGCAGAAAATGGGTGAAAACTGTACATTTCTCATCTGTTTCCTATTTATATTTCTATTTTCCCTCCTCAATTTAGCATTATGGACAGGGAAAGAACTAATCTAAAACTGCACAAAAATATTTTGCCTTCAAATTCATACTGTGATCGTAGCATGCATGGACTCGACTCATATGACTGGGATTTCCATGAAAAAGATTGTGGGCCGAAAATGGGTGATCACTGTACATTTCTCTTCTGTTTCCTATTTATATTTATATTTTACTTCCTTCATTTAGCATTATGGACAGGGAAAGACCTAATCTAAGATCTGCACAAAAATATTTTGCCTTCAAATTCATACCGTGATCGTAGCATGCATGGACTCGACTCATATGACTGGGATTTCCATGAAAAAGATTGTGGGCCGAAAATGGGTGATCACTGTACATTTCTCTTCTATTTCCTATTTATATTTGTATTTTACCTCCTCAATTTAGCATTATGGCCAGGGAAAGACCTAATCTAAGATCTGCACAAAAATATTTTCCCTTCAAATTCATACCGTGATCGTAGCATGCATGGAATCGACTCATATGACTGCGATTTCCATGAAAAAGATTATGGGCCGAAAATGGGTGATCACTGTACATTTCTCTTCTGTTTCCTATTTTATTTCTATTTTACCTCCTCAATTTTGCATTATGGACAGGGAAAGACCTAATCTAAGATCTGCACAAATATATTTTGCTTTCAAATTCATACCGTGATCGTAGCATGCATGGACTCGACTCATATGACTGGGATTTCCATGAAAAAGATTGTGGGCCGAAAATGGGTGATCACTGTACATTTCTCTTCTGTTTCCTATTTGTATTTGTATTTTAGCTCCTCAATTTAGCATTATGGACAGGGAAAGACCTAATCTAAGATCTGCACAAAAATATTTTGCCTTCAAATTCATACCGTGATCGTAGCATGCATTGAATCGACTCATATAACTGCGATTTCCATGAAAAAGATTGTGGGCAGAAAATGGGTGATCTCTGTACATTTCTCTTCTGTTTCCTATTTATATTTCTATTTTACTTCCTTCATTTAGCATTATGGACAGGGAAAGACCTAATCTAAGATCTGCACAAAAATATTTTGCTTTCAAATTCATACCGTGATCGTAGCATGCATGGACTCGACTCATATGACTGGGATTTCCATGAAAAAGATTATGGGTCGAAAATGGGTGATCACTGTACATTTCTCTTCTGTTTCCTATTTACATTTCTATTTTACCTCCTCAATTTTGCATTATGGACAGGGAAAGACCTAATCTAAGATCTGCACAAAAATATTTTGCCTTCAAATTCATACCGTGATCGTAGCATGCATGGACTCGACTCATATGACTGGGATTTCCATGAAAAATATAGTGGGCAGAAAATGGGTGAAAACTGTACATTTCTCATCTGTTTCCTATTTATATTTATATTTTCCCTCCTCAATTTAGCATTATGGACAGGGAAAGAACTAATCTAAAACTGCACAAAAATATTTTGCCTTCAAATTCATACTGTGATCGTAGCATGCATGGACTCGACTCATATGACTGGGATTTCCATGAAAAAGATTGTGGGCCGAAAATGGGTGATCACTGTACATTTCTCTTCTGTTTCCTATTTATATTTATATTTTACTTCCTTCATTTAGCATTATGGACAGGGAAAGACCTAATCTAAGATCTGCACAAAAATATTTTGCCTTCAAATTCATACCGTGATCGTAGCATGCACGGACTCGACTCATATGACTGGGATTTCCATGAAAAAGATTGTGGGCCGAAAATGGGTGATCACTGTACATTTCTCTTCTGTTTCCTATTTATATTTGTATTTTACCTCCTCAATTTAGCATTATGGCCAGGGAAAGACCTAATCTAAGATCTGCACAAAAATATTTTCCCTTCAAATTCATACCGTGATCGTAGCATGCATGGAATCGACTCATATGACTGCGATTTCCATGAAAAAGATTGTGGGCAGAAAATGGGTGATCACTGTACATTTCTTTTCTGTTTCCTGTTTATATTTCTATTTTACTTCCTTCATTTAGCATTATGGAAAGGGAAAGACTTAACCTAAGATCTGCACAAATATATTTTGCTTTCAAATTCATACCGTGATCGTAGCATGCATGGACTCGACTCATATGACTGGGATTTCCATGAAAAAGATTGTGGGCCGAAAATGGGTGATCACTGTACATTTCTCTTCTTTTTCCTATTTGTATTTGTATTTTAGCTCCTCAATTTAGCATTATGGACAGGGAAAGACCTAATCTAAGATCTGCACAAAAATATTTTGCCTTCAAATTCATACCGTGATCGTAGCATGCATGGAATCGACTCATATAACTGCGATTTCCATGAAAAAGATTGTGGGCAGAAAATGGGTGATCACTGTACATTTCTCTTCTGTTTCCTATTTATATTTCTATTTTACTTCCTTCATTTAGCATTATGGACAGGGAAAGACCTCATCTAAGATCTGCACAAAAATATTTTGCCTTCAAATTCATACCGTGATCGTAGCATGCATGGACTCGACTCATATGACTGGGATTTCCATGAAAAAGATTATGGGCCGAAAATGGGTGATCACTGTACATTTCTCTTCTGTTTCCTATTTACATTTCTATTTTACCTCCTCAATTTTGCATTATGGACAGGGAAAGACCTAATCTATGATCTGCACAAATATATTTTGCTTTCAAATTCATACCGTGATCGTAGCATGCATGGACTCGACTCATATGACTGGGATTTCCATGAAAAAGATTGTGGGCCGAAAATGGGTGATCACTGTACATTTCTCTTCTGTTTCCCATTTGTATTTGTATTTTAGCTCCTCAATTTAGCATTATGGACAGGGAAAGACCTAATCTAAGATCTGCACAAAATTATTTTGCCTTCAAATTCATACCGTGATCGTAGCATGCATTGAATCGACTCATATAACTGCGATTTCCATGAAAAAGATTGTGGGCAGAAAATGGGTGATCTCTGTACATTTCTCTTCTGTTTCCTATTTATATTTCTATTTTACTTCCTTCATTTAGCATTATGGACAGGGAAAGACCTAATCTAAGATCTGCACAAAAATATTTTGCCTTCAAATTCATACCGTGATCGTAGCATGCATGGACTCGACTCATATGACTGGGATTTCCATGAAAAAGATTATGGGTCGAAAATGGGTGATCACTGTACATTTCTCTTCTGTTTCCTATTTACATTTCTATTTTACCTCCTCAATTTTGCATTATGGACAGGGAAAGACCTAATCTAAGATCTGCACAAAAATATTTTGCCTTCAAATTCATACCGTGATCGTAGCATGCATGGACTCGACTCATATGACTGGGATTTCCATGAAAAAGATTGTCGGCCGAAAATGGGTGATCACTGTACATTTCTCTTCTGTTTCGTATTTATATTTATATTTTACCTCCTCAATTTAGCATTATGGACAGGTACTGACCTAATCTAAGATCTGCACAAAAATATTTTGCCTTCAAATTCATACCATGATCGTAGCATGCATGGAATCGACTCATATGACTGGGATTTCCATGAAAAAGATTGTGTGCCGAAAATGGGTGATCACTGTAAATTTCTCTTCTGTTTCCTATTTATATTTATATTTTACCTCCTCAATTTAGCATTATGGACAGGGAAAGACCTAATCTAAGATCTGCACAAAAATATTTTGCTTTCAAATTCATACCGTGATCGTAGCATGCATGGAATCGACTCATATCACTGGGATTTCCATGAAAAAGATTGTGGGCTGAAAATGGGTGATCACTGTACATTTCTCTTCTGTTTCCTATTTATATTTATATTTTACTTCCTTCATTTAGCATTATGGACAAGGAAAGACCTAATCTGACCTCTGCACAAAAATATTTTGCCTTCAAATTCATACCGTGATCATAGCATGCATGGACTTGACTCATATGACTGGGATTTCCATGAAAAAGACTGTGGGCCGAAAATGGGTGATCACTGTACATTTCTCTTCTGTTTCCTATTTACATTTCTATTTTACCTCCTCAATTTAGCATTATGGACAGGTACTGACCTAATCTAAGATCTGCACAAAAATATTTTGCCTTCAAATTCATACCGTGATCGTAGCATGCATGGAATCGACTCATATGACTGGGATTTCCATGAAAAAGATTGTGTGCCGAAAATGGGTGATCACTGTAAATTTCTCTTCTGTTTCCTATTTATATTTATATTTTACCTCCTCAATTTAGCATTATGGATAGGGAAATACCTAATCTAAGATCTGCACAAAAATATTTTGCTTTCAAATTCATACCGTGATCGTAGCATGCATGGAATCGACTCATATCACTGGGATTTCCATGAAAAAGATTGTGGGCTGAAAATGGGTGATCACTGTACATTTCTCTTCTGTTTCCTATTTATATTTCTATTTTACTTCCTTCATTTAGCATTATGGACAAGGAAAGACCTAATCTGACCTCTGCACAAAAATATTTTGCCTTCAAATTCATACCGTGATCATAGCATGCATGGACTTGACTCATATGACTGGGATTTCCATGAAAAAGACTGTGGGCCGAAAATGGGTGATCACTGTACATTTCTCTTCTGTTTCCTATTTACATTTCTATTTTACCTCCTCAATTTAGCATTATGGACAGGGAAAGACCTAATCTAAGATCTGCACAAAAATATTTTACCTTCAAATTCATACCGTGATCGTAGCATGCATGGACTCAACTCACATGACTGGGATGTCCATGAAAAAGATAGTGGGCAGAAAATGGGTGAAAACTGTACATTTCTCATCTGTTTCCTATTTATATTTCTATTTTCCCTCCTCAATTTAGCATTATGGACAGGGAAAGAACTAATCTAAAACTGCACAAAAATATTTTGCCTTCAAATTCATACTGTGATCTTTGCATGCATGGACTCGACTCATATGACTGGGATTTCCATGAAAAAGATTGTGGGCCGAAAATGGGTGATCACTGTACATTTCTCTTCTGTTTCCTATTTATATTTATATTTTACTTCCTTCATTTAGCATTATGGACAGGGAAAGACCTAATCTAAGATCTGCACAAAAATATTTTGCCTTCAAATTCATACCGTGATCGTAGCATGCATGGACTCGACTCATATGACTGGGATTTCCATGAAAAAGATTATGGGCCGAAAATGGGTGATCACTGTACATTTCTCTTCTGTTTCCTATTTACATTTGTATTTTACCTCCTCAATTTATCATTATGGACAGGGAAAGACCTAATCTAAGATCTGCACAAAAATATTTTGCCTTCAAATTCATACCGTGATCGTTAGCATGCATGGACTCGACTCATATGACTGGGATTTCCATGAAAAAGATTGTCGGCCGAAAATGGGTGAAAACTGTACATTTCTCTTCTGTTTCCTATTTACATTTCTATTTTACCTACTCAATTTAGCATTATGGACAGGGAAAGTCCTAATCTAAGATCTGCACAAAAATATTTTGCCTTCAAATTCATACCGTGATCGTAGCATGCATGGACTCGACTCATATGACTGGGATTTCCATGAAAAAGATTGTGGGCCGAAAATGGGTGATCACTGTACATTTCTCTTCTGTGTCCTATTTATATTTATATTTTACCTCCTCAATTTAGCATTATGGACAGGTAAAGAACTCATCTAAGATCTGCACAAAAATATTTTGCCTTCAAATTCATACCGTGATCGTAGCATGCATGGACTCAACTCATATGACTTGGATATCCATGAAAAAGATAGTGGGCAGAAAATGGGTGAAAACTGTACATTTCTCTTCTGTTTCCTATTTATATTTATATTTTACCTCCTCAATTTAGCATTATGGACAGTGAAAGACCTAATCTAAAACTGCACAAAAATATTTTGACTTCAAATTCATACTGTGATTGTAGCATGCATGGACTCGACTCATATGACTGGGATTTCCATGAAAAAGATTGTGGGCCGAAAATGGTTGATCACTGTACATTTCTCTTCTGTTTCCTATTTATATTTATATTTTACTTCCTTAATTTAGCATTATGGACAGGGAAAGACCTAATCTAAGATCTGCACAAAAATATTTTTCCTTCAAATTCATACCGTGATCGTAGCATGCATGGACTCGACTCATATGACTGGGATTTCCATGAAAAAGATTATGGGCCGAAAATGGGTGATCACTGTACATTTCTCTTCTGTTTCCTATTTATATTTATATTTTACCTCCTCAATTTAGCATTATGGACAGGTACTGACCTAATCTAATATCTGCACAAAAATATTTTGCCTTCAAATTCATACCGTGATCGTAGCATGCATGGAATCGACTCATATGACTGGGATTTCCATGAAAAAGATTGTGTGCCGAAAATGGGTGATCACTGTAAATTTCTCTTCTGTTTCCTATTTATATTTATATTTTACCTTCTCAATTTAGCATTATGGACAGGGAAAGACCTAATCTAAGATCTGCACAAAAATATTTTGCTTTCAAATTCATACCGTGATCGTAGCATGCATGGAATCGACTCATATCACTGGGATTTCCATGAAAAAGATTGTGGGCTGAAAATGGGTGATCACTGTACATTTCTCTTCTGTTTCCTATTTATATTTCTATTTTACTTCCTTCATTTAGCATTATGGACAGGGAACGACCTAATCTGACCTCTGCACAAAAATATTTTGCCTTCAAATTCATACCGTGATCATAGCATGCATGGACTTGACTCATATGACTGGGATTTCCATGAAAAAGACTGTGGGCCGAAAATGGGTGATCACTGTACATTTCTCTTCTGTTTCCTATTTATATTTCTATTTTACCTCCTCAATTTAGCATTATGGACAGGGAAAGACCTAATCTAAGATCTGCACAAAAATATTTTACCTTTAAATTCATACCGTGATTGTAGCATGCATTTACTCGACTCATATGACTGGGATTTCCATGAAAAAGAATGTGGGCCGAAAATGGGTGATCACTGTACATTTCTCTTCTGTTTCCTATTTATATTTATATTTTACCTCCTCAATTTAGCATTATGGACAGGGAAAGACCTAATCTAAAATCTGCACAAAAATATTTTGCCTTCAAATTCATACTGTGATCGTAGCATGCATGGACTCGACTCATATGACTGGGATTTCCATGAAAAAGATTGTGGGCCGAAAATGGGTGATCACTGTACATTTCTCTTCTGTTTCCTATTTATATTTATATTTTACCTCCTCAATTTAGCATTATGGACAGGGAAAGACCTAATCTAAAATCTGCACAAAAATATTTTGCCTTCAAATTCATACCGTGATCGTAGCATGCATTGATTCGACTCATATGACTGGGATTTCCATGAAAAAGATTGTGGGCCGAAAATGGGTGATCACTGTACATTTCTCTTCTGTTTCCTATTTATATTTATATATTACCACCTCAATTTAGCATTATGGACAGGGAAAACCTAATCTAAGCTCTGCACAAAAATATTTTGCCTTCAAATTCATACTGTGTTCGTAGCATGCATGGACTCGACTCATATTACTGGGATTTCCATGAAAAAGATTGTGGGCCGAAAATGGGTGATCACTGTACATTTCTCTTCTGTTTCCTATTTACATTTCTATTTTACCTCATCAATTTAGCATTATGGACAGGGAAAGACCTAATCTAAGATCTGCACAAAAATATTTTGCATTCAAATTCATACCGTGATCGTAGCATGCATGGACTCGACTCATATGACTGCCATTTCCATGAAAAAGATTGTGGGCCGAAAATGGCTTATCACTGTGCATTTCTCTTCTGTTTCCTATTTATATTTCTATTTTACTTCCTTCATTTAGCATTATGGACAGGGAAAGACCTAATCTATGATCTGCACAAAAATATTTTGCCTTCAAATTCATACCGTGATCGTAGCATGCATGGACTCGACTCATATGACTAAGATTTCCATGAAAAAGATTATGGGCCGAAAATGGGTGATCACTGTACATTTCTCTTCTGTTTCCTATTTACATTTCTATTTTACCTCCTCAATTTTGCATTATGGACAGGGAAAGACCTAATCTAAGATCTGCACAAATATATTTTGCTTTCAAATTCATACCGTGATCGTAGCATGCATGGACTCGACTCATATGACTGGGATTTCCATGAAAAAGATTGTGGGCCGAAAATGGGTGATCACTGTACATTTCTCTTCTGTTTCCTATTTGTATTTGTATTTTAGCTCCTCAATTTAGCATTATGGACAGGGAAAGACCTAATCTAAGATCTGCACAAAAATATTTTGCCTTCAAATTCATACCGTGATCGTAGCATGCATGGAATCGACTCATATAACTGCGATTTCCATGAAAAAGATTGTCGGCAGAAAATGGGTGATCACTGTACATTTCTCTTCTGTTTCCTATTTATATTTCTATTTTACTTCCTTCATTTAGCATTATGGACAGGGAAAGACCTAATCTAAGATCTGCACAAAAATATTTTGCCTTCAAATTCATACCGTGATCGTAGCATGCATGGACTCGACTCATATGACTGGGATTTCCATGAAAAAGATTATGGGCCGAAAATGGGTGATCACTGTACATTTCTCTTCTGTTTCCTATTTACATTTCTATTTTACATCCTCAATTTTGCATTATGGACAGGGAAAGACCTAATCTAAGATCTGCACAAAAATATTTTGCCTTCAAATTCATACCGTGATCGTAGCATGCATGGACTCGACTCATATGACTGGGATTTCCATGAAAAAGATAGTGGGCCGAAAATGGGTGATCACTGTACTTTTCTCTTCTGTTTCCTATTTATATTTGTATTTTATCTCCTAAATTTATCATTATGGACAGGGAAAGACCTAATCTAAGATCTGCACAAAAATATTTTGCCTTCAAATTCATACCGTGATCGTTAGCATGCATGGACTCGACTCATATGACTGGGATTTCCATGAAAAAGATTGTCGGCCGAAAATGGCTGAAAACTGTACATTTCTCTTCTGTTTCCTATTTACATTTCTATTTTACCTACTCAATTTAGCATTATGGACAGGGAAAGTCCTAATCTAAGATCTGCACAAAAATATTTTGCCTTCAAATTCATACCGTGATCATACCATGCATGGACTCGACTCATATGACTGGGATTTCCATGAAAAAGATTGTCGGCCGAAAATGGGTGATCACTGTACATTTCTCTTCTGTTTCCTATTTATATTTATATTTTATCTCCTCAATTTAGCATTATGGACAGGTACTGACCTAATCTAAGATCTGCACAAAAATATTTTGCCTTCAAATTCATACCGTGATCGTAGCATGCATGGAATCGACTCATATGACTGGTATTTCCATGAAAAAGATTGTCTGCCGAAAATGGGTGATCACTGTAAATTTCTCTTCTGTTTCCTATTTATATTTATATTTTACCTCCTCAATTTAGCATTATGGACAGGGAAAGACCTAATCTAAGATCTGCAAAAAAATATTTTGCTTTCAAATTCATACCGTGATCGTAGCATGCATGGAATCGACTCATATCACTGGGATTTCCATGAAAAAGATTGTGGGCCGAAAATGGGTGATCACTGTACATTTCTCTTCTGTTTCCTATTTATATTTCTATTGTACCTCCTCAATTTAGCATTATGGACAGGGAAAGACCTAATCTGACCTCTGCACAAAAATATTTTGCCTTCAAATTCATACCGTGATCATAGCATGCATGGACTTGACTCATATGATTGGGATTTCCATGAAAAAGACTGTGGGCCGAAAATGGGTGATCACTGTACATTTCTCTTCTGTTTCCTATTTATATTTATATTTTACCTCCTCAATTTAGCATTATGGACAGGGAAAGACCTAATGTAAGATCTGCACAAAAATATTTTACCTTCAAATTCATACCGTGATTGTAGCATGCATTTACTCGACTCATATGACTGGGATTTCCATGAAAAAGATTGTGGGCCGAAAATGGGTGATCACTGTACATTTCTCTTCTGTTTCCTATTTATATTTATATTTTACCACCTCAATTTAGCATTATGGACAGGGAAAGAACTCATCTAAGACCTGCACAAAAATATTTTGCCTTCAAATTCATACCGTGATCGTAGCATGCATGAACTCAACTCATATGACTGGGATATCCATGAAAAAGATAGTGGGCAGAAAATGGGTGATCACTGTACATTTCTCTTCTGTTTCCTATTTATATTTCTATTTTACCTCCTCAATTTAGCATTATAGACAGGGAAATACCTAATCTAAAACTACACAAAAATATTTTGCCTTCAAATTCATACTGTGATCGTAGCATGCATGGACTCGACTCATATGACTGGGATTTCCATGGAAAAGATTGTGGGCCGAAAATGGGTGATCACTGTACATTTCTCTTCTGTTTCCTATTTATATTTATATTTTACCTCCTCAATTTAGCATTATGGACAGGGAAAGACCTAATATAAAAACTGCACAAAAATATTTTGCCTTCAAATTCATACCGTGATCGTAGCATGCATTGATTCGACTCATATGACTGTGATTTCCATGAAAAAGATTGTGGACCGAAAATGGGTGATCACTGTACATTTCTCTTCTGTTTCCTATTTATATTTATATATTACCACCTCAATTTAGCATTATGGACAGGTAAAACCTAATCTAAGCTCTGCACAAAAATATTTTGCCTTCAAATTCATACTGTGATCGTAGCATGCATGGACTCGACTCATATTACTGGGATTTCCATGAAAAAGATTGTGGGCCGAAAATGGGTGATCACTGTACATTTCTCTTCTGTTTCCTATTTACATTTCTATTTTACCTCATCAATTTAGCATTATGGACAGGGAAAGACCTAATCTAAGATCTGCACAAAAATATTTTGCATTCAAGTTCATACCGTGATCGTAGCATGCATGGACTCGACTCATATGACTGGGATTTCCATGAAAAAGATTGTGGGCCGAAAATGGGTGATCACTGTACATTTCTCTTCTGTTTCCTATTTATATTTATATTTTACCTCCTCAATTTAGCATTATGGACAGGGAAAGACCTCATCTAAGATCTGCACAAAAATATTTTGCATTCAAATTCATACCGTGATCGTAGCATGCATGGACTCAACTCATATGACTGGGATTTCCATGAAAAAGATAGTGGGCAGAAAATGGGTGATCACTGTACATTTCTCTTCTGTTTCCTGTTTATATTTCTATTTTACCTCCTCAATTTAGCATTATGGACAGGGATAGACCTAATCTAAAACTGCATAAAAATATTTTGCCTTCAAATTCATACCGTGATCGTAGCATGCATGGCCTCAACTCATAGGACTGGTATTTCCATGAAAAAGATTGTGGGCCGAAAATGGCTGATCACTGTACATTTCTCTTCTGTTTCCTATTTATATTTCTATTTTACCTTCTAAATTTAGCATTACGGACAGGGAAAGACCTAATCTAAAATCTGCACAAAAATATTTTCCCTTCAAATTCATACCGTGATCGTAGCATGCATTGACTCAACTCATATGACTGGGATTTCTATGAAAAAGATAGTAGGCAGAAAATGGGTGATAACTGTACATTTCTCTTCTGTTTCCTATTTATATTTCTATTTTACCTCCTCAATTTAGCATTATGGACAGGGAAAGACCTAATCTAAAATCTACACAAAAATATTTTGCCTTCAAATTCATACCATGATCGTAGCATGCATGGACTCGACTCATATGACTGGGATTTCCATGAAAAAGATTGTGGGCCGAAAATGGGTGATCACTGTACATTTCTCTTCTGTTTCCTATTTATATTTATATTTTACCTCCTCAATTTAGCATTATGGACAGGGAAAGACCTAATCTAAAATCTGCACAAAAATATTTTACATTCAAATTCATACCGTGATCGTAGCATGCATGGACTCGACTCATAGGACTGGGATTTCCATGAAAAAGATTGTGGGCCGAAAATGGCTGATCACTGTACATTTCTCTTCTGTTTCCTATTTATATTTCTATTTTACCTTCTAAATTTAGCATTACGGACAGGGAAAGACCTAATCTAAAATCTGCACAAAAATATTTTCCCTTCAAATTCATACCGTGATCGTAGCATGCATTGACTCAACTCATATGACTGGGATTTCTATGAAAAAGATAGTAGGCAGAAAATGGGTGATAACTGTACATTTCTCTTCTGTTTCCTATTTCTATTTCTATTTTAGCTCCTCAATTTAGCATTATGGACAGGGAAAGACCTAATCTAAAATCTGCACAAAAATATTTTGCCTTCAAATTCATACCGTGATCGTAGCATGCATGGACTCGACTCATATGACTGGGATTTCCATGAAAAAGATTGTGGGCCGAAAATGGGTGATCACTGTATATTTCTCTTCTGTTTCCTATTTATATTTCTATTTTACCTCCTTAATTTAGCATTATGGACAGGGAAAGACCTAATCTAAAATCTGCACAAATATATTTTGCCTTCAAATTCATACCGTGATCGTAGCATGCATGGACTCGACTCATATGACTGGGATTTCCATGAAAAAGATTGTGGGCCGAAAATGGGTGATCACTATACATTGCTCGTCTGTTTCCTATTCATATTTATATTTTAACTCCTCAATTTAGCATTATGGACAGGGAAAGACCTAATCTAAAATCTGCACAAATATATTTTGCCTTCAAATTCATACCGTGATCGTAGCATGCATGGACTCGACTCATATGACTGGGATTTGCATGAAAAAGATTGTGGGCCGAAAATGGGTGATCACTGTACATTGCTCTTCTGTTTCCTATTCATATTTCTATTTTACCTCCTCAATTTAGCATTATGGACAGGGAAAGACCTAATCTAAAATCTGAACAAAAATATTTTGCCTTCAAATTCATACCGTGATCGTAGCATGCATGGAATCGACTCATATGACTGGGATTTCCATGAAAAAGATTGTGGGCCGAAAGTGGGTGATCACTGTACATTTCTCTTCTGTTTCCTATTTATATTTCTATTTTACCTCCTCAATTTAGCATTATGGACAGGAAAAGACCTAATCTAAAATCTGCACAAAAATATTTTGCGTTCAAATTCATACCGTGATCGTAGCATGCATGGACTCGACTCATATGAGTGGGATTTCCATGAAAATGATTGTGTGCCGAAAATGGGTGATCACTGTATATTTCTCTTCTGTTTCCTATTTATATTTCTATTTTAACTCCTCAATTTAGCATTATGGACAGGGAAAGACCTAATCTAAAATCTACACAAAAATATTTTGCTTTCAAACTCATACCGTGATCGTAGCATGCATGGACTCAACTCATATGACTGCGATTTCCATGAAAAAGATAGTGGGCAGAAAATGGGTGATCACTGTACATTTCTCTTCTGTTTCCTATTTATATTTCTATTTTACCTCCTCAATTTAGCATTATGGACAGGGAAAGACCTAATCTAAGCTCTGCACCAAAATATTTTACCTTCAAATTCATACCGTGTTCGTAGCATGCATGGACTCGACTCATATGACTGGGATTTCCATGAAAAAGATTGTGGGCCGAAAATGGGTGATCACTGTACATTTCTCTTCTGTTTCCTATTTATATTTATATTTTACCTCATCAATTTAGCATTATGGACAGGGAAAGACCTAATCTAAAATATGCAAAAAAATATGTTGCCTTCAAATTCATACCGTGATCGTAGCATGCATGGACTCGACTCATAGGACTGGGATTTCCATGAAAAAGATTGTGGGCCGAAAATGGCTGATCACTGTACATTTCTCTTCTGTTTCCTATTTATATTTCTATTTTACCTTCTAAATTTAGCATTACGGACAGGGAAAGACCTAATCTAAAATCTGCACAAAAATATTTTCCCTTCAAATTCATACCGTGATCGTAGCATGCATTGACTCAACTCATATGACTGGGATTTCTATGAAAAAGATAGTAGGCAGAAAATGGGTGATAACTGTACATTTCTCTTCTGTTTCCTATTTCTATTTCTATTTTAGCTCCTCAATTTAGCATTATGGACAGGGAAAGACCTAATCTAAAATCTGCACAAAAATATTTTGCCTTCAAATTCATACCGTGATCGTAGCATGCATGGACTCGACTCATATGACTGGGATTTCCATGAAAAAGATTGTGGGCCGAAAATGGGTGATCACTGTATATTTCTCTTCTGTTTCCTATTTATATTTCTATTTTACCTCCTTAATTTAGCATTATGGACAGGGAAAGACCTAATCTAAAATCTGCACAAATATATTTTGCCTTCAAATTCATACCGTGATCGTAGCATGCATGGACTCGACTCATATGACTGGGATTTCCATGAAAAAGATTGTGGGCCGAAAATGGGTGATCACTGTACATTGCTCTTCTGTTTCCTATTCATATTTATATTTTACCTCCTCAATTTAGCATTATGGACAGGGAAAGACCTAATCTAAAATCTACACAAAAATATTTTGCTTTCAAATTCATACCGTGATCGTAGTATGCATGGACTCGACTCATATGACTGTGATTTCCATGAAAAAGATTGTGGGCCGAAAATGGGTGATCACTGTACATTGCTCTTCTCTTTCCTATTCATATTTATATTTTACCTCCTCAATTTAGCATTATGGACAGGGAAAGACCTAATCTAAGATCTGCACAAAAATATTTTGCCTTCAAATTCATACCGTGATCGTAGCATGCATGGACTCGACTCATATGACTGGGATTTCCATGAAAAAGATTGTGGGCCGAAAATGGGTGATCACTATACATTGCTCGTCTGTTTCCTATTCATATTTATATTTTAACTCCTCAATTTAGCATTATGGACAGGGAAAGACCTAATCTAAAATCTGCACAAATATATTTTGCCTTCAAATTCATACCGTGATCGTAGCATGCATGGACTCAACTCATATGACTGCGATTTCCATGAAAAAGATAGTGGGCAGAAAATGGGTGATCACTGTACATTTCTCTTCTGTTTCCTATTTATATTTCTATTTTACCTCCTCAATTTAGCATTATGGACAGGGAAAGACCTAATCTAAGCTCTGCACCAAAATATTTTACCTTCAAATTCATACCGTGTTCGTAGCATGCATGGACTCGACTCATATGACTGGGATTTCCATGAAAAAGATTGTGGGCCGAAAATGGGTGATCACTGTACATTTCTCTTCTGTTTCCTATTTATATTTATATTTTACCTCATCAATTTAGCATTATGGACAGGGAAAGACCTAATCTAAAATATGCAAAAAAATATGTTGCCTTCAAATTCATACCGTGATCGTAGCATGCATGGACTCGACTCATAGGACTGGGATTTCCATGAAAAAGATTGTGGGCCGAAAATGGCTGATCACTGTACATTTCTCTTCTGTTTCCTATTTATATTTCTATTTTACCTTCTAAATTTAGCATTACGGACAGGGAAAGACCTAATCTAAAATCTGCACAAAAATATTTTCCCTTCAAATTCATACCGTGATCGTAGCATGCATTGACTCAACTCATATGACTGGGATTTCTATGAAAAAGATAGTAGGCAGAAAATGGGTGATAACTGTACATTTCTCTTCTGTTTCCTATTTCTATTTCTATTTTAGCTCCTCAATTTAGCATTATGGACAGGGAAAGACCTAATCTAAAATCTGCACAAAAATATTTTGCCTTCAAATTCATACCGTGATCGTAGCATGCATGGACTCGACTCATATGACTGGGATTTCCATGAAAAAGATTGTGGGCCGAAAATGGGTGATCACTGTATATTTCTCTTCTGTTTCCTATTTATATTTCTATTTTACCTCCTTAATTTAGCATTATGGACAGGGAAAGACCTAATCTAAAATCTGCACAAATATATTTTGCCTTCAAATTCATACCGTGATCGTAGCATGCATGGACTCGACTCATATGACTGGGATTTCCATGAAAAAGATTGTGGGCCGAAAATGGGTGATCACTGTACATTGCTCTTCTGTTTCCTATTCATATTTATATTTTACCTCCTCAATTTAGCATTATGGACAGGGAAAGACCTAATCTAAAATCTACACAAAAATATTTTGCTTTCAAATTCATACCGTGATCGTAGTATGCATGGACTCGACTCATATGACTGTGATTTCCATGAAAAAGATTGTGGGCCGAAAATGGGTGATCACTGTACATTGCTCTTCTCTTTCCTATTCATATTTATATTTTACCTCCTCAATTTAGCATTATGGACAGGGAAAGACCTAATCTAAGATCTGCACAAAAATATTTTGCCTTCAAATTCATACCGTGATCGTAGCATGCATGGACTCGACTCATATGACTGGGATTTCCATGAAAAAGATTGTGGGCCGAAAATGGGTGATCACTATACATTGCTCGTCTGTTTCCTATTCATATTTATATTTTAACTCCTCAATTTAGCATTATGGACAGGGAAAGACCTAATCTAAAATCTGCACAAATATATTTTGCCTTCAAATTCATACCGTGATCGTAGCATGCATGGACTCGACTCATATGACTGGGATTTGCATGAAAAAGATTGTGGGCCGAAAATGGGTGATCACTGTACATTGCTCTTCTGTTTCCTATTCATATTTCTATTTTACCTCCTCAATTTAGCATTATGGACAGGGAAAGACCTAATCTAAAATCTGAACAAAAATATTTTGCCTTCAAATTCATACCGTGATCGTAGCATGCATGGAATCGACTCATATGACTGGGATTTCCATGAAAAAGATTGTGGGCCGAAAGTGGGTGATCACTGTACATTTCTCTTCTGTTTCCTATTTATATTTCTATTTTACCTCCTCAATTTAGCATTATGGACAGGAAAAGACCTAATCTAAAATCTGCACAAAAATATTTTGCGTTCAAATTCATACCGTGATCGTAGCATGCATGGACTCGACTCATATGAGTGGGATTTCCATGAAAATGATTGTGTGCCGAAAATGGGTGATCACTGTATATTTCTCTTCTGTTTCCTATTTATATTTCTATTTTAACTCCTCAATTTAGCATTATGGACAGGGAAAGACCTAATCTAAAATCTACACAAAAATATTTTGCTTTCAAATTCATACCGTGATCGTAGCATGCATGGACTCAACTCATATGACTGCGATTTCCATGAAAAAGATAGTGGGCAGAAAATGGGTGATCACTGTACATTTCTCTTCTGTTTCCTATTTATATTTCTATTTTACCTCCTCAATTTAGCATTATGGACAGGGAAAGACCTAATCTAAGCTCTGCAATAAAATATTTTACCTTCAAATTCATACCGTGTTCGTAGCATGCATGGACTCGACTCATATGACTGGGATTTCCATGAAAAAGATTGTGGGCCGAAAATGGGTGATCACTGTACATTTCTCTTCTGTTTCCTATTTATATTTATATTTTACCTCATCAATTTAGCCTTATGGACAGGGAAAGACCTAATCTAAAATATGCAAAAAAATATGTTGCCTTCAAATTCATACCGTGATCGTAGGATGCATGGACTCGACTCATATGACTGGGATTTCCATGAAAAAGATTGTGGGCCGAAATTGGGTGATCACTGTACATTACTCTTCTGTTTCCTATTCATATTTATATTTTACCTCCTCAATTTAGCATTATGGACAGGGAAAGACCTAATCTAAAATCTGCACAAAAATATTTTGCTTACAAATTCATACCGTGATCGTAGCATGCATGGACTCGACTCATATGACTGGGATTTCCATGAAAAAGTTTGTGGGCCGACAATGGGTGATCACTGTATATTTCTCTTCTGTTTCCTATTTATATTTCTATTCTACCTCCTTAATTTAGCATTATGGACAGGGAAAGACCTAATCTAAAATCTGCACAAATATATTTTGCCTTCAAATTCATACCGTGATCGTAGCATGCATGGACTCGACTCATATGACTGGGATTTCCATGAAAAAGATTGTGGGCCGAAAATGGGTGATCACTGTACATTGCTCTTCTGTTTCCTATTCATATTTATATTTTACCTCCTCAATTTAGCATTATGGACAGGGAAAGACCTAATCTAAAATCTACACAAAAGTATTTTGCTTTCAAATTCATACCGTGATCGTAGCATGCATGGACTCAACTCATATGACTGGGATTTCCATGAAAAAGATAGTGGGCAGAAAATGGGTGATCACTGTACATTTCTCTTCTGTTTCCTATTTATATTTATATTTTACCTCCTCAATTTAGCATTATGGACAGGAAAAGACCTAATCTAAAATCTGCACAAAAATATTTTGCCTTCAAATTCATACCGTGATCGTAGCATGCATGGACTCGACTCATATGACTGGGATTTCCATGAAAAAGATTGTGGGCCGAAAATGGGTGATCACTGTACATTGCTCTTCTGTTTCCTATTCATATTTAAATTTTACCTCCTCAATTTAGCATTATGGACAGGGAAAGACCTAATCTAAAATCTACACAAAAATATTTTCTTTCAAATTCATACCGTGATCGTAGCATGCATGGACTCGACTCATATGACTGGGATTTCCATGAAAAAGATTGTGGGCCGAAAATGGGTGATCACTGTACATTTCTCTTCTGTTTCTTTTTATATTTCTATTTTACCTCCTCAATTTAGCATTATGGACAGGGAAAGACCTAATCTAAAATCTGCACAAAAATATTTTGCCTTCAAATTCATATCGTGATCGTAGCATGCATGGACTCGACTCATATGACTGGGATTTCCATGAAAAAGAATGTGGGCCGAAAATGGGTGATCACTGTACAATGCTCTTCTGTTTCCTATTTATATTTATATTTTACCTCCTCAATTTAGCATTATGGACAGGGAAAGACCTAATCTAAAATCTGCACAAAAATATTTTGCCTTCAAATTCATACCGTGATCGTAGCATGCATGGAATCGACTCATATGACTGGGATTTCCATGAAAAAGATTGTGGGCCGAAAATGGGTGATCACTGTACATTTCTCTTCTGTTTCCTATTTCTATTTCTATTTTACCTCCTCAATTTAGCATTATGGACAGGAAAAGACCTAATCTAAAATCTGCACAAAAATATTTTGCCTTCAAATTCATACCGTGATCGTAGCATGCATGGACTCGACTCATATGACTGGGATTTCCATGAAAAAGATTGTGGGCCGAAAATGGGTGATCACTGTACATTGCTCTTCTGTTTCCTATTCATATTTAAATTTTACCTCCTCAATTGAGCATTATGGACAGGGAAAGACCTAATCTAAAATCTACACAAAAATATTTTGCTTTCAAATTCATACCGTGATCGTAGCATGCATGGACCAGACTCATATGACTGGGATTTCCATGAAAAAGATTGTGGGCCGAAAATGGGTGATCACTGTATATTTCTCTTCTGTTTCCTATTTATATTTCTATTTTACCTCCTTAATTTAGCATTATGGACAGGGAAAGACCTAATCTAAAATCTGCACAAATATATTTTGCCTTCAAATTCATACCGTGATCGTAGCATGCATGGACTCGACTCATATGACTGGGATTTCCATGAAAAAGATTGTGGGCCGAAAATGGGTGATCACTGTACATTGCTCTTCTGTTTCCTATTCATATTTATATTTTACCTCCTCAATTTAGCATTATGGACAGGGAAAGACCTAATCTAAAATCTACACAAAAATATTTTGCTTTCAAATTCATACCGTGATCGTAGCATGCATAGAATCAACACATATGACTGGGATTTCCATGAAAAAGATAGTGGGCAGAAAATGGGTGATCACTGTACATTTCTCTTCTGTTTCCTATTTACATTTTTATTTTACCTCCTCAATTTAGCATTATGGACAGGGAAAGACCTAATCTAAGCTCTGCACAAAAATATTTAACTTCAAATTCATACCGTGATCGTAGCATGCATTGACTCGACTCATATGACTGGGATTTCCATGAAAAAGATTGTGGGCCGAAAATGGCTGGTCACTGTACATTTCTCTTCTGTTTCCTATTTATATTTCTATTTTACCTACTCCATTGAGCATTATGGACAGGGAAAGACCTAATCTAAGCTCTGCACAAAAATATTTTGCCTTCAAATTCATACCGTGATTGTAGCATGCATGGACTCGAATCATATGACTGGGATTTCCATGACAAAGATTGTGGGCCGAAAATGGGTGATCACTGTACATTTCTCTTCTCTTTCCTATTTATATTTCTATTTTGCCTCCTCAATTTAGCATTATGGACAGGGAAAGACCTAATCTAAGATCTGCACAAAAATATTTTGCCTTCAAATTCATACCGTGATCGTAGCATGCATGGCCTCGTCTCATATGACTGGGATTTCCATGAAAAAGATTGTGGGCCGAAAATGGGTGATCACTGTACATTTCTCTTCTGTTTCCTACTTATATTTCTCTTTTACCTCCTCAATTTAGCATTATGGACAGGGAATGACCTAATCTAAGATCTGCACAAAAATATTTTTCCTTCAAATTTATACCGTGATCGTAGCATGCATGGACTCGACTCATATGACTGGGATTTCCATGAAAAAGATTGTGAGCCAAAAATGGGTGATCACTGTACATTTCTCTTCTGTTTCCTATTTATATTTATATTTTACCTCCTCAATTTAGTATTATGGACAGGTAAAGACCTAATCAGGATCTGTACAAAAATATTTTGCCTTCAAATTCATACCGTGATCGTAGTATGCATGGACTCGACTCATATGACTGGGATTTCCATGAAAAAGATTGTGGGCCGAAAATGGGTGATCTCTGTACATTTCTCTTCTGTTTCCTATTTATATTTCTATTTTACCTCCTCAATTTAGCATTATGGACAGGGAAAGACCTAATCTAAGCTCTGCACAAAAATATTTTGCCTCCAAATTCATATCGTGATCGTAGCATGCATTGACGCGACTCATATGACTGGGATTTCCAAGAAGAAGATTGTGGGCCGAAAATGGGTGGTCACTGTACATTTCTCTTCTGTTTACTTTTTATATTTCTATTTTACCTCTTCAATTAAGCATTATGGACAGGGAAAGACCTAATCTAAGATCTGCACAAAAATATTTTGCCTTCAAATTCATACCGTGATCGTAGCATGCATGGAATCGACTCATATGACTGGGATTTCCATGAAAAAGATTGTGGGCCGAAAATGGGTGATCACTGTACATTTCTCTTCTGTTTCCTATTTATATTTATATTTTACCTCCTCAATTTAGCATTATGGACAGGGAAAGACCTAATGAAAAATCTGCACAAAAATATTTTGCCTTCAAATTCATACCGTGATCGTAGCATGCATGAACTCGACTCATATGACTGGGATTTCCATGAAAAAGATTGTGGGCCGAAAATGGGTGGTCACTGTACATTTCTCTTCGGTATTCTATTTATATTTCTATTTTACCTCCTCAATTTAGCATTATGGCCAGGGAAAGACCTAATCTAAGCTCTGCACAAAAATATTTTGCCTTCAAATTCATACCGTGATCGTAGCATGCATGGACTCAACTTATATGACTGGGATTTCCATGAAAAAGATATTGGGCAGAAAATGGGCGATCACTGTACATTTCTTTTCTGTTTCCTATTTATATTTCTATTTTACTTCCTCAATTTAGCATTATGGACAGGGAAAGACCTAATCCAATATCTGCACAAAAATATTTTGCCTTCAAATTCATACCGTGATTGTAGCATGCATGGACACGACTCATATGACTGGGATTTCCATGAAAAAGATTGTGGGCCGCAAATGGGTGATCACTGTACATTTCTCTTCTGTTTCCTATTTATATTTATATTTTACCTCCTCAATTTAGCATTATGGACAGGGAAAGACCTAATCTAAAATGTGTACAAAAATATTTTGCCTTCAAATTAATACCGTGATCGTAGCATGCATGAAATCGACTCATATGACTGGGATTTCCATGAAAAAGATTGTGGGCCGAAAATGGGTGGTCACTGTACATTTCTCTTCTGATTCCTATTTATATTTATATTTTACCTCCTCAATTTAGCATTATGGCCAGGGAAAGACCTAATCTAAGATCTGCACAAAATTATTTTGCCTTCAAATTCATACCGTGACCGTAGCATGCATGGACTCTATGCATATGACTGGGATTTCCATGAAAAAGATTGTGGGCCGAAAATGGGTGATCACTGTACATTTCTATTCTGTTTCCTATTTATATTTCCATTTTACCTCCTCAAGTTAGCATTATGGACAGGGAAAGACCTAATCTAAGATCTGCACAAAAATATTTTGCCTTCAAATTCATACCGTTATCGTAGCATGCATGGACTCGACTCATATGACTGGGATTTCCATGAAAAAGATTCTGGGCCAAAAATGGGTGATCACTGTACATTTCTCTTCTGTTTCCTATTCATATTTATATTTTCCTCCTCAATTTAGCATTATGGACAGGAAAAGACCTAATCTAAGATCTGCACAAAAATATTTTGCCTTCAAATTCATACCGTGATCGTAGCATGCATGGACTCGACTCATATAACTGGGATTTCCATGAAAAAGATATTGGGCAGAAAATGGCTGATCACTGTACATTTCTCTTCTGTTTCCTATTTATATTTATATTTTACCTCCTCAATTTAGCATTATGGACAGGGAAAGACCAAATCTAAGATCTGCACAAAAATGTTTTGCCTTCAAATTCATACCGTGATCGTAGCATGCATGGACTCAACTCATATGACTGGGATTTCCATGAAAAAGATATTGGGCTGAAAATGGGTGATCACTGTACATTTCTTTTCTGTTTCCTATTTATATTTATATTTTACCTCCTCAATTTAGCCTTATGGACAGGCAAAGACCTAATCTAAGATCTGCACAAAAATATTTTGCCTTCAAATTCATACCGTGATCGTAGCATGCATGGACTCGACTCATATGACTGGGATTTCCATGAAAAAGATTGTGGGCCGAAAATGGGTGATCACTGTACATTTCTCTTCTGTTTCCTATTTATATTTATATTTTACCTCCTCAATTTAGCATTATGGACAGGAAAAGACATAATCTAAGATCTGCACAAAAATATTTTGCCTTCAAATTCATACCGTGATCGTAGCATGCAGGGACTCGAATCATATGACTGGGATTTCCATGAAAAAGATTGTGGGCCGAAAATGGGTGATCACTGTACATTTCTCTTCTGTTTCCTATTCATATTTATATTTTACATCCTCAACTTAGCATTATGGACAGGGAAAGACCTAATCTAATATCTGCACAAAAATATTTTGCCTTCACATTCATACCGTGATCGTAGCATGCATGGACTCGACTCATATGACTAGGATTTCCATGAAAAAGATTGTGGGCCGAAAATGGGTGATCACTGTACATTTCCCTTCTGTTTCCTATTTATATTTATATTTTACCTCCTCAATTTAGCATTATCGACAGGGAAAGACCTAATCTAAGATCTGCACAAAAATATTTTGCCTTCAAATTCATACCGTGATTGTAGCATGCCTGGACTCGACTCATATGACTGGGATTTCCATGAAAAGATTGTGGGCCGAAAATGGGTGATCACTGTACATTTCTCTTCTGTTTCCTATTTATATTTATATTTTACCTCCTCAATTTAGCATTATGGACAGGGAAAGACCTAATCTAAAATCTGCACAAAAATATTTTGCGTTCAAATTCGTACCGTGATCGTAGCATGCATGGACTCAACTCATATGACTGGGATTTCCATGAAAAAGATTGTGGGCCGAAAATGGGTGATCACTGTACATTTCTCTTTTCTTTCCTATTTATATTTCTATTTTACCTCCTCAATTTAGCATTATGTACAGGGAAAGACCTAATCTAAGTTCTGCACAAAAATATTTTGCCTTCAAATTCATACCGTGATCGTAGCATGCATGGACTCGACTCATATGACTGGGATTTCCATGAAAACACTGTGGGCAGAAAATGGGTGATCACTGTACATTTCTCTTCTGTTTCCTATTCATATTTATATTTTACCTCCTCAATTTAGCATTATGGACAGAGAAAGACCTAATCTAAGATCTGCACAAAAATATTTTGCCTTCAAATTCATACCGTGATCGTAGCATGCATGGACTCGACTCATATGACTGGGATTTCCATGAAAAAGATTGTGGGCCGAAAATGGGTGATCACTGTACATTTCTCTTCTGTTTCCTATTTATATTTCTATTTTAGCTCCTCAATTTAGCATTATGGCCAGGGAAAGACCTAATCTAAGCTCTGCACAAAAATATTTTGCCTTCAAATTCATACCGTGATCGTAGCATGCATGGACTCGACTCATATGACTGGGATTTCCATGAAAAAGATTGTGGGCCGAAAATGGGTGATCACTGTACATCTCTATTCTGTTTCTTATTTATATTTCCATTTTACCTCCTCAATTTAGCATTATGGCTAGGGAAAGACCTAATCTAAGATCTGCACAAAAATATTTTGCCTTCAAATTCATACCGTGATCGTAGCATGCATGGACTCGACTCATATGACTGGGATTTCCATGAAAAGGATTGTGTGCCAAAAATGGGTGATCACTGTACATTTCTCTTCTGTTTCCTATTTATATTTATATTTTCCTCCTCAATTTAGCATTATGGACAGGAAAAGACCTAATCTAATATCTGCACAAAAATATTTTGCCTTCAAATTCATACCGTGATCGTAGCATGCATGGACTCAACTCATATAACTGGGATTTCCATGAAAAAGATTGTGGGCCGAAAATGGGTGATCACTGTACATTTCTCTTCTGTTTCCTATTTATATTTATATTTTACCTCCTCAATTTAGCATTATGGACATGGAAAGACATAATCTAAGATCTGCACAAAAATATTTTGCCTTCAAATTCATACCGTGATCAGAGCATGCATGGACTTGACTCATATGACTGGGATTTCCATGAAAAAGATTGTGGGCCGAAAATGTGTGATCACTGTACATTTCTCTTCTGTTTCTTATTTATATTTATATTTTACCTCCTCAATTTAGCATTATGGACTGGGAAAGACCTAATCTAAAATCTGCACAAAAATATTTTGCGTTCAAATTCATACCGTGATCGTAGCATGCATGGACTCAACTCATATGACTGGGATTTCCATGAAAAAGATTGTGGGCCGAAAATGGGTGATCACTGTACATTTCTCTTCTTTTTCCTATTTATATTTCTATTTTACCTCCTCAATTTAGCATTATGTACAGGGAAAGACCTAATCTAAGTTCTGCACAAAAATATTTTGCCTTCAAATTCATACCGTGATCGTAGCATGCATGGACTCGACTCATATGACTGGGATTTCCATGAAAACACTGTGGGCAGAAAATGGGTGATCACTGTACATTTCTCTTCTGTTTCCTATTCATATTTATATTTTACCTCCTCAATTTAGCATTATGGACAGAGAAAGACCTCATCTAAGATCTGCACAAAAACGTTTTGCCTTCAAATTCATACCGTGATCGTAGCATGCATGGACTCAACTCATATGACTGGTTTTTCCATGAAAAAGATATTGGGCTGAAAATGGGTGATCACTGTACATTTCTTTTCTGTTTCCTATTTATATTTCTATTTTACCTCCTCAATTTAGCATTATGTACAGGGAAAGACCTAATCTAAGTTCTGCACAAAAATATTTTGCCTTCAAATTCATACCGTGATCGTAGCATGCATGGACTCGACTCATATGACTGGGATTTCCATGAAAACACTGTGGGCAGAAAATGGGTGATCACTGTACATTTCTCTTCTGTTTCTTATTCATATTTATATTTTACCTCCTCAATTTAGCATTATGGACAGAGAAAGACCTCGTCTAAGATCTGCACAAAAATATTTTGCCTTCAAATTCATACCGTGATCGTGGCATGCATGGACTCGACTCATATGACTGGGATTTCCATGAAAAAGATTGTTGGCCGAAAATGGGTGATCACTGTACATTTCTCTTCTGTTTCCTATTTATATTTATATTTTACCTTCTCAATTTAGCATTATGGACAGGGAAAGACCTAATCTAAGATCTGCACAAAAATATTTTGCCTTCAAATTCATACCGTGATCGTAGCATGCAGGGACTCGAATCATATGATTGGGATTTCCACGAAAAAGATTGTGGGCCGAAAATGGGTGATCACTGTACATTTCTCTTCTGTTTCCTATTTATATTTATATTTTACATTCTCAACTTAGCATTATGGACAGGGAAAGACCTAATCTAGTATCTGCACAAAAATATTTTGCCTTCACATTCATACCGTGATCGTAGCATGCATGGACTCGACTCATATGACTGGGATTTCCATGAAAAGATTGTGGGCCGAAAATGGGTGATCACTGTACATTTCTCTTCTGTTTCCTATTTATATTTATATTTAACTCCTCAATTTAGTATTATGGACAGGGAAAGACCTAATCTAAAATCTGCACAAAAATATTTTGCGTTCAAATTCATACCGTGATCGTAGCATGCATGGACTCGACTCATATGACTAGGATTTCCATGAAAAAGATTGTGGGCCGAAAATGGGTGATCACTGTACATTTCCCTTCTGTTTCCTATTTATATTTCTATTTTACCTCTTCAATTTAGCATTATGGACAGGGAAAGACCTAATCTAAGATCTGCAAAAAATATTTTGCCTTCAAATTCATACCGTGATCGTAGCATGCATGGACTTGACTCATATGACTGGGATTTCCATAAAAAGATTGTGGGCCGAAATTGGGTGATCACTGTACATTTCTCTTCTGTTTCCTATTTATATTTATATTTTACTTCCTCAATTTAGCATTATGGACAGTGAAAGACCTATTCTAAAATCTGCACAAAAATATTTTGCGTTCAAATTCATACCGTGATCGTAGCATGCATGGACTCAACTCATATGACTGGGATTTCCATGAAAAAGATTGTGGGCCGAAAATGGGTGATCACTGTACATTTCTCTTTTCTTTCCTATTTATATTTCTATTTTACCTCCTCAATTAAGCATTATGTACAGGGAAAGGCCTAATCTAAGTTCTGCACAAAAATATTTTGCCTTCAAATTCATACCGTGATCGTAGCATGCATGGACTCGACTCATATGACTGGGATTTCCATGAAAACACTGTGGGCAGAAAATGGGTGATCACTTTACATTTATCTTCTGTTTCCTATTTATATTAATATGTTACCTCCTCAATTTAGCATTATGGACAGGGAAAGACCTAATCTAAGATCTGCACAAAAATATTTTGCCTTCAAATTCATACCGTGATCGTAGCATGCATGGACTCGACGCATATGACTGGGATTTCCATGAAAAAGACTGTGGGCCGAAAATGGGTGATCACTGTACATTTCTCTTCTCTTTCCTATTTATATTTATATTTTACCTCCTCAATTTAGCATTATGGACAGTGAAAGACCTAATCTAAGATCTGCACAAAAATATTTTGCCTTCAAATTCATACCGTGATCGTAGCATGCAGGGACTCGAATCATATGACTGGGATTTCCATGAAAAAGATTGTGGGCCGAAAATGGGTGATCACTGTACATTTCTCTTCTGTTTCCTATTTATATTTATATTTTACATCCTCAACTTAACATTATGGACAGGGAAAGACCTAATCTAATATCTGCACAAAAATATTTTGCCTTCAAATTCATACCGTGATCGTAGCATGCATGGACTCGACTCATATGACTGGGATTTCCATGAAAAGATTGTGGGCCGAAAATGGGTGATCACTGTACATTTCTCTTCTGTTTCCTATTTATATTTCTATTTAACTCCTCAATTTAGTATTATGGACAGGGAAAGACCTAATCTAAAATCTGCACAAAAATATTTTGCGTTCAAATTCATACCGTGATCGTAGCATGCATGGACTCGACTCATATGACTAGGATTTCCATGAAAAAGATTGTGGGCCGAAAATGGGTGATCACTGTACATTTCCCTTCTGTTTCCTATTTATATTTCTATTTTACCTCCTCAATTTAGCATTATGGACAGGGAAAGACCTAATCTAAGATCTGCAAAAAATATTTTGCCTTCAAATTCATACCGTGATCGTAGCATGCATGGACTCGACTCATATGACTGGGATTTCCATAAAAAGATTGTGGGCCGAAATTGGGTGATCACTGTACATTTCTCTTCTGTTTCCTATTTATATTTATATTTTACTTCCTCAATTTAGCATTATGGACAGTGAAAGACCTATTCTAAAATCTGCACAAAAATATTTTGCGTTCAAATTCATACCGTGATCGTAGCATGCATGGACTCAACTCATATGACTGGGATTTCCATGAAAAAGATTGTGGGCCGAAAATGGGTGATCACTGTACATTTCTCTTTTCTTTCCTATTTATATTTCTATTTTACCTCCTCAATTAAGCATTATGTACAGGGAAAGGCCTAATCTAAGTTCTGCACAAAAATATTTTGCCTTCAAATCCATACCGTGATCGTAGCATGCATGGACTCGACTCATATGACTGGGATTTCCATGAAAACACTGTGGGCAGAAAATGGGTGATCACTTTACATTTATCTTCTGTTTCCTATTTATATTAATATGTTACCTCCTCAATTTAGCATTATGGACAGGGAAAGACCTAATCTAAGATCTGCACAAAAATATTTTGCCTTCAAATTCATACCGTGATCGTAGCATGCATGGACTCGACGCATATGACTGGGATTTCCATGAAAAAGACTGTGGGCCGAAAATGGGTGATCACTGTACATTTCTCTTCTCTTTCCTATTTCTATTTATATTTTACCTCCTCAATTGAGCATTATGGACAGTGAAAGACCTAATCTAAGATCTGCACAAAAATATTTTGCCTTCAAATTCATACCGTGATCGTAGCATGCAGGGACTCGAATCATATGACTGGGATTTCCATGAAAAAGATTGTGGGCCGAAAATGGGTGATCACTGTACATTTCTCTTCTGTTTCCTATTTATATTTATATTTTACATCCTCAACTTAACATTATGGACAGGGAAAGACCTAATCTAATATCTGCACAAAAATATTTTGCCTTCAAATTCATACCGTGATCGTAGCATGCATGGACTCGACTCATATGACTGGGATTTCCATGAAAAGATTGTGGGCCGAAAATGGGTGATCACTGTACATTTCTCTTCTGTTTCCTATTTATATTTCTATTTTACCTCCTCAATTTAGTATTATGGACAGGGAAAGACCTAATCTAAAATCTGCACAAAAATATTTTGCGTTCAAATTCATACCGTGATCGTAGCATGTATGGACTCGACTCATATGACTAGGATTTCCATGAAAAAGATTGTGGGCCGAAAATGGGTGATCACTGTACATTTCCCTTCTGTTTCCTATTTATATTTCTATTTTACCTCCTCAATTTAGCATTATGGACAGGGAAAGACCTAATCTAAGATTTGCACAAAAATATTTTGCCTTCAAATTCAGACCGTTATCGTAGCATGCATGGACTCGACTCATATGACTGGGATTTCCATGAAAAAGATTAAGGGCCGAAAATGGGTGATCACTGTACATTTCTCTTCTGTTTCCTATTTCTATTTATATTTAACATCCTCAATTTAGCATTATGGACAGGGAAAGACCTAATCTAAGATCTGCACAAAAATATTTTGCCTTCAAATTCATACCGTGATCGTAGCATGCATGGACTCGACTCATATGACTGAGATATCCATGAAAAAGATTGTGGGCCGAAAATGGGTGATCACTGTACATTTCTCTTCTGTTTCCTATTCATATTTCTCTTTTACCTCCACAATTTAGCATTATGGACAGGGAAAGACCGAATCTAAGCTCTGCACAAAAATATTTTGCCTTCAAATTCATACCGTGATCGTAGCATGCATGGACTCGACTCATATGACTGGGATTTCCATGAAAAAGATTGTGGGCAAAAAATGGGTGATCACTGTACATTTCTCTTCTGTTTCCTATTTATATTTATATTTTCCTTCTCAATTTAGCATTATGGACAGGGAAAGACCTAATCTAAGATCTGCACAAAAATATTTTGCCTTCAAATTCATACCGTGATCGTAGCATGCATGGACTCGACTCACATGACTGGGATTTCCATGAAAAAGATATTGGGCAGAAAATGGGTGATCACTGTACATTTCTTTTCTGTTTCCTATTTATATTTATATTTTACCTTCTCAATTTAGCATTATGGACAGGGAAAGACCTAATCTAAGATCTGCACAAAAATATTTTGCCTTCAAATTCATACCATGATCGTAGCATGCATGGACTCGACTCATATGACTGGGATTTCCATGAAAAGATTGTGGGCCGAAAATGGGTGATCACTGTACATTTCTCTTCTGCTTCCTATTTATATTTCTATTTTACCTCCTCAATTTAGTATTATGGACAGAGAAAGACCTCATCTAAGATCTGCACAAAAATATTTTGCCTTCAAATTCATACCGTGATCGTAACATGCATGGACTCAACTCATATGACGGGTTTTTCCATGAAAAAGATATTGGGCTGGAAATGGGTGATCACTGTACATTTCTTTTCTGTTTCCTATTTATATATCTATTTTACCTCCTCAATTTAGCATTATGGACAGGGAAAGACCTAATCTAAAATCTGCACAAAAATATTTTGCCTTCAAATTCATACCGTGATCGTAGCATGCATGGACTCGACGCATATGACTGGGATTTCCATGAAAAAGATTGTGGGCCGAAAATGGGTGATCACTGTACATTTCTCTTCTCTTTCCTATTTATATTTATATTTTACCTCCTCAATTTAGCATTATGGACAGGGAAAGACCTAATCTAAGATCTGCACAAAAATATTTTGCCTTCAAATTCATACCGTGATCGTAGCATGCAGGGACTCGAATCATATGACTGGGATTTCCATGAAAAAGATTGTGGGCCGACAATGGGTGATCACTGTACATTTCTCTTCTGTTTCCTATTTATATTTATATTTTACATCCTCAACTTAACATTATGGACAGGGAAAGACCTAATCTAATATCTGCACAAAAATATTTTGCCTTCAAATTCATACCGTGATCGTAGCATGCATGGACTCGACTCATATGACTGGGATTTCCATGAAAAGATTGTGGGCCGAAAATGGGTGATCACTGTACATTTCTCTTCTGTTTCCTATTTATATTTCTATTTTACCTCCTCAATTTAGTATTATGGACAGGGAAAGACCTAATCTAAAATCTGCACAAAAATATTTTGCGTTCAAATTCATACCGTGATCGTAGCATGTATGGGCTCGACTCATATGACTAGGATTTCCATGAAAAAGATTCTGGGCCGAAAATGGGTGATCACTGTACATTTCCCTTCTGTTTCCTATTTATATTTATATTTTACCTCCTCAATTTAGCATTATGGACAGGGAAAGACCTAATCTAAGCTCTGCACAAAAATATTTTGCCTTCAAATTCATACCGTTATCGTAGCATGCATGGACTCGACTCATATGACTGGGATTTCCATGAAAAAGATTAAGGGCCGAAAATGGGTGATCACTGTACATTTCTCTTCTGTTTCCTATTTCTATTTATATTTAACATCCTCAATTTAGCATTATGGACAGGGAAAGACCTAATCTAAGATCTGCACAAAAATATTTTGCCTTCAAATTCATACCGTGATCGTAGCATGCATGGACTCGACTCATATGACTGAGATATCCATGAAAAAGATTGTGGGCCGAAAATGGGTGATCACTGTACATTTCTCTTCTGTTTCCTATTCATATTTCTCTTTTACCTCCACAATTTAGCATTATGGACAGGGAAAGACCGAATCTAAGCTCTGCACAAAAATATTTTGCCTTCAAATTCATACCGTGATCGTAGCATGCATGGACTCGACTCATATGACTGGGATTTCCATGAAAAAGATTGTGGGCAAAAAATGGGTGATCACTGTACATTTCTCTTCTGTTTCCTATTTATATTTATATTTTCCTCCTCAATTTAGCATTATGGACAGGGAAAGACCTAATCTAAGATCTGCACAAAAATATTTTGCCTTCAAATTCATACCGTGATCGTAGCATGCATGGACTCGACTCACATGACTGGGATTTCCATGAAAAAGATATTGGGCAGAAAATGGGTGATCACTGTACATTTCTTTTCTGTTTCCTATTTATATTTATATTTTACCTTCTCAATTTAGCATTATGGACAGGGAAAGACCTAATCTAAGATCTGCACAAAAATATTTTGCCTTCAAATTCATACCATGATCGTAGCATGCATGGACTCGACTCATATGACTGGGATTTCCATGAAAAGATTGTGGGCCGAAAATGGGTGATCACTGTACATTTCTCTTCTGTTTCCTATTTATATTTCTATTTTACCTCCTCAATTTAGTATTATGGACAGAGAAAGACCTCATCTAAGATCTGCACAAAAATATTTTGCCTTCAAATTCATACCGTGATCGTAACATGCATGGACTCAACTCATATGACGGGTTTTTCCATGAAAAAGATATTGGGCTGGAAATGGGTGATCACTGTACATTTCTTTTCTGTTTCCTATTTATATATCTATTTTACCTCCTCAATATAGCCTTATGGACAGGGAAAGACCTAATCTAAGATCTGCACAAAAATATTTTGCCTTCAAATTCATACTGTGATCGTAGCATGCCTGGACTTGACTCATATGACTGGGATTTCCATGAAAAAGATTGTGGGCCGAAAATGGGTGATCACTGTACATTTCTCTTCTGTTTCCTATTTATATTTATATTTTACCTCCTCAATTTAGCATTATGGACAGGGAAAGACCTAATCTAAAATCTGCACAAAAATATTTTGCCTTCAAATTCATACCGTGATCGTAGCATGCATGGACTCGACGCATATGACTGGGATTTCCATGAAAAAGATTGTGGGCCGAAAATGGGTGATCACTGTACATTTCTCTTCTCTTTCCTATTTATATTTATATTTTACCTCCTCAATTTAGCATTATGGACAGGGAAAGACCTAATCTAAGATCTGCACAAAAATATTTTGCCTTCAAATTCATACCGTGATCGTAGCATGCAGGGACTCGAATCATATGACTGGGATTTCCATGAAAAAGATTGTGGGCCGAAAATGGGTGATCACTGTACATTTCTCTTCTGTTTCCTATTTATATTTATATTTTACATCCTCAACTTAACATTATGGACAGGGAAAGACCTAATCTAATATCTGCACAAAAATATTTTGCCTTCAAATTCATACCGTGATCGTAGCATGCATGGACTCGACTCATATGACTGGGATTTCCATGAAAAGATTGTGGGCCGAAAATGGGTGATCACTGTACATTTCTCTTCTGTTTCCTATTTATATTTCTATTTTACCTCCTCAATTTAGTATTATGGACAGGGAAAGACCTAATCTAAAATCTGCACAAAAATATTTTGCGTTCAAATTCATACCGTGATCGTAGCATGTATGGGCTCGACTCATATGACTAGGATTTCCATGAAAAAGATTCTGGGCCGAAAATGGGTGATCACTGTACATTTCCCTTCTGTTTCCTATTTATATTTATATTTTACCTCCTCAATTTAGCATTATGGACAGGGAAAGACCTAATCTAAGCTCTGCACAAAAATATTTTGCCTTCAAATTCATACCGTTATCGTAGCATGCATGGACTCGACTCATATGACTGGGATTTCCATGAAAAAGATTAAGGGCCGAAAATGGGTGATCACTGTACATTTCTCTTCTGTTTCCTATTTCTATTTATATTTAACATCCGCAATTTAGCATTATGGACAGGGAAAGACCTAATCTAAGATCTGCACAAAAATATTTTGCCTTCAAATTCATACCGTGATCGTAGCATGCATGGACTCGACTCATATGACTGAGATATCCATGAAAAAGATTGTGGGCCGAAAATGGGTGATCACTGTACATTTCTCTTCTGTTTCCTATTTATATTTCTATTTTACCTCCACAATTTAGCATTATGGACAGGGAAAGACCGAATCTAAGCTCTGCACAAAAATATTTTGCCTTCAAATTCATGCCGTGATCGTAGCATGCATGGACTCGACTCATATGACTGGGATTTCCATGAAAAAGATTGTGGGCAAAAAATGGGTGATCACTGTACATTTCTCTTCTGTTTCCTATTTATATTTATATTTTCCTCCTCAATTTAGCATTATGGACAGGGAAAGACCTAATCTAAGATCTGCACAAAAATATTTTGCCTTCAAATTCATACCGTGATCGTAGCATGCATGGACTCGACTCATATGACTGGGATTTCCATGAAAAAGATATTGGGCAGAAAATGGGTGATCACTGTACATTTCTTTTCTGTTTCCTATTTATATTTCTATTTTACCTCCTCAATTTAGCCTTATGGACAGGGAAAGACCTAATCTAAGATCTGCACAAAAATATTTTGCCTTCAAATTCATACCGTGATCGTAGCATGCATGGACTCGACTCATATGACTGGGATTTCCATGAAAAAGATTGTGGGCCGAAAATGGGTGATCACTGTACATTTCTCTTCTGTTTCCTATTTATATTTATATTTTACCTCCTCAATTTAGCATTATGGACAGGGAAAGACCTAATCTAAGATCTGCAAAAAAATATTTTGCCTTCAAATTCATACCGTGATCGTAGCATGCATGGACTCGACTCATATGACTGGGATTTCCATGAAAAAGATTGTGGGCCGAAAATGGGTGATCACTGTACATTTCTCTTCTCTTTCCTATTTATATTTATATTTTACCTTCTCAATTTAGCATTATGGACAGGGAAAGACCTAATCTAAGATCTGCACAAAAATATTTTGCCTTCAAATTCATACCGTGATCGTAGCATGCATGGACTCGACTCATATGACTGGGATTTCCATGAAAAGATTGTGGGCCGAAAATGGGTGATCACTGTACATTTCTCTTCTGTTTCCGATTTATATTTCTATTTTACCTCCTCAATTTAGTATTATGGACAGGGAAAGACCTAATCTAAAATCTGCACAAAAATATTTTGCGTTCAAATTCATACCGTGATCGTAGCATGCATGGACTCGACTCATATGACTAGGATTTCCATGAAAAAGATTGTGGGCCGAAAATGGGTGATCACTGTACATTTCCCTTCTGTTTCCTATTTATATTTCTATTTTACATCCTCAATTTAGCATTATGGACAGGGAAAGACCTATTCTAAGATTTGCACAAAAATATTTTGCCTTCAAATTCATACCGTTATCGTAGCATGCATGGACTCGACTCATATGACTGGGATTTCCATGAAAAAGATTAAAAGCCGAAAATGGGTGATCACTGTACATTTCTCTTCTGTTTCCTATTTCTATTTATATTTAACATCCTCAATTTAGCATTATGGACAGGGAAAGACCTAATCTAAGATCTGCACAAAAATATTTTGCCTTCAAATTCATACCGTGATCGTAGCATGCATGGACTCGACTCATATGACTGAGATTTCCATGAAAAAGATTGTGGGCCGAAAATGGGTGATCACTGTACATTTCTCTTCTGTTTCCTATTTATTTTTCTATTTTACCTCCACAATTTAGCATTATGGACAGGGAAAGACCGAATCTAAGCTCTGCACAAAAATATTTTGCCTTCAAATTCATACCGTGATCGTAGCATGCATGGACTCGACTCATATGACTGGGATTTCCATGAAAAAGATTGTGGGCACAAAATGGGTGATCACTGTACATTTCTCTTCTGTTTCCTATTTATATTTATATTTTCCTCCTCAATTTAGCATTATGGACAGGGAAAGACATAATCTAAGATCTGCACAAAAATATTTTGCCTTCAAATTCATACCGTGATCGTAGCATGCATGGACTCGACTCATATGACTGGGATTTCCATGAAAAAGATATTGGGCAGAAAATGGGTGATCACTGTACATTTCTTTTCTGTTTCCTATTTATATTTATATTTTACCTCCTCAATTTAGCATTATGGCCAGGGAAAGCTCTAATCTAACCTCTGCACAAAAATATTTTGCCTTCAAATTCATACCGTGATCGTAGCATGCATGGACTCGACTCATATGACTGGGATTTCCATGAAAAGATTGTGTGCCGAAAATGGGTGATCACTGTACATTTCTCTTCTGTTTCCTATTTATATTTCTATTTTACTTCCTCAATTTAGCATTATGGACAGGGAAAGACCTAATCTAAAATCTGCACAAAAATATTTTGCGTTCAAATTCATACCGTGATCGTACCATGCATGGACTCAACTCATATGACTGGGATTTCCATGAAAAAGATTGTCGGCCGAAAATGGGTGATCACTGTACATTTCTCTTCTCTTTCCTATTTATATTTCTATTTTACCTCCTCAATTTAGCATTATGTACAGGGAAAGACCTAATCTAAGTTCTGCACAAAAATATTTTGCCTTCAAATTCATACCATGATCGTAGCATGCATGGACTCGACTCATATGACTGGGATTTCCATGAAAACACTGTGGGCAGAAAATGGGTGATCACTGTACATTACTTTTCTGTTTCCTATTCATATTTATATTTTACCTCCTCAATTTATCATTATGGACAGGGGAAGACCTCATCTAAGATCTGCACAAAAATATTTTGCCTTCAAATTCATACCGTGATCGTCCATGCATGGACTCTACTCATATGACTGCGATTTCCATGAAAAAATTGTGGGCCAAAAATGGGTGATCACTGTACATTTCTCTTCTGTTTCCTATTTATATTTATGTTTTCCTCCTCATTTTAGCATTATGGACAGGGAAAAGACCTAATCTAAAATCTGCACAAAAATATTTTGACTTCAAATTCATACCGTGATGGTAGCATGCATGGACTCGACTCATATGGCTGGGATTTCCATGAGAAAGGTTGTGGGCCGAAAACTGGTGATCACTGTACATTTCTCTTCTGTTTCCTATTTATATTCATATTTTACCTCCTCAATTTATATATTATGGACAGGGAAAGACCTAATCTAAGATCTGCACAAAAATATTTTGCCTTCAAATTCATACCGTTATCATAGCATGCATTGACTCGACTCATATGACTGGGATTTCCATGAAAAAGATTGTGGGCCGAAAATGGGTGATCACTGTACATTTCTCTTCTGTTTCCTATTTATATTTATATTTTACCTCCTCAATTTAGCATTATGGACAGGGAAAGACCTAATCTAAGATCTGCACAAAAATATTTTGCCTTCAAATTCATACCGTGATCGTAGCATGCATGGACTCGACTCATATGACTGGGATTTCCATGAAAAAGATTGTGGGCCGAAAATGGGTGATCACTGTACATTTCTCTTCTCTTTCCTATTTATATTTATATTTTACCTTCTCAATTTAGCATTATGGACAGGGAAAGACCTAATCTAAGATCTGCACAAAAATATTTTGCCTTCAAATTCATACCGTGATCGTAGCATGCATGGACTCGACTCATATGACTGGGATTTCCATGAAAAGATTGTGGGCCGAAAATGGGTGATCACTGTACATTTCTCTTCTGTTTCCTATTTATATTTCTATTTTACCTCCTCAATTTAGTATTATGGACAGGCAAAGACCTAATCTAAAATCTGCACAAAAATATTTTGCGTTCAAATTCATACCGTGATCGTAGCATGCATGGACTCGACTCATATGACTAGGATTTCCATGAAAAAGATTGTGGGCCGAAAATGGGTGATCACTGTACATTTCCCTTCTATTTCCTATTTATATTTCTATTTTACCTCCTCAATTTAGCATTATGGACAGGGAAAGACCTAATCTAAGATTTGCACAAAAATATTTTGCCTTCAAATTCATACCGTTATCGTAGCATGCATGGACTCGACTCATATGACTGGGATTTCCATGAAAAAGATTGTGGGCCGAAAATGTGTGATCACTGTACATTTCTCTTCTCTTTCCTATTTATATTTATATTTTACATCCTCAACTTAGCATTATGGAGAGGGAAAGACCTAATCTAAGATTTGCACAAAAATAATTTACCTTTAAATTCATACCGTTATCGTAGCATGCATGGACTCGACTCATATGACTGGGATTTCCATGAAAAAGATTAAGGGCCGAAAATGGGTGATCACTGTACATTTCTCTTCTGTTTCCTATTTATATTTATATTTTACATCCTCAATTTAGCATTATGGACAGGGAAAGACCTAATCCAATATCTGCACAAAAATATTTTGCCTTCAAATTCATACCGTGACCGTAGCATGCATGGACTCTACTCATATGACTGGCATTTCCATGAAAAAATTCTGGGCCAAAAATGGGTTATCACTGTACATTTCTCTTCTGTTTCCTATTTATATTTATGTTTTCCTCCTCAATTTAGCATTATGGACAGGGAAAGACCTAATCTAAAATCTGCACAAAAATATTTTGAATTCAAATTCATACCGTGATGGTAGCATGCATGGACTCGACTCATATGGCTGGGATTTCCATGAGAAAGGTTGTGGGCCGAAAATGGGTGATCACTGTACATTTCTCTTCTGTTTCCTATTTATATTCATATTTTACCTCCTCAATTTATATATTATGGAAAGGGAAAGACCTAATCTAAAATCTGCACAAAAATATTTTGCCTTCAAATTCATACCGTGATCGTAGCATGCATGGACTCGACTCATATGACTGAGATATCCATGAAAAAGATTGTGGGCCGAAAATGGGTGATCACTGTACATTTCTCTTCTTTTCCTATTTACATTTATATTTTACCTCCTCAATTTAGCATTATGGACAGGGAAAGACCTGATCTAAGATCTGCACAAAAATATTTTGCCTTCAATTTCATACCGTGATCGTAGAATGCATGAACTTTACTCATATGACTGGGATTTCCATGAAAAAGATTGTGGGCCGAAAATGGGTGATCACTGTACTTTTCTCTTGTGTTTCCTATTTACATTTCTATTTTACCTCATCAATTTAGCATTATGGAGAGGGAAAGACCTAATCTAAGATCTGCACAAAAATATTTTGCCTTCAAATTCATACGGATATCGTAGCATGCATGGACTCGACTCATACGACTGGGACTTCCATGAAAAAGATTGTGGGCCGAAAATGGGTGATCACTGTACATTTCTCTTCTGTTTCCTATTTATATTTCTCTTTTTCCTCCTCAATTTAGCATTGACAGGGAAAGACCTAATCTAAGATCTGCACAAAAATAATTTCCCTTCAAATTCATACCGTGATCGTAGCATGCATGGACTCGACTCATATGACTGGGATTTCCATGAAAAAGATTGTCGGCCGAAAATGTGTGATCCCTGTACATTACTCTTCTGTTTCCTATTTTTATTTGTATTTTACCTCCTCAATTTAGCATTATGGACAGGGAAAGACCTAATGTAAGCTCTGCACAAAAATATTTTGCCTTCAAACTTATACCGTGATCGTGGCATGCATGGACTCGACTCATATGACTGGGATTTCCATGAAAAAGATTGTCGGCCGAAAATTGGTGATCACTGAACATTTGTCTTCCATTTCCTATTTATATTTCTATTTTACTTCCTTCATTTAGCATTATGGACAGGGAAAGACCGAATCTAAGATCTGCACAAAAATATTTTGCCTTAAAATTCATACCGTGATCGTAGCATGCATGGACTCGACTCATATGACTGGGATTTCCATGAAAAAGATTGTCGGCCGAAAATTGGTGATCACTGTACATTTTTCTTCTGTTTCCTATTTATATTTGTATTTTACCTCCTCAATTTAGCATTATGGACAGGGAAACACCTAATCTAAGCACTGCACAAAAATATTTTGCCTTCAAATTCATACCCTGATCGTAGCATGCATGGACTCGACTCATATGACTGGGATTTCCATGAAAGAGATTGTGGGCAGAAAATGGGTGATCACTGTACATTTCTCTTCCATTTCCTATTTCTATTTCTATTTTACTTCCTTCATTTAGCATTATGGACAGGGAAAGTCCTAATCTAAGATCTGCACAAAAATATTTTGCTTCAAATTCATACCGTGATCGTAGCATGCATGGACTCGACTCATATGACTGGGATTTCCATGAAAAAGATTGTGGGCCGAAAATGGGTGATCACTGTACATTTCTCTTCTGTTTCCTATTTATATTTGTAATTTACCTCCTCAATTTAGCATTATGGCCAGGGAAAGACCTAATATAAGATCTGCACAAAAATATTTTGCCTTCAAATTCATACCGTGATCGTAGCATGCATGGACTCGACTCATATGACTGGGATTTCCATGAAAAATATTGTGGGCAATAAATGGGTGATCACTGTACATTTCTCTTCTGTTTCCTATTTATATTTATATTTTACCTCCTCAATTTAGCATTATGAACACGGAAAGAACTAATTTAAGCTCTGCACAAAAAATATTTTGCCTTCAAATTCATACCGTGATCGTAGCATGCATGGACTCGACTCATATGACTGGGATTTCCATAAAAAAGATTGTGGGCAGAAAATGTATTATCACTGTACATTTCTCTTCTGTTTCCTATTTATATTTGTATTTTCCCTCCTCAATTTAGCATTATGGACAGGGAAAAACCTAATCTAAGCTCTGCACAAAAAATATTTTGCCTTCAAATTCATACCGTGAACGTAGAATGCATGGACTCGTCTCATATGACTGGGATTTCCATGAAAAAGATTGTCGGCCGAAAATGGGTGATCACTGTATATTTCTCTTCTGTTTAATATTCATATTTCTATTTTACCTCCTCAATTTAGCATTATGGACAGGGAAAGACCTAATCTAAAATCTGCACAAAAATATTTTGCCTTCAAATTCATACCGTGATCGTAGCATGCATGGACTCGACTCATATGACTGGGATTTCCATGAAAAAGATTGTGGGCCGAAAATGGGTGATCACTGAACATTTCTCTTCTGTTTCCTATTTATATTTATATATTACCTCCTCAATTTAGCATTATGGACAGGGAAAGACCTAATCTAAGATCTGCACAAAAATATTTTGCCTTCAAATTCATACCGTGATCGTAGCATGCATGGACTCGACTCATATGACTGGGATTTCCATGAAAAAGATTGTGGGCAGAAAATGGGTGATCACTGTACATTTCTCTTCCATTTCCTATTTATATTTCTATTTTACTTCCTTCATTTAGCATTATGGACAGGGAAAGACCTAATCTAAGTTCTGCACAAAAATATTTTGCCTTCAAATTCATACCGTGATCGTAGCATGCATGGACTCGACTCATATGACTGGGATTCTCATGAAAAAGATTGTGCGCCGAAAATGGGTGATCACTGTACATTTCTCTTCTGTTTCCTATTTACATTTCTATTTAACTCCATAATTTAGCATTATGGACAGGGAAAGACCTAATCTAAAATCTGCACAAAAATATTTTGCCTTCAAATTCATACCGTGATCGTAGCATGCATGGATTCGACTCATATGACTGGGATTACCATGAAAAAGATTGTGGGCCGAAAATGGGTGATCACTGTACATTTCTCTTCTGTTTCCTATTTATATTATATTTTACCTCCTCAATGTAGCATTATGGACAGGGAAAGACCTAAACTAAGATCTGCACAGAAATATTTGTCCTTCAAATTCATACCGTGATCGTAGCATGCATGGACTCTACTCATATGACTGGGATTTCCATGAAAAAGATTGTGCACCGAAAATTGGTGATCACTGTACATTTCTCTTCTGTTTTCTAATTACATTTTTATTTTACCTCCTTAATTTAGCATTATGGACAGAGAAAGACCTAATCTAAGATCTGCACAAAAATATTTTGCCTTCAAATTCATACAGTGATCGTAGCATGCATGGATTCGACTCATATGACTGGGATTTCCATGAAAAAGATTGTCGGCCGAAAATGGGTGATCACTGTACATTTCTCTTCTGTTTCCTATTTATATTTGTATTTTACCTCCTCAATTTAGCATTATGGACAGGGAAAGACCTAATCTAAGATCTGCACAAAAATATTTTGCCTTCAAATTCATACCGTGAACGTAGAATGCATGGACTCGACTCATATGACTGGGATTTCCATGAAAAAGATTGTCGGCCGAAAATGGGTGATCACTGTACATTTCTCTTCTGTTTCCTATTTATATTTGTATTTTACCTCCTCAATTTAGCATTAAGGACAGGGAAAGACCTAATCTAAGATCTGCACAAAAATATTTTGCCTTCAAATTCATACCGTGAACGTAGAATGCATGGACTCTACTCATATGACTGGGATTTCCATGAAAAAGATTGTGCGCCGAAAATTGGTGATCACTGTACATTTCTCTTCTGTTTTCTATTTATATTTCTATTTTACTTCCTCAATTTAGCGTTATGGACAGGGAAAGACCTAATCTAAAATCTGCACAAAAATATTTTGCCTTCAAATTCATACCGTGATCGTAGTATGCATGGACTCGACACATATGACTGGGATTTCCATGAAAAAGATTGTCGGCCGAAAATGGGTGATCACTGTACATTTCTCTTCTGTTTCCTATTTATATTTTACCTCCTCAATTTAGCATTATGGACAGGGAAAGACCTAATCTAAGCTCTGCAGAAAAATATTTTGCCTTCAAATTCATACCGTGATCGTAGCATGCATGGACGCGACTCATATAACTGGGATTACCATGAAAAAGATTGTGGGCCGAAAATGGGTGATCACTGTACATTTCTCTTATGTTTCCTATTTATATTTCTATTTTACCTCCTCAATTTAGCATTATGGACAGGGAAAGACCTAATCTAAAATCTGCACAAAAATATTTTGCCTTCAAATTCATACCGTGATCGTAGCATGCATGAACTCGACTCATATGACTGGGATTTCCATGAAAAAGATTGAGTGCGGAAAATGGGTGATCACTGTACATTTGTTTTCTGTTTCCTATTTATATTTATATTTTACCTCCTCAATTTGCATTATGGAGAGGGAAAGACCTAATCTAAGCTCTGCACAAAATATTTTGCCTTCAAAATCATACCGTGATCGTAGCATGCATGGATTCGACTCATATGACTGGGATTTCCATGAAAAAGATAGTGCGCCGAAAATGGGTGATAACTGTACATTTTTCTTCTGTTTTCTATTTACATTTTTATTTTACCTGCTTAATTTAGCATTATGGACAGAGAAAGACCTAATCTAAGGTCTGCACAAAAATATATTGCCTTCAAATTCATACCGTGAAAGTAGAATGCATGGACTCGACTCATATGACTGGGATTTCCATGAAAAAGATTGTCGGCCGAAAATTGGTCATCACTGTACATTTCTCTTCTGTTTCTTATTCATATTTCTATTTTACATCCTCAATTTAGCATTATGGACAGGGAAAGACCTAATCTAAAATCTGCACAAAAATATTTTGCCTTCAAATTCATACCGTGATCGTAGCATGCATGGACTCGACTCATATGACTGGGATTTCCATGAAAAGATTGTCGGCCGAAAATGGGTGATCACTTTACATTTTTCTTCTGTTTCCTATTTATATTTCTATTTTACCTCCTCAATTTACCATTGTGGACAGGGAAAGACCTAATCTAAGATCTGCACAAAAATATTTTGCCTTCAAATACAAACCGTGATCGTAGCATGCATGGACGCGTCTCATATGACTGGGATTTCCATGAAACAGATTGTGGGCCGAAAATGGGTGATCACTGTACATTTCTCTTCTGTTTCCAATTTATATTTGTATTTTACCTCCTCAATTTAGCATTATGGCCAGGGAAAGACCTAATCTAAAATCTGCACAAAAATATTTTGCCTTCAATTTCATACTGTGATCGTAGTATGCATGGACTCGACACATATGACTGGGAATTCCATGAAAAAGGTTGTGGGCCGAAAATGGGTTATCACTGTACATTTCTCTTCTGTTTAATATTTACATTTATATTTTACCTCCTCAATTTAGCATTATGGACAGGGAAAGACCTAATCTAAAATCTTCACAAAAATATTTTGCCTTCAATTCATACCGTGATCGTAGCATGCATGGACTCGACTCATATGACTGCGATTTCCATGAAAAATGTTGGGGGCAGAAAATGGGTGATCACTGTACATTTCTCTTCTGTTTCCTATTTATATTTGTATTTTACCTCCTCAATTTAGCATTATGGACAGGGAAAGACCTAATCTAAGATCTGCACAAAAATATTTTGTCTTCAAGTTCATACCGTGATCGTAGCATGCATGGACTCGACTCATATGACTGGGATTTCCATGAAAAAGATTTTGGGCCGAAAATGGGTGATCACTGTACATTTCTCTTCTGTTTCCTATTTATATTTATATTTTACCTCCTCAATGTAGCATTATGGACAGGGAAAGACCTAAACTAAGATCTGCACAGAAATATTTTGCCTTCAAATTCATACCGTGATCGTAGCATGCATGGACTCTACTCATATGACTGGGATTTCCATGAAAAAGATTGTGGGCCGAAAATTGGTGATCACTGTACATTTCTGTTCTGTTTTCTAATTACATTTTTATTTTACCTCCTTAATTAAGCATTATGGACAGAGAAAGACCTAATCTAAGATCTGCACAAAAATATTTTGCCTTCAAATTCATACAGTGATCGTAGCATGCATGGATTCGACTCATATGACTGGGATTTCCATGAAAAAGATTGTCGGCCGAAAATGGGTGATCACTGTTCATTTCTCTTCTGTTTCCTATTTATATTTGTATTTTACCTCCTCAATTTAGCATTATGGACAGGGAAAGACCTAATCTAAGATCTGCACAAAAATATTTTGCCTTCAAATTCATACCGTGAACGTAGAATGCATGGACTCGACTAATATGACTGGGATTTCCATGAAAAAGATTGTCGGCAGAAAATGGGTGATCACTGTACATTTCTCTTCTGTTTCCTATTTATATTTGTATTTTACCTCCTCAATTTATCATTATGGACAGGGAAAGACCTAATCCAATATCTGCACAAAAATATTTTGCCTTCAAATTCATACCGTAATCGTAGCGTGCATGGACTCGACTCATATGACTGGGATTTCCATTAAAAAGGTTTTGGGCAGAAAATGGATTATCACTGTACATTTCTCTCTTGTTTCCTATTTATATTTGTATTTTACCTCCTCAATTTAGCATTATGGACAGTGAAAGACCTAATCTAAGATCTGCACAAAAATATTTTGCCTTCAAATACATACCGTGATCGTAGCATGCATGGACTCGACTCATATGACTGGGATTTCCATGAAAAAGATTGTGGGCAGAAAATGGATTATCACTGTACATTTCTCTCCTGTTTCCTATTTATATTTGTATTTTACCTCCTCAATTTAGCATTATGGACAGTGAAAGACCTAATCTAAGATCTGCACAAAAATATATTGCCTTCAAATTCATACCGTGATCGTAGCATGCATGGACGCGACTCATATGACTGGGATTTCCATGAAAAAGATTGTCGGCCGAAAATTGGTCATCACTGTACATTTCTCTTCTGTTTCTTATTCATATTTCTATTTTACATCCTCAATTTAGCATTATGGACAGGGAAAGACCTAATCTAAAATCTGCACAAAAATATTTTGCCTTCAAATTCATACCGTGATCGTAGCATGCATGGACTCGACTCATATGACTGGGATTTCCATGAAAAGATTGTCGGCCGAAAATGGGTGATCACTTTACATTTTTCTTCTGTTTCCTATTTATATTTCTATTTTACCTCCTCAATTTACCATTGTGGACAGGGAAAGACCTAATCTAAGATCTGCACAAAAATATTTTGCCTTCAAATACAAACCGTGATCGTAGCATGCATGGACGCGTCTCATATGACTGGGATTTCCATGAAACAGATTGTGGGCCGAAAATGGGTGATCACTGTACATTTCTCTTCTGTTTCCAATTTATATTTGTATTTTACCTCCTCAATTTAGCATTATGGCCAGGGAAAGACCTAATCTAAAATCTGCACAAAAATATTTTGCCTTCAATTTCATACTGTGATCGTAGTATGCATGGACTCGACACATATGACTGGGAATTCCATGAAAAAGGTTGTGGGCCGAAAATGGGTTATCACTGTACATTTCTCTTCTGTTTAATATTTACATTTATATTTTACCTCCTCAATTTAGCATTATGGACAGGGAAAGACCTAATCTAAAATCTTCACAAAAATATTTTGCCTTCAATTCATACCGTGATCGTAGCATGCATGGACTCGACTCATATGACTGCGATTTCCATGAAAAATGTTGGGGGCAGAAAATGGGTGATCACTGTACATTTCTCTTCTGTTTCCTATTTATATTTGTATTTTACCTCCTCAATTTAGCATTATGGACAGGGAAAGACCTAATCTAAGATCTGCACAAAAATATTTTGTCTTCAAGTTCATACCGTGATCGTAGCATGCATGGACTCGACTCATATGACTGGGATTTCCATGAAAAAGATTTTGGGCCGAAAATGGGTGATCACTGTACATTTCTCTTCTGTTTCCTATTTATATTTATATTTTACCTCCTCAATGTAGCATTATGGACAGGGAAAGACCTAAACTAAGATCTGCACAGAAATATTTTGCCTTCAAATTCATACCGTGATCGTAGCATGCATGGACTCTACTCATATGACTGGGATTTCCATGAAAAAGATTGTGGGCCGAAAATTGGTGATCACTGTACATTTCTGTTCTGTTTTCTAATTACATTTTTATTTTACCTCCTTAATTAAGCATTATGGACAGAGAAAGACCTAATCTAAGATCTGCACAAAAATATTTTGCCTTCAAATTCATACAGTGATCGTAGCATGCATGGATTCGACTCATATGACTGGGATTTCCATGAAAAAGATTGTCGGCCGAAAATGGGTGATCACTGTTCATTTCTCTTCTGTTTCCTATTTATATTTGTATTTTACCTCCTCAATTTAGCATTATGGACAGGGAAAGACCTAATCTAAGATCTGCACAAAAATATTTTGCCTTCAAATTCATACCGTGAACGTAGAATGCATGGACTCGACTAATATGACTGGGATTTCCATGAAAAAGATTGTCGGCAGAAAATGGGTGATCACTGTACATTTCTCTTCTGTTTCCTATTTATATTTGTATTTTACCTCCTCAATTTATCATTATGGACAGGGAAAGACCTAATCCAATATCTGCACAAAAATATTTTGCCTTCAAATTCATACCGTAATCGTAGCGTGCATGGACTCGACTCATATGACTGGGATTTCCATTAAAAAGGTTTTGGGCAGAAAATGGATTATCACTGTACATTTCTCTCTTGTTTCCTATTTATATTTGTATTTTACCTCCTCAATTTAGCATTATGGACAGTGAAAGACCTAATCTAAGATCTGCACAAAAATATTTTGCCTTCAAATACATACCGTGATCGTAGCATGCATGGACTCGACTCATATGACTGGGATTTCCATGAAAAAGATTGTGGGCAGAAAATGGATTATCACTGTACATTTCTCTCCTGTTTCCTATTTATATTTGTATTTTACCTCCTCAATTTAGCATTATGGACAGTGAAAGACCTAATCTAAGATCTGCACAAAAATATTTTGCCTTCAAATTCATACCGTGATCGTAGCATGCATGGACGCGACTCATATGACTGGGATTTCCATGAAAAAGATTGTCGGCCGAAAATTGGTCATCACTGTACATTTCTCTTCTGTTTCTTATTCATATTTCTATTTTACATCCTCAATTTAGCATTATGGACAGGGAAAGACCTAATCTAAAATCTGCACAAAAATATTTTGCCTTCAAATTCATACCGTGATCGTAGCATGCATGGACTCGACTCATATGACTGGGATTTCCATGAAAAGATTGTCGGCCGAAAATGGGTGATCACTTTACATTTTTCTTCTGTTTCCTATTTATATTTCTATTTTACCTCCTCAAATTACCATTGTGGACAGGGAAAGACCTAATCTAAGATCTGCACAAAAATATTTTGCCTTCAAATACAAACCGTGATCGTAGCATGCATGGACGCGTCTCATAGACTGGGATTTCCATGAAACAGATTGTGGGCCGAAAATGGGTGATCACTGTACATTTCTCTTCTGTTTCCAATTTATATTTGTATTTTACCTCCTCAATTTAGCATTATGGCCAGGGAAAGACCTAATCTAAAATCTGCACAAAAATATTTTGCCTTCAATTTCATACTGTGATCGTAGTATGCATGGACTCGACACATATGACTGGGAATTCCATGAAAAAGGTTGTGGGCCGAAAATGGGTTATCACTGTACATTTCTCTTCTGTTTAATATTTACATTTATATTTTACCTCCTCAATTTAGCATTATGGACAGGGAAAGACCTAATCTAAAATCTTCACAAAAATATTTTGCCTTCAATTCATACCGTGATCGTAGCATGCATGGACTCGACTCATATGACTGCGATTTCCATGAAAAATGTTGGGGGCAGAAAATGGGTGATCACTGTACATTTCTCTTCTGTTTCCTATTTATATTTATATATTACCTCCTCAATTTAGCATTATGGACAGGGAAAGACCTAATCTAAGATCTGCACAAAAATATTTTGTCTTCAAGTTCATACCGTGATCGTAGCATGCATGGACTCGACTCATATGACTGGGATTTCCATGAAAAAGATTTTGGGCCGAAAATGGGTGATCACTGTACATTTCTCTTCTGTTTCCTATTTATATTTATATTTTACCTCCTCAATGTAGCATTATGGACAGGGAAAGACCTAAACTAAGATCTGCACAGAAATATTTTGCCTTCAAATTCATACCGTGATCGTAGCATGCATGGACTCTACTCATATGACTGGGATTTCCATGAAAAAGATTGTGGGCCGAAAATTGGTGATCACTGTACATTTCTGTTCTGTTTTCTAATTACATTTTTATTTTACCTCCTTAATTAAGCATTATGGACAGAGAAAGACCTAATCTAAGATCTGCACAAAAATATTTTGCCTTCAAATTCATACAGTGATCGTAGCATGCATGGATTCGACTCATATGACTGGGATTTCCATGAAAAAGATTGTCGGCAGAAAATGGGTGATCACTGTACATTTCTCTTCTGTTTCCTATTTATATTTGTATTTTACCTCCTCAATTTATCATTATGGACAGGGAAAGACCTAATCCAATATCTGCACAAAAATATTTTGCCTTCAAATTCATACCGTAATCGTAGCGTGCATGGACTCGACTCATATGACTGGGATTTCCATGAAAAAGGTTTTGGGCAGAAAATGGATTATCACTGTACATTTCTCTCTTGTTTCCTATTTATATTTGTATTTTACCTCCTCAATTTAGCATTATGGACAGTGAAAGACCTAATCTAAGATCTGCACAAAAATATTTTGCCTTCAAATACATACCGTGATCGTAGCATGCATGGACTCGACTCATATGACTGGGATTTCCATGAAAAAGATTGTGGGCAGAAAATGGATTATCACTGTACATTTCTCTCCTGTTTCCTATTTATATTTGTATTTTACCTCCTCAATTTAGCATTATGGACAGTGAAAGACCTAATCTAAGATCTGCACAAAAATATTTTGCCTTCAAATTCATACCGTGATCGTAGCATGCATGGACGCGACTCATATGATTGGGATTTCCATGAAAAAGATTGTGGGCCGAAAATGGGTGATCACTGTACATTTCTCTTATGTTTCCTATTTATATTTCTATTTTACCTCCTCAATTTAGCATTATGGACAGGGAAAGACCTAATCTAAAATCTGCACAAAAATATTTTGCCTTCAAATTCATACCGTGATCGTAGCATGCATGAACTCGACTCATATGACTGGGATTTCCATCAAAAAGATTGAGTGCGGAAAATGGGTGATCACTGTACATTTCTTTTCCGTTTCCTATTTATATTTATATTTTACCTCCTCAATTTAGCATTATGGAGAGGGAAAGACCTAATCTAAGCTCTGCACAAAAATATTTTGCCTTCAAAATCATACCGTGATCGTAGCATGCATGGATTCGACTCATATGACTGGGATTTCCATGAAAAAGATAGTGCGCCGAAAATGGGTGATAACTGTACATTTCTCTTCTGTTTTCTATTTACATTTTTATTTTACCTCCTTAATTTAGCATTATGGACAGAGAAAGACCTAATCTAAGATCTGCACAAAAATATTTTGCCTTCAAATTCATACCGTGATCGTAGCATGCATGGACTCGACTCATATGACTGGGATTTCCATGAAAAAGATTGTGGGCAGAAAATTGGGTGATCACTGTACATTTCTCTTCTGTTTCCTATTTATATTTCTATTTTACCTCCTCAATTTAGCATTATGGACAGGGAAAGACCTAATCTAAGATCTGCTCAAAAATATTTTGCCTTCAAATTCATACCGTGATCGTAGCATGCATGGACTCGGCTCATATGACTGGGATTTCCATGAAAAAGATAGTGGGCAGAAAATGGGTGATCACTGTACATTTCTCTTCTGTTTCCTATTTATATTTGTATTTTACCTCCTCAATTTAGCATTATGGACAGTGAAAGACCTAATCTAAGATCTGCACAAAAATATTTTGCCTTCAAATTCATACCGTGATCGTAGCATGCATGGACGCGACTCATATGACTGGGATTTCCATGAAAAAGATTGTGGGCAGAAAATGGGTGATCACTGTTCATTTCTCTTATGTTTCCTATTTATATTTATATTTTACCTCCTCAATTTAGCATTATGGACAGGGAAAGACCTAATCTAAAATCTGCACAAAAATATTTTGCCTTCAAATTCATACCGTGATCGTAGCATGCATGAACTCGACTCATATGACTGGGATTTCCATGAAAAAGATTGAGTGCGGAAAATGGGTGATCACTGTACATTTCTTTTCTGTTTCCGATTTATATTTATATTTTACCTCCTCAATTTAGCATTATGGAGAGGGAAAGAACTAATCTAAGCTGTGCACAAAAATATTTTGCCTTCAAAATCATACCGTGATCGTAGCATGCATGGATTCGACTCATATGACAGGGATTTCCATGAAAAAGATAGTGCGCCGAAAATGGGTGATAACTGTACATTTCTCTTCTGTTTTCTATTTACATTTTTATTTTACCTCCTTAATTTAGCATTATGGACAGAGAAAGACCTAATCTAAGATCTGCACAAAAATATTTTGCCTTCAAATTCATACCGTGCTCGTAGCATGCATGGATTCGACTCATATGACTGGGATTTCCATAAAAAAGATTGTGGGCAGAAAATTGGGTGATCACTGTACATTTCTTTTCTGTATCCTATTTATATTTCTATTTTACCTCCTCAATTTAGCATTATGGACAGGGAAAGACCTAATCTAAGATCTGCTCAAAAATGTTTTGCCTTCAAATTCATACCGTGATCGTAGCATGCATGGACTCGGCTCATATGACTGGGATTTCCATGAAAAAGATAGTGGGCAGAAAATGTGTGATCACTGTACATTTCTCTTCTGTTTCCTATTTATATTTGTATTTTACCTCCTCAATTTAGCATTATGGACAGGGAAAGACCTAATCTAAGATCTGCACAAAAATATTTTGCCTTCAAATTCATACCGTGATCGTAGCATGCATGGACTCGACTCATATGACTGGGATTTCCATGAAAAATATTGTGGGCCGACATTGGGTGATCACTGTACATTTTTCTTCTGTTTTCTATTTATATTTCTATTTTACTTCCTCAATTTAGCGTTATGGACAGGGAAAGACCTAATCTAAAATCTGCACAAAAATATTTTGCCTTCAAATTCATACCGTGATTGTAGTATGCATGGACTCGACTCATATGACTGGGATTTCCATGAAAAAGATTGTGGGCAGAAAATGGATTATCACTGTACATTTCTCTCCTGTTTCCTATTTATATTTGTATTTTACCTTCTCAATTTAGCATTATGGACAGTGAAAGACCTAATCTAAGATCTGCACAAAAATATTTTGCCTTCAAATTCATACCGTGATCGTAGCATGCATGGACGCGACTCATATGACTGGGATTTCCATGAAAAACATTGTGGGCAGAAAATTGGGTGATCACTGTACATTTCTCTTCTGTTTCCTATTTATATTTATATTTTACCTCCTCAATTTAGCATTATGGACAGGGAAAGTCCTAATCTAAAATATGCACAAAAATATTTTGCCTTCAAATTCATACCGTGATCGTAGCATGCATGGACTCGGCTCATATGACTGGGATTTCCATGAAAAAGATAGTGGGCAGAAAATGGGTTATCACTGTACCTTTCTCTTCTGTTTCCTATTTATATTTATATTTTAGCTCCTCAATTTAGCATTATGGACAGGGAAAGAACTAATCTAAGCTCTGCACAAAAATATTTTGCCTTCATATTCATACCGTGATCGTAGCATGCATGGATTCGACTCATATGACTGGGATTTCCATGAAAAAGATAGTGCGCCGAAAATGGGTGATAACTGTACATGTCTCTTCTGTTTTCTATTTACATTTATATTTTACCTCCTTAATTTAGCATTATGGACAGAGAAAGACCTAATCTAAGATCTGCACAAAAATATTTTGCCTTCAAATTCATACCGTGATCGTAGCATGCATGGATTCGACTCATATGACTGGGATTTCCATAAAAAAGATTGTGGGCAGAAAATTGGGTGATCTCTGTACATTTCTCTTCTGTTTCCTATTTATATTTCTATTTTACCTCCTCAATTTTGCATTATGGACAGGGAAAGACCTAATCTAAGATGTGCACAAAAATATTTTGCCTTCAAATTCATACCGTGATCGTAGCATGCATGGACTCGGCTCATATGACTGGGATTTCCATGAAAAAGATAGTGGGCAGAAAATGGGTGATCACTGTACATTTCTCTTCTGTTTCCTATTTATATTTGTATTTTACCTCCTCAATTTAGCATTATGGACAGGAAAGACCTAATCTAAGATCTGCACAAAAATATTTTGCCTTCATATTCATACCGTGATCGTAGCATGCATGGACTCAACTCATATGACTGGGATTTCCATGAAAAAGATTGTCGGCCGAAAATGGGTAATCACTGTACATTTCTCTTCTGTTTCCTATTTATATTTGTATTTTACCTCCTCAATTTAGCATTATGGACAGGGAAAGACCTAATCTAAGATCTGCACAAAAATATTTTGCCTTCAAATTCATACCGTGATCGTAGCATGCATGGACTCGACTCATATGACTGGGATTTCCATGAAAAAGATTGTCGGCCGAAAACGGGTGATCACTGTACATTTCTCTTCTGTTTCCTATTATATTTGTATTTTACCTCCTCAATTTAGCATTATGGACAGGGAAAGACCTAATCTAAGATCTGCACAAAAATATTTTCCTTCAAATTCATACCGTGATCATAGCATGCATGGATTCGACTCATATGACTGGGATTTCCATGAAAAAGATTGTCGGCCGAAAATGGGTGATCACTGTACATTTCTCTTCTGTTTCCTATTTATATTTGTATTTTACCTCCTCAATTTAGCATTATGGACAGGGAAAGACCTAATCTAAGATCTGCACAAAAATATTTTGCCTTCAAATTCATACCGTGATCGTAGCATGCATGGACTCGACTCATATGACTGGGATTTCCATTAAAAAGATTGTGGGCAGAAAATTGGGTGATCACTGGACATTTCTCTTCTGTTTCCTATTTAGATTTGTATTTTACCTCCTCAATTTAGCATTATGGACAGGGAAAGACCTAATCTAAGATCTGCACAAAAATATTTTGCCTTCAAATTCATACCGTGATCGTAGCATGAATTGACTCGACTCATATGACTGGGATTTCCATGAAAAAGATTGTGGGCCGAAAATGGGTGATCACTGTACATTTTTCTTCATTTTTCTATTCATATTTCTATTTTACTTCCTCAATTTAGCATTATGGACAGGGAAAGACCTAATCTAAAATCTGTGCAAAAATATTTTGCCTTCAAATTCATACCGTGATCGTAGCATGCATGGACTCGACGCATATGACTGGGATTTCCATGAAAAAATTGTGGGCCGAAAATGGGTGATCACTGTACATTTCTCTTCTGTTTCCTATTTATATTTCTATTTTACCTCCTCAATTTAGCATTATGGACAGGGAAAGCCCTAATCTAAAATCTGCACAAAAATATTTTGCCTTCAAATTCATACCGTGATCGTAGCATACGTCGACTCGACTTATATGACTGGGATTTCCATGAAAAAGTTTGTGGGCCGAAAATGGTGTTCACTGTACATTTCTCTTCTGTTTCCTATTTATATTTATATTTTACCTCTTCAATTTAGCATTATGGACAGGGAAAGACCTAATCTAAGCTCTGCACAAAAATATTTTGCCTTCAAATTCATACCGTGATCGTAGAATGCATGGACTCGCCTCATATGACTGGGATTTCCATGAAAAAGATTGTGGGCCGAAAATGGGTGATCAGTGTACATTTCTCTTCTGTTTCCTATTTATATTTATATTTTACCTCCTTAATTTAGCATTATGGACAGGGAAAGACCTAATCTAAGATCGGCAAAAAAATATTTTGCCTTCAAATTCATACCGTGATCGTAGCATGCATGGACTCGACTCATATGACTGGGATTTCCATGAAAAAGATTGTGGGCCGAAAATGGGTGATCACTGTACATTTCTCTTCTATTTCCTATTTATATTTCTATTTTACCTCCTCAATTTAGCATTATGATCAGGGAAAGACCTAATCTGAAATCTGCACAGAAATATTTAGCTTTCAAATACATACCGTGATCGTAGCATGCATGGACTCGACTCATATGACTGCGATTTCCATGAAAAATGTTGGGGGCAGAAAATGGGTGATCACTGTACATTTCTCTTCTGTTTCCTATTTATATTTATATATTACCTCCTCAATTTAGCATTATGGACAGGGAAAGACCTAATCTAAGATCTGCACAAAAATATTTTGTCTTCAAGTTCATACCGTGATCGTAGCATGCATGGACTCGACTCATATGACTGGGATTTCCATGAAAAAGATTTTGGGCCGAAAATGGGTGATCACTGTACATTTCTCTTCTGTTTCCTATTTATATTTATATTTTACCTCCTCAATGTAGCATTATGGACAGGGAAAGACCTAAACTAAGATCTGCACAGAAATATTTTGCCTTCAAATTCATACCGTGATCGTAGCATGCATGGACTCTACTCATATGACTGGGATTTCCATGAAAAAGATTGTGGGCCGAAAATTGGTGATCACTGTACATTTCTGTTCTGTTTTCTAATTACATTTTTATTTTACCTCCTTAATTAAGCATTATGGACAGAGAAAGACCTAATCTAAGATCTGCACAAAAATATTTTGCCTTCAAATTCATACAGTGATCGTAGCATGCATGGATTCGACTCATATGACTGGGATTTCCATGAAAAAGATTGTCGGCCGAAAATGGGTGATCACTGTTCATTTCTCTTCTGTTTCCTATTTATATTTGTATTTTACCTCCTCAATTTAGCATTATGGACAGGGAAAGACCTAATCTAAGATCTGCACAAAAATATTTTGCCTTCAAATTCATACCGTGAACGTAGAATGCATGGACTCGACTAATATGACTGGGATTTCCATGAAAAAGATTGTCGGCAGAAAATGGGTGATCACTGTACATTTCTCTTCTGTTTCCTATTTATATTTGTATTTTACCTCCTCAATTTATCATTATGGACAGGGAAAGACCTAATCCAATATCTGCACGAAAATATTTTGCCTTCAAATTCATACCGTAATCGTAGCATGCATGGACTCGACTCATATGACTGGGATTTCCATGAAAAAGGTTTTGGGCAGAAAATGGATTATCACTGTACATTTCTCTCCTGTTTCCTATTTATATTTGTATTTTACCTCCTCAATTTAGCATTATGGACAGTGAAAGACCTAATCTAAGATCTGCACAAAAATATTTTGCCTTCAAATTCATACCGTGATCGTAGCATGCATGGACGCGACTCATATGATTGGGATTTCCATGAAAAAGATTGTGGGCCGAAAATGGGTGATCACTGTACATTTCTCTTCTGTTTCCTATTTATATTTCTATTTTACCTCCTCAATTTAGCATTATGGACAGGGAAAGACCTAATCTAAGATGTGCACAAAAATATTTTGCCTTCAAATTCATACCGTGATCGTAGCATGCATGGACTCGACTCATATGACTGGGATTTCCATGAAAAAGATTGTGGGCAGAAAATTGTGTGATCACTGTACATTTCTCTTCTGTTTCCTATTTATATTTCTATTTTACCTCCTCAATTTAGCATTATGGACAGGGAAAGACCTAATCTAAGATCTGCTCAAAAATATTTTGCCTTCAAATTCATACCGTGATCGTAGCATGCATGGACTCGGCTCATATAACTGGGATTTCCATGAAAAAGATAGTGGGCAGAAAATGGGTGATCACTGTACATTTCTCTTCTGTTTCCTTTTTATATTTGTATTTTATCTCCTCAATTTAGCATTATGGACAGTGAAAGACCTAATCTAAGATCTGCACAAAAATATTTTGCCTTCAAATTCATACCGTGATCGTAGCATGCATGGACGCGACTCATATGACTGGGATTTCCATGAAAAAGATTGTGGGCAGAAAATGGGTGATCACTGTACATTTCTCTTATGTTTCCTATTTATATTTATATTTTACCTCCTCAATTTAGCATTATGGACAGGGAAAGACCTAATCTAAAATCTGCACAAAAATATTTTGCCTTCAAATTCATACCGTGATCGTAGCATGCATGAACTCGACTCATATGACTGGGATTTCCATGAAAAAGATTGAGTGCGGAAAATGGGTGATCACTGTACATTTCTTTTCTGTTTCCTATTTATATTTATATTTTCCCTCCTCAATTTAGCATTATGGAGAGGGAAAGACCTAATCTAAGCTGTGCACAAAAATATTTTGCCTTCAAAATCATACCGTGATCGTAGCATGCATGGATTCGACTCATACGACTGGGATTTCCATGAAAAAGATAGTGCGCCGAAAATGGGTGATAACTGTACATTTCTCTTCTGTTTTCTATTTACATTTTTATTTTACCTCCTTAATTTAGCATTATGGACAGAGAAAGACCTAATCTAAGATCTGCACAAAAATATTTTGCCTTCAAATTCATACCGTGATCGTAGCATGCATGGATTCGACTCATATGACTGGGATTATCATAAAAAAGATTGTGGGCAGAAAATTGGGTGATCACTGAACATTTCTTTTCTGTATCCTATTTATATTTCTATTTTACCTCCTCAATTTAGCATTATGGACAGGGAAAGACCTAATCTAAGATCTGCTCAAAAATGTTTTGCCTTCAAATTCATACCGTGATCGTAGCATGCATGGACGCGGCTCATATGACTGGGATTTCCATGAAAAAGATAGTGGGCAGAAAATGGGTGATCACTGTACATTTCTCTTCTGTTTCCTATTTATATTTGTATTTTACCTCCTCAATTTAGCATTATGGACAGGGAAAGACCTAATCTAAGATCTGCACAAAAATATTTTGCCTTCAAATTCATACCGTGATCGTAGCATGCATGGACTCGACTCATATGACTTGGATTTCCATGAAAAAGATTGTGGGCGGAAAATCGGTTATCACTGTACATTTCTCTTTTGTTTCCAATTTATATTTGTATTTTACCTCCTCAATTTAGCATTATGACCAGGGAAAGACCTAATCTAAGATCTGCACAAAAATATTTTGCCTTCAAATTCATACCGTGATCGTAGCATGCATGGACTCGACTCATATGACTGGGATTTCCATAAAAAATATTGTGGGCCGAAATTGGGTGATCACTGTACATTTTTCTTCTGTTTTCTATTTATATTTCAATTTTACTTCCTCAATTTAGCGTTATGGACAGGGAAAGACCTAATCTAAAATCTGCACAAAAATATTTTGCCTTCAAATTCATACCGTGATTGTAGTATGCATGGACTCGACACATATGACTTGGATTTCCATGAAAAAGGTTGTGGGCTGAAAATGGGTGATCACTGTACATTTCTCTTCTGTTTACTATTTACATTTATATTTTACCTCCTCAATTTAGCATTATGGACAGGGAAAGACCTAATCTAAGCTCTGCACAAAAATATTTTGCCTTCAATTCATACCGTGATCGTAGCATGCATGGACTCGACTCATATGACTGGGATTTCCATGAAAAAGATTGTGGGCAGAAAATGGATTATCACTGTACATTTCTCTCCTGTTTCCTATTTATATTTGTATTTTACCTTCTCAATTTAGCATTATGGACAGTGAAAGACCTAATCTAAGATCTGCACAAAAATATTTTGCCTTCAAATTCATACCGTGATCGTAGCATGCATGGACGCGACTCATATGACTGGGATTTCCATGAAAAACATTGTGGGCAGAAAATTGGGTGATCACTGTACATTTCTCTTCTGTTTCCTATTTATATTTCTATTTTACCTCCTCAATTTAGCATTATGGACAGGGAAAGACCTAATCTAAGATCTGCACAAAAATATTTTGCCTTCAAATTCATACCGTGATCGTAGCATGCATGGACTCGGCTCATATGACTGGGATTTCCATGAAAAAGATAGTGGGCAGAAAATGGGTGATCACTGTACATTTCTCTTCTGTTTCCTATTTATATTTGTATTTTACCTCCTCAATTTAGCATTATGGACAGGAAAGACCTAATCTGAGATCTGCACAAAAATATTTTGCCTTCATATTCATACCGTGATCGTAGCATGCATGGACTCGACTCATATGACTAGGATTTCCATGAAAAAGATAGTGGGCAGAAAATGGGTGATCACTGTACATTTCTCTTCTGTTTCCTATTTACATTTCTATTTTACCTCCTCAATTTAGCATTATGGACAGGGAAAGACCTAATCTAAGATCTGCACAAAAATATTTTGCCTTCAAATTCATACCGTGACCGTAGCATGCATGGACTCAACTCATATGACTGGGATTTCCATGAAAAAGATTGTCGGCCGAAAATGGGTAATCACTGTACATTTCTCTTCTGTTTCCTATTTATATTTGTATTTTACCTCCTCAATTTAGCATTATGGACAGGGAAAGACCTAATCTAAGATCTGCACAAAAATATTTTGCCTTCAAATTCATACCGTGATCGTAGCATGCATGGACTCTACACATATGACTGGGATTTCCATGAAAAAGATTGTGGGCTGAAAATGGGTGATCACTGTTCATTTCTCTTCTGTTTTCTATTTACATTTTTATTTTACCTCCTTAATTTAGCATTATGGACAGAGAAAGACCTAATCTAAGATCTGCACAAAAATATTTTGCCTTCAAATTCATACCGTGATCGTAGCATGCATGGATTCGACTCATATGACTGGGATTTCCATCAAAAAGATTGTCAGCCGAAAATGGGTGATCACTGTACATTTCTCTTCTGTTTCCTATTTATATTTGTATTTTACCTCCTCAATTTAGCATTATGGACAGGGAAAGACCTAATCTAAGATCTGCACAAAAATATTTTGCCTTCAAATTCATACCGTGATCGTAGCATGCATGGACTCGACTGATATGACTGGGATTTCCATTAAAAAGAGTGTGGGCAGAAAATTGGGTGATCACTGTACATTTCTCTTCTGTTTCCTATTTAGATTTGTATTTTACCTCCTCAATTTAGCATTATGGACAGGGAAAGACCTAATCTAAGATCTGCACAAAAATATTTTGCCTTCAAATTCATACCGTGATCGTAGCATGCATGGACTCGACTCATATGACTGTGATTTCCATGAAAAAGATTGTCAGAAAATTGGGTGATCACTGTACATTTCTCTTCTGTTTCCTATTTATATTTTTATTTTACCTCCTCAATTTAGCATTATGGACAGGGAAAGACCTAATCTAAGATCTGCACAAAAATATTTTGCCTTCAAATTCATACCGTGATCGTAGCATGCATGGACTCGACTCATATGACTGGGATTTCCATGAAAAAGATTGTCGGCCGAAAACGGGTGATCACTGTACATTTCTCTTCTGTTTCCTATTTATATTTGTATTTTACCTCCTCAATTTAGCATTATGGACAGGGAAAGACCTAATCTAAGATCTGCACAAAAATATTTTCCTTCAAATTCATACCGTGATCGTAGCATGCATGGATTCGACTCATATGACTGGGATTTCCATGAAAAAGATTGTCGGCCGAAAATTGGTGATCACTGTACATTTCTCTTCTGTTTCCTATTTATATTTGTATTTTACCTCCTCAATTTAGCATTATGGACAGGGAAAGACCTCATCTAAGATCTGCACAAAAATATTTTGCCTTCAAATTCATACCGTGATCGTAGCATGCATGGACTCGACTCATATGACTGGGATTTCCATTAAAAAGATTGTGGGCAGAAAATTGGGTGATCACTGGACATTTCTCTTCTGTTTCCTATTTAGATTTGTATTTTACCTCCTCAATTTAGCATTATGGACAGGGAAAGACCTAATCTAAGATCTGCACAAAAATATTTTGCCTTCAAATTCATACCGTGATCGTAGCATGAATGGACTCGACTCATATGACTGGGATTTCCATGAAAAAGATTGTGGGCCGAAAATGGGTGATCACTGTACATTTTTCTTCATTTTTCTATTCATATTTCTATTTTACTTCCTCAATTTAGCATTATGGACAGGGAAAGACCTAATCTAAAATCTGTGCAAAAATATTTTGCCTTCAAATTCATACCGTGATCGTAGCATGCATGGACTCGACTCATATGACTGGGATTTCCATGAAAAAATTGTGGGCCGAAAATGGGTGATCACTGTACATTTCTCTTCTGTTTCCTATTTATATTTCTATTTTACCTCCTCAATTTAGCATTATGGACAGGGAAAGCCCTAATCTAAAATCTGCACAAAAATATTTTGCCTTCAAATTCATACCGTGATCCGAGCATACGTCGACTCGACTTATATGACTGGGATTTCCATGAAAAAGTTTGTGGGCCGAAAATGGTGATCACTGTACATTTCTCTTCTGTTTCCTCTTTATATTTATATTTTACCTCCTTAATTTAGCATTATGGACAGGGAAAGACCTAATCTAAGATCGGCAAAAAAATATTTTCCCTTCAAATTCATACCGTGATCGTAGCATGCATGGACTCGACTCATATGACTGGGATTTCCATGAAAAAGATTGTGGGCCGAAAATGGGTGATCACTGTACATTTCTCTTCTATTTCCTATTTATATTTATATTTTACCTCCTCAATTTAGCATTATGATCAGGGAAAGACCTAATCTGAAATCTGCACAGAAATATTTAGCTTTCAAATACATACCGTGATCGTAGCATGCATGGACTCGACTCATATGACTGGGATTTCCATGTAAAAGATTGTGGGCCGAAAATGGCTGATCACTGTATATTTCTCTTCTGTTTCCTATTTATATTTATATTTTACCTCCTCAATTTAGCATTATGGACAGGGAAAGACCTAATCTAAAATCTGCACAAATATATTTTGCCTTCAAATTCATAGCGTGATCGTAGCATGCATGGACTCGACTCATATGACTGGGATTTCCATGAAAAAGATTGTGGGCCGAAAATGGGTGATCACTGTACATTTCTCTTCTGTTTCCTATTTATATTTATATTTTACCTCCTCAATTTAGCATTATGGAGAGGGAAAGACCTAATCTAAAATCTGCACAAAAATATTTTGCTTTCAAATTCATACCGTGATCGTAGCATGCATGGACTCGACTCATATGACTGGGATTTCCCTGAAAAACATTGTGGGCCGAAAATGGGTGAACACTGTACATTTCTCTTCTGTTTCCTATTTATATTTATATTTTACCTCCTCAATTTAGCATTATGGACAGGGAAAGACCTAATCTAAGCTCTGCACAAAAATATTTTGCCTTCAAATTCATACCGTGATCGTAGCATGTATGGACTCGACTCATATGACTGGGATTTCCATGAAAAATATTGTAGGCCGAAAATGGGTGATCACTGTACATTTCTCTTCTGTTTCCTATTCATATTTCTAATTTACCTCCTCAATTTAGCATTATGGACAGGGAAAGACCTAATCTAAAATCTGCACAAAAATATTCTGCCTTCGAATTCATACCGTGATCGTAGCATGCATGGACTCGACTCATATGACAGGGATTTCCATGAAAAAGATTGTGGGCCGAAAATGGGTGATCACTGTACAATTCTCTTCTGTTTCCTATTTATATTTCTAATTTACCTCCTCAATTTAGCATTATGGACAGGGAAAGACCTAATCTAAAATCTGCACAAAAATATTTTGCTTTCAAATTCATACCGTGATCTTAGCATGCATGGAATCAACTCATATGACTGGGATTTACATGAAAAGATTGTGGTCCGAAAATGTATGATCACTGTAAATTTCTCTTCTGTTTCCAATTTATATTTATATTTTACCTCCTCAATTTAGCATTATGGACAGGGAAAGACCTAATCTAAAATCTGCACAAAAATATTTTCCTTTCAAATTCATACCGTGATCGTAGCATGCATGGACTCGACTCATATGACTGTGATTTCCATGAAAAAGATTGTGGTCAGAAAATGGGTGATTACTGTACATTTCTCTTCTGTTTCCTATTCAAATTTCTATTTTACCTCCTCAATTTAGCATTATGGACAGGGAAAGACCTAATCTAAAATCTGCACCAAAATATTTTGCCTTCAAATTCATAATGTGATCGTAGCATGCATGGACTCGACTCATATGACTGGGATTTCCATGAAAAAGATTGTGGGCCAAAAATGGGTGATCACTGTACATTTCTCTTCTGTTTCCTATTTATATTTATATTTTACCTCCTCAATTTCGCATTATGGACAGGGAAAGACCTAATCTAAATTCTGCACAAAAATATTTTGCTTTCAAATTTATACCGTGATCGTAGCATGCATGTACTCGACTCATATGACTGGGATTTCCATGAAAAAGATTGTGGGCAAAAAATGGATGATCACTGTACATTTCTCTTCTGTTTCCTATTTATATTTATATTTTACCTCCTCAATTTAGCATTATGGACAGGGAAAGACATAATCTAAGCTCTGCACAAAAATATTTTGCCTTCAAATTCATACCGTGATTGTAGCATGCATGGACTCGACTCATATGACTGGGATTTCACTCTTCTGTTTCTTATTTATATTTATATTTTACCTCCTCAATTTAGCATTATGGACAGGGAAAGACCTAATCTAAAATCTGCACCAAAATATTTTGCCTTCAAATTCATACCGTGATCGTAGCATGCATGGACTCGACTCATATGACTGGGATTTCCATGAAAAAGATTGTGTGCCGAAAATGGGTGATCACTGTACATTTCTCTTCTGTTTCCTATTTATATTTCTATTTTCCTTCCTCAATTTAGCATTATGGACAGGGAAAGACCTAATCTAAGCTCTGCACAAAAATATTTTGCCTTCAAATTCATACCGTGATCGGAGCATGCATTGACACGACTCATATGACTGGGATTTCCATGAAAAATATTGTGGGCCGAAAATGGGTGATCACTGTACATTTCTCTTCTGTTTCCTATTTATATTTCTATTTTACCTCCTCAATTTAGCATTATGGACAGGGTAAGACCTAATCTAAAATCTGCACAAAAATATTTCGCTTTCAAATTCATACCGTGATCGTAGCATGCATGGACTCAACTCATATGACTGGGATTTCCAATGCAAAAGATTGTGGGACGAAAATCGATGATCACTGTACATTTCTCTTCTGTTTCCTATTTATATTTATATTTTACCACCTCAATTTAGCATTATGGACACGGAAAGACCTAATCTAAAATCTGCACAAAAATATTTTCCTTTCAAATTACTACCGTGAACGTAGCATGCATGGACTCGACTCATATGACTGGGATTTCCATGAAAAAGATTGTGGGCAGAAAATGGGTGATCACTGTACATTTCTCTTCTGTTTCCTATTCATATTTCTATTTTACTTCCTCCATTTAGCATTATGGACAGGGAAAGACCTAATCTAAAATCTGCACAAAAATATTTTGCTTTCAAATTCATACCGTGATCGTAGCATGCATGGACTCGACACATATGCCTGGGATTTCCATGAAAAAGATTGTGGGCCGAAAATGGGTGATCACTGTACATTTCTCTTCTGTTTCCCATTTATATTTCTATTTTAACTCCTCAATTTAGCATTATGGACAGGGAAAGATCTAATCTAAAATCTGCACAAAAATATTTTGCCTTCAAATTCATAAAGTGATCGTAGCATGCATGGACTCGACTCATATGACTGGGATTTCCATGAAAAAGATTGTGGGCCAAAAATGGGTGATCACTGTACATTTCTCTTCTGTTTCCTATTTATATTTATATTTTACCTCCTGAATTTAGCATTATGGATAGGGAAAGACCTAATCTAAAATCTGCACAAAAATATTTTGCCTTCAAATACATGCCGTGATCGTAGCATGCATTGATTCGACTCATATGACTGGGATTTCCATGAAAAAGATTGTGGGCCGAAAATGGGTGATCACTGTACATTTCTCTTCTGTTTCCTATTTATATTTATATTTTACCTCCTCAATTTAGCATTATGGATAGGGAAAGACCTAATCTAAAATCTGCACAAAAATATTTTGCCTTCAAATTCATACCGTGATCGTAGCATGCATGGACACGACTCATATGTCTGGGTTTCCATGAAAAAGATTGTCGGCAGAAAATGGGTGATCACTGTACATTTCATTTCTGTATTCTATTTATATTTCTATTTTGCCTCCTCAATTTAGCATTATGGACAGGGAAAGACCTAATCTAAAATCTGCACAAAAGTATTTTGCTTTCAAATGCATACCGTGATCGTAGCATGCATGGACACGACTCATATGACTGGGATTTCCATGAAAAAGATTGTGGGCAGAAAATGGGTGATCACTGTACATTTCTCTTCTGTTTCCTATTTATATTTATATTTTTCCTCCTCAATTTAGCATTATGGACAGGGAAAGACCTAATCTAAAACTGCACAAAAATATTTTGCCTTCAAATTCATACCGTGATCGTAGCATACATGGACTCGACTCATATGACTGGGATTTACATGAAAAAGATTGTGGGCCGAAAATGTGTGATCACTGTACATTTCTCTTCTGTTTCCCATTTATATTTCTATTTTACCTACTCAATTTAGCATTATGGACAGGGAAAAACCTAATCTAAAATCTCCACAAAATATTTTGCCTTCAAATTCATACCGTGATCGTAGCATGCATGAACTCTACTCATATGACTGGGATTTCCATGAAAAAGATTGTGGGCCGAAAATGGGTGATCACTGTACATTTCTCTTCTGTTTCCTATTTATATTTATATTTTACCTCCTCAATTTAGCATTATGGGCAGGGAAAGACCTCATCTAAGATCTGCACAAAAATATTTTGCCTTCAAATTCATACCGTGATCGTAGCATGCATGGACTCAACTCATATGACTGGGATTTCCATGAAAAAGATAATGGGCAGAAAATGGGTGATCACTGTACATTTCTGTTCTGTTTCCTATTTATATTTCTATTTTACCTCCTCAATTTAGCATTATGGACAGGGCAAGACCTAATCTAAGCTCTGCACAAAAATATTTTGCCTTCAAATTCATACCGTGATCATAGCATGCATGGACTCGACTCATATGACTGGGATTTCCATGAAAAAGATTGTGGGCAGAAAATGGGTGATTACTGTACATTTCTCTTCTGTTTCCTATTTATATTTTTATTTTACCTCCTCAATTGAGCATTATGGACAGGGAAAGACCTCATCTAAGATCTGCACAAAAATATATTGCCTTCAAATTCATACCGTGATCGTCGCATGCATTGATTCGACTCATATGACTGGTATTTCCATGAAAAAGATTGTGGGCAGAAAATGGGTGATCACTGTACATTTCTCTTCTGTTTCCTAATTATATTTATATTTTACCTCCTCAATTCAGCATTATGGACAGGGAATGACCTAATCTAAGCTCTGCACAAAAATATTTTACATTCAAATTCATACCGTGATCGTAGCATGCATGGACTCGACTCATATGGCTGGGATTTCCATGAAATAGATTGTGGGCCAAAAATGTATGCTCACTGTACATTTCTCTTCTGTTTCCTATTTATATTTCTTTTTTACCTCCTCAATTTAGCATTATGGACACGGAAAGACCTCATCTAAGATCTGCACAAAAATATATTGCCTTCAAATTCATACCGTGATCGTAACATGCATGGACTCGACTCATATGACTGGGTTTCCATGAAAAAGATTGTGGGCCAAAAATGGGTGATCACTCTACATTTCTCTTCTGTTTCCTATTTATATTTCTTTTTTACCTCCTCAATTTAGCATTATGGACAGGGAAAGACCTAATCTAAGCTCTGCACAAAAATATTTTGCCTTCAAATTCATACCGTGATCGTAGTATGCATGGACTCGACTCATATGACTGGGATTTCCATGAAAAAGATTGTGGGCCGAAAATGGGTGATCACTGTACATTTCTCTTCTGTTTCCTATTTATATTTATATTTTACTTCCTCAATTTAGCATTATGGGCAGGGAAAGACCTCATCTAAGATCTGCACAAAAATATTTTGCCTTCAAATTCATACCGTGATCGTAGCATGCATGGACTCAACTCATATGACTGGGATTTCCATGAAAAAGAAAAAATCGCCGAAAATGGGTGATCACTGTACATTTCTCTTCTGTTTCCGATTTATATTTCTTTTTTACCACCTCAATTTAGCATTATGGACAGGGAAAGACCTAATCTAAGATCTGCACGAAAATATTTTGCCTTCAAATTCATACCGTGATCGTAGCATGCATGGACTCGACGCATATGACTGGGATTTCCATGAAAAAGTTTGTGGGCCGAAAATGGGTGATCACTGTACATTTCTCTTCTGTTTCCTATTTATATTTATATTTTACCTCCTCAATTTAGCATTATGGACAGGGAAAGACCTAATCTAAAATCTGCACAAAAATATTTTGCCTTCAAATACATAACGTGATCGTAGCATGCATTGATTCGACTCATATGACAGGGATTTCCATGAAAAAGATTGTGGGCCGAAAATGTGTGATCACTGTACATTTCTCTTCTGTTTCCTATTTATATTTCTTTTTTACCTCCTCAATTTAGCATTATGGACAGGGAAAGACCTAATCTAAGCTCTGCACAAAAATATTTTGCCTTCAATTTCATACCGTGATCGTAGCATGCATGGACTCGACTCATATGACTGGGATTTCCATGAAAAAGATTTTGGGCCGAAAATGGGTGATCACTGTACATTTCTTTTCTGTTTCCTATTTATATTTATATTTTACCACCTCAATTTAGCATTATGGACAGGGAAAGATATAGTCTAAGCTCTGCACAAAAATATTTTGCCTTCAAATTCATACCGTGATCGTAGCATGCATGGACTCGACTCATATGACTGGGATTTCCATGAAAAAGATTGTGGGCAGAAAATGGCTGATCACTGTACATTTCTCTTCTGTTTCCTATTTATATTTCTATTTTACCTCCTCAATTTAGCATTATGGACACGGAAAGACCTCATCTAAGATCTGCACAAAAATATATTGCCTTCAAATTCATACCGTGATCGTAGCATGCATGGACTCGACTCATATGACTGGGTTTCCATGAAAAAGATTGTGGGCCAAAAATGGGTGATCACTCTACATTTCTCTTCTGTTTCCTATTTATATTTCTTTTTTACCTCCTCAATTTAGCATTATGGACAGGGAAAGACCTAATCTAAGCTCTGCACAAAAATATTTTGCCTTCAAATTCATACCGTGATCGTAGTATGCATGGACTCGACTCATATGACTGGGATTTCCATGAAAAAGATTGTGGGCAGAAAATGGGTGATTACTTTACATTTCTCTTCTGTTTCCTATTTATATTTTTATTTTACCTCCTCAATTGACCATTATGGATAGGGAAAGACGTCATCTATGATCTGCACAAAAATATTTTGCTTTCAAATGCATACCGTGATCGTAGCATGCATGGACACGACTCATATGACTGGGATTTCCATGAAAAGATTGTGGGCAGAAAATGGGTGATCACTGTACATTTCTCTTCTGTTTCCTATTTATATTTATATTTTACCTCCTCAATTTAGCATTATGGACAGGGAAAGACCTAATCTAAAACTGCACAAAAATATTTTGCCTTCAAATTCATACCGTGATCGTAACATGCATGGACTCAACTCATATGACTGGGATTTCCATGAAAAAGATAATGGGCCGAAAATGGGTGATCACTGTACATTTCTCTTCTGTTTCCGATTTATATTTCTATTTTACCACCTCAATTTAGCATTATGGACAGGGAAAGACCTAATCTAAGCTCTGCACAAAAATATTTTACCTTCAAATTCATACCGTGATCGTAGCATGCATGGACTCGACTCATATGACTGGGATTTCCATGAAAAAGATTGTGGGTCAAAAATGGGTGATCACTGTACATTTCTCTTCTGTTTCCTATTTATATTTCTTTTTTACCACATCAATTTAGCATTATGGACAGGGAAAGACCTAATCTAAGATCTGCACGAAAATATTTTGCCTTCAAATTTATACCGTGATCGTAGCATGCATGGACTCGACGCATATGACTGGGATTTCCATGAAAAAGTTTGTGGGCCGAAAATGGGTGATCACTGTACATTTCTCTTCTGTTTCCTATTTATATTTATATTTTACCTCCTCAATTTAGCATTATGGACAGGGAAAGACCTAATCTAAAATCTGCACAAAAATATTTTGCCTTCAAATACATAACGTGATCGTAGCATGCATTGATTCGACTCATATGACTGGGATTTCCATGAAAAAGATTGTGGGCCGAAAATGTGTGATCACAGTACATTTCTCTTCTGTATCCTATTTATATTTCTATTTTACCTCCTCAATTTAGCATTATGGACAGGGAAAGACTTAATCTAAAATCTGCACAAAAATATTTTGCCTTCAAATTCATACCGTGATCGTAGCATGCATGAACTCGACTCATATGACTGGGATTTCCATGAAAAAGATTGTGGGCCGAAAATGGGTGGTCACTGTACATTTCTCTTCTGTTTCCTATTTATATTTCTATTTTACCTCCTAAATTTAGCATTATGGACAGGGAAAGACCTAATCTAAGATCTCCACAAAAATATTTTGCCTTCAAATTCATACCGTGATCGTAGCATGCATGGACTCGACTCATATGACTGGGATTTCCATGAAAATATTTTGGGCCGAAAATGGGTGATCACTGTACATTTCACTTCTGTTTCCTATTTATATTTCTATTTTACCTCCTCAATTGAGCATTATGGATAGGGAAAGAACTCATCTAAGATCTGCACAAAAATATATTGCCTTCAAATTCATACCGTGATCGTCGCATGCATTGATTCGACTCATATGACTGGTATTTCCATGAAAAAGATTGTGGGACGAAAATGGGTGATCACTGTACATTTCTCTTCTGTTTCCTATTTATATTTATATTTTACCTCCTCAATTTAGCATTATGGACAGGGAAAGACCTAATCTAAGATCTGTACAAAAAAATTTAGTTTCAAATTCATACCGTGATCGTAGCATGCATGGACTCGACTCATATGACTGGGATTTCCATGAAAAAGATTGTGGGGCGAAAATGGGTGATCACTGTATTTTTCTCTTCTGTTTCCTATTTATATTTCTATTTTACCTCCTCAATTTAGCATTATGGACAGGGAAAGACCTAATCTAAGCTCTGCACAAAAATATTTTGCCTTCAAATTCATACCGTGATCGTAGCATGCATTGACTCGACTCATATGACTGGGATTTCCATGAAAAAGATTGTGGGCCGAAAATGTGTGATCACTGTACATTTCTCTTCTGTTTACTATTTATATTTATATTTTACCTCCTCAATTTAGCATTATGGACAGGGAAAGACCTAATCTAAGATCTGTACAAAAAAATTTAGTTTCAAATTCATACCGTGATCGTAGCATGCATGGACTCGACTCATATGACTGGGATTTCCATGAAAAAGATTGTGGGCCGAAAATGGGTGATCACTGTACATTTCTCTTCTGTTTCCTATTTATATTTATATTTTACCTCCTCAATTTAGCATTATGGACAGGGAAAGACCTAATCTAAGCTCTGCACAAAAATATTTTGCCTTCAAATTCATACCGTGATTGTAGCATGCATGGACTCGAATCATATGACTGGGATTTCCATGAAAAAGATTGTGGGCCGAAAATGGGTGATCACTGTACATTTCTCTTCTGTTTCCGATTTATATTTATATTTTACCTCCTCAATTTAGCATTATGGAGAGGGAAAGACCTAATCTAAGATCTGCTCAAAAATATTTTGCCTTCAAATTCAGAGCGTGATCGTAGCATGTATGGACTCGACTCATACGACTAGGATTTCCATGAAAAAGATTGTGGGCCAAAAATGAGTGATCACTGTACATTTCTCTTCTGTTTCCTATTTATATATATATTTTACCTCCTCCATTTAGAATTATGGACAGGGAAAGACCTAATCTAAAATCTGCACAAAAATATTTTGCCTTCAAATTCATACCGTGATCGTAGCATGCATGGACTCGACTCATATGACTTGGATTTACATGAAAAAGATTGTGGGCAGAAAATGGGTGATCACTGTACATTTCTCTTCTGTTTCCTATTTATATTTCTATTTTACCTCCTCAATTTAGCATTATGGACAGGGAAAGACCTAATCTAAGCTCTGCACAAAAATATTTTGCCTTCAAATTCATACCGTGATCGTAGCATACATTGACTCGACTCATATGACTGGGATTTCCATGAAAAAGATTGTGGGCCGAAAATGTGTGATCACTGTACATTTCTCTTCTGTATCCTATTTATATTTCTATTTTACCTCCTCAATTTAGCATTATGGACAGGGAAAGACCTAATCTAAGATCTGTACAAAAAAATTTAGTTTCAAATTCATACCGTGATCGTAGCATGCATGGACTCGACTCATATGACTGGGATTTCCATGAAAAAGATTCTGGGGCGAAAATGGGTGATCACTATATTTTTCTCTTCTGTTTCCTATTTATATTTCTATTTTACCTCCTCAATTTAGCATTATGGACAGGGAAAGACCTAATCTAAAATCTGCACAAAAATATTTTGCCTTCAAATTCATACCGTGATCGTAGCATGCATTGACTCGACTCATATGACTGGGATTTCCATGAAAAAGATTGTGGGCCGAAAATGTGTGATCACTGTAAATTTCTCTTCTGTTTACTATTTATATTTATATTTTACCTCCTCAATTTAGCATTATGGACAGGGAAAGACCTAATCTAAGATCTGTACAAAAAAATTTAGTTTCAAATTCATACCGTGATCGTAGCATGCATGGACTCGACTCATATGACTGGGATTTCCATGAAAAAGATTGTGGGCCGAAAATGGGTGATCACTGTACATTTCTCTTCTGTATCCTATTTATATTTCTATTTTACCTCCTAAATTTAGCATTATGGAAAGTGAAAGACCTAATCTAAGATCTGCACAAAAATATTTTGCTTTCAAATTCATACCGTGATCGTAGCATGCATGAACTCGACTCATATGACTGGGATTTCCATGAAAAAGTTTGTGGGCAGAAAATGGGTGATCACTGTACATTTCTCTTCTGTTTCCTATTTATATTTATATTTTACCTAATCAGTTTAGCATTATGGACAGGGAAAGACCTAATCTAAGCTCTGCACAAAAATATTTTGCCTTCAAATTCATACCGTGATTGTAGCATGCATGGACTCGAATCATATGACTGGGATTTCCATGAAAAAGATTGTGGGCCGAAAATGGGTGATCACTGTACATTTCTCTTCTGTTTCCGATTTATATTTATATTTTACCTCCTCAATTTAGCATTATGGACAGGGAAAGACCTAATCTAAGATCTGCTCAAAAATATTTTGCCTTCAAATTCAGAGCGTGATCGTAGCATGTATGGACTCGACTCATACGACTAGGATTTCCATGAAAAAGATTGTGGGCCAAAAATGAGTGATCACTGTACATTTCTCTTCTGTTTCCTATTTATATATATATTTTACCTCCTCCATTTAGAATTATGGACGGGGAAAGACCTAATCTAAAATCTGCACAAAAATATTTTGCCTTCAAATTCATACCGTGATCGTAGCATGCATGGACTCGACTCGTATGACTTGGATTTACATGAAAAAGATTGTGGGCAGAAAATGGGTGATCACTGTACATTTCTCTTCTGTTTCCTATTTATATTTATATTTTACCTCCTCAATTTAACATTATGGACAGGGAAAGACCTAATCTAAGATCTGTACAAAAAAATTTACCTTCAAATTCATACCGTGATCGTAGCATGCATGGACTCGACTCATATGACTGGGATTTCCATGAAAAAGATTGTGGGCCGAAAATGTGTGATCACTGTACATTTCTCTTCTGTATCCTATTTATATTTCTATTTTACCTCCTCAATTTAGCATTATGGACAGGGAAAGACCTAATCTAAGATCTGCACAAAAATATTTTGCCTTCAAATTCATACCGTGATCGTAGCATGCATGGACTCGACTCATATGACTGGGATTTCCATGAAAAAGATTGTGGGCCGAAAATGGGTGATCACTGTACATTTCTCTTCTGTTTCCGATTTATATTTATATTTTACCTCCTCAATTTAGCATTATGGACAGGGAAAGACCTAATCTAAGATCTGCACAAAAATATTTTGCCTTCAAATTCATACCGTGATCGTAGCATGCATGAACTCGACTCATATGACTGGGATTTCCATGAAAAAGATTGTGGGCAGAAAATGGGTGATCACTGTACATTTCTCTTCTGTTTCCTATTTATATTTATATTTTACTTCCTCAATTTAACATTATGGACAGGGAAAGACCTAATCTAAGCTCTGCACAAAAATATTTTGCCTTCAAATTCATACCGTGATTGTAGCATGCATGGACTCGAATCATATGACTGGGATTTTCATGAAAAAGATTGTGGGCCGAAAATGGGTGATCACTGTACATTTCTCTTCTGTTTCCTATTTATATTTCTATTTTACCTCCTCAAATTAGCATTATGGACAGGGAAAGACCTAATCTAAGATCTGTACAGAAAAATTTACCTTCAAATTCATACTGTGATCGTAGCATGCATGGAGTCGACTCATATGACTGGGATTTCCATGAAAAAGATTGTGGGCCGAAAATGGGTTATCACTGTATATTTCTCTTCTGTTTCCTATTTATATTTATATTTTACCTCCTCAATTTAGCATTATGGACAGGGAAAGACCTAATCTAAGCTCTGCACAAAAATATTTTGCCTTCAAATTCATACCGTGATCGTAGCATACATTGACTCGACTCATATGACTGGGATTTCCATGAAAAAGATTGTGGACCGAAAATGTGTGTTCACTGTACATTTCTCTTCTGTATCCTATTTATATTTCTATTTTACCTCCTCAATTTAGCATTATGGACAGGGAACGACCTAATCTAAGATCTGTACAAAAATATTTTGCCTTCAAATTCATACCGTGATCGTAGCATGCATGAACTCGACTCATATGACTGGGATTTCCATGAAAAAGTTTGTGGGCAGAAAATGGGTGATCACTGTACATTTCTCTTCTGTTTCCTATTTATATTTCTATTTTACCTCATCAATTTAGTATTATGGACAGGGAAAGACCTAATCAAGATCTGTACAAAAAAATTTACCTTCAAATTCATACCGTGATCGTAGTATGCATGGAGTCGACTCATATGACTGGGATTTCCATGAAAAAGATTGTGGGCCGAAAATGGGTGATCACTGACATTTCTCTTCTGTTTCCGATTTATATTTATATTTTACCTCTTCAATTTAGCATTATGGACAGGGAAAGACCTAATCTAAGATCTGCACAAAAATATTTTGCCTTCAAATTCAGAGCGTGATCGTAGCATGTATGGACTCGACTCATATGACGAGGATTTCCATGAAAAAGATTGTGGGCAGAAAATGGGTGATCACTGTACATTTCTCTTCTGTTTCCTATTTATATTTATATTTTACCTCCTCAATTTAACATTATGGACAGGGAAAGACCTAATCTAAGCTCTGCACAAAAATATTTTGCCTTCAAATTCATACCGTGATTGTAGCATGCATGGACTCGAATCATATGACTGGGATTTTCATGAAAAAGATTGTGGGCCGAAAATGGGTGATCACTGTACATTTCTCTTCTCTTTCCTATTTATATTTCTATTTTACCTCCTCAAATTAGCATTATGGACAGGGAAAGACCTAATCTAAGATCTGAACAGAAAAATTTACCTTCAAATTCATACCGTGATCGTAGCATGCATGGACTCGACTCATATGACTGGGATTTCCATGAAAAAGTTTGTGGGCCGAAAATGGGTGATCACTGTACATTTCTCTTCTTTTTCCGATTTATATTTATATTTTACCTCCTCAATTTAGCATTATGGCCAGGGAAAGACCTAATCTAAGATCTGCACAAAAATATTTTGCCTTCAAATTCAGAGCGTGATCGTAGCATGTATGGACTCGACTCATATGACGAGGATTTCCATGAAAAAGATTGTGGGCAGAAAATGGGTGATCACTGTACATTTCTCTTCTGTTTCCTATTTATATTTATATTTTAACTCATCAATTTAGCATTATGGCCAGGGAAAGACCTAATCTAAGCTCTGCACAAAAATATTTTGCCTTCAAATTCATACCGTGATTGTAGCATGCATGGACTCGAATCATATGACTGGGATTTCCATGAAAAAGATTGTGGGCCGAAAATGGGTGATCACTGTACATTTCTCTTCTGTTTCCTATTTATATTTCTATTTTACCTCCTCAATTTAGCATTATGGACAGGGAAAGACCTAATCTAAGCTCTGCACAAAAATATTTTGCCTTCAAATTCATACCGTGATCGTAGCATGCATGAACTCAACTCATATGACTGGGATTTCCATGAAAAAGATAGTGGGCCGAAAATGGGTGGTCACTGTACATTTCTCTTCTGTTTCCTATTTACATTTATATTTTACCTCTTCAATTTAGTATTATAGCCAGGGAAAGACCTAATCTAAGATCTGCACAAAAATATTTTGCCTTCAAATTCATACCGTGATCGTAGCATGCATGGAATCGACTCATATGACTGGGATTTCCATGAAAAAGATTGTGGGCCGAAAATGGGTGATCACTGTACATTTCTCTTCTGTTTCCTATTTATATTTCTATTTTACCTCCTCAATTTAGTATTATGGACAGGGAAAGACCTAATCAAGAACTGTACAAAAATATTTTGCCTTCAAATTCATACCGTGATCGTAGTATGCATGGATTCGACTCATATGACTGGGATTTCCATGAAAAAGATTGTGGGCCGAAAATGTGTGATCACTGTACATTTCTCTTCTGTTTCCTATTCATATTTCTATTTTACCTCTTCAATTTAGCATTATAGCCAGGGAAAGACCTAATCTAAGATCTGCACAAAAATATTTTGCCTTCAAATTCATACCGTGATCGTAGCATGCATGAACTCGACTCATATGACTGGGATTTCCATGAAAAAGATTGTGGGCCGAAAATGGGACATCACTGTACATTTCTCTTCTGTTTCGTATTTATATTTGTATTTTACCTCCTCAATTTAGCATTATGGACAGGGAAAGACCTAATCTAAGCTCTGCACAAAAATATTTTGCCTTCAAATTCAGAGCGTGATCGTAGCATGTATGGACTCGACTCATATGACGAGGATTTCCATGAAAAAGATTGTGGGCAGAAAATGGGTGATCACTGTACATTTCTCTTCTGTTTCCTATTTATATTTATATTTTAACTCATCAATTTAGCATTATGGCCAGGGAAAGACCTAATCTAAGCTCTGCACAAAAATATTTTGCCTTCAAATTCATACCGTGATCGTAGCATGCCTGGACTCGAATCATATGACTGGGATTTCCATGAAAAAGATTGTGGGCCGAAAATGGGTGATCACTGTATATTTCTCTTCTGTTTCCTATTTATATTTCTATTTTACCTCCTCAATTTAGCATTATGGACAGCGAAAGGTCTAATCTAAGTTCTGCACAAATATATTTTGACTTCAAATTCATACCGTGATCGTAGCATGCATGGAACCGACTCATATGACTGGGATTTCCATGAAAAAGTTTGTGGGCCGAAAATGGGTGATCACTGTACATTTCTCTTCTGTTTCCTGTTTATATTTCTATTTTACCTCCTCAATTTAGCATTATGGACAGGGAAAGACCTAATCAAGATCTGCACAAAAATATTTTGCCTTCAAATTCATACCGTGATCGTAGTATGCATGCACTCGACTCATATGACTGGGATTTCCATGAAAAAGATTGTGGGCCGAAAATGGGTGATCACTGTCCATTTCTCTTCTGTTTCCTATTAATATTTATATTTTATGTCCTCAATTTAGCATTATGGCCAGGGAAAGACCTAATCTAAGCTCGGCACAAAAATATTTTGCCTTCAAATTCATACCGTGATCGTAGCATGCATGGACTCGACTCATATGACTGGGATTTCCATGAAAAAGATTGTGGGCCGAAAATGGGTGTTCACTGCACATTTCTCTTCTGTTTCCTTTTTATATTTCTATTTTACATCCTCAATTTAGCATTATGGACAGGGAAAGACCTAATCAAGATCTGCACAAAAATATTTTGCCTTCAAATTAATACCGTGATCGTAGCATGCATGGATTAAACTCATATGACTGGGATTTCCATGAAAAAGATTGTGGGCCGAAAATGGGTGATCACTGTACATTTCTCTTCTGTTTCCTATTTATGTTTATATTTTACCTCCTCAATTCAGCATTATGGACAGGGAAAGACCTAATCTAAGCTCGGCACAAAAATATTTTGCCTTCAAATTCATACCGTGATCGTAGCATGCATGGACTCGACTCATATGACTGGGATTTCCATGAAAAATATTGTGGGCCGAAAATGGGTGTTCACTGCACATTTCTCTTCTGTTTCCTTTTTATATTTCTATTTTACCTCCTCAATTTAGCATTATGGACAGGGAAGACCTAATCAAGATCTGCACAAAAATATTTTTCCTTCAAATTCATACCGTGATCGTAGTATGCATGCACTCGACTCATATGACTGGGATTTCCATGAAAAAGATTGTGGGCCGAAAATGGGTGATCACTGTACATTTCTCTTCTGTTTCCTATTTATATTTCTATTTTACCATCTCAATTTAGCTTTATGGACAGGGAAAGACCTAATCTAATAACTGCACAAAAATATTTTGCCTTCAAATTCATACCGTGACCGTAGCATGCATGGACTCGACTCATATGACTGGGATTTCCATGAAAAAGATTGTGGTCTGAAAATGGGACATCACTGTACATTTCTCTTCTGTATCCTATTTATATTTATATTTTACCTCCTCAATTTAGCATTATGGACAGCGAAAGATCTAATCTAAGATCGGCACAAAAATATTTTGCCTTCAAATTCATACCGTGATCGTAGAATGCATGGACTCGACTCATATGACTGGGATTTCCATGAAAAAGATTGTGGGCCGAAAATGGGTGTTCACTGCACATTTCTCTTCTGTTTCCTTTTTATATTTCTATTTTACCTCCTCAATTTAGCATTATGGACAGGGAAGACCTAATCAAGATCTGCACAAAAATATTTTTCCTTCAAATTCATACCGTGATCGTAGTATGCATGCACTCGACTCATATGACTGGGATTTCCATGAAAAAGATTGTGGGCCGAAAATGGGTGATCACTGTACATTTCTCTTCTGTTTCCTATTTATATTTCTATTTTACCATCTCAATTTAGCTTTATGGACAGGGAAAGACCTAATCTAATAACTGCACAAAAATATTTTGCCTTCAAATTCATACCGTGACCGTAGCATGCATGGACTCGACTCATATGACTGGGATTTCCATGAAAAAGATTGTGGTCCGAAAATGGGACATCACTGTACATTTCTCTTCTGTTTCCTATTTATATTTCTATTTCACCTCCTCAATTTAGCATTATGGACAGGGAAAGACCTAATCAAGGTCTGGACAAAAATATTTTGCCTTCAAATTCATACCGTGATCGTAGTATGCATGGACTCGACTCATATGACTGGGATTTGCATGAAAAAGATTGTGGGCCGAAAATGGGTGATCACTGTACCTTTCTCTTCTGTTTCCTATTTATATTAATATTTTACCTCCTCAATTTAGCATTATGGCCAGGGAAAGACCTAATCTAAGATCGGCACAAAAATATTTTGCCTTCAAATTCATACCGTGATCGTAGAATGCATGGACTCGACTCATATGACTGGGATTTCCATGAAAAAGATTGTGGGCCGAAAATGGGTGATCACTGTCCATTTCTCTTCTGTTTCCTATTTATATTTATATTTTATCTCCTCAATTTAGCATTATGGCCAGGGAAAGACCTAATCTAAGCTCTGCACAAAAATATTTTGCCTTCAAATTCATACCGTGATCGTAGCATGCATGGACTCGACTCATATGACTGGGATTTCCATGAAAAAGATTGTGGGCCGAAAATGGGTGATCACTGTACATTTCTCTTCTGTTTCCTATTTATATTTATATTTTACCTCCTCAATTTAGCATTATGGACAGTGAAAGACCTAATCAAGATCTGCACAAAAATATTTTGCCTTCAAATTCATACCGTGATCGTAGTATGCATGGACTCGACTCATATGACTGGGATTTCCATGAAAAACATTGTTGCCCGAAAATTGGTGATCACTGTACATTTCTATTCTGTTTCCTATTTATATTTCTATTTTACCTCCTCAATTTAGCTTTATGGACAGGGAAAGACCTAATCTATTATCTGCACAAAAATATTTTGCCTTCAAATTCATACCGTGATCGTAGCAGGCATGGACTCGACTCATATGACTGGGATTTCCATGAAAAAGGTTGTGGTCTGAAAATGGGACATCACTGTACATTTCTCTTCTGTATCCTATTTATATTTATATTTTACCTCCTCAATTTAGCATTATGGACAGCGAAAGATCTAATCTAAGATCGGCACAAAAATATTTTGCCTTCAAATTAATACCGTGATCGTAGAATGCATGGACTCGACTCATATGACTGGGATTTCCATGAAAAAGATTGTGGACCGAAAATGGGTGATCACTGTACATTTATCTTCTGTTTCCTATTTATATTTATATTTTATCTCCTCAATTTAGCATTATGGCCAGGGAAAGACCTAATCTAAGCTCTGCACAAAAATATTTTGCCTTCAATTTCATACCGTGATCGTAGTATGCATGGACTCGACTCATATGACTGGGATTTCCATGAAAAAGATTGTGGGCTTAAAATGGGTGATCACTGTACATTTCTCTTCTGTTTCCTATTTATATTAATATTTTACCTCCTCAATTTAGCATTATGGCCAGGGAAAGACCTAATCTAAGATCTGCACAAAAATATTTTGCCTTCAAATTCATACCGTGATCGTAGCATGCATGGACTCGACTCATATGACTGGGATTTCAATGAAAAAGATTGTGGGCCGAAAATGGGGGATCACTGTCCATTTCTCTTCTGTTTCCTATTTATATTTATATTTTATCTCCTCAATTTAGCATTATGGCCAGGGAAAGACCTAATCTAAGCTCTGCACAAAAATATTTTGCCTTCAAATTCATACCGTGATCGTAGCATGCATGGACTCGACTCTTATGACTGGGATTTCCATGAAAAAGATTGTGGGCCGAAAATGGGTGATCACTGTACATTTCTCTTCTGTTTCCTTTTTATATTTCTAATTTACCTCCTCAATTTAGCTTTATGGACAGGGAAAGACCTAATCTAATATCTGCACAAAAATATTTTGCCTTCAAATTCATACCGTGATCGTAGCATGCATGGACTCGACTCATATGACTGTGATTTCCATGAAAAAGATTGTGGTCTGAAAATGGGACATCACTGTACATTTCTCTTCTGTTTCCTATTTATATTTATATTTTACCTCCTCAATTTAGCATTATGGACAGCGAAAGATCTAATCTAAGATCTGCACAAAAATATTTTGACTTCAAATTCATACTGTGATCGTAGCATGCATGGACTCGACTCATATGACTGGGATTTCCATGAAAAAGATTGTGGGCCGAAAATGGGTGATCACTGTACATTTCTCTTCTGTTTACTATTTATATTTCTATTTTACCTCCGCAATTTAGTATTATGGACAGGGAAAGACCTAATCAAGATCTGTACAAAAATATTTTGCCTTCAAATTCATACCGTGATCGTAGAATGCATGGACTCGACTCATATGACTGGGATTTCCATAAAAAAGACTGTGGGCCGAAAATGGGTGATCACTGTACATTTCTCTTCTGTTTCCTATTTATATTAATATGTTACCTCCTCAATTTAGCATTATGGCCAGGGAAAGACCTAATCCAAGATCTGCACAAAAATATTTTGCCTTTAAATTCATACCGTGATCGTAGCATGCATGGACTCGACTCATATGACTGGGATTTCCATGAAAAAGATTGTGGGCCGAAAATGGGTGATCACTGCACATTTCTCTTCTGTTTCCTTTTTATATTTCTATTTTACCTCCTCAATTTAGCATTATGGACAGGGAAAGAACTAATCAAGATTTGTACAAAAATATTTTGCCTTCAAGTTCATACCGTGATAGTAGCATGCATGGACTCGACTCATATGACTGGGATTTCCATGAAAAAGATTGTGGGCCGAAAATGGGTGATCACTGTACATTTCTCTTCTGTTTCCTATTTATATTTTTATTTTACCTCCTCAATTCAGCATTATGGACAGGGAAAGACCTAATCTAAGCTCTGCACAAAAATATTTTGCCTTCAAATTCATACCGTGATCATAGCATGCATGGACTCGACTCATATGACTGGGATTTCCATGAAAAAGATTGTGGGCCGAAAATGGGTGATCACTGTACATTTCTCTTCTGTTTCCTATTTATATTTATATTTTACCTCCTCTATTTAGCATTACGGACAGCGAAAGATCTAATCTAAGCTCTGCACATAAACATTTTCCCTTCAAATTCATACGGTGATCGTAGCATGCATGGACTCGACTCATATGACTGGGATTTCCAGGAAGAAGATTGTGGGCCGAAAATGGGTGATCACTGTACATTTCTCTTCTGTTTCCTATTTATATTAATATGTTACCTCCTCAATTTAGCATTATGGCCAGGGAAAGACCTAATCCAAGATCTGCACATAAATATTTTGCTTCAAATTCATACCGTGATCGTAGCATGCATGGACTCAACTCATATGACTGGGATTTCCAGGAAGAAGGTTGTGGGCCGAAAATGGGTGATCACTGTACATTTCTCTTCTGTTTCCTATTTATATTAATATTTTACCTCCTCAATTTAGCATTATGGCCAGGGAAAGACCTAATCTAAGATCTGCACAAAAATATTTTGCCTTCAAATTCATACCGTGATCGTAGCATGCATGGATTCGACTCATATGACTGGGATTTCCATGAAAAATTTGTGGGGCGAAAATGGGTGATCACTGTCCATTTCTCTTCTGTTTCCTATTTATATTTATATTTTATCTCCTCAATTTAGCATTATGGCCAGGGAAAGACCTAATCTAAGCTCTGCACAAAAATATTTTGCCTTCAAATTCATACTGTGATCGTAGCATGCATTGACTCAACTCATATGACTGGGATTTCCATGAAGAAGATTGTGGGCCAAAAATGGGTGATCACTGTACATTTCTCTTCTGTTTCCTATTTATATTTCTATTTTACCTCCTCAATTCAGCATTATGGACAGGGAAAGACCTAATCTAATCTCTGCACAAAAATATTTTGCCTTCAAATTCATAGCGTGATCGTAGTATGCATGGACTCGACTCATATGACTGGGATTTCCATGTAAAAGATTGTGGGCCGAAAATGGGTGATCACTGTACATTTCTCTTCTGTTTCCTATTTATATTAATATTTTACATCCTCAATGTAGAATTATCGCCAGGGAAAGACCTAATCTAAGATCTGCACATAAATATTTTGCCTTCAAATTCATACTGTGATCGTAGCATGCATGGACTCGACTCATATGACTGGGATTTCCATGAAAAAGATTGTGGGCCGAAAATTGGAGATCACTGTCCATTTCTCTTCTGTTTCCTATTTATATTTATATTTTATCTCCTCAATTTAACATTATGGCCAGGGAAAGACCTAATCTAAGCTCTGCACAAAAATATTTTGCCTCCAAATTCATACCGTGATCGTAGCATGCATGGAGTCGACTCATATGACTGGGATTTCCATGAAAAAGATTGTGGGCCGAAAATGGGTGATCACTGTCCATTTCTCTTCTGTTTCCAATTTATATTTATATTTTACCTCCTCAATTTAGTATTATGGACAGGGAAAGACCTAATCAAGATCTGTACAAAAATATTTTGCCTTCAAATTCATACCGTGATCGTAGTATGGATGGACTCGACCCATATGACTGGGATGTCCATGAAAAAGACTGTGGGCCGAAAATGGGTGATCACTGTACATTTCTCTTCTGTTTCCAATTTATATTAATATGTTACCTCCTCAATTTAGCATTATGGCCAGGGAAAGACCTTATCCAAGATCTGCACAAAAATATTTTGCCTTTAAATTCATACCGTGATCGTAGCATACATGGACTCGACTCATATGACTGGGATTTCCATGAAAAAGATTGTGGGCCGAAAATGGGTGATCACTGCACATTTCTCTTCTGTTTCCTTTTTATATTTCTAATTTACCTCCTCAATTTAGCACTATGGACAGGGAAAGACCTAATCAAGATCTGCACAAAAATATTTTGCCTTCAAATTCATACCGTGATCGTAGTATACATGGACTCGACTCATATGACTGGGATTTCCATGAAGAAGATTGTGGGCCGAAAATGGGTGATCACTGTACATTTCTCTTCTGTTTCCTATTTATATTTATATTTTACCTCCTCAATTTAGCATTATGGCCAGGGAAAGATCTAATCTAAGCTCTGCACAAAAATATTTTGCCTTCAAATTCATACCGTGATCGTAGCATGCATGGACTCAACTCATATGACTGGGATTTCCATGAAAAAGATTGTGGGCCGAAAATGGGTGATCACTGTACATTTCTCTTCTGTTTCCTAATTATATTTATATTTTACCTCCTCAATTTAGCATTATGGACAGGGAAAGACCTAATCTGAAATCTGCACAAAAATATTTTGCCTTCAAATTCATACCATGATCGTAGCATGCATGGACTCGACGCATATGTCTGGGATTTCCATAAAAAAGATTGTGGGCCGAAAATGGGTGATCACTGTCTATTTCTCTTCTGTTTCCAATTTATATTTCTATTTTATCTCCTCAATTTAGCATTATGGCCAGGGAAAGACCTAATCTAAGCTCTGCACAAAAATATTTTGCCTTCAAATTCATACCGTGATCGTAGCATGCATGGAGTCGACTCATATGACTGGGATTTCCATGAAAAAGATTGTGGGCCGAAAATGGGTGATCACTGTACATTTCTCTTCTGTTTCCTATTTATATTAATATTTTACATCCTCAATTTAGAATTATCGCCATGGAAAGACCTAATCTAAGATCTGCACATAAATATTTTGCCTTCAAATTCATACCGTGATCGTAGCATGCATGGACTCGACTCATATGACTGGGATTTCCATGAAAAAGATTGTGGGCCGAAAATGGGTGATCACTGTACATTTGTCTTCTGTTTCCTATTTATATTTTTATTTTACCTCCTCAATTCAGCATTATGGATAGGGAAAGACCTAATCTAAGCTCTGCACAAAAATATTTTGCTTTCAAATTCATACCGTGATCGTAGCATGCATGGACTCGACTCATATGACTGGGATTTCCATGAAAAAGATTGTGGGCCGAAAATGGGTGATCACTGTACATTTCTCTTCTGTTTCCTATTTATATTTATATTTTGCCTCCTCAATTTAGCATTATGGACAGGGAAAGACCTAATCTAAGCTCGGCACAAAAATATTTTGCCTTCAATTTCATACCGTGATCGTAGCATGCATTGACTCGACTCATATGACTGGGATTTCCATGAAAAAGATTGTGGTCAGAAAATGGGACATCACTGTACATTTCTCTTCTGTTTCCTATTTATATTTATATTTTACCTCCTCAATTTAGCATTATGGCCAGGGAAAGACCTAATCTAAGCTCTGCACTAAAATATTTTGCCTTCAAATTCATACCGTGATCGTAGCATGCATGGACTCGACTCCTATGACTGGGATTTCCATGAAAAAGATTGTGGGGCGAAAATGGGTGATCACTGTTCATTTCTCTTCTGTTTCCTATTTATATTTATATTTTACCTCCTCAATTTAGCATTATGTACAGGGAAAGACCTAATTTAAAATCTGCACAAAAATATTTTGCCTTCAAATTCATACCGTGATCGTAGCATGCATGGACTCGACTCATATGACTGGGATTTCCATGAAAAAGATTGTGGGCCGAAAATGGGTGATCACTGTCCATTTCTCTTCTGTTTCCTATTTATATTTCTATTTTACCTCCTCAATTTAGCATTATGGCTAGGGAAAGACCTAATCTAAGATCTGCACAAAAATATTTTGCCTTCAAATTGATACCGTGATCGTAGCATGCATGGACTCGACTCATATGACTGGGATTTCCATGAAAAAGATTGTGGGCCGAAAATGGGTGATCACTGTACATTTCTCTTCTGTTTCCTATTCATATTTATATTTTACCTTCTCAATTTAGCATTATGGACAGGGAAAGACCTAATCTAAGATCTGCACAAAAATATTTTGCCTTCAAATTCATACCGTGATCGTAGCATCCATGGACTCGACTCATATGACTGGGATTTCCATGAAAAAGTTTGTGGGCCGAAAATGGGTGATCACTGTACATTTCTCTTCTGTTTCCTATTTATATTTATATTTTACCACCTCAATTTAGCATTATGGACAGGGAAAAACCTAATCTAAGATCTGCGCAAAAATATTTTGCCTTCAAATTGATACCGTGATCGTAGCATGCATGGACTCGACTCATATGACTGGGATTTCCATGAAAAAGATTGTGGGCCGAAAATGGGTGATCACTGTACACTTCTGTTCTGTTTCCTATTCATATTTATATTTTACCTTCTCAATTTAGCATTATGGACTGGGAAAGACCTAATCTAAGATCTGCACAAAAATATTTTGCCTTCAAATTCATACCGTGATCGTAGCATCCATGGACTCGACTCATATGACTGGGATTTCCATGAAAAAGATTGTGGGCCGAAAATGGGTGATCACTGTACATTTCTCTTCTGTTTCCTTTTTATATTTCTATTTTACCTCCTCAATTTAGCATTATGGACAGGGAAAAACCTAATCTAAGATCTGCGCAAAAATCTTTTGCCTTCAAATTGATACCGTGATCGTAGCATGCATGGACTCGACTCATATGACTGGGATTTCCATGAAAAAGATTGTGGTCCGAAAATGGGACATCACTGTACATTTCTCTTCTGTTTCCTATTTATATTCCTATTTTACCTCATCAATTTAGTATTATGGACAGGGAAAGACCTAATCAAGATTTGTACAAAAATATTTTGCCTTCAAATTCATACCGTGATCGTAGTATGCATGGACTTGAATCTTATGACTGGGATTTCCATGAAAAAGATTGTGGGCCGAAAATATGTAATCACTGTACATTTCTCTTCTGTTTCCTATTTATATTTATATTTTACCTCCTCAATTTAGCATTATGGCTAGGGAAAGACCTAATCTAAGATCTGCACAAAAATATTTTGCCTTCAAATTGATACCGTGATCGTAGCATGCATGGACTCGACACATATGACTGGGATTTCCATGAAAAAGATTGTGGGCCGAAAATGGATGATCACTGTACATTTCTCTTCTATTTCCTATTCATATTTATATTTTACCTTCTCAATTTAGCATTATGGACAGGGAAAGACCTAATCTAAGATCTGCACAAAAATATTTTGCCTTCAAATTCATACCGTGATGGTAGCATCCATGGACTCGACTCATATGACTGGGATTTCCATGAAAAAGATTGTGGGCCGAAAATGGGTGATCACTGTACATTTCTCTTCTGTTTCCTATTTATATTTCTATTTTACCTCCTCAATTTAGCTTTATGGACAGGGAAAGACCTAATCTAATATCTGCACAAAAATATTTTGCCTTCAAATTCATACCGTGATCATAGCATGCATGGACTCGACTCATATGACTGGGATTTCCATGAAAAAGAGTGTGGTCCGAAAATGGGACATCACTGTACATTTCTCTTCTGTTTCCTATTTATATTCCTATTTTACCTCATCAATTTAGTATTATGGACAGGGAAAGACCTAATCAAGATTTGTACAAAAATATTTTGCCTTCAAATTCATACCGTGATCGTAGTATGCATGGACTTGACTCATATGACTGGGATTTCCATGAAAAAGATTGTGGGCCGAAAATGTGTGATCACTGTACATTTCTCTTCTGTTTCCTATTTATATTTATATTTTACCTTCTCAATTTAGCATTATGGACAGGGAAAAACCTAATCTAAGATCTGCGCAAAAATCTTTTGCTTTCAAATTGATACCGTGATCGTAGCATGCATGGACTCGACTCATATGACTGGGATTTCCATGAAAAAGATGGTGGGCCGAAAATGGGTGATCACTGTACATTTCTCTTCTGTTTCCTATTTATATTTCTATTTTACCTCCTCAATTTAGCTTTATGGACAGGGAAAGACCTAATCTAATATCTGCACAAAAATATTTTGCCTTCAAATTCATACCGTGATCGTAGCATGCATGGACTCGACTCATATGACTGGGATTTCCATGAAAAAGAGTGTGGTCCGAAAATGGGACATCACTGTACATTTCTCTTCTGTTTCCTATTTATATTCCTATTTTACCTCATCAATTTAGTATTATGGACAGGGAAAGACCTAATCAAGATTTGTACAAAAATATTTTGCCTTCAAATTCATACCGTGATCGTAGTATGCATGGACTTGACTCATATGACTGGGATTTCCATGAAAAAGATTGTGGGCCGAAAATGTGTGATCACTGTACATTTCTCTTCTGTTTCCTATTTATATTTATATTTTACCTTCTCAATTTAGCATTATGGACAGGGAAAGACCTAATCTAAGATCTGCACAAAAATATTTTGCCTTCAAATTCATAGCGTGATCGTAGTATGCATGGACTCGAATCATATGACTGGGATTTCCATGAAAAAGATTGTGGGCCGAAAATGGGTGATCACTGTCCATTTCTCTTCTGTTTCCAATTTATATTTCTATTTTATCTCCTCAATTTAGCATTATGGCCAGGGAAAGACCTAATCTAAGCTCTGCACAAAAATATTTTGCCTTCAAATTCATACCGTGATCGTAGCATGCATGGAGTCGACTCATATGACTGGGATTTCCATGAAAAAGATTGTGGGCTGAAAATGGGTGATCGCTGTACATTTCTCTTCTGTTTCCTATTTATATTTATATTTTACCTCCTCAATTTAGCATTATGGCCAGGGAAAGACCTAATCTAAGCTCTGCACAAAAATATTTTGCCTTCAAATTCATACCGTGATCGTAGTATGCATGGACGTGACTCATATGACTGGGATTTCCATGAAAAAGATTGTGGGCCGAAAATGTGTGATCACTGTACATTTCTCTTCTGTTTCCTATTTATATTTATATTTTACCTCCTCAATTTAGCATTATGGCTAGGGAAAGACCTAATCTAAGATCTGCACAAAAATATTTTGCCTTCAAATTGATACCGTGATCGTAGCATGCATTGACTCGACTCATATGACTGGGATTTCCATGAAAATGATTGTGGTCAGAAAATGGGACATCACTGTACATTTCTTTTCTGTTTCCTATTTATATTTATATTTTACCTCCTCAATTTAGCATTATGGACAGGGAAAAACCTAATCTAAGATCTGCGCAAAAATATTTTGCCTTCAAATTGATACCGTGATCGTAGCATGCATGGACTCGACTCATATGACTGGGATTTCCATGAAAAAGATTGTGAGCCGAAAATGGGAGATCACTGTACATTTCTCTTCTGTTCCCTATTTATATTTTACCTCCTCAATTTAGCATTATGGACAGGGAAAGACCTAATCTAAGATCTGCACAAAAATATTTTGCCTTCAAATTGATACCGTGATCGTAGCATGCAGGGACTCGACTCATATGACAGGGATTTCCATGAAAAAGATTGTGGGCCGAAAATGGGTGATCACTGTACATTTCTCTTCTGTTTCCTATTTATATTTATATTTTACCTCCTCAATTTAGCATTATGGCCAGGGAAAGACCTAATCTAAGCTCTGCACAAAAATATTTTGCCTTCAAATTCATACCGTGATCGTAGCATGCATGGACTCGACTCATATGACTGGGATTTCCATGAAAAAGATTGTGGGCCGAAAATGGGTGATCACTGTACATTTCTCTTCTGTTTCCTATTCATATTTATATTTTACCTTCTCAATTTAGCATTATGGACAGGGAAAGACCTAATCTAAGATCTGCACAAAAATATTTTGCCTTCAAATTCATACCGTGATCGTAGCATCCATGGACTCGACTCATATGACTGGGATTTCCATGAAAAAGTTTGTGGGCCGAAAATGGGTGATCACTGTACATTTCTCTTCTGTTTCCTATTTATATTTATATTTTACCACCTCAATTTAGCATTATGGACAGGGAAAAACCTAATCTAAGATCTGCGCAAAAATATTTTGCCTTCAAATTGATACCGTGATCGTAGCATGCATGGACTCGACTCATATGACTGGGATTTCCATGAAAAAGATTGTGGGCCGAAAATGGGTGATCACTGTACACTTCTGTTCTGTTTCCTATTCATATTTATATTTTACCTTCTCAATTTAGCATTATGGACTGGGAAAGACCTAATCTAAGATCTGCACAAAAATATTTTGCCTTCAAATTCATACCGTGATCGTAGCATCCATGGACTCGACTCATATGACTGGGATTTCCATGAAAAAGATTGTGGGCCGAAAATGGGTGATCACTGTACATTTCTCTTCTGTTTCCTTTTTATATTTCTATTTTACCTCCTCAATTTAGCATTATGGACAGGGAAAGACCTAATCTAAGATCTGCACAACAATATTTTGCCTTCAAATTCATACCGTGATCGTAGCATGCATGGACTCGACTCATATGACTGGGATTTCCATGAAAAAGATTGTGGGCCGAAAATGGGTGATCACTGTACATTTCTCTTCTGTTTCCTATTTATATTTCTATTTTACCTCCTCAATTTAGCATTATGGACAGGGAAAAACCTAATCTAAGATCTGCGCAAAAATCTTTTGCCTTCAAATTGATACCGTGATCGTAGCATGCATGGACTCGACTCATATGACTGGGATTTCCATGAAAAAGATTGTGGTCCGAAAATGGGACATCACTGTACATTTCTCTTCTGTTTCCTATTTATATTCCTATTTTACCTCATCAATTTAGTATTATGGACAGGGAAAGACCTAATCAAGATTTGTACAAAAATATTTTGCCTTCAAATTCATACCGTGATCGTAGTATGCATGGACTTGAATCTTATGACTGGGATTTCCATGAAAAAGATTGTGGGCCGAAAATATGTAATCACTGTACATTTCTCTTCTGTTTCCTATTTATATTTATATTTTACCTCCTCAATTTAGCATTATGGCTAGGGAAAGACCTAATCTAAGATCTGCACAAAAATATTTTGCCTTCAAATTGATACCGTGATCGTAGCATGCATGGACTCGACACATATGACTGGGATTTCCATGAAAAAGATTGTGGGCCGAAAATGGATGATCACTGTACATTTCTCTTCTATTTCCTATTCATATTTATATTTTACCTTCTCAATTTAGCATTATGGACAGGGAAAGACCTAATCTAAGATCTGCACAAAAATATTTTGCCTTCAAATTCATACCGTGATGGTAGCATCCATGGACTCGACTCATATGACTGGGATTTCCATGAAAAAGATTGTGGGCCGAAAATGGGTGATCACTGTACATTTCTCTTCTGTTTCCTATTTATATTTCTATTTTACCTCCTCAATTTAGCTTTATGGACAGGGAAAGACCTAATCTAATATCTGCACAAAAATATTTTGCCTTCAAATTCATACCGTGATCATAGCATGCATGGACTCGACTCATATGACTGGGATTTCCATGAAAAAGAGTGTGGTCCGAAAATGGGACATCACTGTACATTTCTCTTCTGTTTCCTATTTATATTCCTATTTTACCTCATCAATTTAGTATTATGGACAGGGAAAGACCTAATCAAGATTTGTACAAAAATATTTTGCCTTCAAATTCATACCGTGATCGTAGTATGCATGGACTTGACTCATATGACTGGGATTTCCATGAAAAAGATTGTGGGCCGAAAATGTGTGATCACTGTACATTTCTCTTCTGTTTCCTATTTATATTTATATTTTACCTTCTCAATTTAGCATTATGGACAGGGAAAAACCTAATCTAAGATCTGCGCAAAAATCTTTTGCTTTCAAATTGATACCGTGATCGTAGCATGCATGGACTCGACTCATATGACTGGGATTTCCATGAAAAAGATGGTGGGCCGAAAATGGGTGATCACTGTACATTTCTCTTCTGTTTCCTATTTATATTTCTATTTTACCTCCTCAATTTAGCTTTATGGACAGGGAAAGACCTAATCTAATATCTGCACAAAAATATTTTGCCTTCAAATTCATACCGTGATCGTAGCATGCATGGACTCGACTCATATGACTGGGATTTCCATGAAAAAGAGTGTGGTCCGAAAATGGGACATCACTGTACATTTCTCTTCTGTTTCCTATTTATATTCCTATTTTACCTCATCAATTTAGTATTATGGACAGGGAAAGACCTAATCAAGATTTGTACAAAAATATTTTGCCTTCAAATTCATACCGTGATCGTAGTATGCATGGACTTGACTCATATGACTGGGATTTCCATGAAAAAGATTGTGGGCCGAAAATGTGTGATCACTGTACATTTCTCTTCTGTTTCCTATTTATATTTATATTTTACCTTCTCAATTTAGCATTATGGACAGGGAAAGACCTAATCTAAGATCTGCACAAAAATATTTTGCCTTCAAATTCATACCGTGATCGTAGCATCCATGGACTCGACTCATATGACTGGGATTTCCATGAAAAAGATTGTGGGCCGAAAATGGGTGATCACTGTACATTTCTCTTCTGTTTCCTATTTATATTTATATTTTACCTCCTCAATTTAGCATTATGGACAGGGAAAAACCTAATCTAAGATCTGCGCAAAAATATTTTGCCTTCAAATTGATATCGTGATCGTAGCATGCATGGACTCGACTCATATGACAGGGATTTCCATGAAAAAGATTGTGAGCCGAAAATGGGAGATCACTGTACATTTCTCTTCTGTTTCCTATTTATATTTTACCTCCTCAATTTAGCATTATGGACAGGGAAAGACCTAATCTAAGCTCGGCACAAAAATATTTTGCCTTCAAATTCATACCGTGATCGTAGCATGCATTGACTCGACTCATATGACTGGGATTTCCATGAAAAAGATTGTGGGCCGAAAATGGGTGATCACTGTACATTTCTCTTCTGTTTCCTATTTATATTTATATTTTACCTCCTCAATTTAGCATTATGGACAGGGAAAGACCTAATCTAAGCTCGGCACAAAAATATTTTGCCTTCAAAATCATACCGTGATCGTAGCATGCATTGACTCGACTCATATGACTGGGATTTCCATGAAAATGATTGTGGTCAGAAAATGGGACATCACTGTACATTTCTCTTCTGTTTCCTATTTATATTTATATTTTACCTCCTCAATTTAGCATTATGGCCAGGGAAAGACCTAATCTAAGCTCTGCACAAAAATATTTTGCCTTCAAATTCATACCGTGATCGTAGCATGCATGGACTCGACTCATATGACTGGGATTTCCATGAAAAAGATTGTGGGCCGAAAATGGGTGATCACTGTACATTTCTCTTCTGTTTCCTATTTATATTTATATTTTACCTCCTCAATTTAGCATTATGTACAGGGAAAGACCTAATTTAAAATCTGCACAAAAATATTTTGCCTTCAAATTCATAGCGTGATCGTAGTATGCATGGACTCGAATCATATGACTGGGATTTCCATGAAAAAGATTGTGGGCCGAAAATGGGTGATCACTGTCCATTTCTCTTCTGTTTCCAATTTATATTTCTATTTTATCTCCTCAATTTAGCATTATGGCCAGGGAAAGACCTAATCTAAGCTCTGCACAAAAATATTTTGCCTTCAAATTCATACCGTGATCGTAGCATGCATGGAGTCGACTCATATGACTGGGATTTCCATGAAAAAGATTGTGGGCTGAAAATGGGTGATCGCTGTACATTTCTCTTCTGTTTCCTATTTATATTTATATTTTACCTCCTCAATTTAGCATTATGGCCAGGGAAAGACCTAATCTAAGCTCTGCACAAAAATATTTTGCCTTCAAATTCATACCGTGATCGTAGTATGCATGGACGTGACTCATATGACTGGGATTTCCATGAAAAAGATTGTGGGCCGAAAATGTGTGATCACTGTACATTTCTCTTCTGTTTCCTATTTATATTTATATTTTACCTCCTCAATTTAGCATTATGGCTAGGGAAAGACCTAATCTAAGATCTGCACAAAAATATTTTGCCTTCAAATTGATACCGTGATCGTAGCATGCATTGACTCGACTCATATGACTGGGATTTCCATGAAAATGATTGTGGTCAGAAAATGGGACATCACTGTACATTTCTTTTCTGTTCCCTATTTATATTTTACCTCCTCAATTTAGCATTATGGACAGGGAAAGACCTAATCTAAGATCTGCACAAAAATATTTTGCCTTCAAATTGATACCGTGATCGTAGCATGCAGGGACTCGACTCATATGACAGGGATTTCCATGAAAAAGATTGTGGGCCGAAAATGGGTGATCACTGTACATTTCTCTTCTGTTTCCTATTTATATTTATATTTTACCTCCTCAATTTAGCATTATGGACAGGGAAAGACCTAATCTAAGCTCGGCACAAAAATATTTTGCCTTCAAATTCATACCGTGATCGTAGCATGCATGGACTCGACTCATATGACTGGGATTTCCATGAAAAAGATTGTGGGCCGAAAATGGGTGATCACTGTACATTTCTCTTCTGTTTCCTATTTATATTTATATTTTACCTCCTCAATTTAGCATTATGGACAGGGAAAGACCTAATCTAAGCTCGGCACAAAAATATTTTGCCTTCAACTTCATACCGTGATCGTAGCATGCATTGACTCGACTCATATGACTGGGATTTCCATGAAAAAGATTGTGGTCAGAAAATGGGACATCACTGTACATTTCTCTTCTGTTTCATATTTATATTTATATTTTACCTCCTCAATTTAGCATTATGGACAGGGAAAGACCTAATCTAAGCTCGGCACAAAAATATTTTGCCTTCAAATTCATACCGTGATCGTAGCATGCATTGACTCGAATCATATGACTGGGATTTCCATGAAAAAGATTGTGGTCAGAAAATGGGACATCACTGTACATTTCTCTTCTGTTTCCTATTTATATTTATATTTTACCTCCTCAATTTAGCATTATGGCCAGGGAAAGACCTAATCTAAGCTCTGCACAAAAATATTTTGCCTTCAAATTCATACCGTGATCGTAGCATGCATGGACTCGACTCATATGACTGGGATTTCCATGAAAAAGATTGTGGGCCGAAAATGGGTGATCACTGTCCATTTCTCTTCTGTTTCCAATTTATATTTCTATTTTATCTCCTCAATTTTGCATTATGGCCAGGGAAAGACCTAATCTAAGCTCTGCACAAAAATATTTTGCCTTCAAATTCATACCGTGATCGTAGCATGCATGGAGTCGACTCATATGACTGGGATTTCCATGAAAAAGATTGTGGGCTGAAAATGGGTGATCACTGAACATTTCTCTTCTGTTTCCTATTTATATTTATATTTTACCTCCTCAATTTAGCATTATGGCCAGGGAAAGACCAAATCTAAGCTCTGCACAAAAATATTTTGCCTTCAAATTCATACCGTGATCGTAGCATGCATGGACTCGACTCATATGACTGGGATTTCCATGAAAAAGATTGTGAGCCGAAAATGGGAGATCACTGTACATTTCTCTTCTGTTCCCTATTTATATTTTACCTCCTCAATTTAGCATTATGGACAGGGAAAGACCTAATCTAAGATCTGCACAAAAATATTTTGCCTTCAAATTGATACCGTGATCGTAGCATGCAGGGACTCGACTCATATGACAGGGATTTCCATGAAAAAGATTGTGGGCCGAAAATGGGTGATCACTGTACATTTCTCTTCTGTTTCCTATTTATATTTATATTTTACCTCCTCAATTTAGCATTATGGACAGGGAAAGACCTAATCTAAGCTCGGCACAAAAATATTTTGCCTTCAAATTCATACCGTGATCGTAGCATGCATGGACTCGACTCATATGACTGGGATTTCCATGAAAAAGATTGTGGGCCGAAAATGGGTGATCACTGTACATTTCTCTTCTGTTTCCTATTTATATTTATATTTTACCTCCTCAATTTAGCATTATGGACAGGGAAAGACCTAATCTAAGCTCGGCACAAAAATATTTTGCCTTCAAATTCATACCGTGATCGTAGCATGCATTGACTCGACTCATATGACTGGGATTTCCATGAAAAAGATTGTGGTCAGAAAATGGGACATCACTGTACATTTCTCTTCTGTTTCATATTTATATTTATATTTTACCTCCTCAATTTAGCATTATGGACAGGGAAAGACCTAATCTAAGCTCGGCACAAAAATATTTTGCCTTCAAATTCATACCGTGATCGTAGCATGCATTGACTCGAATCATATGACTGGGATTTCCATGAAAAAGATTGTGGTCAGAAAATGGGACATCACTGTACATTTCTCTTCTGTTTCCTATTTATATTTATATTTTACCTCCTCAATTTAGCATTATGGCCAGGGAAAGACCTAATCTAAGCTCTGCACAAAAATATTTTGCCTTCAAATTCATACCGTGATCGTAGCATGCATGGACTCGACTCATATGACTGGGATTTCCATGAAAAAGATTGTGGGCCGAAAATGGGTGATCACTGTCCATTTCTCTTCTGTTTCCAATTTATATTTCTATTTTATCTCCTCAATTTTGCATTATGGCCAGGGAAAGACCTAATCTAAGCTCTGCAGAAAAATATTTTGCCTTCAAATTCATACCGTGATCGTAGCATGCATGGAGTCGACTCATATGACTGGGATTTCCATGAAAAAGATTGTGGGCTGAAAATGGGTGATCACTGAACATTTCTCTTCTGTTTCCTATTTATATTTATATTTTACCTCCTCAATTTAGCATTATGGCCAGGGAAAGACCTAATCTAAGCTCTGCACAAAAATATTTTGCCTTCAAATTCATACCGTGATCGTAGCATGCATGGACTCAACTCATATGACTGGGATTTCCATGAAAAAGATTGTGGCCCGCAAATGGGTGATCACTGTACATTTCTCTTCTGTTTCCTATTCATATTTATATTTTACCTTCTCAATTTAGCATTATGGACAGGGAAAGACCTAATCTAAGATCTGCACAAAAATATTTTGCCTTCAAATTCATACCGTGATCGTAGCATGCATGGACTTGACTCATATGACTGGGATTTCCATGAAAAAGATTGTGGGCCGAAAATGGGTGATCACTGTACATTTCTCTTCTATTTCCTATTTATATTTATATTTTACCTCCTCAATTTAGCATTATGGACAGGGAAAAACCTAATCTAAGATCTGCGCAAAAATATTTTGCCTTCAAATTGATACCGTGATCGTAGCATGCATGGACTCGACTCATATGACTGGGATTTCCATGAAAAAGATTGTGAGCCGAAAATGGGAGATCACTGTACATTTCTCTTCTGTTCCCTATTTATATTTTACCTCCTCAATTTAGCATTATGGACAGGGAAAGACCTAATCTAAGATCTGCACAAAAATATTTTGCCTTCAAATTGATACCGTGATCGTAGCATGCATGGACTCGACTCATATGACTGGGATTTCCATGAAAAAGATTGTGGGCCGAAAATGGGTGATCACTGTACATTTCTCTTCTGTTTCCTATTTATATTTATATTTTACCTCCTAAATTTAGCATTATGGACAGGGAAAGACCTAATCTAAGCTCGGCACAAAAATATTTTGCCTTCAAATTCATACCGTGATCGTAGCATGCATGGACTCGACTCATATGACTGTGATTTCCATGAAAAAGATTGTGGGCCGAAAATGGGTGATCACTGTACATTTCTCTTCTGTTTCCTATTTATATTTCTATTTTACTTCCTCAATTTAGCATTATGGACAGGGAAAAACCTAATCTAAGATCTGCGCAAAAATCTTTTGCCTTCAAATTCATACCGTGATCGTAGCATGCATGGACTCGAATCATATGACTGGGATTTCCATGAAAAAGATTGTGGGCCCAAAATGGGTCATCACTGTACATTTCTCTTCTGTTTCCTATTTATATTTATATTTTACCTCCTCAATTTAGCATTATGGACAGGGAAAGACCTAATCTAAGCTCTGCCCAAAAATATTTTGCCTTCAAATTCATACCGTGATCGTAGCATGCATGAACTCGACTCATATGACTGGGATTTCCATGAAAAAGATTGTGGGCCGAAAATGGGTGGTCACTGTACATTTCTCTTCTGTTTCCTATTTACATTTATATTTTACCTCTTCAATTTAGTATTATAGCCAGGGAAAGACCTAATCTAAGATCTGCACAAAAATATTTTGCCTTCAAATTCATACCGTGATCGTAGCATGCATGGAATCCACTCATATGACTGGGATTTCCATGAAAAAGTTTGTGGGCCGAAAATGGGTGATCACTGTACATTTCTCTTCTGTTTCCTATTTATATTTCTATTTTACCTCCTCAATTTAGTATTATGGACAGGGAAAGACCTAATCAAGAACTGTACAAAAATATTTTGCCTTCAATTTCATACCGTGATCGTAGTATGCATGGATTCGACTCATATGACTGGGATTTCCATGAAAAAGATTGTGGGCCGAAAATGTGTGATCACTGTACATTTCTCTTCTGTTTCCTATTCATATTTCTATTTTACCTCTCAAATTTAGCATTATAGCCAGGGAAAGACCTAATCTAAGATCTGCACAAAAATATTTTGCCTTCAAATTCATACCGTGATCGTAGCATGCATGAACTCGACTCATATGACTGGGATTTCCATGAAAAAGATTGTGGGCCGAAAATGGGGCATCACTGTACATTTCTCTTCTGTTTCGTATTTATATTTGTATTTTACCTCCTCAATTTAGCATTATGGACAGCGAAAGGTCTAATCTAAGTTCTGCACAAATATATTTTGACTTCAAATTCATACCGTGATCGTAGCATGCATGGAACCGACTCATATGACTGGGATTTCCATGAATAAGTTTGTGGGTCGAAAATGGGTGATCACTGTACATTTCTCTTCTGTTTCCTATTTATATTTATATTTTACCTACTCAATTTAGCATTATGGACAGGGAAAGACCTAATCAAGATTTGCACAAAAATATTTTGCCTTCAAATTCATACCGTGATCGTAGTATGCATGGACTCGACTCATATGACTGGGATTTCCATGAAAAAGATTGTGGGCCGAAAATGGGTGATCACTGTACATTTCTCTTCTGTTTCCTATTTATATTTATATTTTACCTCCTGAATTCAGCATTATGGACAGGGAAAGACCTAATCTAAGCACTGCACAAAAATATTTTGCCTTCAATTTCATACCGTGATCGTAGCATGCATGCACTCTACTCATATGACTGGGATTTCCATGAAAAAGATTGTGGGCCGAAAATGGGTGATCACTGTCCATTTCTCTTCTGTTTCCTATTTATATTTATATTTTATCTCCTCAATTTAGCATTATGGCCAGGGAAAGACCTAATCTAAGCTCTGCACAAAAATATTTTGCCTTCAAATTCATACCGTGATCGTAGCATGCATGGAGTCGACTCATATGACTGGGATTTCCATGAAAAAGATTGTTGGCCGCAAATGGGTGATCACTGTACATTTCTCTTCTGTTTCCTATTCATATTTATATTTTACCTTCTCAATTTAGCATTATGGACAGGGAAAGACATAATCTAAGATCTGCACAAAAATATTTTGCCTTCAAATTCATACCGTGTTCGTAGCATCCATGGACTCGACTCATATGACTGGGATTTCCATGAAAAAGATTGTTGGCCGAAAATGGGTGATCACTGTACATTTCTCTTCTGTTTCCTATTTATATTTATATTTTACCTCCTCAATTTAGCATTATGGACAGGGAAAAACCTAATCTAAGATCTGCGCAAAAATATTTTGCCTTCAAATTGATACCGTGATCGTAGCATGCATGGACTCGAATCATATGACTGGGATTTCCATGAAAAAGATTGTGGGCCGAAAATGGGTGATCACTGTACATTTCTCTTCTGTTTCCTATTTATATTTCTATTTTACCTCCTCAATTTAGCATTATGGCCAGGGAAAGACTTAATCTAAGATCTGCACAAAAATATTTTGCCTTCAAATTTATACCGTGATCGTAGCATGCATGGATTCGACTCATATGACTGGGATTTCCATGAAAAAGATAGTGGGCAGAAAATGGGTGATCACTGTACATTTCTCTTCTCTTTCCTATTTATATTTCTATTTTACCTCCTCAATTTAGTATTATGGACAGGGAAAGACCTAATCAAGAACTGTACAAAAATATTTTGCCTTCAAATTCATACCGTGATCGTAGTATGCATGGATTCGACTCATATGACTGGGATTTCCATGAAAAAGATTGTGGGCCGAAAATGTGTGATCACTGTACATTTCTCTTCTGTTTCCTATTCATATTTCTATTTTACCTCTTCAATTTAGCATTATAGCCAGGGAAAGACCTAATCTAAGATCTGCACAAAAATATTTTGACTTCAAATTCATACCGTGATCGTAGCATGCATGAACTCGACTCATATGACTGAGATTTCCATGAAAAAGATTGTGGGGCGAAAATGGGACATCACTGTACATTTCTCTTCTGTTTCGTATTTATATTTGTATTTTACCTCCTCAATTTAGCATTATGCACAGCGAAAGGTCTAATCTAAGTTCTGCACAAATATATTTTGACTTCAAATTCATACCGTGATCGTAGCATGCATGGAACCGACTCATATGACTGGGATTTCCATGAAAAAGTTTGTGGGCCGAAAATGGGTGCTCACTGTACATTTCTCTTCTGTTTCCTATTTATATTTCTATTTTACCTCCTCAATTTAGCATTATGGACAGGGAAAGACCTAATCAAGATCTGCACAAAAATATTTTGCCTTCAAATTCATACCGTGATCGTAGTATGCATGGACTCGACTCATATGACTGGGATTTCCATGAAAAATATTGTGGTCCGAAAATGGGACATCACTGTACATTTCTCTTCTGTTTCCTATTTATATTTCTATTTCACCTCCTAAATTTAGCATTATGGACAGGGAAAGACCTAATCTAAGATCGGCACAAAAATATTTTGCCTTCAAATTCATACCGTGATCGTAGAATGCATGGACTCGACTCATATGACTGGGATTTCCATGAAAAAGATTGTGGGCCGAAAATGGGTGATCACTGTACATTTCTCTTCTGTTTCCTATTTATATTAATATTTTACCTCCTCAATTTAGCATTATGGCCAGGGAAAGACCTAATCTAAGATCGGCACAAAAATATTTTGCCTTCAAATTCATACCGTGATCGTAGAATGCATGGACTCGACTCATATGACTGGGATTTCCATGAAAAAGATTGTGGGCCGAAAATGGGTGATCACTGTCCATTTCTCTTCTGTTTCCTATTTATATTTATATTTTATCTCCTCAATTTAGCATTATGGCCAGGGAAAGACCTAATCTAAGCTCTGCACAAAAATATTTTGCCTTCAAATTCATACCGTGATCGTAGCATGTATGGACTCAACTCATATGACTGGGATTTCCATGAAAAAGATTGTGGGCCGAAAATGGGTGATCACTGTACATTTCTCTTCTGTTTCCTATTTATATTGCTATTTTACCTCCTCAATTCAGCATTATGGACAGGGAAAGACCTAATTTAAGCTCTGCACAAAAATATTTTGCCTTCAATTTCATACCGTGATCGTAGTATGCATGGACTCGACTCATATGACTGGGATTTCCATGAAAAAGATTGTGGGCCGAAAATGGGTGATCACTGTACATTTCTCTTCTGTTTCCTATTTATATTAATATTTTACCTCCTCAATTTAGCATTATGGCCAGGGAAAGACCTAATCTAAGATCTGCACAAAAATATTTTGCCTTCAAATTCATACCGTGATCGTAGCATGCATGGACTCGACTCATATGACTGGGATTTCAATGAAAAAGATTGTGGGCCGAAAATGGGGGACCACTGTACATTTCTCTTCTGTTTCGTATTTATATTTGTATTTTACCTCCTCAATTTAGCATTATGGACAGCGAAAGGTCTAATCTAAGTTCTGCACAAATATATTTTGACTTCAAATTCATACCGTGATCGTAGCATGCATGGAACCAACTCATATGACTGGGATTTCCATGAAAAAGTTTGTGGGTCGAAAATGGGTGATCACTGTACATTTCTCTTCTGTTTCCTATTTATATTTATATTTTACCTACTCAATTTAGCATTATGGACAGGGAAAGACCTAATCAAGATCTGCACAAAAATATTTTGACTTCAAATTCATAGCGTGATCGTAGTATGCATGGACTCGACTCATATGACTGGGATTTCCATGAAAAAGATTGTGGGCCGAAAATGGGTGATCACTGTACATTTCTCTTCTGTTTCCTATTTATATTTATATTTTACCTCCTGAATTCAGCATTATGGACAGGGAAAGACCTAATCTAAGCTCTGCACAAAAATATTTTGCCTTCAATTTCATACCGTGATCGTAGCATGCATGCACTCGACTCATATGACTGGGATTTCCATGAAAAAGATTGTGGGCCGAAAATGGGTGATCACTGTCCATTTCTCTTCTGTTTCCTATTTATATTTATATTTTATCTCCTCAATTTAGCATTATGGCCAGGGAAAGACCTAATCTAAGATCGGCACATAAATATTTTGCCTTCAAATTCATACCGTGATCGTAGCATGCATGGAGTCGACTCATATGACTGGGATTTCCATGAAAAAGATTGTGGGCCGCAAATGGGTGATCACTGTACATTTCTCTTCTGTTTCCTATTCATATTTATATTTTACCTTCTCAATTTAGCATTATGGACAGGGAAAGACCTAATCTAAGATCTGCACAAAAATATTTTGCCTTCAAATTCATACCGTGATCGTAGCATCCATGGACTCGACTCATATGACTGGGATTTCCATGAAAAAGATTGTTGGCCGAAAATGGGTGATCACTGTACATTTCTCTTCTGTTTCCTATTTATATTTATATTTTACCTCCTCAATTTAGCATTATGGACAGGGAAAAACCTAATCTAAGATCTGCGCAAAAATATTTTGCCTTCAAATTGATACCGTGATCGTAGCATGCATGGACTCGAATCATATGACTGGGATTTCCATGAAAAAGATTGTGGGCCGAAAATGGGTAATCACTGTACATTTCTCTTCTGTTTCCTATTTATATTTCTATTTTACCTCCTCAATTTAGCATTATGGCCAGGGAAAGACCTAATCTAAGATCTGCACAAAAATATTTTGCCTTCAAATTCATACCGTGATCGTAGCATGCATGGATTCGACTCATATGACTGGGATTTCCATGAAAAAGATAGTGGGCAGAAAATGGGTGATCACTGTACATTTCTCTTCTCTTTCCTATTTATATTTCTATTTTACCTCCTCAATTTAGTATTATGGACAGGGAAAGACCTAATCAAGAACTGTACAAAAATATTTTGCCTTCAAATTCATACCGTGATCGTAGTATGCATGGATTCGACTCATATGACTGGGATTTCCATGAAAAAGATTGTGGGCCGAAAATGTGTGATCACTGTACATTTCTCTTCTGTTTCCTATTCATATTTCTATTTTACCTCTTCAATTTAGCATTATAGCCAGGGAAAGACCTAATCTAAGATCTACACAAAAATATTTTGACTTCAAATTCATACCGTGATCGTAGCATGCATGAACTCGACTCATATGACTGAGATTTCCATGAAAAAGATTGTGGGGCGAAAATGGGACATCACTGTACATTTCTCTTCTGTTTCGTATTTATATTTGTATTTTACCTCCTCAATTTAGCATTATGCACAGCGAAAGGTCTAATCTAAGTTCTGCACAAATATAATTTGACTTCAAATTCATACCGTGATCGTAGCATGCATGGAACCGACTCATATGACTGGGATTTCCATGAAAAAGTTTGTGGGCCGAAAATGGGTGATCACTGTACATTTCTCTTCTGTTTCCTATTTATATTTCTATTTTACCTCCTCAATTTAGCATTATGGACAGGGAAAGACCTAATCAAGATCTGCACAAAAATATTTTGCCTTCAAATTCATACCGTGATCGTAGTATGCATGGACTCGACTCATATGACTGGGATTTCCATGAAAAATATTGTGGTCCGAAAATGGGACATCACTGTACATTTCTCTTCTGTTTCCTATTTATATTTCTATTTCACCTCCTAAATTTAGCATTATGGACAGGGAAAGACCTAATCTAAGATCGGCACAAAAATATTTTGCCTTCAAATTCATACCGTGATCGTAGAATGCATGGACTCGACTCATATGACTGGGATTTCCATGAAAAAGATTGTGGGCCGAAAATGGGTGATCACTGTACATTTCTCTTCTGTTTCCTATTTATATTAATATTTTACCTCCTCAATTTAGCATTATGGCTAGGGAAAGACCTAATCTAAGATCGGCACAAAAATATTTTGCCTTCAAATTCATACCGTGATCGTAGAATGCATGGACTCGACTCATATGACTGGGATTTCCATGAAAAAGATTGTGGGCCGAAAATGGGTGATCACTGTCCATTTCTCTTCTGTTTCCTATTTATATTTATATTTTATCTCCTCAATTTAGCATTATGGCCAGGGAAAGACCTAATCTAAGCTCTGCACAAAAATATTTTGCCTTCAAATTCATACCGTGATCGTAGCATGTATGGACTCAACTCATATGACTGGGATTTCCATGAAAAAGATTGTGGGCCGAAAATGGGTGATCACTGTACATTTCTCTTCTGTTTCCTATTTATATTGCTATTTTACCTCCTCAATTCAGCATTATGGACAGGGAAAGACCTAATTTAAGCTCTGCACAAAAATATTTTGCCTTCAATTTCATACCGTGATCGTAGTATGCATGGACTCGACTCATATGACTGGGATTTCCATGAAAAAGATTGTGGGCCGAAAATGGGTGATCACTGTACATTTCTCTTCTGTTTCCTATTTATATTAATATTTTACCTCCTCAATTTAGCATTATGGCCAGGGAAAGACCTAATCTAAGATCTGCACAAAAATATTTTGCCTTCAAATTCATACCGTGATCGTAGCATGCATGGACTCGACTCATATGACTGGGATTTCCATGAAAAAGATTGTGGGCCGAAAATGGGTGATCACTGTACATTTCTCTTCTGTTTCCTATTTATATTTATATTTTACCTCCTCAATTTAGCATTATGGACAGTGAAAGACCTAATCAAGATCTGCACAAAAATATTTTGCCTTCAAATTCATACCGTGATCGTAGTATGCATGGACTCGACTCATATGACTGGGATTTCCATGAAAAACATTGTTGGCCGAAAATTGGTGATCACTGTACATTTCTCTTCTGTTTCCTATTTATATTTCTATTTTACCTCCTCAATTTAGCTTTATGGACAGGGAAAGACCTAATCTATTATCTGCACAAAAATATTTTGCCTTCAAATTCATACCGTGATCGTAGCATGCATGGACTCAACTCATATGACTGGGATTTCCATGAAAAAGATTGTGGGCCGAAAATGGGTGATCACTGTCCATTTCTCTTCTGTTTCCTATTTATATTTATATTTTATCTCCTCAATTTAGCATTATGGCCAGGGAAAGACCTAATCTAAGCTCTGCACAAAAATATTTTGCCTTCAAATTCATACCGTGATCGTAGCATGCATGGACTCGACTCATATGACTGGGATTTCAATGAAAAAGATTGTGGGCCGAAAATGGGGGATCACTGTCCATTTCTCTTCTGTTTCCTATTTATATTTATATTTTATCTCCTCAATTTAGCATTATGGCCCGGGAAAGACCTAATCTAAGCTCTGCACAAAAATATTTTGCCTTCAAATTCATACCGTGATCGTAGCATGCATGGACTCGACTCATATGACTGGGATTTCCATGAAAAAGATTGTGGGCCGAAAATGGGTGATCACTGTACATTTCTCTTCTGTTTCCTATTTATATTTATATTTTACCTCCTCAATTTAGCATTATGGACAGTGAAAGACCTAATCAAGATCTGCACAAAAATATTTTGCCTTCAAATTCATACCGTGATCGTAGTATGCATGGACTCGACTCATATGACGGGGATTTCCATGAAAAACATTGTTGGCCGAAAATTGGTGATCACTGTACATTTCTCTTCTGTTTCCTATTTATATTTCTATTTTACCTCCTCAATTTAGCTTTATGGACAGGGAAAGACCTAATCTATTATCTGCACAAAAATATTTTGCCTTCAAATTCATACCGTGATCGTAGAATGCATGGACTCGACTCATATGACTGGGATTTCCATGAAAAAGATTGTGGGCCGAAAATGGGTGATCACTGTCCATTTCTCTTCTGTTTCCTATTTATATTTATATTTTATCTCCTCAATTTAGCATTATGGCCAGGGAAAGACCTAATCTAAGCTCTGCACAAAAATATTTTGCCTTCAAATTCATACCGTGATCGTAGCATGCATGGACTCAACTCATATGACTGGGATTTCCATGAAAAAGATTGTGGGCCGAAAATGGGTGATCACTGTACATTTCTCTTCTGTTTCCTATTTATATTTCTATTTTACCTCCTCAATTCAGCATTATGGACAGGGAAAGACCTAATCTAAGCTCTGCACAAAAATATTTTGCCTTCAATTTCATACCGTGATCGTAGTATGTATGGACTCGACTCATATGACTGGGATTTCCATGAAAAAGATTGTGGGCCGAAAATGGGTGATCACTGTACATTTCTCTTCTGTTTCCTATTTATATTTCTAATTTACCTCCTCAATTTAGCTTTATGGACAGCGAAAGATCTAATCTAAGATCTGCACAAAAATATTTTGACTTCAAATTCATACCGTGATCGTAGCATGCATGGACTCGACTCATATGACTGGGATTTCCATGAAAAAGATTGTGGGCCGAAAATGGGTGATCACTGTACATTTCTCTTCTGCTTCCTATTTATATTCCTATTTTACCTCCTCAATTTAGTATTATGGACAGGGAAAGACCTAATCAAGATTTGTACAAAAATATTTTGCCTTCAAATTCATACCGTGATCCTAGTATGCATGGACTTGACTCATATGACTGGGATTTCCATGAAAAAGATTGTGGGCCGAAAATGGGTGATCACTGTCCATTTCTCTTCTGTTTCCTATTTATATTTATATTTTACCTCCTCAATTTAGCATTATGGCCAGGGAAAGACCTAATCTAAGCTCTGCACAAAAATATTTTGCCTTCAAATTCATACCGTGATCGTAGCATGCATGGACTCAACTCATATGACTGGGATTTCCATGAAAAAGATTGTGTGCCGAAAATGGGTGATCACTGTACATTTCTCTTCTGTTCCCTATTTATATTTCTATTTTACCTCCTCAATTCAGCATTATGGACAGCGAAAGATCTAATCTAAGATCTGCACAAAAATATTTTGACTTCAAATTCATACCATGATCGTAGCATGCATGGACTCGACTCATATGACTGGGATTTCCATGAAAAAGATGGTGGGCCGAAAATGGGTGATCACTGTACATTTCTCTTCTGTTTCCTATTTATATTCCTTTTTTACCTCCTCAATTTAGTATTATGGACAGGGAAAGACCTAATCAAGATTTGTACAAAAATATTTTGCCTTCAAATTCATACCGTGATCCTAGTATGCATGGAATTGACTCATATGACTGGGATTTCCATGAAAAAGATTGTGGGCCGAAAATGGGTGATCACTGTCCATTTCTCTTCTGTTTCCTATTTATATTTATATTTTACCTCCTCAATTTAGCATTATGGCCAGGGAAAGACCTAATCTAAGCTCTGCACAAAAATATTTTGCCTTCAAATTCATACCGTGATCGTAGCATGCATGGACTCGACTCATATGACTGGGATTTCCATGAAAAAGATTGTGGGCCGAAAATGGGTGATCACTGTACATTTCTCTTCTGTTTCCTATTGATATTTATGTTTTACCTCCTCAATTTAGCATTATGGACAGGAAAAGACCTAATCTAAGCTCTGCACAAAAATATTTTGCCTTCAAATTCATACCGTGATCGTAGCATGCATGGACTCGACTCATATGACTGGGATTTCCATGAAAAAGATTGTGGGCCGAAAATGGGTGATCACTGTACATTTCTCTTCTGTTTCCTATTTATATTTATATTTTACCTCCTCAATTTAGCATTATGGACAGGGAAAGACCCAATCTAAAATCTGCACAAAAATATTTTGCCTTCAAATTCATACCGTGATCGTAGCATGCATGGACTCAACTCATATGACTGGGATTTCCATGAAAAAGATTGTGGGCCGAGAATGGGTCATCACTGTACATTTCTCTTCTGTTTCCTATTTATATTTTTATTTTACCTCCTCAATTCAGCATTATGGACAGGGAAAGACCTAATCTAAGCTCTGCACAAAAATATTTTGCCTTCAAATTCATACCGTGAACGTAGCATGCATGGACTCGACTCATATGACTGGGATTTCCATGAAAAAGATTGTGGGCCGAAAATGGGAAATCACTGTACATTTCTCTTCTGTTTCCTATTTATATTTATATTTTACCTCCTCTATTTAGCATTACGGACAGCGAAAGATCTAATCTAAGCTCTGCACAAAAATATTTTCCCTTCAAATTCATACGGTGATCGTAGCATGCATGGACTCGACTCATATGAATGGGATTTCCATGAAAAAGATTGTTGGCCGAAAATTGGTGATCACTGTACATTTCTCTTCTGTTTACTATTTATATTTATATTTTACCTCCTCAATTTAGTATTATGGACAGGGAAAGACCTAATCAAGATCTGTACAAAAATATTTTGCCTTCAAATTCATACCGTGATCGTAGAATGCATGGACACGACTCATATGACTGGGATTTCCATGAAAAAGACTGTGGGCCGAAAATGGGTGATCACTGTACATTTCTCTTCTGTTTCCTATTTATATTAATATGTTACCTCCTCAATTTAGCATTATGGCCAGGGAAAGACCTAATCCAAGATCTGCACAAAAATATTTTGCCTTTAAATTCATACCGTGATCGTAGCATGCATGGACTCGACTCATATGACTGGGATTTCCATGAAAAAGATTGTGGGCCGAAAATGGGTGATCACTGCACATTTCTCTTCTGTTTCCTTTTTATATTTCTATTTTACCTCCTCAATTTAGCATTATGGACAGGGAAAGACCTAATCAAGATCTGCACAAAAATATTTTGCCTTCAAATTCATATCGTGATCGTAGCATGCATGGACTCGACTCATATGACTGGGATTTCCATGAAAAATTTGTGGGCCGAAAATGGGTGATCACTGTTCATTTCTCTTCTGTTTCCTATTTATATTTATATTTTACCTCCTCAATTTAGCATTATGGCAGCGAAAGATCTAATATAAGCTCTGCACAAAAATATTTACCCTTCAAATTCATACGGTGATCGTAGCATGCATGGACTCGACTCATATGACTGAGATTTCCATGAAAAAGATTGTGGGCAGAAAATGGGTGATCGCTGCACATTTCTCTTCTGTTTCCTTTTTATATTTCTATTTTACCTCCTCAATTTAGCATTATGGACAGGGAAAGACCTAATCAAGATCTGCACAAAAATATTTTGCCTTCAAATTCATACCGTGATCGTAGTATGCATGGACTCGACTCATATGACTGGGAATTCCATGAAAAAGATTGTTGGCCGAAAATTGGTGATCACTGTACATTTCTCTTCTGTTTCCTATTTATGTTTCTATTTTACCTCCTCAATTTAGCTTTATGGACAGGGAAAGACCTAATCTAATATCTGCACAAAAATATTTTGCCTTCAAATTCATACCGTGATCGTAGCATGCATGGACTCGACTCATATGACTGGGATTTCCATGAAAAAGATTGTGGTCTGAAAATGGGACATCACTGTACATTTCTCTTCTGTTTCCTATTTATATTTATATTTTACCTCCTCAATTTAGCATTATGGAAAGCGAAAGATCTAATCTAAGTTCTGCACAAAAATATTTTGACTTCAAATTCATACCGTGATCGTAGCATGCATTGACTCGACTCATATGACTGGGATTTCCATGAAAAAGATTGTGGGCCGAAAATGGGTGATCACTGTACATTTCTCTTCTGTTTCCTATTTATATTCCTATTTTAACTCCTCAATTTAGCATTATGGACAGGGAAAGAACTAATCAAGATTTGTACAAAAATATTTTGCCTTCAAATTCATACCGTGATCGTAGCATGCATGGACTCAACTCATATGACTGGGATTTCCATGAAAAAGATTGTGGGCCGAGAATGGGTGATCACTGTACATTTCTCTTCTGTTTCCTATTTATATTTTTATTTTACCTCCTCAATTCAGCATTATGGACAGGGAAAGACCTAATCTAAGCTCTGCACAAAAATATTTTGCCTTCAAATTCATACCGTGAGCATAGCATGCATGGACTCGAATCATATGACTGGGATTTCCATGAAAAAGATTGTGGGCCGAAAATGGGTGATCACTGTACATTTCTCTTCTGTTTCCTATTTATATTTATATTTTACCTCCTCTATTTAGCATTACGGACAGCGAAAGATCTAATCTAAGCTCTGCACAAAAATATTTTCCCTTCAAATTCATACGGTGATCGTAGCATGCATGGACTCGACTCATATGACTGGGATTTCCATGAAAAAGATTGTTGGCCGAAAATTGGTGATCACTGTACATTTCTCTTCTGTTTACTATTTATATTTCTATTTTACCTCCTCAATTTAGTATTATGGACAGGGAAAGACCTAATCAAGATCTGTACAAAAATATTTTGCCTTCAAATTCATACCGTGATCGTAGTATGCATAGACTCGACTCATATGACTGGGATTTCCATGAAAAAGACTGTGGGCCGAAAATGGGTGATCACTGTACATTTCTCTTCTGTTTCCTATTTATATTAATTTGTTACCTCCTCAATTTAGCATTATGGCCAGGGAAAGACCTAATCTAAGCTCTGCACAAAAATATTTTGCCTTCAAATTCATACCGTGATCATAGCATGCATGGACTCGAATCATATGACTGGGATTTCCATGAAAAAGATTGTGGGCCGAAAATGGGTGATCACTGTACATTTCTCTTCTGTTTCCTATTTATATTTATATTTTACCTCCTCTATTTAGCATTACGGACAGCGAAAGATCTAATCTAAGCTCTGCACAAAAATATTTTCCCTTCAAATTCATATGGTGATCGTAGCATGCATGGACTCGACTCATATGACTGGGATTTCCATGAAAAAGATTGTTGGCCGAAAATTGGTGATCACTGTACATTTCTCTTCTGTTTACTATTTATATTTATATTTTACCTCCTCAATTTAGTATTATGGACAGGGAAAGACCTAATCTAGATCTGTACAAAAATATTTTGCCTTCTAATTCATACCGTGATCGTAGCATGCATGGACTCGACTCATATGACTGGGATTTCCATGAAAAATTTGTGTGCCGAAAATGGGTGATCACTGTTCATTTCTCTTCTGTTTCCTATTTATATTTATATTTTATCTCCTCAATTTAGCATTATGGCCAGGGAAAGACCTAATCTAAGCTCTGCACAAAAATATTTTGCCTTCAAATTCATACTATGATCGTAGCATGCATGGATTCAACTCATATGACTGGGATTTCCATGAAGAAGATTGTGGGCCGAAAATGGGTGATCACTGTACATTTCTCTTCTGTTTCCTATTTATATTTCTATTTTACCTCCTCAATTCAGCATTATGGACAGGTAAAGACCTAATCTAAGCTCTGCACAAAAATATTTTGCCTTCAAATTCATAGCGTGATCGTAGTATGCATGGACTCGACTCATATGACTGGGATTTCCATGTAAAAGATTGTGGGCTGAAAATGGGTGATCACTGTACATTTCTCTTCTGTTTCCTATTTATATTAATATTTTACATCCTCAATTTAGAATTATCGCCAGGGAAAGACCTAATCCAAGATCTGCACATAAATATTTTGCCTTCAAATTCATACTGTGATCGTAGCATGCATGGACTCGACTCATATGACTGGGATTTCGATGAAAAACATTCTGGGCCGAAAATGGGAGATCACTGTCCATTTCTCTTCTGTTTCTATTTATATTTATATTTTATCTCCTCAATTTAACGTTATGGCCAGGGAAAGACCTAATCGAAGCTCTGCACAAAAATATTTTGCTTCAAATTCATACCGTGATCGTATCATGCATGGACTCAACTCATATGACTGGGATTTCCATGAAAAAGATTGTGGGCCGAAAATGGGTGATCACTGTACATTTCTCTTCTGTTTCCTATTTATATTTATATTTTACCTCCTCAATTTAGCATTATGGCCAGGGAAAGATCTAATCTAAGCTCTGCACAAAAATATTTTGCCTTCAAATTCATACCGTGATCGTAGCATGCATGGACTCGACTCATATGACTGGGATTTCCATGAAAAAGATTGTGGGCCGAAAATGGGTGATCACTGTACATTTCTCTTCTGTTTCCTATTTATATTTATATTTTACCTCCTCAATTTAGCATTATGGACAGGGAAAGACCTAATCTAAAATCTGATCACAAATATTTTGCCTTCAAATTCATACCGTGATCGTAGCATGCATGGAGTCGACTCATATGACTGGGATTTCCATGAAAGTGATTGTGGGCCGAAAATGGGTGATCACTGTACATTTCTCTTCTGTTTCCGATTTATATTTATATTTTACCTCCTCAATTTAGCATTATGGCCAGGGAAAGACCTAATCTAAGCTCTGCACAAAAATATTTTGGCTTCAAATTCATACCGTGATCATACCATGCATGGACTCGACTCATATGACTGGGATTTCCATGAAAAAGATTGTGGGCCGAAAATGGGTGATCACTGTCCATTTCTCTTCTGTTTCCAATTTATATTTATATTTTACCTCCTCAATTTAGTATTATGGACAGGGAAAGACCTAATCAAGATCTGTACAAAAATATTTTGCCTTCAAATTCATACCGTGATCGTAGTATGCATGGACTCGACTCATATGACTGGGATTTCCATGAAAAAGACTGTGGGCCGAAAATGGGTGATCACTGTACATTTCTCTTCTGTTTCCTATTTATATTAATATGTTACCTCCTCAATTTAGCATTATGGCCAGGGAAAGACCTAATCCAAGATCTGCACAAAAATATTTTGCCTTTAAATTCATACCGTGATCGTAGCATACATGGACTCGACTCATATGACTGGGATTTCCATGAAAAAGATTGTGGGCCGAAAATGGATGATCACTGCACATTTCTCTTCTGTTTCCTTTTTATATTTCTATTTTACCTCCTCAATTTAGCACTATGGACAGGGAAAGACCTAATCAAGATCTGCACAAAACTATTTTGCCTTCAAATTCATACCGTGATCGTAGCAGTCATGGACTCAACTCATATGACTGGGATTTCCATGAAGAAGATTGTGGGCCGAAAATGGGTGATCACTTTACATTTCTCTTCTGTTTCCTATTTATATTAATATTTTACATCCTCAATTTAGAATTATCGCCATGGAAAGACCTAATCTAAGATCTGCACATAAATATTTTGCCTTCAAATTCATACCGTGATCGTAGCATGCATGGACTCGACTCATATGACTGGGATTTCCATGAAAAAGATTGTCGGCCGAAAATGGGAGATCACTGTCCATTTCTCTTCTGTTTCCTATTTATATTTATATTTTACCTCCTCAATTTAGCATTATGGACAGGGAAAGACCTAATCTAAGCTCGGCACAAAAATACTTTGCCTTCAAATTCATACCGTGATCGTAGCATGCATTGACTCGACTCATATGACTGGGATTTCTATGAAAAAGATTGTGGTCAGAAAATGGGACATCACTGTACATTTCTCTTCTGTTTCCTATTTATATTTATATTTTACCTCCTCAATTTAGCATTATGGCCAGGGAAAGACCTAATCTAAGCTCTGCACAAAAATATTTTGCCTTCAAATTCATACCGTGATCGTAGCATGCATGGACTCCACTCATATGACTGGGATTTCCATGAAAAAGATTGTGGGCCGAAAATGGGTGATCACTGAACATTTCTCTTCTGTTTCCTATTTATATTTCTATTTTACCTCCTCAATTTAGCATTATGACAGGGAAAGAACTCATCTAAGATCTGCACAAAAATATTTTGCCTTCAAATTCATACCGTGATCGTAGCATGCATGGACTCTACTCATATGACTGGGATTTCCATGAAAAAGATTGTGGGCCGAAAATGGCTCATCACTGTACATTTCTCTTCGGTTTCCTATTTATATTTATATTTTACCTTGTCAATTTAGCATTATGGACAGGGAAAGACCTAATCTAAAATCTGCACAAAAATATTTTGCCTTCAAATTCATACCGTGATCGTAGCATGCATGGACTCGACTTATATGACTGGGATTTCCATGAAAAAGATTGTGGGCCGAAAATGGGTGATCACTGTACATTTCTCTTCTGTTTCCTATTTATATTTGTATTTTACCTCCTCAATTTAGCAATATGGACAGTGAAAGACCTAATCTAAGATCTGCACAAAAATATTTTCCCTTCAAATTCATACCGTGATCGTAGCATGCATGGAATCGACTAATATGACTGCGATTTCCATGAAAAAGATTGTGGGCAGAAAATGGGTGATCACTGTACATTTCTCTTCTGTTTCCTATTTATATTTCTATTTTACTTCCTTCATTTAGCATTATGGACAGGGAAAGACCTAATCTATGATCTGCACAAAAATATTTTGCCTTCAAATTCATACCGTGATCGTAGCATGCATGGACTCGACTCATGTGACTGGGATTTTCATGAAAAAGATTGTGGGCCGAAAATGGGTGATCACTGTACATTTCTCTTCTGTTTCCTATTTATATTTGTATTTTACCTCCTCAATTTAGCATTATGGACAGGGAAAGACCTAATCTAAGATCTGCACAAAAATATTTTGCCTTCAAATTCATACCGTGATCGTAGCATGCATGGAATCGACTCATATGACTGCGATTTCCATGAAAAAGATTGTGGGCAGAAAATGGGTGATCACTGTACATTTCTCTTCTGTTTCCTGTTTATATTTCAATTTTACTTCCTTCATTTAGCATTATGGACAGGGAAAGACTGAATCTAAGATCTGCACAAAAATATTTTGCTTTCAAATTCATACCGTGATCGTAGCATGCATGGACTCGACTCATATGACTGGGATTTCCATGAAAAAGATAGTCAGCCGAAAATGGGTGAAAACTGTACATTTCTCTTCTGTTTCCTATTTACATTTCTATTTTACCTCCTCAATTTAGCATTATGGACAGGGAAAGTCCTAATCTAAGATCTGCACAAAAATATTTTGGCTTCAAATTCATACCGTGATCATATCATGCATGGACTCGACTCATATGACTGGGATTTCCATGAAAAAGATTGTGTGCCGAAAATGGTTGATCACTGTACATTTCTCTTCTGTTTCCTGTTTATATTTCTATTTTACCTCCTCAATTTAGCATTATGGACAGTGAAAGACCTAATCTAAAATCTGCACAAATATATTTTGCCTTCAAATTCATACCGTGATCGTAGCATGCATGGACTCGACTAATATGACTGGGATTTCCATGAAAAAGATTGTGGGCCGAAAATGGGTGATCACTGTACATTGCTCTTCTGTTTCCTATTTATATTTGTATTTTACCTCCTCAATTGAGAATTATAGACAGTGAAAGACCAAATCTAAAAACTGCACAAATATATTTTGCCTTAAAATTCATACCGTGATCGTAGCATGCATGGACTCGACTCATATGACTGGGATTTCCATGAAAAAGATTGTGGGCCGAAAATGGGTGATCACTGTACATTGCTCTTCTGTTTCCTATTTATATTTAGATTTTATCTCCTCAATTTAGCATTATGGACAAAGAAAGACCTAATCTAAAATCTGCACAAAAATATTTTGCCTTCAAATTCATACCGTGATAGTAGCATGCATGGACTCGACTCATATGACTGGTATTTCCATGAAAAGATTGTGGGCCGAAAATGGGTGATCACTGTACATTTCTCTTCTGTTTCCTATTTATATTTCTATTTTACCTCCTCAATTTAGCATTATGGACAGGGAAAGTCCTAATCTAAGATCTGCACAAAAATATTTTGGCTTCAAATTCATACCGTGATCATATCATGCATGGACTCGACTCATATGACTGGGATTTCCATGAAAAAGATTGTGTGCCGAAAATGGTTGATCACTGTACATTTCTCTTCTGTTTCCTGTTTATATTTCTATTTTACCTCCTCAATTTAGCATTATGGACAGTGAAAGACCTAATCTAAAATCTGCACAAATATATTTTGCCTTCAAATTCATACCGTGATCGTAGCATGCATGGACTCGACTAATATGACTGGGATTTCCATGAAAAAGATTGTGGGCCGAAAATGGGTGATCACTGTACATTGCTCTTCTGTTTCCTATTTATATTTGTATTTTACCTCCTCAATTGAGAATTATAGACAGTGAAAGACCAAATCTAAAAACTGCACAAATATATTTTGCCTTAAAATTCATACCGTGATCGTAGCATGCATGGACTCGACTCATATGACTGGGATTTCCATGAAAAAGATTGTGGGCCGAAAATGGGTGATCACTGTACATTGCTCTTCTGTTTCCTATTTATATTTAGATTTTATCTCCTCAATTTAGCATTATGGACAAAGAAAGACCTAATCTAAAATCTGCACAAAAATATTTTGCCTTCAAATTCATACCGTGATAGTAGCATGCATGGACTCGACTCATATGACTGGTATTTCCATGAAAAGATTGTGGGCCGAAAATGGGTGATCACTGTACATTTCTCTTCTGTTTCCTATTTATATTTATATTTTACCTCCTCAATTTAGCATTATGGACAGGGAAAGTCCTAATCTAAGATCTGCACAAAAATATTTTGGCTTCAAATTCATACCGTGATCATATCATGCATGGACTCGACTCATATGACTGGGATTTCCATGAAAAAGATTGTGTGCCGAAAATGGTTGATCACTGTACATTTCTCTTCTGTTTCCTGTTTATATTTCTATTTTACCTCCTCAATTTAGCATTATGGACAGTGAAAGACCTAATCTAAAATCTGCACAAATATATTTTGCCTTCAAATTCATACCGTGATCGTAGCATGCATGGACTCGACTAATATGACTGGGATTTCCATGAAAAAGATTGTGGGCCGAAAATGGGTGATCACTGTACATTGCTCTTCTGTTTCCTATTTATATTTGTATTTTACCTCCTCAATTGAGAATTATAGACAGTGAAAGACCAAATCTAAAAACTGCACAAATATATTTTGCCTTAAAATTCATACCGTGATCGTAGCATGCATGGACTCGACTCATATGACTGGGATTTCCATGAAAAAGATTGTGGGCCGAAAATGGGTGATCACTGTACATTGCTCTTCTGTTTCCTATTTATATTTAGATTTTATCTCCTCAATTTAGCATTATGGACAAAGAAAGACCTAATCTAAAATCTGCACAAAAATATTTTGCCTTCAAATTCATACCGTGATAGTAGCATGCATGGACTCGACTCATATGACTGGTATTTCCATGAAAAGATTGTGGGCCGAAAATGGGTGATCACTGTACATTTCTCTTCTGTTTCCTATTTATATTTATATTTTACCTCCTCAATTTAGCATTATGGACAGGTGAAGACCTAATCTAAAATCTGCACAAAAATATTTTGCCTTCAAATTCATACCGTGATCGTAGCATGCATGGACTCGACTCATATGACTGGGATTTCCATGAAAAAGATTGTCGGCCGAAAATGGGTGATCACTGTACATTTCTCTTCTGTTTCCTATTTATATTAATATTTTACATCCTCAATTTAGAATTATCGCCAGGGAAAGACCTAATCCAAGATCTGCACATAAATATTTTGCCTTCAAATTCATACTGTGATCGTAGCATGCATGGACTCGACTCATATGACTGGGATTTCGATGAAAAACATTCTGGGCCGAAAATGGGAGATCACTGTCCATTTCTCTTCTGTTTCTATTTATATTTATATTTTATCTCCTCAATTTAACGTTATGGCCAGGGAAAGACCTAATCGAAGCTCTGCACAAAAATATTTTGCTTCAAATTCATACCGTGATCGTATCATGCATGGACTCGACTCATATGACTGGGATTTCCATGAAAAAGTTTGTGGGCAGAAAATGGGTGATCACTGTACATTTCTCTTCTGTTTCCTATTTATATTTGTATTTTACCTCCTCAATTTAGCATTATGGACAGGGAAAGACCTAATCTAAGATCTGCACAAAAATATTTTGCCTTCAAATTCATAGCGTGATCGAAGCATGCATGAACTCGACTCACATGACTGGGATTTCGATGAAAAAGATAGTGGGCAGAAAAGAGGTGATCACTGTACATTTCTCTTCTGTTTCCTATTTATATTTCTATTTTACCTCCTCAATTTAGCATTATGGACAGGGAAAGACCTAATCTAAAATCTGCACAAAATTATTTTGCTTTCAAATTCATACCGTGATCGTAGCATGCATGGACTCGACTCATATGACTGGGATTTCCATGAAAAAGATTGTGGGCAGAAAATGGGTGATCACTGTACATTTCTCTTCTCTTTCCTAGTTATATTTCTAATTTACCTCCTCAATTTAGCATTATGGACAGGGAAAGACCTAATCTAATTTCTGCAAAAAAAAAATATTTTGCCTTCAAATTCATACCCTTATCGTAGCAGGTATGGACTCGACTCATATGACTGGGATTTCCATGAAAAAGGCTGTGGGCAGAAATGTGTGATCACTGTACATTTCTCTTCTGTTTCCTATTTGTATTTCTATTTTACCTCCTCAATTTAGCATTATGGACCGGGAAAGACCTAATCTAAGATCTGCAAAAAAATATTTTGCCTTCAAATTCATACCGTGATCGTAGCATGTATGGACTCGACTCATATGACTGGGATTTCCATGAAAAAGATTGTGGGCAGAAAATGGGTGATGACTGTACATTTCTCTTCTGTTTCCTATTTATATTTATATTTTTCTTCCTTCATTTAGCATTATGGACAGGGAAAGACCTAATCTAAGATCTGCAAAAAAATATTTTGCCTTCAAATTCATACCGTGATCGTAGCATGCATGGACTCGACTCATATGACTGGGATTTCCATGAAAAAGATTGTGGGCCGAAAATGGGTGATCACTGTACATTTCTCTTCTGTTTCTTATTTATATTTCTATTTTACTTACTTCATTTAGCATTATGAACAAGGAAAGACCTAATCTGAGATCTGCAAGAACATATTTTGCCTTCAAATTCATACCGTGATCGTAGCATGCATGGACTCGACTCATATGAATGGGATTTCCATGAAAAAGATTGTGAGACGAAAATGGGTGATCACTGTACATTTCTCTTCTGTTTCTTATTTATATTTGTATTTTACTTCCTCAATTTAGCATTATGGACAGGGAAAGACCTAATCTAAGATCTGCAAAAATATATTTTGCCTTCAAATTCATACCGTGATCGTAGCATGCATGGACTCGACTCATATGACTGGGATTTCCATGAAAAAGATTGTGGGCACAAAATGGGTGATCACTGTACATTTTTCTTCTGTTTCCTATTTATATTTCTAATTTACTTCCTTCATTTAGCATTATTGACAGGGAAAGACCTAATCTAAGATCTGCAAAAAAATATTTTGCCTGCAAATTCATACCGTGATCGTAGCATGTATGGACTCGACTCATATGACTGGGATTTCCATGAAAAAGATTGTGGGCAGAAAATGGGTGATCACTGTACATTTCTCTTCTGTTTTCTATTTATATTTCTATTTTACCTCCTCAATTTAGCATTATGGACAGGGAAAGATTTAATCTAAGATCTGCAAAAAAATATTTTGCCTTCCAATTCATACCGTGATCGTAGCATGCATGGACTCGACTCATATGACTGGGATTTCCATGAAAAAGACTGTGGGCAGAAAATGGGTGATCACTGTACATTTCTCTTCTGTTTCCTATTTATATTTCTAATTTACCTCCTCAATTTAGCATTATGGACAGGGAAAGATTTAATCTAAGATCTGCAAAAAAATATTTTGCCTTCAAATTCATACCGTGATCGTAGCATGTATGGACTTGACTCATATGACTGGGATTCCTGTGAAAAAGATTGTGAGCCGAAAATGGGTGATCACTGTACATTTCTCTTCTGTCTCTTATTTATATTTGTATTTTACCTCCTCAATTTACCATTATGGACAGGGAAAGACCTAATCTAAGATCTGCAAATAAATATTTTGCCTTCAAATTCATACCGTGATCGTAGTATGCATGGACTCGACTCATATGACTGGGATTTCCATGAAAAAGATTGAGGGCAGAAAATGGGTGATCACTGTAGATTTCCCTACTCTTTCCTATTTATATTTCTAATTTACCTCCTGAATTTAGCAATATGGACATGGAAAGATTTAATCTAAGATCTGCAAAAAAATATTTTGCCTTCAAATTCATACCGTGATCGTAGCATGCATGGACTCGACTCATATGACTGGGATTTCCATAAAAAAGATTGTGGGCAGAAAATGGGTGATCACTGTACATCGCTCTTCTGATTACTATTTATATTTCTATTTTGCTTCCTTCATTTAGCATTATGGACAGGGAAAGACCTAATCTAAGATCTGCAAAAAAATATTTTGCTTTCAAATTCATACCGTGATCGTAGCATGCATGGACTCGACTCCTATGACTGGGATTTCCATGAAAATGATTGTGGGCAGAAAATCGGTGATCACTGTACATTTCTCTTCTGTTTCCTATTTATATTTCTATTTTACTTCCTTCATTTAGCATTATGGACAGGGAAAGACTTAATCTAAGATCTGCAAAAAAATATTTTACCTTCAAATTCATACCGTGATCGTAGCATGCATGGACTTGACTCATATGACTGGGATTTCCATGAAAAAGATGGTGGGCCGAAAATGGGTGATCACTGTACATTTCTCTTCTGTTTCCTATTTATATTTCTATATTACTTACTTCATTTAGCATTATGGACAGGGAAAGCCCTAATCTGAGATCTGCAAAAACATATTTTGCCTTCAAATTCATACCGTGATCGTAGCATGCATGGACTTGACTCACATGACTTGGATTCCTGTGAAAAAGATTGTGAGCCGAAAATGGGTGATCACTGTTCATTTCTCTTCTGTCTCTTATTTATATTTGTATTTTACCTCCTCAATTTAGCATTATGGACAGGGAAAGACCTAATCTAAGATCTGCAGAAAAATATTTTGCCTTCAAATTCATACCGTGATTGTAGCATGCATGGACTCGACTTATATGACTGGGATTTCCATGAAAAAGATTGTGGGCAGAAAATCGGTGATCACTGTACATTTCTCTTCTGTTTCCTATTTATATTTCGATTTATCTCCTCAATTTACCATTATGGACAGTGAAAGACCTCATCTAAGATCTGCAAATAAATATTTTGCCTTCAAATTCATACCGTGATCGTAGCATGCATGGACTAGACTCATATGACTGGGATTTCCATGAAAAAGATTGTGGGCAGAAAATCGGTGATCACTGTACATTTCACTTCTGTTTCCTATTTATATTTCTATTTTACTTCCTTCATTTAGCATTATGGACAGGGAAAGTCTTAATCTAAGATCTGCAAAAAAATATTTTGCCTTCAAATTCATACCATGATCGTAGCATGCATGGATTCGACTCATATGACTGGGATTTCCATGAAAAAGATTGTGGGCCGAAAATGGGTGATCACTGTACATTTCTCTTCTCTTTCCTATTTATATTTCTATTTTACTTACTTCATTTACCATTATGGACAGGGAAAGCCCTAATCTGAGATCTGCAAAAACATATTTTGCCTTCAAATTCATACCGTGATCGTAGCATGCATGGACTTGACTCATATGACTGGGATTTCCGTGAAAAAGATTGTGAGCCGAAAATGGGTGATCACTGTACATTTCTCTTCTATCTCTTATTTATATTTGTATTTTACTTCCTCAATTTAGCATTATGGACAGGGAAAGACCTAATCTAAGTTCTGCAAAAAAATATTTTGCCTTCAAATTCATACCGTGATTGTAGCAGGTATGGACTTGACTCATATGACTGGGATTTCAATGAAAAAGATATTGGGCAGAAAATGGGGGATCACTGTACATTTCTCTTCTGTTTCCTATTTATATTTCTATTTTACCTCCTCAATTGAGCATTATGAACAGGGAAAGACCTAATCTAAGATCTGCAAATAAATATTTTTCCTTCAAATTCATACCGTGATCGTAGCATGCATGGACTCGACTCATATGACTGGGATTTCCATGAAAAAGATTGTGGGGAGAAAATGGCTGATCACTGTACATTTCTCTTCTGTTTCCTATTCATATTTCTAATTTACCTCCTGAATTTAGCATTATGGACAGGGAAAGACCTAATCTAAGATCTGCAAATAAATATTTTGCCTTCAAATTCATACCGTGATCGTAGCATGTATTGACTCGACTCATATGACTTGGATTTCCATGAAAAAGATTGTGGGCAGAAAATGGGTGATCACTGTACATTTCTCTTCTGTTTCCTATTTATATTTATATTTTACCTCCTCAATTTAGCATTATGGACAGGTAAAGACCTAATCTAAGATCTTCAAAAAAATATTTTGCCTTCAAATTCATACCGTGATCGTAGCATGCATGGACTAGACTCATATGACTGGGATTTCCATGAAAAAGATTGTGGGCAGAAAATGGGTGATCACTGTACATTTCTCTTCTGTTTCCTATTTATATTTCTATTTTACTTCCTTCATTTAGCATTATGGACAGGGAAAGACCTAATCTAAGTTCTGCAAAAAAATATTTTGCTTTCAAATTCATACCGTGATCGTAGCATGCATGGACTCGACTCATATGACTGGGATTTCCATGAAAAAGATTGTGGGCAGAAAATCGGTGATAACTGTACATTTCTCTTCTGTTTCTTATTTATATTTATATTTTACTTCCTCAATTTAGCATTATGGACAGGGAAAGACATAATCTAAGATCTGCAAAAAAATATTTTGCCTTCAAATTCATACCGTGATCGTAGCATGCATGGACTCGACTCATATGACTGGGATTTCCATGAAAAAGATTGTGGGCAGAAAATGGGTGATCACTGTACATTTTGCTTCTGTTTCCTATTTATATTTCTATTTTACTTCCTTCATTTAGCATTATGGACAGGGAAAGACCTAATCTAAGATCTGCAAAAAAATATTTTGCTTTCAAATTCATACCGTGATCGTAGCATGCATGGACTCGACTCATATGACTGGAATTTCTATGAAAAAGATTGTGGGCTTAAAATGGTTGATCACTGTACATTTCTCTTCTGTTTCCTATTTATATTTATATTTTACCTCCTCAATTTAGCATTATGGACAGGGAAAGACCTAATCTAAGACCTGCACAAAAATATTTTGCCTTCAAATTCATACCGTGATCGTAGCATGCATGGACACGAATCATATGACTGGGATTTCCATCAAAAAGATTGTGGGCCAAAAATGGGTGATCACTGTACATTTCTCTCCTGTTTCCTATTTATATTTCTATTTTACCTCCTCAATTTAACATTATGGACAGGGAAAGACCTAATCTAAGATCTGCACAAAAATATTTTGCCTTCAAATTCATACCGTGATCGTAGCATGCATGGATGCGACTCATATGACTGGGATTTCCATGAAAAAGTGTGTGGGCAGAAAATGGGTGATCACTTTACATTTCTCTTCTCTTTCCTATTTATATTTCTATTTTACCTCCTCAATTTAGCATTATGGACAGGGAAAGACCTAATCTAAGATCTGCACAAAAATATTTTGCCTTCAAATTCATACCGTGATCGTAGCATGCATGGACTCGACACATATGACTGAGATTTCCATGAAGAAGATTGTGGGCAGAAAATGGGTGATCTCTGTACATTTCTCTTCTGTTTCCTAATTATATTTCTTTTTTACCTCCTAAATTTAGCATTATGCACAGGGAAAGACATAATCTAAGATCTGCACGAAAATATTTTGCCTTCAAATTCATACCGTGATCGTAGCATGTATGGACTCGACTCATATGACTGGAATTTCTATGAAAAAGATTGTGGGCTTAAAATGGTTGATCACTGTACATTTCTCTTCTGTTTCCTATTTATATTTCTATTTTACCTCCTCAATTTAGCATTATGGACAGGGAAAGACCTAATCTAAGATCTGCACAAAAATATTTTGCCTTCAAATTCATACCGTGATCGTAGCATGCATGGACTCGACTCATATGACTGGGATTTCCATGAAAAAGATTGTGGGCCAAACATGGGTGATCACTGTACATTTCTCTTCTGCTTCGTATATATATTTCTATTTTACCTCCACAATTTAGCATTATGGACAGGGAAAGACCTAATCTAAGATCTGCACAAAAATATTTTGCCTTCAAATTCATACCGTGATCGTAGCATGCATGGACTGGACTCATATGACTGGGATTTACATGAAAAAGATTGTGGGCCGAAAATGGGTGATCACTGTACATTTCTTTTCTGTTTCCTATTTATATTTATATTTTGCTTCTCAATTTAGCATGATGGACAGGGAAAGACTTAACCTAAGATATGCACAAAAATATTTTGCCTTCAAATTCATACCGTGATCGTAGCATGCATGGAGTCGACTCATATGATTGGGATTTCCATGAAAAAGATTGTGGGCCGAAAATGGGTGATCACTGTACATTTCTCTTCTGTTTCCTATTCATATTTCTATTTTACCTCCTCAATTTAGCAATATGGCCAGGGAAAGACCTAATCTAAGACCTGCACAAAAATATTTGGCCTTCAAATTCATACCGTGATCGTAGCATGCATGGACACGACTCATATGACTGGGATTTCCATCAAAAAGATTGTGGGCAGAAAATGGGTGATCACTTTACATTTCTCTTCTGTTTCCTATTTATATTTCTATTTTACCTCCTCAATTTAGCATTATGGACAGGGAAAGACCTAATCTAAGATCTGCAAAAAATTATTTTTCCTTCAAATTCATAAAGTGATCGTAGCATGTATGGACTCGACTCATATGACTGGGATTTCCATGAAAAATATTGTAGGCAGAAAATGGGTGATCACTGTACATTTCTCTTCTGTTTCCTATTTATATTTCTATTTTACCTCCTCAATTTAGCATTATAGACAGGGAAAGACCTAATCTAAGATCTGCAAAAAAATATTTTGCCTTCAATTTCATACCGTGATCGTAGCGTGCATGGACTCGACTCATATGACTGGGATTTCCATGGAAAAGATTGTGGGCAGAAAATGGGTGATCACTGTACATTTCTCTTCTGTTTCCTGTTTATATTTCTGTCTTACTTCCTTCATTTAGCATTATGGACAGGGAAAGACCTAATCTAAGATCTGCAAAAAAATATTTTGCTTTCAAATTCATACCGTGATCGTAGCATGCTTGGACTCGACTCATATGACTGGGATTTCCATGAAAAAGATTGTGGGCAGAAAATCGGTGATCACTGTACATTTCTCTTCTGTTTCCTCTTTATATTTCTAATTTACCTCCTCAATTTAGCATTATGGAGAGGGCAAGACCTAATCTAAGATCTGCAAAAAATTATTTTTCCTTCAAATTCATACCGTGATCGTAGCATGTATGGACTCGACTCATATGACTGGGATTTCCATGAAATATATTGTACGCAGAAAATGGTTGATCACTGTACATTTCTCTTCTGTTTCCTATTTCTATTTCTATTTTACCTCCTCAATTTAGCATTATAGACAGGGAAAGACCTAATCTAAGATCTTCAAATAAATATTTTGCCTTCAAATTCATATCGTGATCGTAGCATGTATAGACTCGACTCATATGACTGGGATTTCCATGAAAATGATTGTGGGCAGAAAATGGGTGATCACTGTACATTTCTCTTCTGTTTCCTATTTATATTTCTATTTTACCTCCTCAATTTAGCATTATGGACAGGGAAAGACTTAACCTAAGATATGCACAAAAATATTTTGCCTTCAAATTCATACCGTGATCGTAGCATGCATGGAGTCGACTCATATGATTGGGATTTCCATGAAAAAGATTGTGGGCCGAAAATGGGTGATCACTGTACATTTCTCTTCTGTTTCCTATTCATATTTCTACTTTACCTCCTCAGTTTAGCAATATGGCCAGGGAAAGACCTAATCTAACACCTGCACAAAAATATTTGGCCTTCAAATTCATACCGTGATCGTAGCATGCATGGACACGACTCATATGACTGGGATTTCCATCAAAAAGATTGTGGGCAGAAAATGCGTGATCACTTTACATTTCTCTTCTCTTTCCTATTTATATTTCTATTTTACCTCCTTAATTTAGCATTATGGAAAGGGAAAGACCTAATCTAAGATCTGCACAAAAATATTTTGCCTTCAAATTCATACCGTGATCGTAGCATGCATGGACTCGACTCATATGACTGGGATTTCCATGAAAAAGATTGTGGGCAGAAAATGGGTGATCACTGTACATTTCTCTTCTGTTTCCTATTTATATTTATATTTTACCTCCTCAATTTAGCATTATGGACAGGGAAAGACCTAATCTAAGATCTGCGAAAAAATATTTTGCCTTGAAATTCATACGGTGATTGTAGCACGCATGGACTCGACTCATATGACTGGGATTTCCATGAAAAAGATTGTGGGCACAAAATGGGTGATCACTGTACATTTCTCTTCTGTTTCCTCTTTATATTTCTAATTTACCTCCTCAATTTAGCATTATGGAGAGGGCAAGACCTAATCTAAGATCTGCAAAAAATTATTTTTCCTTCAAATTCATAAAGTGATCGTAGCATGTATGGACTCGACTCATATGACTGGGATTTCCATGAAAAATATTGTAGGCAGAAAATGGGTGATCACTGTACATTTCTCTTCTGTTTCCTATTTATATTTCTATTTTACCTCCTCAATTTAGCATTATAGACAGGGAAAGACCTAATCTAAGATCTGCAAAAAAATATTTTGCCTTCAATTTCATACCGTGATCGTAGCAGGTATGGACTCGACTCATATGACTGGGATTTCCATGAAAAATATTGTAGGCAGAAAATGGGTGATCACTGTACATTTCTCTTCTGTTTCCTATTTATATTTCTATTTTACCTCCTCAATTTAGCATTATAGACAGGGAAAGACCTAATCTAAGATCTGCAAAAAAATATTTTGCCTTCAATTTCATACCGTGATCGTAGCGTGCATGGACTCGACTCATATGACTGGGATTTCCATGGAAAAGATTGTGGGCAGAAAATGGGTGATCACTGTACATTTCTCTTCTGTTTCCTGTTTATATTTCTGTCTTACTTCCTTCATTTAGCATTATGGACAGGGAAAGACCTAATCTAAGATCTGCAAAAAAATATTTTGCTTTCAAATTCATACCGTGATCGTAGCATGCTTGGACTCGACTCATATGACTGGGATTTCCATGAAAAAGATTGTGGGCAGAAAATCGGTGATCACTGTACATTTCTCTTCTGTTTCCTCTTTATATTTCTAATTTACCTCCTCAATTTAGCATTATGGAGAGGGCAAGACCTAATCTAAGATCTGCAAAAAATTATTTTTCCTTCAAATTCATACCGTGATCGTAGCATGTATGGACTCGACTCATATGACTGGGATTTCCATGAAATATATTGTACGCAGAAAATGGTTGATCACTGTACATTTCTCTTCTGTTTCCTATTTCTATTTCTATTTTACCTCCTCAATTTAGCATTATAGACAGGGAAAGACCTAATCTAAGATCTTCAAATAAATATTTTGCCTTCAAATTCATATCGTGATCGTAGCATGTATAGACTCGACTCATATGACTGGGATTTCCATGAAAATGATTGTGGGCAGAAAATGGGTGATCACTGTACATTTCTCTTCTGTTTCCTATTTATATTTCTATTTTACCTCCTCAATTTCGCATTATGGACAGGGAAAGACTTAACCTAAGATATGCACAAAAATATTTTGCCTTCAAATTCATACCGTGATCGTAGCATGCATGGAGTCGACTCATATGATTGGGATTTCCATGAAAAAGATTGTGGGCCGAAAATGGGTGATCACTGTACATTTCTCTTCTGTTTCCTATTCATATTTCTACTTTACCTCCTCAGTTTAGCAATATGGCCAGGGAAAGACCTAATCTAACACCTGCACAAAAATATTTGGCCTTCAAATTCATACCGTGATCGTAGCATGCATGGACACGACTCATATGACTGGGATTTCCATCAAAAAGATTGTGGGCAGAAAATGCGTGATCACTTTACATTTCTCTTCTCTTTCCTATTTATATTTCTATTTTACCTCCTTAATTTAGCATTATGGAAAGGGAAAGACCTAATCTAAGATCTGCACAAAAATATTTTGCCTTCAAATTCATACCGTGATCGTAGCATGCATGGACTCGACTCATATGACTGGGATTTCCATGAAAAAGATTGTGGGCAGAAAATGGGTGATCACTGTACATTTCTCTTCTGTTTCCTATTTATATTTATATTTTACCTCCTCAATTTAGCATTATGGACAGGGAAAGACCTAATCTAAGATCTGCGAAAAAATATTTTGCCTTGAAATTCATACGGTGATTGTAGCACGCATGGACTCGACTCATATGACTGGGATTTCCATGAAAAAGATTGTGGGCACAAAATGGGTGATCACTGTACATTTCTCTTCTGTTTCCTCTTTATATTTCTAATTTACCTCCTCAATTTAGCATTATGGAGAGGGCAAGACCTAATCTAAGATCTGCAAAAAATTATTTTTCCTTCAAATTCATAAAGTGATCGTAGCATGTATGGACTCGACTCATATGACTGGGATTTCCATGAAAAATATTGTAGGCAGAAAATGGGTGATCACTGTACATTTCTCTTCTGTTTCCTATTTATATTTCTATTTTACCTCCTCAATTTAGTATTATAGACAGGGAAAGACCTAATCTAAGATCTGCAAAAAAATATTTTGCCTTCAATTTCATACCGTGATCGTAGCAGGTATGGACTCGACTCATATGACTGGGATTTCCATGAAAAAGGCTGTGGGCAGAAATATGTGATCACTGTACATTTCTCTTCTGTTTCCTATTTGTATTTCTATTTTACCTCCTCAATTTAGCATTATGGACAGGGAAAGACCTAATCTAAGATCTGCAAAAAAATATTTTGCCTTCAAATTCATACCGTGATCGTAGCATGTATGGACTCGACTCATATGACTGGGATTTCCATGAAAAAGATTGTGGGCAGAAAATGGGTGATGACTGTACATTTCTCTTCTGTTTCCTATTTATATTTCTATTTTTCTTCCTTCATTTAGCATTATGGACAGGGAAAGACCTAATCTAAGATCTGCAAAAAAATATTTTGCCTTCAAATTCATACCGTGATCGTAGCATGCATGGACTCGACTCATATGACTGGGATTTCCATGAAAAAGATTGTGGGCCGAAAATGGGTGATCACTGTACATTTCTCTTCTGTTTCTTATTTATATTTCTATTTTACTTACTTCATTTAGCATTATGAACAGGGAAAGACCTAATCTGAGATCTGCAAGAACATATTTTGCCTTCAAATTCATACCGTGATCGTAGCATGCATGGACTCGACTCATATGAATGGGATTTCCATGAAAAAGATTGTGAGACGAAAATGGGTGATCACTGTACATTTCTCTTCTGTTTCTTATTTATATTTGTATTTTACTTCCTCAATTTAGCATTATGGACAGGGAAAGACCTAATCTAAGATCTGCAAAAATATATTTTGCCTTCAAATTCATACCGTGATCGTAGCATGCATGGACTCGACTCATATGACTGGGATTTCCATGAAAAAGATTGTGGGCAGAAAATGGGTGATCACTGTACATTTTTCTTCTGTTTTCTATTTATATTTCTATTTTACCTCCTCAATTTAGCATTATGGACAGGGAAAGATTTAATCTAAGATCTGCAAAAAAATATTTTGCCTTCCAATTCATACCGTGATCGTAGCATGCATGGACTCGACTCATATGACTGGGATTTCCATGAAAAAGACTGTGGGCAGAAAATGGGTGATCACTGTACATTTCTCTTCTGTTTCCTATTTATATTTCTAATTTACCTCCTCAATTTAGCATTATGGACAGGGAAAGATTTAATCTAAGATCTGCAAAAAAATATTTTGCCTTCAAATTCATACCGTGATCGTAGCATGTATGGACTTGACTCATATGACTGGGATTCCTGTGAAAAAGATTGTGAGCCGAAAATGGGTGATCACTGTACATTTCTCTTCTGTCTCTTATTTATATTTGTATTTTACCTCCTCAATTTACCATTATGGACAGGGAAAGACCTAATCTAAGATCTGCAAATAAATATTTTGCCTTCAAATTCATACCGTGATCGTAGTATGCATGGACTCGACTCATATGACTGGGATTTCCATGAAAAAGATTGAGGGCAGAAAATGGGTGATCACTGTAGATTTCCCTACTCTTTCCTATTTATATTTCTAATTTACCTCCTGAATTTAGCAATATGGACATGGAAAGATTTAATCTAAGATCTGCAAAAAAATATTTTGCCTTCAAATTCATACCGTGATCGTAGCATGCATGGACTCGACTCATATGACTGGGATTTCCGTGGAAAAGATTGTGGGCAGAAAATGGGTGATCACTGTACATCGCTCTTCTGTTTACTATTTATATTTCTATTTTGCTTCCTTCATTTAGCATTATGGACAGGGAAAGACCTAATCTAAGATCTGCAAAAAAATATTTTGCTTTCAAATTCATACCGTGATCGTAGCATGCATGGACTCGACTCCTATGACTGGGATTTCCATGAAAATGATTGTGGGCAGAAAATCGGTGATCACTGTACATTTCTCTTCTGTTTCCTATTTATATTTCTATTTTACTTCCTTCATTTAGCATTATGGACAGGGAAAGACTTAATCTAAGATCTGCAAAAAAATATTTTGCCTTCAAATTCATACCGTGATCGTAGCATGCATGGACTCGACTCATATGACTGGGATTTCCATGAAAAAGATGGTGGGCCGAAAATGGGTGATCACTGTACATTTCTCTTCTGTTTCCTATTTATATTTCTATATTACTTACTTCATTTAGCATTATGGACAGGGAAAGCCCTAATCTGAGATCTGCAAAAACATATTTTGCCTTCAAATTCATACCGTGATCGTAGCATGCATGGACTTGACTCACATGACTTGGATTCCTGTGAAAAAGATTGTGAGCCGAAAATGGGTGATCACTGTTCATTTCTCTTCTGTCACTTATTTATATTTGTATTTTACCTCCTCAATTTAGCATTATGGACAGGGAAAGACCTAATCTAAGATCTGCAAAAAAATATTTTGCCTTCAAATTCATACCGTGATTGTAGCATGCATGGACTCGACTTATATGACTGGGATTTCCATGAAAATATTGTGGGCAGAAAATCGGTGATCACTGTACATTTCTCTTCTGTTTCCTATTTATATTTCGATTTATCTCCTCAATTTACCATTATGGACAGCGAAAGACCTCATCTAAGATCTGCAAATAAATATTTTGCCTTCAAATTCATACCGTGATCGTAGCATGCATGGACTAGACTCATATGACTGGGATTTCCATGAAAAAGATTGTGGGCAGAAAATCGGTGATCACTGTACATTTCTCTTCTGTTTCCTATTTATATTTCTATTTTACTTCCTTCATTTAGCATTATGGACAGGGAAAGTCTTAATCTAAGATCTGCAAAAAAATATTTTGCCTTCAAATTCATACCATGATCGTAGCATGCATGGATTCGACTCATATGACTGGGATTTCCATGAAAAAGATTGTGGGCCGAAAATGGGTGATCACTGTACATTTCTCTTCTCTTTCCTATTTATATTTCTATTTTACTTACTTCATTTACCATTATGGACAGGGAAAGCCCTAATCTGAGATCTGCAAAAACATATTTTGCCTTCAAATTCATACCGTGATTGTAGCAGGTATGGACTTGACTCATATGACTGGGATTTCAATGAAAAAGATATTGGGCAGAAAATGGGGGATCACTGTACATTTCTCTTCTGTTTCCTATTTATATTTCTATTTTACCTCCTCAATTGAGCATTATGAACAGGGAAAGACCTAATCTAAGATCTGCAAATAAATATTTTTCCTTCAAATTCATACCGTGATCGTAGCATGCATGGACTCGACTCATATGACTGGGATTTCCATGAAAAAGATTGTGGGGAGAAAATGGCTGATCACTGTACATTTCTCTTCTGTTTCCTATTCATATTTCTAATTTACCTCCTGAATTTAGCATCATGGACAGGGAAAGACCTAATCTAAGATCTGCAAATAAATATTTTGCCTTCAAATTCATACCGTGAACGTAGCATGTATTGACTCGACTCATATGACATGGATTTCCATGAAAAAGATTGTGGGCAGAAAATGGGTGATCACTGTACATTTCTCTTCTGTTTCCTATTTATATTTATATTTTACCTCCTCAATTTAGCATTATGGACAGGTAAAGACCTAATCTAAGATCTTCAAAAAAATATTTTGCCTTCAAATTCATACCGTGATCGTAGCATGCATGGACTAGACTCATATGACTGGGATTTCCATGAAAAAGATTGTGGGCAGAAAATGGGTGATCACTGTACATTTCTCTTCTGTTTTCTATTTATATTTCTATTTTACTTCCTTCATTTAGCATTATGGACAGGGAAAGACCTATTCTAAGATCTGCAAAAAAATATTTTGCCTTCAACTATATACCGTGATCGTAGCATGTATGGACTCGACTCATATGACTGGGATTTCAATGAAAAAGATTGTTGGCAGAAAATGGGTGATCACTGTACATTTCTCTTCTGTTTCCTATTTATATTTCTATTTTACCTCCTCAATTTAGCATTATGGACAGGGAAAGACTTAATCTAAGATCTGCAAAAAAATATTTTGCCTTCAAATTCATACCGTGATCGTAGCATGTATGGACTAGACTCAGAAGACTGGGATTTCCATGAAAATGATTGTGGGCAGAAAATGGGTGATCACTGTACATTTCTCTTCTGTTTCCTATTCATATTTCTAATTTACCTCCTCAATTTAGCATTATGGACAGGGAAAGACCTAATCTAAGATCTGCAAAAAAATATTTTGCCTTCAACTATATACCGTGATTGTAGCATGTATAGACTCGACTCATATGACTGGGATTTCCATGAAAAAGATTGTTGGCAGAAAATGGGTGATCACTGTTCATTTCTCTTCTGTTTCCTATTTATATTTCTATTTTACTTCCTTCATTTAGCATTATGGACAGGGAAAGACCTAATCGAAGTTCTGCAAAAAAATATTTTGCTTTCAAATTCATACCGTGATCGTAGCATGCATGGACTCGACTCATATGACTGGGATTTCCATGAAAAAGATTGTGGGCAGAAAATCGGTGATAACTGTACATTTCTCTTCTGTTTCTTATTTATATTTATATTTTACTTCCTCAATTTAGCATTATGGACAGGGAAAGACCTAATCTAAGATCTGCACAAAAATATTTTGCCTTCAAATTCATACCGTGATCGTAGCATGCATGGACTCGACACATATGACTGAGATTTCCATGAAGAAGATTGTGGGCAGAAAATGGGTGATCTCTGTACATTTCTCTTCTGTTTCCTAATTATATTTCTTTTTTACCTCCTAAATTTAGCATTATGCACAGGGAAAGACATAATCTAAGATCTGCACGAAAATATTTTGCCTTCAAATTCATACCGTGATCGTAGCATGTATGGACTCGACTCATATGACTGGAATTTCTATGAAAAAGATTGTGGGCTTAAAATGGTTGATCACTGTACATTTCTCTTCTGTTTCCTATTTATATTTCTATTTTACCTCCTCAATTTAGCATTATGGACAGGGAAAAACCTAATCTAAGATCTGCACAAAAATATTTTGCCTTCAAATTCATACCGTGATCGTAGCATGCATGGACTCGACTCATATGACTGGGATTTCCATGAAAAAGATTGTGGGCCAAACATGGGTGATCACTGTACATTTCTCTTATGCTTCGTATATATATTTCTATTTTACCTCCACAATTTAGCATTATGGACAGGGAAAGACCTAATCTAAGATCTGCACAAAAATATTTTGCCTTCAAATTCATACCGTGATCGTAGCATGCATGGACTGGACTCATATGACTGGGATTTCCATGAAAAAGATTGTGGGCCGAAAATGGGTGATCACTGTACATTTCTTTTCTGTTTCCTATTTATATTTATATTTTGCTTCTCAATTTAGCATGATGGACAGGGAAAGACTTAACCTAAGATATGCACAAAAATATTTTGCCTTCAAATTCATACCGTGATCGTAGCATGCATGGAGTCGACTCATATGATTGGGATTTCCATGAAAAAGATTGTGGGCCGAAAATGGGTGATCACTGTACATTTCTCTTCTGTTTCCTATTCATATTTCTATTTTACCTCCTCAATTTAGCAATATGGCCAGGGAAAGACCTAATCTAAGACCTGCACAAAAATATTTGGCCTTCAAATTCATACCGTGATCGTAGCATGCATGGACACGACTCATATGACTGGGATTTCCATCAAAAAGATTGTGGGCAGAAAATGGGTGATCACTTTACATTTCTCTTCTCTTTCCTATTTATATTTCTATTTTACCTCCTCAATTTAGCATTATGGACAGGGAAAGACCTAATCTAAGATCTGCAAAAAATTATTTTTCCTTCAAATTCATAAAGTGATCGTAGCATGTATGGACTCGACTCATATGACTGGGATTTCCATGAAAAATATTGTAGGCAGAAAATGGGTGATCACTGTACATTTCTCTTCTGTTTCCTATTTATATTTCTATTTTACCTCCTCAATTTAGCATTATAGACAGGGAAAGACCTAATCTAAGATCTGCAAAAAAATATTTTGCCTTCAATTTCATACCGTGATCGTAGCGTGCATGGACTCGACTCATATGACTGGGATTTCCATGGAAAAGATTGTGGGCAGAAAATGGGTGATCACTGTACATTTCTCTTCTGTTTCCTGTTTATATTTCTGTCTTACTTCCTTCATTTAGCATTATGGACAGGGAAAGACCTAATCTAAGATCTGCAAAAAAATATTTTGCTTTCAAATTCATACCGTGATCGTAGCATGCTTGGACTCGACTCATATCACTGGGATTTCCATGAAAAAGATTGTGGGCAGAAAATCGGTGATCACTGTACATTTCTCTTCTGTTTCCTCTTTATATTTCTAATTTACCTCCTCAATTTAGCATTATGGAGAGGGCAAGACCTAATCTAAGATCTGCAAAAAATTATTTTTCCTTCAAATTCATACCGTGATCGTAGCATGTATGGACTCGACTCATATGACTGGGATTTCCATGAAATATATTGTACGCAGAAAATGGGTGATCACTGTACATTTCTCTTCTGTTTCCTATTTCTATTTCTATTTTACCTCCTCAATTTAGCATTATAGACAGGGAAAGACCTAATCTAAGATCTTCAAATAAATATTTTGCCTTCAAATTCATATCGTGATCGTAGCATGTATAGACTCGACTCATATGACTGGGATTTCCATGAAAATGATTGTGGGCAGAAAATGGGTGATCACTGTACATTTCTCTTCTGTTTCCTATTTATATTTCTATTTTACCTCCTCAATTTAGCATTATGGACAGGGAAAGACTTAACCTAAGATATGCACAAAAATATTTTGCCTTCAAATTCATACCGTGATCGTAGCATGCATGGAGTCGACTCATATGATTGGGATTTCCATGAAAAAGATTGTGGGCCGAAAATGGGTGATCACTGTACATTTCTCTTCTGTTTCCTATTCATATTTCTATTTTACCTCCTCAATTTAGCAATATGGCCAGGGAAAGACCTAATCTAAGACCTGCACAAAAATATTTGGCCTTCAAATTCATACCGTGATCGTAGATATGCATGGACACGACTCATATGCCTGGGATTTCCATCAAAAAGATTGTGGGCAGAAAATGCGTGATCACTTTACATTTCTCTTCTCTTTCCTATTTATATTTCTATTTTACCTCCTCAATTTAGCATTATGGAGAGGGCAAGACCTAATCTAAGATCTGCAAAAAATTATTTTTCCTTCAAATTCATAAAGTGATCGTAGCATGTATGGACTCGACTCATATGACTGGGATTTCCATGAAAAAGATTGTGGGCAGAAAATGGGTGATCACTGTACATTTCTCTTCTGTTTCCTATTTATATTTATGTTTTACCTCCTCAATTTAGTATTATAGACAGGGAAAGACCTAATCTAAGAACTGCAAAAAAATATTTTGCCTTCAATTTCATACCGTGATCGTAGCATTCATGGACTCGACTCATATGACTGGGATTTCCATGAAAAAGATTGTGGGCAGAAAATGGGTGATAACTGTACATTTCTCTTCTGTTTCCTATTCATATTTCTAATTTACCTCCTCAATTTAACATTATGGACAGGGAAAGACCTAATCTAAGATCTGCACAAAAATATTTTGCCTTCAAATACATACCGTGATCTTAGCATGTATGGACTCGACTCATATGACTGGGATTTCCATGAAAAAGATTGTGGGCCGAAAATGGGTGATCACTGTACATTTCTCTTCTGTTTCCTATTCATATTTGTATTTTACCTCCTCAATTTAACATTATGGATAGGGAAAGACCTAATCTAAGTTCTGCAAAAAAATATTTTACCTTCAAATTCATACCGTGATCGTAGCAGGTATGGACTTGACTCATATGACTGGGATTTCCATGAAAAAGATTGTGGGCAGAAAATGGGTGATCACTGTACATTTCTCTTCTGTTTCCTGTTTATATTTCTATTTTACTTCCTTCATTTAGCATTATGGACAGGGAAAGACCTAATCTAAGATCTGCAAAAAAATATTTTGCTTTCAAATTCATACCGTGATCGTAGCATGCTTGGACTCGACTCATATGACTGGGATTTCCATGAAAAAGATTGTGGGCAGAAAATCGGTGATCACTGTACATTTCTCTTCTGTTTCCTATTTATATTTATATTTTACTTCCTCAATTTAGCATTATGGACAGGGAAATACCTAATCTAAGTTCTGCAAAAAAATATTTTGCCTTCAAATTCATACGGTGATCGTAGCAGGTATGGACTTGACTCATATGACTGGGATTTCAATGAAAAAGATTCTAGACAGAAAATGGGTGATCACTGTACATTTCTCTTCTGTTCTCTTTTTATATTTCTATTTTACCTTCTGATTTTAGCATTATGGACAGGGAAAGACCTAATCTAAGATCTGCCAAAAAATATTTTGCCTTCAAATTCATACCGTGATCGTAGCATGCATGGACTCGACTCATATGACTGAGATTTCCATGAAGAAGATTGTGGGCAGAAAATGGGTGATCACTGTACATTTCTCTTCTGTTTCCTATTTATATTTCTATTTTACCTCCTCAATTTAGTATTATAGACAGGGAAAGACCTAATCTAAGAACTGCAAAAAAATATTTTGCCTTCAATTTCATACCGTGATCGTAGCATGCATGGACTCGACTCATATGACTGGGATTTCCATGAAAATGATTGTGGGCACAAAAGGTGTGATCACTGTACATTTCTCTTCTGTTTCCTATTCATATTTCTAATTTACCTCCTCAATTTAACATTATGGATAGGGAAAGACCTAATCTAAGATCTGCACAAAAATATTTTGCCTTCAAATACATACCGTGATCTTAGCATGTATGGACTCGACTCATATGACTGGGATTTCCATCAAAAAGATTGTGGGCCGAAAATGGGTGATCACTGTATATTTCTCTTCTGTTTCCTATTCATATTTCTATTTTACCTCCTCAATTTAGCATTATGGACAGGGAAAGACCTAATTTAAGATCTCCAAAAAAGTATTTTGCCTTCAAATTCATACCGTGATCGTAGCATGCATGGACTCGACTCATATGACTGGGATTTCCATGAAAAAGATTGTGGGCAGAAAATGGGTGATCACTGTACATTTCTCTTCTGTTTCCTGTTTATATTTCTATCTTACTTCCTTCATTTAGCATTATGGACAGGGAAAGACCTAATCTATATCTGCAAAAAAATATTTTGCTTTCAAATTCATACCGAGATCGTAGCATGTATGGACTCGACTCATATGACTGGGATTTCCATGAAAAAGATTGTGGGCAGAAAATCGGTGATCACTGTACATTTCTCTTCTGTTTCCTATTTATATTTATATTTTACTTCCTCAATTTAGCATTATGGACAGGGAAAGACCTAATCTAAGTTCTGCAAAAAAATATTTTACCTTCAAATTCATACCGTGATCGTAGCAGGTATGGACTTGACTCATATGACTGGGATTTCAATGAAAAAGATTGTGGGCAGAAAATGGGTGATCACTGTACATTTCTCTTCTGTTTCCTCTTTATATTTCTAATTTACCTCCTCAATTTAGCATTATGGAGAGGGCAAGACCTAATCTAAGATCTGCAAAAAATTATTTTTCCTTCAAATTCATACCGTGATCGTAGCATGTATGGACTCGACTCATATGACTGGGATTTCCATGAAATATATTGTAGGCAGAAAATGGGTGATCACTGTACATTTCTCTTCTGTTTCCTATTTATATTTCTATTTTACCTCCTCAATTTAGCATTATAGACAGGGAAAGACCTAATCTAAGATCTTCAAATAAATATTTTGCCTTCAAATTCATATCGTGATCGTAGCATGTATGGACTCGACTCATATGACTGGGATTTCCATGAAATATATTGTAGGCAGAAAATGGGTGATCACTGTACATTTCTCTTCTGTTTCCTATTTATATTTCTATTTTACCTCCTCAATTTAGCATTATAGACAGGGAAAGACCTAATCTAAGATCTTCAAATAAATATTTTGCCTTCAAATTCATATCGTGATCGTAGCATGTATGGACTCGACTCATATGACTGGGATTTCCATGAAAATGATTGTGTGCAGTAAATGGGTGATCACTGTACATTTCTCTTCTGTTTCCTATTCATATTTCTAATTTACCTCCTCAATTTAGCATTATGGACAGGGAAAACCTAATCTAAGATCTGCACAAAAATTTTTTTTGCGTTCCAATACATACCGTGATCTTAGCATGTATGGACTCGAGTCATATGACTGGGATTTCCATGAAAAAGATTGTGGGCCGAAAATGGGTGATCACTGTACATTTCTCTTCTGTTTCCTATTCATATTTCTATTTTACCTCCTCAATTTAGCATTATGGACAGGGAAAGACCTAATTTAAGATCTGCAAAAAAATATTTTGCCTTCAAATTCATACCGTGATCGTAGCATGCATGGACTCGACTCATATGACTGGGATTTCCATGAAAAAGATTGTGGGCAGAAAATGGGTGATCACTGTACATTTCTCTTCTGTTTCCTGTTTATATTTCTATTTTACTTCCTTCATTTAGCATTATGGACAGGGAAAGACCTAATCTAAGATCTGCAAAAAAATATTTTGCTTTCAAATTCATACCGTGATCGTAGCATGCTTGGACTCGACTCATATGACTGGGATTTCCATGAAAAAGATTGTGGGCAGAAAATCGGTGATCACTGTACATTTCTCTTCTGTTTCCTATTTATATTTATATTTTACTTCCTCAATTTAGCATTATGGACAGGGAAATACCTAATCTAAGTTCTGCAAAAAAATATTTTGCCTTCAAATTCATACGGTGATCGTAGCAGGTATGGACTTGACTCATATGACTGGGATTTCAATGAAAAAGATTCTAGACAGAAAATGGGTGATCACTGTACATTTCTCTTCTGTTCTCTTTTTATATTTCTATTTTACCTTCTGATTTTAGCATTATGGACAGGGAAAGACCTAATCTAAGATCTGCCAAAAAATATTTTGCCTTCAAATTCATACCGTGATCGTAGCATGCATGGACTCGACTCATATGACTGAGATTTCCATGAAGAAGATTGTGGGCAGAAAATGGGTGATCTCTGTACATTTCTCTTCTGTTTCCTATTTATATTTCTATTTTACTTCCTCAATTTAGCATTATGGACAGGGAAAGACCTAATCTAAGATCTGCAAATAAATATTTTGCCTTCAAATTCATACGGTGATCGTAGCATGTATGGACTCGACTCATATGACTGGGATTTCCATGAAAAAGATTGTGGGCGGAAAATGGGTGATCACTGTACATTTCTCTTCTGTTTCCTATTTATATTTCTATTTTACTTACTTCATTTAGCATTATGGACAGGGAAGGACCTAATCTAAGATCTGCAAAAAAATATTTTGCCTTGAAATTCATACGGTGATCGTAGTATGCATGGACTCGACTCATATGACTGGGATTTCCATGAAAAAGATTGTGGGCAGAAAATGGGTGATCACTGTACATTTCTCTTCTGTTTCCTATTTATATTTATATTTTACTTCCTCAATTAAGCATTATGGACAGGGAAAGACCTAATCTAAGATCTGCACAAAAATATTTTGCCTTCAACTTCATAACGTGATCGTAGCATGCATGGACTCGACTCATATGACTGGGATTTCCATGAAAAAGATTGTGGGCCGAAAATGGGTGATCACTGTGCATTTCTCTTCTGTTTCCTATTTATATTTATATTTTACTTCCTTCATTTAGCATTATGGACAGGGAAAGACCTAATCTAAGCTCTGCAAAAAAATATTTTGCGTTCAAATTCATACCGTAATCGTAGCATGCATGTACACGACTCATACGACTGGGATTTCCATGAAAAAGATTGTGGCCAGAAATTGGGTGATCACTGTACATTTCTCTTCTGTTTCCTATTTATATTTCTATTTTACCTCCTCAATTTAGCATTATGGACAGGGAAAGACCTAATCTAAGCTCTGCACAAAAATATTTTACCTTCAAATTCATACCGTGATCGTAGCATGCATGGACTCGACTTATATGACTGGGATTTCCTTGAAAAAGATTGTGGGCATAAAATGGGTGATCACTGCACATTTCTGTTATGTTTCCTATTTATATTTCTAATTTACCTCCTCAATTTAGCATTATGGAGAGGGAAAGACCTAATCTAAGCTCTGAACAAAAATATTTTGCCTTCAAATTCATACCGTGTTCGTAGCATGCATGGACTCGACTCATATGACTGGAATTTCCATGAAAAAGATTGTGGGCCGAAAATGGGTGATCACTGTACATTTGTCATCTGTTTCCTATTTATATTTCTATTTAACTCCTCAATTTAGCATTATGGACAGGGAAAGACCTAATCTAAGATCTGCACAAAAATATTTTGCCTTCAAATTCATAACGTGATCGTAGCATGCATGGACTCGACTCATATGACTGGAATTTCCATGAAAAAGATTGTGGGCCGAAAATGGGTGATCACTGTACATTTCTCTTCTGTTTCCTATTTATATTTCTATTTTACATCCTCAATTTAGCATTATGGACATGGAAAGACCTAATCTAAGATCTGCACAAAAATATTTTGCCTTCAATTTCATACCCTGATCGTAGCATGCATGGACTCGACTCATATGACTGGGATTTCCATGAAAAAAATTGTGGGCCGAAAATGGGTGATCACTGTACATTTCTCTTCTGTTTCCTATTGATATTTCTATTTTACATCCTCAATTTAGCATCATGGACAGGGAAAGACCTAATCTAAGATCTGCACAAAAATATTTTGCCTTCAAATTCATAACTTTATCGTAGCATGCATGGACTCGACTCATATGACTGGGATTTCCATGAAAAAGATTGTGGGCCGAAAATGGGTGATCACTGTACATTTCTCTTCTGTTTCCTATTTATATTTCTATTTTACATCCTTAATTTAGCATTATGGACATGGAAAGACCGAATCTAAGATCTGCACAAAAATATTTTGCCTTCAAATTCATAACGTCATCGTAGCATGCATGGACTCGACTCATATGACTGGGATTTCCATGAAAAAAATTGTGGGCCGAAAATGGGTGATCACTGTACATTTCTCTTCTGTTTCCTATTGATATTTCTATTTTACATCCTCAATTTAGCATCATGGACAGGGAAAGACCTAATCTAAGATCTGCACAAAAATATTTTGCCTTCAAATTCATAACTTTATCGTAGCATGCATGGACTCGACTCATATGACTGGGATTTCCATGAAAAAGATTGTGGACCGAAAATGGGTGATCACTGTACATTTCTCTTCTGTTTCCTATTTATATTTATATTTTACTTCCTCAATTTAGCATTATGGACAGGGAAAGACCTAATCTAAGATCTGCAAAAAAATATTTTGCCTTCAAATTCATAACGTCATCGTAGCATGCATGGACTCGACTCATATGACTGGGATTTCCATGAAAAAGATTGTGAGCCGAAAATGGGTGATCACTGTACATTTCTCTTCTGTTTCCAATTTATATTTCTATTTTACCTCCTCAATTTTGCATTATGGACGGGGAAAGACCTAATCTAAGATCTGCACAAAAATATTTTGCCTTCAAATTCATACCCTGATCGTAGCATGCATGGACTCGACTCATATGACTGGGATTTCCATGAAAAAGATTGTGGGCCGAAAATGGGTGATCACTGTACATTTCTCTTCTGTTTCCTATTTATATTTATATTTTACATCCTCAATTTAGCATTATGGACAGGGAAAGACCTAATCTAAGATCTGCACAAAAATATTTTGCCATCAAATTCATAACGTGATCGTAGCATGCATGGACTCGACTCATATGACTGGAATTTCCATGAAAAAGATTGTGGGCCGAAAATGGGTGATCACTGTACATTTCTCTTCTGTTTCCTATTTATATTTATATTTTACCTCCTCAATTTAGCATTATGGCCAGGGAAAGACCTAATCTAAGCTCTGCAGAAAAATATTTGCCTTCATATTCATACCGTGATCGTAGCATGCATGGACTCGACTCATATGACTGGGATTTCCATGAAAAAAATTGTCGGCCGAAAATGGGTGATCACTGTACATTTCTCTTCTGTTTCCTATTTATATTTCTATTTTACATCCTCAATTTAGCATTATGGACAGGGAAAGACCTAATCTAAGATCTGCACAAAAATATTTTGCCTTCAAATTCATAACTTTATCGTAGCATGCATGGACTCGACTCATATGACTGGGATTTCCATGAAAAAGATTGTGGGCCGAAAATGGGTGATCACTGTACATTTCTCTTCTGTTTCCTATTTATATTTATATTTTACTTCCTCAATTTAGCATTATGGACAGGGAAAGACCTAATCTAAGATCTGCAAAAAAATATTTTGCCTTCAAATTCATAACGTCATCGTAGCATGCATGGACTCGACTCATATGACTGGGATTTCCATGAAAAAGATAGTCGGCCGAAAATGGGTGATCACTGTACATTTCTCTTCAGTTTCCTATTTATATTTCTATTTTACATCCTCAATTTAGCATTATGGACAGGGAAAGACCTAATCTAAGATCTGCACAAAAATATTTTGCCTTCAAATTCATACCCTGACCGTAGCATGCATGGACTCGACTCATATGACTGGGATTTCCATGAAAAAAATTGTGGGCCGAAAATGGGTGATCACTGTGCATTTCTCTTCTGTTTCCTATTTATATTTATAATTTACATCCTCAATTTAGCATTATGGACAGGGAAAGTCTTAATCTAAGATCTGCACAAAAATATTTTGCCTTGAAATTCATACCCTGATCGTAGCATGCATGGACTCGTCTCATATGACAGGGATTTCCATGAAATGATTGTGGGCCGAAAATGGGTGATCACTGTACATTTCTCTTCTGTTTCCTATTTATATTTATATTTTACATCCTCAATTTAGCATTATGGACAGGGAAAGACCTAATCTAAGATATGCACAATAATATTTTCCCTTCAAATTCATACCCTGACCCTAGCATGCATGGACTCGACTCATATGACTGGGATTTACATGAAAAAGATTGTGGGCCAAAAATGGGTGATCACTGTACATTTCTCTTCTGTTTCCTATTTATATTTATATTTTACTTCCTCAATTTAGCATTATGGACAGGGAAAGACCTAATCTAAGTTCTGCAAAAAAATATTTTGCCTTCAAATTCACAACGTGAACGTAGCATGCATGGACTCGACTCATATGACTGGGATTTCCATGAAAAAGATTGTGGGCCGAAAATGGGTGATCACTGTACATTTCTCTTCTGTTTCCTATTTATATTTATATTTTACATCCTCAATGTAGCATTATGGACAGGGAAAGACCTAATCTAAGATCTGCACAAAAATATTTTGCTTTCAAATTCATAACGTGATCGTAGCATGCATGGACTCGACTCATATGACTGGGATTTCCATGAAAAAGATTGTGGGCCGAAAATGGGTGATCACTGTACATTTCTCTTCTGTTTCCTATTTATATTTATATTTTACTTCCTCAATTTAGCATTATGGCCAGGGAAAGACCTAATCTAAGCTCTGCACGAAAATATTTTGCCTTCAAATTTATACCGTGATCGTAGCATACATGGACTCGACTCATATGACTGGGATTTCCATGAAACAGATTGTGGGCCGAAAATGGGTGATCACTGTGATTTTCTCTTCTGTTTCCTATTTACATTTCTATTTTACCTCCTTAATTTAGCTTTATGGACAGGGAAAGACCTAATCTAAGATCTGCACAAAAATATTTTGCCTTCAAATTCATACCGTGATCGTAGCATGCATGGACTCGACTCATATGACTGGGATTTCCATGAAAAAGATTGTGGGCCGAAAATGGGTGATCACTGTGCATTTCTCTTCTGTTTCCTATTTATATTTCTATTTTACATCCTCAATTTAGCATTATGGACAGGGAAAGAACTAATCTAAGATCTGCACAAAAAGATTTTGCCATCAAATTCTTACCCTGATCGTAGCATGCATGGACTCGACTCATATGACTGGGATTTCCATGAAAAAAATTGTGGGCCGAAAGTGGGTGATCACTGTACATTTCTCTTCTGTTTACTATTTATATTTCTATTTTACCTCCTCAATTTAGCATTATGGACAGGGAAAGACCTAATCTAAAATCTGCACAAAAATATTTTGCCTTCAAATTCATAACGTGATCATAGCATGCATGGATTCGACTCATATGACTGGAATTTCCATGAAAAAGATTGTGGGCCGAAAATGGGTGATCACTGTACATTTCTCTTCTGTTTCCTATTTATATTTATATTTTACATCCACAATTTAGCATTATGGACAGGGAAAGACCTAATCTAAGATCTGCACAAAAATATTTTGCCTTCAAATTCATACCCTAATCGTAGCATACATGGACTCGACTCATATGACTGGGATTCCCATGGAAAAGATGGTGGGCCGAAAATGGGTGATCACTGTGCATTTCTCTTCTGTTTCCTATTTATATTTATATTTTGCATCCTCAATTTAGCATTATGGACAGGGAAAGACCTAATCTAAGATGTGCACAAAAATATTTTGCCTTCAAATTCATACCCTGATCGTAGCATGCATGGACTCGACTCATATGACTGGGATTTCCATGAAAAAAATTGTGGGCCGAAAATGGGTGGTCACTGTACATTTCTCTTCTGTTTCCTATTTATATTTCTATTTTACATCCTCAATTTAGAATTATGGACAGGGAAAGACCTAATCTAAGATCTGCACAAAAATATTTTGCCTTCAAATTCATAACTTTATCGTAGCATGCATGGACTCGACTCATATGACTGGGATTTCCATGAAAAAGATTGTGGGCCGAAAATGGTTGATCACTGTACATTTCGCTTCTGTTTCCTATTTATATTTCTATTTTACCTCCTCAATTTAGCATTATGGACAGGGAAAGACCTAATCTAAGATCTGCAAAAAAATATTTTGCCTTCAAATTCATAACTTTATCGTAGCATGCATGGACTCGACTCATATGACTGGGATTTCCATGAAAAAGATTGTGGGCCGAAAATGGTTGATCACTGTACATTTCGCTTCTGTTTCCTATTTATATTTCTATTTTGCCTCCTCAATTTAGCATTATGGACAGGGAAAGACCTAATCTAAGATCTGCAAAAAAATATTTTGCCTATCAAATTCATATCCTGACCGTAGCATGCATGGACTCGACTCATATGACTGTGATTTCCATAAAATAGATTGTGGGCCGAAAATGGGTGATCACTGTACATTTCTCTTCTGTTTCCTATTTATATTTATATTTTACATCCTCAATTTAGCATTATGGACAGGGAAAGACCTAATCTAAGAAATGCACAAAAATATTTTGCCTTCAAATTCATTCCCTGACCGTAGCATGCATGGACTCGACTCATATGACTGGGATTTACATGAAAAAGATTGTGGGCCGAAAATGGGTGATCAGAGTACATTTCTCTTCTGTTTCCTATTTATATTTATATTTTACCTCCTCAATTTAGCATTATGGACAGGGAAAGACCTAATCTAAGATCTGCACAAAAATATTTTGCCTTCAAATTCATACCCTGATCGTAGCATGCATGGACTCGACTCATATGACTGTGATTTCCATGAAATAGATTGTGGGCCGAAAATGGGTGATCACTGTATATTTCTCTTCTGTTTCCTATTTATATTTATATTTTACATCCTCAATTTAGCATTATGGACAGGGAAAGACCTAATCTAAGATATGCACAAAAATATTTTGCCTTCAAATTCATACCCTGATCGTAGCATGCATGGACTCGACTCATATGACTGGGATTTCCATGAAAAAAATTGTGGGCCGAAAATGGGTGGTCACTGTACATTTCTCTTCTGTTTCCTATTTATATTTCTATTTTACATCCTCAATTTAGAATTATGGACAGGGAAAGACCTAATCTAAGATCTGCACAAAAATATTTTGCCTTCAAATTCATAACTTTATCGTAGCATGCATGGACTCGACTCATATGACTGGGATTTCCATGAAAAAGATTGTGGGCCGAAAATGGTTGATCACTGTACATTTCGCTTCTGTTTCCTATTTATATTTATATTTTACCTCCTCAATTTAGCATTATGGACAGGGAAAGACCTAATCTAAGATCTGCAAAAAAATATTTTGCCTTCAAATTCATAACTTTATCGTAGCATGCATGGACTCGACTCATATGACTGGGATTTCCATGAAAAAGATTGTGGGCCGAAAATGGTTGATCACTGTACATTTCGCTTCTGTTTCCTATTTATATTTATATTTTACTTCCTCAATTTAGCATTATGGACAGGGAAAGACCTAATCTAAGATCTGCAAAAAAATATTTTGCCTATCAAATTCATATCCTGACCGTAGCATGCATGGACTCGACTCATATGACTGTGATTTCCATAAAATAGATTGTGGGCCGAAAATGGGTGATCACTGTACATTTCTCTTCTGTTTCCTATTTATATTTATATTTTACATCCTCAATTTAGCATTATGGACAGGGAAAGACCTAATCTAAGAAATGCACAAAAATATTTTGCCTTCAAATTCATTCCCTGACCGTAGCATGCATGGACTCGACTCATATGACTGGGATTTACATGAAAAAGATTGTGGGCCGAAAATGGGTGATCAGAGTACATTTCTCTTCTGTTTCCTATTTATATTTATATTTTACCTCCTCAATTTAGCATTATGGACAGGGAAAGACCTAATCTAAGATCTGCACAAAAATATTTTGCCTTCAAATTCATACCCTGATCGTAGCATGCATGGACTCGACTCATATGACTGTGATTTCCATGAAATAGATTGTGGGCCGAAAATGGGTGATCACTGTATATTTCTCTTCTGTTTCCTATTTATATTTATATTTTACATCCTCAATTTAGCATTATGGACAGGGAAAGACCTAATCTAAGATATGCACAAAAATATTTTGCCTTCATATTCATACCGTGATCGTAGCATACATGGACTTGACTCATATGACTGGGATTTCCATGAAAAAGATTGTGGGCCGAAAATGGGTGATCACTGTACATTTCTCTTCTGTTTCCTATTTATATTTCTATTTTACCTCCTCAATTTAGCATTATGGACAGGGAAAGACCTAATCTAAGATCTGCACAAAAATATTTTGCTTTCAAATTCATACCCTGATCGTAGCATGCATGGACTCGACTCATATGACAGGGATTTCCATGAAAAAGATTGTGGGCCGAAAATGGGTGATCACTGTACATTTCTCTTCTGTTTCCAATTTATATTTATATTTTACCTCCTCAATTTAGCATTATGGACAGGGAAAGACCTAATCTAAGATCTGCACAAAAATATTTTGCCTTCAAATTCATTACGTGATCGTAGCATACATGGACTCGACTCATATGACTGGAATTTACATGAAAAAGATTGTGGGCCGAAAATGGGTGATCACTGCACATTTCTCTTCTGTTTCCTATTTATATTTATAATTTACATCCTCAATTTAGCATTATGGTCAGGGAAAGACCTAATCTAAGATCTGCACCAAAATATTTTGCCTTCAAATTCATACCCTGATCGTAGCATGCATGGACTCGACTCATATGACTGGGATTTCCATGAAATAGATTGTGGGCCGAAAATGGGTGATCACTGTACATTTCTCTTCTGTTTCCTATTTATATTTATATTTTACATCCTCAATTTAGCATTATGGACAGGGAAAGACCTAATCTAAGATATGCACAAAAATATTTTGCCTTCAAATTCATTCCCTGACCGTAGTATGCATGGACTCGACTCATATGACTGGGATTTACATGAAAAAGATTGTGGGCCGAAAATGGGTGATCAGAGTACATTTCTCTTCTGTTTCCTATTTATATTTATATTTTACCTCCTCAATTCAGCATTATGGACAGGGAAAGACCTAATCTAAGATCTGCACAAAAATATTTTGCCTTCAAATTCATACCCTGATCGTAGCATGCATGGACTCGACTCATATGACTGTGATTTCCATGAAATAGATTGTGGGCCGAAAATGGGTGATCACTGTACATTTCTCTTCTGTTTCCTATTTATATTTATATTTTACATCCTCAATTTAGCATTATGGACAGGGAAAGACCTAATCTAAGATATGCACAGAAATATTTTGCCTTCATATTCATACCGTGATCGTAGCATGCATGGACTCGACTCATATGACTGGGATTTCCATGAAAAAGATTGTGGGCCGAAAATGGGTGATCACTGTACATTTCTCTTCTGTTTCCTATTTATATTTATATTTTACCTCCTCAATTTAGCATTATGGACAGGGAAAGACCTAATCTAAGATCTGCACAAAAATATTTTGCTTTCAAATTCATACCCTGATCGTAGCATTCATGGACTCGACTCATATGACTGGGATTTCCATGAAAAAGATTGTGGGCCGAAAATGGGTGATCACTGTGCATTTCTCTTCTGTTTCCTATTTATATTTATATTTTAAATCCTCAATTTAGCATTATGGACAGGGAAAGACCTAATCTAAGATATGCACAAAAATATTTTGCCTTCAAATTCATTCCCTGACCGTAGTATGCATGGACTCGACTCATATGACTGGGATTTACATGAAAAAGATTGTGGGCCGAAAATGGGTGATCAGAGTACATTTCTCTTCTGTTTCCTATTTATATTTATATTTTACCTCCTCAATTCAGCATTATGGACAGGGAAAGACCTAATCTAAGATCTGCACAAAAATATTTTGCCTTCAAATTCATACCCTGATCGTAGCATGCATGGACTCGACTCATATGACTGTGATTTCCATGAAATAGATTGTGGGCCGAAAATGGGTGATCACTGTACATTTCTCTTCTGTTTCCTATTTATATTTATATTTTACATCCTCAATTTAGCATTATGGACAGGGAAAGACCTAATCTAAGATATGCACAGAAATATTTTGCCTTCATATTCATACCGTGATCGTAGCATGCATGGACTCGACTCATATGACTGGGATTTCCATGAAAAAGATTGTGGGCCGAAAATGGGTGATCACTGTACATTTCTCTTCTGTTTCCTATTTATATTTATATTTTACCTCCTCAATTTAGCATTATGGACAGGGAAAGACCTAATCTAAGATCTGCACAAAAATATTTTGCTTTCAAATTCATACCCTGATCGTAGCATTCATGGACTCGACTCATATGACTGGGATTTCCATGAAAAAGATTGTGGGCCGAAAATGGGTGATCACTGTGCATTTCTCTTCTGTTTCCTATTTATATTTATATTTTAAATCCTCAATTTAGCATTATGGACAGGGAAAGACCTAATCTAAGATCTGCACAAAAATATTTTGCCTTCAAATTCATAACGTGATCGTAGCATGCATGGACTCGACTCATATGACTGGAATTTCCATGAAAAAGATTGTGGGCCGAAAATGGGTGATCACTGTACATTTCTCTTCAGTTTCCTATTTATATTTATATTTTACATCCTCAATTTAGCATTATGGACAGGGAAAGACCTAATCTAAGATCTGCACAAAAATATTTTGCCTTCAAATTCATACCCTGATCGTAGCATGCATGGACTCGACTCATATGACTGGGATTTCCATGAAAAAAATTGTGGGCCGAAAATGGGTGATCACTGTACATTTCTCTTCTGTTTCCTATTTATATTTCTATTTTACATCCTCAATTTAGCATTATGGACAGGGAAAGACCTAATCTAAGATCTGCACAAACATATTTTGCCTTCAAATTCATAACTTTATCGTAGCATGCATGGACTCGACTCATATGACTGGGATTTCCATGAAAAAGATTGTGGGCCGAAAATGGGTGATCACTGTACATTTCTCTTCTGTTTCCTATTTATATTTATATTTTACTTCCTCAATTTAGCATTATGGACAGGGAAAGACCTAATCTAAGATCTGCAAAAAAATATATTGCCTTCAAATTCAAAACGTCATCGTAGCATACATGGACACGACTCATATGACTGGAATTTCCATGAAAAAGATTGTGGGCCGAAAATGGGTGATCGCTGCACATTTCTCTTCTGTTTCCTATTTATATTTCTATTTTACATCCTCAATTTAGCATTATGGACAGGGAAAGACCTAATCTAACATCTGCACAAAAATATTTTGCCTTCAAATTCATACCCTGATCGTAGCATGCATGGACTCGACTCATATGACTGGGATTTCCATGAAATAGATTGTGGGCCGAAAATGGGTGATCACTGTACATTTCTCTTCAGTTTCCTATTTCTATTTCTATTTTACATCCTCAATTTAGCATCATAGACAGGGAAAGACCTAATCTAAGATCTGCACAAAAATATTTTGCCTTCAAATTCATACCCTGACCGTAGCATGCATGGACTCGACTCATATGACTGGGATTTCCATGAAAAAGATTGTGGGCCGAAAATGGGTGGTCTCTGTACATTTCTCTTCTGTTTACTATTTATATTTCTATTTTACCTCCTCAATTTAGCATTATGGATAGAGAAAGACCTAATCTAAGATCTGCACAAAAATATTTTGCCTTCAAATTCATAGCGTGATCGAAGCATGCATGAACTCGACTCATATGACTGGGATTTCGATGAAAAAGATAGTGGGCAGAAAAGAGGTGATCACTGTACATTTCTCTTCTGTTTCCTATTTATATTTCTATTTTACCTCCTCAATTTAGCATTATGGACAGGGAAAGACCTAATCTAAAATCTGCACAAAATTATTTTGCTTTCAAATTCATACCGTGATCGTAGCATGCATGGACTCGACTCATATGACTGGGATTTCCATGAAAAAAATTTTAGGCCGAAAATGGGTGATCACTGTACATTTCTCTTCTGTTTCCTATTTATATTTCTATTTTACATCCTCAATTTAGCATTATGGACAGGGAAAGACCTAATCTAAGATCTGCACAAACATATTTTGCCTTAAAATTCATAACTTTATCGTAGCATGCATGGACTCGACTCATATGACTGGGATTTCCATGAAAAAGATTGTGGGCCGAAAATGGTTGATCACTGTACATTTCTCTTCTGTTTCCTATTTATATTTATATTTTACTTCCTCAATTTAGCATTATGGACAGGGAAAGACCTAATCTAAGATCTGCAAAAAAATATTTTGCCTTCAAATTCAAAACGTCATCGTAGCATGCATGGACTCGACTCATATGACTGGGATTTCCATGAAAAAGATTGTTGGCCGAAAATGGGTGATCACTGTACATTTCTCTTCTGTTTCCAATTTATATTTCTATTTTACCTCCTCAATTTAGCATTATGGACAGGGAATGACCTAATCTAAGATCTGCACAAAAATATTTTGCCTTCAAATTCATACCCTGATCGTAGCATGCATGGACTCGACTCATATGACTGGGATTTCCATGAAATAGATTGTGGGCCGAAAATGGGTGATCACTGTACATTTCTCTTCTGTTTCCTATTTATATTTATATTTTACATCCTCAATTTAGCATTATGGACAGGGAAAGACCTAATCTAAGATATGCACAAAAATATTTTGCCTTCATATTCATAACGTGATCGTAGCATGCATGGACTCGACTCATATGACTGGAATTTCCATGAAAAAGATTGTGGGCTGAAAATGGGTGATCACTGTACATTTCTTTTCTGTTTCCGATTTATATTTCTATTTTACATCCTCAATTTAGCATTATGGACAGGGAAAGACCTAATCTAAGATCTGCACAAAAATATTTTGCCTTCAAATTCAGACCGTGATCGTAGCATGCATGGACTCGACTCATATGACTGGGATTTCCATGAAAAAGATTGTGGGCAGAAAATGGGACATCACTGTACATTTCTCTTCTGTTTCCTATTTATATTTCTATTGTAGCTCCTCAATTTAGCATTATGGACTGGGAAAGACCTAATCTAAAATCTGCACAAAAATATTTTGCCTTCAAATTCATACCGTGATAGTAGCATGCATGAACTCGATTCATATGACTGGGATTTCCATGAAAAAGATTGTGGGCCGAAAATGGCTGGTCACTGTACATTTCTCTTCTGTTTCCTATTTATATTTATATTTTACCTACTCCATTGAGCATTATGGACAGGGAAAGACCTAATCTAAAATCTGCACAAAAATATTTTGCCTTCAAATTCATACCGTGATTGTAGAAATCATGGACTTGAATCATATGACTGGGATTTCCATGAAAAAGATTGTGGGCCGAAAATGGGTGATCACTGTACATTTCTCTTCTGTTTCCTATTTATATTTATATTTTGCCTCCTCAAATTAGCATTATGGACAGGGAAAGATTTAATCTAAGCTCTACACAAAAATATTTTGCCTTCAAATTCATACCGTGATTGTAGCATGCATGGAATCGAATCATATGACTGGGATTTCCATGAAAAAGATTGTGGGCCGAAAATTGGTGATCACTGTACATTTCTCTTCTCTTTCCTATTTATATTTCTATTTTGCCTCCTCAATTTAGCATTATGGACAGGGAAAGACCTAATCTAAGATCTGCACAGAAATATTTTGCCTTCAAATTAATACCGTGATCGTAGCATGCATGGCCTCGTCTCATATGACTGGGATTTCCATGAAAAAGATTGTGGGCCGAAAATGGGTGATCACTGTACATTTCTCTTCTGTTTCCTACTTATATTTCTCTTTTACCTCCTCAATTTGGCATTGTGGACAGGGAATGACCTAATCTAAGATCTGCACAAAAATATTTTACCTTCAAATTCATACCGTGATCGTAGCATGCATGGACTCGACTCATATGACTGGGATTTCCATGAAAAAGATTGTGGGCCAAAAATGGGTGATCACTGTACATTTCTCTTCTGTTTCCTATTTATATTTATATTTTACCTCCTCAATTTAGTATTATGGACAGGTAAAGACCTAATCAAGATCTGTACAAAAATATTTTGCCTTCAAATTCATACCGTGATCGTAGTATGCATGGACTCGACTCATATGACTGGGATTTCCATGAAAAAGATTGTGGGCCGAAAATGGGTGATCACTGTACATTTCTCTTCGGTATTCTATTTATATTTCTATTTTACCTCCTCAATTTAGCATTATGGCCAGGGAAAGAACTAATCTAAGATCTGCACAAAAATATTTTGCCTTCAAATTCAATCCATCATCGTAGCATGCATGGACTCGACTCATATGACTGGGATTTCCATGAAAAAGATTGTGGGCCGAAAATGGGTGATCACTGTACATTTCTCTTCTGTTTCCTACTTATATTTCTCTTTTACCTCCTCAATTTAGCATTATGGACAGGGAATGACCTAATCTAAGATCTGCACAAAAATATTTTGCCTTCAAATTCAGACCGTGATCGTAGCATGCATGGACTCGACTCATATGACTGGGATTTCCATTAAAAAGATTGTGGGCCGAAAATGGGTGATCACTGTATATTTCTCTTCTGTTTCCTATTTATATTTATATTTTACCTTCTAAATTTAGCATTATTGCCAGTGAAAGACCTAATCTAAGCTCTGCACAAAAATATTTTGCCTTCAAATTCATACCGTGACCGTAGCATGCATGGACTCGACTCATATGACTGGGATTTCCATGAAAAAGATTGTGGGCCAAAAATGGGACATCACTGTACATTTCTCTTCTGTTTCCTATTTATATTTATATTTTACCTCCTCACTTTAGCATTATGGAGAGCGAAAGATCTAATCTAAGTTCTGCACAAAAATATTTTGACTTCAAATTCATACCGTGATCGTAGCATGCATGGACTCGACTCATATGACTGGGATTTCCATGAAAAAGATTGTCGGATGAAAATTGGTGATCACTGTACATTTCTCTTCTGTTTCCTATTTATATTTCTATTTTACCTCCTCAATTTAGCATTATGGACAGGGAAAGACCTAATCCAAGTTCTGCAAAAAAAATATTTTGCCTTCAAATTCATACCGTGATCGTAGCATGCATGGACTCGACTCATATGACTGGGATTTCCATGAAAAATATTGTGGGCCGAAAATGGGTGATCACTGTACATTTCACTTCTGTTTCCTATTTATATTTATATTTTACCTCCTCAATTTAGCATTATGGACTGTGAAAGTCCTAATCTAAAATCTGCACAAAAATATTTTGCCTTCAAATTCATACCGTGATCGTAGCATGCATGAACTCGACTCATATGACTGGGATTTCCATGAAAAAGATTGTGGGCCAAAAATGGGTGATCACTGTACATTTCTCTTCTATTTCCTATTTATATTTGTATTTTACCTCCTCAAGTTAGCATTATGGATCGAGAAAGACCTAATCTAAAATCTGCACAAAAATATTTTGCGTTCAAATTCATACCGTGATTGTAGCATGCATGAATTCGAATCATATGACTAGGATTTCCAATGAAAAGATTGTCGGCCGAAAATGGGTGATCACTGTACATTTCTCTTCTGTTTCCTATTTATATTTATATTTTACCTCCTCAATTTAGCATTATGGACATGGAAACACCTAATCTAAGATCTGCACAAAAATATTTTGCCTTCAAATTCATACCGTGACCGTAGCATGCATGGACTCGACTCATATGACTTGGATTTCCATGAAAAAGATTGTAGGCCGAAAATGGGTTATCACTGTACATTTCTCTTCTGCTTCCTATTTATATTTATATTTTAGCTCCTCAATTTAGCATTATGGCCAGGGAAAGACCTAATCTAAGCTCTGCACAAAAATATTTTGCCTTCAAATTCATACCGTGATCGTAGCATGCATGGACTCGACTCATATGACTGGGATTTCCATGAAAAAGATTGTGGGCCGAAAATGGGTGATCACTGTACATTTCTTTTCTGTTTCCGATTTATATTTCTATTTTACCTCCTCAATTTACCATTATGGACAGGGAAAGACCTAATCTAAGATCTGCACAAAAATATTTTGCCTTCAAATTCAGACCGTGATCGTAGCATGCATGGACTCGACTCATATGACTGGGATTTCCATGAAAAAGATTGTGGCCCGAAAATGGGTGATCACTGTACATTTCTCTTCTGTTTCCTATTTATATTTATATTTTACCTCCTCAATTTAGCATTATGGACAGGGAAAGACCTAATCTAAAATCTGCACAAAAATATTTTGCCTTCAAATTCATACCGTGATCGTAGCATGCATGAACTCGACTCATATGACTGGGATTTCCATGAAAAAGATTGTGGTCCGAAAATGGGTGTCACTGTACATTTCTCTTCTGTATTCTATTTATATTTCTATTTTACCTCCTCAATTTAGCATTATGGCCAGGGAAAGACCTAATCTAAGCTCTGCACAAAAATATTTTGCCTTCAAATTCATACCATGATCGTAGCATTCATGGACTCGACTCATATGACTGGGATTTCCATGAAAAAGATTGTGGGCCGAAAATGGGTGATCACTGTACCTTTCTCTTCTGTTTCCTATTTATATTTATATTTTACATCCTCAATTTAGCATTATGGACAGGGAAAGACCTAATCCAATATCTGATCAAAAATATTTTGCCTTCAAATTCATACCGTGATCATAGCATGCATGGACTCGAATCATATGACTGGGATTTCCATGAAAATATTGTGGGCCGAAATTGGGTGATCACTGTACATTTCTCTTCTGTTTCCTATTTATATTTATATTTTACATCCTCAATTTAGCATTATGGACAGGGAAAGACCTAATCTAAAATATGCACAAAAATATTTTGCCTTCAAATTCATACCGTGATCGTAGCATGCATGGACTCGACTCATATGACTGGGATTTCCATGAAAAAAGATTGTGGGCCGAAAATGGGTGATCACTGTACATTTCTCTTCTGTTTCCTATTTATATTTATATTTTACCTACTCAATTTAGCATTATGGCCAGGGAAAGACCTAATCTAAGATCTGCACAAAAATATTTTGCCTTCAAATTCATACCGTGATCGTAGCATGCATGGACTCGAGTCGTATGACTGGAATTTCCATGAAAAAGATAGTGGGCCGAAAATGGGTGATCACTGTACATTTCTCTTCTGTTTCCTATTTATGTTTATAATTTACCTCCTCAATTTAGCATTATGGACAGGGAAAGACCTAATCTAAAATATGCACAAAAATATTTTGCCTTCAAATTCATACCGTGATCGTAGCATGCATGGACTCGACTCATATGACTGGGATTTCCATGAAAAAGATTGTGGGCCGAAAATGGGTGATCACTGTACATTTCTCTTCTGTTTCGTATTTATATTTATATTTTACCTACTCAATTTAGCATTATGGCCAGGGAAAGACCTAATCTAAGCTCTGCACAAAAATATTTTGCCTTCAAATACATACCGTGATCGTAGCATGCATGAACTCGACTCATATGTCTGGGATTTCCATGAAAAAGATTGTGGGCCGAAAATGGATGATCACTGTACATTTCTCTTCGGTATTCTATTTATATTTCTATTTTACCTCCTCAATTTAGCATTATGGCCAGGGAAAGACCTAATCTAAGCTCTGCACAAAAATATTTTGCCTTCAAATTCAATCCATCTTCGTAGCATGCATGGACTCGACTCATATGACTGGGATTTCCATGAAAAAGATTGTGGGCCAAAAATTTGTGATCACTGTACATTTCTCTTCTGTTTCCTATTTATATTTCTATTTTACCTCCTCATTTTAGCATTATGGACAGGGAAAGACCTAATCTAAAATATGCACAAAAATATTTTGCCTTCAAATTCATACCGTGATCGTAGCATGCATGGACTCGACTCATATGACTGGGATTTCCATGAAAAAGATTGTGGGCCGAAAATGGGTGATCACTGTACATTTCTTTTCTGTTTCCTATTTATATTTCTATTTTACCTCCTCAATTTAGCATTATGGACAGGGAAAGACCTAATCTAAGCACTGCACAAAAATATTTTGCCTTCAAATTCATACCATGATCGTAGCATGCATGGACTCGACTCATATGACTGGGATTTCCATGAAAAAGATTGTGGGCCGAAAATGGGTGATCACTGTACATTTCTCTTCTGTTTCCTATTTATATTTATATTTTACCTACTCAATTTAGCATTATGGCCAGGGAAAGACCTAATCTAAGATCTGCACAAAAATATTTTGCCTTCAAATTCATACGGTGATCGTAGCATGCATGGACTCGAGTCGTATGACTGGGATTTCCATGAAAAAGATTGTGGGCCGAAAATGGGTGATCACTGTACATTTCTTTTCTGTTTCCTATTTATATTTATAATTTACCTCCTCAATTTAGCATTATGGACAGGGAAAGACCTAATCTAAAATATGCACAAAAATATTTTGCCTTCAAATTCATACCGTGATCGTAGCATGCATGGACTCGACTCATATGACTGGGATTTCCATGAAAAAGATTGTGGGCCGAAAATGGGTGATCACTGTACATTTCTCTTCTGTTTTCTATTTATATTTCTATTTTACCTCCTCAATTTAGCATTATGGACAGGGAAAGACCTAATCTAAAATATGCACAAAAATATTTTGCCTTCAAATTCATACCGTGATCGTAGCATGCATGGACTCGACTCATATGACTGGGATTTCCATGAAAAAGATTGTGGGCCGAAAATGGGTGATCACTGTACATTTCTCTTCTGTTTCCTATTTATATTTCTATTTTACCTCCTCAATTTAGCATTATGGACAGGGAAAGACCTAATCTAAGCTCTGCACAAAAATATTTTGCCTTCAAATTCAATCCATCATCGTAGCATGCATGGACTCGACTCATATGACTGGGATTTCCATGAAAAAGATTGTGGGCCGAAAATTGGTGATCACTGTACATTTCTCTTCTGTTTCCTATTTATATTTCTATTTTACCTCCTCAATTTAGCATTATGGACAGGGAAAGACCTAATCTAAGATCTGCACAAAAATATTTTGCCTTCAAATTCATACCGTGATCGTAGCATGCATGGACTCGAGTCGTATGACTGGGATTTCCATGAAAAAGTTTGTGGGCCGAAAATGGGTGATCACTTTACATTTCTCTTCTGTTTCCTATTTATATTTATATTTTACCTACTCAATTTAGCATTATGGCCAGGGAAAGACCTAATCTAAGCTCTGCACAAAAATATTTTGCCTTCAAATTCATACCGTGATCGTAGCATGCATGAACTCGACTCATATGACTGGGATTTCCATGAAAAAGATTGTGGGCCGAAAATGGGTGATCACTGTACATTTCTCTTCGGTATTCTATTTATATTTCTATTTTACCTCCTCAATTTAGCATTATGGCCAGGGAAAGAACTAATCTAAGATCTGCACAAAAATATTTTGCCTTCAAATTCAATCCATCATCGTAGCATGCATGGACTCGACTCATATGACTGGGATTTCCATGAAAAAGATTGTGGGCCGAAAATGGGTGATCACTGTACATTTCTCTTCTGTTTCCTATTTATATTTCTATTTGACCTCCTCATTTTAGCATTATGGACAGGGAAAGACCTAATCTAAAATATGCACAAAAATATTTTGCCTTCAAATTCATACCGTGATCGTAGCATGCATGGACTCGACTCATATGACTGGGATTTCCATGAAAAAGATTGTGGGCCGAAAATGGTTGATCACTGTACATTTCTCTTCTGTTTCCTATTTATATTTATATTTTACCTACTCAATTTAGCATTATGGCCAGGGAAAGACCTAATCTAAGATCTGCACAAAAATATTTTGCCTTCAAATTCATACCGTGATCATAGCATGCATGAACTCGACTCATATGACTGGGATTTCCATGAAAAAGATTGTGGGCTGAAAATGGGTGATCACTGTACATTTCTCTTCGGTATTGTATTTATATTTCTATTTTACCTCCTCAATTTAGCATTATGGCCAGGGAAAGACCTAATCTAAGCTCTGCACAAAAATATTTTGCCTTCAAATTCATACCGTGATCGTAGCATGCATGGACTCGACTCATATGACTGGGATTTCCATGAAAAAGATTGTTGGCCGAAAATGGGTGGTCACTGTACATTTCTGTTTCCTATTTATATTTCTATTTTACCTCCTCAATTTAGCATTATGGACAGGGAAAGACCTAATCTAAGTTCTGCACAAAAATATTTTGCCTTCAAATTCATACCGTGATCGTAGCATGCATGGACTCGACTCATATGACTGGGATTTCCATGAAGAAGATTGTGGGCCGAAAATGTGTGATCACTGTACATTTCACTTCTGTTTCCTATTTATATTTATATTTTACCTCCTCAATTTAGCATTATGGACAGTGAAAGTCCTAATGTAAAATCTGCACAAAAATATTTTGCCTTCAAATTCATACCGTGATCGTAGCATGCATGAACTCGACTCATATGACTGGGATTTCCATGAAAAAGATTGTGGGCCGAAAATGGGTGGTCACTGTACATTTCTCTTCTGTTTCCTATTTATATTTATATTTTACCTCTTCAATTTAGCATTATGGACAGGTAAAGACCTAATCTAAGATCTGCACAAAAACATTTTGCCTTCAAATTCATACCGTGATCGTAGCATGCATGGACTCGACTCATATGACTGGGATTTCCATGAAAAAGATTGTGGGCCAAAAATGGGTGATCACTGTACATTTCTCTTCTGTTTCTGATTTATATTTATATTTTACCTCCTCAAATTAGCATTATGGACAGGGAAAGACCTAATCTAAGATCTGCACAAAAACATTTTGCCTTCAAATTCATACCGTGATCGTAGCATGCATGGACTCGACTCATATGACTGGGATTTCCATGAAAAAGATTGTGGGCCGAAAATGGGTGATCACTGTACATTTCTCTTCTATTTCCTATTTATATTTGTATTTTACCTCCTCAAGTTAGCATCATGGATAGAGAAAGACCTAATCTAAAATCTGCACAAAAATATTTTGCGTTCAAATTCATACCGTGATTGTAGCATGCATGAATTCGAATCATATGACTAGGATTTCCAATGAAAAGATTGTCGGCCGAAAATGGGTGATCACTGTACATTTCTCTTCTGTTTCCTATTTATATTTATATTTTACCTCCTCAATTTAGCATTATGGACATGGAAACACCTAATCTAAGATCTGCACAAAAATATTTTGCCTTCAAATTCATACCGTGACCGTAGCATGCATGGACTCGACTCATATGACTTGGATTTCCATGAAAAAGATTGTAGGCCGAAAATGGGTTATCACTGTACATTTCTCTTCTGCTTCCTATTTATATTTATATTTTAGCTCCTCAATTTAGCATTATGGCCAGGGAAAGACCTAATCTAAGCTCTGCACAAAAATATTTTGCCTTCAAATTCATACCGTGATCGTAGCATGCATGGACTCGACTCATATGACTGGGATTTCCATGAAAAAGATTGTGGGCCGAAAATGGGTGATCACTGTACATTTCTTTTCTGTTTCCGATTTATATTTCTATTTTACCTCCTCAATTTAGCATTATGGACAGGGAAAGACCTAATCTAAGATCTGCACAAAAATATTTTGCCTTCAAATTCATACCGTGATCGTAGCATGCATGGACTCGACTCATATGACTGGGATTTCCATGAAAAAGATTGTGGCCCGAAAATGGGTGATCACTGTACATTTCTCTTCTGTTTCTGATTTATATTTATATTTTACCTCCTCAAATTAGCATTATGGACAGGGAAAGACCTAATCTAAAATCTGCACAAAAACATTTTGCCTTCAAATTCATACCGTGATCGTAGCATGCATGGACTCGACTCATATGACTGGGATTTCCATGAAAAAGATTGTGGGCCGAAAATGGGTGATCACTGTACATTTCTCTTCTATTTCCTATTTATAATTGTATTTTACCTCCTCAAGTTAGCATCATGGATAGAGAAAGACCTAATCTAAAATCTGCACAAAAATATTTTGCCTTCAAATTCATACCGTGATCGTAGCATGCATGAACTCGACTCATATGACTAGGATTTCCATGAAAAAGATTGTGGTCCGAAAATGGGTGTCACTGTACATTTCTCTTCTGTATTCTATTTATATTTCTATTTTACCTCCTCAATTTAGCATTATGGCCAGGGAAAGACCTAATCTAAGCTCTGCACAAAAATATTTTGCCTTCAAATTCATACCATGATCGTAGCATGCATGGACTCGACTCATATGACTGGGATTTCCATGAAAAAGATTGTGGGCCGAAAATGGGTGATCACTGTACCTTTCTCTTCTGTTTCCTATTTATATTTATATTTTACATCCTCAATTTAGCATTATGGACAGGGAAAGACCTAATCCAATATCTGATCAAAAATATTTTGCCTTCAAATTCATACCGTGATCGTAGCATGCATGGACTCGAATCATATGACTGGGATTTCCATGAAAATATTGTGGGCCGAAATTGGGTGATCACTGTACATTTCTCTTCTGTTTCCTATTTATATTTATATTTTACATCCTCAATTTAGCATTATGGACAGGGAAAGACCTAATCTAAGCTCTGCACAAAAATATTTTGCCTTCAAATTCAATCCATCATCGTAGCATGCATGGACTCGACTCATATGACTGGGATTTCCATGAAAAAGATTGTGGGCCGAAAATGGGTGATCACTGTACATTTCTCTTCTGTTTCCTATTTATATTTCTATTTTACCTCCTCAATTTAGCATAATGGACAGTGAAAGACCTAATCTAAGCTCTGCACAAAAATATTTTGCCTTCAAATTCATACCGTGATCGTAGCATGCATGGACTCGACTCATATGACTGGGATTTCCATGAAAAAGATTGTTGGCCGAAAATGGGTGGTCACTGTACATTTCTGTTTCCTATTTATATTTCTATTTTACCTCCTCAATTTAGCATTATGGACAGGGAAAGACCTAATCTAAGTTCTGCACAAAAATATTTTGCCTTCAAATTCATACCGTGATCGTAGCATGCATGGACTCGACTCATATGACTGGGATTTCCATGAAGAAGATTGTGGGCCGAAAATGTGTGATCACTGTACATTTCACTTCTGTTTCCTATTTATATTTATATTTTACCTCCTCAATTTAGCATTATGGACAGGGAAAGACCTAATCTAAAATCTGCACAAAAATATTTTGCGTTCAAATTCATACCGTGATTGTAGCATGCATGAATTCGAATCATATGACTAGGATTTCCAATGAAAAGATTGTCGGCCGAAAATGGGTGTTCACTGTACATTTCTCTTCTGTTTCCTATTTATATTTATATTTTACCTCCTCAATTTAGCATTATGGACATGGAAACACCTAATCTAAGATCTGCACAAAAATATTTTGCCTTCAAATTCATACCGTGACCGTAGCATGCATGGACTCGACTCATATGACTTGGATTTCCATGAAAAAGATTGTAGGCCGAAAATGGGTTATCACTGTACATTTCTCTTCTGCTTCCTATTTATATTTATATTTTAGCTCCTCAATTTAGCATTATGGCCAGGGAAAGACCTAATCTAAGCTCTGCACAAAAATATTTTGCCTTCAAATTCATACCGTGATCGTAGCATGCATGGACTCGACTCATATGACTGGGATTTCCATGAAAAAGATTGTGGGCCGAAAATGGGTGATCACTGTACATTTCTTTTCTGTTTCCGATTTATATTTCTATTTTACCTCCTCAATTTAGCATTATGGACAGGGAAAGACCTAATCTAAGATCTGCACAAAAATATTTTGCCTTCAAATTCAGACCGTGATCGTAGCATGCATGGACTCGACTCATATGACTGGGATTTCCATGAAAAAGATTGTGGCCCGAAAATGGGTGATCACTGTACATTTCTCTTCTGTTTCCTATTTATATTTATATTTTACCTCCTCAATTTAGCATTATGGACAGGGAAAGACCTAATCTAAAATCTGCACAAAAATATTTTGCCTTCAAATTCATACCGTGATCGTAGCATGCATGAACTCGACTCATATGACTGGGATTTCCATGAAAAAGATTGTGGTCCGAAAATGGGTGTCACTGTACATTTCTCTTCTGTATTCTATTTATATTTCTATTTTACCTCCTCAATTTAGCATTATGGCCAGGGAAAGACCTAATCTAAGCTCTGCACAAAAATATTTTGCCTTCAAATTCATACCATGATCGTAGCATGCATGGACTCGACTCATATGACTGGGATTTCCATGAAAAAAGATTGTGGGCCGAAAATGGGTGATCACTGTACATTTCTCTTCTGTTTCGTATTTATATTTATATTTTACCTACTCAATTTAGCATTATGGCCAGGGAAAGACCTAATCTAAGATCTGCACAGAAATATTTTGCCTTCAAATTCATACCGTGATCGTAGCATGCATGGACTCGAGTCGTATGACTGGAATTTCCATGAAAAAGATAGTGGGCCGAAAATGGGTGATCACTGTACATTTCTCTTCTGTTTCCTATTTATGTTTATAATTTACCTCCTCAATTTAGCATTATGGACAGGGAAAGACCTAATCTAAAATATGCACAAAAATATTTTGCCTTCAAATTCATACCGTGATCCTTAGCATGCATGGACTCGACTCATATGACTGGGATTTCCATGAAAAAGATTGTGGGACGAAAATGGGTGATCACTGTACATTTCTCTTCTGTTTCCTATTTATATTTCTATTTTACCACCTCAATTTAGCATTATGGACAGGGAAAGACCTAATCTAAAATATGCACAAAAATATTTTGCCTTCAAATTCATACCGTGATCGTAGCATGCATGGACTCGACTCATATGACTGGGATTTCCATGAAAAAGATTGTGGGCCGAAAATGGGTGATCACTGTACATTTCTCTTCTGTTTCGTATTTATATTTATATTTTACCTACTCAATTTAGCATTATGGCCTGGGAAAGACCTAATCTAAGCTCTGCACAAAAATATTTTGCCTTCAAATTCATACCGTGATCGTAGCATGCATGAACTCGACTCATATGACAGGGATTTCCATGAAAAAGATTGTGGGCCGAAAATGGATGATCACTGTACATTTCTCTTCGGTATTCTATTTATATTTCTATTTTACCTCCTCAATTTAGCATTATGGCCAGGGAAAGACCTAATCTAAGCTCTGCACAAAAATATTTTGCCTTCAAATTCAATCCATCATCGTAGCATGCATGGACTCGACTCATATGACTGGGATTTCCATGAAAAAGATTGTGGGCCGAAAATGGGTGATCACTGTACATTTCTCTTCTGTTTCCTATTTATATTTCTATTTTACCTCCTCAATTTAGCATTATGGACAGGGAAAGATGTAATCTAAGCTCTGCACAAAAATATTTTGCCTTCAAACTCATACGGTGATCATAGCATGCATGGACTCGACTCATATGGCTGGGATTTCCATGAAAAAGATTGTGGCCCGAAAATGGGTGATCACTGTACATTTCTCTTCTGTTTCCTATTTATATTTCTATTTTCCCTCCTCAATTTAGCATTATGGCCAGGGAAAGACCTAATCTAAGCTCTGCACAAAAATATTTTTCCTTCAAATTCATACCATGATCGTAGCATGCATGGACTCGACTCATATGACTGGGATTTCCATGAAAAAGATTGTGGGCCGAAAATGGGTGATCACTGTACATTTCTCTTCTGTTTCCTATTTATATTTATATTTTACCTACTCAATTTAGCATTATGGCCAGGGAAAGACCTAATCTAAAATATGCACAAAAATATTTTGCCTTCAAATTCATACCGTGATCGTAGCATGCATGGACTCGACTCATATGACTGGGATTTCCATGAAAAAGATTGTGGGCCGAAAATGGGTGATCACTGTACATTTGTTTTCTGTTTCCTATTTATATTTATAATTTACCTCCTCAATTTAGCATTATGGACAGGGAAAGATCTAATCTAAAATATGCACAAAAATATTTTGCCTTCAAATTCATACCGTGATCGTAGCATGCATGGACTCGACTCATATGACTGGGATTTCCATGAAAAAGATTGTGGGCCGAAAATGGGTGATCACTGTACATTTCTTTTCTGTTTCCTATTTATATTTATAATTTACCTCCTCAATTTAGCATTATGGACAGGGAAAGACCTAATCTAAAATATGCACAAAAATATTTTGCCTTCAAATTCATACCGTGATCGTAGCATGCATGGACTCGACTCATATGACTGGGATTTCCATTAAAAAGATTGTGGGCCGAAAATGGGTGGTCACTGTACATTTCTCTTCTGTTTCCTATTTATATTTATATTTTACCACCTCAATTTAGCATTATGGACAGGGAAAGGCCCAATCTAAAATATGCACAAAAATATTTTGCCTTCAAATTCATACCGTGATCGTAGCATGCATGAACTCGACTCATATGACTGGGATTTCCATGAAAAAGATTGTGGGCCGAAAATGGGTGGACTCTGTACATTTCTCTTCGGTATTCTATTCATATTTCTATTTTACCTCCTCAATTTAGCATTATGGCCAGAGAAAGACCTAATCTAAGCTCTGCACAAAAATATTTTGCCTTCAAATTCAATCCATCATCGTAGCATGCATGGACTCGACTCATATGACTGGGATTTCCATGAAAAAGATTGTGGGCCGAAAATGGGTGATCACTGTACCTTTCTCTTCTGTTTCCTATTTATATTTCTATTTTACCTCCTCAATTTAGCATTATGGACAGGAAAAGATGTAATCTAAGCTCTGCACAAAAATATTTTGCCTTCAAATTCATACCGTGATCGTAGCATGCATGGACTCGAGTCGTATGACTGGGATTTCCATGAAAAAGATTGTGGGCCGAAAATGGGTGATCACTATACATTTCTCTTCTGTTTCTTATTTATATTTATAATTTACCTCCTCAATTTAGCATTATGGACAGGGAAAGACCTAATCTAATATCTGCACAAAAATATTTTGCCTTCAAATTCATACCGTGATCGTAGCATGCATGGACTCGACTCATATGACTGGGATTTCCATGAAAACACTGTGGGCAGAAAATGGGTGATCACTGTACATTTCTCTTCTGTTTCCTATTCATATTTATATTTTACCTCCTCAATTTAGCCTTATGGACAGGGAAAGACCTAATCTAAGATCTGCATAAAAATATTTTGCCTTCAAATTCATACCGTGATCGTAGCATGCAGGGACTCGAATCATATGACTGGGATTTCCATGAAAAAGATTGTGGGCCGAAAATGGGTGATCACTGTACATTTCTCTTCTGTTTCCTATTTATATTTATATTTTACATCCTCAACTTAGCATTATGGACAGGGAAAGACCTAATCTAATATCTGCACAAAAATATTTTGCCTTCAAATTCATACCGTGATCGTAGCATGCATGGACTCGACTCATATGACTGGGATTTCCATGAAATGATTGTGGGCCGAAAATGGGTGATCACTGTACATTTCTCTTCTGTTTCCTATTTATATTTCTATTTTACCTCCTCAATTTAGCATTATGGACAGGGAAAGACCTAATCTAAGTTTTGCACAAAAATATTTTGCCTTCAAATTCATACCGTTATCGTAGCATGCATGGACTCGACTCATATGACTGGGATTTCCATGAAAAAGATTAAGAGCCGAAAATGGGTGATCACTGTACATTTCTCTTCTGTTTCCTATTTCTATTTATATTTAACATCCTCAATTTAGCATTATGGACAGGGAAAGACCTAATCTAAGATCTGCACAAAAATATTTTGCCTTCAAATTCATACCGTGATCGTAGCATGCATGGACTCGACTCATATGACTGAGATTTCCATGAAAAAGATTGTGGGCCGAAAATGGGTGATCACTGTACATTTCTCTTCTGTTTCCTATTTATATTTATATTTTACCTCCACAATTTAGCATTATGGACAGGGAAAGACCGAATCTAATCTCTGCACAAAAATATTTTGCCTTCAAATTCATACCGTGATCGTAGCATGCATGGACTCGACTCATATGACTGGGATTTCCATGAAAAAGATTGTGGGCACAAAATGGGTGATCACTGTACATTTCTCTTCTGTTTCCTATTTATATTTATATTTTCCTCCTCAATTTAGCATTATGGACAGGGAAAGACCTAATCTAAGATCTGCACAAAAATATTTTGCCTTCAAATTCATACCGTGATCGTAGCATGCATGGACTCGACTCATATGACTGGGATTTCCATGAAAAAGATATTGTGCAGAAAATGGGTGATCACTGTACATTTCTTTTCTGTTTCCTATTTATATTTATATTTTACCTCCTCAATTTAGCATTATGGCCATGGAAAGACCTAATCTAAGCTCTGCACAAAAATATTTTGCCTTCAAATTCATACCGTGATAGTAGCATGCATGGACTCGACTCATATGACTGGGATTTCCATGAAAAGATTGTGGGCCGTAAATGGGTGATCACTGTACATTTCTCTTCTGTTTCCTGTTCATATTTATATTTTACCTCCTCAATTTAGCATTATGGACAGAGAAAGACCTCATCTAAGATCTGCACAAAAATATTTTGCCTTCAAATTCATACCGTGATCGTAGCATGCATGGACTCAACTCATATGACTGGTTTTTCCATGAAAAAGATATTGGGCTGAAAATGGGTGATCACTGTACATTTCTTTTCTGTTTCCTATTTATATTTCTATTTTACCTCCTCAATTTAGCCTTATGGACAGGGAAAGACCTAATCTAAGATCTGCACAAAAATATTTTGCCTTCAAATTCATACCGTGATCGTAGCATGCATGGACTCGACTCATATGACTGGGATTTCCATGAAAAAGATTGTGGGCCGAAAATGGGTGATCACTGTACATTTCTCTTCTCTTTCCTATTTATATTTATATTTTACCTCCTCAATTTAGCATTATGGACAGGGAAAGACCTAATCTAAGATCTGCACAAAAATATTTTGCCTTCAAATTCATACCGTGATCGTAGCATGCATGGACTCGACTCATATGACTGGGATTTCCATGAAAAAGATTGTGGGCCAAAAATGGGTGATCACTGTACATTTCTCTTCTCTTTCCTATTTATATTTATATTTTACCTCCTCAATTTAGCATTATGGACAGGGAAAGACCTAAACTAAGATCTGTACAAAAATATTTTGCCTTCAAATTCATACCGTGATCGTAGCATGCAGGGACTCGAAGCATATGACTGGGATTTCCATGAAAAAGATTGTGGGCCGAAAATGGGTGATCACTGTACATTTCTCTTCTGTTTCCTATTTATATTTATATTTTACATCCTCAACTTAGAATTATGGACAGGGAAAGACCTAATCTAAGATTTGCACAAAAATATTTTGCCTTCAAATTCAAACCGTTATCGTAGCATGCATGGACTCGACTCATATGACTGGGATTTCCATGCAAAAGATTAAGGGCCGAAAATGGGTGATCACTGTACATTTCTCTTCTGTTTCCTATTTCTATTTATATTTAGCATCCTCAATTTAGCATTATGGACAGGGAAAGACCTAATCTAAGATCTGCACAAAAATATTTTGCCTTCAAATTCATACCGTGATCGTAGCATGCATGGACTCGACTCATATGACTGAGATTTCCATGAAAAAGATTGTGGGCCGAAAATGGGTGATCACTGTACATTTCTTTTCTGTTTCCTATTTATATTTATATTTTACCTTCTCAATTTAGCATTATGGACAGGGAAAGACCTAATCTAAGATCTGCACAAAAATATTTTGCCTTCAAATTCATACCGTGATCGTAGCATGCATGGACTCGACTCATATGACTGGGATTTCCATGAAAAAGATTGTGGGCCGAAAATGGGTGTCACTGTACCTTTCTCTTCTGTTTCCTATTTATATTTATATTTTACATCCTCAATTTAGCATTATGGACAGGGAAAGACCTAATCTAATATCTGCACAAAAATATTTTGCCTTCAAATTCATACCGTGATCGTAGCATGCATGGACTCGACTCATATGACTGGGATTTCCATGAAAAACATTGTGGGCCGAAAATGGGTGATCACTGTACATTTCTCTTCTGTTTCCTATTTATATTTCTATTTTACCTGCTCAATTTAGCATTATGGACAGGGAAAGACGTAATCTAAAATCTGCACAAAAATATTTTGCGTTCAAATTCATACCGTGATCGTAGCATGCATGGACTCGACTCATATGACTGGGATTTCCATGAAAAAGATTGTGGCCCGAAAATGGGTGATCACTGTACATTTCTCTTCTCTTTCCTATTTATATTTATATTTTACCTCCTCAATTTAGCATTATGTACAGGGAAAGACCTAATCTAAGTTCTGCACAAAAATATTTTGCCTTCAAATTCATACCGTGATCGTAGCATGCATGGACTCGACTCATATGACTGGGATTTCCATGAAAACACTGTGGGCAGAAAATGGGTGATCACTGTACATTTCTCTTCTGTTTCCTATTCATATTTATATTTTACATCCTCAATTTAGCATTATGGACAGAGAAAGACCTCATCTAAGACCTGCACAAAAATATTTTGCCTTCAAATTCATACCGTGATCGTAGCATACATGGACTCAACTCATATGACTGGTTTTTCCATGAAAAAGATTGTGGGCCGAAAATGGGTGATCACTGTACATTTCTCTTCTGTTTCCTATTTATATTTATATTTAACATCCTCAATTTAGCATTATGGACAGGGAAAGACCTAATCTAAGATCTGCACAAAAATATTTTGCCTTCAAATTCATACCGTGATCGTAGCATGCATGGACTCGACTCATATGACTGAGATTTCCATGAAAAAGATTGTGGGCCGAAAATGGGTGATCACTGTACATTTCTCTTCTGTTTCCTATTTATATTTCTATTTTACCTCCACAATTTAGCATTATGGACAGGGAAAGACCGAATCTAAGCTCTGCACAAAAATATTTTGCCTTCAAATTCATACCGTGATCGTAGCATGCATAGACTCAACTCATATGACTGGTTTTTCCATGAAAAAGATATTGGGCTGAAAATGGGTGATCACTGTACATTTCTTTTCTGTTTCCTATTTATATTTCTATTTTACCTCCTCAATTTAGCCTTATGGACAGGGAAAGACCTAATCTAAGATCTGCACAAAAATATTTTGCCTTCAAATTCATACCGTGATCGTAGCATGCATGGACTCGACTCATATGACTGGGATTTCCATGAAAAAGATTGTGGGCCGAAAATGGGTGATCACTGTACATTTCTCTTCTCTTTCCTATTTATATTTATATTTTACCTCCTCAATTTAGCATTATGGACAGGGAAAGACCTAATCTAAGATCTGCACAAAAATATTTTGCCTTCAAATTCATACCGTGATCGTAGCATGCATGGACTCGACTCATATGACTGGGATTTCCATGAAAAAGATTGTGGGCCAAAAATGGGTGATCACTGTACATTTCTCTTCTCTTTCCTATTTATATTTATATTTTACCTCCTCAATTTAGCATTATGGACAGGGAAAGACCTAAACTAAGATCTGTACAAAAATATTTTGCCTTCAAATTCATACCGTGATCGTAGCATGCAGGGACTCGAAGCATATGACTGGGATTTCCATGAAAAAGATTGTGGGCCGAAAATGGGTGATCACTGTACATTTCTCTTCTGTTTCCTATTTATATTTATATTTTACATCCTCAACTTAGAATTATGGACAGGGAAAGACCTAATCTAAGATTTGCACAAAAATATTTTGCCTTCAAATTCAAACCGTTATCGTAGCATGCATGGACTCGACTCATATGACTGGGATTTCCATGCAAAAGATTAAGGGCCGAAAATGGGTGATCACTGTACATTTCTCTTCTGTTTCCTATTTCTATTTATATTTAGCATCCTCAATTTAGCATTATGGACAGGGAAAGACCTAATCTAAGATCTGCACAAAAATATTTTGCCTTCAAATTCATACCGTGATCGTAGCATGCATGGACTCGACTCATATGACTGAGATTTCCATGAAAAAGATTGTGGGCCGAAAATGGGTGATCACTGTACATTTCTTTTCTGTTTCCTATTTATATTTATATTTTACCTTCTCAATTTAGCATTATGGACAGGGAAAGACCTAATCTAAGATCTGCACAAAAATATTTTGCCTTCAAATTCATACCGTGATCGTAGCATGCATGGACTCGACTCATATGACTGGGATTTCCATGAAAAAGATTGTGGGCCGAAAATGGGTGTCACTGTACCTTTCTCTTCTGTTTCCTATTTATATTTATATTTTACATCCTCAATTTAGCATTATGGACAGGGAAAGACCTAATCTAATATCTGCACAAAAATATTTTGCCTTCAAATTCATACCGTGATCGTAGCATGCATGGACTCGACTCATATGACTGGGATTTCCATGAAAAACATTGTGGGCCGAAAATGGGTGATCACTGTACATTTCTCTTCTGTTTCCTATTTATATTTCTATTTTACCTGCTCAATTTAGCATTATGGACAGGGAAAGACGTAATCTAAAATCTGCACAAAAATATTTTGCGTTCAAATTCATACCGTGATCGTAGCATGCATGGACTCGACTCATATGACTGGGATTTCCATGAAAAAGATTGTGGCCCGAAAATGGGTGATCACTGTACATTTCTCTTCTCTTTCCTATTTATATTTATATTTTACCTCCTCAATTTAGCATTATGTACAGGGAAAGACCTAATCTAAGTTCTGCACAAAAATATTTTGCCTTCAAATTCATACCGTGATCGTAGCATGCATGGACTCGACTCATATGACTGGGATTTCCATGAAAACACTGTGGGCAGAAAATGGGTGATCACTGTACATTTCTCTTCTGTTTCCTATTCATATTTATATTTTACATCCTCAATTTAGCATTATGGACAGAGAAAGACCTCATCTAAGACCTGCACAAAAATATTTTGCCTTCAAATTCATACCGTGATCGTAGCATACATGGACTCAACTCATATGACTGGTTTTTCCATGAAAAAGATTGTGGGCCGAAAATGGGTGATCACTGTACATTTCTCTTCTGTTTCCTATTTATATTTATATTTAACATCCTCAATTTAGCATTATGGACAGGGAAAGACCTAATCTAAGATCTGCACAAAAATATTTTGCCTTCAAATTCATACCGTGATCGTAGCATGCATGGACTCGACTCATATGACTGAGATTTCCATGAAAAAGATTGTGGGCCGAAAATGGGTGATCACTGTACATTTCTCTTCTGTTTCCTATTTATATTTCTATTTTACCTCCACAATTTAGCATTATGGACAGGGAAAGACCGAATCTAAGCTCTGCACAAAAATATTTTGCCTTCAAATTCATACCGTGATCGTAGCATGCATAGACTCGACTCATATGACTGGGATTTCCATGAAAAAGATTGTGGGCACAAAATGGGTGATCACTGTACATTTCTCTTCTGTTTCCTATTTATATTTATATTTTCCTCCTCAATTTAGCATTATGGACAGGGAAAGACCTAATCTAAGATCTGAACAAAAATATTTTGCCTTCAAATTCATACCGTGATCGTAGCATGCATGGACTCGACTCATATGACTAGGATTTCCATGAAAAAGATTGTGGGCCGAAAATGGGTGATCACTGTACATTTCCCTTCTGTTTCCTATTTATATTTCTATTTTACCTCCTCAATTTAGCATTATGGACAGGGAAAGACCTAATCTAAGATTTGCAAAAAAATATTTTGCCTTCAAATTCATACCGTTATCGTAGCATGCATGGACTCGACTCATATGACTGGGATTTCCATGAAAAAGATTAAGGGCCAAAAATGGGTGATCACTGTACATTTCTCTTCTGTTTCCTATTTCTATTTATATTTAACATCCTCAATTTAGCATTATGGACAGGGAAAGACCTAATCTAAGATCTGCACAAAAATATTTTGCCTTCAAATTCATACCGTGATCGTAGCATGCATGGACTCGACTCATATGACTGAGATTTCCATGAAAAAGATTGTGGGCCGAAAATGGGTGATCACTGTACATTTCTCTTCTGTTTCCTATTTATATTTCTATTTTACCTCCACAATTTAGCATTATGGACAGGGAAAGACCGAATCTAAGCTCTGCACAAAAATATTTTGCCTTCAAATTCATACCGTGATCGTAGCATGCATGGACTCGACTCATATGACTGGGATTTCCATGAAAAAGATTGTGGGCACAAAATGGGTGATCACTGTACATTTCTCTTCTGTTTCCTATTTATATTTATATTTTCCTCCTCAATTTAGCATTATGGACAGGGAAAGACCTAATCTAAGATCTGCACAAAAATATTTTGCCTTCAAATTCATACCGTGATCGTAGCATGCATGGACTCGACTCATATGACTGGGATTTCCATAAAAAAAGATATTGGGCAGAAAATGGGTGATCACTGTACATTTCTTTTCTGTTTCCTATTTATATTTATATTTTACCTCCTCAATTTAGCATTATGGCCAGGGAAAGACCTAATCTAAGCTCTGCACAAAAATATTTAGCCTTCAAATTCATACCGTGATCGTAGCATGCATGGACTCGACTCATATGACTGGGATTTCCATGAAAAGATTGTGGGCCGAAAATGGGTGATCACTGTACATTTCTCTTCTGTTTCCTATTCATATTTATATTTTACCTCCTCAATTTAGCATTATGGACAGAGAAAGACCTCATCTAAGATCTGCACAAAAATATTTTGCCTTCAAATTCATACCGTGATCGTAGCATGCATGGACTCAACTCACATGACTGGTTTTTCCATGAAAAAGATATTGGGCTGAAAATGGGTGATCACTGTACATTTCTTTTCTGTTTCCTATTTATATTTCTATTTTACCTCCTCAATTTAGCCTTATGGACAGGGAAAGACCTAATCTAAGATCTGCACAAAAATATTTTGCCTTCAAATTCATACCGTGATCGTAGCATGCATGGACTCGACTCATATGACTGGGATTTCCATGAAAAAGATTGTGGGCCGAAAATGGGTGATCACTGTACATTTCTCTTCTCTTTCCTATTTATATTTATATTTTACCTCCTCAATTTAGCATTATGGACAGGGAAAGACCTAATCTAAGATCTGCACAAAAATATTTTGCCTTCAAATTCATACCGTGATCGTAGCATGCACGGACTCGAAGCATATGACTGGGATTTCCATGAAAAAGATTGTGGGCCGAAAATGGGTGATCACTGTACATTTCTCTTCTGTTTCCTATTTATATTTATATTTTACATCCTCAACTTAGCATTATGGACAGGGAAAGACCTAATCTAAGATTTGCACAAAAATATTTTGCCTGCAAATTCATACCGTTATCGTAGCATGCATGGACTCGACTCATATGACTGGGATTTCCATGAAAAAGATTAAGGGCCGAAAATGGGTGATCACTGTACATTTCTCTTCTGTTTCCTATTTCTATTTATATTTAACATCCTCAATTTAGCATTATGGACAGGGAAAGACCTAATCTAAGATCTGCACAAAAATATTTTGCCTTCAAATTCATACCGTGATCGTAGCATGCATGGACTCGACTCATATGACTGAGATTTCCATGAAAAAGATTGTGGGCCGAAAATGGGTGATCACTGTACATTTCTCTTCTGTTTCCTATTTATATTTCTATTTTACCTCCACAATTTAGCATTATGGACAGGGAAAGACCGAATCTAAGCTCTGCACAAAAATATTTTGCCTTCAAATTCATACCGTGATCGTAGCATGCATGGACTCGACTCATATGACTGGGATTTCCATGAAAAAGATTGTGGGCCGAAAATGGGTGATCACTGTACATTTCTCTTCTGTTTCCTATTTATATTTATATTTTACATCCTCAACTTAGCATTATGGACAGGGAAAGACCTAATCTAAGATTTGCACAAAAATATTTTGCCTTCAAATTCATACCGTTATCGTAGCATGCATGGACTCGACTCATATGACTGGGATTTCCATGAAAAAGATTAAGGGCCGAAAATGGGTGATCACTGTACATTTCTCTTCTGTTTCCTATTTCTATTTATATTTAACATCCTCAATTTAGCATTATGGACAGGGAAAGACCTAATCTAAGATCTGCACAAAAATATTTTGCCTTCAAATTCATACCGTGATCGTAGCATGCATGGACTCGACTCATATGACTGAGATTTCCATGAAAAAGATTGTGGGCCGAAAATGGGTGATCACTGTACATTTCTCTTCTGTTTCCTATTTATATTTCTATTTTACCTCCACAATTTAGCATTATGGACAGGGAAAGGCCGAATCTAAGCTCTGCACAAAAATATTTTGCCTTCAAATTCATACCGTGATCGTAGCATGCATGGACTCGACTCATATGACTGGGATTTCCATGAAAAAGATTGTGGGCCGAAAATGGGTGATCACTGTACATTTCTCTTCTGTTTCCTATTTATATTTATATTTTACCTCCTCAATTTAGCATTATGGACAGGGAAAGACCTAATCTAAGATCTGCACAAAAATATTTTGCCTTCAAATTCATACCGTGATCGTAGCATGCATGGACTCGACTCATATGACTGGGATTTCCATGAAAAAGATTGTGGGCCGAATTTGGGTGATCACTGTACATTTCTCTTCTGTTTCCTATTTATATTTATATTTTACCTCCTCAATTTAGCATTGTGGACAGGGAAAGACCTAATCTAAGATCTGCACAAAAATATTTTGCCTTCAAATTCATACCGTGATCGTAGCATGCAGGGACTCGAAGCATATGACTGGGATTTCCATGAAAAAGATTGTGGGCCGAATTTGGGTGATCACTGTACATTTCTCTTCTGTTTCCTATTTATATTTATATTTTACATCCTCAACTTAGCATTATGGACAGGGAAAGACCTAATCTAAGATTTGCACAAAAATATTTTGCCTTCAAATTCATACCGTTTTCGTAGCATGCATGGACTCGACTCATATGACTGGGATTTCCATGAAAAAGATTAAGGGCCGAAAATGGGTGATCACTGTACATTTCTCTTCTGTTTCCTATTTCTATTTATATTTAACATCCTCAATTTAGCATTATGGACAGGGAAAGACCTAATCTAAGATCTGCACAAAAATATTTTGCCTTCAAATTCATACCGTGATCGTAGCATGCATGGACTCGACTCATATGACTGAGATTTCCATGACAAAGATTGTGGGCCGAAAATGGGTGATCACTGTACATTTCTCTTCTGTTTCCTATTTATATTTCTATTTTACCTCCACAATTTAGCATTATGGACAGGGAAAGACCGAATCTAAGCTCTGCACAAAAATATTTTGCCTTCAAATTCATACCGTGATCGTAGCATGCATGGACTCGACTCATATGACTGGGATTTCCATGAAAAAGATTGTGGGCACAAAATGGGTGATCACTGTACATTTCTCTTCTGTTTCCTATTTATATTTATATTTTACCTGCTCAATTTAGCCTTATGGACAGGGAAAGACCTAATCTAAGATCTGCACAAAAATATTTTGCCTTCAAATTCATACCGTGATCGTAGCATGCATGGACTCGACTCATATGACTGGGATTTCCATGAAATAGATTGTGGGCCGAAAATGGGTGATCACTGTACATTTCTCTTCTGTTTCCTATTTATATTTATATTTTACCTCCTCAATTTAGCATTATGGCCAGGGAAAGACCTAATCTAAGCTCTGCACAAAAATATTTTGCCTTCAAATTCATACCGTGATCGTAGCATGCATGGACTCGACTCATATGACTGGGATTTCCATGAAAAAGATTGTGGGCCGAAAATGGGTGATCACTGTACATTTCTCTTCTCTTTCCTATTTATATTTATATTTTACCTTCTCAATTTAGCATTATGGACAGGGAAAGACCTAATCTAAGATCTGCACAAAAATATTTTGCCTTCAAATTCATACCGTGATCGTAGCATGCATGGACTCGACTCATATGACTGGGATTTCCATGAAAAGATTGTGGGCCGAAAATGGGTGATCACTGTACATTTCTCTTCTGTTTCCTATTTATATTTCTATTTTACCTCCTCAATTTAGTATTATGGACAGGGAAAGACCTAATCTAAAATCTGCACAAAAATATTTTGCGTTCAAATTCATACCGTGATCGTAGCATGCATGGACTCGACTCATATGACTAGGATTTCCATGAAAAAGATTGTGGGCCGAAAATGGGTGATCACTGTACATTTCCCTTCTGTTTCCTATTAATATTTCTATTTTACCTTCTCAATTTAGCATTATGGACAGGGAAAGAACTAATCTAAGATTTTCACAAAAATATTTTGCCTTCAAATTCATACCGTTATCGTAGCATGCATGGACTCGACTCATATGACTGGGATTTCCATGAAAAAGATTAAGGGCCGAAAATGGGTGATCACTGTACATTTCTCTTCTGTTTCCTATTTCTATTTATATTTAACATCCTCAATTTAGCATTATGGACAGGGAAAGAACTAATCTAAGCTCTGCACAAAAATATTTTGCCTTCAAATTCATACCGTGATCGTAGCATGCATGGACTCGACTCATATGACTGGGATTTCCATGAAATGATTGTAGGCCGAAAATGGGTGATCACTGTACATTTCTCTTCTGTTTCCTATTCATATTTCTATTTTACCTCCTCAATTTAGCATTATGGACAGGGAAAGACCTAATCTAAGATTTGCACAAAAATATTTTGCCTTCAAATTCATACCGTGATCGTAGCATGCATGGACTCGACTCATATGACTGGGATTTCCATGAAAGAGATTGTGGGCAGAAAATGGGTGATCACTGTACATTTATCTTCCATTTCCTATTTATATTTCTATTTTACTTCCTTCATTTAGCATTATGGACAGGGAAAGACCGAATCTAAGATCTGCACAAAAATATTTTGCCTTAAAATTCATACCGTGATCGTAGCATGCATGGACTCGACTCATATGACTGGGATTTCCATGAAAAAGATTGTGGGCAGAAAATGGGTGATCACTGTACATTTCTCTTCTCTTTCATATTTATATTTATATTTTACATCCTCAATTTAGCATTATGGACAGGGAAAGGCCTAAACAAAGATCTGCACAAAAATATTTTGCCTTCAAATTCATACCGTGATCATAGCATGCATGGACTCGACATATGACTGGGATTTCCATGAAAAAGAGTAAGGGCCGAAAATGGGTGATCACTGTACATTTCTCTTCTGTTTCCTATTTATATTTATATATTACCTCCTCAATTTAGCATTATGGACAGGGAAAGACCGAATCTAAGATCTGCACAAAAATATTTTGCCTTAAAATTCATACCGTGTTCGTAGCATGCATGGACTCGACTCATATGACTGGGATTTCCATGAAAAAGATTGTCGACCGAAAATTGGTGATCACTGTACATTTCTCTTCTGTTTCCTATTTATATTTGTATTTTACCTCCTCAATTTAGCATTATGCACAGGGAAACACCTAATCTAAGCACTGTACAAAAATATTTTGCCTTCAAATTCATACCGTGATCGTAGCATGCATGGACTCGACTCATATGACTGGGATTTCCATGAAAGAGATTGTGGGCAGAAAATGGGTGATCACTGTACATTTCTCTTCCATTTCCTATTTATATTTCTATTTTACTTCCTTCATTTAGCATTATGGACAGGGAAAGTTCTAATCGAAGTTCTGCACGAAAATATTTTGCCTTCAAATTCATACCGTGATCGTAGCATGCATGGACTCGACTCATATGACTGGGATTTCCATGAAAAAGATTGTGGGCCGAAAATGGGGGATCACTGTACATTTCTCTTCTGTTTCCTATTTATATTTGTATTTTACCTCCTCAATTTAGCATTATGGACAGGGAAAAACCTAATCTAAGCTCTGCACAAAAAATATTTTGCCTTCAAATTCATACCGTGAACGTAGAATGCATGGACTGGTCTCATATGACTGGGATTTCCATGAAAAAGATTGTGGGCCGAAAATGGGTGATCACTGAACATTTCTCTTCTGTTTCCTATTTATATTTCTATTTTACCTCCATAATTTAGCATTATGGACAGGGAAAGACCTAATCTAAAATCTGCACAAAAATATTTTGCCTTCAAATTCATACCGTGATCGTAGCATGCATGGATTCGACTCGTATGACTGGGATTTCCATGAAAAAGATTGTGGGCAGAAAATGGGTGATCACTGTACATTTCTCTTCCATTTCCTATTTATATTTCTATTTTACTTCCTTCATTTAGCATTATGGACAGGGAAAGACCTAATCTAAGATCTGCACAAAAATATTTTGCCTTCAAATTCATACCGTGATCGTAGCATGCATGGACTCGACTCATATGACTGGGATTCTCATGAAAAAGTTTGTGCGCCGAAAATGGGTGATTACTGTACATTTCTCTTCTGTTTCCTATTTACATTTCTATTTTACCTCCATAATTTAGCATTATGGACAGGGAAAGACCTAATCTAAGATCTGCACAAAAATATTTTGCCTTCAAATTCATACCGTGATCGTAGCATGCATGGATTCGACTCATATGCCTGGGATTTCCATGAAAAAGATTGTCGGCCGAAAATGGGTGATCACTGTACATTTCTCTTCTGTTTCCTATTTATATTTGTATTTTACCTCCTCAATTTAGCATTATGGACAGGGAAAAACCTAATCTAAGATCTGCACAAAAATATTTTGCCTTCAAATTCATACCATGATCGTAGCATGCATGGACTCGACTCATATGACTGGGATTTCCATGAAAAAGATTGTGGGCCGAAAATGGGTGATCACTGCTCATTTCTCTTCTGTTTCCTATTCATATTTCTATTTTACATCCTCAATTTAGCATTATGGACAGGGAAAGACCTAATCTAAGATCTGCAAAAAAATATTTTGCCTTCAAATTCATACCGTGATCGTAGCATGCATGGACACGACTCATATGACTGGGATTTCCATGAAAATGATTGTGGGCCGAAAATGGGTGATCACTGTACATTTCTCTTCTGTTTCCTATTTATATTTCTATTTTACCTCCTCAATTTAGCATTATGGACGCGGAAAGACCTAATCTAAGGTCTGCACAAAAATATTTTGCCTTCAAATTCATACCGTGAACGTAGAATGCATGGACTCGACTCATATGACTGGGATTTCCATGAAAAAGATTGTGGGCCGAAAATGGGTGATCACTGTACATTTCCCTTCTGTTTCCTATTAATATTTCTATTTTACCTCCTCAATTTAGCATTATGGACAGGGAAAGAACTAATCTAAGATTTTCACAAAAATATTTTGCCTTCAAATTCATACCGTTATCGTAGCATGCATGGACTCGACTCATATGACTGGGATTTCCATGAAAAAGATTAAGGGCCGAAAATGGGTGATCACTGTACATTTCTCTTCTGTTTCCTATTTCTATTTATATTTAACATCCTCAATTTAGCATTATGGACAGGGAAAGAACTAATCTAAGCTCTGCACAAAAATATTTTGCCTTCAAATTCATACCGTGATCGTAGCATGCATGGACTCGACTCATATGACTGGGATTTCCATGAAATGATTGTAGGCCGAAAATGGGTGATCACTGTACATTTCTCTTCTGTTTCCTATTCATATTTCTATTTTACCTCCTCAATTTAGCATTATGGACAGGGAAAGACCTAATCTAAGGTTTGCACAAAAATATTTTGCCTTCAAATTCATACCGTGATCGTAGCATGCATGGACTCGACTCATATGACTGGGATTTCCATGAAAGAGATTGTGGGCAGAAAATGGGTGATCACTGTACATTTATCTTCCATTTCCTATTTATATTTCTATTTTACTTCCTTCATTTAGCATTATGGACAGGGAAAGACCGAATCTAAGATCTGCACAAAAATATTTTGCCTTAAAATTCATACCGTGATCGTAGCATGCATGGACTCGACTCATATGACTGGGATTTCCATGAAAAAGATTGTGGGCAGAAAATGGGTGATCACTGTACATTTCTCTTCTCTTTCATATTTATATTTATATTTTACATCCTCAATTTAGCATTATGGACAGGGAAAGGCCTAAACAAAGATCTGCACAAAAATATTTTGCCTTCAAATTCATACCGTGATCATAGCATGCATGGACTCGACATATGACTGGGATTTCCATGAAAAAGAGTAAGGGCCGAAAATGGGTGATCACTGTACATTTCTCTTCTGTTTCCTATTTATATTTATATATTACCTCCTCAATTTAGCATTATGGACAGGGAAAGACCGAATCTAAGATCTGCACAAAAATATTTTGCCTTAAAATTCATACCGTGTTCGTAGCATGCATGGACTCGACTCATATGACTGGGATTTCCATGAAAAAGATTGTCGACCGAAAATTGGTGATCACTGTACATTTCTCTTCTGTTTCCTATTTATATTTGTATTTTACCTCCTCAATTTAGCATTATGCACAGGGAAACACCTAATCTAAGCACTGTACAAAAATATTTTGCCTTCAAATTCATACCGTGATCGTAGCATGCATGGACTCGACTCATATGACTGGGATTTCCATGAAAGAGATTGTGGGCAGAAAATGGGTGATCACTGTACATTTCTCTTCCATTTCCTATTTATATTTCTATTTTACTTCCTTCATTTAGCATTATGGACAGGGAAAGTTCTAATCGAAGTTCTGCACGAAAATATTTTGCCTTCAAATTCATACCGTGATCGTAGCATGCATGGACTCGACTCATATGACTGGGATTTCCATGAAAAAGATTGTGGGCCGAAAATGGGGGATCACTGTACATTTCTCTTCTGTTTCCTATTTATATTTGTATTTTACCTCCTCAATTTAGCATTATGGACAGGGAAAAACCTAATCTAAGCTCTGCACAAAAAATATTTTGCCTTCAAATTCATACCGTGAACGTAGAATGCATGGACTGGTCTCATATGACTGGGATTTCCATGAAAAAGATTGTGGGCCGAAAATGGGTGATCACTGAACATTTCTCTTCTGTTTCCTATTTATATTTCTATTTTACCTCCATAATTTAGCATTATGGACAGGGAAAGACCTAATCTAAAATCTGCACAAAAATATTTTGCCTTCAAATTCATACCGTGATCGTAGCATGCATGGATTCGACTCGTATGACTGGGATTTCCATGAAAAAGATTGTGGGCAGAAAATGGGTGATCACTGTACATTTCTCTTCCATTTCCTATTTATATTTCTATTTTACTTCCTTCATTTAGCATTATGGACAGGGAAAGACCTAATCTAAGATCTGCACAAAAATATTTTGCCTTCAAATTCATACCGTGATCGTAGCATGCATGGACTCGACTCATATGACTGGGATTCTCATGAAAAAGTTTGTGCGCCGAAAATGGGTGATCACTGTACATTTCTCTTCTGTTTCCTATTTACATTTCTATTTTACCTCCATAATTTAGCATTATGGACAGGGAAAGACCTAATCTAAGATCTGCACAAAAATATTTTGCCTTCAAATTCATACCGTGATCGTAGCATGCATGGATTCGACTCATATGCCTGGGATTTCCATGAAAAAGATTGTCGGCCGAAAATGGGTGATCACTGTACATTTCTCTTCTGTTTCCTATTTATATTTGTATTTTACCTCCTCAATTTAGCATTATGGACAGGGAAAAACCTAATCTAAGATCTGCACAAAAATATTTTGCCTTCAAATTCATACCATGATCGTAGCATGCATGGACTCGACTCATATGACTGGGATTTCCATGAAAAAGATTGTGGGCCGAAAATGGGTGATCACTGCTCATTTCTCTTCTGTTTCCTATTCATATTTCTATTTTACATCCTCAATTTAGCATTATGGACAGGGAAAGACCTAATCTAAGATCTGCAAAAAAATATTTTGCCTTCAAATTCATACCGTGATCGTAGCATGCATGGACACGACTCATATGACTGGGATTTCCATGAAAAAGATTGTGGGCCGAAAATGGGTGATCACTGTACATTTCTCTTCTGTTTCCTATTTATATTTCTATTTTACCTCCTCAATTTAGCATTATGGACGCGGAAAGACCTAATCTAAGGTCTGCACAAAAATATTTTGCCTTCAAATTCATACCGTGAACGTAGACTGCATGGACTCGACTCATATGACTGGGATTTCCATGAAAAAGATTGTGGGCCGAAAATGGGTGATCACTGCTCATTTCTCTTCTGTTTCCTATTCATATTTCTATTTTACATCCTCAATTTAGCATTATAGACAGGGAAAGACCTAATCTAAAATCTGCACAAAAATATTTTGCCTTCAAATTCATACCGTGATCGTAGCATGCATGGACACGACTCATATGACTGGGATTTCCATGAAAAAGATTGTGGGCCGAAAATGGGTGATCACTGTACATTTCTCTTCTGTTTCCTATTTATATTTGTATTTTACCTCCTCAATTTAGCATTATGGACAGGGAAAGACCTAATCTAATCTCTGCACAAAAAATATTTTGCCTTCAAATTCATACCGTGAACGTAGAATGCATGGACTCGTCTCATATGACTGGGATTTCCATGAAAAAGATTGTCGGCCGAAAATGGGTGATCATTGTACATTTCTCTTCTGTTTAATATTCATATTTCTATTTTACCTCCTCAATTTAGCATTATGGACAGGGAAAGACCTAATCTACGATCTGCACAAAAATATTTTGCCTTCAAATTCATACCATGATCGTAGTATGCATGGATTCGACACATATGACTGGGATTTCCATGAAAAAGTTTGTGGGCCGACAATGAGTGATCACTGTACATTTCTCTTCTGTTTCCTATTTATATTTATATATTACCTCCTCAATTTAGCATTATGGACAGGGACAGACCTAATCTAAGATCTGCACAAAAATATTTTGCCTTCAAATTCATACCGTGATCGTAGCATGCATGGACTCGACTCATATGACTGGGATTTCCATGAAAAAGATTGTGGGCAGAAAATGGGTGATCACTGTACATTTCTCTTCCATTTCCTATTTATATTTCTATTTTACTTCCTTCATTTAGCATTATGGACAGGGAAAGACCTAATCTAAGTTCTGCACAAAAATATTTTGCCTTCAAATTCATACCGTGATCGTAGCATACATGGACTCGACTCATATGACTGGGATTCTCATGAAAAAGATTGTGCGCCGAAAATGGGTGATCACTGTACATTTCTCTTCTGTTTCCTATTTACGTTTCTATTTTACCTCCATAATTTAGCATTATGGACAGGGAAAGACCTAATCTAAGATCTGCACAAAAATATTTTGCCTTCAAATTCATACCGTGATCGTAGCATGCATGGATTCGACTCATATGACTGGGATTTCCATGAAAAAGTTTGTGGGCCGAAAATGAGTGATCACTGTACATTTCTCTTCTGTTTCCTATTTATATTTATATATTACCTCCTCAATTTAGCATTATGGACAGGGAAAGACCTAATCTAAGATCTGCACAAAAATATTTTGCCTTCAAATTCATACCGTGATCGTAGCATGCATGGACTCGACTCATATGACTGGGATTTCCATGAAAACATTGTGGGCAGAAAATGGGTGATCACTGTACATTTCTCTTCCATTTCCTATTTATATTTCTATTTTACTTCCTTCATTTAGCATTATGGACAGGGAAAGACCTAATCTACGTTCTGCACAAAAATATTTTGCCTTCAAATTCATACCGTGATCGTAGCATGCATGGACTCGACTCATATGACTGGGATTCTCATGAAAAAGATTGTGCGCCGAAAATGGGTGATCACTGTACATTTCTCTTCTGTTTCCTATTTACGTTTCTATTTTACCTCCATAATTTAGCATTATGGACAGGGAAAGACCTAATCTAAGATCTGCACAAAAATATTTTGCCTTCAAATTCATACCGTGATCGTAGCATGCATGGATTCGACTCATATGACTGGGATTTCCATGAAAAAGATTGTCGGCCGAAAATGGGTGATCCCTGTACATTTCTCTTCTGTTTCCTATTTATATTTGTATTTTAACTCCTCAATTTAGCATTATGGACAGGGAAAGACCTAATCTAAGATCTGCACAAAAATATTTTGCCTTCAAATTCATACCATGATCGTAGCATGCATGGACTCGACTCATATGACTGGGATTTCCATGAAAAAGATTGTGGGCCGAAAATGGGTGATCACTGTACATTTCTCTTCTGTTTCCTATTTATATTTCTATTTTACCTCCTCAATTTAGCATTATGGACGCGGAAAGACCTAATCTAAGGTCTGCACAAAAATATTTTCCCTTCAAATTCATACCGTGAACGTAGAATGCATGGACTCGACTCATATGACTGGGATTTCCATGAAAAAGATTGTGGGCCGAAAATGGGTGATCACTGTACATTTCTCTTCTGTTTCCTATTTATATTTGTGTTTTACCTCCTCAATTTAGCATTATGGATAGGGAAAGACCTAATCTAAGCTCTGCACAAAAAATATTTTGCCTTCAAATTCATACCGTGAACGTAGAATGCATGGACTCGTCTCATATGACTGGGATTTCCATGAAAAAGATTGTCGGCCGAAAATGGGTGATCATTGTACATTTCTCTTCTGTTTAATATTCATATTTCTATTTTACCTCCTCAATTTAGCATTATGGACAAGGAAAGACCTAATCTAAAATCTTCACAAAAATATTTTGCCTTCAAATTCATACCGTGATCGTAGCATGCATGGACTCGACTCATATGACTGGGATTTCCATGAAAAAGATTGTGGGCCGAAAATGGGTGATCACTGTCCATTTCTCTTCTGTTTCCTATTTATATTTATATTTTACCTCCTCAATTTAGCATTATGGACAGGGAAAGACCTAATCTGAAATCTGCACAAAAATATTTTGCCTTCAAATTCATACCGTGATCGTAGCATGCATGGACTCGACTCATATGACTGGGATTTCCATGAAAAAGATTGTGGGCCGAAATTGGGTGATCACTGTACATTTTTCTTCTGTTTTCTATTTATATTTATATTTTACTTCCTCAATTTAGCGTTATGGATAGGGAAAGACCTAATCTAAAATCTGCACAAAAATATTTTGCCTTCAAATTCATACCGTGATCGTAGCATGCATGGATTCGACTCATATGACTGGGATTTCCATGAAAAAGATTGTGGGCCGAAAATGGGTGATCACTGTACATTTCTCTTCTGTTTCCTATTTATATTTTTATTTTACCTCCTCAATTTAGCATTATGGACAGGGAAATACCGAATCTAAGATCTGCACAAAAATATTTTGCCTTCAAATACATACCGTGATCTTAGCATGCATTGACGCGACTCATATGACTGGGATTTTCATGAAAAAGATTGTGGGCCGAAAATGGGTGATCACTGTACATTTTTCTTCTGTTTTCTATTTATATTTCTATTTTATGTCCTCAATTTAGCATTATGGACAGGGAAAGACCTAATCTAAAATCTGTACAAAAATATTTTCCCTTCAATTTCATACTGTGATAGTAGTATGCATGGACTCGACACATATGACTGGGATTTCCATGAAAAAGGTTGTGGGCTTAAAATGGGTTATCACTGTACATTTCTCTTCTCGTTACTATTTACATTTATATTTTACCTCCTCAATTTAGCATTATAGACAGGGAAAGACCTAATCTAAAATCTTCACAAAAATATTTTGCCTTCAATTCATACCGTGATCGTAGCATGCATGGACTCGACTCATATGACTGGGATTTCCATGAAAAATGTTGGCGGCAGAAAATGGGTGATCACTGTACATTTCTCTTCTGTTTCCTATTTATATTTATATATTACCTCCTCAATTTAGCATTATGGACAGGGAAAGACCTAATCTAAGATCTGCACAAAAATATTTTGCCTTCAAATTCATACCGTGATCGTAGCATGCATGGACTCGACTCATATGACTGGGATTTCCATGAAAAAGATTGTCGGCCGAAAATGGGCGATCACTGTACATTTCTCTTCTGTTTCCTATTTATATTTATATTTTACCTCCTCAATTTAGCATTATGGACAGGGAAAGACCTAATCTAAAATCTGCACAAAAATATTTTGCCTTCAAATTCATACCGTGATCGTAGCATGCATGGACACGACTCATATGACTGGGATTTCCATGAAAAAGATTGTGGGCCGAAAATGGGTGATCACTGTACATTTCTCTTCTGTTTCCTATTTATATTTATATTTTACCTCCTCAATGTAGCATTATGGACGGGGAAAGACCTAAACTAAGATCTGCACAGAAATATTTTGCCTTCAAATTCATACCGTGATCGTAGTAGCATGGACTCTACTCATATGACTGGGATTTCCATGAAAAAGATTGTGCGCCGAAAATTGGTGATCACTGTACATTTCTCTTCTGTTTTCTAATTACATTTTTATTTTACCTCCTTAATTTAGCATTATGGACAGAGAAAGACATAATCTAAGATCTGCACAAAAATATTTTGCCTTCAAATTCATACAGTGATCGTAGCATGCATGGACTCGACTCATATGACTGGGATTTCCATGAAAAAGATTGTCGGCCGAAAATGGGTGATCATTGTACATTTCTCTTCTGTTTCCTATTTATATTTGTATTTTACCTCCTCAATTTAGCATTATGGACAGTGAAAGATCTAATCTAAGATCTGCACAAAAATATTTTGCCTTCAAATTCATACCGTCATCGTAGCATGCATGGACTCGACTCATATGACTGGGATTTCCATGAAAAAGATTGTGGGCCGAAAATGGGTGATCACTGTACATTTCTCTTCTGTTTCCTATTTATATTTCTATTTTACCTTCTCAATTTAGCTTTATGGACAGGGAAAGACCTAATCTAAGATCTGCACAAAAATATTTTGCCTTCAAATACATACCGTGATCGTAGCATGCATGGACGCGACTCATATGACTGGGATTTCCATGAAAAAGATTGTGGGCCGAAAATGGGTGATCACTGTACATTTCTCTTCTGTTATCAATTTATATTTGTATTTTACCTCCTCAATTTAGCATTATGACCAGGGAAAGACCTAATCTAAGATCTGCACAAAAATATTTTGCCTTCAAATTCATACCGTGATCGTAGCATGCATGGACTCGACTCATATGACTGGGATTTCCATGAAAAAGATTGTGGGCCGAAATTGGGTGATCACTGTACATTTTTCTTCTGTTTTCTATTTATATTTCTATTTTACTTCCTCAATTTAGCGTTATGGACAGGGAAAGACCTAATCTAAAATCTGCACAAAAATATTTTGCCTTCAAATTCATACCGTGATCGTAGTATGCATGGACTCGACACATATGACTGGGATTTCCATGAAAAAGTTTGTGGGCTGAAAATGGGTGATCACTGTACATTTCTCTTCTGTTTACTATTTACATTTATATTTTACCTCCTCAATTTAGCATTATGGACAGGGAAAGACCTAATCCAATATCTGCACAAAAATATTTTGCCTTCAAATTCATACCGTAATCGTAGCATGCATGGACTCGACTCATATGACGGGGATTTCCATGAAAAAGATTTTGGGCAGAAAATGGATTATCACTGTACATTTCTCTCCTGTTTCCTATTTATATTTGTATTTTACCTCCTCAATTTAGCATTATGGACAGTGAAAGACCTAATCTAAGATCTGCACAAAAATATTTTGCCTTCAAATTCATACCGTGATCGTAGCATGCATGGACTCGACTCATATGACTGGGATTTCCATGAAAAAGATTGTGGGCCGAAAATGGGTGATCACTGTACATTTCTCTTCTGTTTCCTATTTATATTTCTATTTTACCTTCTCAATTTAGCTTTATGGACAGGGAAAGACCTAATCTAAGATCTGCACAAAAATATTTTGCCTTCAAATACATACCGTGATCGTAGCATGCATGGACGCGACTCATATGACTGGGATTTCCATGAAAAAGATTGTGGGCCGAAAATGGGTGATCACTGTACATTTCTCTTCTGTTATCAATTTATATTTGTATTTTACCTCCTCAATTTAGCATTATGACCAGGGAAAGACCTAATCTAAGATCTGCACAAAAATATTTTGCCTTCAAATTCATACCGTGATCGTAGCATGCATGGACTCGACTCATATGACTGGGATTTCCATGAAAAAGATTGTGGGCCGAAATTGGGTGATCACTGTACATTTTTCTTCTGTTTTCTATTTATATTTCTATTTTACTTCCTCAATTTAGCGTTATGGACAGGGAAAGACCTAATCTAAAATCTGCACAAAAATATTTTGCCTTCAAATTCATACCGTGATCGTAGTATGCATGGACTCGACACATATGACTGGGATTTCCATGAAAAAGTTTGTGGGCTGAAAATGGGTGATCACTGTACATTTCTCTTCTGTTTACTATTTACATTTATATTTTACCTCCTCAATTTAGCATTATGGACAGGGAAAGACCTAATCCAATATCTGCACAAAAATATTTTGCCTTCAAATTCATACCGTGATCGTAGCATGCATGGATTCGACTCATATGACTGGGATTTCCATGAAAAAGATTGTGGGCCGAAAATGGGTGATCACTGTACATTTCTCTTCTGTTTCCTATTTAGATTTGTATTTTACCTCCTCAATTTAGCATTATGGACAGGGAAAGACCTAATCTAAGATCTGCACAAAAATATTTTGCCTTCAAATTCATACCGTGATCGTAGCATGCATGGACTCGACTCATATGACTGGGATTTCCATGAAAAAGATTGTGGGCCGAAAATGGGTGATCACTGTACATTTTTCTTCTGTTTTCTATTTATATTTATATTTTACGTCCTCAATTTAGCATTATGGACAGGGAAAGACCTAATCTAAAATCTGCACAAAAATATTTTGCCTTCAATTTCATACTGTGATCGTAGTATGCATGGACTCGACACATATGACTGGGATTTCCATGAAAAAGGTTGTGGGTTTAAAAAGGGTTATCACTGTACATTTCTCTTCTGTTTACTATTTACATTTATATTTTACCTCCTCAATTTAGCATTATAGACAGGGAAAGACCTAATCTAAAATCTTCACAAAAATATTTTGCCTTCAATTCATACCGTGATCGTAGCATGCATGGACTCGACTCATATGACTGGGATTTCCATGAAAAATGTTGGGGGCAGAAAATGGGTGATCACTGTACATTTCTCTTCTGTTTCCTATTTATATTTATATATTACCTCCTCAATTTAGCATTATGGACAGGGAAAGACCTAATCTAAGATCTGCACAAAAATATTTTGCCTTCAAATTCATACCGTGATCGTAGCATGCATGGACTCGACTCATATGACTGGGATTTCCATGAAAAAGATTGTCGGCCGAAAATGGGTGATCACTGTACATTTCTCTTCTGTTTCCTATTTATATTTATATTTTACCTTCTCAATTTAGCATTAAGGACAGGGAAAGACCTAATCTAAAATCTGCACAAAAATATTTTGCCTTCAAATTCATACCGTGATCGTAGCATGCATGGACACGACTCATATGACTGGGATTTCCATGAAAAAGATTGTCGGCCGAAAATGGGTGATCATTGTACATTTCTCTTCTGTTTCCTATTTATATTTGTATTTTACCTCCTCAATTTAGCATTATGGCCAGGGAAAGACCTAATCTAAGATCTGCACAAAAATATTTTGCCTTCAAATTCATACCGTGATCGTATCATGCATGGACTCGACTCATATGACTGGGATTTCCATGAAAAAGATTGTGGGCCGAAAATGGGTGATCACTGTACATTTCTCTTCTGTTTCCTATTTATATTTCTATTTTACCTTCTCAATTTAGCTTTATGGACAGGGAAAGACCTAATCTAAGATCTGCACAAAAATATTTTGCCTTCAAATACATACCGTGATCGTAGCATGCATGGACGCGACTCATATGACTGGGATTTCCATGAAAAAGATTGTGGGCCGAAAATGGGTGATCACTGTACATTTCTCTTCTGTTTCCAATTTATATTTGTATTTTACCTCCTCAATTTAGCATTATGACCAGGGAAAGACATAATCTAAGATCTGCACAAAAATATTTTGCCTTCAAATTCATACCGTGATCGTAGCATGCATGGACTCGACTCATATGACTGGGATTTCCATGAAAAAGATTGTGGGCCGAAATTGGGTGATCACTGTACATTTTTCTTCTGTTTTCTATTTATATTTCTATTTTACTTCCTCAATTTAGCGTTATGGACAGGGAAAGACCTAATCTAAAATCTGCACAAAAATATTTTGCCTTCAAATTCATACCGTGATCGTAGTATGCATGGACTCGACACATATGACTGGGATTTCCATGAAAAAGTTTGTGGGCTGAAAATGGGTGATCACTGTACATTTCCCTTCTGTTTACTATTTACATTTATATTTTACCTCCTCAATTTAGCATTATAGACAGGGAAAGACCTAATCTAAAATCTTCACAAAAATATTTTGCCTTCAATTCATACCGTGATCGTAGCATGCATGGACTCGACTCATATGACTGGGATTTCCATGAAAAATGTTGGGGGCAGAAAATGGGTGATCACTGTACATTTCTCTTCTGTTTCCTATTTATATTTATATATTACCTCCTCAATTTAGCATTATGGACAGGGAAAGACCTAATCTAAGATCTGCACAAAAATATTTTGCCTTCAAATTCATACCGTGATCGTAGCATGCATGGACTCGACTCATATGACTGGGATTTCCATGAAAAAGATTGTCGGCCGAAAATGGGTGATCACTGTACATTTCTCTTCTGTTTCCTATTTATATTTATAGTTTACCTCCTCAATTTAGCATTATGGACAGGGAAAGACCTAATCTAAAATCTGCACAAAAATATTTTGCCTTCAAATTCATACCGTGATCGTAGCATGCATGGACACGACTCATATGACTGGGATTTCCATGAAAAAGATTGTCGGCCGAAAATGGGTGATCATTGTACATTTCTCTTCTGTTTCCTATTTATATTTGTATTTTACCTCCTCAATTTAGCATTATGGACAGTGAAAGACCTAATCTAAGATCTGCACAAAAATATTTTGCCTTCAAATTCATACCGTGATCGTATCATGCATGGACTCGACTCATATGACTGGGTTTTCCATGAAAAAGATTGTGGGCCGAAAATGGGTGATCACTGTACATTTCTCTTCTGTTTCCTATTTATATTTCTATTTTACCTTCTCAATTTAGCTTTATGGACAGGGAAAGACCTAATCTAAGATCTGCACAAAAATATTTTGCCTTCAAATTCATACCGTGATCGTAGCATGCATGGATTCGACTCATATGACTGGGATTTCCATGAAAAAGATTGTGGGCCGAAATTGGGTGATCACTGTACATTTTTCTTCTGTTTTCTATTTATATTTCTATTTTACTTCCTCAATTTAGCGTTATGGACAGGGAAAGACCTAATCTAAAATCTGCACAAAAATATTTTGCCTTCAAATTCATACCGTGATCGTAGTATGCATGGACTCGACACATATGACTGGGATTTCCATGAAAAAGTTTGTGGGCTGAAAATGGGTGATCACTGTACATTTCTCTTCTGTTTACTATTTACATTTATATTTTACCTCCTCAATTTAGCATTATAGACAGGGAAAGACCTAATCTAAAATCTTCACAAAAATATTTTGCCTTCAATTCATACCGTGATCGTAGCATGCATGGATTCGACTCATATGACTGGGATTTCCATGAAAAATGTTGGGGGCAGAAAATGGGTGATCACTGTACATTTCTCTTCTGTTTCCTATTTATATTTATATATTACCTCCTCAATTTAGCATTATGGACAGGGAAAGACCTAATCTAAGATCTGCACAAAAATATTTTGCCTTCAAATTCATACCGTGATCGTAGCATGCATGGACTCGACTCATATGACTGGGATTTCCATGAAAAAGATTGTCGGCCGAAAATGGGTGATCACTGTACATTTCTCTTCTGTTTCCTATTTATATTTATATTTTACCTCCTCAATTTAGCATTATGGACAGGGAAAGACCTAATCTAAAATCTGCACAAAAATATTTTGCCTTCAAATTCATACCGTGATCGTAGCATGCATGGACACGACTCATATGACTGGGATTTCCATGAAAAAGATTGTCGTCCGAAAATGGGTGATCATTGTACATTTCTCTTCTGTTTCCTATTTATATTTGTATTTTACCTCCTCAATTTAGCATTATGGACAGTGAAAGACCTAATCTAAGATCTGCACAAAAATATTTTGCCTTCAAATTCATACCGTGATCGTATCATGCATGGACTCGACTCATATGACTGGGATTTCCATGAAAAAGATTGTGGGCCGAAAATGGGTGATCACTGTACATTTCTCTTCTGTTTCCTATTTATATTTCTATTTTACCTTCTCAATTTAGCTTTATGGACAGGGAAAGACCTAATCTAAGATCTGCACAAAAATATTTTGCCTTCAAATACATACCGTGATCGTAGTATGCATGGACTCGACACATATGACTGGGATTTCCATGAAAAATTTGTGGGCTGAAAATGGGTGATCACTGTACATTTCTCTTCTGTTTACTATTTACATTTATATTTTACCTCCTCAATTTAGCATTATGGACAGGGAAAGACCTAATCTAAGCTCTGCACAAAAATATTTTGCCTTCAATTCATACCGTGATCGTAGCATGCATGGACTCGACTCATATGACTGGGATTTCCATGAAAAAGATTGTGGGCAGAAAATGGATTATCACTGTACATTTCTCTCCTGTTTCCTATTTATATTTGTATTTTACCTCCTCAATTTAGCATTATGGACAGTGAAAGACCTAATCTAAGATCTGCACAAAAATATTTTGCCTTCAAATTCATACCGTGATCGTAGCATGCATGGACGCGACTCATATAACTGGGATTTCCATGAAAAAGATTGTGGGCCGAAAATGGGTGATCACTGTACATTTCTCTTATGTTTCCTATTTATATTTCTATTTTACCTCCTCAATTTAGCATTATGGACAGGGAAAGACCTAATCTAAAATCTGCACAAAAATATTTTGCCTTCAAATTCATACCGTGATCGTAGCATGCATGAACTCGACTCATATGACTGGGATTTCCATGAAAAATATTGAGTGCGGAAAATGGGTGATCACTGTACATTTCTTTTCTGTTTCCTATTTATATTTATATTTTACCTCCTCAATTTAGCATTATGGAGAGGGAAAGACCTAATCTAAGCTCTGCACAAAAATATTTGGCCTTCAAAATCATACCGTGATCGTAGCATGCATGGATTCGACTCATATGACTGGGATTTCCATGAAAAAGATAGTGCGCCGAAAATGGGTGATAACTGTACATTTTTCTTCTGTTTTCTATTTACATTTTTATTTTACCTGCTTAATTTAGCATTATGGACAGAGAAAGACCTAATCTAAGGTCTGCACAAAAATATTTTGCCTTCAAATTCATACCGTGAAAGTAGAATGCATGGACTCGACTCATATGACTGGGATTTCCATGAAAAAGATTGTCGGCCGAAAATGGGTGATCACTGTACATTTCTCTTCTGTTTCCTATTCATATTTCTATTTTACATCCTCAATTTAGCATTATGGACAGGGAAAGACCTAATCTAAAATCTGCACAAAAATATTTTGCCTTCAAATTCATACCGTGATCGTAGCATGCATGGACTCGACTCATATGGCTGGGATTTCCATGAAAAGATTGTGGGCCGAAAATGGGTCATCACTGTACATTTCTCTTCTGTTTCCTATTTATATTTATATTTTACCTCCTCAATTTAGCATTGTGGACAGGGAAAGACCTAATCTAAGATCTGCACAAAAATATTTTGCCTTCAAATACAAACCGTGATCGTAGCATGCATGGACGCGACTCATATGACTGGGATTTCCATGAAACAGATTGTGGGCCGAAAAAGGGTGATCACTGTACATTTCTCTTCTGTTTCCAATTTATATTTGTATTTTACCTCCTCAATTTAGCATTATGGCCAGGGAAAGACCTAATCTAAGATCCGCACAAAAATATTTTGCCTTCAAATTCATACCGTGATCGTAGCATGCATGGACTCGACTCATATGACTGGGATTTCCATGAAAAAGATTGTGGGCCGAAAATGGGTGATCACTGTACATTTTTCTTCTGTTTTCTATTTATATTTATATTTTACGTCCTCAATTTAGCATTATGGACAGGGAAAGACCTAATCTAAAATCTTCACAAAAATATTTTGCCTTCAATTCATACCGTGATCGTAGCATGCATGGACTCGACTCATATGACTGGGATTTCCATGAAAAATGTTGGGGGCAGAAAATGGGTGATCACTGTACATTTCTCTTCCGTTTCCTATTTATATTTATATATTACCTCCTCAATTTAGCATTATGGACAGGGAAAGACCTAATCTAAGATCTGCACAAAAATATTTTGTCTTCAAATTCATACCGTGATCGTAGCATGCATGGACTCGACTCATATGACTGGGATTTCCATGAAAAAGATTGTCGGCCGAAAATGGGTGATCACTGTACATTTCTCTTCTGTTTCCTATTTATATTTGTATTTTACCTCCTCAATTTAGCATTATGGACAGGGAAAGACCTAATCTAAAATCTGCACAAAAATATTTTGCCTTCAAATTCATACCGTGATCGTAGCATGCATGGACACGACTCATATGACTGGGATTTCCATGAAAAAGATTGTGGGCCGAAAATGGGTGATCACTGTTCATTTCTCTTCTGTTTCCTATTTATATTTGTATTTTACCTCCTCAATTTAGCATTATGGACAGGGAAAGACCTAATCTAAGATCTGCACAAAAATATTTTGCCTTCAAATTCATACCGTGAACGTAGAATGCATGGACTCGACTCATATGACTGGGATTTCCATGAAAAAGATTGTCGGCCGAAAATGGGTGATCACTGTACATTTCTCTTCTGTTTCCTATTTATATTTGTATTTTACCTCCTCAATTTAGCATTATGGACAGGGAAAGACCTAATCCAATATCTGCACAAAAATATTTTGCCTTCAAATTCATACCGTAATCGTAGCATGCATGGAGTCGACTCATATGACTGGGATTTCCATGAAAAAGATTTTGGGCAGAAAATGGATTATCACTATACATTTCTCTCCTGTTTCCTATTTATATTTGTATTTTACCTCCTCAATTTAGCATTATGGACAGTGAAAGACCTAATCTAAGATCTGCACAAAAATATTTTTCCTTCAAATACATACCGTGATCGTAGCATGCATGGATGCGACTCATATGACTGGGATTTCCATGAAAAAGATAGTGGGCTGAAAATGGGTGATCACTGTACATTTCTCTTCTGTTTCCAATTTATATTTGTATTTTACCTCCTCAATTTAGCATTATGACCAGGGAAAGACCTAATCTAAGATCTGCACAAAAATATTTTGCCTTCAAATTCATACCGTGATCGTAGCATGCATGGACTCGACTCATATGACTGGGATTTCCATGAAAAAGATTGTGGGCCGAAATTGGGTGATCACTGTACATTTTTCTTCTGTTTTCTATTTATATTTCTATTTTACATCCTCAATTTAGCATTATGGACAGGGAAAGACCTAATCTAAAATCTGCACAAAAATATTTTGCCTTCAAATTCATACCGTGATCGTAGCATGCATGGACTCGACTCATATGGCTGGGATTTCCATGAAAAGATTGTGGGCCGAAAATGGGTGATCACTGTACATTTCTCTTCTGTTTCCTATTTATATTTATATTTTACCTCCTCAATTTAGCATTGTGGACAGGGAAAGACCTAATCTAAGATCTGCACAAAAATATTTTGCCTTCAAATACAAACCGTGATCGTAGCATGCATGGACGCGACTCATATGACTGGGATTTCCATGAAACAGATTGTGGGCCGAAAAAGGGTGATCACTGTACATTTCTCTTCTGTTTCCAATTTATATTTGTATTTTACCTCCTCAATTTAGCATTATGGCCAGGGAAAGACCTAATCTAAGATCCGCACAAAAATATTTTGCCTTCAAATTCATACCGTGATCGTAGCATGCATGGACTCGACTCATATGACTGGGATTTCCATGAAAAAGATTGTGGGCCGAAAATGGGTGATCACTGTACATTTTTCTTCTGTTTTCTATTTATATTTATATTTTACGTCCTCAATTTAGCATTATGGACAGGGAAAGACCTAATCTAAAATCTTCACAAAAATATTTTGCCTTCAATTCATACCGTGATCGTAGCATGCATGGACTCGACTCATATGACTGGGATTTCCATGAAAAATGTTGGGGGCAGAAAATGGGTGATCACTGTACATTTCTCTTCCGTTTCCTATTTATATTTATATATTACCTCCTCAATTTAGCATTATGGACAGGGAAAGACCTAATCTAAGATCTGCACAAAAATATTTTGTCTTCAAATTCATACCGTGATCGTAGCATGCATGGACTCGACTCATATGACTGGGATTTCCATGAAAAAGATTGTCGGCCGAAAATGGGTGATCACTGTACATTTCTCTTCTGTTTCCTATTTATATTTGTATTTTACCTCCTCAATTTAGCATTATGGACAGGGAAAGACCTAATCTAAAATCTGCACAAAAATATTTTGCCTTCAAATTCATACCGTGATCGTAGCATGCATGGACACGACTCATATGACTGGGATTTCCATGAAAAAGATTGTGGGCCGAAAATGGGTGATCACTGTTCATTTCTCTTCTGTTTCCTATTTATATTTGTATTTTACCTCCTCAATTTAGCATTATGGACAGGGAAAGACCTAATCTAAGATCTGCACAAAAATATTTTGCCTTCAAATTCATACCGTGAACGTAGAATGCATGGACTCGACTCATATGACTGGGATTTCCATGAAAAAGATTGTCGGCCGAAAATGGGTGATCACTGTACATTTCTCTTCTGTTTCCTATTTATATTTGTATTTTACCTCCTCAATTTAGCATTATGGACAGGGAAAGACCTAATCCAATATCTGCACAAAAATATTTTGCCTTCAAATTCATACCGTAATCGTAGCATGCATGGAGTCGACTCATATGACTGGGATTTCCATGAAAAAGATTTTGGGCAGAAAATGGATTATCACTATACATTTCTCTCCTGATTCCTATTTATATTTGTATTTTACCTCCTCAATTTAGCATTATGGACAGTGAAAGACCTAATCTAAGATCTGCACAAAAATATTTTTCCTTCAAATACATACCGTGATCGTAGCATGCATGGACGCGACTCATATGACTGGGATTTCCATGAAAAAGATAGTGGGCTGAAAATGGGTGATCACTGTACATTTCTCTTCTGTTTCCAATTTATATTTGTATTTTACCTCCTCAATTTAGCATTATGACCAGGGAAAGACCTAATCTAAGATCTGCACAAAAATATTTTGCCTTCAAATTCATACCGTGATCGTAGCATGCATGGACTCGACTCATATGACTGGGATTTCCATGAAAAAGATTGTGGGCCGAAATTGGGTGATCACTGTACATTTTTCTTCTGTTTTCTATTTATATTTCTATTTTACTTCCTCAATTTAGCGTTATGGACAGGGAAAGACCTAATCTAAAATCTGCACAAAGATATTTTGCCTTCAAATTCATACCGTGATCGTATTATGCATGGACTCGACACATATGACTGGGATTTCCATGAAAAAGGTTGTGGGCTGAAAATGGGTGATCACTGTACATTTCTCTTCTGTTTACTATTTACATTTATATTTTACCTCCTCAATTTAGCATTATGGACAGTGAAAGACCTAATCTAAGATCTGCACAAAAATATTTTGCCTTCAAATTCATACCGTGAACGTAGCATGCATGGACGCGACTCATATGACTGGGATTTCCATGAAAAAGATTGTGGGCCGAAAATGGGTGATCACTGTACATTTCTCTTATGTTTCCTATTTATATTTCTATTTTACCTCCTCAATTTAGCATTATGGACAGGGAAAGACCTAATCTAAAATCTGCACAAAAATATTTTGCCTTCAAATTCATACCGTGATCGTAGCATGCATGAACTCGACTCATATGACTGGGATTTCCATGAAAAAGATTGTCGGCCGAAAATGGGTGATCACTGTACATTTCTCTTCTGTTTCCTATTTATATTTGTATTTTACCTCCTCAATTTAGCATTATGGACAGTGAAAGACCTAATCTAAGATCTGCACAAAAATATTTTGCCTTCAAATTCATACCGTGATCGTATCATGCATGGACTCGACTCATATGACTGGGTTTTCCATGAAAAAGATTGTGGGCCGAAAATGGGTGATCACTGTACATTTCTCTTCTGTTTCCTATTTATATTTCTATTTTACCTTCTCAATTTAGCTTTATGGACAGGGAAAGACCTAATCTAAGATCTGCACAAAAATATTTTGCCTTCAAATTCATACCGTGATCGTAGCATGCATGGACTCGACTCATATGACTGGGATTTCCATGAAAAAGATTGTGGGCCAAAATTGGGTGATCACTGTACATTTTTCTTCTGTTTTCTATTTATATTTCTATTTTACTTCCTCAATTTAGCGTTATGGACAGGGAAAGACCTAATCTAAAATCTGCACAAAAATATTTTGCCTTCAAATTCATACCGTGATCGTAGTATGCATGGACTCGACACATATGACTGGGATTTCCATGAAAAAGTTTGTGGGCTGAAAATGGGTGATCACTGTACATTTCTCTTCTGTTTACTATTTATATTTATATATTACCTCCTCAATTTAGCATTATGGACAGGGAAAGACCTAATCTAAGATCTGCACAAAAATATTTTGCCTTCAAATTCATACCGTGATCGTAGCATGCATGGACTCGACTCATATGACTGGGATTTCCATGAAAAAGATTGTCGGCCGAAAATGGGTGATCACTGTACATTTCTCTTCTGTTTCCTATTTATATTTATATTTTACCTCCTCAATTTAGCATTATGGACAGGGAAAGACCTAATCTAAAATCTGCACAAAAATATTTTGCCTTCAAATTCATACCGTGATCGTAGCATGCATGGACACGACTCATATGACTGGGATTTCCATGAAAAAGATTGTCGTCCGAAAATGGGTGATCATTGTACATTTCTCTTCTGTTTCCTATTTATATTTGTATTTTACCTCCTCAATTTAGCATTATGGACAGTGAAAGACCTAATCTAAGATCTGCACAAAAATATTTTGCCTTCAAATTCATACCGTGATCGTATCATGCATGGACTCGACTCATATGACTGGGATTTCCATGAAAAAGATTGTGGGCCGAAAATGGGTGATCACTGTACATTTCTCTTCTGTTTCCTATTTATATTTCTATTTTACCTTCTCAATTTAGCTTTATGGACAGGGAAAGACCTAATCTAAGATCTGCACAAAAATATTTTGCCTTCAAATACATACCGTGATCGTAGTATGCATGGACTCGACACATATGACTGGGATTTCCATGAAAAATTTGTGGGCTGAAAATGGGTGATCACTGTACATTTCTCTTCTGTTTACTATTTACATTTATATTTTTCCTCCTCAATTTAGCATTATGGACAGGGAAAGACCTAATCTAAGCTCTGCACAAAAATATTTTGCCTTCAATTCATACCGTGATCGTAGCATGCATGGACTCGACTCATATGACTGGGATTTCCATGAAAAAGATTGTGGGCAGAAAATGGATTATCACTGTACATTTCTCTCCTGTTTCCTATTTATATTTGTATTTTACCTCCTCAATTTAGCATTATGGACAGTGAAAGACCTAATCTAAGATCTGCACAAAAATATTTTGCCTTCAAATTCATACCGTGATCGTAGCATGCATGGACGCGACTCATATAACTGGGATTTCCATGAAAAAGATTGTGGGCCGAAAATGGGTGATCACTGTACATTTCTCTTATGTTTCCTATTTATATTTCTATTTTACCTCCTCAATTTAGCATTATGGACAGGGAAAGACCTAATCTAAAATCTGCACAAAAATATTTTGCCTTCAAATTCATACCGTGATCGTAGCATGCATAAACTCGACTCATATGACTGGGATTTCCATGAAAAATATTGAGTGCGGAAAATGGGTGATCACTGTACATTTCTTTTCTGTTTCCTATTTATATTTATATTTTACCTCCTCAATTTAGCATTATGGAGAGGGAAAGTCCTAATCTAAGCTCTGCACAAAAATATTTGGCCTTCAAAATCATACCGTGATCGTAGCATGCATGGATTCGACTCATATGACTGGGATTTCCATGAAAAAGATAGTGCGCCGAAAATGGGTGATAACTGTACATTTTTCTTCTGTTTTCTATTTACATTTTTATTTTACCTGCTTAATTTAGCATTATGGACAGAGAAAGACCTAATCTAAGGTCTGCACAAAAATATTTTGCCTTCAAATTCATACCGTGAAAGTAGAATGCATGGACTCGACTCATATGACTGGGATTTCCATGAAAAAGATTGTCGGCCGAAAATGGGTGATCACTGTACATTTCTCTTCTGTTTCCTATTCATATTTCTATTTTACATCCTCAATTTAGCATTATGGACAGGGAAAGACCTAATCTAAAACCTGCACAAAAATATTTTGCCTTCAAATTCATACCGTGATCGTAGCATGCATGGACTCGACTCATATGGCTGGGATTTCCATGAAAAGATTGTGGGCCGAAAATGGGTCATCACTGTACATTTCTCTTCTGTTTCCTATTTATATTTATATTTTACCTCCTCAATTTAGCATTGTGGACAGGGAAAGACCTAATCTAAGATCTGCACAAAAATATTTTGCCTTCAAATACAAACCGTGATCGTAGCATGCATGGACGCGACTCATATGACTGGGATTTCCATGAAACAGATTGTGGGCCGAAAAAGGGTGATCACTGTACATTTCTCTTCTGTTTCCAATTTATATTTGTATTTTACCTCCTCAATTTAGCATTATGGCCAGGGAAAGACCTAATCTAAGATCCGCACAAAAATATTTTGCCTTCAAATTCATACCGTGATCGTACAATGCATGGACTCGACTCATATGACTGGGATTTCCATGAAAAAGATTGTGAGCCGAAAATGGGTGATCACTGTACATTTTTCTTCTGTTTTCTATTTATATTTATATTTTACGTCCTCAATTTAGCATTATGGACAGGGAAAGACCTAATCTAAAATCTTCACAAAAATATTTTGCCTTCAATTCATACCGTGATCGTAGCATGCATGGACTCGACTCATATGACTGGGATTTCCATGAAAAATGTTGGGGGCAGAAAATGGGTGATCACTGTACATTTCTCTTCCGTTTCCTATTTATATTTATATATTACCTCCTCAATTTAGCATTATGGACAGGGAAAGACCTAATCTAAGATCTGCACAAAAATATTTTGTCTTCAAATTCATACCGTGATCGTAGCATGCATGGACTCGACTCATATGACTGGGATTTCCATGAAAAAGATTGTCGGCCGAAAATGGGTGATCACTGTACATTTCTCTTCTGTTTCCTATTTATATTTGTATTTTACCTCCTCAATTTAGCATTATGGACAGGGAAAGACCTAATCTAAAATCTGCACAAAAATATTTTGCCTTCAAATTCATACCGTGATCGTAGCATGAATGGACACGACTCATATGACTGGGATTTCCATGAAAAAGATTGTGGGCCGAAAATGGGTGATCACTGTTCATTTCTCTTCTGTTTCCTATTTATATTTGTATTTTACCTCCTCAATTTAGCATTATGGACAGGGAAAGACCTAATCTAAGATCTGCACAAAAATATTTTGCCTTCAAATTCATACCGTGAACGTAGAATGCATGGACTCGACTCATATGACTGGGATTTCCATGAAAAAGATTGTCGGCCGAAAATGGGTGATCACTGTACATTTCTCTTCTGTTTCCTATTTATATTTGTATTTTACCTCCTCAATTTAGCATTATGGACAGGGAAAGACCTAATCCAATATCTGCACAAAAATATTTTGCCTTCAAATTCATACCGTAATCGTAGCATGCATGGACTCGACTCATATGACTGGGATTTCCATGAAAAAGATTTTGGGCAGAAAATGGATTATCACTGTACATTTCTCTCCTGTTTCCTATTTATATTTGTATTTTACCTCCTCAATTTAGCATTATGGACAGTGAAAGACCTAATCTAAGATCTGCACAAAAATATTTTTCCTTCAAATACATACCGTGATCGTAGCATGCATGGACGCGACTCATATGACTGGGATTTCCATGAAAAAGATAGTGGGCTGAAAATGGGTGATCACTGTACATTTCTCTTCTGTTTCCAATTTATATTTGTATTTTACCTCCTCAATTTAGCATTATTACCAGGGAAAGACCTAATCTAAGATCTGCACAAAAATATTTTGCCTTTAAATTCATACCGTGATCGTAGCATGCATGGACTCGACTCATATGACTGGGATTTCCATGAAAAAGATTGTGGGCCGAAATTGGGTGATCACTGTACATTTTTCTTCTGTTTTCTATTTATATTTCTATTTTACTTCCTCAATTTAGCGTTATGGACAGGGAAAGACCTAATCTAAAATCTGCACAAAGATATTTTGCCTTCAAATTCATACCGTGATCGTATTATGCATGGACTCGACACATATGACTGGGATTTCCATGAAAAAGGTTGTGGGCTGAAAATGGGTGATCACTGTACATTTCTCTTCTGTTTACTATTTACATTTATATTTTACCTCCTCAATTTAGCATTATAGACAGTGAAAGACCTAATCTAAGATCTGCACAAAAATATTTTGCCTTCAAATTCATACCGTGATCGTAGCATGCATGGACGCGACTCATATGACTGGGATTTCCATGAAAAAGATTGTGGGCCGAAAATGGGTGATCACTGTACATTTCTCTTATGTTTCCTATTTATATTTCTATTTTACCTCCTCAATTTAGCATTATGGACAGGGAAAGACCTAATCTAAAATCTGCACAAAAATATTTTGCCTTCAAATTCATACCGTGATCGTAGCATGCATGAACTCGACTCATATGACTGGGATTTCCATGAAAAAGATTGAGTGCGGAAAATGGGTGATCACTGTACATTTCTTTTCTGTTTCCTATTTATATTTATATTTTACCTCCTCAATTTAGCATTATGGAGAGGGAAAGACCTAATCTAAGATCTGCACAAAAATATTTTGCCTTCAAATACAAACCGTGATCGTAGCATGCATGGACGCGACTCATATGACTGGGATTTCCATGAAACAGATTGTGGGCCGAAAAAGGGTGATCACTGTACATTTCTCTTCTGTTTCCAATTTATATTTGTATTTTACCTCCTCAATTTAGCATTATGGCCAGGGAAAGACCTAATCTAAGATCTGCACAAAAATATTTTGCCTTCAAATTCATACCGTGATCGTAGCATGCATGGACTCGACTCATATGACTGGGATTTCCATGAAAAAGATTGTGGGCCGAAAATGGGTGATCACTGTACATTTTTCTTCTGTTTTCTATTTATATTTATATTTTACGTCCTCAATTTAGCATTATGGACAGGGAAAGACCTGATCTAAAATCTTCACAAAAATATTTTGCCTTCAATTCATACCGTGATCGTAGCATGCATGGACTCGACTCATATGTCTGGGATTTCCATGAAAAATGTTGGGGGCAGAAAATGGGTGATCACTGTACATTTCTCTTCCGTTTCCTATTTATATTTATATATTACCTCCTCAATTTAGCATTATGGACAGGGAAAGACCTAATCTAAGGTCTGCACAAAAATATTTTGTCTTCAAATTCATACCGTGATCGTAGCATGCATGGACTCGACTCATATGACTGGGATTTCCATGAAAAAGATTGTCGGCCGAAAATGGGTGATCACTGTACATTTCTCTTCTGTTTCCTATTTATATTTGTATTTTACCTCCTCAATTTAGCATTATGGACAGGGAAAGACCTAATCTAAAATCTGCACAAAAATATTTTGCCTTCAAATTCATACCGTGATCGTAGCATGCATGGACACGACTCATATGACTGGGATTTCCATGAAAAAGATTGTTGGCCGAAAATGGGTGATCACTGTTCATTTCTCTTCTGTTTCCTATTTATATTTGTATTTTACCTCCTCAATTTAGCATTATGGACAGGGAAAGACCTAATCTAAGATCTGCACAAAAATATTTTGCCTTCAAATTCATACCGTGAACGTAGAATGCATGGACTCGACTCATATGACTGGGATTTCCATGAAAAAGATTGTCGGCCGAAAATGGGTGATCACTGTACATTTCTCTTCTGTTTCCTATTTATATTTGTATTTTACCTCCTCAATTTAGCATTATGGACAGGGAAAGACCTAATCCAATATCTGCACAAAAATATTTTGCCTTCAAATTCATACCGTAATCGTAGCATGCATGGACTCGACTCATATGACTGGGATTTCCATGAAAAAGATTTTGGGCAGAAAATGGATTATCACTGTACATTTCTCTCCTGTTTCCTATTTATATTTGTATTTTACCTCCTCAATTTAGCATTATGGACAGTGAAAGACCTAATCTAAGATCTGCACAAAAATATTTTTCCTTCAAATACATACCGTGATCGTAGCATGCATGGACGCGACTCATATGACTGGGATTTCCATGAAAAAGATAGTGGGCTGAAAATGGGTGATCACTGTACATTTCTCTTCTGTTTCCAATTTATATTTGTATTTTACCTCCTCAATTTAGCATTATTACCAGGGAAAGACCTAATCTAAGATCTGCACAAAAATATTTTGCCTTTAAATTCATACCGTGATCGTAGCATGCATGGACTCGACTCATATGACTGGGATTTCCATGAAAAAGATTGTGGGCCGAAATTGGGTGATCACTGTACATTTTTCTTCTGTTTTCTATTTATATTTCTATTTTACTTCCTCAATTTAGCGTTATGGACAGGGAAAGACCTAATCTAAAATCTGCACAAAGATATTTTGCCTTCAAATTCATACCGTGATCGTATTATGCATGGACTCGACACATATGACTGGGATTTCCATGAAAAAGGTTGTGGGCTGAAAATGGGTGATCACTGTACATTTCTCTTCTGTTTACTATTTACATTTATATTTTACCTCCTCAATTTAGCATTATAGACAGTGAAAGACCTAATCTAAGATCTGCACAAAAATATTTTGCCTTCAAATTCATACCGTGATCGTAGCATGCATGGACGCGACTCATATGACTGGGATTTCCATGAAAAAGATTGTGGGCCGAAAATGGGTGATCACTGTACATTTCTCTTATGTTTCCTATTTATATTTCTATTTTACCTCCTCAATTTAGCATTATGGACAGGGAAAGACCTAATCTAAAATCTGCACAAAAATATTTTGCCTTCAAATTCATACCGTGATCGTAGCATGCATGAACTCGACTCATATGACTGGGATTTCCATGAAAAAGATTGAGTGCGGAAAATGGGTGATCACTGTACATTTCTTTTCTGTTTCCTATTTATATTTATATTTTACCTCCTCAATTTAGCATTATGGAGAGGGAAAGACCTAATCTAAGATCTGCACAAAAATATTTTGCCTTCAAATACAAACCGTGATCGTAGCATGCATGGACGCGACTCATATGACTGGGATTTCCATGAAACAGATTGTGGGCCGAAAAAGGGTGATCACTGTACATTTCTCTTCTGTTTCCAATTTATATTTGTATTTTACCTCCTCAATTTAGCATTATGGCCAGGGAAAGACCTAATCTAAGATCTGCACAAAAATATTTTGCCTTCAAATTCATACCGTGATCGTAGCATGCATGGACTCGACTCATATGACTGGGATTTCCATGAAAAAGATTGTGGGCCGAAAATGGGTGATCACTGTACATTTTTCTTCTGTTTTCTATTTATATTTATATTTTACGTCCTCAATTTAGCATTATGGACAGGGAAAGACCTGATCTAAAATCTTCACAAAAATATTTTGCCTTCAATTCATACCGTGATCGTAGCATGCATGGACTCGACTCATATGTCTGGGATTTCCATGAAAAATGTTGGGGGCAGAAAATGGGTGATCACTGTACATTTCTCTTCCGTTTCCTATTTATATTTATATATTACCTCCTCAATTTAGCATTATGGACAGGGAAAGACCTAATCTAAGGTCTGCACAAAAATATTTTGTCTTCAAATTCATACCGTGATCGTAGCATGCATGGACTCGACTCATATGACTGGGATTTCCATGAAAAAGATTGTCGGCCGAAAATGGGTGATCACTGTACATTTCTCTTCTGTTTCCTATTTATATTTGTATTTTACCTCCTCAATTTAGCATTATGGACAGGGAAAGACCTAATCTAAAATCTGCACAAAAATATTTTGCCTTCAAATTCATACCGTGATCGTAGCATGCATGGACACGACTCATATGACTGGGATTTCCATGAAAAAGATTGTTGGCCGAAAATGGGTGATCACTGTTCATTTCTCTTCTGTTTCCTATTTATATTTGTATTTTACCTCCTCAATTTAGCATTATGGACAGGGAAAGACCTAATCTAAGATCTGCACAAAAATATTTTGCCTTCAAATTCATACCGTGAACGTAGAATGCATGGACTCGACTCATATGACTGGGATTTCCATGAAAAAGATTGTCGGCCGAAAATGGGTGATCACTGTACATTTCTCTTCTGTTTCCTATTTATATTTGTATTTTACCTCCTCAATTTAGCATTATGGACAGGGAAAGACCTAATCCAATATCTGCACAAAAATATTTTGCCTTCAAATTCATACCGTAATCGTAGCATGCATGGACTCGACTCATATGACTGGGATTTCCATGAAAAAGATTTTGGGCAGAAAATGGATTATCACTGTACATTTCTCTCCTGTTTCCTATTTATATTTGTATTTTACCTCCTCAATTTAGCATTATGGACAGTGAAAGACCTAATCTAAGATCTGCACAAAAATATTTTTCCTTCAAATACATACCGTGATCGTAGCATGCATGGACGCGACTCATATGACTGGGATTTCCATGAAAAAGATAGTGGGCTGAAAATGGGTGATCACTGTACATTTTTCTTCTGTTTCCAATTTATATTTGTATTTTACCTCCTCAATTTAGCATTATGACCAGGGAAAGACCTAATCTAAGATCTGCACAAAAATATTTTGCCTTCAAATTCATACCGTGATCGTAGCATGCATGGACTCGACTCATATGACTGGGATTTCCATGAAAAAGATTGTGGGCCGAAATTGGGTGATCACTGTACATTTTTCTTCTGTTTTCTATTTATATTTCTATTTTACTTCCTCAATTTAGCGTTATGGACAGGGAAAGACCTAATCTAAAATCTGCACAAAGATATTTTGCCTTCAAATTCATACTGTGATCGTATTATGCATGGACTCGACACATATGACTGGGATTTCCATGAAAAAGGTTGTGGGCTGAAAATGGGTGATCACTGTACATTTCTCTTCTGTTTACTATTTACATTTATATTTTACCTCCTCAATTTAGCATTATGGACAGTGAAAGACCTAATCTAAGATCTGCACAAAAATATTTTGCCTTCAAATTCATACCGTGATCGTAGCATGCATGGACGCGACTCATATGACTGGGATTTCCATGAAAAAGATTGTGGGCCGAAAATGGGTGATCACTGTACATTTCTCTTATGTTTCCTATTTATATTTCTATTTTACCTCCTCAATTTAGCATTATGGACAGGGAAAGACCTAATCTAAAATCTGCACAAAAATATTTTGCCTTCAAATTCATACCGTGATCGTAGCATGCATGGACTCGACTCATATGACTGGGATTTCCATGAAAAAGATTGTCGGCAGAAAATTGGGTGATCACTGTACATTTCTCTTCTGTTTCCTATTTATATTTGTATTTTACCTCCTCAATTTAGCATTATGGCCAGGGAAAGACCTAATCTAAGATCTGCACAAAAATATTTTGCCTTCAAATTCATACCGTGATCGTAGCATGCATGGACGCGACTCATATGACTGGGATTTCCATGAAAAAGATTGAGTGCGGAAAATGGGTGATCACTGTACATTTCTTTTCTGTTTCCTATTTATATTTATATTTTACCTCCTCAATTTAGCATTATGGAGAGGGAAAGACCTAATCTAAGCTCTGCACAAAAATATTTTGCCTTCAAAATCATACCGTGATCGTAGCATGCATGGACTCGACTCATATGACTGGGATTTCCATAAAAAAGATTGTGGGCAGAAAATTGGGTGATCTCTGTACATTTCTCTTCTGTTTCCTATTTATATTTCTATTTTACCTCCTCAATTTAGCATTATGGACAGGGAAAGACTTAATCTAAGATGTGCACAAAAATATTTTGCCTTCAAATTCATATCGTGATCGTAGCATGCATGGACTCGACTCATATGACTGGGATTTCCATGAAAAACATTGTGGGCAGAAAATTGGGTGATCACTGTACATTTCTCTTCTGTTTCCTATTTATATTTATATTTTACCTCCTCAATTTAGCATTATGGACAGGGAAAGACCTAATCTAAGATCTCCACAAAAATATTTTGCCTTCAAATTCATACCGTGATCGTAGCATGGATGGGCTCGGCTCATATGACTGGGATTTCCATGAAAAAGATAGTAGGCAGAAAATGGGTGATCACTGTACATTTCTCTTCTGTTTCCTATTTATATTTGTATTTTACCTCCTCAATTTAGCATTATGGACAGGGAAAGACCTAATCTAAGATCTGCACAAAAATATTTTGCCTTCAAATACATACCGTGATCGTAGCATGTATGGAAGCGACTCATATGACTGGGATTTCAATGAAAAAGATTGTGGGCCGAAAATGGGTGATCACTGTACATTTCTCTTCTGTTTCCAATTAATATTTGTATTTTACCTCCTCAATTTAGCATTATTGCCAGGGAAAGACCTAATCTAAGATCTGCACCAAAATATTTTGCCTTCAAATTCATACCGTGATCGTAGCATGCATGGATTCGACTCATATGACTGGGATTTCCATGAAAAAGATTGTGGGCCGAAAATGGGTGATCACTGTACATTTTTCTTCTGTTTTCTATTTCTATTTCTCTTGTACTTCCTCAACTTAGCATTATGGACAGGGAAACACCTAATCTAAAATCTGCAGAAAAATATTTTGACTTCAATTTCATACCGTGATCGTAGTATGCATGGACTCGACACATATGACTGGGATTTCCATGAAAAAGGTTGTGGGCCGAAAATGGGTCATCACTGTACATTTCTCTTCTGTTTACTATTTACATTTATATTTTACCTCCTCAATTTAGCATTAAGGACAGGGAAAGACCTAATCTAAGCTCTGCACAAAAACATTTTGCCTTCAATTCATACCGTGATCGTAGCATGCATGGACTCGACTCATATGACTGGGATTCCCATGAAAAAGATTTTGCGCCGAAAATGGGTGATCACTGTACATTTCTTTTCTGTTTCCTATTTACATTTCTATTTTACCTCCTCAATTTAGCATTATGTACAGGGAAAGACCTAATCTAAAATCTGCACAAAAATATTTTGCCTTCAAATTCATACCGTGATCGTAGCATGCATGAACTCGACTCATATGACTGGGATTTCCATGAAAAAGATTGAGTGCGGAAAATGGGTGATCACTGTAAATTTCTTTTCTGTTTCCTATTTATATTTATATTTTACCTCCTCAATTTAGCATTATGGAGAGAGAAAGACCTAATCTAAGATCTGCACAAAAATATTTTGCCTTCAAATTCATACCGTGATCGTAGCATGCATGGATTCGACTCATATGACTGGGATTTCCATAAAAAAGATTGTGGGCAGAAAATTGGGTGATCACTGTACATTTCTCTTCTGTTTCCTATTTATATTTCTATTTTACCTCCTCAATTTAGCATTATGGACAGGGAAAGACCTAATCTAAGATCTGCACAAAAATATTTTGCCTTCAAATTCATACCGTGATCGTAGCATGCATGGATTCGACTCATATGACTGGGATTCCCATGAAAAAGATTTTGCGCCGAAAATGGGTGATCACTGTACATTTCTTTTCTGTTTCCTATTTACATTTCTATTTTACCTCCTCAATTTAGCATTATGGACAGGGAAAGACCTAATCTAAAATCTGCACAAAAATATTTTGCCTTCAAATTCATACCGTGATCGTAGCATGCATGAACTCGACTCATATGACTGGGATTTCCATGAAAAAGATAGTGCGCCGAAAATGGGTGATAACTGTACATTTCTCTCCTGTTTTCTATTTACATTTTTATTTTACCTCCTCAATTTAGCATTATGGAGAGAGAAAGACCTAATCTAAGATCTGCACAAAAATATTTTGCCTTCAAATTCATACCGTGATCGTAGCATGCATGGATTCGACTCATATGACTGGGATTTCCATAAAAAAGATTGTGGGCAGAAAATTGGGTGATCACTGTACATTTCTCTTCTGTTTCCTATTTATATTTATATTTTACCTCCTCAATTTAGCATTATGGACAGGGAAAGACCTAATCTAAGATCTGCACAAAAATATTTTGCCTTCAAATTCATACCGTGATCGTAGCATGCATGGATTCGACTCATATGACTGGGATTTCCATGAAAAAGATTGTGGGCCGAAAATGGGTGATCACTGTACATTTTTCTTCTGTTTTCTATTTCTATTTCTCTTGTACTTCCTCAACTTAGCTTTATGGACAGGGAAAGACCTAATCTAAAATCTGCACAAAAATATTTTGCCTTCAATTTCATACCGTGATCGTAGTATACATGGACTCGACACATATGACTGGGATTTCCATGAAAAAGGTTGTGGGCCGAAAATGGGTGATCACTGTACATTTCTCTTCTGTTTACTATTTACATTTATATTTTACCTCCTCAATTTAGCATTAAGGACAGGGAAAGACCTAATCTAAGCTCTGCACAAAAATATTTTGCCTTCAATTCATACCGTGATCGTAGCATGCATGGACTCGACTCATATGACTGGGATTCCCATGAAAAAGATTTTGCGCCGAAAATGGGTGATCACTGTACATTTCTTTTCTGTTTCCTATTTATATTTATATTTACCTCCTCAATTTAGCATTATGGAGAGGGAAAGACCTAATCTAAGCTGTGCACAAAAATATTTTGCCTTCAAAATCATACCATGATCGTAGCATGCATGGATTCGAATCATATGACTGGGATTTCCATGAAAAAGATAGTGCGCCGAAAATGGGTGATAACTGTACATTTCTCTTCTGTTTTCTATTTACATTTTTATTTTACCTCCTTAATTTAGCATTATGGATAGAGAAAGACCTAATCTAAGATCTGCACAAAAATATTTTGCCTTCAAATTCATACCGTAATCGTAGCATGCATGGATTCGACTCATATGACTGGGATTTCCATAAAAAAGATTGTGGGCAGAAAATTGGGTGATCACTGTACATTTCTCTTCTGTTTCCTATTTATATTTATATTTTTACCTCCTCAATTTAGCATTATGGACAGGGAAAGACCTAATCTAAGATCTGCTCAAAAATATTTTGCCTTCAAATTCATACCGTGATCGTAGCATGCATGGACTCGGCTCATATGACTGGGATTTCCATGAAAAAGATAGTGGGCCGAAAATGGGTGATCACTGTACATTTCTCTTCTGTTTCCTATTTATATTTCTATTTTACCTCCTCAATTTAGCATTATGGACAGGGAAAGACCTAATCTAAGATCTGCACAAAAATATTTTGCCTTCAAATTCATACCGTGATCGTAGCATGCATGGACTCGACTCATATGACTTGGATTTCCATGAAAAAGATTGTGGGCCGAAAATCGGTTATCACTGTACATTTCTCTTTTGTTTCCAATTTATATTTGTATTTTACCTCCTCAATTTAGCATTATGACCAGGGAAAGACCTAATCTAAGATCTGCACAAAAATATTTTGCCTTCAAATTCATACCGTGATCGTAGCATGCATGGAGTCGACTCATATGACTGGGATTTCCATGAAAAAGATTGTGGGCCGAAATTGGGTGATCACTGTACATTTTTCTTCTGTTTTCTATTTATATTTCTATTTTACTTCCTCAATTTAGCGTTATGGACAGGGAAAGACCTAATCTAAGATCTGCACAAAAATATTTTGCCTTCAAATTCATACCGTGATCGTAGCATGCATGGACTCGGCTCATATGACTGGGATTTCCATGAAAAAGATAGTGGGCAGAAAATGGGTGATCACTGTACATTTCTCTTCTGTTTCCTATTTATATTTGTATTTTACCTCCTCAATTAACATTATGGACAGGGAAAGACCTAATCTAAGATCTGCACAAAAATATTTTGCCTTCATATTCATACCGTGATCGTAGCATGCATGGACTCGACTCATATGACTTGGATTTCCATGAAAAAGATTGTGGGCCGAAAATGGGTTATCACTGTACATTTCTCTTCTGTTTCCTATTTATATTTATATTTTACCTCCTCAATTTAGCATTATGGACAGGGAAAGAACTAATCTAAGCTCTGCACAAAAATATTTTGCCTTCAAATTCATACCGTGATCGTAGCATGCATGGACTCGACTCATATGACTGGGATTTCCATGAAAAAGATTATGGGCCGAAAATGGGTGATCATGGTACATTTCTCTTCTGTTTCCTATTTATATTTATATTTTACCTCCTCAATTTAGCATTATGGCCAGGGAAAGACCTAATCTAAGATCTGCACAAAAATATTTTGCCTTCAATTCATACCGTGATCGTAGCATGCATGGACTCGAATCATATGACTGGGATTCCCATGAAAAAGATTTTGCGCCGAAAATGGGTGATGACTGTACATTTCTTTTCTGTTTCCTATTTATATTTATATTTACCTCCTCAATTTAGCATTATGGAGAGGGAAAGACCTAATCTAAGCTGTGCACAAAAATATTTTGCCTTCATATTCATACCCTGATCGTAGCATGCATGGACTCGACTCATATGACTTGGATTTCCATGAAAAAGATTGTGGGCCGAAAATGGGTTATCACTGTACATTTCTCTTCTGTTTCATATTTATATTTATATTTTAGCTCCTCAATTTAGCATTATGGACAGGGAAAGAACTAATCTAAGCTCTGCACAAAAATATTTTGCCTTCAAATTCATACCGTGATCGTAGCATGCATGGACTCGACTCATATGACTGGGATTTCCATGAAAAAGATTGTGGGCCGAAAATGGGTGATCATGGTACATTTCTCTTCTGTTTCCTATTTATATTTCTATTTTACCTCCTCAATTTAGCATTATGGCCAGGGAAAGACCTAATCTAAGATCTGCACAAAAATATTTTGCCTTCAAATTCATACCGTGATCGTAGCATGCATGGACTCGACTCATATGACTGTGATTTCCATGAAAAAGATTGTGGGCAGAAAATTGGGTGATCACTGTACATTTCTCTTCTGTTTCCTATTTATATTTTTATTTTACCTCCTCAATTTAGCATTATGGACAGGGAAAGACATAATCTAAGATTTGCACAAAAATATTTTGCCTTCAAATTCATACCGTGATCGTAGCATGCATGGACTCGACTCATATGACTGGGATTTCCATAACAAAGATTGTGGGCAGAAAATTGGGTGATCTCTGTATATTTCTCTTCTGTTTCCTATTTATATTTCTATTTTACCTCCTCAATTTTGCATTATGGACAGGGAAAGACCTAATCTAAGATCTGCACAAAAATATTTTGCCTTCAAATTCATACCGTGATCGTAGCATGCATGGACTCGACTCATATTACTGTGATTTCCATGAAAAAGATTGTGGGCAGAAAATTGGGTGATCACTGTACATTTCTCTTCTGTTTCCTATTTATATTTTTATTTTACCTCCTCAATTTAGCATTATGGACAGGGAAAGACCTAATCTAAGATCTGCACAAAAATATTTTGCCTTCAAATTCATACCGTGATCGTAGCATGCATGGACTCGACTCATATGACTGGGATTTCCATGAAAAAGATTGTCGGCCGAAAATGGGTGATAACTGTACATTTCTCTTCTGTTTCCTATTCATATTTGTATTTTACCTCCTCAATTTAGCATTATGGACAGGGAAAGACCTAATCTAAGATCTGCACAAAAATATTTTCCTTCAAATTCATACCGTGATCGTAGCATGCATGGATTCGACTCATATGACTGGGATTTCCATGAAAATATTGTCGGCCGAAAATTGGTGATCACTGTACATTTCTCTTCTGTTTCCTATTTATATTTGTATTTTACCTCCTCAATTTAGCATTATGGACAGGGAAAGACCTAATCTAAGATCTGCACAAAAATATTTTGCCTTCAAATTCATACCGTGATCGTAGCATGCATGGACTCGGCTCATATGACTGGGATTTCCATGAAAAATATAGTGGCCAGAAAATTGGGGGATCACTGTACATTTCTCTTCTGTTTCCTATTTATATTTCTATTTTACCTCCTCAATTTAGTATTATGGACAGGGAAAACCTAATCTAAAATCTACACAAATATATTTTGCCTTCAAATTCATACCGTGATCGTAGCATGCATGGACTCGACTCATATGACTGGGATTTCCATGAAAAAGATAGTGGGCAGAAAATGGGTGATCACTGTACTTTTCTCTTCTGTTTCCTATTTATATTTATATTTTACCTCCTCAATTTAGCATTATGGACAGGGAAAGATATAATCTAAGATCTGCACAAAAATATTTTGCCATCAAATTCATACTGTGATCGTAGCATGCATGGACTCTACACATATGACTGGGATTTCCATAAAAAAGATTGTGGGCTGAAAATGGGTGATCACTGTACATTTCTCTTCTGTTTTCTATTTACATTTTTATTTTACCTCCTTAATTTAGCATTATGGACAGAGAAAGACCTAATCTAAGATCTGCACAAAAATATTTTGCCTTCAAATTCATACCGTGATCGTAGCATGCATGGACTCGACTGATATGACTGGGATTTCCATTAAAAAGAGTGTGGGCAGAAAATTGGGTGATCACTGTACATTTCTCTTCTGTTTCCTATTTATATTTCTATTTTACCTCCTCAATTTAGTATTATGGACAGGGAAAACCTAATCTAAAATCTACACAAATATATTTTGCCTTCAAATTCATACCGTGATCGTAGCATGCATGGACTCGACTCATATGACTGGGATTTCCATGAAAAAGATAGTGGGCAGAAAATGGGTGATCACTGTACTTTTCTCTTCTGTTTCCTATTTATATTTATATTTTACCTCCTCAATTTAGCATTATGGACAGGGAAAGATATAATCTAAGATCTGCACAAAAATATTTTGCCTTCAAATTCATACCGTGATCGTAGCATGCATGGACTCGACTCATATGACTGTGATTTCCATGAAAAAGATTGTGGGCAGAAAATTGGGTGATCACTGTACATTTCTCTTCTGTTTCCTATTTATATTTTTATTTTACCTCCTCAATTTAGCATTATGGACAGGGAAAGACCTAATCTAAGATCTGCACAAAAATATTTTGCCTTCAAATTCATACCGTGATCGTAGCATGCATGGACTCGACTCATATGACTGGGATTTCCATGAAAAAGATTGTCGGCCGAAAATGGGTGATAACTGTACATTTCTCTTCTGTTTCCTATTCATATTTGTATTTTACCTCCTCAATTTAGCATTATGGACAGGGAAAGACCTAATCTAAGATCTGCACAAAAATATTTTCCTTCAAATTCATACCGTGATCGTAGCATGCATGGACTCGACTCATATGACTGTGATTTCCATGAAAAAGATTGTGGGCAGAAAATTGGGTGATCACTGTACATTTCTCTTCTGTTTCCTATTTATATTTTTATTTTACCTCCTCAATTTAGCATTATGGACAGGGAAAGACCTAATCTAAGATCTGCACAAAAATATTTTGCCTTCAAATTCATACCGTGATCGTAGCATGCATGGACTCGACTCATATGACTGGGATTTCCATGAAAAAGATTGTCGGCCGAAAATGGGTGATCACTGTACATTTCTCTTCTGTTTCCTATTCATATTTGTATTTTACCTCCTCAATTTAGCATTATGGACAGGGAAAGACCTAATCTAAGATCTGCACAAAAATATTTTCCTTCAAATTCATACCGTGATCGTAGCATGCATGGATTCGTCTCATATGACTGGGATTTCCATGAAAAAGATTGTCGGCCGAAAATTGGTGATCACTGTACATTTCTCTTCTGTTTCCTATTTATATTTGTATTTTACCTCCTCAATTTAGCATTATGGACAGGGAAAGACCTAATCTAAGATCTGCACAAAAATATTTTGCCTTCAAATTCATACCGTGATCGTAGCATGCATGGACTCGACTCATATGACTGGGATTTCCATTAAAAAGTTTGTGGGGAGAAAATTGGGTGATCACTGGACATTTCTCTTCTGTTTCCCATTTAGATTTGTATTTTACCTCCTCAATTTAGCATTATGGACAGGGAAAGACCTAATCTAAGATCTGCACAAAAATATTTTGCCTTCAAATTCATACAGTGATCGTAGCATGAATGGACTCGACTCATATGACTGGGATTTCCATGAAAAAGATTGTGGGCCGAAAATGGGTGATCACTGTACATTTTTCTTCATTTTTCTATTCATATTTCTATTTTACTTCCTCAATTTAGCATTATGGACAGGGAAAGCCCTAATCTAAAATCTGCGCAAAAATATTTTGCCTTCAAATTCATACCGTGATCGTAGCATACATGGACTAGACTCATATGACTGGGATTTCCATGAAAAAGATTGTGGGCCCAAAATGGGTGATCACTGTACATTTCTCTTCTGTTTCCTATTTATATTCGTATTTTACCTCCTCAATTTAGCATTATGGACAGGGAAAGACCTAATCTAAGATCTGCACAAAAATATTTTGCCTTCAAATTCATACCGTGATCGTAGCATGCATGGACTCGGCTCATATGACTGGGATTTCCATGAAAAATATAGTGGCCAGAAAATTGGGTGATCACTGTACATTTCTCTTCTGTTTCCTATTTATATTTCTATTTTACCTCCTCAATTTAGTATTATGGACAGGGAAAACCTAATCTAAAATCTACACAAATATATTTTGCCTTCAAATTCATAGCGTGATCGTAGCATGCATGGACTCGACTCATATGACTGGGATTTCCATGAAAAAGATAGTGGGCAGAAAATGGGTGATCACTGTACATTACTCTTCTGTTTCCTATTTATATTTATATTTTACCTCCTCAATTTAGCATTATGGACAGAGAAAGATATAATCTAAGATCTGCACAAAAATATTTTGCCATCAAATTCATACCGTGATCGTAGCATGCATGGACTCTACACATATGACTGGGATTTCCATGAAAAAGATTGTGGGCTGAAAATGGGTGATCACTGTACATTTCTCTTCTGTTTTCTATTTACATTTTTATTTTACCTCCTTAATTTAGCATTATGGACAGAGAAAGACCTAATCTAAGATCTGCACAAAAATATTTTGCCTTCAAATTCATACCGTGATCGTAGCATGCATGGACTCGACTGATATGACTGGGATTTCCATTAAAAAGAGTGTGGGCAGAAAATTGGGTGATCACTGTACATTTCTCTTCTGTTTCCTATTTAGATTTGTATTTTACCTCCTCAATTTAGCATTATGGACAGGGAAAGACCTAATCTAAGATCTGCACAAAAATATTTTGCCTTCAAATTCATACCGTGATCGTAGCATGCATGGACTCGACTCCTATGACTGTGATTTCCATGAAAAAGATTGTGGGCAGAAAATTGGGTGATCACTGTACATTTCTCTTCTGTTTCCTATTTATATTTTTATTTTACCTCCTCAATTTAGCATTATGGACAGGGAAAGACCTAATCTAAGATCTGCACAAAAATATTTTGCTTTCAAATTCATACCGTGATCTTAGCATGCATGGACTCGACTCATATGACTGGGATTTCCATGAAAAAGATTGTCGGCCGAAAATGGGTGATCACTGTACATTTCTCTTCTGTTTCCTATTCATATTTGTATTTTACCTCCTCAATTTAGCATTATGGACAGGGAAAGACCTAATCTAAGATCTGCACAAAAATATTTTCCTTCAAATTCATACCGTGATCGTAGCATGCATGGATTCGACTCATATGACTGGGATTTCCATGAAAAAGATTGTGGGCAGAAAATTGGTGATCACTGTACATTTCTCTTCTGTTTCCTATTTATATTTGTATTTTACCTCCTCAATTTAGCATTATGGACAGGGAAAGACCTAATCTAAAATGTGCACAAAAATATTTTGCTTTCAAATTCATACCGTGATCGTAGCATGCATGGCCTCGACTCATATGACTGGGATTTCCAGGAAAAAGATTGTGGGCCGAAAATGGGTGATCACTGTACATTTCTCTTCTGTTTCCCATTTATATTTCTATTTTAACTCCTCACTTTAGCATTATGGACAGGGAAAAACCTAATCTAAAATCTGCACAAAATATTTTGCCTTCAAATTCATACCGTGATCGTAGCATGCATGAACTCTACTCATATAACTTGCATTTCCATGAAAAAGATTGTGGGCCGAAAATGGGTGATCAGTGTACATTTCTCTTCTGTTTCCTATTTATATTTATATTTTACCTCCTTATTTAGCATTATGGACAGGGAAAGACCTAATCTAAGATCGGCAAAAAAATATTTTGCCTTCAAATTCATACCGTGATCGTAGCATGCATGGACTCGACTCATATGACTGGGATTTCCATGAAAAAAATTGTGGGCCGAAAATGGGTGATCACTGTACATTTCTCTTCTATTTCCTATTTATATTTCTATTTTACCTCCTCAATTTAGCATTATGGTCAGGGAAAGACCTAATCTGAAATCTGCACAGAAATATTTTGCTTTCAAATACATACCGTGATCTTAGCATGCATGGACTCGACTCATATGACTGGGATTTCCATGTAAAAGACTGTGGGCCGAAAATGGCTGATCACTGTATATTTCTCTTCTGTTTCCTATTTATATTTATATTTTACCTCCTCAATTTAGCATTATGGACAGGGAAAGACCTAATCTAAAATCTGCACAAATATATTTTGCCTTCAAATTCATAGCGTGATCGTAGCATGCATGGACTCGACTCATATGACTGGGATTTCCATGAAAAAGATTGTGGGCCGAAAATGGGTGTTCACTGTACATTACTCTTCTGTTTCCTATTTATATTTATATTTTACCTCCTCAATTTAGCATTATGGAGAGGGAAAGACCTAATCTAAAATCTGCACAAAATTATTTTGCTTTCAAATTCATACCGTGATCGTAGCATGCATGGACTCGACTCATATGACTGGGATTTCCATGAAAAAGATTGTGGGCCGAAAATGGGTGAACACTGTACATTTCTCTTCTGTTTCCTATTTATATTTATATTTTACCTCCTCAATTTAGCATTATGGACAGGGAAAGACCTAATCTAAGCTCTGCACAAAAATATTTTGCCTTCAAATTCATACCGTGATCGTAGCATGCATGGACTCGACTCATATGACTGGGATTTCCATGAAAAATATTGTAGGCCGAAAATGGGTGATCACTGTACATTTCTCTTCTGTTTCCTATTCATATTTCTAATTTACCTCCTCAATTTAGCATTATGGACAGGGAAAGACCTAATCTAAAATCTGCACAAAAATATTTTGCCTTCGAATTCATACCGTGATCGTAGCATGCATGGACTCGACTCATATGACTGGGATTTCCATGAAAAAGATTGTGGGCCGAAAATGGGTGATCACTATACAATTCTCTTCTGTTTCCTATTTATATTTCTAATTTACCTCCTCAATTTAGCATTATGGACAGGGAAAGACCTAATCTAAAATCTGCACAAAAATATTTTGCTTTCAAATTCATACCGTGATCTTAGCATGCATGGAATCAACTCATATGACTGGGATTTACATGAAAAGATTGTGGTCCGAAAATGGATGATCACTGTACATTTCTCTTCTGTTTCCAATTTATATTTATATTTTACCTCCTCAATTTAGCATTATGGACAGGGAAAGACCTTATCTAAAATCTGCACAAAAATATTTTCCTTTCAAATTCATACCGTGATCGTAGCATGCATGGACTCGACTCATATGACTGGGATTTCCATGAAAAAGATTGTGGGCAGAAAATGGGTGATTACTGTACATTTCTCTTCTGTTTCCTATTCAAATTTCTATTTTACCTCCTCAATTTAGCATTATGGACAGGGAAAGACCTAATCTAAAATCTGCACCAAAATATTTTGCCTTCAAATTCATACCGTGATCGTAGCATGCATGGACTCGACTCATATGACTGGGATTTCCATGAAAAAGATTGTGGGCCGAAAATGGGTGATCACTGTACATTTCTCTTCTGTTTCCTATTTATATTTCTATTTTCCTTCCTCAATTTAGCATTATGGACAGGGAAAGACCTAATCTAAGCTCTGCACAAAAATATTTTGCCTTCAAATTCATACCGTGATCGGAGCATGCATTGACACGACTCATATGACTGGGATTTCCATGAAAAAGATTGTGGGCCGAAAATGGGTGATCACTGTACATTTCTCTTCTGTTTCCTATTTATATTTGTATTTTACCTCCTCAATTTAGCATTATGGACAGGGAAAGACCTAATCTAAAATCTGCACAAAAATATTTCGCTTTCAAATTCATACCGTGATCGTAGCATGCATGGACTCAACTCATATGACGGGGATTTCCATGCAAAAGATTGTGGGCCGAAAATGGATGATCACTGTACATTTCTCTTCTGTTTCCTATTTATATTTATATTTTACCTCCTCAATTTAGCATTATGGACACGGAAAGACCTAATCTAAAATCTGCACAAAAATATTTTCCTTTCAAATTGCTACCGTGATCGTAGCATGCATGGAATCGACTCATATAACTGGGATTTCCATGAAAAAGATAGTGGGCAGACAATGGGTGATCACTGTACATTTCTCTTCTGTTTCCTATTCATATTTCTATTTTACTTCCTCCATTTAGCATTATGGACAGGGAAAGACCTAATCTAAAATCTGCACAAAAATATTTTGCTTTCAAATTCATACCGTGATCGTAGCATGCATGGACTCGACACATATGCCTGGGATTTCCATGAAAAAGATTGTGGGCCGAAAATGGGTGATCACTGTACATTTCTCTTCTGTTTCCTATTTATATTTATATTTTCCTTCCTCAATTTAGCATTATGGACAGGGAAAGACCTAATCTAAGCTCTGCACAAAAATATTTTGCCTTCAAATTCATACCGTAATCGGAGCATGCATGGATTCGATTCATATGACTGGGATTTTCATGAAAAAGATTGTGGGCCGAAAATGGGTGATCACTGTACATTTCTCTTCTGTTTCCTATTTATATTTCTATTTTACTTCCTCAATTTAGCATTAGAGACAGGGAAAGACCTAATCGAAGCTCTGCAGAAAAATATTTTGCCTTCAAATTCATACCGTGATTGTAGCATGCATGGACTCGACTCATATGACTGGGATTTCCATGAAAAAGATTGTCGGCCGAAAATGGGTGATTACTGTACATTTCTCTTCTGTTTCCTACTTATATTTCTATTTTGTCTCCTCAATTTTGCATTATGGGCAGTGAAAGACCTAATCTAAAATCTGCACAAAAATATTTTGCTTTCAAATTCATACCCTGATCGTAGCATGCATGGACTCGATTCATATGACGGGGATTTCCATGAAAAAGTTTGTGGGCCGAAAATGGGTGATCACTGTAAATTTCTCTTCTGTTTCCTATTTATATTTCTATTTTACCTCCTCAATTTAGCATTATGGACAGGGAAAGACCTAATCTAAAATCTGCACAAATATATATTGCGTTCAAATTCATACGGTGATCGTAGCATGCATGGACTCGACTCATATGACTGGGATTTCCATGAAAAAGATTGTGGGCTGAAAATGGGTGATCACTGTACATTTCTCTTCTGTTTTCTATTTATATTTATATTTTACCTCCTCAATTTAGCATTATGGACAGGGAAAGTCCTAATCTAAGTTCTGCACAAAAATATTTTGCCTTCAAATTGATACCGTGATCGTAGCATGCATGGACTCGACTCATATGACTGGGATTTCCATGAAAAAGATTGTGGGCCGAAAATGGGTGATCACTGTACATTTCTCTTCTGTTTCCTATTCATATTTATATTTTACCTTCTCAATTTAGCATTATGGACAGGGAAAGACCTAATCTAAGATCTGCACAAAAATATTTTGCCTTCAAATTCATACCGTGATCGTAGCATCCATGGACTCGACTCATATGACTGGGATTTCCATGAAAAAGTTTGTGGGCCGAAAATGGGTGATCACTGTACATTTCTCTTCTGTTTCCTATTTATATTTATATTTTACCTCCTCAATTTAGCATTATGGACAGGGAAAAACCTAATCTAATATCTGCGCAAAAATATTTTGCCTTCAAATTGATACCGTGATCGTAGCATGCATGGACTCGACTCATATGACTGGGATTTCCATGAAAAAGATTGTGGGCCGAAAATGGGTGATCACTGTACATTTCTTTTCTGTTTCCTATTCATATTTATATTTTACCTTCTCAATTTAGCATTATGGACTGGGAAAGACCTAATCTAAGATCTGCACAAAAATATTTTGCCTTCAAATTCATACCGTGATCGTAGCATCCATGGACTCGACTCATATGACTGGGATTTCCATGAAAAAGATTGTGGGCCGAAAATGGGTGATCACTGTACATTTCTCTTCTGTTTCCTTTTTATATTTCTATTTTACCTCCTCAATTTAGCATTATGGACAGGGAAAGACCTAATCTAAGATCTGCACAAAAATATTTTGCCTTCAAATTCATACCGTGATCGTAGCATGCATGGACTCGACTCATATGACTGGGATTTCCATGAAAAAGATTGTGGGCCGAAAATGGGTGATCACTGTACATTTCTCTTCTGTTTCCTATTTATATTTCTATTTTACCTCCTCAATTTAGCATTATGGACAGGGAAAAACCTAATCTAAGATCTGCGCAAAAATCTTTTGCTTTCAAATTGATACCGTGATCGTAGCATGCATGGACTCGACTCATATGACTGGGATTTCCATGAAAAAGATGGTGGGCCGAAAATGGGTGATCACTGTATATTTCTCTTCTGTTTCCTATTTATATTTCTATTTTACCTCCTCAATTTAGCTTTATGGACAGGGAAAGACCTAATCTAAGATCTGCACAAAAATATTTTGCCTTCAAATTCATACCGTGATCGTAGCATGCATGGACTCGACTCATATGACTGGGATTTCCATGAAAAAGATTGTGGTCCGAAAATGGGACATCACTGTACATTTCTCTTCTGTTTCCTATTTATATTCCTATTTTACCTCATCAATTTAGTATTATGGACAGGGAAAGACCTAATCAAGATTTGTACAAAAATATTTTGCCTTCAAATTCATACCGTGATCGTAGTATGCATGGACTTGACTCATATGACTGGGATTTCCATGAAAAAGATTGTGGGCCGAAAATGTGTAATCACTGTACATTTCTCTTCTGTTTCCTATTTATATTTATATTTTACCTCCTCAATTTAGCATTATGGCTAGGGAAAGACCTAATCTAAGATCTGCACAAAAATATTTTGCCTTCAAATTGATACCGTGATCGTAGCATGCATGGACTCGACACATATGACTGGGATTTCCATGAAAAAGATTGTGGGCCGAAAATGGATGATCACTCTACATTTCTCTTCTATTTCCTATTTATATTTATATTTTACCTCCTCAATTTTGCATTATGGACAGGGAAAAACCTAATCTAAGATCTGCGCAAAAATATTTTGCCTTCAAATTCATACCGTGATCGTAGCATGCATTGACTCGACCCATATGACTGGGATTTCCATGAAAAAGATTGTGGTCAGAAAATGGGACATCACTGTACATTTCTCTTCTGTTTCCTATTTATATTTATATTTTACCTCCTCAATTTAGCATTATGGACAGGGAAAAACCTAATCTAAGATCTGCGCAAAAATATTTTGCCTTCAAATTGATACCGTGATCGTAGCATGCATGGACTCGACTCATATGACTGGGATTTCCATGAAAAAGTTTGTGGGCCGAAAATGGGTGATAACTGTACATTTCTCTTCTGTTTCCTATTCATATTTATATTTTACCTTCTCAATTTAGCATTATGGACAGGGAAAGACCTAATCTAAGTTCTGCACAAAAATATTTTGCCTTCAAATTCATACCGTGATCGTAGCATCCATGGACTCGACTCATATGACTGGGATTTCCATGAAAAAGATTGTGGGCCGAAAATGGGTGATCACTGTACATTTCTCTTCTGTTTCCTTTTTATATTTCTATTTTACCTCCTCAATTTAGCATTATGGACAGGGAAAGACCTAATCTAAGATCTGCACAAAAATATTTTGCCTTCAAATTCATACCGTGATCGTAGCATGCATGGACTCGACTCATATGACTGGGATTTCCATGAAAAAGATTGTGGGCCGAAAATGGGTGATCACTGTACATTTCTCTTCTGTTTCCTATTTATATTTCTATTTTACCTCCTCAATTTAGCATTATGGACAGGGAAAAACCTAATCTAAGATCTGCGCAAAAATCTTTTGCCTTCAAATTGATACCGTGATCGTAGCATGCATGGACTCGACTCATATGACTGGGATTTCCATGAAAAAGATTGTGGGCCGAAAATGGGTGATCACTGTACATTTCTCTTCTGTTTCCTATTTATATTTCTATTTTACCTCCTCAATTTAGCTTTATGGACAGGGAAAGACGTAATCTAATATCTGCACAAAAATATTTTGCCTTCAAATTCATACCGTGATCGTAGCATGCATGGACTCGACTCATATGACTGGGATTTCCATGAAAAAGAGTGTGGTCCGAAAATGGGACATCACTGTACATTTCTCTTCTGTTTCCTATTTATATTCCTATTTTACCTCATCAATTTAGTATTATGGACAGGGAAAGACCTAATCAAGATTTGTACAAAAATATTTTGCCTTCAAATTCATACCGTGATCGTAGTATGCATGGACTTGACTCATATGACTGGGATTTCCATGAAAAAGATTGTGGGCCGAAAATGTGTGATCACTGTACATTTCTCTTCTGTTTCCTATTTATATTTATATTTTACCTCCTCAATTTAGCATTATGGCTAGGGAAAGACCTAATCTAAGATCTGCACAAAAATATTTTGCCTTCAAATTCATACCGTGATCGTAGCATGCATGGACTCGACTCATATGACTGGGATTTCCATGAAAAAGATTGTGGGCCGAAAATGGGTGATCACTGTACATTTCTCTTCTGTTTCCTTTTTATATTTCTATTTTACCTCCTCAATTTAGCATTATGGACAGGGAAAGACCTAATCTAAGATCTGCACAAAAATATTTTGCCTTCAAATTCATACCGTGATCGTAGCATGCATGGACTCGACTCATATGACAGGGATTTCCATGAAAAAGATTGTGGGCCGAAAATGGGTGATCACTGTACATTTCTCTTCTGTTTCCTATTTATATTTTACCTCCTCAATTTAGCATTATGGACAGGGAAAGACCTAATCTAAGCTTGGCACAAAAATATTTTGCCTTCAAATTCATACCGTGATCGTAGCATGCATTGACTCGACTCATATGACTGGGATTTCCATGAAAAAGATTGTGGTCAGAAAATGGAACATCACTGTACATTTCTCTTCTGTTTCCTATTTATATTTATATTTTACCTCCTCAATTCAGCATTATGGCCAGGGAAAGACCTAATCTAAGCTCTGCACAAAAATATTTTGCCTTCAAATTCATACCGTGATCGTAGCATGCATGGATTCGACTCATATGACTGGGATTTCCATGAAATAGATTGTGGGCCGAAAATGGGTGATCACTGTACATTTCTCTTCTGTTTCCTATTTATATTTATATTTTACCTCCTCAATTTAGCATTATGGACAGGGAAAGACATATCTAAGCTCGGCACAAAAATATTTTGCCTTCAAAAACATACCGTGATCGTAGCATGCATTGACTCGACTCATATGACTGGGATTTCCATGAAAAAGATTGTGGGCCGAAAATGGGTGATCACTGTACATTTCTCTTCTGTTTCCGATTTATATTTCTATTTTACCTCCTCAATTTAGCATTATGTACAGGGAAAGACCTAATTTAAAATCTGCACAAAAATATTTTGCCTTCAAATTCATAGCGTGATCGTAGTATGCATGGACTCGACTCATATGACTGGGATTTCCATGAAAAAGATTGTGGGCCGAAAATGGGTGATCACTGTCCATTTCTCTTCTGTTTCCAATTTATATTTCTTTTTTATCTCCTCAATTTAGCATTATGGCCAGGGAAAGACCTAATCTAAGCTCTGCACAAAAATATTTTGCCTTCAAATTCATACCGTGATCGTAGCATGCTTGGAGTCGACTCATATGACTGGGATTTCCATGAAAAAGATTGTGGGCTGAAAATGGGTGATCGCTGTACATTTCTCTTCTGTTTCCTATTTATATTTATATTTTACCTCCTCAATTTAGCATTATGGCCAGGGAAAGACCTAATCTAAGCTCTGCACAAAAATATTTTGCCTTCAAATTCATACCGTGATCGTAGTATGCATGGACTTGACTCATATGACTGGGATTTCCATGAAAAAGATTGTGGGCCGAAAATGTGTGATCACTGTACATTTCTCTTCTGTTTCCTATTTATATTTATATTTTACCTCCTCAATTTAGCATTATGGCTAGGGAAAGACCTAATCTAAGATCTGCACAAAAATATTTTGCCTTCAAATTGATACCGTGATCGTAGCATGCATTGACTCGACTCATATGACTGGGATTTCCATGAAAATGATTGTAGTCAGAAAATGGGACATCACTGTACATTTCTCTTCTGTTCCTATTTATATTTATATTTTACCTCCTCAATTTAGCATTATGGACAGGGAAAAACCTAATCTAAGATCTGCGCAAAAATATTTTGCCTTCAAATTGATACCGTGATCGTAGCATGCATGGACTCGACTCATATGACTGGGATTTCCATGAAAAAGATTGTGAGCCGAAAATGGGAGATCACTGTACATTTCTCTTCTGTTTCCTATTTATATTTTACCTCCTCAATTTAGCATTATGGACAGGGAAAGACCTAATCTAAGATCTGCACAAAAATATTTTGCCTTCAAATTGATACCGTGATCGTAGCATGCATGGACTCGACTCATATGACTGGGATTTCCATGAAAAAGATTGTGGGCCGAAAATGGGTGATCACTGTACATTTCTCTTCTGTTTCCTATTTATATTTATATTTTACCTCCTCAATTTAGCATTATGGACAGGGAAAGACCTAATCTAAGCTCGGCACAAAAATATTTTGCCTTCAAATTCATACCGTGATCGTAGCATGCATGGACTCGACTCATATGACTGGGATTTCCATGAAAAAGATTGTGGGCCGAAAATGGGTGATCACTGTACATTTCTCTTCTGTTTCCTATTTATATTTATATTTTACCTCCTCAATTTAGCATTATGGACAGGGAAAGACCTAATCTAAGCTCGGCACAAAAATATTTTGCCTTCAAATTCATACCGTGATCGTAGCATGCATTGACTCGACTCATATGACTGGGATTTCCATGAAAAAGATTGTGGTCAGAAAATGGGACATCACTGTACATTTCTCTTCTGTTTCCTATTTATATTTATATTTTACCTCCTCAATTTAGCATTATGGCCAGGGAAAGACCTAATCTAAGCTCTGCACAAAAATATTTTGCCTTCAATTTCATACCGTGATCGTAGCATGCATGGACTCGACTCATATGACTGGGATTTCCATGAAAAAGATTGTGGGCCGAAAATGGGTGATCACTGTCCATTTCTCTTCTGTTTCCAATTTATATTTCTATTTTATCTCCTCAATTTAGCATTATGGCCAGTGAAAGACCTAATCTAAGCTCTGCACAAAAATATTTTGCCTTCAAATTCATACCGTGATGGTAGCATGCATGGAGTCGACTCATATGACTGGGATTTCCATGAAAAAGATTGTGGGCTGAAAATGGGTGATCACTGAACATTTCTCTTCTGTTTCCTATTTATATTTATATTTTACCTCCTCAATTTAGCATTATGGCCAGGGAAAGACCTAATCTAAGCTCTGCACAAAAATATTTTGCCTTCAAATTCATACCGTGATCGTAGCATGCATTGACTCGACTCATATGACTGGGATTTCCATGAAAATGATTGTGGTCAGAAAATGGGACATCACTGTACATTTCTCTTCTGTTCCTATTTATATTTATATTTTACCTCCTCAATTTAGCATTATGGACAGGGAAAAACCTAATCTAAGATCTGCGCAAAAATATTTTGCCTTCAAATTGATACCGTGATCGTAGCATGCATGGACTCGACTCATATGACTGGGATTTCCATGAAAAAGATTGTGAGCCGAAAATGGGAGATCACTGTACATTTCTCTTCTGTTTCCTATTTATATTTTACCTCCTCAATTTAGCATTATGGACAGGGAAAGACCTAATCTAAGATCTGCACAAAAATATTTTGCCTTCAAATTGATACCGTGATCGTAGCATGCATGGACTCGACTCATATGACTGGGATTTCCATGAAAAAGATTGTGGGCCGAAAATGGGTGATCACTGTACATTTCTCTTCTGTTTCCTATTTATATTTATATTTTACCTCCTCAATTTAGCATTATGGACAGGGAAAGACCTAATCTAAGCTCGGCACAAAAATATTTTGCCTTCAAATTCATACCGTGATCGTAGCATGCATGGACTCGACTCATATGACTGGGATTTCCATGAAAAAGATTGTGGGCCGAAAATGGGTGATCACTGTACATTTCTCTTCTGTTTCCTATTTATATTTATATTTTACCTCCTCAATTTAGCATTATGGACAGGGAAAGACCTAATCTAAGCTCGGCACAAAAATATTTTGCCTTCAAATTCATACCGTGATCGTAGCATACATTGACTCGACTCATATGACTGGGATTTCCATGAAAAAGATTGTGGTCAGAAAATGGGACATCACTGTACATTTCTCTTCTGTTTCCTATTTATATTTATATTTTACCTCCTCAATTTAGCATTATGGCCAGGGAAAGACCTAATCTAAGCTCTGCACAAAAATATTTTGCCTTCAAATTCATACCGTGATCGTAGCATGCATGGACTCGACTCATATGACTGGGATTTCCATGAAAAAGATTGTGGGCCGAAAATGGGTGATCACTGTCCATTTCTCTTCTGTTTCCAATTTATATTTCTATTTTATCTCCTCAATTTAGCATTATGGCCAGGGAAAGACCTAATCTAAGATCTGCGCAAAAATATTTTGCCTTCAAATTGATACCGTGATCGTAGCATGCATGGACTCGACTCATATGACTGGGATTTCGATGAAAAAGATTGTGAGCCGAAAATGGGAGATCACTGTACATTTCTCTTCTGTTTCCTATTTATATTTTACCTCCTCAATTTAGCATTATGGACAGGGAAAGACCTAATCTAAGATCTGCACAAAAATATTTTGCCTTCAAATTGATACCGTGATCGTAGCATGCATGGACTCGACTCATATGACTGGGATTTCCATGAAAAAGATTTTGGGCCGAAAATGGGTGATCACTGTACATTTCTCTTCTGTTTCCTATTTATATTTATATTTTACCTCCTCAATTTAGCATTATGGACAGGGAAAGACCTAATCTAAGCTCGGCACAAAAATATTTTGCCTTCAAATTCATACCGTGATCGTAGCATGCATGGACTCGACTCATATGACTGGGATTTCCATGAAAAAGATTTTGGGCCGAAAATGGGTGATCACTGTACATTTCTCTTCTGTTTCCTATTTATATTTATATTTTACCTCCTCAATTTAGCATTATGGACAGGGAAAGACCTAATCTAAGCTCGGCACAAAAATATTTTGCCTTCAAATTCATACCGTGATCGTAGCATGCATGGACTCGACTCATATGACTGGGATTTCCATGAAAAAGATTGTGGGCCGAAAATGGGTGATCACTGTACATTTCTCTTCTGTTTCCTATTTATATTTATATTTTACCTCCTCAATTTAGCATTATGGACAGGGAAAAACCTAATCTAAGATCTGCGCAAAAATATTTTGCCTTCAAATTGATACCGTGATCGTAGCATGCATGGACTCGAATCATATGACTGGGATTTCCATGAAAAAGATTGTGGGCCGAAAATGGGTGATCACTGTACATTTCTCTTCTGTTTCCTATTTATATTTCTATTTTACCTCCTCAATTTAGCATTATGGCCAGGGAAAGACCTAATCTAAGATCTGCACAAAAATATTTTGCCTTCAAATTCATACCGTGATCGTAGCATGCATTGATTCGACTCATATGACTGGGATTTCCATGAAAAAGATAGTGCGCCGAAAATGTGTGATAACTGTACATGTCTCTTCTGTTTTCTATTTACATTTTTATTTTACCTCCTTAATTTAGCATTATGGACAGAGAAAGACCTAATCTAAGATCTGCACAAAAATATTTTGCCTTCAAATTCATACCGTGATCGTAGCATGCATGGATTCGACTCATATGACTGGGATTTCCATGAAAAAGATTGTGGGCCGAAAATGGGACATCACTGTACATTTCTCTTCTGTTTCGTATTTATATTTGTATTTTACCTCCTCAATTTAGCATTATGGACAGCGAAAGGTCTAATCTAAGTTCTGCACAAATATATTTTGACTTCAAATTCATACCGTGATCGTAGCATGCATGGAACCGACTCATATGACTGGGATTTCCATGAAAAAGTTTGTGGGCCGAAAATGGGTGATCACTGTACATTTCTCTTCTGTTTCCTATTTATATTTCTATTTTACCTCCTCAATTTAGCATTATGGACAGGGAAAGACCTAATCAAGATCTGCACAAAAATATTTTGCCTTCAAATTCATACCGTGATCGTAGTATGCATGGACTCGACTCATATGACTGGGATTTCCATGAAAAATATTGTGGGCCGAAAATGGGTGATCACTGTACATTTCTCTTCTGTTTCCTATTTATATTTATATTTTACCTCCTGAATTCAGCATTATGGACAGGGAAAGACCTAATCTAAGCTCTGCACAAAAATATTTTGCCTTCAAATTCATACCGTGATCGTAGTATGCATGCACTCGACTCATATGACTGGGATTTCCATGCAAAAGATTGTGGGCCGAAAATGGGTGATCACTGTCCATTTCTCTTCTGTTTTTTATTTATATTTATATTTTATCTCCTCAATTTAGCATTATGGCCAGGGAAAGACCTAATCTATGATCTGCACAAAAATATTTTGCCTTCAAATTAATACCGTGATCGTAGCATGCATGGATTAAACTCATATGACTGGGATTTCCATGAAAAAGATTGTGGGCCGAAAATGGGTGATCACTGTACATTTCTCTTCTCTTTCCTATTTATATTTATATTTTACCTCCTCAATTCAGCATTATTGACAGGGAAAGACCTAATCTAAGCTCGGCACAAAAATATTTTGCCTTCAAATTCATACCGTGATCGTAGCATGCATGGACTCGACTCATATGACTGGGATTTCCATGAAAAAGATTGTGGGCCGAAAATGGGTGTTCACTGCACATTTCTCTTCTGTTTCCTTTTTATATTTCTATTTTACCTCCTCAATTTAGCATTATGGACAGGGAAAGACCTAATCTAAGATCTGCACAAAAATATTTTGCCTTCAAATTCATACCGTGATCGTAGCATGCATTGATTCGACTCATATGACTGGGATTTCCATGAAAAAGATAGTGCGCCGAAAATGGGTGATAACTGTACATGTCTCTTCTGTTTTCTATTTACATTTTTATTTTACCTCCTTAATTTAGCATTATGGACAGAGAAAGACCTAATCTAAGATCTGCACAAAAATATTTTGCCTTCAAATTCATACCGTGATCGTAGCATGCATGGATTCGACTCATATGACTGGGATTTCCATGAAAAAGATTGTGGGCCGAAAATGGGTGATCACTGTACATTTCTCTTCTGTTTCCTATTTATATTTCTATTTTACCTCCTCAATTTAGTATTATGGACAGGGAAAGACCTAATCAAGAACTGTACAAAAATATTTTGCCTTCAAATTCATACCGTGATCGTAGTATGCATGGATTCGACTCATATGACTGGGATTTCCATGAAAAAGATTGTGGGCCGAAAATGTGTGATCACTGTACATTTCTCTTCTGTTTCCTATTCATATTTCTATTTTACCTCTTCAATTTAGCATTATAGCCAGGGAAAGACCTAATCTAAGATCTGCACAAAAATATTTTGACTTAAAATTCATACCGTGATCGTAGCATGCATGAACTCGACTCATATGACTGGGATTTCCATGAAAAAGATTGTGGGCCGAAAATGGGACATCACTGTACATTTCTCTTCTGTTTCGTATTTATATTTGTATTTTACCTCCTCAATTTAGCATTATGGACAGCGAAAGGTCTAATCTAAGTTCTGCACAAATATATTTTGACTTCAAATTCATACCGTGATCGTAGCATGCATGGAACCGACTCATATGACTGGGATTTCCATGAAAAAGTTTGTGGGCCGAAAATGGGTGATCACTGTACATTTCTCTTCTGTTTCCTATTTATATTTCTATTTTACCTCCTCAATTTAGCATTATGGACAGGGAAAGACCTAATCAAGATCTGCACAAAAATATTTTGCCTTCAAATTCATACCGTGATCGTAGTATGCATGGACTCGACTCATATGACTGGGATTTCCATGAAAAATATTGTGGGCCGAAAATGGGTGATCACTGTACATTTCTCTTCTGTTTCCTATTTATATTTATATTTTACCTCCTGAATTCAGCATTATGGACAGGGAAAGACCTAATCTAAGCTCTGCACAAAAATATTTTGCCTTCAAATTCATACCGTGATCGTAGTATGCATGCACTCGACTCATATGACTGGGATTTCCATGCAAAAGATTGTGGGCCGAAAATGGGTGATCACTGTCCATTTCTCTTCTGTTTCCTATTTATATTTATATTTTATCTCCTCAATTTAGCATTATGGCCAGGGAAAGACCTAATCTATGATCTGCACAAAAATATTTTGCCTTCAAATTAATACCGTGATCGTAGCATGCATGGATTAAACTCATATGACTGGGATTTCCATGAAAAAGATTGTGGGCCGAAAATGGGTGATCACTGTACATTTCTCTTCTGTTTCCTATTTATATTTATATTTTACCTCCTCAATTCAGCATTATGGACAGGGAAAGACCTAATCTAAGCTCGGCACAAAAATATTTTGCCTTCAAATTCATACCGTGATCGTAGCATGCATGGACTCGACTCATATGACTGGGATTTCCATGAAAAAGATTGTGGGCCGAAAATGGGTGTTCACTGCACATTTCTCTTCTGTTTCCTTTTTATATTTCTATTTTACCTCCTCAATTTAGCATTATGGACAGGGAAAGACCTAATCAAGATCTGCACAAAAATATTTTGCCTTCAAATTCATACCGTGACCGTAGCATGCATGGACTCGACTCATATGACTGGGATTTCCATGAAAAAGATTGTGGTCCGAAAATGGGACATCACTGTACATTTCTCTTCTGTTTCCTATTTATATTTCTATTTCACCTCCTCAATTTAGCATTATGGACAGGGAAAGACCTAATCAAGGTCTGGACAAAAATATTTTGCCTTCAAATTCATACCGTGATCGTAGTATGCATGGACTCGACTCATATGACTGGGATTTCCATGAAAAAGATTGTGGGCCGAAAATGGGTGATCACTGTACCTTTCTCTTCTGTTTCCTATTTATATTAATATTTTACCTCCTCAATTTAGCATTATGGCCAGGGAAAGACCTAATCTAAGATCGGCACAAAAATATTTTGCCTTCAAATTCATACCGTGATCGTAGCATGCATGGAGTCGACTCATATGACTGGGATTTCCATGAAAAAGATTGTGGGCCGCAAATGGGTGATCACTGTACATTTCTCTTCTGTTTCCTATTTATATTTATATTTTACCTTCTCAATTTAGCATTATGGAAAGGGAAAGACCTAATCTAAGATCTGCACAAAAATATTTTGCCTTCAAATTCATACCGTGATCGTAGCATCCATGGACTCGACTCATATGACTGGGATTTCCATGAAAAAGATTGTGGGCCGAAAATGGGTGATCACTGTACATTTCTCTTCTGTTTCCTATTTATATTTATATTTTACCTCCTCAATTTAGCATTATGGACAGGGAAAAACCTTATCTAAGATCTGCGCAAAAATATTTTGCCTTCAAATTGATACCGTGATCGTAGCATGCATGGACTCGAATCATATGACTGGGATTTCCATGAAAAAGATTGTGGGCCGAAAATGGGTGATCACTGTACATTTCTCTTCTGTTTCCTATTTATATTTATATTTTACCTCCTCAACTTAGCATTATGGACAGGAAAAAACCTAATCTAAGATCTGCGCAAAAATATTTTGCCTTCAAATTGATACCGTGATCGTAGCATGCACGGACTCGAATCATATGACTGGGATTTCCATGAAAAAGATTGTGGGCCGAAAATGGGTGATCACTGTACATTTCTCTTCTGTTTCCTATTTATATTTATATTTTACCTCCTCAATTTAGCATTATGGCCAGGGAAAGACCTAATCTAAGATCTGCACAAAAATATTTTGCCTTCAAATTCATACCGTGATCGTAGCATGCATGGATTCGATTCATATGACTGGGATTTCCATGAAAAAGATAGTGCGCCGAAAATGGGTGATAACTGTACATGTCTCTTCTGTTTTCTATTTACATTTTTATTTTACCTCCTTAATTTAGCATTATGGACAGAGAAAGACCTAATCTAAGATCTGCACAAAAATATTTTGCCTTCAAATTCATACCGTGATCGTAGCATGCATGGATTCGACTCATATGACTGGGATTTCCATGAAAAAGATTGTGGGCCGAAAATGGGTGATCACTGTACTTTTCTCTCCTCTTTCCTATTTATATTTATATTTTACCTCCTAAATTTAGTATTATGGACAGGGAAAGACCTAATCAAGAACTGTACAAAAATATTTTGCCTTCAAATTCATACCGTGATCGTAGTATGCATGGATTCGACTCATATGACTGGGATTTCCATGAAAAAGATTGTTGGCCGAAAATGTGTGATCAGTGTACATTTCTCTTCTATTTCCTATTCATATTTCTATTTTACCTCTTCAATTTAGCATTATAGCCAGGGAAAGACCTAATCTAAGATCTGCACAAAAATATTTTGACTTCAAATTCATACCGTGATCGTAGCATGCATGAACTCGACTCATATGACTGAGATTTCCATGAAAAAGATTGTGGGCCCAAAATGGGACATCACTGTACATTTCTCTTCTGTTTCGTATTTATATTTGTATTTTACCTCCTCAATTTAGCATTATGGACAGCGAAAGGTCTAATCTAAGTTCTGCACAAATATATTTTGACTTCAAATTCATACCGTGATCGTAGCATGCATGGAACCGACTCATATGACTGGGATTTCCATGAAAAAGTTTGTGGGCCGAAAATGGGTGATCACTGTCCATTTCTCTTCTGTTTCCTATTTATATTTATATTTTATCTCCTCAATTTAGCATAATGGCCAGTGAAAGACCTAATCAAGATCTGCACAAAAATATTTTGCCTTCAAATTCATACCGTGATCGTAGCATGCATGGACTCAACTCATATGACTGGGATTTCCATGAAAAAGATTGTGGGCCGAAAATGGGTGATCACTGTACATTTCTCTTCTGTTTCCTATTTATATTTATATTTTACCTCCTCAATTTAGCATTATGGACAGTGAAAGACCTAATCAAGTTCTGCACAAAAATATTTTGCCTTCAAATTCATACCGTGATCGTAGTATGCATGGACTCGACTCATATGACTGGGATTTCCATGAAAAACATTGTTGGCCGAAAATTGGGGATCACTGTACATTTCTCTTCTGTTTCCTATTTATATTTCTATTTTACCTCCTCAATTTAGCTTTATGGACAGGGAAAGACCTAATCTATTATCTGCACAAAAATATTTTGCCTTCAAATTCATACCGTGATCGTAGCATGCATGGACTCAACTCATATGACTGGGATTTCCATGAAAAAGATTGTGGGCCGAAAATGGGTGATCACTGTCCATTTCTCTTCTGTTTCCTATTTATAGTTATATTTTATCTCCTCAATTTAGCATTATGGCCAGGGAAAGACCTAATCTAAGCTCTGCACAAAAATATTTTGCCTTCAAATTCATACCGTGATCGTAGCATGCATGGACTCAACTCATATGACTGGGATTTCCATGAAAAAGATTGTGGGCCGAAAATGGGTGATCACTGTACATTTCTCTTCTGTTTCCTATTTATATTTATATTTTACCTCCTCAATTCAGCATTATGGACAGGGAAAGACCTAATCTAAGCTCTGCACAAAAATATTTTGCCTTCAATTTCATACCGTGATCGTAGTATGCATGGACTCGACTCATATGACTGGGATTTCCATGAAAACGATTGTGGGCCGAAAATGGGTGATCACTGTACATTTCTCTTCTGTTTCCTATTTATATTTCTATATTACCTCCTCAATTTAGCTTTATGGACAGGGAAAGACCTAATCTATTATCTGCACAAAAATATTTTGCCTTCAAATTCATACCGTGATCGTAGCATGCATGGACTCGACTCATATGACTGGGATTTCCATGAAAAAGATTGTGGTCTGAAAATGGGACATCACTGTACATTTCTCTTCTGTTTCCTATTTATATTTATATTTTACCTCCTCAATTTAGCATTATGGACAGCGAAAGATCTAATATAAGATCGGCACAAAAATATTTTGCCTTCAAATTCATACCGTGATCGTAGAATGCATGGACTCGACTCATATGACTGGGATTTCCATGAAAAAGATTGTGGGCCGAAAATGGGTGATCACTGTCCATTTCTCTTCTGTTTCCTATTTATATTTATATTTTATCTCCTCAATTTAGCATTATGGCCAGGGAAAGACCTAATCTAAGCTCTGCACAAAAATATTTTGCCTTCAAATTCATACCGTGATCGTAGCATGCATGGACTCAACTCATATGACTGGGATTTCCATGAAAAAGATTGTGGGCCGAAAATGGGTGATCACTGTACATTTCTCTTCTGTTTCCTATTTATATTTATATTTTACCTCCTCAATTCAGCATTATGGACAGGGAAAGACCTAATCTAAGCTCTGCACAAAAATATTTTGCCTTCAATTTCATACCGTGATCGTAGTATGCATGGACTCGACTCATATGACTGGGATTTCCATGAAAAAGATTGTGGGCCGAAAATGGGTGATCACTGTACATTTCTCTTCTGTTTCCTATTTATATTTCTAATTTACCTCCTCAATTTAGCTTTATGGACAGGGAAAGACCTAATCTAATATCTGCACAAAAATATTTTGCCTTCAAATTCATACCGTGATCGTAGCATGCATGGACTCGACTCATATGACTGGGATTTCCATGAAAAAGATTGTGGTCTGAAAATGGGACGTCACTGTACATTTCTCTTCTGTTTCCTATTTATATTTATATTTTACCTCCTCAATTTAGCATTATGGACAGCGAAAGATCTAATCTAAGATCTGCACAAAAATATTTTGACTTCAAATTCATACCGTGATCGTAGCATGCATGGACTCGACTCATATGACTGGGATTTCCATGAAAAAGATTGTGGGCCGAAAATGGGTGATCACTGTGCATTTCTCTTCTGTTTCCTATTTATATTCCTATTTTACCTCCTCAATTTAGTATTATGGACAGGGAAAGTCCTAATCAAGATTTGTACAAAAATATTTTGCCTTCAAATTCATAGCGTGATCCTAGTATGCATGGACTTGGCTCATATGACTGGGATTTCCATGAAAAAGATTGTGGGCCGAAAATGGGTGATCACTGTCCATTTCTCTTCTGTTTCCTATTTATATTTATATTTTACCTCCTCAATTTAGCATTATGGCCAGGGAAAGACCTAATCTAAGCTCTGCACAAAAATATTTTGCCTTCAAATTCATACCGTGATCGTAGCATGCATGGACTCGACTCATATGACTGGGATTTCCATGAAAAGTTTGTGGGCCGAAAATGGGTGATCACTGTACATTTCTCTTCTGTTTCCTATTTATATTTATATTTTACCTCCTCAATTTAGCATTATGGACAGTGAAAGACCTAATCAAGATCTGCACAAAAATATTTTGCCTTCAAATTCATACCGTGATCGTAGTATGCATGGACTCGACTCATATGACTGGGATTTCCATGAAAAACATTGTTGGCCGAAAATTGGTGATCACTGTACATTTCTCTTCTGTTTCCTATTTCTATTTCTATTTTACCTCCTCAATTTAGCTTTATGGACAGGGAAAGACCTAATCTATTATCTGCACAAAAATATTTTGCCTTCAAATTCATACCGTGATCGTAGAATGCATGGAATCGACTCATATGACTGGGATTTCCATGAAAAAGATTGTGGGCCGAAAATGGGTGATCACTGTCCATTTCTCTTCTGTTTCCTATTTATATTTATATTTTATCTCCTCAATTTAGCATTATGGCCAGGGAAAGACCTAATCTAAGCTCTGCACAAAAATATTTTGCCTTCAAATTCATACCGTGATCGTAGCATGCATGGACTCAACTCATATGACTGGGATTTCCATGAAAAAGATTGTGGGCCGAAAATGGGTGATCACTGTACATTTCTCTTCTGTTTCCTATTTATATTTATATTTTACCTCCTCAATTCAGCATTATGGAAAGGGAAAGACCTAATCTAAGCTCTGCACAAAAATATTTTGCCTTCAATTTCATACCGTGATCGTAGTATGCATGGACTCGACTCATATGACTGGGATTTCCATGAAAAACATTGTGGGCCGAAAATGGGTGATCACTGTCCATTTCTCTTCTGTTTCCTATTTATATTTATATTTTATCTCCTCAATTTAGCATTATGGCCAGGGAAAGACCTAATCTAAGCTCTGCACAAAAATATTTTGCTTTCAAATTCATACCGTGATCGTAGCATGCATGGACTCGACTCATATGACTGGGATTTCCATGAAAAAGATTGTGGGCCGAAAATGGGTGATCACTGTACATTTCTCTTCTGTTTCCTATTTATATTTATATTTTACCTCCTCAATTTAGCATTATGGACAGGGAACGACCTAATCTAACCTCGGCACAAAAATATTTTGCCTTCAAATTCATACCGTGATCGTAGCATGCATGGACTCGACTCATATGACTGGGATTTCCATGAAAAAGTTTGTGGGCCGAAAATGGGTGATCACTGTACATTTCTCTTCTGTTTCCTATTCATATTTATATTTTACCTTCTCAATTTAGCATTATGGACAGGGAAAGACCTAATCTAAGATCTGCACAAAAATATTTTGCCTTCAAATTGATACCGTGATCGTAGCATGCATGGACTCGACTCATATGAATGGGATTTCCATGAAAAAGATTGTGGGCCGAAAATGGGTGATCACTGTACATTTCTCTTCTGTTTCCTATTTATATTTATATTTTACCTCCTCAATTTAGCATTATGGTCAGGGAAAAACCTAATCTAAGATCTGCGCAAAAATATTTTGCCTTCAAATTGATACCGTGATCGTAGCATGCATGGACACGACTCATATGACTGGGATTTCCATGAAAAAGATTGTGAGCCGAAAATGGGAGATCACTGTACATTTCTCTTCTGTTTCCTATTTATATTTTACCTCCTCAATTTAGCATTATGGACAGGGAAAGACCTAATCTAAGCTCGGCACAAAAATATTTTCCCTTAAAATTCATACCGTGATCGTAACATGCATTGATTCGACTCATATGACTGGGATTTCCATGAAAAAGATTGTGGTCAGAAAATGGGACATCACTGTACATTTCTCTTCTGTTTCCTATTTATATTTATATTTTACCTCCTCAATTTAGCATTATGGCTAGGGAAAGACATAATCTAAGCTCTGCACAAAAATATTTTGCCTTCAAATTCATACCGTGATCGTAGCATGCATGGACTCGACTCATATGACTGGGATTTCCATGAAAAAGATTGTGGGCCGAAAATGGGTGATCACTGTACATTTCTCTTCTGTTTCCTATTTATATTTATATTTTACCTCCTCAATTTAGCATTATGGAGAGGGAAAGACCTAATCTAAGCTCGGCACAAAAATATTTTGCCTTCAAATTCATACCGTGATCGTAGCATGCATTGACTCGACTCATATGACTGGGATTTCCATGAAAAAGATTGTGGGCCGAAAATGGGACATCACTGTACATTTCTCTTCTGTTTCCTATTTATATTTATATTTTACCTCCTCAATTTAGCATTATGGCCAGGGAAAGACCTAATCTAAGCTCTGCACAAAAATATTTTGCCTTCAAATTCATACCGTGATCGTAGCATGCATGGACTCGACTCATATGACTGGGATTTCCATGAAAAAGATTGTGGGCCGAAAATGGGTGATCACTGTATATTTCTCTTCTGTTTCCTATTTATATTTATATTTTACCTCCTCAATTTAGCATTATGTACAGGGAAAGACCTAATTTAAAATATGCACAAAAATATTTTGCCTTCAAATTCATACCGTGATCGTAGCATGCATGGACTCGACTCATATGACTGGGATTTCCATGAAAAAGATTGTGGGCCGAAAATGGGTGATCACTGTCCATTTCTCTTCTGTTTCCAATTTATATTTATATTTTATCTCCTCAATTTAGCATGATGGCCAGGGAAAGACCTAATCTAAGCTCTGCACAAAAATATTTTGCCTTCAAATTCATACCGTGATCGTAGCATGCATGGTGTCGACTCATATGACTGGGATTTCCATGAAAAAGATTGTGGGCTGAAAATGGGTGATCACTGTACATTTCTCTTCTGTTTCCTATTTATATTTATATTTTACCTCCTCAATTTAGCATTATGGCCAGGGAAAGACCTAATCTAAGCTCTGCACAAAAATATTTTGCCTTCAAATTCATACCGTGATCGTAGTATGCATGGACTTGACTCATATGACTGGGATTTCCATGAAAAAGATTGTGGGCCGAAAATGTGTGATCACTGTACATTTCTCTTCTGTTTCCTATTTATATTTATATTTTACCTCCTCAATTTAGCATTATGGCTAGGGAAAGACCTAATCTAAGATCTGCACAAAAATATTTTGCCTTCAAATTGATACCGTGATCGTAGCATGCATGGACTCGACTCATATGACTGGGATTTCCATGAAAAGGATTGTGGGCCGAAAATGTGTGATCACTGTACATTTCTCTTCTGTTTCCTATTTATATTTATATTTTACCTCCTCAATTTAGCATGATGGCCAGGGAAAGACCTAATCTAAGCTCTGCACAAAAATATTTTGCCTTCAAATTCATACCGTGATCGTAGCATGCATGGTGTCGACTCATATGACTGGGATTTCCATGAAAAAGATTGTGGGCTGAAAATGGGTGATCACTGTACATTTCTCTTCTGTTTCCTATTTATATTTATATTTTACCTCCTCAATTTAGCATTATGGCCAGGGAAAGACCTAATCTAAGCTCTGCACAAAAATATTTTGCCTTCAAATTCATACCGTGATCGTAGTATGCATGGACTTGACTCATATGACTGGGATTTCCATGAAAAAGATTCTGGGCCGAAAATGTGTGATCACTGTACATTTCTCTTCTGTTTCCTATTTATATTTATATTTTACCTCCTCAATTTAGCATTATGGCTAGGGAAAGACCTAATCTAAGATCTGCACAAAAATATTTTGCCTTCAAATTGATACCGTGATCGTAGCATGCATGGACTCGACTCATATGACTGGGATTTCCATGAAAAGGATTGTGGGCCGAAAATGTGTGATCACTGTACATTTCTCTTCTGTTTCCTATTTATATTTATATTTTACCTCCTCAATTTAGCATTATGTACAGGGAAAGACCTAATTTAAAATCTGCACAAAAATATTTTGCCTTCAAATTCATACCGTGATCGTAGCATGCATGGACTCGACTCATATGACTGGGATTTCCATGAAAAAGATTGTGGGCCGAAAATGGGTGATCACTGTCCATTTCTCTTCTGTTTACAATTTATATTTCCATTTTATCTCCTCAATTTAGCATTATGGCCAGGGAAAGACCTAATCTAAGCTCTGCACAAAAATATTTTGCCTTCAAATTCATACCGTGATCGTAGCATGCATGGAGTCGACTCATATGACTGGGATTTCCATGAAAAAGATTGTGGGCTGAAAATGGGTGATCACTGTACATTTCTCTTCTGTTTCCTATTTATATTTATATTTTACCTCCTCAATTTTAGCATTATGGCCAGGGAAAGACCTAATCTAAGCTCTGCACAAAAATATTTTGCCTTCAAATTCATACCGTGATCGTAGTATGCATGGACTTGACTCATATGACTGGGATTTCCATGAAAAAGATTGTGGGCCAAAAATGTGTGATCACTGTACATTTCTCTTCTGTTTCCTATTTATATTTATATTTTACCTCCTCAATTTAGCATTATGGCTAGGGAAAGACCTAATCTAAGATCTGCACAAAAATATTTTGCCTTCAAATTCATACCATGATCGTAGCATGCATGGACTCGACTCATATGACTGGGATTTCCATGAAAAAGTTTGTGGGCCGAAAATGGGTGATCACTGTACATTTCTCTTCTGTTTCCTATTTATATTTATATTTTACCTCCTCAATTTAGCATTATGGACAGGGAAAAACCTAATCGAAGATCTGCGCAAAAATATTTTGCCTTCAAATTGATACCGTGATCGTAGCATGCATGGACTCGACTCATATGACTGGGATTTCCATGAAAAAGATTGTGGGCCGAAAATGGGTGATCACTGTACATTTCTCTTCTGTTTCCTATTTATATTTATATTTTACCTCCTCAATTTAGCATTATGGACAGGGAAAAACCTAATCTAAGATCTGCGCAAAAATATTTTGCCTTCAAATTGATACCGTGATCGTAGCATGCATGGACTCGACTCATATGACTGGGATTTCCATGAAAAAGATTGTGGGCCGAAAATGGGTGATCACTGTACATTTCTCTTCTGTTTCCTTTTTATATTTCTATTTTACCTCCTCAATTTAGCATTATGGACAGGGAAAGACCTAATCTAAGATCTGCACAAAAATATTTTGCCTTCAAATTCATACCGTCATCGTAGCATGCATGGACTCGACTCATATGACTGGGATTTCCATGAAAAAGATTGTGGGCCGAAAATGGGTGATCACTGTACATTTCTCTTCTGTTTCCTATTTATATTTATATTTTACCTCCTCAATTCAGCATTATGGAAAGGGAAAGACCTAATCTAAGCTCTGCACAAAAATATTTTGCCTTCAATTTCATACCGTGATCGTAGTATGCATGGACTCGACTCATATGACTGGGATTTCCATGAAAAACATTGTGGGCCGAAAATGGGTGATCACTGTCCATTTCTCTTCTGTTTCCTATTTATATTTATATTTTATCTCCTCAATTTAGCATTATGGCCAGGGAAAGACCTAATCTAAGCTCTGCACAAAAATATTTTGCTTTCAAATTCATACCGTGATCGTAGCATGCATGGACTCGACTCATATGACTGGGATTTCCATGAAAAAGATTGTGGGCCGAAAATGGGTGATCACTGTACATTTCTCTTCTGTTTCCTATTTATATTTATATTTTACCTCCTCAATTTAGCATTATGGACAGGGAACGACCTAATCTAACCTCGGCACAAAAATATTTTGCCTTCAAATTCATACCGTGATCGTAGCATGCATGGACTCGACTCATATGACTGGGATTTCCATGAAAAAGTTTGTGGGCCGAAAATGGGTGATCACTGTACATTTCTCTTCTGTTTCCTATTCATATTTATATTTTACCTTCTCAATTTAGCATTATGGACAGGGAAAGACCTAATCTAAGATCTGCACAAAAATATTTTGCCTTCAAATTGATACCGTGATCGTAGCATGCATGGACTCGACTCATATGAATGGGATTTCCATGAAAAAGATTGTGGGCCGAAAATGGGTGATCACTGTACATTTCTCTTCTGTTTCCTATTTATATTTATATTTTACCTCCTCAATTTAGCATTATGGTCAGGGAAAAACCTAATCTAAGATCTGCGCAAAAATATTTTGCCTTCAAATTGATACCGTGATCGTAGCATGCATGGACACGACTCATATGACTGGGATTTCCATGAAAAAGATTGTGAGCCGAAAATGGGAGATCACTGTACATTTCTCTTCTGTTTCCTATTTATATTTTACCTCCTCAATTTAGCATTATGGACAGGGAAAGACCTAATCTAAGCTCGGCACAAAAATATTTTCCCTTAAAATTCATACCGTGATCGTAACATGCATTGATTCGACTCATATGACTGGGATTTCCATGAAAAAGATTGTGGTCAGAAAATGGGACATCACTGTACATTTCTCTTCTGTTTCCTATTTATATTTATATTTTACCTCCTCAATTTAGCATTATGGCTAGGGAAAGACATAATCTAAGCTCTGCACAAAAATATTTTGCCTTCAAATTCATACCGTGATCGTAGCATGCATGGACTCGACTCATATGACTGGGATTTCCATGAAAAAGATTGTGGGCCGAAAATGGGTGATCACTGTACATTTCTCTTCTGTTTCCTATTTATATTTATATTTTACCTCCTCAATTTAGCATTATGGAGAGGGAAAGACCTAATCTAAGCTCGGCACAAAAATATTTTGCCTTCAAATTCATACCGTGATCGTAGCATGCATTGACTCGACTCATATGACTGGGATTTCCATGAAAAAGATTGTGGGCCGAAAATGGGACATCACTGTACATTTCTCTTCTGTTTCCTATTTATATTTATATTTTACCTCCTCAATTTAGCATTATGGCCAGGGAAAGACCTAATCTAAGCTCTGCACAAAAATATTTTGCCTTCAAATTCATACCGTGATCGTAGCATGCATGGACTCGACTCATATGACTGGGATTTCCATGAAAAAGATTGTGGGCCGAAAATGGGTGATCACTGTATATTTCTCTTCTGTTTCCTATTTATATTTATATTTTACCTCCTCAATTTAGCATTATGTACAGGGAAAGACCTAATTTAAAATATGCACAAAAATATTTTGCCTTCAAATTCATACCGTGATCGTAGCATGCATGGACTCGACTCATATGACTGGGATTTCCATGAAAAAGATTGTGGGCCGAAAATGGGTGATCACTGTCCATTTCTCTTCTGTTTCCAATTTATATTTATATTTTATCTCCTCAATTTAGCATGATGGCCAGGGAAAGACCTAATCTAAGCTCTGCACAAAAATATTTTGCCTTCAAATTCATACCGTGATCGTAGCATGCATGGTGTCGACTCATATGACTGGGATTTCCATGAAAAAGATTGTGGGCTGAAAATGGGTGATCACTGTACATTTCTCTTCTGTTTCCTATTTATATTTATATTTTACCTCCTCAATTTAGCATTATGGCCAGGGAAAGACCTAATCTAAGCTCTGCACAAAAATATTTTGCCTTCAAATTCATACCGTGATCGTAGTATGCATGGACTTGACTCATATGACTGGGATTTCCATGAAAAAGATTGTGGGCCGAAAATGTGTGATCACTGTACATTTCTCTTCTGTTTCCTATTTATATTTATATTTTACCTCCTCAATTTAGCATTATGGCTAGGGAAAGACCTAATCTAAGATCTGCACAAAAATATTTTGCCTTCAAATTGATACCGTGATCGTAGCATGCATGGACTCGACTCATATGACTGGGATTTCCATGAAAAGGATTGTGGGCCGAAAATGTGTGATCACTGTACATTTCTCTTCTGTTTCCTATTTATATTTATATTTTACCTCCTCAATTTAGCATGATGGCCAGGGAAAGACCTAATCTAAGCTCTGCACAAAAATATTTTGCCTTCAAATTCATACCGTGATCGTAGCATGCATGGTGTCGACTCATATGACTGGGATTTCCATGAAAAAGATTGTGGGCTGAAAATGGGTGATCACTGTACATTTCTCTTCTGTTTCCTATTTATATTTATATTTTACCTCCTCAATTTAGCATTATGGCCAGGGAAAGACCTAATCTAAGCTCTGCACAAAAATATTTTGCCTTCAAATTCATACCGTGATCGTAGTATGCATGGACTTGACTCATATGACTGGGATTTCCATGAAAAAGATTCTGGGCCGAAAATGTGTGATCACTGTACATTTCTCTTCTGTTTCCTATTTATATTTATATTTTACCTCCTCAATTTAGCATTATGGCTAGGGAAAGACCTAATCTAAGATCTGCACAAAAATATTTTGCCTTCAAATTGATACCGTGATCGTAGCATGCATGGACTCGACTCATATGACTGGGATTTCCATGAAAAGGATTGTGGGCCGAAAATGTGTGATCACTGTACATTTCTCTTCTGTTTCCTATTTATATTTATATTTTACCTCCTCAATTTAGCATTATGTACAGGGAAAGACCTAATTTAAAATCTGCACAAAAATATTTTGCCTTCAAATTCATACCGTGATCGTAGCATGCATGGACTCGACTCATATGACTGGGATTTCCATGAAAAAGATTGTGGGCCGAAAATGGGTGATCACTGTCCATTTCTCTTCTGTTTACAATTTATATTTCCATTTTATCTCCTCAATTTAGCATTATGGCCAGGGAAAGACCTAATCTAAGCTCTGCACAAAAATATTTTGCCTTCAAATTCATACCGTGATCGTAGCATGCATGGAGTCGACTCATATGACTGGGATTTCCATGAAAAAGATTGTGGGCTGAAAATGGGTGATCACTGTACATTTCTCTTCTGTTTCCTATTTATATTTATATTTTACCTCCTCAATTTTAGCATTATGGCCAGGGAAAGACCTAATCTAAGCTCTGCACAAAAATATTTTGCCTTCAAATTCATACCGTGATCGTAGTATGCATGGACTTGACTCATATGACTGGGATTTCCATGAAAAAGATTGTGGGCCAAAAATGTGTGATCACTGTACATTTCTCTTCTGTTTCCTATTTATATTTATATTTTACCTCCTCAATTTAGCATTATGGCTAGGGAAAGACCTAATCTAAGATCTGCACAAAAATATTTTGCCTTCAAATTCATACCATGATCGTAGCATGCATGGACTCGACTCATATGACTGGGATTTCCATGAAAAAGTTTGTGGGCCGAAAATGGGTGATCACTGTACATTTCTCTTCTGTTTCCTATTTATATTTATATTTTACCTCCTCAATTTAGCATTATGGACAGGGAAAAACCTAATCGAAGATCTGCGCAAAAATATTTTGCCTTCAAATTGATACCGTGATCGTAGCATGCATGGACTCGACTCATATGACTGGGATTTCCATGAAAAAGATTGTGGGCCGAAAATGGGTGATCACTGTACATTTCTCTTCTGTTTCCTATTTATATTTATATTTTACCTCCTCAATTTAGCATTATGGACAGGGAAAAACCTAATCTAAGATCTGCGCAAAAATATTTTGCCTTCAAATTGATACCGTGATCGTAGCATGCATGGACTCGACTCATATGACTGGGATTTCCATGAAAAAGATTGTGGGCCGAAAATGGGTGATCACTGTACATTTCTCTTCTGTTTCCTTTTTATATTTCTATTTTACCTCCTCAATTTAGCATTATGGACAGGGAAAGACCTAATCTAAGATCTGCACAAAAATATTTTGCCTTCAAATTCATACCGTCATCGTAGCATGCATGGACTCGACTCATATGACTGGGATTTCCATGAAAAAGATTGTGGGCCGAAAATGGGTGATCACTGTACATTTCTCTTCTGTTTCCTATTTATATTTATATTTTACCTCCTCAATTTAGCATTATGGACAGGGAAAAACCTAATCTAAGATCTGCGCAAAAATCTTTTGCCTTCAAATTCATACCGTGATCGTAGCATGCATGGACTCGACTCATATGACTGGGATTTCCATGAAAAAGATTGTGGGCCGAAAATGGGTGATCACTGTACATTTCTCTTCTGTTTCCTATTTATATTTCTATTTTACCTCCTCAATTTAGCTTTATGGACAGGGAAAGACCTAATCTAATATCTGCACAAAAATATTTTGCCTTCAAATTCATACCGTGATCGTAGCATGCATGGACTCGACTCATATGACTGGGATTTCCATGAAAAAGATTGTGGTCCGAAAATGGGACATCACTGTACATTTCTCTTCTGTTTCCTATTTATATTCCTATTTTACCTCATCAATTTAGTATTATGGACAGGGAAAGACCTAATCAAGATTTGTACAAAAATCTTTTGCCTTCAAATTCATACCGTGATCGTAGTATGCATGGACTTGACTCATATGACTGGGATTTCCATGAAAAAGATTGTGGTCCGAAAATGGGACATCACTGTACATTTCTCTTCTGTTTCCTATTTATATTCCTATTTTACCTCATCAATTTAGTATTATGGACAGGGAAAGACCTAATCAAGATTTGTACAAAAATATTTTGCCTTCAAATTCATACCGTGATCGTAGTATGCATGGACTTGACTCATATGACTGGGATTTCCATGAAAAAGATTGTGGGCCGAAAATGTGTGATCACTGTACATTTCTCTTCTGTTTCCTATTTATATTTATATTTTACCTCCTCAATTTAGCATTATGGCTAGGGAAAGACCTAATCTAAGATCTGCACAAAAATATTTTGCCTTCAAATTGATACCGTGATCGTAGCATGCATGGACTCGACTCATATGACTGGGATTTCCATGAAAAAGATTGTGGGCCGAAAATGGGTGATCACTGTACATTTCTCTTCTATTTCCTATTCATATTTATATTTTACCTTCTCAATTTAGCATTATGGACAGGGAAAGACCTAATCTAAGATCTGCACAAAAATATTTTGCCTTCAAATTCATACCTTGATCGTAGCATCCATGGACTCGACTCATATGACTGGGATTTCCATGAAAAAGATTGTGGGCCGAAAATGGGTGATCACTGTACATTTCTCTTCTGTTTCCTATTTATATTTATATTTTACCTCCTCAATTTAGCATTATGGACAGGGAAAAACCTAATCTAAGATCTGCGCAAAAATATTTTGCCTTCAAATTGATACCGTGATCGTAGCATGCATGGACACGACTCATATGACTGGGATTTCCATGAAAAAGATTGTGAGCCGAAAATGGGAGATAACTGTACATTTCTCTTCTGTTTCCTATTTATATTTTACCTCCTCAATTTAGCATTATGGACAGGGAAAGACCTAATCTAAGCTCTGCACAAAAATATTTGGCCTTAAAATTCATACCGTGATCGTAGCATGCATTGACTCGACTCATATGACTGGGATTTCCATGAAAAACATTGTGGTCAGAAAATGTGACATCACTGTACATTTCTCTTCTGTTTCCTATTTATATTTATATTTTACCTCCTCAATTTAGCATTATGGCCAGGGAAAGACCTAATCTAAGCTCTGCACAAAAATATTTTGCCTTCAAATTCATACCGTGATCGTAGCATGCATTGACTCGACTCATATGACTGGGATTTCCATGAAAAAGATTGTGGGCCGAAAATGGGACATCACTGTACATTTCTCTTCTGTTTCCTATTTATATTTATATTTTACCTCCTCAATTTAGCATTATGGACAGGGAAAGACCTAATCTAAGCTCTGCACAAAAATATTTTGCCTTAAAATTCATACCGTGATCGTAGCATGCATTGACTCGACTCATATGACTGGGATTTCCATGAAAAAGATTGTGGTCAGAAAATGTGACATCACTGTACATTTCTCTTCTGTTTCCTATTCATATTTCTATTTTACCTCCTCAATTTAGCTTTATGGACAGGGAAAGACCTAATCTAATATCTGCACAAAAATATTTTGCCTTCAAATTCATACCGTGATCGTAGCATGCATGGACTCGACTCATATGACTGGGATTTCCATGAAAAAGATTGTGGTCCGAAAATGGGACATCACTGTACATTTCTCTTCTGTTTCCTATTTATATTCCTATTTTACCTCATCAATTTAGTATTATGGACAGGGAAAGACCTAATCAAGATTTGTACAAAAATATTTTGCCTTCAAATTCATACCGTGATCGTAGTATGCATGGACTTGACTCATATGACTGGGATTTCCATGAAAAAGATTGTGGTCCGAAAATGGGACATCACTGTACATTTCTCTTCTGTTTCCTATTTATATTCCTATTTTACCTCATCAATTTAGTATTATGGACAGGGAAAGACCTAATCAAGATTTGTACAAAAATATTTTGCCTTCAAATTCATACCGTGATCGTAGTATGCATGGACTTGACTCATATGACTGGGATTTCCATGAAAAAGATTGTGGGCCGAAAATGTGTGATCACTGTACATTTCTCTTCTGTTTCCTATTTATATTTATATTTTACCTCCTCAATTTAGCATTATGGCTAGGGAAAGACCGAATCTAAGATCTGCACAAAAATATTTTGCCTTCAAATTGATACCGTGATCGTAGCATGCATGGACTCGACTCATATGACTGGGATTTCCATGAAAAAGATTGTGGGCCGAAAATGGGTGATCACTGTACATTTCTCTTCTATTTCCTATTCATATTTATATTTTACCTTCTCAATTTAGCATTATGGACAGGGAAAGACCTAATCTAAGATCTGCACAAAAATATTTTGCCTTCAAATTCATACCGTGATCGTAGCATCCATGGACTCGACTCATATGACTGGGATTTCCATGAAAAAGATTGTGGGCCGAAAATGGGTGATCACTGTACATTTCTCTTCTGTTTCCTATTTATATTTATATTTTACCTCCTCAATTTAGCATTATGGACAGGGAAAAACCTAATCTAAGATCTGCGCAAAAATATTTTGCCTTCAAATTGATACCGTGATCGTAGCATGCATGGACACGACTCATATGACTGGGATTTCCATGAAAAAGATTGTGAGCCGAAAATGGGAGATCACTGTACATTTCTCTTCTGTTTCCTATTTATATTTTACCTCCTCAATTTAGCATTATGGACAGGGAAAGACCTAATCTAAGCTCTGCACAAAAATATTTTGCCTTAAAATTCATACCGTGATCGTAGCATGCATTGACTCGACTCATATGACTGGGATTTCCATGAAAAACATTGTGGTGAGAAAATGTGACATCACTGTACATTTCTCTTCTGTTTCCTATTTATATTTATATTTTACCTCCTCAATTTAGCATTATGGCCAGGGAAAGACCTAATCTAAGCTCTGCACAAAAATATTTTGCCTTCAAATTCATACCGTGATCGTAGCATGCATGGACTCGACTCATATGACTGGGATTTCCATGAAAAAGTTTGTGGGCCGAAAATGGGACATCACTGTACATTTCTCTTCTGTTTCCTATTTATATTTATATTTTACCTCCTCAATTTAGCATTATGGACAGGGAAAGACCTAATCTAAGCTCTGCACAAAAATATTTTGCCTTAAAATTCATACCGTGATCGTAGCATGCATTGACTCGACTCATATGACTGGGATTTCCATGAAAAAGATTGTGGGCCGAAAATGGGACATCACTGTACATTTCTCTTCTGCTTCCTATTTATATTTATATTTTACCTCCTCAATTTAGCATTATGGCTAGGGAAAGACCTAATCTAAGATCTGCACAAAAATATTTTGCCTTCAAATTGATACCGTGATCGTAGCATGCATGGACTCGACTCATATGACTGGGATTTCCACGAAAAAGATTGTGGGCTGAAAATGGGTGATCACTGTACATTTCTCTTCTGTTTCCTATTTATATTTATATTTTACCTCCTCAATTTAGCATTATGGCTAGGGAAAGACCTAATCTAAGATCTGCACAAAAATATTTTGCCTTCAAATTGATACCGTGATCGTAGCATGCATGGACTCGACTCATATGACTGGGATTTCCACGAAAAAGATTGTGGGCCGAAAATGGGTGATCACTGTACATTTCTCTTCTGTTTCCTATTTATATTTGTATTTTACCTCCTGAATTAACATTATGGACAGGGAAAAACCTAATCTAAGATCTGCGCAAAAATATTTTGCCTTCAAATTGATACCGTGATCGTAGCATGCATGGACTCGACTCATATGACTGGGATTTCCATGAAAAAGATTGTGAGCCGAAAATGGGAGATCACTGTACATTTCTCTTCTGTTTCCTATTTACATTTTACCTCCTCAATTTAGCATTATGGACAGGGAAAGACCTAATCTAAGATCTGCACAAAAATATTTTGCCTTCAAATTGATACCGTGATCGTAGCATGCATGGACTCGACTCATATGACTGGGATTTCCATGAAAAAGATTGTGGGCCGAAAATGGGTGATCACTGTACATTTCTCTTCTGTTTCCTATTTATATTTATATTTTACCTGCTCAATTTAGCATTATGGACAGGGAAAGACCTAATCTAAGCTCGGCACAAAAATATTTTGCCCTCAAATTCATACCGTGATCGTAGCATGCATGGACTCGACTCATATGACTGGGATTTCCATGAAAAAGATTGTGGGCCGAAAATGGGTGATCACTGTACATTTCTCTTCTGTTTCCTATTTATATTTATATTTTACCTCCTCAATTTAGCATTATGGACAGGGAAAGACCTAATCTAAGCTCGGCACAAAAATATTTTGCCTTCAAATTCACACCGTGATCGTAGCATGCATTGACTCGACTCATATGACTGGGATTTCCATGAAAAAGATTGTGGTCAGAAAATGGGACATCACTGTACATTTCTCTTCTGTTTCCTATTTATATTTATATTTTACCTCCTGAATTTAGCATTATGGCCAGGGAAAGACGTAATCTAAGCTCTGCACAAAAATATTTTGCCTTCAAATTCATACCGTGATCGTAGCATGCATGGACTCGACTCATATGACTGGGATTTCCATGAAAAAGATTGTGGGCCGAAAATGGGTGATCACTGTCCATTTCTCTTCTGTTTCCAATTTATATTTCTATTTTATCTCCTCAATTTAGCATTATGGCCAGGGAAAGACCTAATCTAAGCTCTGCACAAAAATATTTTGCCTTCAAATTCATACTGTGTTCGTAGCATGCATGGACACGACTCATATGACTGGGATTTCCATGAAAAAGATTGTGAGCCGAAAATGGGAGATCACTGTACATTTCTCTTCTGTTTCCTATTTATATTTTACCTCCTCAATTTAGCATTATGGACAGGGAAAGACCTAATCTAAGCTCGGCACAAAAATATTTTGCCTTAAAATTCATACCGTGATCGTAGCATGCATTGACTCGACTCATATGACTGGGATTTCCATGAAAAAGATTGTGGTCAGAAAATGTGACATCACTGTACATTTCTCTTCTGTTTCCTATTTATATTTATATTTTACCTCCTCAATTTAGCATTATGGCCAGGGAAAGACCTAATCTAAGCTCTGCACAAAAATATTTTGCCTTCAAATTCATACCGTGATCGTAGCATGCATTGACTCGACTCATATGACTGGGATTTCCATGAAAAAGATTGTGGGCCGAAAATGGGACATCACTGTACATTTCTCTTCTGTTTCCTATTTATATTTATATTTTACCTCCTCAATTTAGCATTATGGCCAGGGAAAGACCTAATCTAAGCTCTGCACAAAAATATTTTGCCTTCAAATTCATACCGTGATCGTAGCATGCATGGACTCGACTCATATGACTGGGATTTCCATGAAAAAGATTGTGGGCCGAAAATGGGTGATCACTGTATATTTCTCTTCTGTTTCCTATTTATATTTATATTTTACCTCCTCAATTTAGCATTATGTACAGGGAAAGACGTAATTTAAAATCTGCACAAAAATATTTTGCCTTCAAATTCATACCGTGATCGTAGCATGCATGGACTCGACTCATATGACTGGGATTTCCATGAAAAAGATTGTGGGCCGAAAATGGGTGATCACTGTACATTTCTCTTCTGTTTCCTATTTATATTTATATTTTACCTCCTCAATTTAGCATTATGTACAGGGAAAGACCTAATTTAAAATCTGCACAAAAATATTTTGCCTTCAAATTCATACCGTGATCGTAGCATGCATGGACTCGACTCATATGACTGGGATTTCCATGAAAAAGATTGTGGGCCGAAAATGGGTGATCACTGTCCATTTCTCTTCTGTTTCCAATTTATATTTATATTTTATCTCCTCAATTTAGCATTATGGCCAGGGAAAGACCTAATCTAAGCTCTGCACAAAAATATTTTGCCTTCAAATTCATACCGTGATCGTAGCATGCATGGAGTCGACTCATATGACTGGGATTTCCATGAAAAAGATTGTGGGCTGAAAATGGGTGATCACTGTACATTTCTCTTCTGTTTCCTATTTATATTTATATTTTACCTCCTCAATTTAGCATTATGTACAGGGAAAGACCTAATTTAAAATCTGCACAAAAATATTTTGCCTTCAAATTCATACCGTGATCGTAGCATGCATGGACTCGACTCATATGACTGGGATTTCCATGAAAAAGATTGTGGGCCGAAAATGGGTGATCACTGTCCATTTCTCTTCTGTTTCCAATTTATATTTATATTTTATCTCCTCAATTTAGCATTATGGCCAGGGAAAGACCTAATCTAAGCTCTGCACAAAAATATTTTGCCTTCAAATTCATACCGTGATCGTAGCATGCATGGAGTCGACTCATATGACTGGGATTTCCATGAAAAAGATTGTGGGCTGAAAATGGGTGATCACTGTACATTTCTCTTCTGTTTCCTATTTATATTTATATTTTACCTCCTCAATTTAGCATTATGGCCAGGGAAAGACCTAATCTAAGCTCTGCACAAAAATATTTTGCCTTCAAATTCATACCGTGATCATAGTATGCATGGACTTGACTCATATGACTGGGATTTCCATGAAAAAGATTGTGGGCCGAAAATGTGTGATCACTGTACATTTCTCTTCTGTTTCCTATTTATATTTATATTTTACCTCCTCAATTTAGCATTATGGCTAGGGAAAGACCTAATCTAAGATCTGCACAAAAATATTTTGCCTTCAAATTGATACCGTGATCGTAGCATGCATGGACACGACTCATATGACTGGGATTTCCACGAAAAAGATTGTGGGCCGAAAATGGGTGATCACTGTACATTTCTCTTCTGTTTCCTATTTATATTTGTATTTTACCTCCTCAATTAACATTATGGACAGGGAAAAACCTAATCTAAGATCTGCGCAAAAATATTTTGCCTTCAAATTGATACCGTGATCGTAGCATGCATGGACTCGACTCATATGACTGGGATTTCCATGAAAAAGATTGTGAGCCGAAAATGGGAGATCACTCTACATTTCTCTTCTGTTTCCTATTTATATTTTACCTCCTCAATTTAGCATTATGGACAGGGAAAGACCTAATCTAAGATCTGCACAAAAATATTTTGCCTTCAAATTGATACCGTGATCGTAGCATGCATGGACTCGACTCATATGACTGGGATTTCCATGAAAAAGATTGTGGGCCGAAAATGGGTGATCACTGTACATTTCTCTTCTGTTTCCTATTTTTTATTTATATTTTACCTGCTCAATTTAGCATTATGGACAGGGAAAGACCTAATCTAAGCTCGGCACAAAAATATTTTGCCCTCAAATTCATACCGTGATCGTAGCATGCATGGACTCGACTCATATGACTGGGATTTCCATGAAAAAGATTGTGGGCCGAAAATGGGTGATCACTGTACATTTCTCTTCTGTTTCCTATTTATATTTATATTTTACCTCCTCAATTTAGCATTATGGACAGGGAAAGACCTAATCTAAGCTCGGCACAAAAATATTTTGCCTTCAAATTCATACCGTGATCGTAGCATGCATTGACTCGACTCATATGACTGGGATTTCCATGAAAAAGATTGTGGTCAGAAAATGGGACATCACTGTACATTTCTCTTCTGTTTCCTATTTATATTTATATTTTACCTCCTGAATTTAGCATTATGGCCAGGGAAAGACGTAATCTAAGCTCTGCACAAAAATATTTTGCCTTCAAATTCATACCGTGATCGTAGCATGCATGGACTCGACTCATATGACTGGGATTTCCATGAAAAAGATTGTGGGCCGAAAATGGGTGATCACTGTCCATTTCTCTTCTGTTTCCAATTTATATTTCTATTTTATCTCCTCAATTTAGCATTATGGCCAGGGAAAGACCTAATCTAAGCTCTGCACAAAAATATTTTGCCTTCAAATTCATACTGTGATCGTAGCATGCATGGACACGACTCATATGACTGGGATTTCCATGAAAAAGATTGTGAGCCGAAAATGGGAGATCACTGTACATTTCTCTTCTGTTTCCTATTTATATTTTACCTCCTCAATTTAGCATTATGGACAGGGAAAGACCTAATCTAAGCTCGGCACAAAAATATTTTGCCTTAAAATTCATACCGTGATCGTAGCATGCATTGACTCGACTCATATGACTGGGATTTCCATGAAAAAGATTGTGGTCAGAAAATGTGACATCACTGTACATTTCTCTTCTGTTTCCTATTTATATTTATATTTTACCTCCTCAATTTAGCATTATGGCCAGGGAAAGACATAATCTAAGCTCTGCACAAAAATATTTTGCCTTCAAATTCATACCGTGATCGTAGCATGCATTGACTCGACTCATATGACTGGGATTTCCATGAAAAAGATTGTGGGCCGAAAATGGGACATCACTGTACATTTCTCTTCTGTTTCCTATTTATATTTATATTTTACCTCCTCAATTTAGCATTATGGCCAGGGAAAGACCTAATCTAAGCTCTGCACAAAAATATTTTGCCTTCAAATTCATACCGTGATCGTAGCATGCATGGACTCGACTCATATGACTGGGATTTCCATGAAAAAGATTGTGGGCCGAAAATGGGTGATCACTGTATATTTCTCTTCTGTTTCCTATTTATATTTATATTTTACCTCCTCAATTTAGCATTATGTACAGGGAAAGACCTAATTTAAAATCTGCACAAAAATATTTTGCCTTCAAATTCATACCGTGATCGTAGCATGCATGGACTCGACTCATATGACTGGGATTTCCATGAAAAAGATTGTGGGCCGAAAATGGGTGATCACTGTCCATTTCTCTTCTGTTTCCAATTTATATTTATATTTTATCTCCTCAATTTAGCATTATGGCCAGGGAAAGACCTAATCTAAGCTCTGCACAAAAATATTTTGCCTTCAAATTCATACCGTGATCGTAGCATGCATGGAGTCGACTCATATGACTGGGATTTCCATGAAAAAGATTGTGGGCTGAAAATGGGTGATCACTGTACATTTCTCTTCTGTTTCCTATTTATATTTATATTTTACCTCCTCAATTTAGCATTATGGCCAGGGAAAGACCTAATCTAAGCTCTGCACAAAAATATTTTGCCTTCAAATTCATACCGTGATCGTAGTATGCATGGACTTGACTCATATGACTGGGATTTCCATGAAAAAGATTGTGGGCCGAAAATGTGTGATCACTGTACATTTCTCTTCTGTTTCCGATTTATATTTATATTTTACCTCCTCAATTTAGCATTATGGCTAGGGAAAGACCTAATCTAAGATCTGCACAAAAATATTTTGCCTTCAAATTGATACCGTGATCGTAGCATGCATGGACTCGACTCATATGACTGGGATTTCCATGAAAAAGATTGTGGGCCGAAAATGGGTGATCACTGTACATTTCTCTTCTGTTTCCTATTTATATTTGTATTTTACCTCCTCAATTAACATTATGGACAGGGAAAAACCTAATCTAAGATCTGCGCAAAAATATTTTGCCTTCAAATTGATACCGTGATCGTAGCATGCATGGACTCGACTCATATGACTGGGATTTCCATGAAAAAGATTGTGAGCCGAAAATGGGAGATCACTGTACATTTCTCTTCTGTTTCCTATTTATATTTTACCTCCTCAATTTAGCATTATGGACAGGGAAAGACCTAATCTAAGATCTGCACAAAAATATTTTGCCTTCAAATTGATACCGTGATCGTAGCATGCATGGACTCGACTCATATGACTGGGATTTCCATGAAAAAGATTGTGGGCCGAAAATGGGTGATCACTGTACATTTCTCTTCTGTTTCCTATTTATATTTATATTTTACCTGCTCAATTTAGCATTATGGACAGGGAAAGACCTAATCTAAGCTCGGCACAAAAATATTTTGCCTTCAAATTCATACCGTGATCGTAGCATGCATGGACTCGACTCATATGACTGGGATTTCCATGAAAAAGATTGTGGGCCGAAAATGGGTGATCACTGTACATTTCTCTTCTGTTTCCTATTTATATTTATATTTTACCTCCTCAATTTAGCATTATGGACAGGGAAAGACCTAATCTAAGCTCGGCACAAAAATATTTTGCCTTCAAATTCACACCGTGATCGTAGCATGCATTGACTCGACTCATATGACTGGGATTTCCATGAAAAAGATTGTGGTCAGAAAATGGGACATCACTGTACATTTCTCTTCTGTTTCCTATTTATATTTATATTTTACCTCCTGAATTTAGCATTATGGCCAGGGAAAGACGTAATCTAAGTTCTGCACAAAAATATTTTGCCTTCAAATTCATACCGTGATCGTAGCATGCATTGACTCGACTCATATGACTGGGATTTCCATGAAAAAGATTGTGGGCCGAAAATGGGTGTTCACTGTCCATTTCTCTTCTGTTTCCAATTTATATTTCTATTTTATCTCCTCAATTTAGCATTATGGCCAGGGAAAGACCTAATCTAAGCTCTGCACAAAAATATTTTGCCTTCAAATTCATACTGTGATCGTAGCATGCATGGAGTCGACTCATATGACTGGGATTTCCATGAAAAAGATTGTGGGCTGAAAATGGGTGATCACTGTACATTTCTCATCTGTTTCCTATTTACATTTATATTTTACCTCCGCAATTTAGCATTATGGACAGGGAAAGACCTAATCTAAGCTCTGCACAAAAATATTTTGCCTTCAAATTCATACCGTGATCGTAGCATGCATGGACTCGACTCATATGACTGGGATTTCCATGAAAAAGATTGTGGGCCGAAAATGGGTGATCACTGTACATTTCTCTTCTGTTTCCTATTTATATTTATATTTTACCTCCTCAATTTAGCATTATGGACAGGGAAAAACCTAATCTAAGATCTGCGCAAAAATATTTTGCCTTCAAATTGATACCGTGATCGTAGCATGCATGGACTCGACTCATATGACTGGGATTTCCATGAAAAAGATTGTGGGCCGAAAATGGGTGATCACTGTACATTTCTCTTCTGTTTCCTTTTTATATTTCTATTTTACCTCCTCAATTTAGCATTATGGACAGGGAAAGACCTAATCTAAGATCTGCACAAAAATATTTTGCCTTCAAATTCATACCGTGATCGTAGCATGCATGGAGTCGACTCATATGACTGGGATTTCCATGAAAAAGATTGTGGGCTGAAAATGGGTGATCACTGTACATTTCTCTTCTGTTTCCTATTTATATTTATATTTTACCTCCTCAATTTAGCTTTATGGACAGGGAAAGACCTAATCTAAGATCTGCACAAAAATATTTTGCCTTCAAATTCATACCGTGATCGTAGCATGCATTGACTCGACTCATATGACTGGGATTTCCATGAAAAAGATTGTGGTCCGAAAATGGGACATCACTGTACATTTCTCTACTGTTTCCTATTTATATTCCTATTTTACCTCATCAATTTAGTATTATGGACAGGGAAAGACCTAATCAAGATTTGTACAAAAATATTTTGCCTTCAAATTCATACCGTGATCGTAGTATGCATGGACTTGACTCATATGACTGGGATTTCCATGAAAAAGATTGTGGGCCGAAAATGGGTGATCACTGTACATTTCTCTTCTGTTTCCTTTTTATATTTCTATTTTACCTCCTTCAATTTAGCATTATGGACAGGGAAAGTCCTAATCTAAGATCTGCACAAAAATATTTTGCCTTCAAATTCATACCGTGATCGTAGCATGCATGGACTCGACTCATATGACTGGGATTTCCATGAAAAAGATTGTGGGCCGAAAATGGGTGATCACTGTACATTTCTCTTCTGTTTCCTATTTATATTTATATTTTACCTCCTCAATTTAGCATTATGGAGAGGGAAAGACCTAATCTAAGCTCGGCACAAAAATATTTTGCCTTCAAATTCATACCGTGATCGTAGCATGCATTGACTCGACTCATATGACTGGGATTTCCATGAAAAAGATTGTGGGCCGAAAATGGGACATCACTGTACATTTCTCTTCTGTTTCCTATTTATATTTATATTTTACCTCCTCAATTTAGCATTATGGCCAGGGAAAGACCTAATCTAAAATCTGCACAAAAATATTTTGCCTTCAAATTCATACCGTGATCGTAGCATGCATGGACTCGACTCATATGACTGGGATTTCCATGAAAAAGATTGTGGGCCGAAAATGGGTGATCACTGTATATTTCTCTTCTGTTTCCTATTTATATTTATATTTTACCTCCTCAATTTAGCATTATGTACAGGGAAAGACCTAATTTAAAATATGCACAAAAATATTTTGCCTTCAAATTCATACCGTGATCGTAGCATGCATGGACTCGACTCATATGACTGGGATTTCCATGAAAAAGATTGTGGGCCGAAAATGGGTGATCACTGTACATTTCTCTTCTGTTTCCTATTTATATTTATATTTTACCTCCTCAATTTAGCATTATGGAGAGGGAAAGACCTAATCTAAGCTCGGCACAAAAATATTTTGCCTTCAAATTCATACCGTGATCGTAGCATGCATTGACTCGACTCATATGACTGGGATTTCCATGAAAAAGATTGTGGGCCGAAAATGGGACATCACTGTACATTTCTCTTCTGTTTCCTATTTATATTTATATTTTACCTCCTCAATTTAGCATTATGGCCTGTGAAAGACCTAATCTAAGCTCTGCACAAAAATATTTTGCCTTCAAATTCATACCGTGATCGTAGCATGCATGGACTCGACTCATATGACTGGGATTTCCATGAAAAAGATTGTGGGCCGAAAATGGGTGATCACTGTATATTTCTCTTCTGTTTCCTATTTATATTTATATTTTACCTCCTCAATTTAGCATTATGTACAGGGAAAGACCTAATTTAAAATATGCACAAAAATATTTTGCCTTCAAATTCATACCGTGATCGTAGCATGCATGGACTCGACTCATATGACTGGGATTTCCATGAAAAAGATTGTGGGCCGAAAATGGGTGATCACTGTCCATTTCTCTTCTGTTTCCAATTTATATTTATATTTTATCTCCTCAATTTAGGATGATGGCCAGGGAAAGACCTAATCTAAGCTCTGCACAAAAATATTTTGCCTTCAAATTCATACCGTGATCGTAGCATGCATGGTGTCGACTCATATGACTGGGATTTCCATGAAAAAGATTGTGGGCTGAAAATGGGTGATCACTGTACATTTCTCTTCTGTTTCCTATTTATATTTATATTTTACCTCCTCAATTTAGCATTATGGCCAGGGAAAGACCTAATCTAAGCTCTGCACAAAAATATTTTGCCTTCAAATTCATACCGTGATCGTAGTATGCATGGACTTGACTCATATGACTGGGATTTCCATGAAAAAGATTGTGGGCCGAAAATGTGTGATCACTGTACATTTCTCTTCTGTTTCCTATTTATATTTATATTTTACCTCCTCAATTTAGCATTATGGCTAGGGAAAGACCTAATCTAAGATCTGCACAAAAATATTTTGCCTTCAAATTGATACCGTGATCGTAGCATGCATGGACTCGACTCATATGACTGGGATTTCCATGAAAAGGATTGTGGGCCGAAAATGTGTGATCACTGTACATTTCTCTTCTGTTTCCTATTTATATTTATATTTTACCTCCTCAATTTAGCATTATGTACAGGGAAAGACCTAATTTAAAATCTGCACAAAAATATTTTGCCTTCAAATTCATACCGTGATCGTAGCATGCATGGACTCGACTCATATGACTGGGATTTCCATGAAAAAGATTGTGGGCCGAAAATGGGTGATCACTGTCCATTTCTCTTCTGTTTCCAATTTATATTTCTATTTTATCTCCTCAATTTAGCATTATGGCCAGGGAAAGACCTAATCTAAGCTCTGCACAAAAATATTTTGCCTTCAATTTCATACCGTGATCGTAGCATGCATGGAGTCGACTCATATGACTGGGATTTCCATGAAAAAGATTGTGGGCTGAAAATGGGTGATCACTGTACATTTCTCTTCTGTTTCCTATTTATATTTATATTTTACCTCCTCAATTTTAGCATTATGGCCAGGGAAAGACCTAATCTAAGCTCTGCACAAAAATATTTTGCCTTCAAATTCATACCGTGATCGTAGTATGCATGGACTTGACTCATATGACTGGGATTTCCATGAAAAAGATTGTGGGCCGAAAATGTGTGATCACTGTACATTTCTCTTCTGTTTCCTATTTATATTTATATTTTACCTCCTCAATTTAGCATTATGGCTAGGGAAAGACCTAATCTAAGATCTGCACAAAAATATTTTGCCTTCAAATTCATACCGTGATCGTAGCATGCATGGACTCGACTCATATGACTGGGATTTCCATGAAAAAGTTTGTGGGCCGAAAATGGGTGATCACTGTACATTTCTCTTCTGTTTCCTATTTATATTTATATTTTACCTCCTCAATTTAGCATTATGGACAGGGAAAAACCTAATCGAAGATCTGCGCAAAAATATTTTGCCTTCAAATTGATACCGTGATCGTAGCATGCATGGACTCGACTCATATGACTGGGATTTACATGAAAAAGATTGTGGGCCGAAAATGGGTGATCACTGTACATTTCTCTTCTGTTTCCTATTTATATTTATATTTTACCTCCTCAATTTAGCATTATGGACAGGGAAAGACCTAATCTAAGATCTGCACAAAAATATTTTGCCTTCAAATTCATACCGTGATCGTAGCATCCATGGACTCGACTCATATGACTGGGATTTCCATGAAAAAGATTGTGGGCCGAAAATGGGTGATCACTGTACATTTCTCTTCTGTTTCCTATTTATATTTATATTTTACCTCCTCAATTTAGCATTATGGACAGGGAAAAACCTAATCTAAGATCTGCGCAAAAATATTTTGCCTTCAAATTGATACCGTGATCGTAGCATGCATGGACTCGACTCATATGACTGGGATTTCCATGAAAAAGATTGTGGGCCGAAAATGGGTGATCACTGTACATTTCTCTTCTGTTTCCTTTTTATATTTCTATTTTACCTCCTCAATTTAGCATTATGGACAGGGAAAGACCTAATCTAAGATCTGCACAAAAATATTTTGCCTTCAAATTCATACCGTGATCGTAGCATGCATGGACTCGACTCATATGACTGGGATTTCCATGAAAAAGATTGTGGGCCGAAAATGGGTGATCACTGTACATTTCTCTTCTGTTTCCTATTTATATTTCTATTTTACCTCCTCAATTTAGCTTTATGGACAGGGAAAGACCTAATCTAATATCTGCACAAAAATATTTTGCCTTCAAATTCATACCGTGATCGTAGCATGCATGGACTCGACTCATATGACTGGGATTTCCATGAAAAAGATTGTGGTCCGAAAATGGGACATCACTGTACATTTCTCTTCTGTTTCCTATTTATATTCCTATTTTACCTCATCAATTTAGTATTATGGACAGGGAAAGACCTAATCAAGATTTGTACAAAAATATTTTGCCTTCAAATTCATACCGTGATCGTAGCATGCATGGACTCGACTCATATGACTGGGATTTCCATGAAAAAGATTGTGGGCCGAAAATGGGTGATCACTGTCCATTTCTCTTCTGTTTCCAATTTATATTTATATTTTATCTCCTCAATTTAGCATTATGGCCAGGGAAAGACCTAATCTAAGCTCTGCACAAAAATATTTTGCGTTCAAATTCATACCGTGATCGTAGCATGCATGGAGTCGACTCATATGACTGGGATTTCCATGAAAAAGATTGTGGGCTGAAAATGGGTGATCACTGTACATTTCTCTTCTGTTTCCTATTTGTATTTATATTTTACCTCCTCAATTTAGCATTATGGCCAGGGAAAGACCTAATCTAAGCTCTGCACAAAAATATTTTACCTTCAAATTCATACCGTGATCGTAGTATGCATGGACTTGTCTCATATGACTGGGATTTCCATGAAAAAGATTGTGGGCCGAAAATGTGTGATCACTGTACATTTCTCTTCTGTTTCCTATTTATATTTATATTTTACCTCCTCAATTTAGCATTATGGCTAGGGAAAGACATAATCTAAGATCTGCACAAAAATATTTTGCCTTCAAATTGATACCGTGATCGTAGCATGCATGGACTCGACTCATATGACTGGGATTTCCATGAAAAAGATTGTGGGCCGAAAATGGGTGATCACTGTACATTTCTCTTCTGTTTCCTGTTTATATTTGTATTTTACCTCCTCAATTTAGCATTATCGACAGGGAAAAACCTAATCTAAGATCTGCGCAAAAATATTTTGCCTTCAAATTGATACCGTGATCGTAGCATGCATGGACTCGACTCATATGACTGGGATTTCCATGAAAAAGATTGTGAGCCGAAAATGGGAGATCACTGTACATTTCTCTTCTGTTTCCTATTTATATTTTACCTCCTCAATTTAGCATTATGGACAGGGAAAGACCTAATCTAAGATCTGCACAAAAATATTTTGCCTTCAAATTGATACCGTGATCGTAGCATGCATGGACTCGACTCATATGACTGGGATTTCCATGAAAAAGATTGTGGGCCGAAAATGGGTGATCACTGTACATTTCTCTTCTGTTTCCTATTTATATTTATATTTTACCTGCTCAATTTAGCATTATGGACAGGGAAAGACCTAATCTAAGCTCGGCACAAAAATATTTTGCCTTCAAATTCATACCGTGATCGTAGCATGCATGGACTCGACTCATATGACTGGGATTTCCATGAAAAATATTGTGGGCCGAAAATGGGTGATCACTGTATATTTCTCTTCTGTTTCCTATTTATATTTATATTTTACCTCCTCAATTTAGCATTATGTACAGGGAAAGACCTAATTTAAAATCTGCACAAAAATATTTTGCCTTCAAATTCATACCGTGATCGTAGCATGCATGGACTCGACTCATATGACTGGGATTTCCATGAAAAAGATTGTGGGCCGAAAATGGGTGATCACTGTCCATTTCTCTTCTGTTTCCAATTTATATTTATATTTTATCTCCTCAATTTAGCATTATGGCCAGGGAAAGACCTAATCTAAGCTCTGCACAAAAATATTTTGCCTTCAAATTCATACCGTGATCGTAGCATGCATGGAGTCGACTCATATGACTGGGATTTCCATGAAAAAGATTGTGGGCTGAAAATGGGTGATCACTGTACATTTCTCTTCTGTTTCCTATTTATATTTATATTTTACCTCCTCAATTTAGCATTATGGCTAGGGAAAGACATAATCTAATATCTGCACAAAAATATTTTGCCTTCAAATTGATACCGTGATCGTAGCATGCATGGACTCGACTCATATGACTGGGATTTCCATGAAAAAGATTGTGGGCCGAAAATGGGTGATCACTGTACATTTCTCTTCTGTTTCCTATTTATATTTGTATTTTACCTCCTCAATTTAGCATTATGGACAGGGAAAAACCTAATCTAAGATCTGCGCAAAAATATTTTGCCTTCAAATTGATAACGTGATCGTAGCATGCATGGACTCGACTCATATGACTGGGATTTCCATGAAGAAGATTGTGAGCCGAAAATGGGAGATCACTGTACATTTCTCTTCTGTTTCCTATTTATATTTTACCTCCTCAATTTAGCATTATGGACAGGGAAAGACCTAATCTAAGATCTGCACAAAAATATTTTGCCTTCAAATTGATACCGTGATCGTAGCATGCATGGACTCGACTCATATGACTGGGATATCCATGAAAAAGATTGTGGGCCGAAAATGGGTGATCACTGTACATTTCTCTTCTGTTTCCTATTTATATTTATATTTTACCTGCTCAATTTAGCATTATGGACAGGGAAAGACCTAATCTAAGCTCGGCACAAAAATATTTTGCCTTCAAATTCATACCGTGATCGTAGCATGCATGGACTCGACTCATATGACTGGGATTTCCATGAAAAAGATTGTGGGCCGAAAATGGGTGATCACTGTACATTTCTCTTCTGTTTCCTATTTATATTTATATTTTACCTCCTCAATTTAGCATTATGGACAGGGAAAGACCTAATCTAAGCTTGGCACAAAAATATTTTGCCTTCAAATTCACACCGTGATCGTAGCATGCATTGACTCGACTCATATGACTGGGATTTCCATGAAAAAGATTGTGGTCAGAAAATGGGACATCACTGTACATTTCTCTTCTGTTTCCTATTTTATATTTATATTTTACCTCCTGAATTTAGCATTATGGCCAGGGAAAGAAGTAATCTAAGCTCTGCACAAAAATATTTTGCCTTCAAATTCATACCGTGATCGTAGCATGCATGGACTCGACTCATATGACTGGGATTTCCATGAAAAAGATTGTGGGCCGAAAATGGGTGATCACTGTACATTTCTCATCTGTTTCCTATTTACATTTATATTTTACCTCCGCAATTTAGCATCATGGACAGGGAAAGACCTAATCTAAGCTCTGCATAAAAATATTTTGCCTTCAAATTCATACCGTGATCGTAGCATGCATGGAGTCGACTCATATGACTGGGATTTCCATGAAAAAGATTGTGGGCCGCAAATGGGTGATCACTGTACATTTCTCTTCTGTTTCCTATTCATATTTATATTTTACCTTCTCAATTTAGCATTATGGACAGGGAAAGACCTAATCTAAGATCTGCACAAAAATATTTTGCCTTCAAATTCATACCGTGATCGTAGCATCCATGGACTGGACTCATATGACTGGGATTTCCATGAAAAAGATTGTGGGCCGAAAATGGGTGATCACTGTACATTTCTCTTCTGTTTCCTATTTATATTTATATTTTACCTCCTCAATTTAGCATTATGGACAGGGAAAAACCTAATCTAAGATCTGCGCAAAAATATTTTGCCTTCAAATTGATACCGTGATCGTAGCATGCAGGGACTCGACTCATATGACTGGGATTTCCATGAAAAAGATTGTGGGCCGAAAATGGGTGATCACTGTACATTTCTCTTCTGTTTCCTTTTTATATTTCTATTTTACCTCCTCAATTTAGCATTATGGACAGGGAAAGACCTAATCTAAGATCTGCACAAAAATATTTTGCCTTCAAATTCATACCGTGATCGTAGCATGCATGGAGTCGACTCATATGACTGGGATTTCCATGAAAAAGATTGTGGGCTGAAAATGGGTGATCACTGTACATTTCTCTTCTGTTTCCTATTTATATTTATATTTTACCACCTCAATTTAGCTTTATGGACAGGGAAAGACCTAATCTAAGATCTGCACAAAAATATTTTGCCTTCAAATTCATACCGTGATCGTAGCATGCATTGACTCGACTCATATGACTGGGATTTCCATGAAAAAGATTGTGGTCCGAAAATGGGACATCACTGAACATTTCTCTACTGTTTCCTATTTATATTCCTATTTTACCTCATCAATTTAGTATTATGGACAGGGAAAGACCTAATCAAGATTTGTACAAAAATATTTTGCCTTCAAATTCATACCGTGATCGTAGTATGCATGGACTTGACTCATATGACTGGGATTTCCATGAAAAAGATTGTGGGCCGAAAATGGCTGATCACTGTACATTTCTCTTCTGTTTCCTTTTTATATTTCTATTTTACCTCCTTCAATTTAGCATTATGGACAGGGAAAGACCTAATCTAAGATCTGCCCAAAAATATTTTGCCTTCAAATTCATACCGTGATCGTAGCATGCATGGACTCGACTCATATGACTGGGATTTCCATGAAAAAGATTGTGGGCCGAAAATGGGTGATCACTGTACATTTCTCTTCTGTTTCCTATTTATATTTCTATTTTACCTCCTCAATTTAGCATTATGGACAGGGAAAAACCTAATCTAAGATCTGCGCAAAAATCTTTTGCCTTCAAATTGATACCGTGATCGTAGCATGCATGGACTCGACTCATATGACTGGGATTTCCATGAAAAAGATTGTGGGCCGAAAATGGGTGATCACTGTACATTTCTCTTCTATTTCCTATGTATATTTCTATTTTACCTCCTCAATTTAGCTTTATGGACAGGGAAAGACCTAATCTAATATCTGCACAAAAATATTTTGCCTTCAAATTCATACCGTGATCGTAGCATGCATGGACTCGACTCATATGACTGGGATTTCCATGAAAAAGATTGTGGTCCGAAAATGGGACATCACTGTACATTTCTCTACTGTTTCCTATTTATATTCCTATTTTACCTCATCAATTTAGTATTATGGACAGGGAAAGACCTAATCAAGATTTGTACAAAAATATTTTGCCTTCAAATTCATACCGTGATCGTAGTATGCATGGACTTGACTCATATGACTGGGATTTCCATGAAAAAGATTGTGGGCCGAAAATGTGTGATCACTGTACATTTCTCTTGTTTCCTATTTATATTTATATTTTACCTCCTCAATTTAGCATTATGGCTAGGGAAAGACCTAATCTAAGATCTGCACAAAAATATTTTGCCTTCAAATTGATACCGTGATCGTAGCATGCATGGACTCGACTCATATGACTGGGATTTCCATGAAAAAGATTGTGGGCCGCAAATGGGTGATCACTGTACATTTCTCTACTGTTTCCTATTTATATTTCTATTTTACATACTCAATTTAGCATTATGGCCAGGGAAAGACCTAATCTAAGCTCTGCACAAAAATATTTTGCCTTCAAATTCATACCGTGATCGTAGCATGCATGGACTCAACTCATATGACTGGGATTTCCATGAAAAAGATTGTGGGCCGAAAATGGGTGATCACTGTACATTTCTCTTCTGTTTCCTATTTATATTTCTATTATACCTCCTCAATTTAGTATTATAGACAGGGAAAGACCTAATCCAAGCTCTGCACAAAAATATTTTGCCTTCAAATTCATACTGTGCTCGTAGCATGCATGGACTCGACTCATATGACTGGGATTTCGATGAAAAATATTGTGGGCCGAAAATGGGTGTTCACTTTGCATTTCTCATCTGTTTCCTATTTATATTTATATTTTACTTCCTCAATTTAGCATTATGGACAGTGAAAGACCTAATCTAAAATCTGCACAAAAATATATTGCCTTCAAATTCATACCGTGATCGTAGCATGCATGGACTCGACTTATATGACTGGGATTACCATGAAAAAGTTTGTGGGCCGAAAATGGGTGATCACTGTACATTTCTCTTCTGTTTCCTATTTATATTTCTATTTTACCTCCTCAATTTACCATTATGGACAGGGAAAGACATAATCTAAAATCTGCACAAAAATATTTTGCCTTCAAATTCATACCGTGATCGTAGCATGCATGGACTCTACTCATATGACAGGGATTTCCATGAAAACGATTGTGGGCCGAAAATGGGTGATCAATGTACATTTCTCTTCTGTTTCCTATTTATATTTATATTTTACTTCCTTAATTTAGCATTATGGACAGGGAAAGACCTAATCTAATATCTGCACAAAAATATTTTTCCTTCAAATTCGTACCGTGATCGTAGCATGCATGGACTCGACTCATATGACTGGGATTTCCATGAAAAAGATTGTGGGCCGAAAATGGGTGATCACTGTACATTTCTCATCTGTATTCTATTTATATTTCTATTTTACCTACTAAATTTAGCAATATGGACAGGGAAAGACCTAATCTAAGCTCTGCACAAAAATATATTGCCTTCAAATTCACACCGTGATCGTAGCATGCATGGACTCGACTCATATGACTGGGATTTCCATGAAAAAGATTGTGGGCCGAAAATGGGTGATCACTGTACTTTTCTCTTATGTTTCCTATTTATATTTCTATTTTACCTCCTCAATTTAGCATTATGGACAGGGAAAGACCTAATCTAAGATCTGCACAAAAATATTTTGCTTTCAAATTCATACCGTGATCGTAGCATGCATGGACTCAACTCATATGACTGGGATTTCCATGAAAAAGATTGTGGGCCGCAAATGGGTGATCACTGTACATTTCTCTACTGTTTTCTATTTATATTTCTATTTTACATACTCAATTTAGCATTATGGCCAGGGAAAGACCTAATCTAAGCTCTGCACAAAAATATTTTGCCTTCAAATTCATACCGTGATCGTAGCATGCATGGACTCAACTCATATGACTGGGATTTCCATGAAAAAGATTGTGGGCCGAAAATGGGTGATCACTGTACATTTCTCTTCTGTTTCCTATTTATATTTCTATTATACCTCCTCAATTTAGCATTATAGACAGGGAAAGACCTAATCCAAGCTCTGCACAAAAATATTTTGCCTTCAAATTCATACTGTGCTCGTAGCATGCATGGACTCGACTCATATGACTGGGATTTCGATGAAAAATATTGTGGGCCGAAAATGGGTGTTCACTTTGCATTTCTCATCTGTTTCCTATTTATATTTATATTTTACTTCCTCAATTTAGCATTATGGACAGTGAAAGACCTAATCTAAAATCTGCACAAAAATATATTGCCTTCAAATTCATACCGTGATCGTAGCATGCATGGACTCGACTTATATGACTGGGATTACCATGAAAAAGTTCGTGGGCCGAAAATGGGTGATCACTGTACATTTCTCTTCTGTTTCCTATTTATATTTCTATTTTACCTCCTCAATTTACCATTATGGACAGGGAAAGACATAATCTAAAATCTGCACAAAAATATTTTGCCTTCAAATTCATACCGTGATCGTAGCATGCATGGACTCTACTCATATGACAGGGATTTCCATGAAAACGATTGTGGGCCGAAAATGGGTGATCAATGTACATTTCTCTTCTGTTTCCTATTTATATTTATATTTTACTTCCTTAATTTAGCATTATGGACAGGGAAAGACCTAATCTAATATCTGCACAAAAATATTTTTCCTTCAAATTCGTACCGTGATCGTAGCATGCATGGACTCGACTCATATGACTGGGATTTCCATGAAAAAGATTGTGGGCCGAAAATGGGTGATCACTGTACATTTCTCATCTGTATTCTATTTATATTTCTATTTTACCTACTAAATTTAGCAATATGGACAGGGAAAGACCTAATCTAAGCTCTGCACAAAAATATATTGCCTTCAAATTCATACCGTGATCGTAGCATGCATGGACTCGACTCATATGACTGGGATTTCCATGAAAAAGATTGTGGGCCGAAAATGGGTGATCACTGTACTTTTCTCTTATGTTTCCTATTTATATTTCTATTTTACCTCCTCAATTTAGCATTATGGACAGGGAAAGACCTAATCTAAGATCTGCACAAAAATATTTTGCTTTCAAATTCATACCGTGATCGTAGCATGCATGGACTCAACTCATATGACTGGGATTTCCATGAAAAAGATTGTGGGCCGCAAATGGGTGATCACTGTACATTTCTCAACTGTTTTCTATTTATATTTCTATTTTACATACTCAATTTAGCATTATGGCCAGGGAAAGACCTAATCTAAGCTCTGCACAAAAATATATTCCCTTCAAATTCATACCGTGATCGTAGCATGCATGGACTCAACTCATATGACTGGGATTTCCATGAAAAAGATTGTGGGCCGAAAATGGGTGATCACTGTACATTTCTCTTCTGTTTCCTATTTATATTTCTATTTTACCTCCTCAATTTAGCATTATGGACAGGGAAAGACCTAATCCAAGCTCTGCACAAAAATATTTTGCCTTCAAATTCATACTGTGCTCGTAGCATGCATGGACTCGACTCATATGACTGGGATTTCGATGAAAAATATTGTGGGCCGAAAATGGGTGTTCACTTTGCATTTCTCATCTGTTTCCTATTTATATTTATATTTTACTTCCTCAATTTAGCATTATGGACAGTGAAAGACCTAATCTAAAATCTGCACAAAAATATATTGCCTTCAAATTCATACCGTGATCGTAGCATGCATGGACTCAACTTATATGACTGGGATTACCATGAAAAAGTTTGTGGGCCGAAAATGGGTGATCACTGTACATTTCTCTTCTGTTTCCTATTTATATTTATATTTTACCTCCTCAATTTACCATTATGGACAGGGAAAGACATAATCTAAAATCTGCACAAAAATATTTTGCCTTCAAATTCATACCGTGAACGTAGCATGCATGGACTCTACTCATATGACAGGGATTTCCATGAAAACGATTGTGGGCCGAAAATGGGTGATCAATGTACATTTCTCTTCTGTTTCCTATTTATATTTATATTTTACTTCCTTAATTTAGCATTATGGACAGGGAAAGACCTAATCTAATATCTGCACAAAAATATTTTTCCTTCAAATTCGTACCGTGATCGTAGCATGCATGGACTCGACTCATATGACTGGGATTTCCCTGAAAAAGATTGTGGGCCGAAAATGGGTGATCACTGTACATTTCTCATCTGTATTCTATTTATATTTCTATTTTACCTACTAAATTTAGCAATATGGACAGGGAAAGACCTAATCTAAGCTCTGCACAAAAATATATTGCCTTCAAATTCATACCGTGATCGTAGCATGCATGGACTCGACTCATATGACTGGGATTTCCATGAAAAAGATTGTGGGCCGAAAATGGGTGATCACTGTACTTTTCTCTTATGTTTCCTATTTATATTTCTATTTTACCTCCTCAATTTAGCATTATGGACAGGGAAAGACCTAATCTAAGATCTGCACAAAAATATTTTGCTTTCAAATTCATACCGTGATCGTAGCATGCATGGACTCAACTCATATGACTGGGATTTCCAGGAAAAAGATTGTGGGCCGAAAATGGGTGATCACAGTACATTTCTCTTCTGTTTCCTATTTATATTTATATTTTACCCCTCAATTTAGCATTATGGACAGGGAAAAACCTAATCTAAAATCTGCACAAAAATATTTTGCCTTCAAATTCATACCGTGATCGTAGCATGCATGAACTCGACTCATATGACTGGGATTTCCATGAAAAAGATTGTGGGCCGAAAATGGGTGATCACTGTACATTTCTCTTCTGTTTCCTATTTATGTTTCTATTTTAGCTCCTCAATTTAGCTTTATGGACAGGGAAAGACCTAATCTAAAATCTGCTCAAAAATATTTTGCCTTCAAATTTATACCGTGATCGTAGCATGCATGGACTCGACTCATATGACTGGGATTTCCATGAAAAAGATTGTGGGCCGAAAATGGGTGATCACTGTACTTTTCTCTTATGTTTCCTATTTATATTTCTATTTTACCTCCTCAATTTAGCATTATGGACAGGGAAAGACCTAATCTAAGATCTGCACAAAAATATTTTGCTTTAAAATTCATACCGTGATCGTAGCATGCATGGACTCAACTCATATGACTGGGATTTCCATGAAAAAGATTGTGGGCCGAAAATGCGTGATCACTGTACATTTCTCTTCTGTTTCCTTTTTATATTTATATTTTACCTACTCAATTTAGCATTATGGCCAGTGAAAGACCTAATCTAAGCTCTACAGAAAAATATTTTGCCTTCAAATACATACCGTGATCGTAGCATGCATGAAGTCGACTCATATGACTGGGATTTCCATGAAAAAGATTGTGAGCCGAAAATGGGTGATCACTGTACATTTCTCTACTGTTTCCTATTTATATTTCTATTTTACCACCTCAATTTAGCATTATGGCCAGGGAAAGACCTAATCTAAGCTCTGCACAAAAATATTTTGCCTTCAAATTCATACCGTGATCGTAGCATGCATGGACTCGACTCATATGACTGGGATTTCCATGAAAGAGATTGTGGGCCGAAAATGGGTGATCACTTTGCATTTCTCTTCTGTTTCCTATTTATATTTATATTTTACTTCCTTCATTTAGCATTATGGACAGGGAAAGACATAATCTAAGCTCTGCAAAAAAATATTTTGCCTTCAAATTCATACCGTGATCGTAGCATGCATGGACTCGACTCATATGACTGGGATTTCCATGAAAAAGTTTGTGGGCCGAAAATGGGTGATCACTGTCCATTTCTCTTCTGTTTCCTATTCATATTTATATTTTATCTCCTCAATTTAGCATTATGGCCAGGGAAAGACATAATCTAAGCTCTGCACAAAAATATTTTGCCTTCAAATTCATACCGTGATCGTAGCATGCATGGACTCAACTCATATGACTGGGATTTCCATGAAAAAGATTGTGGGCCGAAAATGGGTGATCACTGTACCTTTCTCTTCTGTTTCCTATTTATATTTCTATTTTACCTCCTCAATTTAGCATTATGGACAGGGAAAGACCTAATCCAAGCTCTGCACAAAAATATTTTGCCTTCAAATTCATACTGTGCTCGTAGCATGCATGGACTCGACTCATATGACTGGGATTTCCATGAAAAATATTGTGGGCCGAAAATGGGTGATCACTTTGCATTTCTCATCTGTTTCCTATTTATATTTATATTTTACTTCCTTCATTTAGCATTATGGACAGGGAAGATCTAACCTAAGCTCTGCAAAAAAATATTTTACCTTCAAATTCATACCGTAATCGTAGCATGCATGTACACGACTCATATGACTGGGATTTCCATGAAAAAGATTGTGGTCAGCAAATGGGTGATCACTGTACATTTCTCTTCTGTTTCCTATTTATATTTATATTTTACCTCCTCAATTTAGCATTATGGACAGTGAAAGACCTAATCTAAAATCTGCACAAAAATATTTTGCCTTCAAATTCATACCGTGATCGTAGCATGCATGGACTCGACTTATATGACTGGTATTACCATGAAAAAGATTGTGGGCCGAAAACGGGTGATCACTGTACATTTCTCTTCTGTTTCCTATTTTACCTCCTCAATTTAGCATTATGGACAGGGAAAGATCTAATCTAAGTTCTGAACAAAAATATTGTGCCTTCATATTCATACCGTGATCGTAGCATGCATGGACTCGACTCATATGACTGGGATTTCCATGAAAAAGATTGTGGGCAGAAAATGGGTGATTAATGTACATTTCTCTTCTGATTCCTATTTCTATTTTACCTCCTCAATTTAGCATTATGGACAGGGAAAGACCTAATCTAAGATCTGCACAAAAATATTTTGCCTTCAAATTCATACCGTGATCGTAGCATGCATGAACTCGACTCATATGACTGGGATTTCCATGAAAAAGATTCTGGGCCGAAAATGGATGATCACTGCATATTTCACTTCTGTTTCCTATTTATATTTCTATTTTACCTCCTTCAATTTAGCATTAAGAACAGGGAAAGACTTAATCTAAGATATGCACAAAAATATTTTGCCTTCAAATTCATACCGTGATCGTTGCATGCATGGACACGAATCATATGACTGGGATTTCCATGAAAAAGATTGTGGGCCGAAAATGGGTGATCACTGTACATTTCTCTTCTGTTTTCTATTTATATTTATATTTTACCTGCTCAATTTAGCATTATGGACAGGGAAATCCTAATCTAAGATCTGCACAAAAATATTTTGCCTTCAAATTCATACCGTGATCGTAGCATGCATTGACTCGACTCATATGACTGGGATTTCCATGAAAAAGATTGTGGGCCGAAAATGGGTGATCACTGTACATTTCTCTTCTGTTTCTTATTTATATTTCTATTTTACCTCCTCAATTCAGCATAATGGACAGGGAAAACCTAATCTAAGATCTGCACAAAAATATTTTGCCTTCAAATTCATACCGTGATCGTAGCATGCATGGACTCGACTCATATGACTGGGATTTCCATGAAAAAGATTGTGGGCCGAAAATGGGTGATCACTGTACATTTCTCTTCTGTTTCCTATTTATATTTCTATTTTAACTCCTCAATTTAACATTATGGACAGGGAAAGACCTAATCTAAGATCTGCTCAAAAATATTTTGCCTTCAAATTCATACCGTGAACGTAGCATGCATGGACTCGACTCATATGACTGGGATTTCCATGAAAAAGATTGTGGTCCGAAAATAGGTGATCACTGTACATTTCTCTTCTGTTTCCTATTCATATTTATATTTTACTTCCTCAATTTAGCATTAGGGACAGGGAAAGACCCAATCTAAAATCTGCACAAAAATACTTTGCCTTCAAATTCATACCGTGATCGTAGCATGCATGGACTCGACTCATATGACTGGGATTTCCAAGAAAAAGATTGTGGGCCGAAAATGGGTGATCACTGTACATTTCTCTTCTGTTTCCTATTTCTATTTTACCTCCTCAATTTAGCATTATGGCCAGGGAATGACCTAATCTAAGATCTGCACAAAAATATTTTACCTTCAAATTCATACCTTGATCGTAGCATGCATGGACTCGACTCATATGACTGGGATTTCCATGAAAAAGATTGTGGGCCGAAAATGGGTGATCAATGTACATTTCTCTTCTGTTTCTTATTTATATTTATATTTTACCTCCTCAATTCAGCATTATGGACAGGGAAAACATAATCTAAGATCTGCACAAAAATATTTTGCCTTCAAATTCATACCGTGATCGTAGCATGCATGGACTCGTCTCATATGACTGGGATTTCCATGAAAAAGATTGTGGTCCAAAAATGGTTGATCACTGTACATTTATCTTCTGTTTCCTCTTTATATTTCTATTTTACCTCGTCAATTTAGCATTATTGACAGGGAAAGATCTAATCTAAAATCTGCACAAAAATATTTTGCCTTCAAATTCATACCTTGATCGTAGCATGCATGGACTCGACTCATATGACTGGGATTTCCATGAAAAAGATTGTGGGCCGAAAACGTGTGAGCACTGTACATTTCTCTTCTGTTTCCTATTTATATTTCTATTTTACCTCCTCAATTTAGCATTGTGGACAGGGAAAGACCTAATCTAAGATCTGCACAAAAATATTTTGCCTTCAAATTCATACCGTGATCGTACCATGCATGGACTCGACTCATATGACTGGGATTTCCATGAAAAAGATTGTCGGCCGAAAATGGGTGATCACTGTACATTTCTCTTCCGTTTCCTATTTATATTTCTATTTTACCTCTTCAATTTAGCATTATGGACAGGGAAAGACCTAATCTAAGATCTGCACAAAAATATTTTGCCTTCAAATTCATACCGTCATCGTAGCATGCATGGACTCGACTCATATGACTGGGATTTCCATGAAAAAGATTGTGGGCCGAAAATGGGTGATCACTGCATATTTCTCTTCTGTTTCCTATTTATATTTCTCTTTTACCTCCTTCAATTTAGCATTATGAACAGGGAAAGACTTAATCTAAGATCTGCACAAAAATATTTTTCCTTCAAATTCATACCGTGATCGTAGCATGCATGGACTCAACTCATATGACTGGGATTTCCATGAAAAAGATTGTGGGCCGAAAATGGGTGATCACTGTACATTTCCCTTCTGTTTCCTATTTATATTTATATTTTACCTCCTCAATTTAGCATTATGGACAGGGAAATCCTAATCTAAGATCTGCACAAAAATATTTTGCCTTCAAATTCATACCGTGATCGTAGCATGCATGGACTAGACTCATATGACTGGGATTTCCATGAAAAAGATTGTGGGCCGAAAATGGTTGATCACTGTACATTTCTCTTCTGTTTCCTATTTATATTTCTGTTTTACCTCGTCAATTTAGCATTATGGACAGGGAAAGACCTAATCTAAAATCTGCACAAAAATATTTTGCCTTCAAATTCATACCTTGATCGTAGCATGCATGGACTCGACTCATACGACTGGGATTTCCATGAAAAAGTTTGTGGGCCGAAAACGGGTGATCACTGTACATTTCTCGTCTGTTTCCTATTTATATTTCTATTTTACCTCCTCAATTTAGCATTATGGACAGGGAAAGACCTAATATAAGATCTGCACAGAAATATTTTGCCTTCAAATTCATACCGTGATCGTAGCATGCATGGACTCGACTCATATGACTGGGATTTCCATGAAAAAGATTGTGGGCCGAAAATAGCTGATCACTGTACATTTCCCTTCTGTTTCCTATTTATATTTATATTTTACTTCCTCAATTTAGCATTAGGGACAGGGAAAGACCCAATCTAAAATCTGCGCAAAAATATTTTGCCTTCAAATTCATACCGTGATCGTAGCATGCATGGACTCGACTCATATGACTGGGATTTCCAAGAAAAAGATTGTGGGCCGAAAATGGGTGATAACTGTACATTTCTCTTCTGATTCCTATTTCTATTTTACCTCCTCAATTTAGCATTATGGCCAGGGAATGACCTAATCTAAGATCTGCACAAAAACATTTTGCCTTCAAATTCATACCTTGATCGTAGCATGCATGGACTCGACTCATATGACTGGGATTTCCATGAAAAAGATTGTGGGCCGAAAATGGTTGATCACTGTACATTTCTCTTCTGTTTCCTATTTATATTTCTATTTTACCTCGTCAATTTAGCATTATGGACAGGGAAAGATCTAATCTAAAATCTGCACAAAAATATTTTGCCTTCAAATTCATACCTTGATCGTAGCATGCATGGACTCGACTCATATGACTGTGATTTCCATGAAAAAGATTGTGGGCCGAAAACGGGTGAGCACTGTACATTTCTCTTCTGTTTCCTATTTATATTTCTATTTTACCTCCTCAATTTAGCATTGTGGACAGGGAAAACCTAATCTAAGATCTGCACAAAAATATTTTGCCTTCAAATTCATACCGTGATCGTAGCATGCATGGACTCGAATCATAAGACTGGGATTTCCATGAAAAAGATTGTGGCCCGAAAATGGGTGATCACTGTACATTTCTCTTCTGTTTCTTGTTTATATTTATATTTTACTTCCTCAATTTAGCATTATGGACAGGGAAAACCTAATCTAAGATCTGCACAAAAATATTTTACCTTCAAATTCATACCGTGATCGTAGCATGCATGGACTCGACTCATATGACTGGGATTTCCGTGAGAAAGATTGTGGGCCGAAAATGGGTGATCACTGTACATTTCTCTTCTGTTTCTTATTTATATTTCTACTTTACCTCCTCAATTCAGCATTATGGTCAGGGAAAACCTAATCTAAGATCTGCAGAAAAATATTTTGACTTCAAATTCATACCGTGATCGTAGCATGCATGGACTCGACTCATATGACTGGGATTTCCATGAAAAAGATTGTGGGCCGAAAATGGTTGATCACTGTACATTTCTCTTCTGTTTCCTATTTATATTTCTATTTTACCTCGTCAATTTAGCATTATGGAGAGGGAAAGACCTAATCTAAAATCTGCACAAAAATATTTTGCCTTCAAATTCATACCTTGATCGTAGCATGCATGGACTCGACTCATATGACTGGGATTTCCATGAAAAAGATTGTGGGCCGAAAATGGGTGATCACTGCACATTTCTCTTCTGTTTCCTATTTATATTTTTATTTTACCTCCTCAATTTAGCATTATGGACAGGGAAAGAAGTAATCTAAGATCTGCACAAAAATATTTTGCCTTCAAATTCATACCGTGATCGTAGCATGCATGGACTCGTCTCATATGACTGGGATTTCCATGAAAAAGATTGTGGGCCGAAAATGGGATATCACTGTACATTTCACTTCTGTTTCCTATTCATATTTCTATTTAACTCCACAATTTAGCATTATGAACAGGGAAAGACCTAATCTAAGATCTCCACAAAAATATTTTGCCATCAAATTCATACCCTGATCGTAGCATGCATGGACTCGACTCATATGACTGGGATTTCCATGAAAAAGATTGTGGGCCGAAAATAGGTGATCACTGTACATTTCTCTTCTGTTTCCTATTTATATTTATATTTTACTTCCTCAATTTAGCATTAGGGACAGGTAAAGACCCAATCTAAAATCTGCACAAAAATATTTTGCCTTCAATTTCATACCGTGATCGTAGCATGCATGGACTCGACTCATATGACTGGGATTTCCATGAAAAAGATTGTGGGCCGAAAATGGGTGATCACTGTACATTTCGCTTCTGTTTCCTATTTATATTTATATTTTACCTCCTCAATTTAGCATTATGGACAGGGAAACACCTAATATAAGATCTGCACAAAAATATTGTGCCTTAAAATTCATGCCGTGATCGTAGAATGCATGGACTCGACTCATATGACTGGGATTTCCAGGAAAATATTGTGGGCCAAAAATGGGTGATCACTGTACCTTTCTCTTCTGTTTCCTATTTATATTTCTATTTTACCTCCTCAATTTAGAATTATGGACAGGGAAAGACCTAATCTAAGATCTGCACAAAAATATTTTGCCTTCAAATTCATACCGTGATCGTAGCATGCATGGACTCGACTCATATGACTGCGATATCCATGAAAAAGATTGTGGTCCGAAAATGGGTGATCACTGTACATTTCTCTTCTGTTTCCTATTTATATTTATATTTTACATCCTCAATTTAGCATTATGAACAGGGAAACACCTAATATAATATCTGCACAAAAATATTTTGCCTTCAAATTCATACCGTGATCGTAGAATGCATGGACTCGACTCATATGACTGGGATTTCCATGAAAAAGATTGTGGGCCGAAAATGGGTGATCACTGTACATTTCTCTTCTGTTTCCTATTTATATTTCTATTTTACCTCCTCAATTTATCATTATGGACAGGGAAAGACCTAATCTAAGCTCTGCACAAAAATATTTTACCTTCAAATTCATACCGTGCCCGTAGCATGCATGGACTCGACTCATTTGACTGGAATTTCCATGAAAAAGATTGTGGGCCGAAAATGGGTGATCAGTGTACCTTTCTCTTCTGTTTCCTATTTATATTTCTATTTTACCTCCTCAATTTAGCATTATGGACAGGGAAAGACCTAATCTAAGATCTGCACAAAAATATTTTGCCTTCAAATTCATACCATGATCGTAGCATGCATGTACTCGACTCATATGACTGGGATTTCCATGTAAAAGATTGTGGGCCGAAAATGGGTGATCACTGTACATTTCTCTTCTGTTTCCTATTTATATTTCTATATTACCTCCTCAATTTAGCATTATGGCCAGGGAAAGACCTAATCTAAGCTCTGCACAAAAATATTTTACCTTCAAATTCATACCGTGATCGTAGCATGCATGGACTCGACTCATATGACTGGAATTTCCATGAAAAAGATTGTGGGCCGAAAATTGGATATCACTGTACATTTCTCTTCTGTTTCCTATTTATGTTTATATTTTACCTCCTCAATTTAGCATTATGGACAGGGAAAGACCTAATCTAAGATCTGCATAAAAATATTTTGCCTTCAAATTCATACCGTGATCGTAGCATGCATGGACTCGAATCATATGACTGGGATTTCCATGAAAAAGATTGTGGGCCGAAAATGGGTGATCACTGTACATTTCTCTTCTGCTTCCTATTTATATTTCTATTTTACCTCCTTCATTTAGCATTATGGCCAGGGAAAGACCTAATCTAAGATCTGCACAAAAATATTTTGCCTTCAAATTCATACCGTGATCGTAGCATGCATGTACTCGACTCATATGACTGGGATTTCCCTGAAAAAGTTTATGTGCCGAAAATGGTTGATCACTGTACTTTTCTCTTCTGTTTCCTATTTATATTTATATTTTACATCCTCAATTTAGCATTGTGGAAGGGAAACACCTAATATAAGATCTGCACAAAAATATTTTGCTTTCAAATTCATACCGTGATCGTAGCATGCATGGACTCGACTCATATGACTGGGATTTCCATGAAATAGATTGTGGGCTGAAAATGGGTGATCACTGTACATTTCTCTTCTGTTTCCTATTTATATTTCTATTTTACCTCCTCAATTTAGCATTATGGACAGGGAAAGACCTAATCTAAGATCTGCACAAAAATATTCTGCCATCAAATTCTTACCCTGATCGTAGCATGCATGGACTCGACTCATATCACTGGGATTTCCATGAAAAAGATTGTGGGCCGAAAATGGGTGATCACTGTACATTTCTCTTCTGTTTCCTATTTATATTTCTATTTTACATCCTCAATTTAGCATTATGGACAGGGAAAGACCTAATCTAAGATCTGCACAAAAATATTTTGCCTTCAAATTCATACCGTGATCCTAGCATGCATGGACTCGACTCATATGACTGGGATTTCCATGAAAAAGATTGTGGGCCGAAAATGGGTGATCACTGTGCATTTCTCTTCTGTTTCCTATTTATATTTCTATTTTACATCCTCAATGTAGCATTATGGACAGGGAAAGACTTAATCTAAGATCTGCACAAAAATATTTTGCCTTCAAATTCATAACGTGATCGTAGCATGCATGGACTCGACTCATATGACTGGAATTTCCATGAAAAATATTGTGGGCCGAAAATGGGATATCACTGTACATTTCTCTTCTGTTTCCTATTTATATTTCTATTTTACATCCTCAATTTAGCATTATGGACAGGGAAAGAACTAATATAAGATCTGCACAAAAATATTTTGCCTTCAAATTCATACCGTGATCGTAGCATGCATGGACTCGTCTCATATGACTGGGATTTCCATGAAAAAGATTGTGCGCCGAAAATGGGTGATCACTGTACATTTCTCTTCTGTTTCCTATTTATATTTCTATTTTACCTCCTCAATTTAGCATTATGGCCAGGGAAAGACCTAATCTAAGCTCTGCACAAAAATATTTTGCCTTCAAATTCATACCGTGATTGTAGCATGCATGGACTCGACTCATATGACTGGGATTTCCATGAAAAAGATTGTGGGCCGAAAATGGGTGATCACTTTACATTTCTCTTTTGTTTCCTATTTATATTTATATTTTACATCCTCAATTTAGCATTGTGGACAGGGAAACACCTAATATAAGATCTGCACAAAAATATTTTGCCTTCAAATTCATACCGTGATCGTAGCATGCACGGACTCGACTCATATGACTGGGATTTCCATGAAATAGATTGTGGGCCGAAAATGGGTGATCACTGTACATTTCTCTTCTGTTTCCTATTTATATTTCTATTTTACCTCCTCAATTTAGTATTATGGACAGGGAAAGACCTAATCTAAGATCTGCACAAAAATATTCTGCCATCAAATTCTTACCCTGATCGTAGCATGCATGGACTCGACTCATATGACTGGGATTTCCATGAAAAAGATTGTGGGCCGAAAATGGGTGATCACTGTACATTTCTCTTCTGTTTCCTATTTATATTTCTATTTTACATCCTCAATTTAGCATTATGGACAGGGAAAGACCTAATCTAAGATCTGCACAAAAATATTTTGCCTTCAAATTCATACCGTGATCCTAGCATGCATGGACTCGACTCCTATGACTGGGATTTCCATGAAAAAGATTGTGGGCCGGAAATGGGTGATCACTGTACATTTCTCTTCTGTTTCCTATTTATATTTATATTTTACCTCCTCAATTTAGCATTATGAACAGGGAAAGACCTAATCTAAGATCTGCACAAAAATATTTTGCCATCAAATTCATACCCTGATCGTAGCATGCATGGACTCGACTCATATGACTGGGATTTCCATGAAAAAGATTGTGGGCTCAAAATGGGTGATCACTGTACATTTCTCTTCTGTTTCCTATTTATATTTCTATTTTACCTCCTGAATTTAGCATTATGGCCAGGGAAAGACCTAATCTAAGCTCTGCACAAAAATATTTTGCCTTCAAATTCATACCGTGATTGTAGCATGCATGGACTCGACTCATATGACTGGGATTTCCATGAAAAAGATTTTGGGCCGAAAATGGGTGATCACTTTACATTTCTCTTCTGTTTCCTATTTATATTTATATTTTACATCCTCAATTTAGCATTGTGGACAGGGAAACACCTAATATAAGATCTGCACAAAAATATTTTGCCTTCAAATTCATACCGTGATCCTAGCATGCATGGACTCGACTCCTATGACTGGGATTTCCATGAAAAAGATTGTGGGCCGGAAATGGGTGATCACTGTACATTTCTCTTCTGTTTCCTATTTATATTTCTATTTTACCTCCTCAATTTAGCATTATGAACAGGGAAAGACCGAACCTAAGATCTGCACAAAAATATTTTGCCATCAAATTCATACCCTGATCGTAGCATGCATGGACTCGACTCATATGACTGGGATTTCCATGAAAAAGATTGTGGGCCGAAAATGGGTGATCACTGTACATTTCTCTTCTGTTTCCTATTTATATTTATATTTTACATCCTCAATTTAGCATTAAGGACAGGGAAAGACCTAATCTAAGATCTGCACAAAAATATTTTACCTTCAATTTCATACCGTGATCGTAGCATGCATGGACTCGACTCATATGACTGGGATTTCCATGAAAAAGATTGTGGGCCGAAGATGGGTGATCACTGTACATTTCTCTTGTGTTTCCTATTTATATTTCTATTTTACCTCCTCAATTTAGCATTATGGACAGGGAAAGACCTAATCTAAGCTCTGCACAAAAATATTTTGCCTTCAAATTCATACCGTGATCGTAGCATGCATGGACTCGACTCATATGACTGGGATTTCCATGAAAAAGATTGTGGGCCGAAAATTGGTGATCACTGTACATTTCTCTTCTGTTTCCTATTTATATTTATATTTTACATCCTCAATTTAGCATTATGTACAGGGAAACACCTAATATAAGATCTGCACAAAAATATTTTGCCTTCAAATTCATACCGTGATCGTTGAAACCATGGACTCGACTCATATGACTGGGATTTCCATGAAAAAGATTGTGGGCCGAAAATGGGTGATCACTGTACATTTCTCTTCTGTTTCCTATTTATATTTATATTTTACCTCCTCAATTTAGCATTATGGACAGCGAAAGACTTAATCTAAGATCTGCACAAAAATATTTTGCCTTCAAATTCATACCGTGATCGTAGAAAGCATGGATTCGACTCATATGACTGGGATTTCCATGAAAAAAATTGTGGGCCGAAAATGGGTGATCACTGTACATTTCTCTTCTGTTTCCTATTTATATTTCTATTTTACATCCTCAATTTAGCATTATGGACAGGGAAAGACCTAATCTAAGATCTGCACAAAAATATTTTGCCGTCAAATTCATACCGTGATCCTAGCATGCATGGACTCGACTCCTATGACTGGGATTTCCATGAAAAAGATTGTGGGCCGGAAATGGGTGATCACTGTACATTTCTCTTCTGTTTCCTATTTATATTTATATTTTACCTCCTCAATTTAGCATTATGAACAGGGAAAGACCTAATCTAAGATCTGCACAAAAATATTTTGCCATCAAATTCATACCCTGATCGTAGCATGCATGGACTCGACTCATATGACTGGGATTTCCATGAAAAAGATTGTGGGCTCAAAATGGGTGATCACTGTACATTTCTCTTCTGTTTCCTATTTATATTTCTATTTTACCTCCTGAATTTAGCATTATGGCCAGGGAAAGACCTAATCTAAGCTCTGCACAAAAATATTTTGCCTTCAAATTCATACCATGATTGTAGCATGCATGGACTCGACTCATATGACTGGGATTTCCATGAAAAAGATTGTGGGCCGAAAATGGGTGATCACTTTACATTTCTCTTCTGTTTCCTATTTATATTTATATTTTACATCCTCAATTTAGCATTGTGGACAGGGAAACACCTAATATAAGATCTGCACAAAAATATTTTGCCTTCAAATTCATACCGTGATCGTAGCATGCATGGACTCGACTCATATGACTGGGATTTCCATGAAATAGATTGTGGGCTGAAAATGGGTGATCACTGTACATTTCTCTTCTGTTTCCTATTTATATTTCTATTTTACCTCCTCAATTTAGCATTATGGACAGGGAAAGACCTAATCTAAGATCTGCACAAAAATATTCTGCCATCAAATTCTTACCCTGATCGTAGCATGCATGGACTCGACTCATATGACTGGGATTTCCATGAAAAAGATTGTGGGCCGAAAATAGGTGATCACTGTACATTTCTCTTCTGTTTCCTATTTATATTTATATTTTACATCCTCAATTTAGCATTATGGACAGGGAAAGACCTAATCTAAGATCTGCACAAAAATATTTTGCCTTCAAATTCATACCGTGATCGTAGCATGCATGGACTCGACTCCTATGACTGGGATTTCCATGAAAAAGTTTGTGGTCCGAAAATATGTGATCAATGATCATTAGCTTCTGTTTCCTATTTATATTTATATTTTACCTCCTCATTTTAGCATTATGGACAGGGAAAGACCTAATCTCTGATCTGCACAAAAATATTTTGCCTTCAAATTCATACCGTGATCGTAGAATGCATGGAATCGACTCATATGACTGGGATTTCCATGAAAAAGATTGTGGGCTGAAAATAGGTGATCACTGTACATTTCTCTTCAGTTTTCTATTTATATTTATATTTTAACTCCTCAATTTAGCATTATGGACAGGGAAAGACCTAATCTAAAATATTCACAAAAATATTTTGCCTTCAAATTCATACCGTGATCGTAGCATGCATGGACTCGACTCATATGACTGGGATTTCCATGAAAAAGATTGTGGGCCGAAAATGGGTGATCACTGTACATTTCTCTTCTGTTTCCTATTTATATTTCTATTTTACCTCCTCAATTTAGCATTATGGACAGGGAAACACCTAATCTAAAATCTGCGCAAATATATTTTGCCTTCAAATTTATACCGTGAACGTAGCATGCATGGACTCGACTCATATGACTGCGATTTCCATGAATAAGATTGTGGGCCGAAAATGGGTGATCACTGTACATTTCTCTTCTGTTTCCTATTTATATTTCTATTTTACCTCCTCAATTTAGCAATATGGACAGTTAAAGACCTAATCTAAGATCTGCACAAACATATTTTGCCTTCAAATTCATACCGTGATCGTAGCATGCATGGCCTCGACTCATATGACTGGGATTTCCATGAAAAAGATTGTGGGCCGAAAATTGGTGATCACTGTACATTTCTCTTCTGTTTCCTATTTATATTTATATTTTACATCCTCAATTTAGCATTATGTACAGGGAAACACCTAATATAAGATCTGCACAAAAATATTTTGCCTTCAAATTCATACCGTGATCGTTGAAACCATGGACTCGACTCATATGACTGGGATTTCCATGAAAAAGATTGTGGGCCGAAAATGGGTGATCACTGTACATTTCTCTTCTGTTTCCTATTTATATTTATATTTTACCTCCTCAATTTAGCATTATGGACAGCGAAAGACTTAATCTAAGATCTGCACAAAAATATTTTGCCGTCAAATTCATACCGTGATCCTAGCATGCATGGACTCGACTCCTATGACTGGGATTTCCATGAAAAAGATTGTGGGCCGAAAATCTGTGATCACTGTACATTTGCTTCTGTTTCCTATTTATATTTCTATTTTACCTCCTCAATTTAGCATTATCGACAGGGAATGACCTAATCTAAGATCTGCAAAAAATATTTTGCCTCCAAATTCATACCGTGATCGTAGCATGCATGGACTCTACTCATATGACTGGGATTTCCATGAAAAATATTGTGGGCCGAAAATGGGTGATCACTGTACATTTCTCTTCTGTTTCCTATTTATATTTCTATTTTACCTCCTCAATTTAGTATTATGGACAGGGAAACACCTAATCTAAAATCTGCGCAAATATATTTTGCCTTCAAATTCATACCGTGAACGTAGCATGCATGGACTCGACTCATATGACTGGGATTTCCATGAAAAAGATTGTGGGCCGAAAATGGGTGATCACTGTACATTTCTCTTCTGTTTCCTACTTATATTTCTATTTTGCCACCTCAATTTAGCATTATGAACAGGGAAAGACCTAATCTAAGATCTCCACAAAAATATTTTGCCATCAAATTCATACCCTGATCGTAGCATGCATGGACTCAACTCATATGACTGGGATTTCCATGAAAAAGATTGTGGGCTCAAAATGGGTGATCACTGTACATTTCTCTTCTGTTTCCTATTTATATTTCTATTTTACCTCCTGAATTTAGCATTATGGACAGGAAAGACCTAATCTTATCTCTGCACAAAAATATTTTGCCTTCAAATTCATACCGTTATCGAAGCATGCATGGACTCGACTCATATGATTGGGATTTCCATGAAAAAGATTGTGTGCGGAAAATAGGTGATCACTGTACATTTCTCTTCTGTTTCCTATTTATATTTATATTTTACCTCCTCAATTTAGCATTATGTACAAGGAAAGACCAAATCTAAGATCTGCACAAAATGTTTTGCCTTCAAATTCATACCGTGATCGTAGCATGCATGGACTCGACTCATATGACTGGAATTTCCATGAAAAAGATTGTTGGCCGAAAATGGGTGATCACTGTACATTTCTCTTCGGTTTCCTATTTATATTTATATTTTACCTCCTCAATTTAGCATTATGGCCAGGGAAAGACCTAATCTAAGATCTGCATAAAAATATTTTGCCTTCAAATTCATACCGTGATCGTAGCATGCATGGACTCGACTCATATGACTGGGATTTCCATGAAAAAGATTGTGGTCAGAAAATGGGTGATCACTGTACATTTCTCTTCTGTTTCCTATTTATATTTATAATTTACCTCCTCAATTTAGCAATATGGACAGTGAAAGACCTAATCTAAGATCTGCACAAACATATTTTGCCTTCAAATTCATACCGTGATCGTAGCATGCATGGACTCGACTCATATGACTGGGATTTCCATGAAAAAGTTTGTGGTCCGAAAATCTGTGATCAATGTTCATTAGCTTCTGTTTCCTATTTATATTTATATTTTACCTCCTCATTTTAGCATTATGGACAGGGAAAGACCTAATCTCTGATCTGTACAAAAATATTTTGCCTTCAAATTCATACCGTGATCGTAGAATGCATGGAATCGACTCATATGACTGGGATTTCCATGAAAAAGATTGTGGGCTGAAAATAGGTGATCACTGTACATTTCTCTTCAGTTTTCTATTTATATTTATATTTTAACTCCTCAATTTAGCATTATGGACAGGGAAAGACCTAATCTAAAATCTGCACAAAAATATTTTGCCTTCAAATTCATACCGTGATCGTAGCATGCATGGACTCGACTCATATGACTGGGATTTCCATGAAAAAGATTGTGGGCCGAAAATGGGTGATCACTGTACATTTCTCTTCTGTTTCCTATTTATATTTCTATTTTACCTCCTCAATTTAGCATTATGGACAGGGAAACACCTAATCTAAAATCTGCGCAAATATATTTTGCCTTCAAATTCATACCGTGAACGTAGCATGCATGGACTCGACTCATATGACTGCGATTTCCATGAAAAAGATTGTGTGCCGAAAATGGGTGATCACTGTACATTTCTCTTCTGTTTCCTATTTATATTTCTATTTTACCTCCTCAATTTAGCAATATGGACAGTTAAAGACCTAATCTAAGATCTGCACAAACATATTTTGCCTGCAAATTCATACCGTGATCGTAGCATGCATGGCCTCGACTCATATGACTGGGATTTCCATGAAAAAGATTGTGGGCCGAAAATCTGTGATCACTGTACATTTGCTTCTGTTTCCTATTTATATTTCTATTTTACCTCCTCAATTTAGCATTATGGACAGGGAATGACCTAATCTAAGATCTGCAAAAAATATTTTGCCTCCAAATTCATACCGTGATCGTAGCATGCATGGACTCTACTCATATGACTGGGATTTCCATGAAAAATATTGTGGGCCGAAAATGGGTGATCACTGTACATTTCTCTTCTGTTTCCTATTTATATTTCTATTTTACCTCCTCAATTTAGTATTATGGACAGGGAAACACCTAATCTAAAATCTGCGCAAATATATTTTGCCTTCAAATTCATACCGTGAACGTAGCATGCATGGACTCGACTCATATGACTGGGATTTCCATGAAAAAGATTGTGGGCCGAAAATGGGTGATCACTGTACATTTCTCTTCTGTTTCCTATTTATATTTCTATTTTGCCACCTCAATTTAGCATTATGGACAGTAAATGACCTAATCTAAGATCTGCACAAAAATATTTTGCCTTCAAATTCATACAGTGATCGTAGCATGCATGGAATCGACTAATATGACTGCCATTTCCATGAAAAAGATTGTGGGCAGAAAATGGGTGATCACTGTACATTTCTCTTCTGTTTCCTATTTATATTTCTATTTTACCTCCTCAATTTAGCATTATGGACAGGGAAAGACCTAATCTAAGCTCTGCACAAAAATATTTTGCCTTCAAATTCATACCGTGATCGTAGCATGCATGGAATCGACTCATATGACTGCGATTTCCATGAAAAAGATTGTGGGCAGAAAATGGGTGATCACTGTACATTTCTCTTCTGTTTCCTATTTATATTTCTATTTTACCTCCTCAATTTAGCAATATGGACAGTGAAAGACCTAATCTAAGATCTGCACAAAAATATTTTCCCTTCAAATTCATACCGTGATCGTAGCATGCATGGAATCGACTAATATGACTGCGATTTCCATGAAAAAGATTGTGGGCAGAAAATGGGTGATCACTGTACATTTCTCTTCTGTTTCCTATTTATATTTCTATTTTACTTCCTTCATTTAGCATTATGGACAGGGAAAGACCTAATCTAAGATCTGCACAAAAATATTTTGCCTTCAAATTCATACCGTGATCGTAGCATGCATGGACTCGACTCATATGACTGGGATTTCCATGAAAAAGATTATGGGCCGAAAATGGGTGATCACTGTACATTTCTCTTCTGTTTCCTATTTACATTTCTATTTTACCTCCTCAATTTTGCATTATGGACAGGGAAAGACCTAATCTAAGATCTGCACAAAAATATTTTGCCTTCAAATTCATACCGTGATCGTAGCATGCATGGACTCGACTTATGTGACTGGGATTTCCATGAAAAAGATTGTGGGCCGAAATGGGTGATCACTGTACATTTCTCTTCTGTTTCCTATTTATATTTGTATTTTACCTCCTCAATTTAGCATTATGGACAGGGAAAGACCTAATCTAAGATCTGCACAAAAATATTTTCCCTTCAAATTCATACCGTGATCGTAGCATGCATGGAATCGACTCATATGACTGCGATTTCCATGAAAAAGATTGTGGGCAGAAAATGGGTGATCACTGTACATTTCTCTTCTGTTTCCTGTTTATATTTCAATTTTACTTCCTTCATTTAGCATTATGGACAGGGAAAGACTTAATCTAAGATCTGCACAAAAATATTTTGCTTTCAAATTCATACCGTGATCGTAGCATGCATGGACTCGACTCATATGACTGGGATTTCCATGAAAAAGATAGTCAGCCGAAAATGGGTGAAAACTGTACATTTCTCTTCTGTTTCCTATTTACATTTCTATTTTACCTCCTCAATTTAGCATTATGGACAGGGAAAGTCCTAATCTAAGATCTGCACAAAAATATTTTGCCTTCAAATTCATACCGTGATCATACCATGCATGGACTCGACTCATATGACTGGGATTTCCATGAAAAAGATTGTCGGCCGAAAATGGGTGATCACTGTACATTTCTTTTCTGTTTCCTATTTATATTTCTATTTTACCTCCTCAATTTAGCATTATGGACAGGGACAGACCTAATCTAAGATCTGCACAAAAATATTTTGCCTTCAAATTCATACCGTGATCGTAGCATGCATGGAATTGACTCATATGACTGGGATTTCCATGAAAAAGATTGTGTGCCGAAAATGGGTGATCACTGTAAATTTCTCTTCTGTTTCCTATTTATATTTCTATTTTACCTCCTCAATTTAGCAATATGGCCAGGGAAAGACCTAATCTAAGATCTGCACAAAAATATTTTGCCTTCAAATTCATACCGTGATCGTAGTATGCATGGACACGACTCATATGACTGGGATTTCCATGAAAAATATTGTGGGCAGAAAATGGGTGATCACTGTACTTTTCTCTTCTGTTTCGTATTTATATTTCTATTTTACTTCCTTCATTTAGCAATATGGACAGGGAAAGACCTAATCTGACCTCTGCACAAAAATATTTTGCCTTCAAATTCATACCGTGATCATAGCATGCATGGACTTGACTCATATGACTGGGATTTCCATGAAAAAGATTGTGGGCCGAAAATGGGTGATCACTGTACATTTCTCTTCTGTTTCCTATTTATATTTATATTTTACCTCCTCAATTTAGCATTATGGACAGGGAAAGACCTAATCTAAAACTGCACAAAAATATTTTGCCTTCAAAATCATACCGTGATCGTAGCATGCATGGACTCGACTCATATGACTGGGATTTCCATGAAAAAGATTGTGGGCCGAAAATGGGTGATCACTGTACATTTCTCTTCTGTTTCCTATTTATATTTATATTTTACCTCCTCAATTTAGCATTATGGACAGGGAAAGACCTAATGTAAAATCTGCAAAAAAATATTATGCCTTCAAATTCATCCGTGATCGTAGCATGCATGGACTCGTCTCATATGACTGGGATTTCGATGAAAAAGATTGTCGGCCGAAAATGGGTGATCACTGTACATTTCTCTTCTGTTTCCTGTTTATATTTCTATTTTACCTCCTCAATTTAGCAATATGGCCAGGGAAAGACCTAATCTAAGATCTGCACAAAAATATTTTGCCTTCAAATTCATACCGTGATCGTAGTATGCATGGACACGACTCATATGACTGGGATTTCCATGAAAAATATTGTGGGCAGACAATGGGTGATCACTGTACTTTTCTCTTCTGTTTCGTATTTATATTTCTATTTTACTTCCTTCATTTAGCAATATGGACAGGGAAAGACCTAATCTGACCTCTGCACAAAAATATTTTGCCTTCAAATTCATACCGTGATCATAGCATGCATGGACTTGACTCATATGACTGGGATTTCCATGAAAAAGATTGTGGGCCGAAAATGGGTGATCACTGTACATTTCTCTTCTGTTTCCTATTTATATTTATATTTTACCTCCTCAATTTAGCATTATGGACAGGGAAAGACCTAATCTAAAACTGCACAAAAATATTTTGCCTTCAAAATCATACCGTGATCGTAGCATGCATGGACTCGACTCATATGACTGGGATTTCCATGAAAAAGATTGTGGGCCGAAAATGGGTGATCACTGTACATTTCTCTTCTGTTTCCTATTTATATTTATATTTTACCTCCTCAATTTAGCATTATGGACAGGGAAAGACCTAATGTAAAATCTGCAAAAAAATATTATGCCTTCAAATTCATCCGTGATCGTAGCATGCATGGACTCGTCTCATATGACTGGGATTTCGATGAAAAAGATTGTCGGCCGAAAATGGGTGATCACTGTACATTTCTCTTCTGTTTCCTGTTTATATTTCTATTTTACCTCCTCAATTTAGCATTATGGACAGTGAAAGACCTAATCTAAAATCTGCACAAATATATTTTGCCTTCAAATTCATACCGTGATCGTAGCATGCATGGACTCGACTAATATGACTGGGATTTCCATGAAAAAGATTGTGGGCTGAAAATGGGTGATCACTGTACATTGCTCTTCTGTTTCCTATTTATATTTATATTTTATGTCCTCAATTTACCATTATGGACAGGGAAAGACCTAATCTAAGATCTGCACAAAAATATTTTGCATTCAAATTCATACCGTGATCGTAGCATGCATGGACTCGACTCATATGACTCGGATTTCCATGAAAAATATTGTGGGCACAAAATGGGTGATCACAGTACATTTCTCTTATGTTTCCTATTACTATTTCTATTTTACTTCCTTAATTTAGCATTATGGACAGGGAAAGACAACCTAAGATCTGCAAAAATATATTTTGCCTTCCAATTCATACTGTGATCGTAGCATGCATGGACTCGACTCATATGACTGGGATTTCCATGAAAAAGATTGTGGGCTGAAAATGGGTGATCACTGTACATTTCTCTTCTGTTTCCTATTTATATTTCTATTTTACCTCCTCAATTTAGCATTATGACAGGGAAAGAACTCATCTAAGATCTGCACAAAAATATTTTGCCTTCAAATTCATACCGTGATCGTAGCATGCATGGACTCTACTCATATGACTGGGATTTCCATGAAAAAGATTGTGGGCCGAAAATGGCTCATCACTGTACATTTCTCTTCTGTTTCCTATTTATATTTATATTTTACCTTCTCAATTTAGCATTATGGACAGGGAAAGACCTAATCTAAAATCTGCACAAAAATATTTTGCCTTCAAATTAATACCGTGATCTTAGCATGCATGGACTCGACTCATATGACTGGGATTTCCATGAAAAAGATTGTTGGCAGAAAATGTGTGATCACTGTACATTTCTCTTCTGTTTCCTATTTATATTTGTATTTTACCTCCTCAATTTACCATTATGGACAGGGAAAGATCTAATCTAAAATCTGCACAAAAATATTTTGCCTTCAAATTCATACCGTGATCGTAGCATGCATGGACTCGACTTATATGACTGGGATTTCCATGAAAAAGATTGTGGGCCGAAAATGGGTGATCACTGTACATTTCTCTTCTGTTTCCTATTTATATTTGTATTTTACCTCCTCAATTTAGCAATATGGACAGTGAAAGACCTAATCTAAGATCTGCTCAAAAATATTTTCCCTTCAAATTCATACCGTGATCGTAGCATGCATGGAATCGACTAATATGACTGCGATTTCCATGAAAAAGATTGTGGGCAGAAAATGGGTGATCACTGTACATTTCTCTTCTGTTTCCTATTTATATTTCTATTTTACTTCCTTCATTTAGCATTATGGACAGGGAAAGACCTAATCTAAGATCTGCACAAAAATATTTTGCCTTCAAATTCATACCGTGATCGTAGCATGCATGGACTCGACTCATGTGACTGGGATTTCCATGAAAAAGATTGTGGGCCGAAAATGTGTGATCACTGTACATTTCTCTTCTGTTTCCTATTTATATTTGTATTTTACCTCCTCAATTTAGCATTATGGACAGGGAAAGACCTAATCTAAGATCTGCACAAAAATATTTTCCCTTCAAATTCATACCGTGATCGTAGCATGCATGGAATCGACTCATATAACTGCGATTTCCATGAAAAAGATTGTGGGCAGAAAATGGGTGATCACTGTACATTTCTCTTCTGTTTCGTGTTTATATTTCAATTTTACTTCCTTCATTTAGCATTATGGACAGGGAAAGACTTAATCTAAGATCTGCACAAAAATATTTTGCTTTCAAATTCATACCGTGATCGTAGCATGCATGGACTCCACTCATATGACTGGGATTTCCATGAAAAAGATAGTCAGCCGAAAATGGGTGAAAACTGTACATTTCTCTTCTGTTTCCTATTTACATTTCTATTTTACCTCCTCAATTTAGCATTATGGACAGGGAAAGTCCTAATCTAAGATCTGCACAAAAATATTTTGCCTTCAAATTCATACCGTGATCATACCATGCATGGACTTGACTCATATGACTGGGATTTCCATGAAAAAGATTGTCGGCCTAAAATGGGTGATCACTGTACATTTCTCTTCTGTTTCCTATTTATATTTCTATTTTACCTCCTCAATTTAGCATTATGGACAGGGACAGACCTAATCTAAGATCTGCACAAAAATATTTTGCCTTCAAATTCATACCGTGATCGTAGCATGCATGGAATTGACTCATATGACTGGGATTTCCATGAAAAGGATTGTGTGCCGAAAATGGGTGATCACTGTAAATTTCTCTTCTGTTTCCTATTTATATTTATATTTTACCTCCTCAATTTAGCATTATGGACAGGGAAAGACATAATCTAAGATCTGCACAAAAATATTTTGCTTTCAAATTCATACCGTGATCGTAGCATGCATGGAATCGACTCATATCACTGGGATTTCCATGAAAAAGATTGTGGGCTGAAAATGGGTGATTACTGTACATTTCTCTTCTGTTTCCTATTTATATTTATATTTTACCTCCTCGATTTACCATTATGGACAGGGAAAGACCTAATCTAAGATCTGCACAAAAATATTTTGCCTTCAAATTCATACCGTGATCGTAGTATGCATGGACTCGACTCATATGCCTGTGATTTCCATGAAAAATATTGTGGGCAGATAATGGGTGATCACTGTACTTTTCTCTTCTGTTTCGTATTTATATTTCTATTTTACTTCCTTCATTTAGCATTATGGACAGGGAAAGACCTAATCTGACCTCTGCACAAAAATATTTTGCCTTCAAATTCATACCGTGATCGTAGCATGCATGGACTCGACTCATATGACTGGGATTTCCATGAAAAAGATTGTGGGCAGAAAATGGGTGATCACTGTACATTTCTCTTCTCTTTCCTAGTTATATTTCTAATTTACCTCGTCAATTTAGCATTATGGACAGGGAAAGACCTAATCTAATTTCTGCAAAAAAAAAATATTTTGCCTTCAAATTCATACCCTTATCGTAGCAGGTATGGACTTGACTCATATGACTGGGATTTCCATGAAAAAGGCTGTGGGCAGAAATGGGTGATCACTGTACATTTCTCTTCTGTTTCCTATTTGTATTTCTATTTTACCTCCTCAATTTAGCATTATGGACAGGGAAAGACCTAATCTAATATCTGCACAAAAATATTTTGCCTTCAAATTCATACCGTGATCGTAGTATGCATGGACTCGACTCATATGACTGGGATTTCCATGAAAAATATTGTGGGCAGAAAATGGGTGATCACTGTACTTTTCTCTTCTGTTTCGTATTTATATTTCTATTTTACTTCCTTCATTTAGCATTATGGACAGGGAAAGACCTAATCTGACCTCTGCACAAAAATATTTTGCCTTCAAATTCATACCGTGACCATAGCATGCATGGACTTGACTCATATGACTGGGATTTCCATGAAAAAGATTGTGGGCCGAAAATGGGTGATCACTGTACATTTCTCTTCTGTTTCCTATTTACATTTCTATTTTACCTGCTCAATTTAGCATTATGGACAGGGAAAGACCTAATCTAAGATCTGCACAAAAATATTTTGCCTTCAAATTCATACCGTGATTGTAGCATGCATTTACTCGACTCATATGACTGGGATTTCCATGAAAAAGATTGTGGGCCGAAAATGGGTGATCACTGTACATTTCTCATCTGTTTCCTATTCATATTTCTATTTTACCTCCTCAATTTAGCATTATGGACAGGGAAAGACCTAATCTAAAACTGCACAAAAATATTTTGCCTTCAAAAACATACCGTGATCGTAGCATGCATGGACTCGACTCATATGACTGGGATTTCCATGAAAAATATTGTGGGCCGAAAATGGGTGAACACTGTACATTTCTCTTCTGTTTCCTATTTATATTTATATTTTACCTCCTCAATTTAGCATTATGGACAGGGAAAGACCTAATCTAAAATCTGCACAAAAATATTTTGCCTTCAAATTCATACCGTGATCTTAGCATGCATGGACTCGACTCATATGACTGGGATTTCCATGAAAAAGATTGTGGGCCGAAAATGGGTGATCACTGTACATTTCTCTTCTGTTTCCTATTTATATTTCTATTTTACCTCCTCAATTTAGCATTATGGGGAGTGAAAGACCTAATCTAAAATCTGCACAAAAATATTTTGCCTTCAAATTCATACCGTGATCGTAGCATGCATGGACTCGACTCATATGACTGGGATTTCGATGAAAAAGATTGTGTGCGGAAAATGGTTGATCACTGTATATTTCTCTTCTGTTTCCTGTTCATATTTCTATTTTACCTCCTCAATTTAGCATTATGGACAGTGAAAGACCTAATCTAAAATCTGCACAAATATATTTTGCCTTCAAATTCATACCGTGATCGTAGCATGCATGGACTCGACTAATATGACTGGGATTTCCATGAAAAAGATTGTGGGCCGAAAATGGGTGATCACTGTACATTACTCTTCTGTTTCCTATTTATATTTGTATTTTATGTCCTCAATTTACCATTATGGACAGTGAAAGACCTAATCTAAGATCTGCACAAAAATATTTTGCCTTCAAATTCATACCGTGATCGTAGCATGCATGGACTCGACTCATATGACTGGGATTTCCATGAAAAACATTGTGGGCAGAAAATGGGTGATCACTGTACATTTCTCTTCTGTTTCCTATTTATATTTCTATTTTACCTCCTCAATTTAGCATTATGGACAGGGAAAGACATAATCTAAGATCTGCACAAAAATATTTTGCATTCAAATTCATACCGTGATCGTAGCATGCATGGACTCGACTCATATGACTCGGATTTCCATGAAAAATATTGTGGGCACAAAATGGGTGATCACAGTACATTTCTCTTATGTTTCCTATTACTATTTCTATTTTACTTCCTTAATTTAGCATTATGGACAGGGAAAGACAAACTAAGATCTGCAAAAATATATTTTGCCTTCAAATTCATACCGTGATCGTAGCATGCATGGACTCGACTCATATGACTGGGATTTCCATGAAAAAGATTGTGGGCCGAAAATGGCTCATCACTGTACATTTCTATTCTCTTTCCTATTTATATTTATATTTTACCTTCTCAATTTAGCATTATGGACAGGGAAAGACCTAATCTAAAATCTGCACAAAAATATTTTGACTTCAAATTCATACCGTGATCTTAGCATGCATGGACACGACTCATATGACTGGGATTTCCATGAAAAAGATTGTTGGCAGAAAATGTGTGATCACTGTACATTTCTCTTCTGTTTCCTATTTATATTTGTATTTTACCTCCTCAATTTACCATTATGGACAGGGAAAGATCTAATCTAAAATCTGCACAAAAATATTTTGCCTTCAAATTCATACCGTGATCGTAGCATGCATGGACTCGACTCATATGACTGGGATTTCCATGAAAAACATTATGGGCCGAAAATGGGTGATCACTGTACATTACTCTTCTGTTTCCTATTTATATTTAGATTTTATCTCCTCAATTTAGCATTATAGACAAAGAAAGACCTAATCTTAAATCTGCACAAAAATATTTTGCCTTCAAATTCATACCGTGATAGTAGCATGCATGGACTCGACTCATATGACTGGGATTTCCATGAAACGATTGTGGGCCGAAAATGGGTGATCACTGTACATTTCTCTTCTGTTTCCTATTTATATTTATATTTTACCTCCTCAATTTAGCATTATGGACAGGTGAAGACCTAATCTAAAATCTGCACAAAAATATTTTGCCTTCAAATTCATACCGTGATCGTAGCATGCATGGACTCGACTCATATGACTGGGATTTCCATGAAAAAGATTGTGGGCCGAAAATGGGTGATCACTGTACATTTCTCTTCTGTTTCCTATTTATATTTATATTTAACCTCCTCAATTTAGCATTATGGACAGGGAAAGACCTAATCTAATATCTGCACAAAAATATTTTGCCTTCAAATTCATAGCGTGATCGAAGCATGCATGGACTCGACTCATATGACTGGGATTTCGATGAAAAAGATAGTGGGCAGAAAAGAGGTGATCACTGTACATTTCTCTTCTGTTTCCTATTTATATTTCTATTTTACCTCCTCAATTTAGCATTATGGACAGGGAAAGACCTAATCTAAAATCTGCACAAAATTATTTTGCCTTCAAATTCATACCGTGATCGTAGCATGCATGGACTCGACTCATATGACTGGGATTTCCATGAAAAAGATTGTGGGCAGAAAATGGGTGATCACTGTACATTTCTCTTCTCTTTCCTAGTTATATTTCTAATTTACCTCCTCAATTTAGCATTATGGACAGGGAAAGACCTAATCTAATTTCTGCAAAAAAAAAATATTTTGCCTTCAAATTCATACCCTTATCGTAGCAGGTATGGACTTGACTCATATGACTGGGATTTCCATGAAAAAGGCTGTGGGCAGAAATGGGTGATCACTGTACATTTCTCTTCTGTTTCCTATTTGTATTTCTATTTTACCTCCTCAATTTAGCATTATGGACAGGGAAAGACCTAATCTAAGATCTGCAAAAAAATATTTTGCCTTCAAATTCATACCGTGATCGTAGCATGTATGGACTCGACTCATATGACTGGGATTTCCATGAAAAAGATTGTGGGCAGAAAATGGGTGATGACTGTACATTTCTCTTCTGTTTCCTATTTATATTTCTATTTTACTTCCTTCATTTAGCATTATGGACAGGGAAAGACCTAATCTAAGATCTGCAAAAAAATATTTTGCCTTCAAATTCATACCGTGATCGTAGCATGCATGGACTCGACTCATATGACTGGGATTTCCATGAAAAAGATTGTGGGCCGAAAATGGGTGATCACTGTACATTTCTCTTCTGTTTCTTATTTATATTTCTATTTTACTTACTTCATTTAGCATTATGAACAGGGAAAGACCTAATCTGAGATCTGCAAGAACACATTTTGCCTTCAAATTCATACCGTGATCGTAGCATGCATGGACTCGACTCATATGAATGGGATTTCCATGAAAAAGATTGTGAGACGAAAATGGGTGATCACTGTACATTTCTCTTCTGTTTCTTATTTATATTTGTATTTTACTTCCTCAATTTAGCATTATGGACAGGGAAAGACCTAATCTAAGATCTGCAAAAATATATTTTGCCTTCAAATTCATACCGTGATCGTAGCATGCATGGACTCGACTCATATGACTGGGATTTCCATGAAAAAGATTGTGGGCACAAAATGGGTGATCACTGTACATTTTTCTTCTGTTTCCTATTTATATTTCTATTTTACTTCCTTCATTTAGCATTATGGACAGGGAAAGACCTAATCTAAGATCTGCAAAAAAATATTTTGCCTGCAAATTCATACCGTGATCGTAGCATGTATGGACTCGACTCATATGACTGGGATTTCCATGAAAAAGATTGTGGGCAGAAAATGGGTGATCACAGTATATTTCTCTTCTGTTTTCTATTTATATTTCTATTTTACCTCCTCAATTTAGCATTATGGACAGGGAAAGATTTAATCTAAGATCTGCAAAAAAATATTTTGCCTTCCAATTCATACCGTGATCGTAGCATGCATGGACTCGACTCATATGACTGGGATTTCCATGAAAAAGACTGTGGGCAGAAAATGGGTGATCACTGTACATTTCTCTTCTGTTTCCTATTTCTATTTCTAATTTACCTCCTCAATTTAGCATTATGGACAGGGAAAGATTTAATCTAAGATCTGCAAAAAAATATTTTGCCTTCAAATTCATAACGTGATCGTAGCATGTATGGACTAGACTCATATGACTGGGATTTCCATGAAAAAGATTGTGGAGAGAAAATGGGTGATCACTGTACATATCTCTTCTGTTTCCTATTTATATTTCTATTTTACCTCCTCAATTTAGGATTATGGACAGGGAAAGACCAAATCTAAGATCTGCAAAAAAATATTTTGCCATCAAATTCATACCGTGATCGTAGCATGCATGGACTCGACTCATATGACTGGGATTTCCATGAAAAAGATGATGGGCCGAAAATGGGTGATCACTGTACATTTCTCATCTGTTTCCTATTCATATTTCTATTTTACCTCCTCAATTTAGCATTATGGACAGGGAAAGTCCTAATCTGAGATCTGCAAAAACATATTTTGCCTTCAAATTCATACCGTGATCGTAGCATGCATGGACTTGACTCATATGACTGGGATTCCTGTGAAAAAGATTGTGAGCCGAAAATGGGTGATCACTGTACATTTCTCTTCTGTCTCTTATTTATATTTATATTTTACCTCCTCAATTTAGCATTATGGACAGGGAAAGACCTAATCTAAGATCTGCAAAAAAATATTTTGCCTTCAAATTCATACCGTGATTGTAGCATGCATGGACTCGACTTATATGACTGGGATTTCCATGAAAAAGATTGTGGGCCGAAAATGGGTGATCACTGTACATTTCTCTTCTGTTTCCTATTTATATTTCTATTTATCTCCTCAATTTACCATTATGGACAGGGAAAGACCTCATCTAAGATCTGCAAATAAATATTTTGCCTTCAAATTCATACCGTGATCGTAGTATGCATGGACTCGACTCATATGACTGGGATTTCCATGAAAAAGATTGAGGGCAGAAAATGGGTGATCACTGTAGATTTCCCTACTCTTTCCTATTTATATTTCTAATTTACCTCCTGAATTTAGCAATATGGACATGGAAAGATTTAATCTAAGATCTGCAAAAAAATATGTTGCCTTCAAATTCATACCGTGATCGTAGCATGCATGGACTCAACTCATATGACTGGGATTTCCATGAAAAAGATTGTGGGCAGAAAATGGGTGATCACTGTACATCGCTCTTCTGTTTACTATTTATATTTATATTTTGCTTCCTTCATTTAGCATTATGGACAGGGAAAGACCAAATCTAAGATCTGCAAAAAAATATTTTGCTTTCAAATTCATACCGTGATCGTAGCATGCATGGACTCGACTCATATGACTGGGATTTCCATGAAAATGATTGTGGGCAGAAAATCGGTGATCACTGTACATTTCTCTTCTGTTTCCTATTTATATTTCTATTTTACATCCTCAATTTAGCATTATGGACAGGGAAAGACTTAATCTAAGATCTGCAAAAAAATATTTTGCCTTCAAATTCATACCGTGATCGTAGCATGCATGGACTCGACTCATATGACTGGGATTTCCATGAAAAAGATGGTGGGCCGAAAATGGGTGATCACTGTACATTTCTCTTCTGTTTCCTATTTATATTTCTATATTACTTACTTCATTTAGCATTATGGACAGGGAAAGCCCTAATCTGAGATCTGCAAAAACATATTTTGCCTTCAAATTCATACCGTGATCGTAGCATGCATGGACTTGACTCATATGACTGGGATTTCCGTGAAAAAGATTGTGAGCCGAAAATGGGTGATCACTGTACATTTCTCTTCTGTCTCTTATTTATATTTGTATTTTACCTCCTCAATTTAGCATTATGAACAGGGAATAACATAAACTAAGATCTGCAAAAAAATATTTTGCCTTCAAATTCATACCGTGATTGTAGCATGCATGAACTCGACTTATATGACTGGGATTTCCATGAAAAAGATTGTGGGCAGAAAATGGGTGATCACTGTACATTTCTCTTCTGTTTCCTATTTCTATTTCTATTTTACCTCCTCAATTTAGCATTATGCACAGGGAAAGACCTAATCTAAGATCTGCAATAAATATTTTGCCTTCAAATTCATACCGTGATCGTAGTATGCATCGACTCGACTCATATGACTGGGATTTCCATGAAAAAGATTGTGGGCGGAAAATGGGTGATCACTGTACATTTCTCTTCTGTTTCCTATTTATATTTCCAATTTACCTGCTCAATTTAACATTATGGACATGGAAAGATTTAATCTAAGATCTGCAAAAAAATATTTTGCCTTCAAATTCATACCGTGATCGTAGCATGTATGGACTCGACTCATATGACTGGGATTTTCATGAAAAAGATTGTGGGCAGAAAATGGGTGATCACTGTACATTTCTCTTCTGTTTTCTATTTATATTTCTATTTTACTTCCTTCATTTAGCATTATGGACAGGGAAAGACCTAGTCTAAGATCTGCAAAAAAATATTTTGCTTTCAAATTCATACCGTGATCGTAGCATGCATGGACTCGACTCATATGACTGGGATTTCCATGAAAAATATTGTGGGCCGAAAATGGGTGATCACTGTACATTTCTCTTCTTTTTCCTATTTATATTTCTATTTTACCTCCTCAATTTAGCATTATGGACAGGGAAAGACCTAATCTAAGATCTGCAAAAAAATATTTTGCCTTCAAATTCATACCGTGATCGTAGCATGTATGGACTAGACTCAGAAGACTGGGATTTCCATGAAAATGATTGTGGGCAGAAAATGGGTGATCACTGTACATTTCTCTTCTGTTTCCTATTCATATTTCTAATTTACCTCCTCAATTTAGCATTATGGACAGGTAAAGACCTAAACTAAGATCTGCAAAAAAATATTTAGCCTTCAAATTCATACCGTGATCGTAGCATGCATGGACTCGACTCATATGACTGGGATGTCATGAAAAAGATTGTGGGCAGAAAATGGGTGATCACTGTACATTTCTCTTCTGTTTCCTATTTCTATTTCTATTTTACCTCCTCAATTTAGCATTATGGACAGGGAAAGACCTAATCTAAGATCTGCAAAAAAATATTTTGGCTTCCAATTCATACCGTGATCGTAGCATGCATGGACTCGACTCATATGACTGGGATTTCCATGAAAAAGATTGTGGGCCGAAAATGGGTGATCACTGTACATTTCTCTTCTGTTTCCTATTCATAATTCTAATTTACCTCTTCAATTTAGCATTATGGACAGGGAAAGACCTAATCTAAGATCTGCACAAAAATATTTTGCCTTCAACTATATACCGTCATCGTAGCATGTATGGACTCGACTCATATGACTGGGATTTCCATGAAAAAGATTGTTGGCAGAAAATGGGTGATCACTGTACATTTCTCTTCTGTTTTCTATTTATATTTATATTTTACTTCCTTCATTTAGCATTATGGACAGGGAAAGACCTAATCTAAGATCTGCAAAAAAATATTTTGCCTTCAACTATATACCGTGATCGTAGCATGTATGGACTCGACTCATATGACTGGGATTTCAATGAAAAAGATTGTTGGCAGAAAATGGGTGATCACTGTACATTTCTCTTCTGTTTCCTATTTATATTTCTATTTTACTTCCTTCATTTAGCATTATGGACAGGGAAAGACCTAATCTAAGTTCTGCAAAAAAATATTTTGCCTTCAAATTCATACCGTGATTGTAGCAGGTATGGACTTGACTCATATGACTGGGATTTCAATGAAAAAGATATTGGGCAGAAAATGGGGGATCACTGTACATTTCTCTTCTGTTTCCTATTTATATTTCTATTTTACCTCCTCAATTGAGGATTATGAACAGGGAAAGACCTAATCTAAGATCTGCAAATAAATATTTTTCCTTCAAATTCATACCGTGATCGTAGCATGCATGGACTCGACTCATATGACTGGGATTTCCATGAAAAAGATTGTGGGGAGAAAATGGGTGATCACTGTATATTTCTCTTCTGTTTCCGATTCATATTTCTAATTTACCTCCTGAATTTAGCATTATGGACAGGGAAAGACCTAATCTAAGATCTGCAAATAAATATTTTGCCTTCAAATTCATACCGTGATCGTAGCATGTATTGACTCGACTCATATGACTGGGATTTCCATGAAAAAGATTGTGGGCAGAAAATGGGTGATCACTGTACATTTCTCTTCTGTTTCCTATTTATATTTATATTTTACCTCCTCAATTTAGCATTATGGACAGGTAAAGACCTAATCTAAGATCTGCAAAAAAATATTTTGCCTTCAAATTCATACCGTGATCGTAGCATGCATGGACTTGACTCATATGACTGGGATTCCTGTGAAAAAGATTGTGAGCCGAAAATGGGTGATCACTGTACATTTCTCTTCTGTCTCTTATTTATATTTATATTTTACCTCCTCAATTTAGCATTATGGACAGGGAAAGACCTAATCTAAGATCTGCAAAAAAATATTTTGCCTTCAAATTCATACCGTGATTGTAGCATGCATGGACTCGACTTATATGACTGGGATTTCCATGAAAAAGATTGTGGGCCGAAAATGGGTGATCACTGTACATTTCTCTTCTGTTTCCTATTTATATTTCTATTTATCTCCTCAATTTACCATTATGGACAGGGAAAGACCTCATCTAAGATCTGCAAATAAATATTTTGCCTTCAAATTCATACCGTGATCGTAGTATGCATGGACTCGACTCATATGACTGGGATTTCCATGAAAAAGATTGAGGGCAGAAAATGGGTGATCACTGTAGATTTCCCTACTCTTTCCCATTTATATTTCTAATTTACCTCCTGAATTTAGCAATATGGACATGGAAAGATTTAATCTAAGATCTGCAAAAAAATATGTTGCCTTCAAATTCATACCGTGATCGTAGCATGCATGGACTCAACTCATATGACTGGGATTTCCATGAAAAAGATTGTGGGCAGAAAATGGGTGATCACTGTACATCGCTCTTCTGTTTACTATTTATATTTATATTTTGCTTCCTTCATTTAGCATTATGGACAGGGAAAGACCAAATCTAAGATCTGCAAAAAAATATTTTGCTTTCAAATTCATACCGTGATCGTAGCATGCATGGACTCGACTCATATGACTGGGATTTCCATGAAAATGATTGTGGGCAGAAAATCGGTGATCACTGTACATTTCTCTTCTGTTTCCTATTTATATTTCTATTTTACTTCCTTCATTTAGCATTATGGACAGGGAAAGACTTAATCTAAGATCTGCAAAAAAATATTTTGCCTTCAAATTCATACCGTGATCGTAGCATGCATGGACTCGACTCATATGACTGGGATTTCCATGAAAAAGATGGTGGGCCGAAAATGGGTGATCACTGTACATTTCTCTTCTGTTTCCTATTTATATTTCTATATTACTTACTTCATTTAGCATTATGGACAGGGAAAGCCCTAATCTGAGATCTGCAAAAACATATTTTGCCTTCAAATTCATACCGTGATCGTAGCATGCATGGACTTGACTCATATGACTGGGATTTCCGTGAAAAAGATTGTGAGCCGAAAATGGGTGATCACTGTACATTTCTCTTCTGTCTCTTATTTATATTTGTATTTTACCTCCTCAATTTAGCATTATGAACAGGGAATAACATAAACTAAGATCTGCAAAAAAATATTTTGCCTTCAAATTCATACCGTGATTGTAGCATGCATGAACTCGACTTATATGACTGGGATTTCCATGAAAAAGATTGTGGGCAGAAAATGGGTGATCACTGTACATTTCTCTTCTGTTTCCTATTTCTATTTCTATTTTACCTCCTCAATTTAGCATTATGCACAGGGAAAGACCTAATCTAAGATCTGCAATAAATATTTTGCCTTCAAATTCATACCGTGATCGTAGTATGCATCGACTCGACTCATATGACTGGGATTTCCATGAAAAAGATTGTGGGCGGAAAATGGGTGATCACTGTACATTTCTCTTCTGTTTCCTATTTATATTTCCAATTTACCTGCTCAATTTAACATTATGGACATGGAAAGATTTAATCTAAGATCTGCAAAAAAATATTTTGCCTTCAAATTCATACCGTGATCGTAGCATGTATGGACTCGACTCATATGACTGGGATTTTCATGAAAAAGATTGTGGGCAGAAAATGGGTGATCACTGTACATTTCTCTTCTGTTTTCTATTTATATTTCTATTTTACTTCCTTCATTTAGCATTATGGACAGGGAAAGACCTAATCTAAGATCTGCAAAAAAATATTTTGCTTTCAAATTCATACCGTGATCGTAGCATGCATGGACTCGACTCATATGACTGGGATTTCCATGAAAAATATTGTGGGCCGAAAATGGGTGATCACTGTACATTTCTCTTCTTTTTCCTATTTATATTTCTATTTTACCTCCTCAATTTAGCATTATGGACAGGGAAAGACCTAATCTAAGATCTGCAAAAAAATATTTTGCCTTCAAATTCATACCGTGATCGTAGCATGTATGGACTAGACTCAGAAGACTGGGATTTCCATGAAAATGATTGTGGGCAGAAAATGGGTGATCACTGTACATTTCTCTTCTGTTTCCTATTCATATTTCTAATTTACCTCCTCAATTTAGCATTATGGACAGGTAAAGACCTAAACTAAGATCTGCAAAAAAATATTTAGCCTTCAAATTCATACCGTGATCGTAGCATGCATGGACTCGACTCATATGACTGGGATGTCATGAAAAAGATTGTGGGCAGAAAATGGGTGATCACTGTACATTTCTCTTCTGTTTCCTATTTCTATTTCTATTTTACCTCCTCAATTTAGCATTATGGACAGGGAAAGACCTAATCTAAGATCTGCAAAAAAATATTTTGGCTTCCAATTCATACCGTGATCGTAGCATGCATGGACTCGACTCATATGACTGGGATTTCCATGAAAAAGATTGTGGGCCGAAAATGGGTGATCACTGTACATTTCTCTTCTGTTTCCTATTCATAATTCTAATTTACCTCCTCAATTTAGCATTATGGACAGGGAAAGACCTAATCTAAGATCTGCAAAAAAATATTTTGCCTTCAACTATATACCGTCATCGTAGCATGTATGGACTCGACTCATATGACTGGGATTTCCATGAAAAAGCTTGTTGGCAGAAAATGGGTGATCACTGTACATTTCTCTTCTGTTTTCTATTTATATTTATATTTTACTTCCTTCATTTAGCATTATGGACAGGGAAAGACCTAATCTAAGATCTGCAAAAAAATATTTTGCCTTCAACTATATACCGTGATCGTAGCATGTATGGACTCGACTCATATGACTGGGATTTCAATGAAAAAGATTGTTGGCAGAAAATGGGTGATCACTGTACATTTCTCTTCTGTTTCCTATTTATATTTCTATTTTACTTCCTTCATTTAGCATTATGGACAGGGAAAGACCTAATCTAAGTTCTGCAAAAAAATATTTTGCCTTCAAATTCATACCGTGATTGTAGCAGGTATGGACTTGACTCATATGACTGGGATTTCAATGAAAAAGATATTGGGCAGAAAATGGGGGATCACTGTACATTTCTCTTCTGTTTCCTATTTATATTTCTATTTTACCTCCTCAATTGAGGATTATGAACAGGGAAAGACCTAATCTAAGATCTGCAAATAAATATTTTTCCTTCAAATTCATACCGTGATCGTAGCATGCATGGACTCGACTCATATGACTGGGATTTCCATGAGAAAGATTGTGGGGAGAAAATGGGTGATCACTGTATATTTCTCTTCTGTTTCCTATTCATATTTCTAATTTACCTCCTGAATTTAGCATTATGGACAGGGAAAGACCTAATCTAAGATCTGCAAATAAATATTTTGCCTTCAAATTCATACCGTGATCGTAGCATGTATTGACTCGACTCATATGACTGGGATTTCCATGAAAAAGATTGTGGGCAGAAAATGGGTGATCACTGTACATTTCTCTTCTGTTTCCTATTTATATTTATATTTTACCTCCTCAATTTAGCATTATGGACAGGTAAAGACCTAATCTAAGATCTGCAAAAAAATATTTTGCCTTCAAATTCATACCGTGATCGTAGCATGCATGGACTAGACTCATATGACTGGGATTTCCACGAAAAAGATTGTGGGCAGAAAATGGGTGATCACTGTACATTTCTCTTCTGTTTTCTATTTATATTTCTATTTTACTTCCTTCATTTAGCATTATGGACAGGGAAAGACCTAATCTAAGATCTGCAAAAAAATATTTTGCTTTCAAATTCATACCGTGATCGTAGCATGCATGGACTCGACTCATATGACTGGGATTTCCATTAAAAAGATTGTGGGCAGAAAATGGGTGATCACTGTACATTTCTCTTCGTTTTCCTATTTATATTTCTATTTTACCTCCTCAATTTAGCATTATGGACAGGGAAAGACTTAATCTAAGATCTGCAAAAAAATATTTTGCCTTCAAATTCATACCGTGATCGTAGCATGTATGGACTAGACTCAGAAGACTGGGATTTCCATGAAAATGATTGTGGGCAGAAAATGGGTGATCACTGTACATTTCTCTTCTGTTTACTATTCATATTTCTAATTTACCTCCTCAATTTAGCATTATGGACAGGGAAAGACCTAATCTAAGATCTGCAAAAAAATATTTTGCCTTCAACTATATACCGTGATCGTAGCATGTATAGACTCGACTCATATGACTGGGATTTCCATGAAAAAGATTGTGGGCAGAAAATCGGTGATCACTGTACATTTCTCTTCTGTTTCTTATTTATATTTCTATTTTACTTCCTCAATTTAGCATTATGGACAGGGAAAGACCTAATCTAAGTTCTGCAAAAAAATATTTTGCCTTCAAATTCATACCGTGATCGTAGCAGGTATGGACTTGAGTCATATGACTGAGATTTCAATGAAAAAGATTGTGGGCAGAAAAAGGGTGATCACTGTACATTTCTCTTCTGTTTCCTATTTATATTTCTATTTTACCTCCTCAATTTGGTATTATGGACAGGGAAAGACCTAATCTAAGATCTGCAAATAAATATTTTGTCTTCAAATTCATACCGTGATCGTAGCATGCATGGACTCGACTCATATCACTGGGATTTCCATGAAAAAGATTGTGGGCAGAAAATGGATTATCACTGTACATTTCCCTTCTGTTTCCTATTGATATTTCTATTTTACTTCCTTCATTTAGCATTATGGAGAGGGAAATACCTAATGTAAGATCTGCAAAAAAATATTTTGCTTTCAAATTCATACCGTGATCGTAGCATGCATGGACTCGACTCATATGACTGGGATTTCCATGAAAAAGATTGTGGGCAGAAAATGGGTGATCACTGTACATTTCTCTTCTGTTCCCTATTTATATTTATATTTTACCTCCTCAATTTAGCATTATGGACAGGGAAAGACCTAATCTAAGATCTGCAAATAAATATTTTGCCTTCAAATTCATACCGTGATCGTAGCATTCATGGACTCGACTCATATGACTGGGATTTCCATGAAAAAGATTGTGGGCAGAAAATGGGTGATCACTGTACATTTCTCTTCTATTTCCTATTTATATTTTTAAATTACCTCCTCAATTTAGCATTATGGACAGGGAAAGACATAATCTAAGATCTGCAAAAAATATTTTGACTTCAAATTCATACCGTGATCGTAGCAGGTATGGACTTGACTCATATGACTGGGATTTCCATGAAAAAGATTGTGGGCAGAAAATGGGTGATCCCTGTACATTTCTCTTCTGTTTCCTATTTATATTTATATTTTACTTCCTTCATTTAGCATTATGGACAGGGAAAGATCTAATCTAGGCTCTGCAAAAAAAATTTTGACTTCAAATTCATACCGTGATCGTAGCAGGTATGGACTTGACTCATATGACTGGGATTTCCATGAAAAAGATTGTGGGCAGAAAATGGGTGATCACTGTACATTTCTCTTCTGTTTTCTATTTATATTTATATTTTACTTCCTTCATTTAGCATTATGGACAGGGAAAGACCTAATCTAAGATCTGCAAAAAAATATTTTGCCTTCAACTATATACCGTGATCGTAGCATGTATGGACTCGACTCATATGACTGGGATTTCAATGAAAAAGATTGTTGGCAGAAAATGGGTGATCACTGTACATTTCTCTTCTGTTTCCTATTTATATTTCTATTTTACTTCCTTCATTTAGCATTATGGACAGGGAAAGACCTAATCTAAGATCTGCAAAAAAATATTTTGCCTTCAACTATATACCGTGATCGTAGCATGTATGGACTCGACTCATATGACTGGGATTTCAATGAAAAAGATTGTGGGCAGAAAATGGGTGATCACTGTACATTTCTCTTCTGTTTTCTATTTATATTTATATTTTACTTCCTTCATTTAGCATTATGGACAGGGAAAGACCTAATCTAAGATCTGCAAAAAAATATTTTGCCTTCAACTATATACCGTGATCGTAGCATGTATGGACTCGACTCATATGACTGGGATTTCAATGAAAAAGATTGTTGGCAGAAAATGGGTGATCACTGTACATTTCTCTTCTGTTTTCTATTTATATTTATATTTTACTTCCTTCATTTAGCATTATGGACAGGGAAAGACCTAATCTAAGATCTGCAAAAAAATATTTTGCCTTCAACTATATACCGTGATCGTAGCATGTATGGACTCGACTCATATGACTGGGATTTCAATGAAAAAGATTGTGGGCAGAAAATGGGTGATCACTGTACATTTCTCTTCTGTTTTCTATTTATATTTATATTTTACTTCCTTCATTTAGCATTATGGACAGGGAAAGACCTAATCTAAGTTCTGCAAAAAAATATTTTGCCTTCAAATTCATACCGTGATTGTAGCAGGTATGGACTTGACTCATATGACTGGGATTTCAATGAAAAAGATATTGGGCAGAAAATGGGGGATCACTGTACATTTCTCTTCTGTTTCCTATTTATATTTCTATTTTACCTCCTCAATTGAGGATTATGAACAGGGAAAGACCTAATCTAAGATCTGCAAATAAATATTTTTCCTTCAAATTCATACCGTGATCGTAGCATGCATGGACTCGACTCATATGACTGGGATTTCCATGAAAAAGATTGTGGGGAGAAAATGGGTGATCACTGTATATTTCTCTTCTGTTTCCGATTCATATTTCTAATTTACCTCCTGAATTTAGCATTATGGACAGGGAAAGACCTAATCTAAGATCTGCAAATAAATATTTTGCCTTCAAATTCATACCGTGATCGTAGCATGTATTGACTCGACTCATATGACTGGGATTTCCATGAAAAAGATTGTGGGCAGAAAATGGGTGATCACTGTACATTTCTCTTCTGTTTCCTATTTATATTTATATTTTACCTCCTCAATTTAGCATTATGGACAGGTAAAGACCTAATCTAAGATCTGCAAAAAAATATTTTGCCTTCAAATTCATACCGTGATCGTAGCATGCATGGACTAGACTCATATGACTGGGATTTCCACGAAAAAGATTGTGGGCAGAAAATGGGTGATCACTGTACATTTCTCTTCTGTTTTCTATTTATATTTCTATTTTACTTCCTTCATTTAGCATTATGGACAGGGAAAGACCTAATCTAAGATCTGCAAAAAAATATTTTGCTTTCAAATTCATACCGTGATCGTAGCATGCATGGACTCGACTCATATGACTGGGATTTCCATTAAAAAGATTGTGGGCAGAAAATGGGTGATCACTGTACATTTCTCTTCTTTTTCCTATTTATATTTCTATTTTACCTCCTCAATTTAGCATTATGGACAGGGAAAGACTTAATCTAAGATCTGCAAAAAAATATTTTGCCTTCAAATTCATACCGTGATCGTAGCATGTATGGACTAGACTCAGAAGACTGGGATTTCCATGAAAATGATTGTGGGCAGAAAATGGGTGATCACTGTACATTTCTCTTCTGTTTACTATTCATATTTCTAATTTACCTCCTCAATTTAGCATTATGGACAGGGAAAGACCTAATCTAAGATCTGCAAAAAAATATTTTGCCTTCAACTATATACCGTGATCGTAGCATGTATAGACTCGACTCATATGACTGGGATTTCCATGAAAAAGATTGTGGGCAGAAAATCGGTGATCACTGTACATTTCTCTTCTGTTTCTTATTTATATTTCTATTTTACTTCCTCAATTTAGCATTATGGACAGGGAAAGACCTAATCTAAGTTCTGCAAAAAAATATTTTGCCTTCAAATTCATACCGTGATCGTAGCAGGTATGGACTTGAGTCATATGACTGAGATTTCAATGAAAAAGATTGTGGGCAGAAAAAGGGTGATCACTGTACATTTCTCTTCTGTTTCCTATTTATATTTCTATTTTACCTCCTCAATTTGGTATTATGGACAGGGAAAGACCTAATCTAAGATCTGCAAATAAATATTTTGTCTTCAAATTCATACCGTGATCGTAGCATGCATGGACTCGACTCATATGACTGGGATTTCCATGAAAAAGATTGTGGGCAGAAAATGGATTATCACTGTACATTTCTCTTCTGTTTCCTATTGATATTTCTATTTTACTTCCTTCATTTAGCATTATGGAGAGGGAAATACCTAATGTAAGATCTGCAAAAAAATATTTTGCTTTCAAATTCATACCGTGATCGTAGCATGCATGGACTCGACTCATATGACTGGGATTTCCATGAAAAAGATTGTGGGCAGAAAATGGGTGATCACTGTACATTTCTCTTCTGTTCCCTATTTATATTTATATTTTACCTCCTCAATTTAGCATTATGGACAGGGAAAGACCTAATCTAAGATCTGCAAATAAATATTTTGCCTTCAAATTCATACCGTGATCGTAGCATTCATGGACTCGACTCATATGACTGGGATTTCCATGAAAAAGATTGTGGGCAGAAAATGGGTGATCACTGTACATTTCTCTTCTATTTCCTATTTATATTTTTAAATTACCTCCTCAATTCAGCATTATGGACAGGGAAAGACATAATCTAAGATCTGCAAAAAATATTTTGACTTCAAATTCATACCGTGATCGTAGCAGGTATGGACTTGACTCATATGACTGGGATTTCCATGAAAAAGATTGTGGGCAGAAAATGGGTGATCCCTGTACATTTCTCTTCTGTTTCCTATTTATATTTATATTTTACTTCCTTCATTTAGCATTATGGACAGGGAAAGATCTAATCTAGGCTCTGCAAAAAAAATTTTGACTTCAAATTCATACCGTGATCGTAGCAGGTATGGACTTGACTCATATGACTGGGATTTCCATGAAAAAGATTGTGGGCAGAAAATGGGTGATCCCTGTACATTTCTCTTCTGTTTCCTATTTATATTTATATTTTACTTCCTTCATTTAGCATTATGGACAGGGAATGACCTAATCTAAGCTCTGCACGAAAATATTTTGCCTTCAAATTCATACCGTGATCGTAGCATGCATGGACTCGACTCATATGATTGGGATTTCCATGAAAAAGATTGTGTGCCGAAAATGGGTGATCACTGTACATTTCTCTTCTCTTTCCAATTTATATTTCTATTTTACCTCCTCAATTTAGCATTATAGACATTGAAAGACCTAATCTAAGTTCTGCACAAAAATATTTTGCCTTCAAATTCATACCGTGATCGTAGTATGCATGGACTTGACTCATATGACTGGGATTTCCATGGAAAAGATTGTGTGCCAAAAATGGGTGATCACTGTACATTTCTCTTCTGTTTCCTATTTATATTTATATTTTACTTCTCAATTTAGCATGATGGACAGGGAAAGACTTAACCTAAGATATGCACAAAAATATTTTGCCTTCAAATTTATACCGTGATCGTAGCATGCATGGAGTCGACTCATATGATTGGGATTTCCATGAAAAATATTGTGGGCCGAAAATGGGTGATCACTGTACATTTCTCTTCTGTTTCCTATTCATATTTCTATTTTACCTCCTCAATTTAGCAATATGGCCAGGGAAAGACCTAATCTAAGACCTGCACAAAAATATTTGGCCTTCAAATTCATACCGTGATCGTAGCATGCATGGACACGAATCATATGACTGGGATTTCCATGAAAAAGATTGTGGGCCAAAAATGGGTGATCACTGTACATTTCTCTCCTGTTTCCTATTTATATTTCTATTTTACCTCCTCAATTTAACATTATGGACAGGGAAAGACATAATCTAAGATCTGCACAAAAATATTTTGCCTTCAAATTCATACCGTGATCGTAGCATGCATGGATGCGACTCATATGACTGGGATTTCCATGAAAAAGTGTGTGGGCAGAAAATGGGTGATCACTTTACATTTCTCTTCTCTTTCCTATTTATATTTCTATTTTACCTCCTCAATTTAGCATTATGGACAGGGAAAGACCTAATCTAAGATCTGCACAAAAATATTTTGCCTTCAAATTCATACCGTGATCGTAGCATGCATGGACTCGACTCATATGACTGAGATTTCCATGAAAAAGATTGTGGGCAGAAAATGGGTGATCACTGTACATTTCTCTTCTGTTTCCTATTTATATTTCTATTTTACCTCCTCAATTTAGCATTATGGACAGGGAAAGACCTAATCTAAGATCTGCGAAAAAATATTTTGCCTTGAAATTCATACGGTGATCGTAGCATGCATGGACTCGACTCATATGACTGGGATTTCCATGAAAAAGATTGTGGGCCGAAAATGGGTGATCACTGTACATTTCTCTTCTGTTTCCTATATATATTTCTATTTTACCTCCTCAATTTAGCATTATGGACAGGGAAAAACCTAATTTAAGATCTGCAAAAAAATATTTTGCCTTCAAATTCATACCGTGATCGTAGCATGCATGGACTCGACTCATATGACTGGGATTTCCATGAAAAAGATTGTGGGCAGAAAATGGGTGATCTCTGTACATTTCTCTTCTGTTTCCGAATTATATTTCTTTTTTACCTCCTCAATTTAGCATTATGAACAGGGAAAGACCTAATCTAAGATCTGCACGAAAATATTTTGCCTTCAAATTCATACCGTGATCGTAGCATGTATGGACTCGACTCATATGACTGGAATTTCTATGAAAAAGATTGTGGGCTTAAAATGGTTCATCACTGTACATTTTGCTTCTGTTTCCTATTTATATTTCTATTTTACCTCCACAATTTAGCATTATGGACAGGGAAAGACCTAATCTAAGATCTGCACAAAAATATTTTGCCTTCAAATTCATACCGTGATCGTAGCATGCATGGACTGGACTCATATGACTGGGATTTCCATGAAAAAGATTGTGGGCCGAAAATGGGTGATCACTGTACATTTCTTTTCTGTTTCCTATTTATATTTATATTTTGCTTCTCAATTTAGCATGATGGACAGGGAAAGACTTAACCTAAGATATGCACAAAAATATTTTGCCTTCAAATTCATACCGTGATCGTAGCATGCATGGAGTCGACTCATATGATTGGGATTTCCATGAAAAAGATTGTGGGCCGAAAATGGGTGATCACTGTACATTTCTCTTCTGTTTCCTATTCATATTTCTATTTTACCTCCTCAATTTAGCAATATGGCCAGGGAAAGACCTAATCTAAGACCTGCACAAAAATATTTGGCCTTCAAATTCATACCGTGATCGTAGCATGCATGGACACGACTCATATGACTGGGATTTCCATCAAAAAGATTGTGGGCAGAAAATGGGTGATCACTTTACATTTCTCTTCTCTTTCCTATTTATATTTCTATTTTACCTCCTCAATTTAGCATTATGGACAGGGAAAGACCTAATCTAAGATCTGCACAAAAATATTTTGCCTTCAAATTCATACCGTGATCGTAGCATGCATGGACTCGACTCATATGACTGGGATTTCCATGAAAAAGATTGTGGGCAGAAAATGGGTGATCACTGTACATTTCTCTTCTGTTTCCTATTTATATTTATATTTTACCTCCTCAATTTAGCATTATGGACAGGGAAAGACCTAATCTAAGATCTGCGAAAAAATATTTTGCCTTGAAATTCATACGGTGATTGTAGCATGCATGGACTCGACTCATATGACTGGGATTTCCATGAAAAAGATTGTGGGCACAAAATGGGTGATCACTGTACATTTCTCTTCTGTTTCCTCTTTATATTTCTAATTTACCTCCTCAATTTAGCATTATGGAGAGGGCAAGACCTAATCTAAGATCTGCAAAAAATTATTTTTACTTCAAATACATAAAGTGATCGTAGCATGTATGGACTCGACTCATATGACTGGGATTTCCATGAAAAATATTGTAGGCAGAAAATGGGTGATCACTGTACATTTCTCTTCTGTTTTCTATTTATATTTCTATTTTACCTCCTCAATTTAGCATTATAGACAGGGAGAGACCTAATCTAAGATCTGCAAAAAAATATTTTGCCTTCAATTTCATACCGTGATCGTAGCGTGCATGGACTCGACTCATATGACTGGGATTTCCATGGAAAAGATTGTGGGCAGAAAATGGGTGATCACTGTACATTTCTCTTCTGTTTCCTGTTTATATTTCTGTCTTACTTCCTTCATTTAGCATTATGGACAGGGAAAGACCTAATCTAAGATCTGCAAAAAAATATTTTGCCTTCAAATTCATACCGTGATCGTAGCATGCTTGGACTCGACTCATATGACTGGGATTTCCATGAAAAAGATTGTGGGCAGAAAATCGGTGATCACTGTACATTTCTCTTCTGTTTCCTATTTATATTTATATTTTACTTCCTCAATTTAGCATTATGGACAGGGAAAGACCTAATCTAAGTTCTGCAAAAAAATATTTTACCTTCAAATTCATACCGTGATCGTAGCATGTACGGACTCGACTCATATGACTGGGATTTCCATGAAATATATTGTACGCAGAAAATGGGTGATCACTGTACATTTCTCTTCTGTTTCCTATTTATATTTCTATTTTACCTCCTCAATTTAGCATTATAGACAGGGAAAGACCTAATCTAAGATCTTCAAATAAATATTTTGCCTTCAAATTCATATCGTGATCGTAGCATGTATAGACTCGACTCATATGACTGGGATTTCCATGAAAATGATTGTGGGCAGAAAATGGATGATCACTGTACATTTCTCTTCTGTTTCCTATTTATATTTCTATTTTACCTCCTCAATTTAGCATTATGGACAGGGAAAGACTTAACCTAAGATATGCACAAAAATATTTTGCCTTCAAATTCATACCGTGATCGTAGCATGCATGGAGTCGACTCATATGATTGGGATTTCCATGAAAAAGATTGTGGGCCGAAAATGGGTGATCACTGTACATTTCTCTTCTGTTTCCTATTCATATTTCTATTTTACCTCCTCAATTTAGCAATATGGCCAGGGAAAGACCTAATCTAAGACCTGCACAAAAATATTTGGCCTTCAAATTCATACCGTGATCGTAGCATGCATGGACACGACTCATATGACTGGGATTTCCATCAAAAAGATTGTGGGCAGAAAATGCGTGATCACTTTACATTTCTCTTCTCTTTCCTATTTATATTTCTATTTTACCTCCTCAATTTAGCATTATGGACAGGGAAAGACCTAATCTAAGATCTGCACAAAAATATTTTGCCTTCAAATTCATACCGTGATCGTAGCATGCATGGACTCGACTCATATGACTGGGATTTCCATGAAAAAGATTGTGGGCAGAAAATGGGTGATCACTGTACATTTCTCTTCTGTTTCCTATTTATATTTATATTTTACCTCCTCAATTTAGCATTATGGACAGGGCAAGACCTAATCTAAGATCTGCAAAAAATTATTTTTCCTTCAAATTCATAAAGTGATCGTAGCATGTATGGACTCGAATCATATGACTGGGATTTCCATGAAAAATATTGTAGGCAGGAAATGGGTGATCACTGTACATTTCTCTTCTGTTTCCTATTTATATTTCTATTTTACCTCCTCAATTTAGTATTATAGACAGGGAAAGACGTAATCTAAGAACTGCAAAAAAATATTTTGCCTTCAATTTCATACCGTGATCGTAGCATGCATGGACTCGACTCATATGACTGGGATTTCCATGAAAATGATTGTGGGCACAAAAGGTGTGATCACTGTACATTTCTCTTCTGTTTCCTATTCATATTTCTAATTTACCTCCTCAATTTAACATTATGGACAGGGAAAGACCTAATCTAAGATCTGCACAAAAATATTTTGCCTTCAAATACATACCGTGATCTTAGCATGTATGGACTCGACTCATATGACTGGGATTTCCATGAAAAAGATTGTGGGCCGAAAATGGGTGATCACTGTACATTTCTCTTCTGTTTCCTATTCATATTTCTATTTTACCTCCTCAATTTAGTATTATGGACAGGGAAAGACCTAATCTAAGCTCTGCACAAAAATATTTTGCTTTCAAATTCATACCATGATCGTAGCATGTATGGACTCGACTCATATGACTGGGATTTCCATGAAAAAGATTGTGGGCAGAAAATCGGTGATCATTGTACATTTCTCTTCTGTTTCCTATTTATATTTATATTTTACTTCCTCAATTTAGCATTATGGACAGGGAAAGACCTAATCTAAGTTCTGCAAAAAAATATTTTACCTTCAAATTCATACCGTGATCGTAGCAGGTATGGACTTGACTCATATGACTGGGATTTCAATGAAAAAGATTGTGGGCAGAAAATGGGTGATCACTGTACATTTCTCTTCTGTTTCCTCTTTATATTTCTAATTTACCTCCTCAATTTAGCATTATGGAGAGGGCAAGACCTAATCTAAGATCTGCAAAAAATTATTTTTCCTTCAAATTCATACCGTGATCGTAGCATGTATGGACTCGACTCATATGACTGGGATTTCCATGAAATATATTGTAGGCAGAAAATGGGTGATCACTGTACATTTCTCTTCTGTTTCCTATTTATATTTCTATTTTACCTCCTCAATTTAGCATTATAGACAGGGAAAGACCTAATCTAAGATCTTCAAATAAATATTTTGCCTTCAAATTCATATCGTGATCGTAGCATGTATGGACTCGACTCATATGACTGGGATTTCCATGAAATATATTGTAGGCAGAAAATGGGTGATCACTGTACATTTCTCTTCTGTTTCCTATTTATATTTCTATTTTACCTCCTCAATTTAGCATTATAGACAGGGAAAGACCTAATCTAAGATCTTCAAATAAATATTTTGCCTTCAAATTCATATCGTGATCGTAGCATGTATGGACTCGACTCATATGACTGGGATTTCCATGAAAATGATTGTGTGCAGAAAATGGGTGATCACTGTACATTTCTCTTCTGTTTCCTATTCATATTTCTAATTTACCTCCTCAATTTAGCATTATGGACAGGGAAAACCTAATCTAAGATCTGCACAAAAATTTTTTTTGCGTTCAAATACATACCGTGATCTTAGCATGTATGGACTCGAGTCATATGACTGGGATTTCCATGAAAAAGATTGTGGGCCGAAAATGGGTGATCACTGTACATTTCTCTTCTGTTTCCTATTCATATTTCTATTTTACCTCCTCAATTTAGCATTATGGACAGGGAAAGACCTAATTTAAGATCTGCAAAAAAATATTTTGCCTTCAAATTCATACCGTGATCGTAGCATGCATGGATTGGATTCATATGACTGGGATTTCCATGAAAAAGATTGTGGGCAGAAAATGGGTGATCACTGTACATTTCTCTTCTGTTTCCTGTTTATATTTCTATTTTACTTCCTTCATTTAGCATTATGGACAGGGAAAGACCTAATCTAAGATCTGCAAAAAAATATTTTGCTTTCAAATTCATACCGTGATCGTAGCATGCTTGGACTCGACACATATGACTGGGATTTCCATGAAAAAGATTGTGGGCAGAAAATCGGTGATCACTGTACATTTCTCTTCTGTTTCCTATTTATATTTATATTTTACTTCCTCAATTTAGCATTATAGACAGGGAAAGACCTAATCTAAGTTCTGCAAAAAAATATTTTGCCTTCAAATTCATACGGTGATCGTAGCAGGTATGGACTTGACTCATATGACTGGGATTTCAATGAAAAAGATTGTGGGCAGAAAATGGGTGATCACTGTACATTTCTCTTCTGTTCCCTTTTTATATTTCTTTTTTACCTTCTGATTTTAGCATTATGGACAGGGAAAGACCTAATCTAAGATCTGCCAAAAAATATTTTGCCTTCAAATTCATACCGTGATCGTAGCATGCATGGACTCGACTCATATGACTGAGATTTCCATGAAGAAGATTGTGGGCAGAAAATGGGTGATCTCTGTACATTTCTCTTCTGTTTCCTATTTATATTTCTATTTTACTTCCTCAATTTAGCATTATGGACAGGGAAAGACCTAATCTAAGATCTGCAAATAAATATTTTGCCTTCAAATTCATACGGTGAACGTAGCATGTATGGACTCGACTCATATGACTGGGATTTCCATGAAAAAGATTGTGGGCGGAAAATGGGTGATCACTGTACATTTCTCTTCTGTTTCCTATTTATATTTATATTTTACTTACTTCATTTAGCATTATGGACAGGGAAGGACCTAATCTAAGATCTGCAAAAAAATATTTTGCCTTGAAATTCATACGGTGATCGTAGTATGCATGGACTCGACTCATATGACTGGGATTTCCATGAAAAAGATTGTGGGCAGAAAATGGGTGATCACTGTACATTTCTCTTCTGTTTCCTATTTATATTTATATTTTACTTCCTTCATTTAGCATTAGGGACAGGGAAAGACCTAATCTAAGTTCTGCAAAAAATTATTTTGCCTTCAAATACATGCCGTGATCGTAGCAGGTATGGACTTGACTCATATGACTGGGATTTCCATGAAAAAGATTGTCGGCAGAAAATGGGAGATCACTGTACATTTCTCTTCTGTTTCCTATTTATATTTATATTTTACCTCCTCAATTTAGCATTATTGCCAGGGAAAGACCTAATCTAAGATCTGCAAAAAAATATTTCGCCTTCAAATTCATACCGTGATCGTAGCATGCATGGACTCGACTCATATGACTGGGATTTCCATGAAAAAGATTGTGGGCAGAAAATGGGTGATCACTGTACATTTCTCTTCTGTTTCCTATTTATATTTATATTTTACTTCTTCAATTAAGCATTATGGACAGGGAAAAAACCTAATCTAAGATCTGCACAAAAATATTTTGCCTTCAACTTCATAACGTGATCGTAGCATGCATGGACTCGACTCATATGACTGGGATTTCCATGAAAAAGATTGTGGGCCGAAAATGGTGATCACTGTGCATTTCTCTTCTGTTTCCTATTTATATTTATATTTTACTTCCTTCATTTAGCATTATGGACAGGGAAAGATCTAATCTAAGCCCTGCAAAAAAATATTTTGCATTCAAATTCATACCGTAATCGTAGCATGCATGTACACGACTCATATGACTGGGATTTCCATGAAAAAGATTGTGGCCAGAAATTGGGTGATCACTGTACATTTCTCTTCTGTTTCCTATTTATATTTCTATTTTACCTCCTCAATTTAGCATTATGGACAGGGAAAGACCTAATCTAAGCTCTGCACAAAAATATTTTACCTTCAAATTCATACCGTGATCGTAGCATGCATGGACTCGACTCATATGACTGGGATTTCCTTGAAAAAGATTGTGGGCATAAAATGGGTGATCACTGCACATTTCTGTTATGTTTCCTATTTATATTTCTAATTTACCTCCTCAATTTAGCATTATGGAGAGGGAAAGACCTAATCTAAGCTCTGAACAAAAATATTTTGCCTTCAAATTCATACCGTGTTCGTAGCATGCATGGACTCGACTCATATGACTGGGATTTCCATGAAAAAGATTGTGGGCAGAAAATGGGTGATCACTGTACATTTCTCTTCTGTTTCCTATTTATATTTATATTTTACATCCTCAATTTAGCATTATGGACAGGGAAAGACCTAATCTAAGATCTGCATAAAAATATTTTGCCTTCAAATTCATACCCTGACCGTAGCATGCATGGACTCGACTCATATGACTGGAATTTCCATGAAAAAGATTGTGGGCCGAAAATGGGTGATCACTGTACATTTCTCTTCTGTTTCCTATTTATATTTCTATTTAACTCCTCAATTTAGCATTATGGACAGGGAAAGACCTAATCTAAGATCTGCACAAAAATATTTTGCCTTCAAATTCATAACGTGATCGTAGCATGCATGGACTCGACTCATATGACTGGAATTTCCATGAAAAAGATTGTGGGCAGAAAATGGGTGATCACTGTACATTTCTCTTCTGTTTCCTATTTATATTACTATTTTACATCCTCAATTTAGCATTATGGACATGGAAAGACCTAATCTAAGATCTGCACAAAAATATTTTGCCTTCAATTTCATACCCTGATCGTAGCATGCATGGACTCGACTCATATGACTGGGATTTCCATGAAAAAAATTGTGGGCCGAAAATGGGTGATCACTGTACATTTCTCTTCTGTTTCCTATTGATATTTCTATTTTACATCCTCAATTTAGCATCATGGACAGGGAAAGACCTAATCTAAGATCTGCACAAAAATATTTTGCCTTCAAATTCATAACTTTATCGTAGCATGCATGGACTCGACTCATATGACTGGGATTTCCATGAAAAAGATTGTGGACCGAAAATGGGTGACCACTGTACATTTCTCTTCTGTTTCCTATTTATATTTATATTTTACTTCCTCAATTTAGCATTATGGACAGGGAAACACCTAATCTAAGATCTGCAAAAAAATATTTTGCCTTCAAATTCATAACGTCATCGTAGCATGCATGGACTCGACTCATATGACTGGGATTTCCATGAAAAAGATTGTGGGCCGAAAATGGGTGATCACTGTACATTTCTCTTCTGTTTCCAATTTATATTTCTATTTTACCTCCTCAATTTAGCAATATGGACAGGGAAAGACCTAATCTAAGATCTGCACAAAAATATTTTGCCTTCAAATTCATAACGTGATCGTTGCATACATGGACTCGACTCATATGACTGGAATTTCCATGAAAAAGATTGTGGGCCGAAAATGGGTGATCACTGTACATTTCTCTTCTGTTTCCTATTTATATTTATATTTTACATCCTCAATTTAGCATTATGGACGGGGAAAGACCTAATCTAAGATCTGCACAAAAATATTTTGCCTTCAAATTCATACCCTGACCGTAGCATGCATGGACTCGACTCATATGACTGGGATTTCCATGAAAAAGATTGTGGGCCGAAAATGGGTGATCACTGTACATTTCTCTTCTGTTTCCTATTTATATTTCTATTTTACATCCTCAATTTAGCATTATGGACAGGGAAAGACCTAATCTAAGATCTGCACAAAAATATTTTGCCTTCAAATTCATACCCTGATCGTAGCATGCATGGACTCGACTCATATGACTGTGATTTCCATGAAATAGATTGTGGGCCGAAAATGGGTGATCACTGTACATTTCTCTTCTGTTTCCTATTTATATTTATATTTTACATCCTCAATTTAGCATTATGGACAGGGAAAGACCTAATCTAAGATATGCACAAAAATATTTTGCCTTCAAATTCATACCCTGACCGTAGCATGCATGGACTCGACTCATATGACTGGGATTTACATGAAAAAGATTGTGGGCCGAAAATGGTGATCACAGTACATTTCTCTTCTGTTTCCTATTTATATTTATATTTTACTTCCTCAATTTAGCATTATGGACAGGGAAAGACCTAATCTAAGATCTGCACAAAAATATTTTGCCTTCAAATTCATAACGTGATCGTAGCATGCATGGACTCGACTCATATGACTGGGATTTCCATGAAAAAGATTGTGGGCCGAAAATGGGTGATCACTGTACATTTCTCTTCTGTTTCCTATTTATATTTATATTTTACATCCTCAATTTAGCATTATGGACAGGGAAAGACCTAATCTAAGATCTGCACAAAAATATTTTGCCTTCAAATTCATAACGTGATCGTAGCATGCATGGACTCGACTCATATGACTGGAATTTCCATGAAAAAGATTGTGGGCCGAAAATAGGTGATCACTGTACATTTCTCTTCTGTTTCCTATTTATATTTCTATTTTACCTCCTCAATTTAGCATTATGGACAGGGAAAGACCTAATCTAAGCTCTGCACAAAAATATTTGCCTTCATATTCATACCGTGATCGTAGCATGCATGGACTCGACTCATATGACTGTGATTTCCATGAAAAAGATTGTGGGCCGAAAATGGGTGATCACTGTACATTTCTCTTCTGTTTCCTATTTATATTTATATTTTACTTCCTCAATTTAGCATTATGGACAGGGAAAGACCTAATCTAAGATCTGCAAAAAAATATTTTGCCTTCAAATTCATAACGTCATCGTAGCATGCATGGACTCGACTCATATGACTGGGATTTACATGAAAAAGATTGTGGGCCGAAAATGGTGATCACAGTACATTTCTCTTCTGTTTCCTATTTATATTTATATTTTACTTCCTCAATTTAGCATTATGGACAGGGAAAGACCTAATCTAAGTTCTGCAAAAAAATATTTTGCCTTCAAATTCATAACGTGATTGTAGCATGCATGGATGCGACTCATATGACTGGGATTTCCATGAAAAAGATTGTGGGCCGAAAATAGGTGATCACTGCACATTTCTCTTCTGTTTCCTATTTATATTTCTATTTTACCTCCTCAATTTAGCATTATGGACAGGGAAAGACCTAATCTAAGCTCTGCACAAAAATATTTGCCTTCATATTCATACCGTGATCGTAGCATGCATGGACTCGACTCATATGACTGGGATTTCCATGAAAAAGATTGTGGGCCGAAAATGGGTGATCACTGTACATTTCTCTTCTGTTTCCTATTTATATTTATATTTTACTTCCTCAATTAAGCATTATGGACAGGGAAAGACCTAATCTAAGATCTGCACAAAAATATTTGCCTTCATATTCATACCGTGATCGTAGCATGCATGGACTCGACTCATATGACTGGGATTTCCATGAAAAAGATTGTGGGTCGAAAATGGGTGATCACTGTGCATTTCTCTTCTGTTTCCTATTTATATTTATATTTTACTTCCTTCATTTAGCATTATGGACAGGGAAAGACCTAATCTAAGCTCTGCAAAAAAATATTTTGCGTTCAAATTCATACCGTAATCGTAGCATGCATGTACACGACTCATATGACTGGGATTTCCATGAAAAAGATTGTGGCCAGAAATTGGGTGATCACTGTAAATTTCTCTTCTGTTTCCTATTTATATTTCTATTTTACCTACACAATTTAGCATTATGGACAGGGAAAGACCTAATCTAATCTCTGCACAAAAATATTTTACCTTCAAATTCATACCGTGATCGTAGCATGCATGGACTCGACTCATATGACTGGGATTTCCTTGAAAAAGATTGTGGGCATAAAATGGGTGATCACTGCACATTTCTGTTATGTTTCCTATTTATATTTCTAATTTACCTCCTCAATTTAGCATTATGGAGAGGGAAAGACCTAATCTAAGACCTGCACAAAAATATTTTGCCTTCAAATTCATAACTTTATCGTAGAATGCATGGACTCGACTCATATGACTGGGATTTCCATGAAAAAGATTGTGGGCCGAAAATGGGTGATCACTGTACATTTCTCTTCTTTTTCCTATTTATATTTATATTTTACTTCCTCAATTTAGCATTATGGACAGGGAAAGACCTAATCTAAGATCTGCAAAAAAATATTTTGCCTTCAAATTCATAACGTCATCGTAGCATGCATGGACTCGACTCATATGACTGGGATTTCCATGAAAAAGATAGTCGGCCGAAAATGGGTGATCACTGTACATTTCTCTTCTGTTTCCAATTTATATTTCTATTTTACCTCATTAATTTAGCAATATCGACAGGGAAAGACATAATCTAAGATCTGCACAAAAATATTTTGCCTTCAAATTCATAACGTGATCGTAGCATACATGGACTCGACTCATATGACTGGGATTTCCATGAAATAGATTGTGGGCCGAAAATGGGTGATCACTGTACATTTCTCTTCAGTTTCCTATTTATATTTATATTTTACATCCTCAATTTAGCATTATGGACAGGGAAAGACCTAATCTAAGATATGCACAAAAATATTTTGCCTTCAAATTCATACCCTGACCGTAGCATGCATGGACTCGACTCATATGACTGGGATTTCCATGAAAAAGATTGTGGGCCGAAAATGGGTGATCACTGTACATTTCTCTTCTGTTTCCTATTTATATTTATATTTTACTTCCTCAATTTAGCATTATGGACAGGGAAAGTCTTAATCTAAGATCTGCACAAAAATATTTTGCCTTGAAATTCATACCCTGATCGTAGCATGCATGGACTCGACTCATATGACTGGGATTTCCATGAAATGATTGTGGGCCGAAAATGGGTGATCACAGTACATTTCTCTTCTCTTTCCTATTTATATTTATATTTTACATCCTCAATTTAGCATTATGGACAGGGAAAGACCTAATCTAAGATATGCACAATAATATTTTCCCTTCAAATTCATACCCTGACCGTAGCATGCATGGACTCGACTCATATGACTGGGATTTACATGAAAAAGATTGTGGGCCGAAAATGGGTGATCACTGTACATTTCTCTTCTGTTTCCTATTTATATTTATATTTTACTTCCTCAATTTAGCATTATGGACAGGGAAAGACCTAATCTAAGTTCTGCAAAAAAATATTTTGCCTTCAAATTCACAACGTGAACGTAGCATACATGGACTCGACTCATATGACTGGGATTTCCATGAAAAAGATTGTGGGCCGAAAATGGGTGATCACTGTACATTTCTCTTCTGTTTCCTATTTATATTTATATTTTACATCCTCAATGTAGCATTATGGACAGGGAAAGACCTAATCTAAGATCTGCACAAAAATATTTTGCTTTCAAATTCATAACGTGATCGTAGCATGCAAGGACTCGACTCATATGACTGGGATTTCCATGAAAAAGATTGTGGGCCGAAAATGGGTGATCACTGTACATTTCTCTTCTGTTTCCTATTTATATTTATATTTTACCTCCTCAATTTAGCATTATGGCCAGGGAAAGACCTAATCTAAGCTCTGCACGAAAATATTTTGCCTTCAAATTTATACCGTGATCGTAGCATATATGGACTCGACTCATATGACTGGGATTTCCATGAAACAGATTGTGGGCCGAAAATGGGTGATCACTGTGATTTTCTCTTCTGTTTCCTATTTACATTTCTATTTTACCTCCTTAATTTAGCTTTATGGACAGGGAAAGACCTAATCTAAGATCTGCACAAAAATATTTTGCCTTCAAATTCATAACGTGATCGTAGCATGCATGGATTCGACTCATATGACTGGAATTTCCATGAAAAAGATTGTGGGCCGAAATTGGGTGATCACTGTACATTTCTCTTCTGTTTTTTATTTATATTTATATTTTACATCCACAATTTAGCATTATGGACAGGGAAAGACCTAATCTAAGATCTGCACAAAAATATTTTGCCTTCAAATTCATACCCTAATCGTAGCATGCATGGACTCGACTCATATGACTGGGATTCCCATGGAAAAGATTGTGGGCCGAAAATGGGTGATCACTGTGCATTTCTCTTCGGTTTCCTATTTATATTTATATTTTGCATCCTCAATTTAGCATTCTGGCCAGGGAAAGACCTAATCTAAGATCTGCACAAAAATATTTTGCTTTCAAATTCATACCCTGATCGTAGCATGCATGGACTCGACTCATATGACTGGGATTTCCATGAAAAAGATTGTGGGCCGAAAATGGGTGATCACTGTGCATTTCTCTTCTGTTTCCTATTTATATTTCTATTTTACATCCTCAATTTAGCATTATGGACAGGGAAAGACCTAATCTAAAATCTGCACAAAAATATTTTGCCTTCAAATTCATAACGTGATCGTAGCATGCATGGACTCGACTCATATGACTGGAATTTCCATGAAAAAGATTGTGGGGCGAAAATGGGTGATCACTGTACATTTCTCTTCTGTTTCCTATTTATATTTATATTTTACATCCTCAATTTAGCATTATGGACAGGGAAAGACCTAATCTAAGATCTGCACAAAAATATTTTGCCTTCAAATTCATAACGTGATCGTAGCATGCATGGACTCGACTCATATGACTGGGATTTCCATGAAAAAGATTGTGAGCCGAAAATGGGTGATCACTGTACATTTCTCTTCTGTTTCCTATTTATATTTATATTTTACATCCTCAATTTAGCATTATGGACAGGGAAAGACCTAATCTAAGATCTGCATAAAAATATTTTGCCTTCAAATTCATACCCTGACCGTAGCATGCATGGACACGACTCATATGACTGGAATTTCCATGAAAAAGATTGTGGGCCGAAAATGGGTGATCACTGTGCATTTCTCTTCTGTTTCCTATTTATATTTCTATTTACATCCTCAATTTAGCATTATGGACAGGGAAAGACCTAATCTAAGATGTGCACAAAAATATTTTGCCTTCAAATTCATACCCTGATCGTAGCATGCATGGACTCGACTCATATGACTGGGATTTCCATGAAAAAAATTGTGGGCCGAAAATGGGTGATCACTGTACATTTCTCTTCTGTTTCCTATTTATATTTATATTTTACATCCTCAATTTAGAATTATGGACAGGGAAAGACCTAATCTAAGATCTGCACAAAAATATTTTGCCTTCAAATTCATAACTTTATCGTAGCATGCATGGACTCGACTCATATGACTGGGATTTCCATGAAAAAGATTGTGGGCCAAAAATGGTTGATCACTGTACATTTCTCTTCTGTTTCCTATTTATATTTATATTTTACTTCCTCAATTTAGCATTATGGACAGGGAAAGACCTAATCTAAGATCTGCAAAAAAATATTTTGCCTATCAAATTCATAACGTCATCGTAGCATGCATGGACTCGACTCATATGACAGGGATTTCCATGAAAAAGATTGTGGGCCGAAAATGGGTGATCACTGTACATTTCTCTTCTGTTTCCAATTTATATTTCTATTTTACCTCCTCAATTTAGCATTATGGACAGGGAAAGACCTAATCTAAGATCTGCACAAAAATATTTTGCCTTCAAATTCATACCGTGATCGTAGCATGCATGGACTCGACTCATATGACTGTGATTTCCATGAAATAGATTGTGGGCCGAAAATGGGTGATCACTGTACATTTCTCTTCTGTTTCGTATTTATATTTATATTTTACATCCTCAATTTAGCATTATGGACAGGGAAAGACCTAATCTAAGATATGCACAAAAATATTTTGCCTTCATATTCATACCGTGATCGTAGCATGCATGGACTCGACTCATATGACTGGGATTTCCATGAAAAAGATTGTGGGCCGAAAATGGGTGATCACTGTACATTTCTCTTCTGTTTCCTATTTATATTTATATTTTACCTCCTCAATTTAGCATTATGGACAGGGAAAGACCTAATCTAAGATCTGCACAAAAATATTTTGCTTTCAAATTCATACCCTGATCGTAGCATGCATGGACTCGACTCATATGACTGGAATTTCCATGAAAAAGATTGTGGGCCGAAAATGGGTGATCACTGTACATTTCTCTTCAGTTTCCTATTTATATTTATATTTTACATCCTCAATTTAGCATTATGGACAGGGAAAGACCTAATCTAAGATCTGCACAAAAATATTTTGCCTTCAAATTCATACCCTGATCGTAGCATGCATGGACTCGACTCATATGACTGGGATTTCCATGAAAAAAATTGTGGGCCGAAAATGGGTGATCACTGTACATTTCTCTTCTGTTTCCTATTTATATTTCTATTTTACATCCTCAATTTAGCATTATGGACAGGGAAAGACCTAATCTAAGATCTGCACAAACATATTTTGCCTTCAAATTCATAACTTTATCGTAGCATGCTTGGACTCGACTCATATGACTGGGATTTCCATGAAAAAGATTGTGGGCCGAAAATGGGTGATCACTGTATATTTCTCTTCTGTTTCCTATTTATATTTATATTTTACTTCCTCAATTTAGCATTATGGACAGGGAAAGACCTAATCTAAGATCTGCAAAAAAATATTTTGCCTTCAAATTCAAAACGTCATCGTAGCATACATGGACACGACTCATATGACTGGAATTTCCATGAAAAAGATTGTGGGCCGAAAATGGGTGATCGCTGCACATTTCTCTTCTGTTTCCTATTTATATTTCTAATTTACATCCTCAATTTAGCATTATGGACAGCGAAAGACCTAATCTAACATCTGCACAAAAATATTTTGCCTTCAAATTCATACCCTGATCGTAGCATGCATGGACTCGACTCATATGACTGGGATTTCCATGAAATAGATTGTGGGCCGAAAATGGGTGATCACTGTACATTTCTCTTCAGTTTCCTATTTCTATTTCTATTTTACATCCTCAATTTAGCATCATAGACAGGGAAAGACCTAATCTAAGATCTGCACAAAAATATTTTGCCTTCAAATTCATACCCTGACCGTAGCATGCATGGACTCGACTCATATGACTGGGATTTCCATGAAAAAGATTGTGGGCCAAAAATGGGTGATCACTGTACATTTCTCTTCTGTTTCCTATTTATATTTCTATTTTACATCCTCAATTTAGCATTATGGACAGGGAAAGACCTAATCTAAGATCTGCACAAAAATATTTTGCCTTCAAATTCATACCCTGATCGTAGCATGCATGGACTCGACTCATATGACTGGGATTTCCATGAAAAAAATTTTAGGCCGAAAATGGGTGATCACTGTACATTTCTCTTCTGTTTCCTATTTATATTTCTATTTTACATCCTCAATTTAGCATTATGGACAGGGAAAGACCTAATCTAAGATCTGCACAAACATATTTTGCCTTAAAATTCATAACTTTATCGTAGCATGCATGGACTCGACTCATATGACTGGGATTTCCATGAAAAAGATTGTGGGCCGAAAATGGTTGATCACTGTACATTTCTCTTCCGTTTCCTATTTATATTTATATTTTACTTCCTCAATTTAGCATTATGGAAAGGGAAAGACCTAATCTAAGATCTGCAAAAAAATATTTTGCCTTCAAATTCAAAACGTCATCGTAGCATGCATGGACTCGACTCATATGACTGGGATTTCCATGAAAAAGATTGTGGGCCGAAAATGGGTGATCACTGTACATTTCTCTTCTGTTTCCAATTTATATTTCTATTTTACCTCCTCAATTTAGCATTATGGACAGGGAAAGACCTAATCTAACATCTGCACAAAAATATTTTGCCTTCAAATTCATACCCGGATCGTAGCATGCATGGACTCGAGTCATATGACTGTGATTTCCATGAAATAGATTGTGGGCCGAAAATGGGTGATCACTGTACATTTCTCTTCTGTTTCCTATTTATATTTATATTTTACATCCTCAATTTAGCATTATGGACAGGGAAAGACCTAATCTAAGATATGCACAAAAATATTTTGCCTTCATATTCATAACCTGATCGTAGCATGCATGGACTCGACTCATATGACTGGAATTTCCATGAAAAAGATTGTGGGCCGAAAAGGGGTGATCACTGTACATTTCTTTTCTGTTTCCGATTTATATTTCTATTTTACATCCTCAATTTAGCATTATGGACAGGGAAAGACCTAATCTAAGATCTGCACAAAAATATTTTGCCTTCAAATTCAGACCGTGAGCGTAGCATGCATGGACTCGACTCATATGACTGGGATTTCCATGAAAAAGATTGTGGGCAGAAAATGGGACATCACTGTACATTTCTCTTCTGTTTCCTATTTATATTTCTATTTTAGCTCCTCAATTTAGCATTATGGACTGGGAAAGACCTAATCTAAAATCTGCACAAAAATATTTTGCCTTCAAATTCATACCGTGATTGTAGAAAGCATGGACTTGAATCATATGACTGGGATTTCCATGAAAAAGATTGTGGGCCGAAAATGGGTGATCACTGTACATTTCTCTTCTGTTTCCTATTTATATTTATATTTTGCCTCCTCAAATTAGCATTATGGACAGGGAAAGATTTAATCTAAGCTCTACACAAAAATATTTTGCCTTCAAATTCATAACGTGATTGTAGCATGCATGGACTCGAATCATATGACTGGGATTTCCATGAAAAAGATTGTGGGCCGAAAATTGGTGATCACTGTACATTTCTCTTCTCTTTCCTATTTATATTTCTGTTTTGCCTCCTCAATTTAGCATTATGGACAGGGAAAGACCTAATCTAAGATCTGCACAGAAATATTTTGCCTTCAAATTAATACCGTGATCGTAGCATGCATGGCCTCGTCTCATATGACTGGGATTTCCATGAAAAAGATTGTGGGCCGAAAATGGGTGATCACTGTACATTTCTCTTCTGTTTCCTACTTATATTTCTCTTTTACCTCCTCAATTTAGCATTATGGACAGGGAATGACCTAATCTAAGATCTGCACAAAAATATTTTACCTTCAAATTCATACCGTGATCGTAGCATGCATGGACTCGACTCATATGACTGGGATTTCCATGAAAAAGTTTGTGGGCCAAAAATGGGTGATCACTGTACATTTCTCTTCTGTTTCCTATTTATATTTATATTTTACCTCCTCAATTTAGTATTATGGACAGGTAAAGACCTAATCAAGATCTGTACAAAAATATTTTGCCTTCAAATTCATACCGTGATCGTAGGATGCATGGACTCGACTCATATGACTGGGATTTCCATGAAAAAGATTGTGGGCCGAAAATGGGTGATCACTGTACATTTCTCTTCAGTTTCCTATTCCTATTTCTATTTTACATCCTCAATTTAGCATCATAGAGAGGGAAAGACCTAATCTAAGATCTGCACAAAAATATTTTGCCTTCAAATTCATACCCTGACCGTAGCATGCATGGACTCGACTCATATGACTGGGATTTCCATGAAAAAGATTGTGGGCCAAAAATGGGTGATCACTGTACATTTCTCTTCTGTTTCCTATTTATATTTATATTTTACATCCTCAATTTAGCATTATGGACAGGGAAAGACCTAATCTAAGATCTGCACAAAAATATTTTGCCTTCAAATTCATACCCTGATCGTAGCATGCATGGCCTCGACTCATATGACTGGGATTTCCATGAAAAAAATTTTAGGCCGAAAATGGGTGATCACTGTACATTTCTCTTCTGTTTCCTATTTATATTTCTATTTTACATCCTCAATTTAGCATTATGGACAGGGAAAGACCTAATCTAATATCTGCACAAACATATTTTGCCTTAAAATTCATAACTTTATCGTAGCATGCATGGACTCGACTCATATGACTGGGATTTCCATGAAAAAGATTGTGGGCCGAAAATGGGTGATCACTGTACATTTCTCTTCTGTTTCCAATTTATATTTCTATTTTACCTCCTCAATTTAGCATTATGGACAGGGAAAGACCTAATCTAAGATCTGCACAAAAATATTTTGTCTTCAAATTCATACCGTGATCGTAGCATGCATGGACTCGACTCATATGACTGGGATTTCCATGAAAAAGATTGTGGGCCGAAAATGGGTGATCACTGTACATTTCTCTTCTGTTTCCTATTTATATTTATATTTTACATCCTCAATTTAGCATTATGGACAGGGAAAGACCTAATCTAAGATATGCACAAAAATATTTTGCCTTCATATTCATAACCTGATCGTAGCATGCATGGACTCGACTCATATGACTGGAATTTCCATGAAAAAGATTGTGGGCCGAAAAGGGGTGATCACTGTACATTTCTTTTCTGTTTCCGATTTATATTTCTATTTTACATCCTCAATTTAGCATTATGGACAGGGAAAGACCTAATCTAAGATCTGCACAAAAATATTTTGCCTTCAAATTCATACCGTGATTGTAGCATGAATGGACTCGAATCATATGACTGGGATTTCCAATGAAAAGATTGTGGGCCGAAAATGGGTGATCGCTGTACCTTTCTCTTCTGTTTCCTATTTCTATTTGTATTTTACGTCCTCAAGTTAGCATTATGGATAGAGAAAGACCTAATCTAAAATCTGCACAAAAATATTTTGCCTTCAAATTCATACCGTGAATGTAGCATGCATGGACTCGATTCATATGACTGGGATTTCCAATGAAAAGATTTTCGGACGAAAATTGGTGATCACTGTACATTTCTCTTCTGTTTCCTATTTATATTTCTATTTTACCTCCTCAATTTAGCATTATGGACAGGGAAAGACCTAATCTAAGATCTGCACAAAAATATTTTGCCTTCAAATTCATACCGTGATCGTAGCATGCATGGCCTCGTCTCATATGACTGGAATTTCCATGAAAAAGATTGTGGGCCGAAAATGGGTGATCACTGTACATTTCTCTTCTGTTTCCTACTTATATTTCTCTTTTACCTCCTCAATTTAGCATTATGGACAGGGAATGACCTAATCTAAGATCTGCACAAAAATATTTTGCCTTCAAATTCAGACCGTGATCGTAGCATGCATGGACTCGACTCATATGACTGGGATTTCCATTAAAAAGATTGTGGGCCGAAAATGGGTGATCACTGTATATTTCTCTTCTGTTTCCTATTTATATTTATATTTTACCTTCTAAATTTAGCATTATTGCCAGTGAAAGACCTAATCTAAGCTCTGCACAAAAATATTTTGCCTTCAAATTCATACCGTGATCGTAGCATGCATGGACTCGACTCATATGACTGGGATTTCCATGAAAAAGATTGTGGGCCAAAAATGGGACATCACTGTACATTTCTCTTCTGTTTCCTATTTATATTTATATTTTACCTCCTCACTTTAGCATTATGGAGAGCGAAAGACCTAATCTAAGATCTGCACAAAAATATTTTGCCTTCAAATTCATACCCTGATCGTAGCATGCATGGACTCGACTCATATGACTGGGATTTCCATGAAAAAAATTTTAGGCCGAAAATGGGTGATCACTGTACATTTCTCTTCTGTTTCCTATTTATATTTATATTTTACATCCTCAATTTAGCATTATGGACAGGGAAAGACCTAATCTAAGATCTGCACAAACATATTTTGCCTTAAAATTCATAACTTTATCGTAGCATGCATGGACTCGACTCATATGACTGGGATTTCCATGAAAAAGATTGTGGGCCGAAAATGGTTGATCACTGTACATTTCTCTTCCGTTTCTTATTTATATTTATATTTTACTTCCTCAATTTAGCATTATGGAAAGGGAAAGACCTAATCTAAGATCTGCAAAAAAATATTTTGCCTTCAAATTCAAAACGTCATCGTAGCATGCATGGACTCGACTCATATGACTGGGATTTCCATGAAAAAGATTGTGGGCCGAAAATGGGTGATCACTGTACATTTCTCTTCTGTTTCCAATTTATATTTCTATTTTACCTCCTCAATTTAGCATTATGGACAGGGAAAGACCTAATCTAACATCTGCACAAAAATATTTTGCCTTCAAATTCATACCCTGATCGTAGCATGCATGGACTCGACTCATATGACTGTGATTTCCATGAAATAGATTGTGGGCCGAAAATGGGTGATCACTGTACATTTCTCTTCTGTTTCCTATTTATATTTATATTTTACATCCTCAATTTAGCATTATGGACAGGGAAAGACCTAATCTAAGATATGCACAAAAATATTTTGCCTTCATATTCATAACCTGATCGTAGCATGCATGGACTCGACTCATATGACTGGAATTTCCATGAAAAAGATTGTGGGCCGAAAAGCGGTGATCACTGTACATTTCTTTTCTGTTTCCGATTTATATTTATATTTTACATCCTCAATTTAGCATTATGGACAGCGAAATACCTAATCTAAGATCTGCACAAAAATATTTTGTCTTCAAATTCATACCGTGATCGTAGCATGCATGGACTCGACTCATATGACTGGGATTTCCATGAAAAAGATTGTGGGCCGAAAATGGGTGATCACTGTACATTTCTCTTCTGTTTCCTATTTATATTTATATTTTACATCCTCAATTTAGCATTATGGACAGGGAAAGACCTAATCTAAGATATGCACAAAAATATTTTGCCTTCATATTCATAACCTGATCGTAGCATGCATGGACTCGACTCATATGACTGGAATTTCCATGAAAAAGATTGTGGGCCGAAAAGGGGTGATCACTGTACATTTCTTTTCTGTTTCCGATTTATATTTCTATTTTACATCCTCAATTTAGCATTATGGACAGGGAAAGACCTAATCTAAGATCTGCACAGAAATATTTTGCCTTCAAATTAATACCGTGTTCGTAGCATGCATGGCCTCGTCTCATATGACTGGGATTTCCATGAAAAAGATTGTGGGCCGAAAATGGGTGATCACTGTACATTTCTCTTCTGTTTCCTACTTATATTTCTCTTTTACCTCCTCAATTTAGCATTATGGACAGGGAAAGACCTAATCTAAGATCTGCACAAAAATATTTTACCTTCAAATTCATACCGTGATCGTAGCATGCATGGACTCGACTCATATGACTGGGATTTCCATGAAAAAGTTTGTGGGCCAAAAATGGGAGATCACTGTACATTTCTCTTCTGTTTCCTATTTATATTTATATTTTACCTCCTCAATTTAGTATTATGGACAGGTAAAGACCTAATCCAGATCTGTACAAAAATATTTTGCCTTCAAATTCATACCGTGATCGTAGGATGCATGGACTCGACTCATATGACTGGGATTTCCATGAAAAAGATTGTGGGCCGAAAATGGGTGATCACTGTACATTTCTCTTCTGTTTCCTATTTATATTTATATTTTACCTTCTCAATTTAGTATTATGGACAGGTAAAGACCTAATCAAGATCTGTACAAAAATATTTTGCCTTCAAATTCATACCGTGATCGTAGGATGCATGGACTCGACTCATATGACTGGGATTTCCATGAAAAAGATTGTGGGCCGAAAATGGGTGATCACTGTACATTTCTCTTCAGTTTCCTATTCCTATTTCTATTTTACATCCTCAATTTAGCATCATAGAGAGGGAAAGACCTAATCTAAGATCTGCACAAAAATATTTTGCCTTCAAATTCATACCCTGACCGTAGCATGCATGGACTCGACTCATATGACTGGGATTTCCATGAAAAAGATTGTGGGCCAAAAATGGGTGATCACTGTACATTTCTCTTCTGTTTCCTATTTATATTTATATTTTACATCCTCAATTTAGCATTATGGACAGGGAAAGACCTAATCTAAGATCTGCACAAAAATATTTTGGCTTCAAATTCATACCGTGATCGTAGCATGCATGGACTCGACTCATATGACTGGGATTTCCATGAAAAAAATTTTAGGCCGAAAATGGGTGATCACTGTACATTTCTCTTCTGTTTCCTATTTATATTTCTATTTTACATCCTCAATTTAGCATTATGGACAGGGAAAGACCTAATCTAATATCTGCACAAACATATTTTGCCTTAAAATTCATAACTTTATCGTAGCATGCATGGACTCGACTCATATGACTGGGATTTCCATGAAAAAGATTGTGGGCCGAAAATGGGTGATCACTGTACATTTCTCTTCTGTTTCCAATTTATATTTCTATTTTACCTCCTCAATTTAGCATTATGGACAGGGAAAGACCTAATCTAAGATCTGCACAAAAATATTTTGTCTTCAAATTCATACCGTGATCGTAGCATGCATGGACTCGACTCATATGACTGGGATTTCCATGAAAAAGATTGTGGGCCGAAAATGGGTGATCACTGTACATTTCTCTTCTGTTTCCTATTTATATTTATATTTTACATCCTCAATTTAGCATTATGGACAGGGAAAGACCTAATCTAAGATATGCACAAAAATATTTTGCCTTCATATTCATAACCTGATCGTAGCATGCATGGACTCGACTCATATGACTGGAATTTCCATGAAAAAGATTGTGGGCCGAAAAGGGGTGATCACTGTACATTTCTTTTCTGTTTCCGATTTATATTTCTATTTTACATCCTCAATTTAGCATTATGGACAGGGAAAGACCTAATCTAAGATCTGCACACAAATATTTTGCCTTCAAATTCATACCGTGATTGTAGCATGAATGGACTCGAATCATATGACTGGGATTTCCAATGAAAAGATTGTGGGCCGAAAATGGGTGATCGCTGTACCTTTCTCTTCTGTTTCCTATTTCTATTTGTATTTTACGTCCTCAAGTTAGCATTATGGATAGAGAAAGACCTAATCTAAAATCTGCACAAAAATATTTTGCCTTCAAATTCATACCGTGAATGTAGCATGCATGGACTCGATTCATATGACTGGGATTTCCAATGAAAAGATTTTCGGACGAAAATTGGTGATCACTGTACATTTCTCTTCTGTTTCCTACTTATATTTCTCTTTTACCTCCTCAATTTAGCATTATGGACAGGGAATGACCTAATCTAAGATCTGCACAAAAATATTTTGCCTTCAAATTCAGACCGTGATCGTAGCATGCATGGACTCGACTCATATGACTGGGATTTCCATTAAAAAGATTGTGGGCCGAAAATGGGTGATCACTGTATATTTCTCTTCTGTTTCCTATTTATATTTATATTTTACCTTCTAAATTTAGCATTATTGCCAGTGAAAGACCTAATCTAAGATCTGCACAAAAATATTTTGCCTTCAAATTCATACCCTGATCGTAGCATGCATGGACTCGACTCATATGACTGGGATTTCCATGAAAAAAATTTTAGGCCGAAAATGGGTGATCACTGTACATTTCTCTTCTGTTTCCTATTTATATTTATATTTTACATCCTCAATTTAACATTATGGACAGGGAAAGACCTAATCTAAGATATGCACAAAAATATTTTGCCTTCATATTCATAACCTGATCGTAGCATGCATGGACTCGACTCATATGACTGGAATTTCCATGAAAAAGATTGTGGGCCGAAAAGCGGTGATCACTGTACATTTCTTTTCTGTTTCCGATTTATATTTATATTTTACATCCTCAATTTAGCATTATGGACAGCGAAATACCTAATCTAAGATCTGCACAAAAATATTTTGTCTTCAAATTCATACCGTGATCGTAGCATGCATGGACTCGACTCATATGACTGGGATTTCCATGAAAAAGATTGTGGGCCGAAAATGGGTGATCACTGTACATTTCTCTTCTGTTTCCTATTTATATTTATATTTTACATCCTCAATTTAGCATTATGGACAGGGAAAGACCTAATCTAAGATATGCACAAAAATATTTTGCCTTCATATTCATAACCTGATCGTAGCATGCATGGACTCGACTCATATGACTGGAATTTCCATGAAAAAGATTGTGGGCCGAAAAGGGGTGATCACTGTACATTTCTTTTCTGTTTCCGATTTATATTTCTATTTTACATCCTCAATTTAGCATTATGGACAGGGAAAGACCTAATCTAAGATCTGCACAGAAATATTTTGCCTTCAAATTAATACCGTGTTCGTAGCATGCATGGCCTCGTCTCATATGACTGGGATTTCCATGAAAAAGATTGTGGGCCGAAAATGGGTGATCACTGTACATTTCTCTTCTGTTTCCTACTTATATTTCTCTTTTACCTCCTCAATTTAGCATTATGGACAGGGAAAGACCTAATCTAAGATCTGCACAAAAATATTTTACCTTCAAATTCATACCGTGATCGTAGCATGCATGGACTCGACTCATATGACTGGGATTTCCATGAAAAAGTTTGTGGGCCAAAAATGGGTGATCACTGTACATTTCTCTTCTGTTTCCTATTTATATTTATATTTTACCTCCTCAATTTAGTATTATGGACAGGTAAAGACCTAATCCAGATCTGTACAAAAATATTTTGCCTTCAAATTCATACCGTGATCGTAGTATGCATGGACTCGACTCATATGACTGGGATTTCCATGAAAAAGATTGTGGGCCGAAAATGGGTGATCTCTGTACATTTCTCTTCTGTTTCCTATTTATATTTCTATTTTACCTCCTCAATTTAGCATTATGGACAGGGAAAGACCTAATCTAAGCTCTGCACAAAAATATTTTGCCTCCAAACTCATACCGTGATCGTAGCATGCATTGACGCGACTCATATGACTGGGATTTCCAAGAAGAAGATTGTGGGCCGAAAATGGGTGGTCTCTGTACATTTCTCTTCTGTTTACTATTTATATTTCTATTTTACCTCTTCAATTAAGCATTATGGACAGGGAAAGACCTAATCTAAGATCTGCACAAAAATATTTTGCCTTCAAATTCATACCGTGATCGTAGCATGCATGGACTCGACTCATATGACTGGGATTTCCATGAAAAAGATTGTGGGCCGAAAATGGGTGGTCACTGTACATTTCTCTTCTGTTTCCTATTTATATTTATATTTTAGCTCCTCAATTTATCATTATGGCCAGGGAAAGACCTAATCTAAGCTCTGCACAAAAATATTTTGCCTTCAAATTCATACCGTGATCGTAGCATGCATGGACTCGACTCATATGACTGGGATTTCCATGAAAAAGATTGTGGGCAGCAAGTGGGTTATCACTGTACATTTCTCTTCTGTTTCCTATTTATATTTATAGTTTAGCTCCTCAATTTAGCATTATGGCCAGGGAAAGACCTAAACTAAGCTCTGCACAAAAATATTTTGCCTTCAAATTCATACCGTGATTGTAGCATGAATGGACTCGAATCATATGACTGGGATTTCCAATGAAAAGATTGTGGGCCGAAAATGGGTGATCCCTGTACATTTCTCTTCTGTTTCCTATTTCTATTTGTATTTTACGTCCTCAAGTTAGCATTATGGATAGAGAAAGACCTAATCTAAAATCTGCACAAAAATATTTTGCCTTCAAATTCATACCGTGAATGTAGCATGCATGGACTCGATTCATATGACTGGGATTTCCAATGAAAAGATTTTCGGACGAAAATTGGTGATCACTGTACATTTCTCTTCTGTTTCCTATTTATATTTCTATTTTACCTCCTCAATTTAGCATTATGGACAGGGAAAGACCTAATCTAAGATCTGCACAAAAATATTTTGCCTTCAAATTCATACCGTGATCGTAGCATGCATGGCCTCGTCTCATATGACTGGAATTTCCATGAAAAAGATTGTGGGCCGAAAATGGGTGATCACTGTACATTTCTCTTCTGTTTCCTACTTATATTTCTCTTTTACCTCCTCAATTTAGCATTATGGACAGGGAATGACCTAATCTAAGATCTGCACAAAAATATTTTGACTTCAAATTCATACCGTCATCGTAGCATGCATGGACTCGACTCATAAGACTGGGATTTCCATGAAAAAGATTGTGGGCCAAAAATGGGTGATCACTGTACATTTCTCTTCTGTTTCCTATTTATATTTATATTTTACCTCCTCAATTTAGTATTATGGACAGATAAAGACCTAATCAACATCTGTACAAAAATATTTTGCCTTCAAATTCATACCGTGACCGTAGCATGCATGGACTCGACTCATATGACTTGGATTTCCATGAAAAAGATTGTGGGCCGAAAATGGGTGATCACTGTACCTTTCTCTTCTGTTTCCTATTTATATTTATATTTTACATCCTCAATTTAGCATTATGGACAGGGAAAGACCTAATCCAATATCTGATCAAAAATATTTTGCCTTCAAATTCATACCGTTATCGTAGCATGCATGGACTCGAATCATATGACTGGGATTTCCATGAAAATATTGTGGGGCGAAATTGGGTGATCACTGTACATTTCTCTTCTGTTTCCTATTTATATTTATATTTTACATCCTCAATTTAGCATTATGGACAGGGAAAGACCTAATCTAAAATATGCACAAAAATATTTTGCCTTCAAATTCATACCGTGATCGTAGCATGCATGGACTCGACTAATATGACTGGGATTTCCATGAAAAAAGATTGTGGGCCGAAAATGGGTGATCACTGTACATTTCTCTTCTGTTTCCTATTTATATTTATATTTTACCTACTCAATTTAGCATTATGGCCAGGGAAAGACCTAATCTAAGCTCTGCACAAAAATATTTTGCCTTCAAATTCATACCGTGATCGTAGCATGCATGAACTCGACTCATATGACTGGGATTTCCATGAAAAAGATTGTGGGCCGAAAATGGATGATCACTGTACATTTCTCTTTGGTATTCTATTTATATTTCTATTTTACCTCCTCAATTTAGCATTATGGCCAGGGAAAGACCTAATCTAAGCTCTGCACAAAAATATTTTGCCTTCAAATTCAATCCATCATCGTAGCATGCATGGACTCGACTCATATGACTGGGATTTTCATGAAAAAGATTGTGGGCCGAAAATGGGTGATCACTGTACATTTCTCTTCTGTTTCCTATTTATATTTCTTTTTTACCTCCTCAATTTAGCATTATGGACAGGGAAAGATGTAATCTAAGCTCTGCACAAAAATATTTTGCCTTCAAACTCATACGGTGATCATAGCATGCATGGACTCGACTCATCTGACTGGGATTTCCATGAAAAAGATTGTGGGCCGAAAATGGGTGATCACTGTACATTTCTCTTCTGTTTCCTATTAATATTTCTATTTTACCTCCTCAATTTAGCATTATGGACAGGGAAAGACCTAATCTAAGGTCTGCACAAAGATATTTTGCCTTCAAATTCATACCGTGATAGTAGCATGCATGGACTCGACTCATATGACTGGGATTTCCATGAAAAAGATTGTGGGCCGAAAATGGGTGATCACTGTACATTTCTCTTCTGTTTCCTATTTATATTTATATTTTACCTCCTCAATTTAGCATTATGGCCAGGGAAAGACCTAATCTAAGCTCTGCACAAAAATATTTTGCCTTCAAATTCATACCATGATCGTAGCATGCATGGACTCGACTCATATGACTGGGATTTCCATGAAAAAGATTGTGGGCCGAAAATGGGTGATCACTGTACATTTCTCTTCTGTTTCCTATTTATATTTATATTTTACCTACTCAATTTAGCATTATGGCCAGGAAAAGACCTAATCTAAGATCTGCACAAAAATATTTTGCCTTCAAATTCATACCGTGATCGTAGCATGCATGGACTCGAGTCGTATGACTGGGATTTCCATGAAAAAGATTGTGGGCCGAAAATGGGTGATCACTGTACATTTCTTTTCTGTTTCCTATTTATATTTATAATTTACCTCCTCAATTTAGCATTATGGACAGGGAAAGACCTAATCTAAAATATGCACAAAAATATTTTGCCTTCAAATTCATACCGTGATCGTAGCATGCATGGACTCGACTCATATGACTGGGATTTCCATGAAAAAGATTGTGGGCCGAAAATGGGTGATCACTGTACATTTCTCTTCTGTTTCCTATTTATATTTATATTTTACCACCTCAATTTAGCATTATGGACAGGGAAAGACCCAATCTAAAATATGCACAAAAATATTTTGCCTTCAAATTCATACCGTGATCGTAGCATGCATGAACTCGACTCATATGACTGGGATTTCCATGAAAAAGATTGTGGGCCGAAAATGGGTGGACTCTGTACATTTCTCTTCGGTATTCTATTCATATTTCTATTTTACCTCCTCAATTTAGCATTATGGCCAGAGAAAGACATAATCTAAGCTCTGCACAAAAATATTTTGCCTTCAAATTCAATCCATCATCGTAGCATGCATGGACTCGACTCATATGACTGGGATTTCCATGAAAAAGATTGTGGGCCGAAAATGGGTGATCACTGTACCTTTCTCTTCAGTTTCCTATTTATATTTCTATTTTACCTCCTCAATTTAGCATTATGGACAGGGAAAGATGTAATCTAAGCTCTGCACAAAAATATTTTGCCTTCAAATTCATACCGTGATCGTAGCATGCATGGACTCGAGTCGTATGACTGGGATTTCCATGAAAAAGATTGTGGGCCGAAAATGGGTGATCACTGTACATTTCTCTTCTGTTTCCTTTTTATATTTATAATTTACCTCCTCAATTTAGCATTATGGACAGGGAAAGACCTAATCTAAAATATGCACAAAAATATTTTGCCTTCAAATTCATACCGTGATCGTAGCATACATGGACTCGACTCATATGACTGGGATTTCCATGAAAAAGATTGTGGGCCGAAAATGGGTGATCACTGTACATTTCTCTTCTGTTTTCTATTTATATTTCTATTTTACCTCCTCAATTTAGCATTATGGACAGGGAAAGACCTAATCTAAAATATGCACAAAAATATTTTGCCTTCAAATTCATACCGTGATCGTAGCATGCATGGACTCGACTCATATGACTGGGATTTCCATGAAAAAGATTGTGGGCCGAAAATGGGTGATCACTGTACATTTCTCTTCTGTTTCCTATTTATATTTCTATTTTACCTCCTCAATTTAGCATTATGGACAGGGAAAGACCTAATCTAAGATCTGCACAAAAATATTTTGCCTTCAAATTCATACCGTGATCGTAGCATGCATGGACTCGAGTCGTATGACTGGGATTTCCATGAAAAAGTTTGTGGGCCGAAAATGGGTGATCACTGTACATTTCTCTTCTGTTTCCTATTTATATTTATATTTTACCTACTCAATTTAGCATTATGGACAGGGAAAGACCTAATCTAAGCTCTGCACAAAAATATTTTGCCTTCAAATTCATACCGTGATCGTAGCATGCATGAACTCGACTCATATGACTGGGATTTCCATGAAAAAGATTGTGGGCCGAAAATGGGTGATCACTGTACATTTCTCTTCGGTATTCTATTTATATTTCTATTTTACCTCGTCAATTTAGCATTATGGCCAGGGAAAGACCTAATCTAAGATCTGCACAAAAATATTTTGCCTTCAAATTCAATCCATCATCGTAGCATGCATGGACTCGACTCATATGACTGGGATTTCCATGAAAAAGATTGTGGGCCGAAAATGGGTGATCACTGTACATTTCTCTTCTGTTTCCTATTTATATTTCTATTTTACCTCCTCAATTTAGCATTATGGACAGGGAAAGATGTAATCTAAGCTCTGCACAAAAATATTTTGCCTTCAAATTCATACCGTGATCGTAGCATGCATGGACTCGAGTCGTATGACTGGGATTTCCATGAAAAAGATTGTGGGCCGAAAATGGGTGATCACTGTACATTTCTCTTCTGTTTCCTTTTTATATTTATAATTTACCTCCTCAATTTAGCATTATGGACAGGGAAAGACCTAATCTAAAATATGCACAAAAATATTTTGCCTTCAAATTCATACCGTGATCGTAGCATACATGGACTCGACTCATATGACTGGGATTTCCATGAAAAAGATTGTGGGCCGAAAATGGGTGATCACTGTACATTTCTCTTCTGTTTTCTATTTATATTTCTATTTTACCTCCTCAATTTAGCATTATGGACAGGGAAAGACCTAATCTAAAATATGCACAAAAATATTTTGCCTTCAAATTCATACCGTGATCGTAGCATGCATGGACTCGACTCATATGACTGGGATTTCCATGAAAAAGATTGTGGGCCGAAAATGGGTGATCACTGTACATTTCTCTTCTGTTTCCTATTTATATTTCTATTTTACCTCCTCAATTTAGCATTATGGACAGGGAAAGACCTAATCTAAGATCTGCACAAAAATATTTTGCCTTCAAATTCATACCGTGATCGTAGCATGCATGGACTCGAGTCGTATGACTGGGATTTCCATGAAAAAGTTTGTGGGCCGAAAATGGGTGATCACTGTACATTTCTCTTCTGTTTCCTATTTATATTTATATTTTACCTACTCAATTTAGCATTATGGACAGGGAAAGACCTAATCTAAGCTCTGCACAAAAATATTTTGCCTTCAAATTCATACCGTGATCGTAGCATGCATGAACTCGACTCATATGACTGGGATTTCCATGAAAAAGATTGTGGGCCGAAAATGGGTGATCACTGTACATTTCTCTTCGGTATTCTATTTATATTTCTATTTTACCTCGTCAATTTAGCATTATGGCCAGGGAAAGACCTAATCTAAGATCTGCACAAAAATATTTTGCCTTCAAATTCAATCCATCATCGTAGCATGCATGGACTCGACTCATATGACTGGGATTTCCATGAAAAAGATTGTGGGCCGAAAATGGGTGATCACTGTACATTTCTCTTCTGTTTCCTATTTATATTTCTATTTTACCTCCTCAATTTAGCATTATGGACAGTGAAAGACCTAATCTAAAATATGCACAAAAATATTTTGGCTTCAAATTCATACCGTGATCGTAGCATGCATGGACTCGACTCATATGACTGGGATTTCCATGAAAAAGATTGTGGGCCGAAAATGGTTGATCACTGTACATTTCTCTTCTGTTTCCTATTTATATTTATATTTTACCTACTCAATTTAGCATTATGGCCAGGGAAAGACCTAATCTAAGATCTGCACAAAAATATTTTGATTCAAATTCATACCGTGATCGTAGCATGCATGAACTCGACTCATATGACTGGGATTTCCATGAAAAAGATTGTGGGCTGAAAATGGGTGATCACTGTACATTTCTCTTCGGTATTCTATTTATATTTCTATTTTACCTCCTCAATTTAGCATTATGGCCAGGGAAAGACCTAATCTAAGCTCTGCACAAAAATATTTTGCCTTCAAATTCATACCGTGATCGTAGCATGCATGGACTCGACTCATATGACTGGGATTTCCATGAAAAAGATTGTTGGCCGAAAATGGGTGGTCACTGTACATTTCTGTTTCCTATTTATATTTCTATTTTACCTCCTCAATTTAGCATTATGGACAGGGAAAGACCTAATCTAAGTTCTGCACAAAAATATTTTGCCTTCAAATTCATACCGTGATCGTAGCATGCATGGACTCGACTCATATGACTGGGATTTCCATGAAGAAGATTGTGGGCCGAAAATGTGTGATCACTGTACATTTCACTTCTGTTTCCTATTTATATTTATATTTTACCTCCTCAATTTAGCATTATGGACAGTGAAAGTCCTAATCTAAAATCTGCACAAAAATATTTTGCCTTCAAATTCATACCGTGATCGTAGCATGCATGAACTCGACTCATATGACTGGGATTTCCATGAAAAAGATTGTGGGCCGAAAATGGGTGGTCACTGTACATTTCTCTTCTGTTTCCTATTTATATTTCTATTTTACCTCTTCAATTTAGCATTATGGACAGGGAAAGACCTAATCTAAGATCTGCACAAAAACATTTTGCCTTCAAATTCATACCGTGATCGTAGCATGCATGGACTCGACTCATATGACTGGGATTTCCATGAAAAAGATTGTGGGCCAAAAATGGGTGATCACTGTACATTTCTCTTCTGTTTCTAATTTATATTTATATTTTACCTCCTCAAATTAGCATTATGGACAGGGAAAGACATAATCTAAGATCTGCAAAAAAATATTTTGCCTTCAAATTCATACCGTGATCGTAGCATGCATGGACTCGACTCATATGACTGGGATTTCCATGAAAAAGATTGTGGGCCGAAAATGGGTGATCACTGTACATTTCTCTTCTATTTCCTATTTATATTTGTATTTTACCTCCTCAAGTTAGCATTATGGATAGAGAAAGACCTAATCTAAAATCTGCACAAAAATATTTTGCGTTCAAATTCATACCGTGATTGTAGCATGCATGAATTCGAATCATATGACTAGGATTTCCAATGAAAAGATTGTCGGCCGAAAATTGGTGATCACTGTACATTTCTCTTCTGTTTCCTATTTATATTTATATTTTACCTCCTCAATTTAGCATTATGGACATGGAAACACCTAATCTAAGATCTGCACAAAAATATTTTGCCTTCAAATTCATACCGTGACCGTAGCATGCATGGACTCGACTCATATGACTTGGATTTCCATGAAAAAGATTGTAGGCCGAAAATGGGTTATCACTGTACATTTCTCTTCTGCTTCCTTTTTATATTTATATTTTAGCTCCTCAATTTAGCATTATGGCCAGGGAAAGACCTAATCTAAGCTCTGCACAAAAATATTTTGCCTTCAAATTCATACCGTGATCGTAGCATGCATGGACTCGACTCATATGACTGGGGTTTCCATGAAAAAGATTGTGGCCCGAAAATGGGTGATCACTGTACATTTCTCTTCTGTTTCCTATTTATATTTATATTTTACCTCCTCAATTTAGCATTATGGACAGGGAAAGACTTAATCTAAAATCTGCACAAAAATATTTTGCCTTCAAATTCATACCGTGATCGTTGCATGCATGAACTCGAATCATATGACTGGGATTTCCATGAAAAAGATTGTGGTCAGAAAATGGGTGATCACTGTACCTTTCTCTTCTGTTTCCTATTTATATTTATATTTTACATCCTCAATTTAGCATTATGGACAGGGAAAGACCTAATCCAATATCTGATCAAAAATATTTTGCCTTCAAATTCATACCGTGATCGTAGCATGCATGGACTCGAATCATATGACTGGGATTTGCATGAAAATATTATGGGCCGAAATTGGGTGATCACTGTACATTTCTCTTCTGTTTCCTATTTATATTTATATTTTACATCCTCAATTTAGCATTATGGACAGGGAAAGACCTAATCTAAGCTCTGCACAAAAATATTTTGCCTTCAAATTCAATCCATCATCGTAGCATGCATGGACTCGACTCATATGACTGGGATTTCCATGAAAAAGATTGTGGGCCGAAAATGGGTGATCACTGTACATTTCTCTTCTGTTTCCTATTTATATTTCTATTTTACCTCCTCAATTTAGCATTATGGACAGGGAAAGACCTAATCTAAGATCTGCACAAAAATATTTTGCCTTCAAATTCATACCGTGATCGTAGCATGCATGGACTCGAGTCGTATGACTGGGATTTCCATGAAAAAGATTGTGGGCCGAAAATGGGTGATCACTGTACATTTCTCTTCTGTTTCCTATTTATATTTATATTTTACCTACTCAATTTAGCATTATGGCCAGGGAAAGACCTAATCTAAGCTCTGCACAAAAATATTTTGCCTTCAAATTCATACCGTGATCGTAGCATGCATGAACTCGACTCATATGACTGGGATTTCCATGAAAAAGATTGTGGGCCGAAAATGGGTGATCACTGTACATTTCTCTTCGGTATTCTATTTATATTTCTATTTTACCTCCTCAATTTAGCATTATGGCCAGGGAAAGACCTAATCTAAGATCTGCACAAAAATATTTTGCCTTCAAATTCAATCCATCATCGTAGCATGCATGGACTCGACTCATATGACTGGGATTTCCATGAAAAAGATTGTGGGCCGAAAATGGGTGGTCACTGTACATTTCTCTTCTGTTTCCTATTTATATTTCTATTTTACCTCCTCAATTTAGCATTATGGACAGGGAAAGACCTAATCTAAAATATGCACAAAAATATTTTGCCTTCAAATTCATACCGTGATCGTAGCATGCATGGACTCGACTCATATGACTGGGATTTCCATGAAAAAGATTGTGGGCCGAAAATGGTTGATCACTGTACATTTCTCTTCTGTTTCCTATTTATATTTATATTTTACCTACTCAATTTAACATTATGGCCAGGGAAAGACCTAATCTAAGATCTGCACAAAAATATTTTGCCTTCAAATTCATACCGTGATCGTAGCATGCATGAACTCGACTCATATGACTGGGATTTCCATGAAAAAGATTGTGGGCCGAAAATGGGTGATCACTGTACATTTCTCTTCGGTATTCTATTTATATTTCTATTTTACCTCCTCAATTTAGCATTATGGCCAGGGAAAGACCTAATCTAAGCTCTGCACAAAAATATTTTGCCTTCAAATTCATACCGTGATCGTAGCATGCATGGACTCGACTCATATGACTGGGATTTCCATGAAAAAGATTGTTGGCCGAAAATGGGTGGTCACTGTACATTTCTGTTTCCTATTTATATTTCTATTTTACCTCCTCAATTTAGCATTATGGACAGGGAAAGACCTAATCTAAGTTCTGCACAAAAATATTTTGCCTTCAAATTCATACCGTGATCGTAGCATGCATGGACTCGACTCATATGACTGGGATTTCCATGAAGAAGATTGTGGGCCGAAAATGGGTGATCACTGTACATTTCACTTCTGTTTCCTATTTATATTTATATTTTACCTCCTCAATTTAGCATTATGGACAGTGAAAGTCCTAATCTAAAATCTGCACAAAAATATTTTGCCTTCAAATTCATACCGTGATCGTAGCATGCATGAACTCGACTCATATGACTGGGATTTCCATGAAAAAGATTGTGGGCCGAAAATGGGTGGTCACTGTACATTTCTCTTCTGTTTCCTATTTATATTTCTATTTTACCTCTTCAATTTAGCATTATGGACAGGGAAAGACCTAATCTAAGATCTGCACAAAAACATTTTGCCTTCAAATTCATACCGTGATCGTAGCATGCATGGACTCGACTCATATGACTGGGATTTCCATGAAAAAGATTGTGGGCCAAAAATGGGTGATCACTGTACATTTCTCTTCTGTTTCTAATTTATATTTATATTTTACCTCCTCAAATTAGCATTATGGACAGGGAAAGAACTAATCTAAGATCTGCAAAAAAATATTTTGCCTTCAAATTCATACCGTGATCGTAGCATGCATGGACTCGACTCATATGACTGGGATTTCCATGAAAAGGATTGTGGGCCGAAAATGGGTGATCACTGTACATTTCTCTTCTATTTCCTATTTATATTTGTATTTTACCTCCTCAAGTTAGCATTATGGATAGAGAAAGACCTAATCTAAAATCTGCACAAAAATATTTTGCGTTCAAATTCATACCGTGATTGTAGCATGCATGAATTCGAATCATATGACTAGGATTTCAATGAAAAGATTGTCGGCCGAAAATGGGTGATCACTGTACATTTCTCTTCTGTTTCCTATTTATATTTATATTTTACCTCCTCAATTTAGCATTATGGACATGGAAACACCTAATCTAAGATCTGCACAAAAATATTTTGCCTTCAAATTCATACCGTGACCGTAGCATGCATGGACTCGACTCATATGACTTGGATTTCCATGAAAAAGATTGTAGGCCGAAAATGGTTTATCACTGTACATTTCTCTTCTGCTTCCTATTTATATTTATATTTTAGCTCCTCAATTTAGCATTATGGCCAGGGAAAGACCTAATCTAAGCTCTGCACAAAAATATTTTGCCTTCAAATTCATACCCTGATCGTAGCATGCATGGACTCGACTCATATGACTGGGATTTCCATGAAAAAGATTGTGGGCCGAAAATCGGTGATCACTGTACATTTCTTTTCTGTTTCCGATTTATATTTCTATTTTACCTCCTCAATTTAGCATTATGGCCAGGGAAAGACCTAATCTAAGATCTGCACAAAAATATTTTGCCTTCAAATTCAGACCGTGATCGTAGCATGCATGGACTCGACTCATATGACTGGGATTTCCATGAAAAAGATTGTGGGCCGAAAATGGATGATCACTGTACATTTCTCTTCGGCATTCTATTTATATTTCTATTTTACCTCCTCAATTTAGCATTATGGCCAGGGAAAGACCTAATCTAAGCTCTGCACAAAAATATTTTGCCTTCAAATTCAATCCATCATCGTAGCATGCATGGACTCGACTCATATGACTGGGATTTCCATGAAAAAGATTGTGGGCCGAAAATGGGTGATCACTGTACATTTCTCTTCTGTTTCCTATTTATATTTCTATTTTACCTCCACAATTTAGCATTATGGACAGGGAAAGATGTAATCTAAGCTCTGCACAAAAATATTTTGCCTTCAAACTCATACGGTGATCATAGCATGCATGGACTCGACTCATATGACTGGGATTTCCATGAAAAAGATTGTGGGCCGAAAATGGGTGATCACTGTACATTTCTCTTCTGTTTCCTATTTATATTTCTATTTTACCTCCTCAATTTAGCATTATGGCCAGGGAAAGACCTAATCTAAGCTCTGCACAAAAATATTTTGCCTTCAAATTCATACCGTGATCGTAGCATGCATGGACTCGAGTCGTATGACTGGGATTTCCATGAAAAAGATTGTGGGCCGAAAATGGGTGATCACTGTACATTTCTTTTCTGTTTCCTATTTATATTTATAATTTACCTCCTCAATTTAGCATTATGGACAGGGAAAGACCTAATCTAAAATATGCACAAAAATATTTTGCCTTCAAATTCATACCGTGATCGTAGCATGCATGGACTCGACTCATATGACTGGGATTTCCATGAAAAAGATTGTGGGCCGAAAATGGGTGATCACTGTACATTTCTCTTCTGTTTCCTATTTATATTTATATTTTACCACCTCAATGTAGCATTATGGACAGGGAAAGACCCAATCTAAAATATGCACAAAAATATTTTGCCTTCAAATTCATACCGTGATCGTAGCATGCATGAACTCGACTCATATGACTGGGATTTCCATGAAAAAGATTGTGGGCCGAAAATGGGTGGACTCTGTACATTTCTCTTCGGTATTCTATTCATATTTCTATTTTACCTCCTCAATTTAGCATTATGGCCAGAGAAAGACATAATCTAAGCTCTGCACAAAAATATTTTGCCTTCAAATTCAATCCATCATCGTAGCATGCATGGACTCGACTCATATGACTGGGATTTCCATGAAAAAGATTGTGGGCCGAAAATGGGTGATCACTGTACATTTCTCTTCTGTTTCCTATTTATATTTCTATTTTACCTCCTCAATTTAGCATTATGGACAGGGAAAGATGTAATCTAAGCTCTGCACAAAAATATTTTGCCTTCAAATTCATACCGTGATCGTAGCATGCATGGACTCGAGTCGTATGACTGGGATTTCCATGAAAAAGATTGTGGGCCGAAAATGGGTGATCACTGTACATTTCTCTTCTGTTTCCTATTTATATTTATAATTTACCTCCTCAATTTAGCATTATGGACAGGGAAAGACCTAATCTAAAATATGCACAAAAATATTTTGCCTTCAAATTCATACCGTGATCGTAGCATGCATGGACTCGACTCATATGACTGGGATTTCCATGAAAAAGATTGTGGGCCGAAAATGGGTGATCACTGTACATTTGTCTTCTGTTTTCTATTTATATTTCTATTTTACCTCCTCAATTTAGCATTATGGACAGGGAAAGACCTAATCTAAAATATGCACAAAAATATTTTGCCTTCAAATTCATACCGTGATCGTAGCATGCATGGACTCGACTCATATGACTGGGATTTCCATGAAAAAGATTGTGGGCCGAAAATGGGTGATCACTGTACATTTCTCTTCTGTTTCCTATTTATATTTCTATTTTACCTCCTCAATTTAGCATTATGGACAGGGAAAGACCTAATCTAAGATCTGCACAAAAATATTTTGCCTTCAAATTCAATCCATCATCGTAGCATGCATGGACTCGACTCATATGACTGGGATTTCCATGAAAAAGATTGTGGGCCGAAAATGGGTGATCACTGTACATTTCTCTTCTGTTTCCTATTTATATTTCTATTTTACCTCCTCAATTTAGCATTATGGATAGGGAAAGACCTAATCTAAGATCTGCACAAAAATATTTTGCCTTCAAATTCATACCGTGATCGTAGCATGCATGGACTCGAGTCGTATGACTGGGATTACCATGAAAAAGTTTGTGGGCCGAAAATGGGTGATCACTGTACATTTCTCTTCTGTTTCCTATTTATATTTATATTTTACCTACTCAATTTAGCATTATGGCCAGGGAAAGACCTAATCTAAGCTCTGCACAAAAATATTTTGCCTTCAAATTCATACCGTGATCGTAGCATGCATGAACTCGACTCATATGACTGGGATTTCCATGAAAAAGATTGTGGGCCGAAAATGGGTGATCACTGTACATTTCTCCTCGGTATTCTATTTATATTTCTATTTTACCTCCTCAATTTAGCATTATGGCCAGGTAAAGACCTAATCTAAGATCTGCACAAAAATATTTTGCCTTCAAATTCAATCCATCATCGTAGCATGCATGGACTCGACTCATATGACTGGGATTTCCATGAAAAAGATTGTGGGCCGAAAATGGGTGATCACTGTACATTTCTCTTCTGTTTCCTATTTATATTTCTATTTTACCTCCTCAATTTAGCATTATGGACAGGGAAAGACCTAATCTAAAATATGCACAAAAATATTTTGCCTTCAAATTCATACCGTGATCGTAGCATGCATGGACTCGACTCATATGACTGGGATTTCCATGAAAAAGATTGTGGGCCGAAAATGGTTGATCACTGTACATTTCTCTTCTGTTTCCTATTTATATTTTACCTACTCAATTTAGCATTATGGCCAGGGAAAGACCTAATCTAAGATCTGCACAAAATTATTTTGCCTTCAAATTCATACCGTGATCGTAGCATGCATGAACTCGACTCATATGACTGGGATTTCCATGAAAAAGATTGTGGGCCGAAAATGGGTGATCACTGTACATTTCTCTTCGGTATTCTATTTATATTTCTATTTTACCTCCTCAATTTAGCATTATGGCCAGGGAAAGACCTAATCTAAGCTCTGCACAAAAATATTTTGCCTTCAAATTCATACCGTGATCGTAGCATGCATGGACTCGACTCATATGACTGGGATTTCCATGAAAAAGATTGTTGGCCGAAAATGGGTGGTCACTGTACATTTCTGTTTCCTATTTATATTTCTATTTTACCTCCTCAATTTAGCATTATGGACAGGGAAAAACCTAATCTAAGTTCTGCACAAAAATATTTTGCCTTCAAATTCATACCGTGATCGTAGCATGCATGGACTCGACTCATATGACTGGGATTTCCATGAAAAAGATTGTGGGCCGAAAATGGGTGATCACTGTACATTTCTCTTCTGTTTCCTATTTATATTTATATTTTACATCCTCAATTTAGCATTATGGACAGGAAAAGACCTAATGTAAAATATGCACAAAAATATTTTGCCTTCAAATTCATACCGTGATCGTAGCATGCATGGACTCGACTCATATGACTTGGATTTCCATGAAAAAGATTGTGGGCCGATAATGGGTGATCACTGTACATTTCTCTTCTGTTTCCTATTTATATTTCTATTTTACATCCTCAATTTAGCATTATGGACAGGGAAAGACCTAATCTAAAATATGCACAAAAATATTTTGCCTTCAAATTCATACCGTGATCGTAGCATGCATGGACTCGACTCATATGACTGGGATTTCCATGAAAAAGATTGTGGGCCGAAAATGGGTGATCACTGTACATTTCTCTTCTGTGTCCTATTTATATTTATAATTTACCTACTCAATTTAGCATTATGGCCAGGGAAAGACCTAATCTAATATCTGCATGAAAATATTTTGCCTTCAAATTCATACCGTGATCGTAGCATGCATGGACACGCCTCATACGACTGGGATTTCCATGAAAAAAATTGTGGGCTGAAAATGGGTGATCACTGTCCATTTCTCTTTTCTTTCCTATTTATATTTCTATTTTACATCCTCAATTTAGCATTATGGCCAGGGAAATACCTAATCTAAAATCTGCACAAAAATATTTTGCTTTCAAATTCATACCGTGATCGTAGCATGCATGGACTCGACTCATATGACTGGTATTTCCATGAAAAAGATTGTGGGCCGAAAATGGGTGATCACTGTACATTTCTCTTCTGTTTCCTATTTATATTTATAATTTACCTCCTCAATTTAGCATTATGGACAGGGAAAGACCTAATCTAAAATATGCACAAAAATATTTTGCCTTCAAATTCATACCGTGATCGTAGCATGCATGAACTCGACTCATATGACTGGGATTTCCATGAAAAAGTTTGTGGGCCGAAAATGGGTGATCACTGTACATTTCTCTTCTGTTTCCTATTTATATTTATAATTTACCTCCTCAATTTAGCATTATGGACAGGGAAAGACCTAATCTAAAATATGCACAAAAATATTTTGCCTTCAAATTCATACCGTGATCGTAGCATGCATGGACTCGACTCATATGACTGGGATTTCCATGAAAAAGATTGTGGGCCGAAAATGGGTGATCACTGTACATTTCTCTTCTGTTTCCTATTTATATTTGTATTTTACCTCCTCAATTTAGCATTATGGACAGGGAAAGACCTAATCTAAAATATGCACAAAAATATTTTGCCTTCAAATTCATACCGTGATCGTAGCATGCATGGACTCGACTCATATGACTGGGATTTCCATGAAAAAGATTGTGGGCCGAAAATGGGTGATCACTGTACATTTCTCTTCGGTATTTTATTTATATTTCTATTTTACCTCCTCAATTTAGAATTATGGCCAGGGAAAGACCTAATCTAAGCTCTGCACAAAAATATTTTGCCTTCAAATTCAATCCATCATCGTAGCATGCATGGACTCGACTCATATGACTTGGATTTCCATGAAAAAGATTGTGGGCCGAAAATGGGTGATCACTGTACATTTCTCTTCTGTTTCCTATTTATATTTCTATTTTACCTCCTCAATTTAGCATGATGGACAGGGAAAGATGTAATCTAAGCTCTGCACAAAAATATTTAGCCTTCAAACTCATACGGTGATCATAGCATGCATGGACTCGACTCATATGACTGGGATTTCCATGAAAAAGATTGTGGGCCGAAAATGGGTGATCACTGTACATTTCTCTTCTGTTTCTAATTTATATTTCTATTTTACCTCCTCAATTTAGCATTATGGACAGTGAAAGATCTAATCAAGATCTGCACAAAAATATTTTGCCTTCAAATTCATACCGTGATCGTAGTATGCATGGACTCGACTCATATGACTGGGATTTCCATGAAAATATTGTTGGCCGAAAATGGGTGGTCACTGTACATTTCTCTTCTGTTTCCTATTTATATTTCTATTTTATCTCCTCAATTAAGCATTATGGACAGGGAAAGACCTAATCTAAGGTCTGCACAAAAATATTTTGCCTTCAAATTCATACCGTGATCGTAGCATGCATGGATTCGACTCATATGACTGGGATTTCCATGAAAAAGATTGTGGGCCGAAAATGGGTGATCACTGTACATTTCTCTTCTATTTCCTATTTATATTTCTATTTTACATCCTCAATTTAGCATTATGGACCGGGAAAGACCTAATCCAATATCTGCACAAAAATATTTTGCCTTCAAATTCATACCGTGATCGTAGCATGCATGGACTCGACTCATATGACTTGGATTTCCATGAAAAAGATTGTGGGCCGAAAATGGGTGATCACTGTACCTTTCTCTTCTGTTTCCTATTTATATTTATATTTTTCCTACTCAATTTAGCATTATGGCCAGGGAAAGACCTAATCTAAGTTCTGCACAAAAATATTTTGCCTTCAAATTCATACCGTGATCGTAGCATGCATGGACTCGAGTCGTATGACTGGGATTTCCATGAAAAAGATTGTGGGCCGAAAATGGGTGATCACTGTACATTTCTCTTCTGTTTCCTATTTATATTTATATTTTACCTCCTCAATTTACCATTATGGACAGGGAAAGAACTAATCTAAAATATCCACAAAATTTTTTGCCTTCAAATTCATACCGTGATCGTAGCATGCATGGACTCGACTCATATGACTGGGATTTCCATGAAAAAGATTGTGGGCCGAAAATGGGTGATCACTGTACATTTCTCTTCTGTTTCCTATTTATATTTATATTTTACCTCCTCAATTTAGCATTATGGACACGGAAAGACCTAATCAAAAATCTGCACAAAAATATTTTGCCTTCAAATTCATACCGTGATCGTAGCATGCATGAACTCGACTCATATGACTGGGATTTCCATGAAAAAGATTGTGTGCCGAAAATGGGTGGTCACTGTACATTTCTCTTCGGTATTCTATTTATATTTCTATTTTACCTGCTCAATTTAGCATTATGGCCATGTAAAGACCTAATCTAAGCTCTGCACAAAAATATTTTGCCTTCAAATTCAATCCATCATCGTAGCATGCATGGACTCGACTCATATGACTAGGATTTCCATGAAAAAGATTGTGGGCCGAAAATGGGTGATCACTGCACATTTCTCTTCTGTTTCCTATTTATATTTCTATTTTACCTCCTAAATTTAGCATTATGGACAGGGAAAGACCTAATCTAACTTCTGCACAAAAATATTTTGCCTTCAAATTCATACCGTGATCGTAGCATGCATGGACTCTTCTCATATGACTGGGATCTCCATGAAAAAGATTGTGGGCTGAAAATGGGTGATAACTGTACATTTGTATTCTGTTTCCTATTTATATTTATATTTACCTCCTCAATTTAGCATTATGGCCAGGGAAAGACCTAATCTAAGCTCTGCACAAAAATATTTTGCCTTCAATTTCATACCGTGATCGTAGCATGCATGGACTCGACTCATATGACTGGGATTTCCATGAAAAAGTTTGTGGGCCGAAAATGGGTGATCACTGTACATTTCTCTTCTCTTTCCTATTTATATTTCCATTTTACCTCCTCAATTTAGCATTATGGAAAGGGAAAGACCTAATCTAAGATCTGCACAAAAATATTTTGCCTTCAAATTCATACCGTGATCGTAGCATGCATGGACTCGACTCATATGACTGGGATTTCCATGAAAAAGATTGTGGGCCGAAAATGGGTGATCACTGTACATTTCTATTCTGTTTCTTATTTATATTTCCATTTTACCTCCTCAATTTAGCATTATGGCTAGGGAAAGACCTAATCTAAGATCTGCACAAAAATATTTTGCCTTCAAATTCATACCGTGATCGTAGCATGCATGGACTCGACTCATATGACTGGGAATTCCATGAAAAAGATTGTGTGCCAAAAATGGGTGATCACTGTACATTTCTCTTCTGTTTCCTATTTATATTTATATTTTCCTCCTCAATTTGGCATTATGGACAGGAAAAGACCTAATCTAAGATCTGCACAAAAATATTTTGCCTTCAAATTCATACCGTGATCGTAGCATGCATGGACTCAACTCATATAACTGGGATTTCCATGAAAAAGATATTGGGCAGAAAATGGGTGATCACTGTACATTTCTATTCTGTTTCCTATTTATATTTATATTTTACCTCCTCAATTTAGCCTTATGGACAGGGAAAGACCTAATCTAAGATCTGCACAAAAATATTTTGCCTTCAAATTCATACCGTGATCATAGCATGCATGGACTCGACTCATATGACTGGGATTTCCATTAAAACAATGTGGCCGAAAATGGGTGATCACTGTACATTTCTCTTCTGTTTCCTATTTATATTTATATTTTACCTCCTCAATTTAGCATTATGGACAGGGAAAGACCTAATCTAAGATCTGCACAAAAATATTTTGCCTTCAAATTCATACCGTGATCGTAGCATGCATGGACTTGACTCATATGACTGGGATTTCCATGAAAAAGATTGTGGGCCGAAAATGGGTGATCACTGTACCTTTCTCTTCTGTTTCCTATTTATATTTCTATTTTACCTCCTCAATTTAGCATTATGGACAGGGAAAGACCTAATCTAAAATCTGCACAAAAATATTTTGCCTTCAAATTCATACCGTGATCGTAGCATGCATGGACTCGACTCATATGACTGGGATTTCCATGAAAAAGATTGTGGGCCGAAAATGGGTGATCACTGTACATTTCTCTTCTGTTTCCTATTTATATTTATATTTTTCCTACTCAATTTAGCATTATGGCCAGGGAAAGACCTAATCTAAGATCTGCACAAAAATATTTTGCCTTCAAATTCATACCGTGATCGTAGCATGCATGGACTCGAGTCGTATGACTGGGATTTCCATGAAAAAGATTGTGGGCCGAAAATGGGTGATCACTGTACATTTCTCTTCTGTTTCCTATTTATATTTATATTTTACCTCCTCAATTTACCATTATGGACAGGGAAAGAACTAATCTAAAATATCCACAAAATTTTTTGCCTTCAAATTCATACCGTGATCGTAGCATGCATGGACTCGACTCATATGACTGGGATTTCCATGAAAAAGATTGTGGGCCGAAAATGGGTGATCACTGTACATTTCTCTTCTGTTTCCTATTTATATTTATATTTTACCTCCTCAATTTAGCATTATGGACACGGAAAGACCTAATCAAAAATCTGCACAAAAATATTTTGCCTTCAAATTCATACCGTGATCGTAGCATGCATGAACTCGACTCATATGACTGGGATTTCCATGAAAAAGATTGTGTGCCGAAAATGGGTGGTCACTGTACATTTCTCTTCGGTATTCTATTTATATTTCTATTTTACCTGCTCAATTTAGCATTATGGCCAGGTAAAGACCTAATCTAAGCTCTGCACAAAAATATTTTGCCTTCAAATTCAATCCATCATCGTAGCATGCATGGACTCGACTCATATGACTAGGATTTCCATGAAAAAGATTGTGGGCCGAAAATGGGTGATCACTGCACATTTCTCTTCTGTTTCCTATTTATATTTCTATTTTACCTCCTAAATTTAGCATTATGGACAGGGAAAGACCTAATCTAACTTCTGCACAAAAATATTTTGCCTTCAAATTCATACCGTGATCGTAGCATGCATGGACTCTTCTCATATGACTGGGATCTCCATGAAAAAGATTGTGGGCTGAAAATGGGTGATAACTGTACATTTGTATTCTGTTTCCTATTTATATTTATATTTACCTCCTCAATTTAGCATTATGGCCAGGGAAAGACCTAATCTAAGCTCTGCACAAAAATATTTTGCCTTCAATTTCATACCGTGATCGTAGCATGCATGGACTCGACTCATATGACTGGGATTTCCATGAAAAAGTTTGTGGGCGGAAAATGGGTGATCACTGTACATTTCTCTTCTCTTTCCTATTTATATTTCCATTTTACCTCCTCAATTTAGCATTATGGAAAGGGAAAGACCTAATCTAAGATCTGCACAAAAATATTTTGCCTTCAAATTCATACCGTGATCGTAGCATGCATGGACTCGACTCATATGACTGGGATTTCCATGAAAAAGATTGTGGGCCGAAAATGGGTGATCACTGTACATTTCTATTCTGTTTCTTATTTATATTTCCATTTTACCTCCTCAATTTAGCATTATGGCTAGGGAAAGACCTAATCTAAGATCTGCACAAAAATATTTTGCCTTCAAATTCATACCGTGATCGTAGCATGCATGGACTCGACTCATATGACTGGGAATTCCATGAAAAAGATTGTGTGCCAAAAATGGGTGATCACTGTACATTTCTCTTCTGTTTCCTATTTATATTTATATTTTCCTCCTCAATTTGGCATTATGGACAGGAAAAGACCTAATCTAAGATCTGCACAAAAATATTTTGCCTTCAAATTCATACCGTGATCGTAGCATGCATGGACTCAACTCATATAACTGGGATTTCCATGAAAAAGATATTGGGCAGAAAATGGGTGATCACTGTACATTTCTATTCTGTTTCCTATTTATATTTATATTTTACCTCCTCAATTTAGCCTTATGGACAGGGAAAGACCTAATCTAAGATCTGCACAAAAATATTTTGCCTTCAAATTCATACCGTGATCATAGCATGCATGGACTCGACTCATATGACTGGGATTTCCATTAAAACAATGTGGCCGAAAATGGGTGATCACTGTACATTTCTCTTCTGTTTCCTATTTATATTTATATTTTACCTCCTCAATTTAGCATTATGGACAGGGAAAGACCTAATCTAAGATCTGCACAAAAATATTTTGCCTTCAAATTCATACCGTGATCGTAGCATGCATGGACTCGACTCATATGACTGGGATTTCCATGAAAACACTGTGGGCAGAAAATGGGTGATCACTGTACATTTCTCTTCTGTTTCCTATTCATATTTATATTTTACCTCCTCAATTTAGCATTATGGACAGAGAAAGACCTAATCTAAAATATGCACAAAAATATTTTGCCTTCAAATTCATACCGTGATCGTAGCATGCATGGACTCAACTCATATGACTGGTTTTTCCATGAAAAAGATTGTGGGCCGAAAATGGGTGATCACTGTACATTTCTCTTCTGTTTCCTATTTATATTTATATTTTACATCCTCAATTTAGCATTATGGACAGGGAAAGACCAAATCTAAGATCTGCACAAAAATATTTTGCCTTCAAATTCATACCGTGATCGTAGCATGCATGGACTCAACTCATATAACATGGATTTCCATGAAAAAGATATTGGGCAGAAAATGGGTGATCACTGTACATTTCTTTTCTGTTTCCTATTTATATTTATATTTTACCTCCTCAATTTAGCCTTATGGACAGGGAAAGACCTAATCTAAGATCTGCACAAAAATATTTTGCCTTCAAATTCATACCGTGATCGTAGCATGCATGGACTCGACTCATATGACTGGGATTTCCATGAAAAAGAATGTGGGCCGAAAATGGGTGATCACTGTACATTTCTCTTCTGTTTCCTATTCATATTTATATTTTACATCCTCAATTTAGCATTATGGACAGGGAAAGACCTAATCTAAGATCTGCACAAAAATATTTTGCCTTCAAATTCATACCGTGATCGTAGCATGCATGGACTTGACTCATATGACTGGGATTTCCATGAAAAAGATTGTGGGCCGAAAATGGGTGATCACTGTACATTTCTCTTCTGTTTCCTATTTATATTTATATTTTACATCCTCAATTTAGCATTATGTACAGGGAAAGACCTAATCTAAGTTCTGCACAAAAATATTTTGCCTTCAAATTCATACTGTGATCGTAGCATGCATGGACTCGACTCATATGACTGGGATTTCCATGAAAACACTGTGGGCAGAAAATGGGTGATCACTGTACATTTCTCTTCTGTTTCCTATTCATATTTATATTTTACCTCCTCAATTTAGCATTATGGACAGAGAAAGACCTCATCTAAGATCTGCACAAAAATATTTTGCCTTCAAATTCATACCGTGATCGTAGCATGCATGGACTCAACTCATATGACTGGGATTTCCATGAAAACACTGTGGGCTGAAAATGGGTGATCACTGTAAATTTCTTTTCTGTTTCCTATTTATATTTCTATTTTACCTCCTCAATTTAGCCTTATGGACAGGGAAAGACCTAATCTAAGTTCTGCACAAAAATATTTTGCCTTCAAATTCATACCGTGATCGTAGCATGCATGGACTCGACTCATATGACTGGGATTTCCATGAAAAAGATTGTGGGCCGAAAATGGGTGATCACTGTACATTTCTCTTCTTTTTCCTATTTATATTTATATTTTACCTCCTCAATTTAGCATTATGGACAGGGAAAGACCTAATCTAAGATCTGCACAAAAATATTTTGCCTTCAAATTCATACCGTGATCGTAGCATGCATGGACTCGACTCATATGACTGGGATTTCCATGAAAAAGATAGTGGGCCGAAAATGGGTGATCACTGTACATTTCTCTTCTGTTTCCTATTTATATTTATATTTTACCTCCTCAATTATGGACAGGGAAAGACCTTATCTAAGATCTGCACAAAAATATTTTGCCTTCAAATTCATACCGTGATCGTAGCATTCAGGGACTCGAATCATATGACTGGGATTTCCATGAAAAAGATTGTGGGCCGAAAATGGGTTATCACTGTACATTTCTCTTCTGTTTCCTATTTATATTTATATTTTACATCCTCAACTTAGCATTATGGACAGGGAAAGACCTAATCTAATATCTGCACAAAAATATTTTGCCTTCACATTCATACCGTGATCGTAGCATGCATGGACTCGACACATATGACTGGGATTTCCATGAAAAGATTGTGGGCCGAAAATGGGTGATCACTGTACATTTCTCTTCTGTTTCCTATTTATATTTCTATTTTACCTCCTCAATTTAGTATTATGGACAGGGAAAGACCTAATCTAAAATCTGCACAAAAATATTTTGCCGTCAAATTCATACCGTGATCGTAGCATGCATGGACTCGACTCATATGACTAGGATTTCCATGAAATAGATTGTGGGCCGAAAATGGGTGATCACTGTACATTTCCCTTCTGTTTCCTATTTATATTTCTATTTTACCTCCTCAATTTAGCATTATGGACAGGGAAAGACCTAATCTAAAATCTGCACAAAAATATTTTGGCTTCAAATTCATACCGTGATCGTAGCATGCATGGACTCGACTCATATGACTGGGATTTCCATGAAAACACTGTGGGCAGAAAATGGGTGATCACTGTACATTTCTCTTCTGTTTCCTATTCATATTTATATTTTACCTCCTCAATTTAGCATTATGGACAGAGAAAGACCTCATCTAAGATCTGCACAAAAATATTTTGCCTTCAAATTCATACCGTGATCGTAGCATGCATGGACTCAACTCATATGACTGGTTTTTCCATGAAAAAGATATTGGGCTGAAAATGGGTGATCACTGTACATTTCTCTTCTGTTTCCTATTTATATTTCTATTTTAGCTCCTCAATTTAGCATTATGGCCAGGGAAAGACCTAATCTAATATCTGCACAAAAATATTTTGCCTTCAAATTCATACCGTGATCGTAGCATGCATGGACTCGACTCATATGACTGGGATTTCCATGAAAAGACTGTGGGCCGAAAATGGGTGATCACTGTACATTTCTCTTCTGTTTCCTATTTATATTTCTATTTTAGCTCCTCAATTTAGCATTATGGACAGGGAAAGACCTAATCTAAAATCTGCACAAAAATATTTTGCGTTCAAATTCATACCGTGATCGTAGCATGCATGGACTCAACTCATATGACTGGGATTTCCATGAAAAAGATTGTGGGCCGAAAATGGGTGATCACTGTACATTTCTCTTTTCTTTCCTATTTATATTTCTATTTTACCTCCTCAATTTAGCATTATGTACAGGGAAAGACCTAATCTAAGTTCTGCACAAAAATATTTTGCCTTCAAATTCATACCGTGATCGTAGCATGCATGGACTCGACTCATATGACTGGGATTTCCATGAAAACACTGTGGGCAGAAAATGGGTGATCACTGTACATTTCCCTTCTGTTTCCTATTTATATTTATATTTAACATCCTCAATTTAGCATTATGGACAGGGAAAGACCTAATCTAAGATCTGCATAAAAATATTTTGCCTTCAAATTCATACCGTGATCGTAGCATGCATGGACTCGACTCATATGACTGAGATTTCCATGAAAAAGATTGTGGGCCGAAAATGGGTGAGCACTGTACATTTCTCTTCTGTTTCCTATTTATATTTATATTTTACCTCAACAATTTAGCATTATGGACAGGGAAAGACCGAATCTAAGCTCTGCACAAAAATATTTTGCCTTCAAATTCATACCGTGATCGTAGCATGCATGGACTCGACTCATATGACTGGGATTTCCATGAAAAAGATTGTGGGCACAAAATGGGTGATCACTGTACATTTCTCTTCTGTTTCCTATTTATATTAATATTTTCCTCCTCAATTTAGCATTATGGACAGGGAAAGACCTAATCTAAGATCTGCACAAAAATATTTTGCCTTCAAATTCATACCGTGATCGTAGCATGCATGGACTCGACTCATATGACTGGGATTTCCATGAAAAAGATATTGGGCAGAGATTGGGTGATCACTGTACATTTCTTTTCTGTTTCCTATTTATATTTATATTTTACCTCCTCAATTTAGCATTATGGCCATGGAAAGACCTAATCTAAGCTCTGCACAAAAATATTTTGCCTTCAAATTCATACCGTGATCGTAGCATGCATGGACTCGACTCATATGACTGGGATTTCCATGAAAAGATTGTGGGCCGAAAATGGGTGATCACTGTACATTTCTCTTCTGTTTCCTGTTCATATTTATATTTTACCTCCTCAATTTAGCATTATGGACAGAGAAAGACCTCATCTAAGATCTGCACAAAAATATTTTGCCTTCAAATTCATACCGTGATCGTAGCATGCATGGACTCAACTCATATGACTGGTTTTTCCATGAAAAAGATATTGGGCTGAAAATGGGTGATCACTGTACATTTCTTTTCTGTTTCCTATTTATATTTCTATTTTACCTCCTCAATTTAGCCTTATGGACAGGGAAAGACCTAATCTAAGATCTGCACAAAAATATTTTGCCTTCAAATTCATACCGTGATCGTAGCATGCATGGACTCGACTCATATGACTGGGATTTCCATGAAAAAGATTGTGGGCCGAAAATGGGTGATCACTGTACATTTCTCTTCTGTTTCCTATTTATATTTCTATTTTACCTCCTCAATTTAGCATTATGGACAGGGAAAGACCTAATCTAAGATCTGCACAAAAATATTTTGCCTTCAAATTCATACCGTGATCGTAGCATGCAGGGACTCGAAGCATATGACTGGGATTTCCATGAAAAAGATTGTGCGCCGAAAATGGGTGATCACTGTACATTTCTCTTCTGTTTCCTATTTATATTTATATTTTACATCCTCAACTTAGCATTATGGACAGGGAAAGACCTAATCTAAGATTTGCACAAAAATATTTTGCCTTCAAATTCATACCGTTATCGTAGCATGCATGGACTCGACTCATATGACTGGGATTTCCATGCAAAAGATTAAGGGCCGAAAATGGGTGATCACTGTACATTTCTCTTCTGTTTCTTATTTCTATTTATATTTAACATCCTCAATTTAGCATTATGGACAGGGAAAGACCTAATCTAAGATCTGCACAAAAATATTTTGCCTTCAAATTCATACCGTGATCGTAGCATGCATGGACTCGACTCATATGACTGAGATTTCCATGAAAAAGATTGTGGGCCGAAAATGGGTGATCACTGTACATTTCTCTTCTATTTCCTATTTATATTTATATTTTACCTTCTCAATTTAGCATTATGGACAGGGAAAGACCTAATCTAAGATCTGCACAAAAATATTTTGCCTTCAAATTCATACCGTGATCGTAGCATGCATGGACTTGACTCATATGACTGGGATTTCCATGAAAAAGATTGTGGGCCGAAAATGGGTGATCACTGTACCTTTCTCTTCTGTTTCCTATTTATATTTATGTTTTACATCCTCAATTTAGCATTATGGACAGGGAAAGACCTAATCTAATATCTGCACAAAAATATTTTGCCTTCAAATTCATACCGTGATCGTAGCATGCATGGACTCGACTCATATGACTGGGATTTCCATGAAAAGATTGTGGGCCGAAAATGGGTGATCACTGTACATTTCTCTTCTGTTTCCTATTTATATTTCTATTTTACCTCCTCAATTTAGCATTATGGACAGGGAAAGACGTAATCTAATATCTGCACAAAAATATTTTGCGTTCAAATTCATACCGTGATCTTAGCATGCATGGACTCGACTCATATGACTGGGATTTCCATGAAAAAGATTGTGGCCCGAAAATGGGTGATCACTGTACATTTCTCTTCTGTTTCCTATTTATATTTATATTTTACCTCCTCAATTTAGCATTATGGACAGGAAAAGACCTAATCTAAGATCTGCACAAAAATATTTTGCCTTCAAATTCATACCGTGATCGTAGCATGCATGGACTCAACTCATATGACTGGGATTTCCATGAAAAAGAATGTGAGCCGAAAATGGGTGATCACTGTACATTTCTCTTCTGTTTCCTATTTATATTTATATTTTACCTCCTCAATTTAGCATTATGGACATGGAAAGACCTAATCTAAGATCTGCACAAAAATATTTTGCCTTCAAATTCATACCGTGATCGTAGCATGCATGGACTTGACTCATATGACTGGGATTTCCATGAAAAAGATTGTGGGCCGAAAATGGGTGATCACTGTACATTTCTCTTCTGTTTCCTATTTATATTTCTATTTTACCTCCTCAATTTAGCATTATGGACAGTGAAAGACCTAATCTAAAATCTGCACAAAAATATTTTGCGTTCAAATTCATACCGTGATCGTAGCATGCATGGACTCAACTGATATGACTGGGATTTCCATGAAAAAGATTGTGGGCCGAAAATGGGTGATCACTGTACATTTCTCTTCTCTTTCCTATTTATATTTCTATTTTACCTCCTCAATTTATCATTATGTACAGGGAAAGACCTAATCTAAGTTCTGCACAAAAATATTTTGCCTTCAAATTCATACCTTGATCGTAGCATGCATGGACTCGACTCATATGACTGGGATTTCCATGATAACACTGTGGGCAGAAAATGCGTGATCACTGTACATTTCTCTTCTGTTTCCTATTCATATTTATATTTTACCTCCTCAATTTAGCATTATGGACAGAGAAAGACCTCATGTAAGATCTGCACAAAAATGTTTTGCCTTCAAATTCATACCGTGATCGTAGCATGCATGGACTCAACTCATATGACTGCTTTTTCCATGAAAAAGATATTGGGCTGAAAATGGGTGATCGCTGTACATTTCTTTTCTGTTTCCTATTTATATTTCTATTTTACCTCCTCAATTTAGCATTATGTACAGGGAAAGACCTAATCTAAGTTCTGTACAAAAATATTTTGCCTTCAAATTCATACCGTGATCGTAGCATGCATGGACTCGACTCATATGACTGGGATTTCCATGAAAACACTGTGGGCAGAAAATGGGTGATCACTGTACATTTCTCTTCTGTTTCCTATTCATATTTATATTTTACCTCCTAAATTAAGCATTATGGACAGAGAAAGACCTCATCTAAGATCTGCACAAAAACATTTTGCCTTCAAATTCATACCGTGATCGTAGCATGCAGGGACTCGAATCATATGACTGGGATTTCCATGAAAAAGATTGTGGGCCGAAAATGGGTGATCACTGTACATTTCTCTTCTGTTTCCTATTTATATTTATATTTTACATCCTCAACTTAGCATTATGGACAGGGAAAGACCTAATCTAAGATCTGCACAAAAATATTTTGCCTTCAAATTAATACCGTGATCGTAGCATGCCTGGACTCAACTCATATGACTGGGATTTCCATGAAAAAGATTGTGTGCCGAAAATGGGTGATCACTGTACATTTCTCTTCTGTTTCCTATTTATATTTTACCTCCTCAATTTAGCATTATGGACAGAGAAAGACCTCATCTAAGATCTGCACAAAAATATTTTGCCTTCAAATTCATACCGTGATCGTAGCATGCATGGACTCAACTCATATGACTGGTTTTTCCATGAAAAAGATATTGGGCTGAAAATGGGTGATCACTGTACATTTCTTTTCTGTTTCCTATTTATATTTCTATTTTACCTCCTCAATTTAGCCTTATGGACAGGGAAAGACCTAATCTAAGATCTGCACAAAAATATTTTGCCTTCAAATTCATACCGTGATCGTAGCATGCATGGACTCGACTCATATGACTGGGATTTCCATGAAAAAGATTGTGGGCCGAAAATGGGTGATCACTGTACATTTCTCTTCTCTTTCCTATTTATATTTATATTTAACTCCTCAATTTAGCATTATGGACAGGGAAAGACCTAATCTAAGATCTGCACAAAAATATTTTGCCTTCAAATTCATACCGTGATCGTAGCATGCATGGACTCGACTCATATGACTGGGATTTCCATGAAAAAGATTGTGGGCCGAAAATGGGTGATCACTGTACATTTCTCTTCTCTTTCCTATTTATATTTATATTTCACATCCTCAATTTAGCATTATGGACAGGGAAAGACCTAATCTAAGATCTGCACAAAAATATTTTGCCTTCATATTCATACCGTGATCGTAGCATGCAGGGACTCGAAGCATATGACTGGGATTTCCATGAAAAAGATTGTGGGCCGAAAATGGGTGATCACTGTACATTTCTCTTCTGTTTCCTATTTATATTTATATTTTACCTCCTCAATTTAGCATTATGGACAGAGAAAGACCTCATCTAAGATCTGCACAAAAATATTTTGCCTTCAAATTCATACCGTGATCGTAGCATGCATGGACTCAACTCATATGACTGGTTTTTCCATGAAAAAGATATTGGGCTGAAAATGGGTGATCACTGTACATTTCTTTTCTGTTTCCTATTTATATTTCTATTTTACCTCCTCAATTTAGCCTTATGGACAGGGAAAGACCTAATCTAAGATCTGCACAAAAATATTTTGCCTTCAAATTCATACCGTGATCGTAGCATGCATGGACTCGACTCATATGACTGGGATTTCCATGAAAAAGATTGTGGGCCGAAAATGGGTGATCACTGTACATTTCTCTTCTCTTTCTTATTTATATTTATATTTTACCTCCTCAATTTAGCATTATGGACAGGGAAAGACCTAATCTAAGATCTGCACAAAAATATTTTGCCTTCAAATTCATACCGTGATCGTAGCATGCATGGACTCGACTCATATGACTGGGATTTCCATGAAAAAGATTGTGGGCCGAAAATGGGTGATCACTGTACATTTCTCTTCTCTTTCCTATTTATATTTATATTTCACATCCTCAATTTAGCATTATGGACAGGGAAAGACCTAATCTAAGATCTGCACAAAAATATTTTGCCTTCATATTCATACCGTGATCGTAGCATGCAGGGACTCGAAGCATATGACTGGGATTTCCATGAAAAAGATTGTGGGCCGAAAATGGGTGATCACTGTACATTTCTCTTCTGTTTCCTATTTATATTTATATTTTACATCCTCAACTTAGCATTATAGACAGGGAATGACCTAATCTAAGATTTGCACAAAAATATTTTGCCTTCAAATTCATACCGTTATCGTAGCATGCATGGACTCGACTCATATGACTGGGATTTCCATGCAAAAGATTAAGGGCCGAAAATGGGTGATCACTGTACATTTCTCTTCTGTTTCCTATTTCTATTTATATTTAACATCCTCAATTTAGCATTATGGACAGGGAAAGACCTAATCTAAGATCTGCACAAAAATATTTTGCCTTCAAATTCATACCGTGATCGTAGCATGCATGGACTCGACTCATATGACTGAGATTTCCATGAAAAAGATTGTGGGCCGAAAATGGGTGATCACTGTACATTTCTCTTCTGTTTCCTATTTATATTTATATTTTACCTTCTCAATTTAGCATTATGGACAGGGAAAGACCTAATCTAAGATCTGCACAAAAATATTTTGCCTTCAAATTCATACCGTGATCGTAGCATGCATGGACTTGACTCATATGACTGGGATTTCCATGAAAAAGATTGTGGGCCGAAAATGGGTGATCACTGTACCTTTCTCTTCTGTTTCCTATTTATATTTATATTTTACATCCTCAATTTAGCATTATGGACAGGGAAAGACCTAATCTAATATCTGCACAAAAATATTTTGCCTTCAAATTCATACCGTGATCGTAGCATGCATGGACTCGACTCATATGACTGGGATTTCCATGAAAAGATTGTGGGCCGAAAATGGGTGATCACTGTACATTTCTCTTCTGTTTCCTATTTATATTTCTATTTTACCTCCTCAATTTAGCATTATGGACAGGGAAAGACGTAATCTAAAATCTGCACAAAAATATTTTGCCTTCAAATTCATACTGTGATCGTAGCATGCATGGACTCGACTCATATGACTGGGATTTCCATGAAAACACTGTGGGCAGAAAATGGGTGATCACTGTACATTTCTCTTCTGTTTCCTATTCATATTTATATTTTACCTCCTAAATTTAGCATTATGGACAGAGAAAGACCTCATCTAAGATCTGCACAAAAACATTTTGCCTTCAAATTCATACCGTGATCGTAGTATGCAGGGACTCGAATCATATGACTGGGATTTCCATGAAAAAGATTGTGGGCACCAAATGGGTGATCACTGTACATTTCTCTTCTGTTTCCTATTTATATTTATATTTTCCTCCTCAATTTAGCATTATGGACAGGGAAAGACCTAATCTAAGATCTGCACAAAAATATTTTGCCTTCAAATTCATACCGTGATCGTAGCATGCATGGACTCGACTCATATGACTGGGATTTCCATGAAAAAGATATTGGGCAGAAAATGGGTGATCACTGTACATTTCTCTTCTGTTTCCTATTTATATTTCTATTTTACCTCCTCAATTTAGCATTATGGACAGGGAAAGACGTAATCTAAAATCTGCACAAAAATATTTTGCGTTCAAATTCATACCATGATCGTAGCATGCATGGACTCGACTCATATGACTGGGATTTCCATGAAAAAGATTGTGGCCCGAAATTGGGTGATCACTGTACATTTCTCTTCTCTTTCCTATTTATATTTATATTTTACCTCCTCAATTTAGCATTATGTACAGGGAAAGACCTAATCTAAGTTCTGCACAAAAATATTTTGCCTTCAAATTCATACCGTGATCGTAGCATGCATGGACTCGACTCATATGACTGGGATTTCCATGAAAACACTGTGGGCAGAAAATGGGTGATCACTGTACATTTCTCTTCTGTTTCCTATTCATATTTATATTTTACCTCCTCAATTTAGCATTATGGACAGAGAAAGACCTCATCTAAGACCTGCACAAAAATATTTTGCCTTCAAATTCATACCGTGATCGTAGCATGCATGGACTCAACTCATATGACTGGTTTTTCCATGAAAAAGATTGTGGGCCGAAAATGGGTGATCACTGTACATTTCTCTTCTGTTTCCTATTTATATTTATATTTTACATCCTCAATTTAGTATTATGGACAGGGAAAGACCAAATCTAAGATCTGCACAAAAATATTTTGCCTTCAAATTCATACTGTGATCGTAGCATGCATGGACTCAACTCATATGACTGGGATTTCCATGAAAAAGATATTGGGCTGAAAATGGGTGATCACTGTACATTTCTTTTCTGTTTCCTATTTATATTTATATTTTACCTCCTCAGTTTAGCCTTATGGACAGGGAAAGACCTAATCTAAGATCTGCACAAAAATATTTTGCCTTCAAATTCATACCGTGATCGTAGCATGCATGGACTCGACTCATATGACTGGGATTTCCATGAAAAAGATTGTGTGCCGAAAATGGGTGATCACTGTACATTTCTCTTCTGTTTCCTATTTATATTTATATTTTACCTCCTCAATTTAGCATTATGGACAGGAAAAGACCTAATCTAAGATCTGCACAAAAATATTTTGCCTTCAAATTCATACCGTGATCGTAGCATGCATGGACTCAACTCATATGACTGGGATTTCCATGAAAAAGAATGTGAGCCGAAAATGGGTGATCACTGTACATTTCTCTTCTGTTTCCTATTTATATTTATATTTTACCTCCTCAATTTAGCATTATGGACATGGAAAGACCTAATCTAAGATCTGCACAAAAATATTTTGCCTTCAAATTCATACCGTGATCGTAGCATGCATGGACTTGACTCATATGACTGGGATTTCCATGAAAAAGATTGTGGGCCGAAAATGGGTGATCACTGTACATTTCTCTTCTGTTTCCTATTTATATTTCTATTTTACCTCCTCAATTTAGCATTATGGACAGGGAAAGACGTAATCTAAAATCTGCACAAAAATATTTTGCGTTCAAATTCATACCGTGATCGTAGCATGCATGGACTCAACTCATATGACTGGGATTTCCATGAAAAAGATTGTGGGCCGAAAATGGGTGATCACTGTACATTTCTCTTCTCTTTCCTATTTATATTTCTATTTTACCTCCTCAATTTATCATTATGTACAGGGAAAGACCTAATCTAAGTTCTGCACAAAAATATTTTGCCTTCAAATTCATACCTTGATCGTAGCATGCATGGACTCGTCTCATATGACTGGGATTTCCATGATAACACTGTGGGCAGAAAATGGGTGATCACTGTACATTTCTCTTCTGTTTCCTATTCATATTTATATTTTACCTCCTCAATTTAGCATTATGGACAGAGAAAGACCTCATCTAAGATCTGCACAAAAATGTTTTGCCTTCAAATTCATACCGTGATCGTAGCATGCATGGACTCAACTCATATGACTGGTTTTTCCATGAAAAAGATATTGGGCTGAAAATGGGTGATCGCTGTACATTTCTTTTCTGTTTCCTATTTATATTTATATTTTACCTCCTCAATTTAGCATTATGTACAGGGAAAGACCTAATCTAAGTTCTGTACAAAAATATTTTGCCTTCAAATTCATACCGTGATCGTAGCATGCATGGACTCGACTCATATGACTGGGATTTCCATGAAAACACTGTGGGCAGAAAATGGGTGATCACTGTACATTTCTCTTCTGTTTCCTATTCATATTTATATTTTACCTCCTAAATTTAGCATTATGGACAGAGAAAGACCTCATCTAAGATCTGCACAAAAACATTTTGCCTTCAAATTCATACCGTGATCGTAGCATGCAGGGACTCGAATCATATGACTGGGATTTCCATGAAAAAGATTGTGGGCCGAAAATGGGTGATCACTGTACATTTCTCTTCTGTTTCCTATTTATATTTATATTTTACATCCTCAACTTAGCATTATGGACAGGGAAAGACCTAATCTAAGATCTGCACAAAAATATTTTGCCTTCAAATTCATACCGTGATCGTAGCATGCCTGGACTCAACTCATATGACTGGGATTTCCATGAAAAAGATTGTGTGCCGAAAATGGGTGATCACTGTACATTTCTCTTCTGTTTCCTATTTATATTTATATTTTACCTCCTCAATTTAGCATTATGGACAGGGAAAGACGTAATCTAAGATCTGCACAAAAATATTTTGCCTTCAAATTCATACCGTGATCGTAGCATGCATGGACTCGACTCATATGACTGGGATTTCCATGAAAAAGATTGTGGGCCGAAAATGGGTGATCACTGTACATTTCTCTTCTCTTTCCTATTTATATTTATATTTTACCTCCTCAATTTAGCATTATGGACAGGGAAAGACCTAATCTAAGATCTGCACAAAAATATTTTGCCTTCAAATTCATACCGTGATCGTAGCATGCAGGGACTCGAAGCATATGACTGGGATTTCCATGAAAAAGATTGTGGGCCGAAAATGGGTGATCACTGTACATTTCTCTTCTGTTTCCTATTTATATTTATATTTTACATCCTCAACTTAGCATTATGGACAGGGAAAGACCTAATCTAAAATTTGCACAAAAATATTTTGCCTTCAAATTCATACCGTTATCGTAGCATGCATGGACTCGACTCATATGACTGGGATTCCATGCAAAAGATTAAGGGCCGAAAATGGGTGATCACTGTACATTTCTCTTCTGTTTCCTATTTCTATTTATATTTAACATCCTCAATTTAGCATTATGGACAGGGAAAGACCTAATCTAAGATCTGCACAAAAATATTTTGCCTTCAAATTCATACCGTGATCGTAGCATGCATGGACTCGACTCATATGACTGAGATTTCCATGAAAAAGATTGTGGGCCGAAAATGGGTGATCACTGTACATTTCTCTTCTGTTTCCTATTTATATTTCTATTTTACCTCCACAATTTAGCATTATGGACAGGGAAAGACCGAATCTAAGCTCTGCACAAAAATATTTTGCCTTCAAATTCATACCGTGATCGTAGCATGCATGGACTCGACTCATATGACTGGGATTTCCATGAAAAAGATTGTGTGCACAAAATGGGTGATCACTGTACATTTCTCTTCTGTTTCCTATTTATATTTATATTTTCCTCCTCAATTTAGCATTATGGACAGGGAAAGACCTAATCTAAGATCTGCACAAAAATATTTTGCCTTCAAATTCATACCGTGATCGTAGCATGCATGGACTCGACTCATATGACTGGGATTTCCATGAAAAAGATATTGGGCAGAAAATGGGTGATCACTGTACATTTCTTTTCTGTTTCCTATTTATATTTATATTTTACCTCCTCAATTTAGCATTATGGCCAGGGAAAGACCTAATCTAAGCTCTGCACAAAAATATTTTGCCTTCAAATTCATACCGTGATCGTAGCATGCATGGACTCGACTCATATGACTGGGATTTCCATGAAAAGATTGTGGGCCGAAAATGGGTGATCACTGTACATTTCTCTTCTGTTTCCTATTCATATTTATATTTTACCTCCTCAATTTAGCATTATGGACAGAGAAAGACCTCATCTAAGATCTGCACAAAAATATTTTGCCTTCAAATTCATACCGTGATCGTAGCATGCATGGACTCAACTCATATGACTGGTTTTTCCATGAAAAAGATATTGGGCTGAAAATGGGTGATCACTGTACATTTCTTTTCTGTTTCCTATTTATATTTCTATTTTACCTCCTCAATATAGCCTTATGGACAGGGAAAGATCTAATCTAAGATCTGCACAAAAATATTTTGCCTTCAAATTCATACCGTGATCGTAGCATGCATGGACTCGACTCATATGACTGGGATTTCCATGAAAAAGATTGTGGGCCGAAAATGGGTGATCACTGTACATTTCTCTTCTGTTTCCTATTTATATTTATATTTATATTTTACCTCCACAATTTAGCATTATGGACAGGGAAAGACCGAAACTAAGCTCTGCACAAAAATATTTTGCCTTCAAATTCATACCGTTATCGTAGCATGCATGGACTCGACTCATATGACTGGGATTTCCATGAAAAAGATTGTGGGCACAAAATGGGTGATCACTGTACATTTCTCTTCTGTTTCCTATTTATATTTATATTTTCCTCCTCAATTTAGCATTATGGACAGGGAAAGACCTAATCTAAGATCTGCACAAAAATATTTTGCCTTCAAATTCATACCGTGATCGTAGCATGCATGGACTCGACTCATATGACTGGGATTTCCATGAAAAAGATATTGGGCAGAAAATGGGTGATCACTGTACACTTCTTTTCTGTTTCCTATTTATATTTATATTTTACCTCCTCAATTTAGCATTATGGCCAGGGAAAGACCTAATCTAAGCTCTGCACAAAAATATTTTGCCTTCAAATTCATACCGTGATCGTAGCATGCATGGACTCGACTCATATGACTGGGATTTCCATGAAAAGATTGTGGGCCGAAAATGGGTGATCACTGTACATTTCTCTTCTGTTTCCTATTCATATTTATATTTTACCTCCTCTATTTAGCATTATGGACAGAGAAAGACCTCATCTAAGATCTGCACAAAAATATTTTGCCTTCAAATTCATACCGTGATCGTAGCATGCATGGACTCAACTCATATGACTGGTTTTTCCATGAAAAAGATATTGGGCTGAAAATGGGTGATCACTGTACATTTCTTTTCTGTTTCCTATTTATATTTCTATTTTACCTCCTCAATATAGCCTTATCGACAGGGAAAGACCTAATCTAAGATCTGCACAAAAATATTTTTGCCTTCAAATTCATACCGTGATCGTAGCATGCATGGACTCGACTCATATGACTGGGATTTCCATGAAAAAGATTGTGGGCCGAAAATGGGTGATCACTGTACATTTCTCTTCTCTTTCCTATTTATATTTATATTTTACCTCCTCAATTTAGCATTATGGACAGGGAAAGACTTAATCTAAGATCTGCACAAAAATATTTTGCCTTCAAATTCATACCGTGATCGTAGCATGCAGGGACTCGAAGCATATGACTGGGATTTCCATGAAAAAGATTGTGGACCGAAAATGGGTGATCACTGTACATTTCTCTTCTGTTTCATATTTATATTTATATTTTACCTCCACAATTTAGCATTATGGACAGGGAAAGACCGAATCTAAGCTCTGCACAAAAATATTTTGCCTTCAAATTCATACCGTGATCGTAGCATGCATGGACTCGACTCATATGACTGGGATTTCCATGAAAAAGATTGTGGGCCGAAAATGGGTGATCACTGTACATTTCTCTTCTGTTTCCTATTTATATTTATATTTTACCTCCTCAATTTAGCATTATGGACAGGGAAAGACCTAATCTAAGATCTGCACAAAAATATTTTGCCTTCAAATTCATTCCGTGATCGTAGCATGCATGGTCTCGACTCATATGACTGGGATTTCCATGAAAAAGATTGTGGGCCGAAAATGGGTGATCACTGTACATTTCTCTTCTGTTTCCTATTTATATTTATATTTTACCTCCTCAATTTAGCATTATGGACAGGGAAAGACCTAATCTAAGATCTGCACAAAAATATTTTGCCTTCAAATTCATACCGTGATCGTAGCATGCATGGTCTCGACTCATATGACTGGGATTTCCATGAAAAAGATTGTGGGCCGAAAATGGGTGATCACTGTACATTTCTCTTCTGTTTCCTATTTATATTTATATTTTACCTCCTCAATTTAGCATTGTGGACAGGGAAAGACCTAATCTAAGATCTGCACAAAAATATTTTGCCTTCAAATTCATACCGTGATCGTAGCATGCAGGGACTCGAAGCATATGACTGGGATTTCCATGAAAAAGATTGTGGGCCGGAAATGGGTGATCACTGTACATTTCTCTTCTGTTTCCTATTTATATTTATATTTTACATCCTCAACTTAGCATTATGGACAGGGAAAGACCTAATCTAAGATTTGCACAAAAATATTTTGCCTTCAAATTCATACCGTTATCGTAGCATGCATGGACTCGACTCATATGACTGGGATTTCCATGAAAAAGATTAAGGGCCGAAAATGGGTGATCACTGTACATTTCTCTTCTGTTTCCTATTTCTATTTATATTTAACATCCTCAATTTAGCATTATGGACAGGGAAAGACCTAATCTAAGATCTGCACAAAAATATTTTGCCTTCAAATTCATACCGTGATCGTAGCATGCATGGACTCGACTCATATGACTGAGATTTCCATGAAAAAGATTGTGGGCCGAAAATGGGTGATCACTGTACATTTCTCTTCTGTTTCCTATTTATATTTATATTTTACCTCCACAATTTAGCATTATGGACAGGGAAAGGCCGAATCTAAGCTCTGCACAAAAATATTTTGCCTTCAAATTCATACCGTGATCGTAGCATGCATGGACTCGACTCATATGACTGGGATTTCCATGAAAAAGATTGTGGGCCGAAAATGGGTGATCACTGTACATTTCTCTTCTGTTTCCTATTTATATTTATATTTTACCTCCTCAATTTAGCATTATGGACAGGGAAAGACCTAATCTAAGATCTGCACAAAAATATTTTGCCTTCAAATTCATACCGTGATCGTAGCATGCATGGACTCGACTCATATGACTGGGATTTCCATGAAAAAGATTGTGGGCCGAATTTGGGTGATCACTGTACATTTCTCTTCTGTTTCCTATTTATATTTATATTTTACCTCCTCAATTTAGCATTGTGGACAGGGAAAGACCTAATCTAAGATCTGCACAAAAATATTTTGCCTTCAAATTCATACCGTGATCGTAGCATGCAGGGACTCGAAGCATATGACTGGGATTTCCATGAAAAAGATTGTGGGCCGAAAATGGGTGATCACTGTACATTTCTCTTCTGTTTCCTATTTATATTTATATTTTACATCCTCAACTTAGCATTATGGACAGGGAAAGACCTAATCTAAGATTTGCACAAAAATATTTTGCCTTCAAATTCATACCGTTTTCGTAGCATGCATGGACTCGACTCATATGACTGGGATTTCCATGAAAAAGATTAAGGGCCGAAAATGGGTGATCACTGTACATTTCTCTTCTGTTTCCTATTTCTATTTATATTTAACATCCTCAATTTAGCATTATGGACAGGGAAAGACCTAATCTAAGATCTGCACAAAAATATTTTGCCTTCAAATTCATACCGTGATCGTAGCATGCATGGACTCGACTCATATGACTGAGATTTCCATGAAAAAGATTGTGGGCCGAAAATGGGTGATCACTGTACATTTCTCTTCTGTTTCCTATTTATATTTATATTTTACCTCCACAATTTAGCATTATGGACAGGGAAAGATCGAATCTAAGCTCTGCACAAAAATATTTTGCCTTCAAATTCATACCGTGATCGTAGCATGCATGGACTCGACTCATATGACTGGGATTTCCATGAAAAAGATTGTGGGCACAAAATGGGTGATCACTGTACATTTCTCTTCTGTTTCCTATTTATATTTATATTTTCCTCCTCAATTAAGCATTATGGACAGGGAAAGACCTAATCTAAGATCTGCACAAAAATATTTTGCCTTCAAATTCATACCGTGATCGTAGCATGCATGGACTCGACTCATATGACTGGGATTTCCATGAAAAAGGTATTGGGCAGAAAATGGGTGATCACTGTACATTTCTTTTCTGTTTCCTATTTATATTTATATTTTACCTCCTCAATTTAGCATTATGGCCAGGGAAAGACCTAATCTAAGCTCTGCACAAAAATATTTTGCCTTCAAATTCATACCGTGATCGTAGCATGCATGGTCTCGACTCATATGACAGGGATTTCCATGAAAAAGATTGTGGGCCGAAAATGGGTGATCACTGTACATTTCTCTTCTCTTTCCTATTTAAATTTATATTTTACCTCCTCAATTTAGCATTATGGACAGGGAAAGACCTAATCTAAGATCTGCACTAAAATATTTTGCCTTCAAATTCATACCGTGATCGTAGCATGCAGGGACTCGAAGCATATGACTGGGATTTCCATGAAAAAGATTGTGGGCCGAAAATGGGTGATCACTGTACATTTCTCTTCTGTTTCCTATTTATATTTATATTTTACATCCTCAACTTAGCATTATGGACAGGGAAAGACCTAATCTAAGATTTGCACAAAAATATTTTGCCTTCAAATTCATACCGTTATCGTAGCATGCATGGACTCGACTCATATGACTGGGATTTCCATGAAAAAGATTAAGGGCCGAAAATGGGTGATCACTGTACATTTCTCTTCTGTTTCCTATTTCTATTTATATTTAACATCCTCAATTTAGCATTATGGACAGGGAAAGACCTAATCTAAGATCTGCACAAAAATATTTTGCCTTCAAATTCATACCGTGATCGTAGCATGCATGGACTCGACTCATATGACTGAGATTTCCATGAAAAAGATTGTGGGCCGAAAATGGGTGATCACTGTACATTTCTCTTCTGTTTCCTATTTATATTTATATTTTACCTCCACAATTTAGCATTATGGACAGGGAAAGGCCGAATCTAAGCTCTGCACAAAAATATTTTGCCTTCAAATTCATACCGTGATCGTAGCATGCATGGACTCGACTCATATGACTGGGATTTCCATGAAAAAGATTGTGGGCTGAAAATGGGTGATCACTGTACATTTCTCTTCTGTTTCCTATTTATATTTATATTTTACCTCCTCAATTTAGCATTATGGACAGGGAAAGACCTAATCTAAGATCTGCACAAAAATATTTTGCCTTCAAATTCATACCGTGATCGTAGCATGCATGGACTCGACTCATATGACTGGGATTTCCATGAAAAAGATTGTGGGCCGAATTTGGGTGATCACTGTACATTTCTCTTCTGTTTCGTATTTATATTTATATTTTACCTCCTCAATTTAGCATTGTGGACAGGGAAAGACCTAATCTAAGATCTGCACAAAAATATTTTGCCTTCAAATTCATACCGTGATCGTAGCATGCAGGGACTCGAAGCATATGACTGGGATTTCCATGAAAAAGATTGTGGGCCGAAAATGGGTGATCACTGTACATTTCTCTTCTGTTTCCTATTTATATTTATATTTTACATCCTCAACTTAGCATTATGGACAGGGAAAGACCTAATCTAAGATCTGCACAAAAATATTTTGCCTTCAAATTCATACCGTGATCGTAGCATGCATGGACTCGACTCATATGACTGAGATTTCCATGAAAAAGATTGTGGGCCGAAAATGGGTGATCACTGTACATTTCTCTTCTGTTTCCTATTTATATTTCTATTTTACCTCCACAATTTAGCATTATGGACAGGGAAAGACCGAATCTAAGCTCTGCACAAAAATATTTTGCCTTCAAATTCATACCGTGATCGTAGCATGCATGGACTCGACTCATATGACTGGGATTTCCATGAAAAAGATTGTGGGCACAAAATGGGTGATCACAGTACATTTCTCTTCTGTTTCCTATTTATATTTATATTTTCCTCCTCAATTTAGCATTATGGACAGGGAAAGACCTAATCTAAGATCTGCACAAAAATATTTTGCCTTCAAATTCATACCGTGATCGTAGCATGCATGGACTCGACTCATATGACTGGGATTTCCATGAAAAAGGTATTGGGCAGAAAATGGGTGATCACTGTACATTTCTCTTCTGTTTCCTATTTATATTTATATTTTACCTCCTTAATTTAGCATTGTGGACAGGGAAAGACCTAATCTAAGATCTGCACAAAAATATTTTGCCTTCAAATTCATACCGTGATCGTAGCATGCAGGGACTCGAAGCATATGACTGGGATTTCCATGAAAAAGATTGTGGGCCGAAAATGGGTGATCACTGTACATTTCTCTTCTGTTTCCTATTTATATTTATATTTTACATCCTCAACTTAGCATTATGGACAGGGAAAGACCTAATCTAAGATTTGCACAAAAATATTTTGCCTTCAAATTCATACCGTTTTCGTAGCATGCATGGACTCGACTCATATGACTGGGATTTCCATGAAAAAGATTAAGGGCCGAAAATGGGTGATCACTGTACATTTCTCTTCTGTTTCCTATTTATATTTATATTTAACATCCTCAATTTAGCATTATGGACAGGGAAAGACCTAATCTAAGATCTGCACAAAAATATTTTGCCTTCAAATTCATACCGTGATCGTAGCATGCATGGACTCGACTCATATGACTGAGATTTCCATGAAAAAGATTGTGGGCCGAAAATGGGTGATCACTGTACATTTCTCTTCTGTTTCCTATTTCTATTTCTATTTTACCTCCACAATTTAGCATTATGGACAGGGAAAGACCGAATCTAAGCTCTGCACAAAAATATTTTGCCTTCAAATTCATACCGTGATCGTAGCATGCATGGACTCGACTCATATGACTGGGATTTCCATGAAAAAGATTGTGGGCACAAAATGGGTGATCACTGTACATTTCTCTTCTGTTTCCTATTTATATTTATATTTTCCTCCTCAATTTAGCATTATGGACAGGGAAAGACCTAATCTAAGATCTGCACAAAAATATTTTGCCTTCAAATTCATACCGTGATCGTAGCATACATGGACTCGACTCATATGACTGGGATTTCCATGAAAAAGGTATTGGGCAGAAAATGGGTGATCACTGTACATTTCTTATCTGTTTCCTATTTATATTTATATTTTACCTCCTCAATTTAGCATTATGGCCAGGGAAAGACCTAATCTAAGCTCTGCACAAAAATATTTTGCCTTCAAATTCATACCGTGATCGTAGCATGCATGGACTCGACTCATATGACTGGGATTTCCATGAAAAAGAATGTGGGCCGAAAATGGGTGATCACTGTACATTTCTCTTCTCTTTCCTATTTATATTTATATTTTACCTTCTCAATTTAGCATTATGGACAGGGAAAGACCTAATCTAAGATCTGCACAAAAATATTTTGCCTTCAAATTCATACCGTGATCGTAGCATGCATGGACTCGACTCATATGACTGGGATTTCCATGAAAAGATTGTGGGCCGAAAATGGGTGATCACTGTACATTTCTCTTCTGTTTCCTATTTATATTTCTATTTTACCTCCTCAATTTAGTATTATGGACAGGGAAAGACCTAATCTAAAATCTGCACAAAAATATTTTGCGTTTAAATTCATACCGTGATCGTAGCATGCATGGACTCGACTCATATGACTAGGATTTCCATGAAAAAGATTGTGGGCCGAAAATGGGTGATCACTGTACATTTCCCTTCTGTTTCCTATTTATATTTCTATTTTACCTCCTCAATTTAGCATTATGGACAGGGAAAGACCTAATCTAAGATTTTCACAAAAATATTTTGCCTTCAAATTCATACCGTTATCGTAGCATGCATGGAGTCGACTCATATGACTGAGATTTCCATGAAAAAGATTGTGGGCCGAAAATGGGTGATCACTGTACATTTCTCTTCTGTTTCCTATTTATATTTATATTTTACCTCCACAATTTAGCATTATGGACAGGGAAAGACCGAATCTAAGCTCTGCACAAAAATATTTTGCCTTCAAATTCATACCGGGATCGTAGCATGCATGGACTCGACTCATATGACTGGGATTTCCATGAAAAAGATTGTGGGCACAAAATGGGTGATCACTGTATATTTCTCTTCTGTTTCCTATTTATATTTGTATTTTAACTCCTCAATTTAGCATTATGGACAGGGAAAGACCTAATCTAAGATCTGCACAAAAATATTTTGCCTTCAAATTCATACCATGATCGTAGCATGCATGGACTCGACTCATATGACTGGGATTTCCATGAAAAAGATTGTGGGCCGAAAATGGGTGATCACTGTACATTTCTCTTCTGTTTCCTATTTAAATTTCTATTTTACCTCCTCAATTTAGCATTATGGACGCGGAAAGACCTAATCTAAGGTCTGCACAAAAATATTTTCCCTTCAACTTCATACCGTGAACGTAGAATGCATGGACTCGACTCATATGACTGGGATTTCCATGAAAAAGATTGTGGGCCGAAAATGGGTGATCACTGTACATTTCTCTTCTGTTTCCTATTTATATTTGTATTTTACCTCCTCAATTTAGCATTATGGACAGGGAAAGACCTAATCTAAGCTCTGCACAAAAAATATTTTGCCTTCAAATTCATACCGTGAACGTAGAATGCATGGACTCGTCTCATATGACTGGGATTTCCATGAAAAAGATTGTCGGCCGAAAATGGGTGATCATTGTACATTTCTCTTCTGTTTAATATTCATATTTCTATTTTACCTCCTCAATTTAGCATTATGGACAGGGAAAGACCTAATCTAAAATCTGCACAAAAATATTTTGCCTTCAAATTCATACCGTGATCGTAGCATGCATGGACTCGACTCATATGACTGGGATTTCCATGAAAAAGATTGTGGGCCGAAAATGGGTGATCACTGTCCATTTCTCTTCTGTTTCCTATTTATATTTATATTTTACCTCCTCAATTTCACATTATGGACAGGGAAAGACCTAATCTGAAATCTGCACAAAAATATCTTGCCTTCAAATTCATACCCTGATCGTAGTATGCATGGACTCGACACATATGACTGGGATTTCCATGAAAAAGTTTGTGGGCCGAAAATGGGTGATCACTGTACATTTCTCTTCTGTTTCCTATTTATATTTATATATTACCTCCTCAATTTAGCATAATGGACAGGGAAAGACCTAATCTAAGATCTGCACAAAAATATTTTGCCTTCAAATTCATACCGTGATCGTAGCATGCATGGACTCGACTCATATGACAGGGATTTCCATGAAAAAGATTGTGGGCAGAAAATGGGTGATCACTGTACATTTCTCTTCTCTTTCCTATTTATATTTCTATTTTAGCTTCTCAATTTAGTATTATGGACGCGGAAAGACCTAATCTAAGGTCTGCACAAAAATATTTTGCCTTCAAATTCATACCGTGAAAGTAGAATGCATGGACTCGACTCATATGACTGGGATTTCCATGAAAAAGATTGTGGGCCGAAAATGGGTGATCACTGTACATTGCACTTCTGTTTCCTATTCATATTTCTATTTTACATCCTCAATTTAGCATTATGGACAGGGAACGACCTAATCTAAAATCTGCACAAAAATATTTTGCCTTCAAATTCATACCGTGATCGTAGCATGCATGGACTCGACTCATATGACTGGGATTTCCATGAAAAGATTGTGGGCCGAAAATGGGTGATCACTGTACATTTCTCTTCTGTTTTCTAATTACATTTTTATTTTACCTCCTTAATTTAGCATTATGGACAGAGAAAGACCTAATCTAAGATCTGCACAAAAATTTTTGCCTTCAAATTCATACCGTGAACGTAGAATGCATGGACTCGACTCATATGCCTGGGATTTCCATGAAAAAGATTGTGGGCCGAAAATGGGTGATCACTGTACATTTCTCTTCTGTTTCCAATTTATATTTGTATTTTACCTCCTCAATTTAGCATTATGGACAGGGAAAGACCTAATCTAAGATCTGCACAAAAATATTTTGCCTTCAAATTCATACCGTGATCGTAGCATGCATGGACTCGACTCATATGACTGGGATTTCCATGAAAAAGATTGTGGGCCGAAAATGGGTGATCACTGTACATTTTTCTTCTGTTTTCTATTTATATTTCTATTTTACGTCCTCAATTTAGCATTATGGACAGGGAAAGACCTAATCTAAAATCTGCACAAAAATATTTTGCCTTCAATTTCATACTGTGATCGTAGTATGCATGGACTCGACACATATGACTGGGATTTCCATGAAAAAGGTTGTGGGCTTAAAATGGGTTATCACTGTACATTTCTCTTCTGTTTACTATTTACATTTATATTTTCCCTCCTCAATTTAGCATTATAGACAGGGAAAGACCTAATCTAAAATCTTCACAAAAATATTTTGCCTTCAATTCATACCGTGATCGTAGCATGCATGGACTCGACTCATATGACTGGGATTTCCATGAAAAATGTTGGGGGCAGAAAATGGGTGATCACTGTACATTTCTCTTCTGTTTCCTATTTATATTTATATATTACCTCCTCAATTTAGCATTATGGACAGGGAAAGACCTAATCTAAGATCTGCACAAAAATATTTTGCCTTCAAATTCATACCGTGATCGTAGCATGCATGGACTCGACTCATATGACTGGGATTTCCATGAAAAAGATTGTCGGCCGAAAATGGGTGATCACTGTACATTTCTCTTCTGTTTCCTATTTATATTTATATTTTACCTCCTCAATTTAGCATTATGGACAGGGAAAGACCTAATCTAAAATCTGCACAAAAATATTTTGCCTTCAAATTCATACCGTGATCGTAGCATGCATGGACACGACTCATATGACTGGGATTTCCATGAAAAAGATTGTGGGCTGAAAATGGGTGATCACTGTACATTTCTCTTCTGTTTCCTATTTTTATTTATATTTTACCTCCTCAATGTAGCATTATGGACAGGGAAAGACCTAAACTAAGATCTGCACAGAAATATTTTGCCTTCAAATTCATACCGTGATCGTAGCATGCATGGACTCTACTCATATGACTGGGATTTCCATGAAAAAGATTGTGCGCCGAAAATTGGTGATCACTGTACATTTCTCTTCTGTTTTCTAATTACATTTTTATTTTACCTCCTTAATTTAGCATTATGGACAGAGAAAGACATAATCTAAGATCTGCACAAAAATATTTTGCCTTCAAATTCATACAGTGATCGTAGCATGCATGGACTCGACTCATATGACTGGGATTTCCATGAAAAAGATTGTCGGCCGAAAATGGGTGATCATTGTACATTTCTCTTCTGTTTCCTATTTATATTTGTATTTTACCTCCTCAATTTAGCATTATGGACAGTGAAAGACCTAATCTAAGATCTGCACAAAAATATTTTGCCTTCAAATTCATACCGTGATCGTAGCATGCATGGACTCGACTCATATGACTGGGATTTCCATGAAAAAGATTGTGGGCCGAAAATGGGTGATCACTGTACATTTCTCTTCTGTTTCCTATTTATATTTCTATTTTACCTTCTCAATTTAGCTTTATGGACAGGGAAAGACCTAATCTAAGATCTGCACAAAAATATTTTGCCTTCAAATACATACCGTGATCGTAGCATGCATGGACGCGACCCATATGACTGGGATTTCCATGAAAAAGATTGTGGGCCGAAAATGGGTGATCACTGTACATTTCTCTTCTGTTTCCAATTTATATTTGTATTTTACCTCCTCAATTTAGCATTATGACCAGGGAAAGACCTAATCTAAGATCTGCACAAAAATATTTTGCCTTCAAATTCATACCGTGATCGTAGCATGCATGGACTCGACTCATATGACTGGGATTTCCATGAAAAAGATTGTGGGCCGAAATTGGGTGATCACTGTACATTTTTCTTCTGTTTTCTATTTATATTTCTATTTTACTTCCTCAATTTAGCGTTATGGACAGGGAAAGACCTAATCTAAAATCTGCACAAAAATATTTTGCCTTCAAATTCATACCATGATCGTAGTATGCATGGACTCGACTCATATGACTGGGATTTCCATGAAAAAGTTTGTGGGCAGAAAATGGATTATCACTGTACATTTCTCTCCTGTTTCCTATTTATATTTGTATTTTACCTCCTCAATTTAGCATTATGGACAGTGAAAGACCTAATCTAAGATCTGCACAAAAATATTTTGCCTTCAAATTCATACCGTGATCGTAGCATGCATGGACGCGACTCATATAACTGGGATTTCCATGAAAAAGATTGTGGGCCGAAAATGGGTGATCACTGTACATTTCTCTTATGTTTCCTATTTATATTTATATTTTACCTCCTCAATTTAGCATTATGGACAGGGAAAGACCTAATCTAAAATCTGCACAAAAATATTTTGCCTTCAAATTCATACCGTGATCGTAGCATGCATGAACTCGACTCATATGACTGGGATTTCCATGAAAAATATTGAGTGCGGAAAATGGGTGATCACTGTACATTTCTTTTCTGTTTCCTATTTATATTTATATTTTACCTCCTCAATTTAGCATTATGGAGAGGGAAAGACCTAATCTAAGCTCTGCACAAAAATATTTTGCCTTCAAAATCATACCGTGATCGTAGCATGCATGGATTCGACTCATATGACTGGGATTTCCATGAAAATGATAGTGCGCCGAAAATGGGTGATAACTGTACATTTTTCTTCTGTTTTCTATTTACATTTTTATTTTACCTGCTTAATTTAGCATTATGGACAGAGAAAGACCTAATCTAAGGTCTGCACAAAAATATTTTGACTTCAAATTCATACCGTGAAAGTAGAATGCATGGACTCGACTCATATGACTGGGATTTCCATGAAAAAGATTGTGGGCCGAAAATGGGTGATCACTGTTCATTTCTCTTCTGTTTCCTATTTATATTTGTATTTTACCTCCTCAATTTAGCATTATGGACAGGGAAAGACCTAATCTAAGATCTGCACAAAAATATTTTGCCTTCAAATTCATACCGTGAACGTAGAATGCATGGACTCGACTCATATGACTGGGATTTCCATGAAAAAGATTGTCGGCCGAAAATGGGTGATCACTGTACATTTCTCTTCTGTTTCCTATTTATATTTGTATTTTACCTCCTCAATTTAGCATTATGGACAGGGAAAGACCTAATCCAATATCTCCACAAAAATATTTTGCCTTCAAATTCATACCGTAATCGTAGCATGCATGGACTCGACTCATATGACTGGGATTTCCATGAAAAAGATTTTGGGCAGAAAATGGATTATCACTGTACATTTCTCTCCTGTTTCCTATTTATATTTGTATTTTACCTCCTCAATTTAGCATTATGGACAGTGAAAGACCTAATCTAAGATCTGCACAAAAATATTTTGCCTTCAAATTCATACCGTGATCGTAGCATGCATGGACGCGACTCATATGACTGGGATTTCCATGAAAAAGATTGTGGGCCGAAATTGGGTGATCACTGTCCATTTTTCTTCTGTTTTCTATTTATATTTATATTTTACTTCCTCAATTTAGCGTTATGGACAGGGAAAGACCTAATCTAAGTTCTGCACAAAAATATTTTGCCTTCAAATTCATACCGTGATCGTAGCATGCATGGACGCGACTCATATGACTGGGATTTCCATGAAAAAGATTGTGGGCCGAAAATGGGTGATCACTGTACATTTCTCTTATGTTTCCTATTTATATTTCTATTTTACCTCCTCAATTTAGCATTATGGACAGGGAAAGACCTAATCTAAAATCTGCACAAAAATATTTTGCCTTCAAATTCATACCGTGATCGTAGCATGCATGAACTCGACTCATATGACTGGGATTTCCATGAAAAAGATTGAGTGCGGAAAATGGGTGATCACTGTACATTTCTTTTCTGTTTCCTATTTATATTTATATTTTACCTCCTCAATTTAGCATTATGGAGAGGGAAAGACCTAATCTAAGCTCTGCACAAAAATATTTTGCCTTCAAAATCATACCGTGATCGTAGCATGCATGGATTCGACTCATATGACTGGGATTTCCATGAAAAAGATAGTGCGCCGAAAATGGGTGATAACTGTACATTTCTCTTCTGTTTTCTATTTACATTTTTATTTTACCTCCTTAATTTAGCATTATGGACAGAGAAAGACCTAATCTAAGATCTGCACAAAAATATTTTGCCTTCAAATTCATACCGTGATCGTAGCATGCATGGATTCGACTCATATGACTGGGATTTCCATAAAAAAGATTGTGGGCAGAAAATTGGGTGATCACTGAACATTTCTCTTCTGTTTCCTATTTATATTTCTATTTTACCTCCTCAATTTAGCATTATGGACAGGGAAAGACCTAATCTAAGATGTGCACAAAAATATTTTGCATTCAAATTCATACCGTGATCGTAGCATGCATGGACTCGACTCATATGACTGGGATTTCCATGAAAAAGATAGTGCGCCGAAAATGGGTGATAACTGTACATTTCTCTTCTGTTCTCTATTTACATTTTTATTTTACCTCCTTAATTTAGCATTATGGACAGAGAAAGACCTAATCTAAGATCTGCACAAAAATATTTTGCCTTCAAATTCATACCGTGATCGTAGCATGCATGGATTCGACTCATATGACTGGGATTTCCATAAAAAAGATTGTGGGCAGAAAATTGGGTGATCTCTGTACATTTCTCTTCTGTTTCCTATTTATATTTCTATTTTACCTCCTCAATTTAGCATTATGGACAGGGAAAGACTTAATCTAAGATGTGCACAAAAATATTTTGCCTTCAAATTCATACCGTGATCGTAGCATGCATGGGCTCGGACCATATGACTGGGATTTCCATGAAAAAGATAGTGGGCAGAAAATGGGTGATCACTGTACATTTCTCTTCTGTTTCCTATTTATATTTGTATTTTACCTCCTCAATTTAGCATTATGGACAGGGAAAGACCTAATCTAAGATCTGCACAAAAATATTTTGCCTTCAAATACATACCGTGATCGTAGCATGTATGGAAGCGACTCATATGACTGGGATTTCAATGAAAAAGTTTGTGGGCCGAAAATGGGTGATCACTGTACATTTCTCTTCTGTTTCCAATTAATATTTGTATTTTACCTCCTCAATTTAGCATTATTGCCAGGGAAAGACCTAATCTAAGATCTGCACCAAAATATTTTGCCTTCAAATTCATACCGTGATCGTAGCATGCATGGATTCGACTCATATGACTGGGATTTCCATGAAAAAGATTGTGGGCCGAAAATGGGTGATCACTGTACATTTCTCTTATGTTTCCTATTTCTGTTTCTCTTGTACTTCCTCAACTTAGCATTATGGACAGGGAAAGACCTAATCTAAAATCTACACAAAAATATTTTGCCTTCAAATTCATACCGTGATCGTAGCATGCATGAACTCGACTCATATGACTGGGATTTCCATGAAAAAGGTTGTGGGCCGAAAATGGGTGATCACTGTACATTTCTCTTCTGTTTACTATTTACATTTATATTTTATCTCCTCAATTTAGCATTAAGGACAGGGAAAGACCTAATCTAAGCTCTGCACAAAAATATTTTGCCTTCAATTCATACCGTGATCGTAGCATGCATGGACTCGACTCATATGACTGGGATTCCCATGAAAAAGATTGTGCGCCGAAAATGGGTGATCACTGTACATTTCTTTTCTGTTTCCTATTTACATTTCTATTTTACCTCCTCAATTTAGCATTATGGACAGGGAAAGACCTAATCTAAGATCTGCACAAAAATATTTTGCCTTCAAATTCATACCGTGACCGTAGCATGCATGGACTCAACTCATATGACTGGGATTTCCATGAAAAAGATTGTCGGCCGAAAATGGGTGATCACTGTACATTTCTCTTCTGTTTCCTATTTATATTTGTATTTTACCTCCTCAATTTAGCATTATGGACAGGGAAAGACCTAATCTAAGATCTGCACAAAAATATTTTGCCTTCAAATTCATACCGTGATCGTAGCATGCATGGACTCGAATCATATGACTGGGATTTCCATTAAAAAGATTGTGGGCAGAAAATTGGGTGATCACTGGACATTTCTCTTCTGTTTCCCATTTAGATTTGTATTTTACCTCCTCAATTTAGCATTATGGACAGGGAAAGACCTAATCTAAGATCTGCACAAAAATATTTTGCCTTCAAATTCATACAGTGATCGTAGCATGAATGGACTCGACTCATATGACTGGGATTTCCATGAAAAAGATTGTGGGCCGAAAATGGGTGATCACTGTACATTTTTCTTCATTTTTCTATTCATATTTCTATTTTACTTCCTCAATTTAGCATTATGGACAGGGAAAGACCTAATCTAAAATCTGCGCAAAAATATTTTGCCTTCAAATTCATACCGTGATCGTAGCATGCATGGACTAGACTCATATGACTGGGATTTCCATGAAAAAGATTGTGGGCCGAAAATGGGTGATCACTGTACATTTCTCTTCTGTTTCCTATTTATATTCGTATTTTACCTCCTCAATTTAGCATTATGGACAGGGAAAGACCTAATCTAAGATCTGCACAAAAATATTTTGCCTTCAAATTCATACCGTGATCGTAGCATGCATGGACTCGGCTCATATGACTGGGATTTCCATGAAAAAGATAGTGGCCAGAAAATTGGGTGATCACTGTACATTTCTCTTCTGTTTCCTATTTATATTTCTATTTTACCTCCTCAATTTAGTATTATGGACAGGGAAAATCTAATCTAAAATCTACACAAATATATTTTGCCTTCAAATTCATACCGTGATCGTAGCATGCATGGACTCGACTCATATGACTGGGATTTCCATGAAAAAGATAGTGGGCAGAAAATGGGTGATCACTGTACTTTTCTCTTCTGTTTCCTATTTATATTTATATTTTACCTCCTCAATTTAGCATTATGGACAAGGAAAGATATAATCTAAGATATGCACAAAAATATTTTGCCTTCAAATTCATACCGTGATCGTAGCATGCATGGACTCTACACATATGACTGGGATTTCCATGAAAAAGATTGTGGGCTGAAAATGGGAGACCACTGTACATTTCTCTTCTGTTTTCTATTTACATTTTTATTTTACCTCCTTAATTTAGCATTATGGACAGAGAAAGACCTAATCTAAGATCTGCACAAAAATATTTTGCCTTCAAATTCATACCGTGATTGTAGCATGCATGGATTCGACTCATATGACTGGGATTTCCATGAAAAAGATTGTCGGCCGAAAATGGGTGATCACTGTACTTTTCTCTTCTGTTTCCTATTTATATTTATATTTTACCTCCTCAATTTAGCATTATGGACAGGGAAAGACCTAATCTAAAACTGCACAAAAATATTTTGCCTTCAAATTCATACCGTGATCGTAGCATGCATGAACTCTACTCATATAACTTCGATTTCCATGAAAAAGATTGTGGGCCGAAAATGGGTGATCAGTGTACATTTCTCTTCTGTTTCCTATTTATATTTATATTTTACCTCCTTATTTAGCATTATGGACAGGGAAAGACCTAATCTAAGATCGGCAAAAAAATATTTTGCCTTCAAATTCATACCGTGATCGTAGCATGCATGGACTCGACTCATATGACTGGGATTTCCATGAAAAAAATTGTGGGCCGAAAATGGGTGATCACTGTACATTTCTCTTCTATTTCCTATTTATATTTCTATTTTACCACCTCAATTTAGCATTATGGTCAGGGAAAGACCTAATCTGAAATCTGCACAGAAATATTTTGCTTTCAAATACATACCGTGATCGTAGCATGCATGGACTCGACTCATATGACTGGGATTTCCATGTAAAAGACTGTGGGCCGAAAATGGCTGATCACTGTATATTTCTCTTCTGTTTCCTATTTATATTTATATTTTACCTCCTCAATTTAGCATTATGGACAGGGAAAGACCTAATCTAAAATCTGCACAAATATATTTTGCCTTCAAATTCATAGCGTGATCGTAGCATGCATGGACTCGACTCATATGACTGGGATTTCCATGAAAAAGATTGTGGGCCGAAAATGGGTGATCACTGTACATTTCTCTTCTGTTTCCTATTTATATTTATATTTTACCTCCTCAATTTAGCATTATGGAGAGGGAAAGACCTAATCTAAAATCTGCACAAAATTATTTTGCTTTCAAATTCATACCGTGATCGTAGCATGCATGGACTCGACTCATATGACTGGGATTTCCATGAAAAAGATTGTGGGCCGAAAATGGGTGAACACTGTACATTTCTCTTCTGTTTCCTATTTATATTTATATTTTACCTCCTCAATTTAGCATTATGGACAGGGAAAGACCTAATCTAAGCTCTGCACAAAAATATTTTGCCTTCAAATTCATACCGTGATCGTAGCATGCATGGACTCGACTCATATGACTGGGATTTCCATGAAAAATATTGTAGGCCGAAAATGGGTGATCACTGTACATTTCTCTTCTGTTTCCTATTCATATTTCTAATTTACCTCCTCAATTTAGCATTATGGACAGGGAAAGACCTAATCTAAAATCTGCACAAAAATATTTTGCTTTCAAATTCATACTGTGATCTTAGCATGCATGGAATCAACTCATATGACTGGGATTTACATGAAAAGATTGTGGTCCGAAAATGGATGATCACTGTACATTTCTCTTCTGTTTCCATTTTATATTTATATTTTACCTCCTCAATTTAGCATTATGGACAGGGAAAGACCTTATCTAAAATCTGCACAAAAATATTTTCCTTTCAAATTCATACCGTGATCGTAGCATGCATGGACTCGACTCATATGACTGGGATTTCGATGAAAAAGTTTGTGGGCAGAAAATGGGTGATTACTGTACATTTCTCTTCTGTTTCCTATTCAAATTTCTATTTTACCTCCTCAATTTAGCATTATGGACAGGGAAAGACCTAATCTAAAATCTGCACCAAAATATTTTGCCTTCAAATTCATACCGTGAACGTAGCATGCATGGACTCGACTCATATGACTGGGATTTCCATGAAAAAGATTGTGTGCCGAAAATGGGTGATCACTGTACATTTCTCTTCTGTTTCCTATTTATATTTCTATTTTCCTTCCTCAATTTAGCATTATGGACAGGGAAAGACCTAATCTAAGCTCTGCACAAAAATATTTTGCCTTCAAATTCATACCGTGATCGGAGCATGCATTGACACGACTCATATGACTGGGATTTCCATGAAAAAGATTGTGGGCCGAAAATGGGTGATCACTGTATATTTCTCTTCTGTTTCCTATTTATATTTCTATTTTACCTCCTCAATTTAGCATTATGGACAGGGAAAGACCTAATCTAAAATCTGCACAAAAATATTTCGCTTTCAAATTCATACCGTGATCGTAGCATGCATGGACTCAACTCTTATGACTGGGATTTCCATGCAAAAGATTGTGGGCCGAAAATGGATGATCACTGTACATTTCTCTTCTGTTTCCTATTTATATTTATATTTTACCTCCTCAATTTAGCATTATGGACACGGAAAGACCTAATCTAAAATCTGCACAAAAATATTTTCCTTTCAAATTACTACCGTGATCGTAGCATGCATGGACTCGACTCATATGACTGGGATTTCCATGAAAAAGATTGTGGGCAGACAATGGGTGATCACTGTACATTTCTCTTCTGTTTCCTATTCATATTTCTATTTTACTTCCTCCATTTAGCATTATGGACAGGGAAAGACCTAATCTAAAATCTGCACAAAAATATTTTGCTTTCAAATTCATACCGTGATCGTAGCATGCATGGACTCGACACATATGCCTGGGATTTCCATGAAAAAGATTGTGGGCCGAAAATGGGTGATCACTGTACATTTCTCTTCTGTTTCCTATTTATATTTATATTTTCCTTCCTCAATTTAGCATTATGGACAGGGAAAGACCTAATCTAAGCTCTGCACAAAAATATTTTCCTTCAAATTCATACCGTAATCGGAGCATGCATGGATTCGATTCATATGACTGGGATTTCCATGAAAAAGATTGTGGGCCGAAAATGGGTGATCACTGTACATTTCTCTTCTGTTTCCTATTTATATTTCTATTTTACTTCCTCAATTTAGCATTATGGACAGGGAAAGACCTAATCGAAATTCTGCACAAAAATATTTTGCCTTCAAATTCATACTGTGATCGTAGCATGCATGGACTCGACTCATATGACTGGGATTTCCATGAAAAAGATTGTGGGCCAAAAATGGGTAATCACTGTACATTTTTCTTCTGTTTCATATTTATATTTATATTTTATCTCCTCAATTTAGCATTATGGACAGGGAAAGACCTAATCTAAAATCTGCGCAAAAATATTTTGCTTTCAAATTCATACCGTGATCGTAGCATACATGGACTCGTCTCATATGACTGGGATTTCCATGAAAAAGATTGTGGGCCGAAAATGGGTGATTACTGTACATTTCTCTTCTGTTTCCTATTTATATTTATATTTTACCTCCTCAATTTAGCATTAGGGACAGGGAAAGACCTAATCTAAAATCTGCACAAAAATATTTTGCTTTCAAATTCATACTGTGATCTTAGCATGCATGGAATCAACTCATATGACTGGGATTTACATGAAAAGATTGTGGTCCGAAAATGGATGATCACTGTACATTTCTCTTCTGTTTCCAATTTATATTTATATTTTACCTCCTCAATTTAGCATTATGGACAGGGAAAGACCTTATCTAAAATCTGCACAAAAATATTTTCCTTTCAAATTCATACCGTGATCGTAGCATGCATGGACTCGACTCATATGACTGGGATTTCGATGAAAAAGATTGTGGGCAGAAAATGGGTGATTACTGTACATTTCTCTTCTGTTTCCTATTCAAATTTCTATTTTACCTCCTCAATTTAGCATTATGGACAGGGAAAGACCTAATCTAAAATCTGCACCAAAATATTTTGCCTTCAAATTCATACCGTGAACGTAGCATGCATGGACTCGACTCATATGACTGGGATTTCCATGAAAAAGATTGTGTGCCGAAAATGGGTGATCACTGTACATTTCTCTTCTGTTTCCTATTTATATTTCTATTTTCCTTCCTCAATTTAGCATTATGGACAGGGAAAGACCTAATCTAAGCTCTGCACAAAAATATTTTGCCTTCAAATTCATACCGTGATCGGAGCATGCATTGACACGACTCATATGACTGGGATTTCCATGAAAAAGATTGTGGGCCGAAAATGGGTGATCACTGTATATTTCTCTTCTGTTTCCTATTTATATTTCTATTTTACCTCCTCAATTTAGCATTATGGACAGGGAAAGACCTAATCTAAAATCTGCACAAAAATATTTCGCTTTCAAATTCATACCGTGATCGTAGCATGCATGGACTCAACTCATATGACTGGGATTTCCATGCAAAAGATTGTGGGCCGAAAATGGATGATCACTGTACATTTCTCTTCTGTTTCCTATTTATATTTATATTTTACCTCCTCAATTTAGCATTATGGACACGGAAAGACCTAATCTAAAATCTGCACAAAAATATTTTCCTTTCAAATTACTACCGTGATCGTAGCATGCATGGACTCGACTCATATGACTGTGATTTCCATGAAAAAGATTGTGGGCAGACAATGGGTGATCACTGTACATTTCTCTTCTGTTTCCTATTCATATTTCTATTTTACTTCCTCCATTTAGCATTATGGACAGGGAAAGACCTAATCTAAAATCTGCACAAAAATATTTTGCTTTCAAATTCATACCGTGATCGTAGCATGCATGGACTCGACACATATGCCTGGGATTTCCATGAAAAAGATTGTGGGCCGAAAATGGGTGATCACTGTACATTTCTCTTCTGTTTCCTATTTATATTTATATTTTCCTTCCTCAATTTAGCATTATGGACAGGGAAAGACCTAATATAAGCTCTGCACAAAAATATTTTTCTTCAAATTCATACCGTAATCGGAGCATGCATGGATTCGATTCATATGACTGGGATTTCCATGAAAAAGATTGTGGGCCGAAAATGGGTGATCACTGTACATTTCTCTTCTGTTTCCTATTTATATTTCTATTTTACTTCCTCAATTTAGCATTATGGACAGGGAAAGACCTAATCGAAATTCTGCACAAAAATATTTTGCCTTCAAATTCATACTGTGATCGTAGCATGCATGGACTCGACTCATATGACTGGGATTTCCATGAAAAAGATTGTGGGCCAAAAATGGGTAATCACTGTACATTTTTCTTCTGTTTCATATTTATATTTATATTTTATCTCCTCAATTTAGCATTATGGACAGGGAAAGACCTAATCTAAAATCTGCGCAAAAATATTTTGCTTTCAAATTCATACCGTGATCGTAGCATACATGGACTCGTCTCATATGACTGGGATTTCCATGAAAAAGATTGTGGGCCGAAAATGGGTGATTACTGTACATTTCTCTTCTGTTTCCTATTTATATTTATATTTTACCTCCTCAATTTAGCATTAGGGACAGGGAAAGACCTAATCGAAGCTCTGCAGAAAAATATTTTGCCTTCAAATTCATACCGTGATTGTAGCATGCATGGACTCGACTCATATGACTGGGATTTCCATGAAAAAGATTGTCGGCCGAAAATGGGTGATTACTGTACATTTCTCTTCTGTTTCCTACTTATATTTCTGTTTTGTCTCCTCAATTTTGCATTATGGGCAGTGAAAGACCTAATCTAAAATCTGCACAAAAATATTTTGCTTTCAAATTCATACCCTGATCGTAGCATGCATGGACTCGATTCATATGCCGGGGATTTCCATGAAAAAGTATGTGGGCCGAAAATGGGTGATTACTGTAAATTTCTCTTCTGTTTCCTATTTATATTTCTATTTTACCTCCTCAATTTAGCATTATGGACAGGGAAAGACCTAATCTAAAATCTGCACAAATATATATTGCCTTCAAATTCTTACGGTGATCGTAGCATGCATGGACTCGACTCATATGACTGGGATTTCCATGAAAAAGATTGTGGGCCGAAAATGGGTGATCACTGTACATTTCTCTTCTGTTTCCTATTTATATTTCTATTTTACCTCCTCAATTTAGCATTATGGACAGGGAAAGACCTAATCTAAAATCTGCACAAAAATATTTTACCTTCAAATACATAACTTGATCGTAGCATGCATTGATTCGACTCATATGACTGGGATTTCCATGAAAAAGATTGTGGGCCGAAAATGGGTGATCACTGTACATTTCTCTTCTGTTTCCTATTTATATTTATATTTTACCTCCTCAATTTAGCATTATGGACAGGGAAAGACCTAATCTAAAACTGCACAAAAATATTTTGCCTTCAAATTCATACCGTGATCGTAGCATGCATGGCCTCGACTCATATGACTGGGATTTCCATGAAAAAGATTGTGGGCCGAAAATGGGTGATCACTGTACATTTCTCTTCTTTTTCCCATTTATATTTCTATTTTAACTCCTCAATTTAGCATTATGGACAGGGAAAAACCTAATCTAAAATCTGCACAAAATATTTTGCCTTCAAATTCATACCGTGATCGTAGCATGCATGAACTCTACTCATATAACTGGGATTTCCATGAAAAAGATTGTGGGCCGAAAATGGGTGATCACTGTACATTTCTCTTCTGTTTCCTATTTATATTTATATTTTACCTCCTCAATTTAGCATTATGGACAGGGAAAGACCTAATCTAAGCTCTGCACAAAAATATTTTGCCTTCAAATTCATAAAGTGATCGTAGCATGCATGGACTCGACTCATATGACTGGGATTTCCATGAAAAAGATTGTGGGCCGAAAATGGGTGATCACTGTACATTTCTCTTCTGTTTCCTATTTATATTTATATTTTACCTCCTGAATTTAGCATTATGGATAGGGAAAGACCTAATCTAAAATCTGCACAAAAATATTTTGCCTTCAAATACATACCGTGATCGTAGCATGCATTGATTCGACTCATATGACTGGGATTTCCATGAAAAAGATTGTGGGCCGAAAATGGGTGATCACTGTACATTTCTCTTCTGTTTCCTATTTATATTTCTTTTTTACCTCCTCAATTTAGCATTATGGACAGGGCAAGACCTAATCTAAGCTCTGCACAAAAATATTTTGCCTTCAAATTCATATCGTGATCGTAGCATGCATGGACTCGACTCATATGACTGGGATTTCCATGAAAAAGATTGTGGGCAGAAAATGGGTGATTACTCTACATTTCACTTCTGTTTCCTATTTATATTTTTATTTTACCTCCTCAATTGAGCATTATGGACAGGGAAAGACCTAATCTAAAATCTGCACAAAAATATTTTGCCTTCAAATTCATACCGTGATCGTAGCATGCATGGACTCGACTCATATGACTGGGATTTCCATGAAAAAGATTGTGGGCAGAAAATGGCTGATCACTGTACATTTCTCTTCTGTTTCCTATTTATATTTATATTTTACCTCCTCAATTTAGCATTATGGACAGGGAAAGACCTATTCTAAAACTGCACAAAAATATTTTGCCTTCAAATTCATACCGTGATCGTAGCATGCATGGACTCGACTCATATGACTGGGATTTCCATGAAAAAGATTGTGGGCCGAAAATGGGTGATCACTGTACATTTCTCTTCTGTTTCCTATTTATATTTCTATTTTACCTCCTCAATTTAGCATTATGGACAGGGAAAGACCTAATCAAAGCTCTGCACAAAAATATTTTACCTTCAAATTCATACCGTGATCGTAGCATGCATGGACTCGACTCATATGACTGGGATTTCCATGAAAAAGATTGTGGGCCAAAAATGGGTGATCACTGTACATTTCTCTTCTGTTTCCTATTTATATTACTTTTTTACCTCCTCAATTTAGCATTATGGACAGGGAAAGACCTAATCTAAGCTCTGCACAAAAATATTTTGCCTTCAAATTCATACCGTGATCGTAGCATGCATGGACTCGACGCATATGACTGGGATTTCCACGAAAAAGATTGTGGGCCGAGAATGGGTGATCACTGAACATTTCTCTTCTGTTTCCTATTTATATTTATATTTTACCTCCTCAATTTAGCATTATGGACAGGGAAAGACCTAATCTAAGCTCTGCACAAAAATATTTTACCTTCAAATTCATACCGTGATCGTAGCATGCATGGACTCGACTCATATGACGGGGATTTCCATGAAAAAGATTGTGGGCCAAAAATGGGTGATCACTGTACATTTCTCTTCTGTTTCCTATTTATATTTCTTTTTTACCTCCTCAATTTAGCATTATGGACAGGGAAAGACCTAATCTAAGCTCTGCACAAAAATATTTTGCCTTCAAATTCATACCGTGATCGTAGCATGCATGGACTCGACTCATATGACTGGGATTTCCATGAAAAAGATTTTCGGCCGAAAATGGGTGATCACTGTACATTTCTCTTCTGTTTCCTATTTATATTTATATTTTACCACCTCAATTTAGCATTATGGACAGGGAAAGATATAGTCTAAGCTCTGCACAAAAATATTTTGCCTTCAAATTCATACCGTGATCGTAGCATGCATGGACTCGACTCATATGACTGGGATTTCCATGAAAAAGATTGTGGGCAGAAAATGGTTGATTACTGTACATTTCTCTTCTGTTTCCTATTTATATTTTTATTTTACCTCCTCAATTGAGCATTATGGACAGGGAAAGACCTAATCTAAAATCTGCACAAAAATATTTTGCCTTCAAATTCATACCGTGATCGTAGCATGCATGGACTCGACTCGTATGACTGGGATTTCCATGAAAAAGATTGTGGGCAGAAAATGGGTGATCACTGTACATTTCTCTTCTGTTTCCTATTTATATGTCTATTTTACCTCCTCAATTTAGCATTATGGACAGGGAAAGGCCTCATCTAAGATCTGCACAGAAATATATTGCCTTCAAATTCATACCGTGATCGTAGCATGCATGGACTCGACTCATATGACTGGGTTTCCATGAAAAAGATTGTGGGCCAAAAATGGGTGATCACTCTACATTTCTCTTCTGTTTCCTATTTATATTTTTATTTTACCTCCTCAATTGAGCATTATGGATAGGGAAAGACCTCATCTAAGATCTGCACAAAAGTATATTGCCTTCAAATTCATACCGTGATCGTCGCAGGCATTGATTCGACTCATATGACTGGTATTTCCATGAAAAAGATTGTGGGACGAAAATGGGTGATCACTGTACATTTCTCTTCCTTTTCCTATTTATATTTCTATTTTACCTCCTCAATTTAGCATTATGGAAATGGAAAGAACTAATCTAAAACTGCACAAAAATATTTTACCTTCAAATTCATACCGTGATCGTAGCATGCATGGACTCGACTCATATGACTGGGATTTCCATGAAAAAGATTTTCGGCCGAAAATGGGTGATCACTGTACATTTCTCTTCTGTTTCCTATTTATATTTATATTTTACCACCTCAATTTAGCATTATGGACAGGGAAAGACATAGTCTAAGCTCTGCACAAAAATATTTTGCCTTCAAATTCATACCGTGATCGTAGCATGCATGGACTCAACTCATATGACTGGGATTTCCATGAAAAAGATAATGGGCAGAAAATGGGTGATCACTGTACATTTCTCTTCTGTTTCCTATTTATATTTATATTTTACCACCTCAATTTAGCATTATGGACAGGGAAAGACCTAATCTAAGCTCTGCACAAAAATATTTTACCTTCAAATTCATACCGTGATCGTAGCATGCATGGACTCGACTCATATGACTGGGATTTCCATGAAAAAGATTGTGGGCCAAAAATGGGTGATCACTGTACATTTCTCTTCTGTTTCCTATTTATATTTCTTTTTTACCACCTCAATTTAGCATTATGGACAGGGAAAGACCTAATCTAAGCTCTGCACAAAAATATTTTGCCTTCAAATTCATACCGTGATCGTAGCATGCATGTACTCGACGCATATGACTGGGATTTCCATGAAAAAGATTGTGGGCCGAAAATGGGTGATCACTGTACATTTCTCTTCTGTTTCCTATTTATATTTATATTTTACCTCCTCAATTTAGCATTATGGGCAGGGAAAGACCTCATCTAAGATCTGCACAAAAATATTTTGCCTTCAAATTCATACCGTGATCGTAGCATGCATGGACTCAACTCATTTGACTGGGATTTCCATGAAAAACATAATGGGCAGAAAATGGGTGATCACTGTACATTTCTCTTCTGTTTCCTATTTATATTTCTATTTTACCACCTCATTTTAGCATTATGGACAGGGAAAGACCTAATCTAAGCTCTGCACAAAAATATTTTGCCTTCAAATTCATACCGTGATCGTAGCATGCATGGACTCGACGCATATGACTGGGATTTCCATGAAAAAGATTGTGGGCCGAAAATAGGTGATCACTGTACATTTCTCTTCTGTTTCCTATTTATATTTATATTTTACCTCCTAAATTTAGCATTATGGACAGGGAAAGACCTAATCTAAGATCTGCAAAAAAATAATTTGCTTTGAAATTCATACCGTGATCGTAGCATGCATGGACTCGACTCATATGACTGGGATTTCCATGAAAAAAAATGTGGGCCGAAAATGGGTGATCACTGTACATTTCTCTTCTGTTTCCTTTTTATATTTCTATTTTACCTCCTCAATTTAGCATTATGGAAAGGGAAAGACCTAATCTAAAATCTGCACAAAAATATTTTGCTTTCAATTACATACCGTGATCGTAGCATGCATGGACACGACTCATATGACTGGGATTTCCATGTAAAAGATTGTGGGCCGAAAATGGGTGATCACTGTACATTTCTCTTCTGTTTCCTATTTATATTTATATTTTACCTTCTCAAAATAGCATTATAGACAGGGAAAGACCTAATCTAAAATCTGCACAAAAATATTTTGCTTCCAAATTCATACCGTGATAGTAGCATGCATGGACACGACTCACAGGACTGGGATTTCCATGAAAAAGATTGTGGGCCGAAAATGGGTGATCACTGTACATTTCTCTACTGTTTCCTATTGATATTTATATTTTACCTCCTCAATTTAGCATTATGGACAGGGAAAGACCTAATCTAAGCTCAGCACAAAAATATTTTGCCTTCAAATTCATACCGTGATCGTAGCATGCATGGACTCGACTCATATGACTGGGATTTCCATGAGAAAGACTGTGGGCCGAAAATGGGTGATCACTGTACATTTCTCTTCTGTTTCCTTTTTATATTTCTATTTTACCTCCTCAATTTAGCATTATGGACAGGGAAAGACCTAATCTAAGCTCTGCACAAAAATATTTTGCCTTCAAATTCATACCGTGATCGTAGCATGCATGGACTCGACTCATATGATTGGGATTTCCATGAAAAAGATTGTGGCCAGAAATTTGGGTGATCACTGTACATTTCTCTTCTGTTTCCTATTTATATTTCTATTTTACCTCCTCAATTTAGCATTATGGACAGGGAAAGACATAATCTAAAATCTGCACAAAAATATTTTGCCTTCAAATTCATACCGTGATCGTAGCATGCATGGACTCGACTCATATGACTTGGATTTCCATGAAAAAGATTGTGGGCCGAAAATAGGTGATCACTGTACATTTCTCTTCTGTTTCCTATTTATATTTCTATTTAACCTTCTCAAAATAGCATTATGGACAGGGAATGACCTAATCGAAAATCTGCACAAAAATATTTTGCCTTCAAATTCATACCGTGATCGTAGCATGCATGGACTCGACTCATATGACTTGGATTTCCATGAAAAAGATTGTTTGCCGAAAATGGGTGATCACTGTACATTTCTCTTCTGTTTCCTTTTTATATTTATATTTTACCTCCTCAATTTAGCATTATGGACAGGGAAAGACCTAATCTAAAATCTGCACAAAAATATTTTGCTTCCAAATTCATACCGTGATCGTAGCATGCATGGACTCGACTCATATGACTGGGATTTCCATGAAAAAAAATGTGGGCCGAAAATGGGTGATCACTGTACATTTCTCTTCTGTTTCCTTTTTATATTTCTATTTTACCTCCTCAATTTAGCATTATGGACAGGGAAAGACTTAATCTAAAATCTGCACAAAAATATTTTGCTTTCAAATTCATACCGTGATCGTAGCATGCATGGACACGACTCATATGACTGGGATTTCCATGTAAAAGATTGTGGGCCGAAAATGGGTGATCACTGTACATTTCTCTTCTGTTTCCTATTTATATTTATATTTTACCTCCTCAATTTAGCATTATGGACAGGGAAAGACCTAATCTAAAATCTGCACAAATATATTTTGCCTTCAAATTCATACCGTGAACGTAGCATGCATGGACTCGACTCATATGACTGGGATTTCCATGTAAAAGATTGTGGGCCGAAAATGGGTGATCACTGTACATTTCTCTTCTGTTTCCTATTTATATTTATATTTTACCTTCTCAAAATAGCATTATAGACAGGGAAAGACCTAATCTAAAATCTGCACAAAAATATTTTGCTTCCAAATTCATACCGTGATAGTAGCATGCATGGACACGACTCATAGGACTGGGATTTCCATGAAAAAGATTGTGGGCCGAAAATGGGTGATCACTGTACATTTCTCTACTGTTTCCTATTGATATTTATATTTTACCTCCTCAATTTAGCATTATGGACAGGGAAAGACCTAATCTAAGCTCAGCACAAAAATATTTTGCCTTCAAATTCATACCGTGATCGTAGCATGCATGGACTCGACTCATATGACTGGGATTTCCATGAGAAAGACTGTGGGCCGAAAATGGGTGATCACTGTACATTTCTCTTCTGTTTCCTTTTTATATTTCTATTTTACCTCCTCAATTTAGCATTATGGACAGGGAAAGACCTAATCTAAGCTCTGCACAAAAATATTTTGCCTTCAAATTCATACCGTGATCGTAGCATGCATGGACTCGACTCATATGATTGGGATTTCCATGAAAAAGATTGTGGCCAGAAATTTGGGTGATCACTGTACATTTCTCTTCGGTTTCCTATTTATATTTCTATTTTACCTCCTCAATTTAGCATTATGGACAGGGAAAGACATAATCTAAAATCTGCACAAAAATATTTTGCCTTCAAATTCATACCGTGATCGTAGCATGCATGGACTCGACTCATATGACTTGGATTTCCATAAAAAAGATTGTGGGCCGAAAATAGGTGATCACTGTACATTTCTCTTCTGTTTCCTATTTATATTTCTATTTAACCTTCTCAAAATAGCATTATGGACAGGGAATGACCTAATCGAAAATCTGCACAAAAATATTTTGCCTTCAAATTCATACCGTGATCGTAGCATGCATGGACTCGACTCATATGACTTGGATTTCCATGAAAAAGATTGTTTGCCGAAAATGGGTGATCACTGTACATTTCTCTTCTGTTTCCTTTTTATATTTATATTTTACCTCCTCAATTTAGCATTATGGACAGGGAAAGACCTAATCTAAAATCTGCACAAAAATATTTTGCTTCCAAATTCATACCGTGATAGTAGCATGCATGGACACGACTCATAGGACTGGGATTTCCATGAAAAAGATTGTGGGCCGAAAATGGGTGATCACTGTACATTTCTCTTCTGTTTCCTATTTATATTTATATTTTACCTCCTAAATTTAGCATTATGGACAGGGAAAGACCTAATCTAAGATCTGCAAAAAAATATTTTGCTTTGAAATTCATACCGTGATCGTAGCATGCATGGACTCGACTCATATGACTGGGATTTCCATGAAAAAAAATGTGGGCCGAAAATGGGTGATCACTGTACATTTCTCTTCTGTTTCCTTTTTATATTTCTATTTTACCTCCTCAATTTAGCATTATGGACAGGGAAAGACTTAATCTAAAATCTGCACAAAAATATTTTGCTTTCAAATTCATACCGTGATCGTAGCATGCATGGACACGACTCATATGACTGGGATTTCCATGTAAAAGATTGTGGGCCGAAAATGGGTGATCACTGTACATTTCTCTTCTGTTTCCTATTTATATTTATATTTTACCTCCTCAATTTAGCATTATGGACAGGGAAAGACCTAATCTAAAATCTGCACAAATATATTTTGCCTTCAAATTCATACCGTGAACGTAGCATGCATGGACTCGACTCATATGACTGGGATTTCCATGAAAAAGATTGTGGGCTGAAAATGGGTGATGACTGTACATTTCTCTTCTGTTTCTTATTTATATTTCTATTTTACCTTCTCAAAATAGCATTATGGACAGGGAATGACCTAATCGAAAATCTGCACAAAAATATTTTGCCTTCAAATTCATACCGTGATCGTAGCATGCATGGACTCGACTCATATGACTGGGATTTCCATGAAAAACATTGTGGGCCGAAAATGGGTGATCACTGTACATTTCTCTACTGTTTCCGATTTATATTTCTATTTTACCTCCTCAATTTAGCATTATGGACAGGGAAAGACCTAATCTAAGCTCAGCACAAAAATATTTTGCCTTCAAATTCATACCGTGATCGTAGCATGCATGGACTCGACTCATATGACTGGGATTTCCATGAGAAAGACTGTGGGCCGAAAATAGGTGATCACTGTACATTTCTCTTCTGTTTCCTATTTATATTTCTTTTTTACCTCCTCAATTTAGCATTATGGACAGGGAAAGACCTAATCTAAAATCTGCACAAAAATATTTTGCTTTCAAATTCATACCGTGATCGTAGCATTCATGGACTCGACTCATATGACTGGGATTTCCATGAAAAGATTGTGGGCCGAAAATGGGTGATCACTGTACATTTCTCTTCTGGTTCCTTTTTATATTTCTATTTTACCTCCTCAATTTAGCATTATGGAGAGGGAAAGACCTAATCTAAAATCTGCACAAAAATATTTTGCTTTCAAATTCATACCGTGATCGTAGCATGCATGGACTCGACTCATATGACTGGGATTTCCATGAAAAAGATTGTGGGGCGAAAATGGGTGATCACTGTACATTTCTCTTCTGTTTCCTATTTATATTTCTATTTTACTTCTTCAATTTAGCATTATGGACAGGGAAAGACCAAATCTAATATCTGCAAAAAAATATTTTGCCTTCAAATTCATACCGTGATCGTAGCATGCATGGACTCGTCTCATATGACTGGGATTTCCCTGAAAAATATTGTCAGTCGAAAATTGGTGATCACTGTACATTTCTCTTCTGTTTCCTATTTATATTTATATTTTACCTCGTCAATTTAGCATTATGGACAGGGAAAGACCTAATCTAAGCTCTGCAAAAAAATATTTTGCCTTCAAATTCATACCGTGATCGTAGCATGCATGGACTCGACTCATATGACTGCGATTTCCATGAAAAAGATTGTGGGCCGAAAATGGGTGATCACTGTACATTTCACCTCTGTTTCCTACTGATATTTCTATTTTACCTCCTCAATTTAGCATTATGGACAGGGAAAGACCTAATCTAAAATCTGCACAAAAATATTTTGCTTTCAAATTCATACCGTGATCGTAGCATGCATGGACTCGACTCATATGACTGGGATTTCCATGAAATGATTGTGGGCCGAAAATGGGTGATCACTGCACATTTCTCTTCTTTTTCCTATTTATATTTCTATTTTACCTCTTCAATTTAGCATTATGGACACGGAAAGACCTTATCTAAAATCTGCACAAAAATATTTTGACTTCAAATTCATACCGTGATCGTAGCATGCATGGACTCGACTCATATGACTGGGATTTCCATGAAAAAATTGTGGGACGAAAATGGGTGATCACTGTACATTTCTCTTCTGTTTCCTATTTATATTTATATTTTACCTCCTCAATTTAGCATTATGGATAGGGAAAGACCTAATCTAAGCTCTGCACAAAAATATTTTGCCTTCAAATTCTTACCGTGATCGTAGCATGCATTGACTCGACTCATATGACTGGGATTTCCATGAAAAAGATTGTGGGCCGAAAATGGGTGATCACTGTACATTTCACCTCTGTTTCCTACTGATATTTCTATTTTACCTCCTCAATTTAGCATTATGGACAGGGAAAGACCTAATCTAAAATCTGCTCAAAAATATTTTGCCTTCAAATTCATACCGTGATCATAGCATGAATGGACTCGACTCATATGACTGAGATTTCCATGAAAATGATTGTGGCCCGAAAATGGGTGATCACTGTACATTTCTCTTCTGTTTCCTATTTATATTTATATTTTACCTCCTCAATTTAGCATTATGGACAGGGAAAGACCTCATCTAAAATCTGCACAAAAATATTTTGACTTCAAATTCATATCGTGATCGTAGCATGTATGGACTCGACTCATATGACTGGGATTTCCATGAAAAAGATTGTGGGCCGAAAATGGGTGATCACTGTACATTTCTCTTCTGTTTCCTATTTATATTTATATTTTACCTCCTCAATTTAGCATTATGGACAGGGAAAGACCTAATCTAAGCTCTGCACAAAAATATTTTACCTTCAAATTCATACCGTGATCGTAGCATGCATGGACTCGACTCATATGACTGGGATTTCCAATAAAAAGATTGTGGGCCGAAAATGGGTGATCACTGTACATTTCTCTTCTGTTTCCTATTTATATTTCTTTTTTACCTCCTCAATTTAGCATTATGGACAGGGAAAGACATAATTTAAGCTCTGGACAAAAATATTTTGCCTTCAAATTCATACCGTGATCGTAGCATGCATGGACTCGACTCATATGACTGGGATTTCCATGAAAAAGATTGTGGGCCGAAAATGGGTGATCACTGTACATTTCTCTTCTGTTTCCTATTTATATTTATATTTTACCTCCTCAATTTAGCATTATGGGCAGGGAAAGACCTCATCTAAGATCTGCACAAAAATATTTTGCCTTCAAATTCATACCGTGATCGTAGCATGCATGGACTCAACTCATATGACTGGGATTTCCATGAAAAAGATAGTGGGCAGAAAATGGGTGATCACTGTACATTTCTCTTCTGTTTCCTATTTATATTTGATTTTGCCTCCTCCATTTAGCATTATGGACAGGGAAAGACCTAATATAAGCTCGGCACAAAAATATTTTACCTTCAAATTCATACCGTGATCGTAGCATGCATGGACTCGACTCATATGACTGGGATTTCCAATGAAAAGGTTGTGGGCCGAAAATGGGTGATCACTGTACATTTCTCTTCTGTTTCCTATTTATATTTCTTTTTTACCTCCTCAATTTAGCATTATGGACTGGGAAAGACCTAATCTAAGCTCTGGACAAAAATATTTTGCCTTCAAATTCATACCGTGATCGTATCATGCATGGACTCGACTCATATGACTGGGATTTCCATGAAAAAGATTGTGGGCCGAAAATGGGTGATCACTGTACATTTCTCTTCTGTTTCTTATTTATATTTATATTTTACCTCCTCAATTTAGCATTATGGACAGGGAAAGACCTAATCTAAGCTCTGGACAAAAATATTTTGCCTTCAAATTCATACCGTGATCGTAGCATGCATGGAGTCGACTCATATGACTGGGATTTCCATGAAAAAGATTGTGGGCCGAAAATGGGTGATCACTGTACATTTCTATTCTGTTTCCTATTTATATTTATATTTTACCTCCTCAATTTAGCATTATGGACAGGGAAAGACCTAATCTAAAATCTGCTCAAAAATATTTTGCCTTCAAATTCATACCGTGATCATAGCATGAATGGACTCGACTCATATGACTGAGATTTCCATGAAAAAGATTGTGGCCCGAAAATGGGTGATCACTGTACATTTCTCTTCTGTTTCCTATTTATATTTATATTTTACCTCCTCAATTTAGCATTATGGACAGGGAAAGACCTCATCTAAAATCTGCACAAAAATATTTTGACTTCAAATTCATATCGTGAGCGTAGCATGTATGGACTCGACTCATATGACTGGGATTTCCATGAAAAAGATTGTGGGCCGAAAATGGGTGATCACTGTACATTTCTCTTCTGTTTCCTATTTATATTTATATTTTACCTCCTCAATTTAGCATTATGGACAGGGAAAGACCTAATCTAAGCTCTGCACAAAAATATTTTACCTTCAAATTCATACCGTGATCGTAGCATGCATGGACTCGACTCATATGACTGGGATTTCCAATAAAAAGATTGTGGGCCGAAAATGGGTGATCACTGTACATTTCTCTTCTGTTTCCTATTTATATTTCTTTTTTACCTCCTCAATTTATCATTATGGACAGGGAAAGACTTAATTTAAGCTCTGGACAAAAATATTTTGCCTTCAAATTCATACCGTGATCGTAGCATGCATGGACTCGACTCATATGACTGGGATTTCCATGAAAAAGATTGTGGGCCGAAAATGGGTGATCACTGTACATTTCTCTTCTGTTTCCTATTTATATTTATATTTTACCTCCTCAATTTAGCATTATGGGCAGGGAAAGACCTCATCTAAGATCTGCACAAAAATAATTTGCCTTCAAATTCATACCGTGATCGTAGCATGCATGGACTCGACTCATGTGACTGGGATTTCCAATGAAAAGGTTGTGGGCCGAAAATGGGTGATCACTGTACATTTCTCTTCTGTTTCCTATTTATATTTCTTTTTTACCTCCTCAATTTAGCATTATGGACTGGGAAAGACCTAATCTAAGCTCTGGACAAAAATATTTTGCCTTCAAATTCATACCGTGATCGTATCATGCATGGACTCGACTCATATGACTGGGATTTCCATGAAAAAGATTGTGGGCCGAAAATGGGTGATCACTGTACATTTCTCTTCTGTTTCTTATTTATATTTATATTTTACCTCCTCAATTTAGCATTATGGACAGGGAAAGACCTAATCTAAGCTCTGCACAAAAATATTTTGCCTTCAAATTCATACCGTGATCGTAGCATGCATGGAGTCGACTCATATGACTGGGATTTCCATGAAAAAGATTGTGGGCCGAAAATGGGTGATCACTGTACATTTCTATTCTGTTTCCTATTTATATTTATATTTTACCTCCTCAATTTAGCATTATGGACAGGGAAAGACCTAATCTAAAATCTGCTCAAAAATATTTTGCCTTCAAATTCATACCGTGATCATAGCATGAATGGACTCGACTCATATGACTGAGATTTCCATGAAAAAGATTGTGGCCCGAAAATGGGTGATCACTGTACATTTCTCTTCTGTTTCCTATTTATATTTATATTTTACCTCCTCAATTTAGCATTATGGACAGGGAAAGACCTCATCTAAAATCTGCACAAAAATATTTTGACTTCAAATTCATACCGTGATCGTAGCATGCATGGACTTGACTCATATGACTGGGATTTCCATGAAAAAGATTGTGGGCCGAAAATGGGTGATCACTGTATATTTCTCTTCTGTTTCCTATATATATTTCTATTTTGGTTCCTTCATTTAGCATTATGGACAGGAAAAGACCTAATCTAAGTTCATCACAAAAATATTTTGCCTTCAAATTCATACCGTGATCGTAGCATGCATGGAATCGGCTAATATGACTGGGATTTCCATGAAAAAGATTGTGGGACGAAAATGGGTGATCACTGTAAATTTCTCTTCTGTTTCCTATTTATATTTTTATTTTACCTCCTCAATTTAGCATTATGGACAGGGAAAGACCTAATCTAAGATCTGCACAAAAATATTTTGCTTTCAACTTCATACCGTGATCGTAGCATGCATGGACTCGACTCATATGACTGGGATTTCCATGAAAAAGATTGTGGGCCGAAAATGGGTGATCACTGTACATTTCTCTTCTGTTTCCTATTTATATTTATATTTTACCTCCTCAATTTAGCGTTATGGACAGGGAAAGAATTAATCTAAAATCTGCACAAAAATATTTTGCCTTCAAATTCATACCGTGATTGTAGAATGCATGGACTCGACTCATATGACTGGGATTTCCATGAAAAAAGATTGTGGGCAGAAAATGGGTGATCACTGTACATTTCTCTTCTGTTTCCTATTTATATTTCTATTTTACCTCCTCAATTTAGCATTATGGACAGGGAAAGACCTAATCTAAAATATGCAAAAAAATATGTTGCCTTCAAATTCATACCGTGATCTTAGCATGCATGGACTCGACTCATATGACTGGGATTTCCATGAAAAAGATTGTGGGCCGAAAATGGGTGATCACTGTACATTTCTCTTCTGTTTCCTATTTATATTTCTATTTTACCTCCTCAATTTAGCATTATGGACAGGGAAAGACCTAATCTAAGATCTGCACAAAAATATTTTGCCTTCAAATTCATACCGTGATCGTAGCATGCATGGACTCGACTCATATGACTGGGATTTCCATGAAAAATATTGTGGGCCGAAAATGGGTGATCACTGTACATTGCTCTTCTGTTTCCTATTTATATTTATATTTACCTCCTCAATTTAGCATTATGGACAGGGAAAGAACTAATCTAAAATCTGCACAAAAATATTTTGCCTTCAAATTCATACCGTGATCGTAGCATGCATGGACTCGACTCATATGACTGGGATTTCCATGAAAAAGATTGTGGGTAGAAAATGGGTGATCACTGTACATTTCTCTTCTGTTTCCTATTTATATTTCTATTTTACCTCCTCAATTTAGCATTATGGACAGGGAAAGACCTAATCTAAGATCTGCACAAAAATATTTTGCTTTCAACTTCATACCGTGATCGTAGCATGCATGGACTCGACTCATATGACTGGGATTTCCATGAAAAAGATTGTGGGCCGAAAATGGGTGATCACTGTACATTTCTCTTCTGTTTCCTATTTATATTTATATTTTACCTCCTCAATTTAGCGTTATGGACAGGGAAAGAATTAATCTAAAATCTGCACAAAAATATTTTGCCTTCAAATTCATACCGTGATTGTAGCATGCATGGACTCGACTCATATGACTGGGATTTCCATGAAAAAAGATTGTGGGCAGAAAATGGGTGATCACTGTACATTTCTCTTCTGTTTCCTATTTATATTTCTATTTTGCCTCCTCAATTTAGCATTATGGACAGGGAAAGACCTAATCTAAGCTCTGCACAAAAATATTTTACCTTCAAATTCATACCGTGATCGTAGCATGCATGGACTCGACTCGTATGACTGGGATTTCCATGAAAAAGATTGTGGGCCGAAAATGGGTGATCACTGTACATTTCTCTTCTGTTTCCTATTTATATTTCTATACTACCTCCTCAATTTAGCATTATGGACAGGGAAAGACCTAATCTAAAATCTGCTCAAAAATATTTTGCCTTCAAATTCATATCGTGATCGTAGCATGTATGGACTCGACTCATATGACTGGGATTTCCATGAAAAAGATTGTGGGCCGAAAATGGGTGATCACTGTACATTTCTCTTCTGTTTCCTATTTATATTTATATTTTACCTCCTCAATTTAGCATTATGGACAGGGAAAGACCTAATCTAAGATCTGCACAAAAATATTTTGCCTTCAAATTCATACCGTGATCGTAGCATGCATGGACTCGACTCATATGACTGGGATTTCCATGAAAAATATTGTGGGCCGAAAATGGGTGATCACTGTACATTGCTCTTCTGTTTCCTATTTATATTTATATTTACCTCCTCAATTTAGCATTATGGACAGGGAAAGAACTAATCTAAAATCTGCACAAAAATATTTTGCCTTCAAATTCATACCGTGATCGTAGCATGCATGGACTCGACTCATATGACTGGGATTTCCATGAAAAAGATTGTGGGTAGAAAATGGGTGATCACTGTACATTTCTCTTCTGTTTCCTATTTATATTTCTATTTTACCTCCTCAATTTAGCATTATGGACAGGGAAAGACCTAATCTAAGATCTGCACAAAAATATTTTGCTTTCAACTTCATACCGTGATCGTAGCATGCATGGACTCGACTCATATGACTGGGATTTCCATGAAAAAGATTGTGGGCCGAAAATGGGTGATCACTGTACATTTCTCTTCTGTTTCCTATTTATATTTATATTTTACCTCCTCAATTTAGCGTTATGGACAGGGAAAGAATTAATCTAAAATCTGCACAAAAATATTTTGCCTTCAAATTCATACCGTGATTGTAGCATGCATGGACTCGACTCATATGACTGGGATTTCCATGAAAAAAGATTGTGGGCAGAAAATGGGTGATCACTGTACATTTCTCTTCTGTTTCCTATTTATATTTCTATTTTGCCTCCTCAATTTAGCATTATGGACAGGGAAAGACCTAATCTAAGCTCTGCACAAAAATATTTTACCTTCAAATTCATACCGTGATCGTAGCATGCATGGACTCGACTCGTATGACTGGGATTTCCATGAAAAAGATTGTGGGCCGAAAATGGGTGATCACTGTACATTTCTCTTCTGTTTCCTATTTATATTTCTATACTACCTCCTCAATTTAGCATTATGGACAGGGAAAGACCTAATCTAAAATCTGCTCAAAAATATTTTGCCTTCAAATTCATATCGTGATCGTAGCATGTATGGACTCGACTCATATGACTGGGATTTCCATGAAAAAGATTGTGGGCCGAAAATGGGTGATCACTGTACATTTCTCTTCTGTTTCCTATTTATATTTATATTTTACCTCCTCAATTTACATTATGGACAGGGAAAGACCTAATCTAAGCTCTGCACAAAAATATTTTACCTTCAAATTCATACCGTGATCGTAGCATGCATGGACTCGACTCATATGACTGGGATTTCCAATAAAAAGATTGTGGGCCGAAAATGGGTGATCACTGTACATTTCTCTTCTGTTTCCTATTTATATTTCTTTTTTACCTCCTCAATTTAGCATTATGGACAGGGAAAGACCTAATTTAATCTCTGGACAAAAATATTTTGCCTTCAAATTCATACCGTGATCGTAGCATGCATGGACTCGACTCATATGACTGGGATTTCCATGAAAAAGATTGTGGGCCGAAAATGGGTGATCACTGTACATTTCTCTTCTGTTTCCTATTTATATTTATATTTTACCTCCTCAATTTAGCATTATGGGCAGGGAAAGACCTCATCTAAGATCTGCACAAAAATATTTTGCCTTCAAATTCATACCGTGATCGTAGCATGCATGGACTCAACTCATATGACTGGGATTTCCATGAAAAAGATAGTGGGCAGAAAATGGGTGATCACTGTACATTTCTCTTCTGTTTCCTATTTATATTTGATTTTGCCTCCTCAATTTAGCATTATGGACAGGGAAAGACCTAATATAAGCTCGGCACAAAAATATTTTACCTTCAAATTCATACCGTGATCGTAGCATGCATGGACTCGACTCATATGACTGGGATTTCCATGAAAAGGATTGTGGGCCAAAAATGGGTGATCACTGTAAATTTCTCTTCAGTTTCCTATTTATATTTCTATTTTACCTCCTCCATTTAGCATTATGGACAGGGAAAGACCTAATCTAAAATCTGCACAAAAATATTTTGCCTTCAAATTCATACCGTGATCGTAGCATGCATGGACACGACTCATATGACTGGGATTTCCCTGAAAAAGATTGTGGGCCGAAAATAGGTGATCACTGTACATTTCTCTTCTGTTTCCTATTTATATTTCTATTTTACCTCCTTAATTTAGCATTATGGACAGGGAAAGAATTAATCTAAAATCTGCACAAAAATATTTTGCCTTCAAATTCATACCGTGATTGTAGCATGCATGGACTCGACTCATATGACTGGGATTTCCATGAAAAAAGATTGTGGGCAGAAAATGGGTGATCACTGTACATTTCTCTTCTGTTTCCTATTTATATTTCTATTTTGCCTCCTCAATTTAGCATTATGGACAGGGAAAGACCTAATCTAAGCTCTGCACAAAAATATTTTACCTTCAAATTCATACCGTGATCGTAGCATGCATGGACTCGACTCGTATGACTGGGATTTCCATGAAAAAGATTGTGGGCCGAAAATGGGTGATCACTGTACATTTCTCTTCTGTTTCCTATTTATATTTCTATACTACCTCCTCAATTTAGCATTATGGACAGGGAAAGACCTAATCTAAAATCTGCTCAAAAATATTTTGCCTTCAAATTCATATCGTGATCGTAGCATGTATGGACTCGACTCATATGACTGGGATTTCCATGAAAAAGATTGTGGGCCGAAAATGGGTGATCACTGTACATTTCTCTTCTGTTTCCTATTTATATTTATATTTTACCTCCTCAATTTACATTATGGACAGGGAAAGACCTAATCTAAGCTCTGCACAAAAATATTTTACCTTCAAATTCATACCGTGATCGTAGCATGCATGGACTCGACTCATATGACTGGGATTTCCAATAAAAAGATTGTGGGCCGAAAATGGGTGATCACTGTACATTTCTCTTCTGTTTCCTATTTATATTTCTTTTTTACCTCCTCAATTTAGCATTATGGACAGGGAAAGACCTAATTTAATCTCTGGACAAAAATATTTTGCCTTCAAATTCATACCGTGATCGTAGCATGCATGGACTCGACTCATATGACTGGGATTTCCATGAAAAAGATTGTGGGCCGAAAATGGGTGATCACTGTACATTTCTCTTCTGTTTCCTATTTATATTTATATTTTACCTCCTCAATTTAGCATTATGGGCAGGGAAAGACCTCATCTAAGATCTGCACAAAAATATTTTGCCTTCAAATTCATACCGTGATCGTAGCATGCATGGACTCAACTCATATGACTGGGATTTCCATGAAAAAGATAGTGGGCAGAAAATGGGTGATCACTGTACATTTCTCTTCTGTTTCCTATTTATATTTGATTTTGCCTCCTCAATTTAGCATTATGGACAGGGAAAGACCTAATATAAGCTCGGCACAAAAATATTTTACCTTCAAATTCATACCGTGATCGTAGCATGCATGGACTCGACTCATATGACTGGGATTTCCATGAAAAGGATTGTGGGCCAAAAATGGGTGATCACTGTAAATTTCTCTTCAGTTTCCTATTTATATTTCTATTTTACCTCCTCCATTTAGCATTATGGACAGGGAAAGACCTAATCTAAAATCTGCACAAAAATATTTTGCCTTCAAATTCATACCGTGATCGTAGCATGCATGGACACGACTCATATGACTGGGATTTCCCTGAAAAAGATTGTGGGCCGAAAATAGGTGATCACTGTACATTTCTCTTCTGTTTCCTATTTATATTTCTATTTTACCTCCTTAATTTAGCATTATGGACAGGGAAAGACCTAATCTAAGCTCTGCACAAAAATATTTTGCCTTCAAATTCATACCGTGATCGTAGCATGCATTGACTCGACTCATATGACTGGGATTTCCATGAAAAAGATTGTGGGCCGAAAATGTGTGATCACTGTACATTTCTCTTCTGTATCCTATTTATATTTCTATTTTACATCCTCAATTTAGCATTATGGACAGGGAAAGACTTAATCTAAAATCTGCAGAAAAATATTTTGCCTTCAAATTCATACCGTGATCGTAGCATGCATGGACTTGACTCATATGACTGGGATTTCCATGAAAAAGATTGTGGGCCAAAAATGGATGATCACTGTACATTTCTCTTCTGTTTCCTATTTATATTTATATTTTACCTCCACCATTTAGAATTATGGACAGGGAAAGACCTAATCTAAAATCTGCACAAAAATATTTTGCCTTCAAATTCATACCGTGATCGTAGCATGCATGGACTCAACTCATACGACTGGGATATCCATGAAAAAGATAGTGGGCAGAAAATGGGTGATCACTGTACATTTCTCTTCTGTTTCCTATTTATATTTGATTTTGCCTCCTCAATTTAGCATTATGGACAGGGAAAGACCTAATCTAAGCTCTGCACAAAAATATTTTACCTTCAAATTCATACCGTGATCGTAGCATGCATGGACTCGACTCATATGACTGGGATTTCCAATAAAAAGATTGTGGGCCGAAAATGGGTGATCACTGTACATTTCTCTTCTGTTTCCTATTTATATTTCTTTTTTACCTCCTCAATTTAGCATTATGGACAGGGAAAGACCTAATCTAAGCACTGGACAAAAATATTTTGCCTTCAAATTCATACCGTAATCGTATCATGCATGGACTCGACTCATATGACTGGGATTTCCATGAAAAAGATTGTGGGCCGAAAATGGGTGATCACTGTACATTTCGCTTCTGTTTCTTATTTATATTTATATTTTACCTCCTAAATTTAGCATTATGGACAGGGAAAGAACTAATCTAAAATCTGCACAAAAATATTTTGCCTTCAAATTCATACCGTGATCGTAGCATGCATGGACTCGACTCATATGACTGGGATTTCCATGAAAAAGATTGTGGGTAGAAAATGGGTGATCACTGTACATTTCTCTTCTGTTTCCTATTTATATTTGTATTTTACCTCCTCAATTTAGCATTATGGACAGGGAAAGACCTAATCTAAAATATGCAAAAAAATATGTTGCCTTCAAATTCATACCGTGATCGTAGCATGCATGGACTCGACTCATATGACTGGGATTTCCATGAAAAAGATTGTGGGCAGAAAATGGGTGATCACTGTACATTTCTCTTCTGTTTCCTATTTATATTTATATTTTACCTCCTCAATTTAGCATTATGGGCAGGGAAAGACCTCATCTAAGATCTGCACAAAAATATTTTGCCTTCAAATTCATACCGTGATCGTAGCATGCATGGACTCCACTCATATGACTGGGATTTCCATGAAAAAGATAGTGGGCAGAAAATGGGTGATCACTGTACATTTCTCTTCTGTTTCCGATTTATATTTCTATTTTGCCTCCTCAATTTAGCATTATGGACAGGGAAAGACCTAATCTAAGCTCTGCACAAAAATATTTTACCTTCAAATTCATACCGTGATCGTAGCATGCATGGACTCGACTCGTATGACTGGGATTTCCATGAAAAAGATTGTGGGCCGAAAATGGGTGATCACTGTACATTGCTCTTCTGTTTCCTATTTATATTTATATTTTACCTCCTCAATTTAGCATTATGGACAGGGAAAGAACTAATGTAAAATCTGCACAAAAATATTTTGCCTTCAAATTCATACCGTGATCGTAGCATGCATGGACTCGACTCATATGACTGGGATTTCCATGAAAAAGATTGTGGGCCGAAAATGGGTGATCACTGTACATTTCTCTTCTGTTTCCTATTTATATTTCTATACTACCTCCTCAATTTAGCATTATGGACAGGGAAAGACCTAATCTAAAATCTGCTCAAAAATATTTTGCCTTCAAATTCATATCGTGATCGTAGCATGTATGGACTCGACTCATATGACTGGGATTTCCATGAAAAAGATTGTGGGCCGAAAATGGGTGATCACTGTACATTTCTCTTCTGTTTCCTATTTATATTTCTATTTTACCTCCTCAATTTAGCATTATGGACAGGGAAAGACCTAATCTAAGCTCTGCACAAAAATATTTTACCTTCAAATTCATAAAGTGATCGTAGCATGCATGGACTCGACTCATATGACTGGGATTTCCAATAAAAACATTGTGGGCCGAAAATGGGTGATCACTGTACATTTCTCTTCTGTTTCCTATTTATATTTCTTTTTTACCTCCTCAATTTAGCATTATGGACACGGAAAGACCTTATTTAATCTCTGGACAAAAATATTTTGCCTTCAAATTCATACCGTGATCGTAGCATGCATGGACTCGACTCATATGACTGGGATTTCCATGAAAAAGATTGTGGGCCGAAAATGGGTGATCACTGTACATTTCTCTTCTGTTTCCTATTTATATTTATATTTTACCTCCTCAATTTAGCATTATGTGCAGGGAAAGACCTCATCTAAGATCTGCACAAAAATATTTTGCCTTCAAATTCATACCGTGATCGTAGCATGCATGGATTCAACTCATATGACTGGGATTTCCATGAAAAAGATAGTGGGCAGAAAATGGGTGATCACTGTACATTTCTCTTCTGTTTCCTATTTATATTTGATTTTGCCTCCTCAATTTAGCATTATGGACAGGGAAAGACCTAATATAAGCTCGGCACAAAAATATTTTACCTTCAAATTCATACCGTGATCGTAGCATGCATGGACTCGACTCATATGACTGGGATTTCCATGAAAAGGATTGTGGGCTAAAAATGGGTGATCACTGTAAATTTCTCTTCAGTTTCCTATTTATATTTCTATTTTACCTCCTCCATTTAGCATTATTGACAGGGAAAGACCTAATCTAAAATCTGCACAAAAATATTTTGCCTTCAAATTCATACCGTGATCGTAGCATGCATGGACTCGACTCATATGACTGGGATTTCCATGAAAAAGATTGTGGGCCGAAAATAGGTGATCACTGTACATTTCTCTTCTGTTTCCTATTTATATTTCTATTTTACCTCCTCAATTTAGTATTATGAACAGGGAAAGACCTAATCAAGATCTGTACAAAAATATTTTGCCTTCAAATTCATACCGTGATCGTAGTATGCATGGACTCGACTCATATGACTGGGATTTCCATGAAAAAGATTGTGGGCCGAAAATGGGTGATCACTGTACATTTCTCTTCTGTTTCCTATTTATATTTATATTTTACCTCCTCAATTTAGCATTATGGACAGGGAAAGACCTAATCTAAGCTCTGCACAAAAATATTTTGCCTTCAAATTCATACCGTGATCGTAGCATGCATTGACTCGACTCATATGACTGGGATTTCCATGAAAAAGATTGTGGGCCGAAAATAGGTGATCACTGTAAATTTCTCTTCAGTTTCCTATTTATATTTCTATTTTACCTCCTCCATTTAGCATTATTGACAGGGAAAGACTTAATCTAAAATCTGCAGAAAAATATTTTGCCTTCAAATTCATACCGTGATCGTAGCATGCATGGACTTGACTCATATGACTGGGATTCCATGAAAAAGATTGTGGGCCAAAAATGGATGATCACTGTACATTTCTCTTCTGTTTCCTATTTATATTTATATTTTACCTCCTCCATTTAGAATTATGGACAGGGAAAGTCCTAATCTAAAATCTGCACAAAAATATTTTGCCTTCAAATTCATACCGTGATCGTAGCATGCATGGACTCAACTCATACGACTGGGATTTCCATGAAAAAGATAGTGGGCAGAAAATGGGTGATCACTGTACATTTCTCTTCTGTTTCCTATTTATATTTGATTTTGCCTCCTCAATTTTGCATTATGGACAGGGAAAGACCTAATCTAAGCTCTGCACAAAAATATTTTACCTTCAAATTCATACCGTGATCGTAGCATGCATGGACTCGACTCATATGACTGGGATTTCCAATAAAAAGATTGTGGGCCGAAAATGGGTGATCACTGTACATTTCTCTTCTGTTTCCTATTTATATTTCTTTTTTACCTCCTCAATTTAGCATTATGGACAGGGAAAGACCTAATCTAAGCACTGGACAAAAATATTTTGCCTTCAAATTCATACCGTGATCGTATCATGCATGGACTCGACTCATATGACTGGGATTTCCATGAAAAAGATTGTGGGCCGAAAATGGGTGATCACTGTACATTTCTCTTCTGTTTCTTATTTATATTTATATTTTACCTCCTCAATTTAGCATTATGGACAGGGAAAGACCTAATCTAAGCTCTGCACAAAAATATTTTGCCTTCAAATTCATACCGTGATCGTAGCATGCATGGACTCGACTCATATGACTGGGATTTCCATGAAAAAGATTGTGGGCCGAAAATGGGTGATCACTGTACATTTCTATTCTGTTTCCTATTTATATTTCTATTTTACCTCCTCAATTTAGCATTATGGACAGGGAAAGACCTAATCTAAAATCTGCTCAAAAATATTTTGCCTTCAAATTCATACCGTGATCATAGCATGAATGGACTCGACTCATATGACTGAGATTTCCATGAAAAAGATTGTGGCCTGAAAATGGGTGATCACTGTACATTTCTCTTCTGTTTCCTATTTATATTTATATTTTACCTCCTCAATTTAGCATTATGGACAGGGAAAGGCCTAATCTAAGTTCTGCAGAAAAATATTTTGCCTTTAAATTCATACCGTGACCGTAGCATGTATGGACTCGACGCATATAACTGGGATTTCCATGAAAAAATTTCTGGGCCGAAAATGGGTGATCACTGTACATTTCTCTTCTGTTTCTTGTTTCTATTTCTATTTTACCTCCTCAATTTAGCATTATGGACAGGGAAAGACCTAATCAAAGATCTGCAAATAAATATTTTGCCTTCAAATTCATACCGTGATCGTAGCATGCATGGACTCGACTCATGTGACTGGCATTTCCATGAAAAAGATTGTGCGCCGAAAATGGGTGATCACTGTACATTTCTCTTCTCTTTCCTATTTATATTTCTATTTTACCTCCTCAATTTAGCATTATAGACAGGGAAAGACCTAATCTAAAATCTGCACAAAAATATTTTGCCTTCAAATTCATACCGTGATCGTAGCATGCATGAACTCGACTCATATGACTGGGATTTCCATGAAAAAGATTGTAAGCCGAAAATGGGTGATCACTGTATATTTCTCTTCTGTTTCCTATTTATATTTCTATTATACCTCCTCAATTTAGCATTATAGCCAGGGAAAGACCTAATCTAATATGTGCACGAAAATATTTTGACTTCAAATTCATTCCGTGATCGTAGCATGCATGGACTCGACTCATATAACTGGGATTTCCATGAAAAAGATTGTGGGCCGAAAATAGGTGATCACTGTAAATTTCTCTTCAGTTTCCTATTTATATTTCTATTTTACCTCCTCCATTTAGCATTATTGACAGGGAAAGACCTAATCTAAAATCTGCACAAAAATATTTTGCCTTCAAATTCATACCGTGATCGTAGCATGCATGGACTCGACTCATATGACTGGGATTTCCATGAAAAAGATTGTGGGCCGAAAATAGGTGATCACTGTACATTTCTCTTCTGTTTCCTATTTATATTTCTATTTTACCTCCTCAATTTAGTATTATGAACAGGGAAAGACCTAATCAAGATCTGTACAAAAATATTTTGCCTTCAAATTCATACCGTGATCGTAGTATGCATGGACTCGACTCATATGACTGGGATTTCCATGAAAAAGATTGTGGGCCGAAAATGGGTGATCACTGTACATTTCTCTTCTGTTTCCTATTTATATTTATATTTTACCTCCTCAATTTAGCATTATGGACAGGGAAAGACCTAATCTAAGCTCTGCACAAAAATATTTTGCCTTCAAATTCATACCGTGATCGTAGCATGCATTGACTCGACTCATATGACTGGGATTTCCATGAAAAAGATTGTGGGCCGAAAATGTGTGATCATTGTACATTTCTCTTCTGTATCCTATTTATATTTCTATTTTACATCCTCAATTTAGAATTATGGACAGGGAAAGACCTAATCTAAAATCTGCACAAAAATATTTTGCCTTCAAATTCATACCGTGATCGTAGCATGCATGGACTTGACTCATATGACTGGGATTTCCAAGAAAAAGATTGTGGGCCGAAAATGGGTGATCACTGTATATTTCTCTTCAGTTTCCTATTTATATTTCTATTTTACCTCCTCAATTTAGCATTATGGACAGGGAAAGACCTAATCTAAGCTCTGCACAAAAATATTTTGCCTTCAAATTCATACCGTGATCGTAGCATGCATTGACTCGACTCATATGACTGGGATTTCCATGAAAAAGTTTGTGGGCCGAAAATGTGTGATCACTGTACATTTCTCTTCTGTATCCTATTTATATTTCTATTTTACCCCCTCAATTTAGCATTATGGAAAGGGAAAGACCTAATCTAAGATCTGCACAAAAATATTTTGCCTTCAAATTCATACCGTGATCGTAGCATGCATGGACTCGACTCATATGACTGGGATTTCCAAGAAAAAGATTGTGGGCCGAAAATGGGTGATCACTGTACATTTCTCTTCTGTTTCCGATTTATATTTATATTTTACCTCCTCAATTTAGCATTATGGACAGGGAAAGACCTAATCTAAGATCTGCACAAAAATATTTTGCCTTCAAATTCAGAGCGTGATCGTAGCATGTATGGAGTCGACTCATACGACAAGGATTTCCATGAAAAAGATTGTGGGCAGAAAATGGGTGATCACTGTACATTTCTCTTCTGTTTCCTATTTATATTTATATTTTACCTCCTCCATTTAGAATTATGGACAGGGAAAGATCTAATCTAAAATATGCACAAAAATATTTTGCCTACAAATTCATACCGTGATCGTAGCATGCATGGACTCGACTCATATGACTGAGATTTCCATGAAAAAGATTGTGGGCCGAAAATGGGTGATCACTGTATATTTCTCTTCTGTTTCCTATTTATATTTATATTTTACCTCCTCAATTTAGCATTATGGACAGGGAAAGGCCTAATCTAAGTTCTGCAGAAAAATATTTTGCCTTCAAATTCATACCGTGATCGTAGCATGCATGGACTCGACGCATATGACTGGGATTTCCATGAAAAAATTTCTGGGCCGAAAATGGGTGATCAATGTACATTTCTCTTCTGTTTCCTATTTATATTTCTATTTTACCTCATCAATTTAGCATGATGGACAGGGAAAGACTTAATCTAAAATCTGCACAAAAATATTTTGCCTTCAAATTCATACCGTGATCGTAGCATGCATGGACTCGACTCATATGACTGGGATTTCCATGAAAAAGATTGTGGGCCGAAAATGGGTGATCACTGTACATTTCTCTTCTGTTTCTTATTTCTATTTCTATTTTACCTCCTCAATTTAGCATTATGGCCAGGGAAAGACCTAATCTAAGATCTGCAAATAAATATTTTGCCTTCAAATTCATACCATGATCGTAGCATGCATGGACTCGACTCATATGACTGGCATTTCCATGAAAAAGATTGTCTGCCGAAAATGGGTGATCACTGTACATTTCTCTTCTCTTTCCTATTTATATTTCTATTTTACCTCCTCAATTTAGCATTATGGACAGGGAAAGACCTAATCTAAGATCTGTACAAAAAAATTTAGTTTCAAATTCATACCGTGATCGTAGCATGCATGGACTCGACTCATATGACTGGGATTTCCATGAAAAAGATTGTGGGCCGAAAATGGGTGATCACTGTATTTTTCTCTTCTGTTTCCTATTTATGTTTCTATTTTACCTCCTCAATTTAGCATTATGGACAGGGAAATACCTAATCTAAGTTCTGCACAAAAATATTTTGCCTTCAAATTCATACCGTGATCGTAGCATGCATTGACTCGACTCATATGACTGGGATTTCCATGAAAAAGATTGTGGGCCGAAAATGCGTGATCACAGTACATTTCTCTTCTGTATCCTATTTATATTTCTATTTTACCTCCTCAATTTAGCATTATGGACAGGGAAAGACTTAATCTAAAATCTGCACAAAAATATTTTGCCTTCAAATTCATACCGTGATCGTAGCATGCATGAACTCGACTCATATGACTGGGATTTCCATGAAAAAGATTGTGGGCCGAAAATGGGTGGTCACTGTACATTTCTCTTCTGTTTCCTATTTATATTTATATTTTACCTCCTCAATTTAGCATTATGGACAGGGAAAGACCTAATCTAAGATCTCCACAAAAATATTTTGCCTTCAAATTCATACCGTGATCGTAGCATGCATGGACTCGACTCATATGACTGGGATTTCCATGAAAAGGATTGTGGGCCAAAAATGGGTGATCACTGTACATTTCTCTTCTGTTTCCTATTTCTATTTCTATTTTACCTCCTCCATTTAGCATTATGGACAGGGAAAGAACTAATCTAAAATCTGCACAAAAATATTTTGCCTTCAAATTCATACCGTGATCGTAGCATGCATGGACTCGACTCATATGACTGGGATTTCCATGAAAATATTGTGGGCCGAAAATGGGTGATCACTGTACATTTCTCTTCTGTTTCCTATTCATATTTCTATTTTACCTCCTCAATTTAGTATTATGAACAGGGAAAGACCTAATCAAGATCTGTACAAAAATATTTTGCCTTCAAATTCATACCGTGATCGTAGTATGCATAGACTCGACTCATATGACTGGGATTTCCATGAAAAAGATTGTGGGCCGAAAATGGGTCATCACTGTACATTTCTCTTCTGTTTCCTATTTATATTTATATTTTACCTCCTCAATTTAGCATTATGGACAGGGAAAGACCTAATCTAAGCTCTGCACAAAAATATTTTGCCTTCAAATTCATACCGTGATCGTAGCATGCATTGATTCGACTCATATGACGGATTTCCATGAAAAAGATTGTGGGCCGAAAATGTGTGATCACAGTACATTTCTCTTCTGTATCCTATTTATATTTCTATTTTACCTCCTCAATTTAGCATTATGGACAGGGAAAGACTTAATCTAAAATCTGCACAAAAATATTTTGCCTTCAAATTCATACCGTGATGGTAGCATGCATGGACTTGACTCATATGACTGGGATTTCCATGAAAAAGATTGTGGGCCAAAAATGGGTGATCACTGTACATTTCTCTTCTGTTTCCTATTTATATTTCTATTTTACCTCCTCAATTTAGCATTATGGACAGGGAAAGACCTAATCTAAGATCTGCACAAAAATATTTTGCCTTGAAATTCAGAGCGTGATCGTAGTATGCATGGACTCGACTCATATGACTTGGAATTCCATGAAAAAGATTGTGGGCCGAAAATGGGTGATCACTGTACATTTCTCTTCTGTTTCCTATTTATATTTCTATTTTACCTCCTCAATTTAGCATTATGGACAGGGAAAGACCTAATCTAAAATCTGCACAAAAATATTTTGCCTTCAAATTCATACCGTGATCGTAGCATGCATGAACTCGACTCATATGACTGGGATTTCCATGAAAAAGATTGTGGGCCGAAAATGGGACATCACTGTACATTTCTCTTCTGTTTCGTATTTATATTTGTATTTTACCTCCTCAATTTAGCATTATGGACAGCGAAAGGTCTAATCTAAGTTCTGCACAAATATATTTTAACTTCAAATTCATACCGTGATTGTAGCATGCATGGAACCGACTCATATGACTGGGATTTCCATGAAAAAGTTTGTGGGCCGAAAATGGGTGATCACTGTACATTTCTCTTCTGTTTCCTATTTATATTTCTATTTTACCTCCTCAATTTAGCATTATGGACAGGGAAAGACATAATCAAGATCTGCACAAAAATATTTTGCCTTCAAATTCATACCGTGATCGTAGTATGCATGGACTCGACTCATATGACTGGGATTTCCATGAAAAAGATTGTGGGCCGAAAATGGGTGATCACTGTACATTTCTCTTCTGTTTCCTATTTATATTTATATTTTACCTCCTGAATTCAGCATTATGGACAGGGAAAGACATAATCTAAGCTCTGCACAAAAATATTTTGCCTTCAAATTCATACCGTGATCGTAGTATGCATGCACTCGACTCATATGACTGGGATGTCCATGAAAAAGATTGTGGGCCGAAAATGGGTGATCACTGTACATTTCTCTTCTGTTTCCTATTTATATTTATATTTTATCTCCTCAATTTAGCATTATGGCCAGGGAAAGACCTAATCTATGATCTGCACAAAAATATTTTGCCTTCAAATTAATACCGTGATCGTAGCATACATGGATTAAACTCATATGACTGGGATTTCCATGAAAAAGATTGTGGGCCGAAAATGGGTGATCACTGTACATTTCTCTTCTGTTTCCTATTTATATTTATATTTTACCTCCTCAATTCAGCATTATGGACAGGGAAAGACCTAATCTAAGCTCGGCACAAAAATATTTTGCCTTCAAATTCATACCGTGATCGTAGCATGCATGGACTCGACTCATATGACTGGGATTTCCATGAAAAAGATTGTGGGCCGAAAATGGGTGATCACTGCACATTTCTCTTCTGTTTCTTTTTATATTTCTATTTTACTTCCTCAATTTAGCATTATGGACAGGGAAAGACCTAATCAAGATCTGCACAAAAATATTTTGCCTTCAAATTCATACCGTGATCGTAGTATGCATGCACTCGACTCATATGACTGGGATTTCCATGAAAAAGATTGTGGGCCGAAAATGGGTGATCACTGTACATTTTTCTTCTGTTTCCTATTTATATTTCTATTTTACCTTCTCAATTTAGCTTTATGGACAGGGAAAGACCTAATCTAATAACTGCACAAAAATATTTTGCCTTCAAATTCATACCGTGATCGTAGTATGCATGGACTCGACTCATATGACTGGGATTTACATGAAAAAGATTGTGGGCCGAAAATGGGTGATCACTGTACCTTTCTCTTCTGTTTCCTATTTATATTAATATTTTACCTCCTCAATTTAGTATTATGGCCAGGGAAAGACCTAATCTAAGATCGGCACAAAAATATTTTGCCTTGAAATTCAGAGCGTGATCGTAGTATGCATGGACTCGACTCATATGACTGGGATTTCCATGAAAAACATTGTGGGCCGAAAATGGGTGATCATTGTACATTTCTCTTCTGTTTCCTATTTATATTAATATTTTACCTCCTCAATTTAGCATTGTGGCCAGGGAAAGACCTAATCTAAGATCTGCACAAAAATATTTTGCCTTCAAATTCATACCGTGATCGTAGCATGCATGGACTCGACTCATATGACTTGGATTTACATGAAAAAGATTGTGGGCCGAAAATGTGTGATCACTGTACATTTCTCTTCTGTTTCCTATTCATATTTCTATTTTACCTCCTCAATTTAGCATTATGGACAGGGAAAGACCTAATCTAAGATCTGCACAAAAATATTTTGCCTTGAAATTCAGAGCGTGATCGTAGTATGCATGGACTCGACTCATATGACTTGGAATTCCATGAAAAAGATTGTGGGCCGAAAATGGGTGATCACTGTACATTTCTCTTCTGTTTCCTATTTATATTTCTATTTTACCTCCTCAATTTAGCATTATGGACAGGGAAAGACCTAATCTAAAATCTGCACAAAAATATTTTGCCTTCAAATTCATACCATGATCGTAGCATGCATGAACTCGACTCATATGACTGGGATTTCCATGAAAAAGATTGTGGGCCGAAAATGGGACATCACTGTACATTTCTTTTCTGTTTCGTATTTATATTTGTATTTTACCTCCTCAATTTAGCATTATGGACAGCGAAAGGTCTAATCTAAGTTCTGCACAAATATATTTTGACTTCAAATTCATACCGTGATTGTAGCATGCATGGAACCGACTCATATGACTGGGATTTCCATGAAAAAGTTTGTGGGCCGAAAATGGGTGATCACTGTACATTTCTCTTCTGTTTCCTATTTATATTTCTATTTTACCTCCTCAATTTAGCATTATGGCCAGGGAAAGACCTAATCTAAGATCTGCACAAAAATATTTTGCCTTCAAATTCATACCGTGATCGTAGCATGCATGGACTCGACTCATATGACTGGGATTTCAATGAAAAAGATTGTGGGCCGAAAATGGGGGATCACTGTCCATTTCTCTTCTGTTTCCTATTAATATTTATATTTTATCTCCTCAATTTAGCATTATGGCCAGGGAAAGACCTAATCTAAGCTCTGCACAAAAATATTTTGCCTTCAAATTCATACCGTGATCGTAGCATGCATGGACTCGACTCATATGACTGGGATTTCCATGAAAAAGATTGTGGACCGAAAATGGGTGATCACTGTACATTTCTCTTCTGTTTCCTATTTATATTTATATTTTACCTCCTCAATTTAGCATTATGGACAGTGAAAGACCTAATCAAGATCTGCACAAAAATATTTTTCCTTCAAATTCATACCGTGATCGTAGTATGCATGGACTCGACTCATATGACTGGGATTTCCATGAAAAACATTGTTGGCCGAAAATTGGTGATCACTGTACATTTCTCTTCTGTTTCCTATTTATATTTCTATTTTACCTCCTCAATTTAGCTTTATGGACAGGGAAAGACCTAATCTAATATCTGCACGAAAATATTTTGCCTTCAAATTCATACCGTGATCGTAGCATGCATGGACTCGACTCATATGACTGGGATTTCCATGAAAAAGATTGTGGTCTGAAAATGGGACATCACTGTACATTTCTCTTCTGTTTCCTATTTATATTTATATTTTACCTCCTCAATTTAGCATTATGGACAGCGAAAGATCTAATCTAAGATCGGCACAAAAATATTTTGCCTTCAAATTCATACCGTGATCGTAGAATGCATGGACTCGACTCATATGACTGGGTTTTCCATGAAAAAGATTGTGTGCTGAAAATGGGTGATCACTGCGCATTTCTCTTCTGTTTCCTATTTATATTTATATTTTATCTCCTCAATTTAGCATTATGGCCAGAGAAAGACCTAATCTAAGCTCTGCACAAAAATATTTTGCCTTCAAATTCATACCGTGATCGTAGCATGCATGGACTCAACTCATATGACTGGGATTTCCATGAAAAAGATTGTGGGCCGAAAATGGGTGATCACTGTACATTTCTCTTCTGTTTCCTATTTATATTTCTATTTTACCTCCTCAATTCAGCATTATGGACAGGGAAAGACCTAATCTAAGCTCTGCACAAAAATATTTTGCCTTCAATTTCATACCGTGATCGTAGTATGCATGGACTTGACTCATATGACTGGGATTTCCATGAAAAAGTTTGTGGGCCGAAAATGGGTGATCACTGTACATTTCTCTTCTGTTTCCTATTTATATTAATATTTTACCTCCTCAATTTAGCATTATGGCCAGGGAAAGACCTAATCTAAGATCTGCACAAAAATATTTTGCCTTTAAATTCATACTGTGATCGTAGCATGCATGGACTCGACTCATATGACTGGGATTTCCATGAAAAAGATTGTGGGCCGAAAATGGGTGATCACTGCACATTTCTCTTCTGTTTCCTTTTTATATTTCTATTTTACCTCCTCAATTTAGCATTATGGACAGGGAAAGACCTAATCAAGATCTGCACAAAAAAATTTTGCCTTCAAATTCATATCGTGATCGTAGTATACATGGACTCGACTCATATGACTGGGATTTCCATGAAAAAGATTGTGGGCTGAAAATGGGTGATCATTGTACATTTCTCTTCTGTTTCCTATTTATATTAATATTTTACCTCCTCAATTTAGCATTATGGCCAGGGAAAGACCTAATCTAAGATCTGCACAAAAATATTTTGCCTTCAAATTCATACCGTGATCGTAGCATGAATGGACTCGACTCATATGACTGGGATTTCCATGAAAAAGATTGTGGGCCGAAAATGGGAGATCACTGTCCATTTCTCTTCTGTTTCCTATTTATATTTATATTTTATCTCCTCAATTTAACATTATGGCCAGGGAAAGACCTAATCTAAGCTCTGCACAAAAATATTTTGCTTCAAATTCATACCGTGATCGTATCAGGCATGGACTCAACTCATATGACTGGGATTTCCATGAAAAAGATTGTGGGCCGAAAATGGGTGATCACTGTACATTTCTCTTCTGTTTCCTATTTATATTTATATTATACCCCCTCAATTTAGCATTATGGCAGCGAAGGCTCTAATCTAAGATCTGCACAAAAACATTTACCCTTCAAATTCATACGGTGATCGTAGCATGCATGGACTCGACTCATATGACTGGGATTTCCATGAAAAAGATTGTGGGCCGAAAATGGGTGATCACTGTACATTTCTCTTCTGTTTCCTATTTATATTTATATTTTACCTCCTCAATTTAGCATTATGGACAGGGAAAGACCTAATCTAAAATCTGCACAAAAATATTTTGCCTTCAAATTCATACCGTGATCGTAGCATGCATGGACTCGACTCATATGTCTAGGATTTCCATAAAAAAGATTGTGGGCTGAAAATGGGTGATCACTGTCCATTTCTCTTCTGTTTCCAATTTATATTTCTATTTTATCTCCTCAATTTAGCATTATGGCCAGGGAAAGACCTAATCTAAGCTCTGCACAAAAATATTTTTCCTTCAAATTCATACCGTGATCGTAGCATGCATGGAGTCGACTTTATGACTGGGATTTCCATGAAAAAGATTGTGGGCCGAAAATGGGTGATCACTGTACATTTCTCTTCTGTTTCCGATTTATATTTATATTTTACCTCCTCAATTTAGCATTATGGCCAGGGAAAGACCTAATCTAAGCTCTGCACAAAAATATTTTGCCTTCAAATTCATACCGTGATTGTAGCATGCATGGACTCGACTAATATGACTGGGATTTCCATGAAAAAGATTGTGGGCCGAAAATGGGTGATCACTGTCCATTTCTCTTCTGTTTCCAATTTATATTTATATTTTACCTCCTCAATTTAGTATTATGGACAGGGAAAGACCTAATCAAGATCTGTACAAAAATATTTTGCCTTCAAATTCATACCGTGATCGTAGTATGCATGGACTCGACTCATATGACTGGGATTTCCATGAAGAAGATTGTGGGCCGAAAATGGGTGATCACTGTACATTTCTCTTCTGTTTCCTATTTATATTAATATTTTACATCCTCAATTTAGAATTATCGCCATGGAAAGACCTAATCTAAGATCTGCACATAAATATTTTGCCTTCAAATTCATACCGTGATCGTAGCATGCATGGACACGACTCATATGACTGGGATTTCCATGAAAAAGATTGTGGGCCGAAAATGGGTGATCACTGTACATTTCTCTTCTGTTTCCTATTTATATTTCTATTTTACCTCCTCAATTCAGCATTATGGACAGGGAAAGACCTAATCTAAGCTCTGCACAAAAATATTTTGCCTTCAAATTCATACCGTGATCGTAGTATGCATGGACTCGACTCATATGACTGGGATTTCCATGTAAAAGATTGTGGGCCGAAAATGGGTATTCACTGTACATTTCTCTTCTGTTTCCTATTTATATTAATATTTTACATCCTCAATTTAGAATTATCGCCAGGGAAAGACCTAATCTAAGATCTGCACATAAATATTTTGCCTTCAAATTCATACCGTGATCGTAGCATGCATGGACTCGACTCATATGACTGGGATTTCCATGAAATAGATTGTGGGCCGAAAATGGGAGATCACTGTCCATTTCTCTTCTGTTTCCTATTTATATTTATATTTTATCTCCTAAATTTAACATTATGGCCAGGGAAAGACCTAATCTAAGCTCTGCACAAAAATATTTTGCTTCAAATTCATACCGTGATCGTATCATGCATGGACTCAACTCATATGACTGGGTTTTCCATGAAAAAGATTGTGGTCCGAAAATGGGTGATCACTGTACATTTCTCTTCTGTTTCCTATTTATATTTATATTTTACCTCCTCAATTTAGCATTATGGCCAGGGAAAGATCTAATCTAAGATCTGCACAAAAATATTATGCCTTCACATTCATAGCGTGATCGTAGAATGCATGGACTCGACTCATATGACTGGGATTTCCATGAAAAAGATTGTGGGCCGAAAATGGGTGATCACTGTACATTTCTCTTCTGTTTCCTATTTATATTTATATTTTACCTCCTCAATTTAGCATTATGGACAGGGAAAGACCTAATCTAAAATCTGCACAAAAATATTTTGCCTTCAAATTCATACCGTGATCGTAGCATGCATGGACTCGACTCATATGTCTGGGATTTCCATAAAAAAGATTGTGGGCTGAAAATGGGTGATCACTGTCCATTTCTCTTCTGTTTCCAATTTATATTTCTATTTTATCTCCTCAATTTAGCATTATGGCCAGGGAAAGACCTAATCTAAGCTCTGCACAAAAATATTTTTCCTTCAAATTCATACCGTGATCGTAGCATGCATGGAGTCGACTTTATGACTGGGATTTCCATGAAAAAGATTGTGGGCCGAAAATGGGTGATCACTGTACATTTCTCTTCTGTTTCCGATTTATATTTATATTTTACCTCCTCAATTTAGCATTATGGCCAGGGAAAGACCTAATCTAAGCTCTGCACAAAAATATTTTGCCTTCAAATTCATACCGTGATTGTAGCATGCATGGACACGACTCATATGACTGGGATTTCCATGAAAAAGATTGTGGGCCGAAAATGGGTGATCACTGTCCATTTCTCTTCTGTTTCCAATTTATATTTATATTTTACCTCCTCAATTTAGTATTATGGACAGGGAAAGACCTAATCAAGATCTGTACAAAAATATTTTGCCTTCAAATTCATACCGTGATCGTAGTATGCATGGACTCGACTCATATGACTGGGATTTCCATGAAGAAGATTGTGGGCCGAAAATGGGTGATCACTGTACATTTCTCTTCTGTTTCCTATTTATATTTCTATTTTACCTCCTCAATTTAGCTTTATGGACAGGGAAAGACCTAATCTAATATCTGCACAAAAATATTTTGCCTTCAAATTCATACCGTGATCGTAGGATGCATGGACTCGACTCATATGACTGGGATTTCCACGAAAAAGATTGTGCGCCGAAAATGGGTGCTCACTGTACATTTCTCTTCTGTTTCCTATTTATATTTATATTTTACTTCCTTCATTTAGCATCATGGACAGGGAAAGACCTAATCTGAGATCTGCAAGAACATATTTTGCCTTCAAATTCATACTGTGATCGTAGAATGCATGGACTCGACTCATATGACTGGGATTTCCATGAAAAAGATTGTGAGCCAAAAATGGGTGATCACTGTACATTTGTCTTCTGTTTCCTATTTATATTTATATTTTACCGCCTCAATTTAGCATTATGGACAGGGAAAGGCCTAATCTAAGCTCTGTACAAAAATATTTTGCCTTCAAATTCATACCGTGTTCGTAGCATGCATGGACTCGACTCATATGACTGGGATTTCCATGAAAAAGATTGTGGGCCGAAAATGGGTGCTCAATGTACATTTCACTTCTGTTTCCTATTTATATTTCTAATTTACTTCCTTAATTTAGCATTATGGACAGGGAAAGACCTAATCTAAGCTCTGCACAAAAATATTTTGCCTTCAAATTCATACCGTGATCGTAGCATGCATGGACTCGACTCATATGACTGGGATTTCCATGAAAAAGATAGTGGGCCGAAAATGGGTGATCACTGTACATTTCTCTTCTTTTTCCTATTCATATTTCTATTTTACTTCTTCAATTTAGCATTATGGACAGGGAATGACCAAATCTAAGATCTGCAAAAAAATATTTTGCCTAGAAATTCATACCGTGATCGTAGCATGGATTGATTCGACTCATATGACTGGGATTTCCATGAAAAAGATAGTGGGCTGAAAATGGGTGATCACTGTACATTTCTCTTCTGTTTCCTATTTATATTTATATTTTACCTCCTCAATTTAGCATTATGGACAGGGAAAGACCTAATCCAAGCTCGGCACAAAAATATTTTGCCTTCAAATTCATACCGTGTTCGTAGCATGCATGGACTCGACTCATATGACTGGGATTTCCATGAAAAAGATTGTGGGCAGAAAATGGGTGATCACTGTACATTTCTCTTCTCTTTCCTCTTTATATTTATATTTTACCTCCTCAATTTAGCATTATGGACAGGGAAAGACCTAATCTAAAATCTGCACAAAAATATTTTGCCTTCAACTTTCATACCGTGATCGTAGCATGCATGGACTCGACTCATATGACTGGGATTTCCATGAAAAAGATTGTGGGCCGAAAATGGGTGATCCCTGTACATTTCTCAGCTGTTTCCTATTTATATTTATATTTTACCTCCTCAATTTAGCATTATGGACAGGCAAAGACCTAATCTAAGATCTGCACAAAAATATTTTGCCTTCAAATTCATTCCGTGATCGTAGCATGCATGGACTCGACTCATATCACGGGGATTTCCATGAAAAAGATTATGGGCCGAAAATGGGTGATCACTGTACATTTCTCTTCTGTTTCCTATTTATATTTATATTTTACCTCCTCAATTTAGCATTATGGACAGGGACAGACTTAATCTAAGATCTGCACAAAAATATTTTGCCTTCAAATTCATACCGTGATCGTAGGATGCATGGACTCAACTCATATGACTGGGATTTCCACGAAAAGATTGTGGGCCGAAAATGGGTGATCACTGTACATTTCTCTTCTGTTTCCTATTTATATTTATATTTTACCTCCTCAATTTAGCATTATGGACAGGGAAAGACCTAATCTAAAATCTGCACAAAAATATTTTGCCTTCAAATTCATACCGTGATCGTAGCAAGAATGGACTCGACTCATATGACTGGGATTTCCATGAAAAATATTGTGGGCCGAAAATGGGTGATCACTGTACATTTCTCTTCTGTTTCCTATTTATATTTCTATTTTACCTCCTGAATTTAGCATTATGGCCAGGGAAAGACCTAATCTAAGCTCTGCACAAAAATATTTTGCCTTCAAATTCATACCGTGATCGTAGCATGCATGGACTCGACTCATATGACTGGGATTTCCATGAAAAAGATTGTGGGCCGAAAATGGGTGATCACTGTACATTTCTCAGCTGTTTCCTATTTATATTTATATTTTACCTCCTCAATTCGGCATTATGGACAGGCAAAGACCTAATCTAAGATCTGCACAAAAATATTTTGCCTTCAAATTCATTCCGTGATCGTAGCATGCATGGACTCGACTCATATCACGGGGATTTCCATGAAAAAGATTGTGGGCCGAAAATGGGTGATCACTGTACATTTCTCTTCTGTTTCCTATTTATATTTATATTTTACCTCCTCAATTTAGCATTATGGACAGGGAAAGACCTAATCTAAGTTCTCCAAAAAAATAATTTGCCTTCAAATTCGTACCGTGATCGTAGCATGTATGGACTCGACACATATGACTGGGATTTCCATGAAAAAGATTGTGGGCAGAAAATGGGTGATCACTGTACATTTCTGTTCTGTTTCCTATTTATATTTATATTTTACTTCCTCAATTTAGCATTATGGATAGTGAAAGACCTAATCTAAATTCTGCAAAAAAATATTTTGCCTTCAAATTCATACCGTGATCGTAGCATGTATGGACTCGACTCATATGACTGGGATTTCCATGAATATATTGTGGGCTGAAAATGGGTGATCACTGTACATTTCTCTTCTGTTTCCTATTTCTATTTCTATTTTACTTGCTCAATTTAGCCTGATGGACAGGGAAAGACCTAATCTAAGTTCTGAAAAAAATATTTCGCCTTCAAATTCATACCGTGATCATAGCATGTATGGACTCGACTCATATGACTGGGATTTCCATGAAAATATAGTGGGCAGAAAATGGTTGATCACTGTACATTTCTCTTCTGTTTCCTATTTATATTTCTATTTTACTTCCTTCATTTAGCATTATGGACAGGGAAAGGCCTAATCTAAGTTCTGCAAAAAAATATTTTGCCTTCAAATTCGTACCGTGATCGAAGCATGTATGGACTCGACACATATGACTGGGATTTCCATGAAAATGATTGTGGGCAGAAAATGGGTGATCACTGTACATTTCTCTTCTGTTTCCTATTTCTATTTCTATTTTACCTCCTCAATTTAGCCTTATGGACAGGGAAAGACCTAATCTAAGTTCTGAAAAAAATATTTCGCCTTCAAATTCATACCGTGATCGTAGTATGAATGGACTCCACTCATATGACTGGGATTTCCATGAAAAATATTGTGGGCAGAAAATAGGTGATCACTGTACATTTCTCTTCTGTTTCCTATTTATATTTATATTTTACCTTCTCAATTTAGCATTATGGACAGGGAATGACCTAATCTAAGATCTGCACAAAAATATTTTGCCTTCAAATTCATACCGTGATCGTATCATGCATGGACTCAACTCATATGACTGGGATTTCCATGAAAAAGATTGTGGGCCGAAAATGGGTGATCACTGTACATTTCTCTTCTGTTTCTTATTTATATTTCTATTTTACCTCCTCAATTTAGCATTATGGACAGGGAAAGACCTAATCTAAAATCTGCACAAAAATATTTTGCCTTCAAATTCATACCGTGATCGTAGCATGCATGGACTCGACACATATGACTGGGATTTCCATGAAAAAGATTGTGGGCCGAAAATGGGTGATCACTGTACATTTCTCTTCTGTTTCCTATTTCTATTTCTATTTTACCTCCTCAATTTAGCCTTATGGACAGGGAAAGACCTAATCTAAGATCTGCACAAAAATATTTTGCCTTCATATTCATAGCGTGACCGAAGCATGCATGGACTCGACTCATATGACTGGGATTTCCATAAAAAAGATTGTGGGCGGAAAATGGGTGATCACTGTACATTTCTCTTCTGTTTCCTATTCATATTTCTATTTTACCTCCTGAATTTATCATTATGAACAGGGAAAGACCTAATCTAAAATCTTCACAAAATTATTTTGCCTTCAAATTCATACCGTGATCGTAGCATGCATGGACTCGACTCATATCACTTGGATTTCCATGAAAATGATTGTGGGCCGATAATCGGTGATCACTGTACATTTCTCTTCTGTTTCCTATTTATATTTATATTTTACCTCCTCAATTTAGCATTATGGACAGGGAAAGACCTAATCTAAAATCTGCAAAAAATTATTTTGCCTTCAAATTCATACCGTGATCGTAGCATGCACGGACTCGGCTCATATGACTGGGATTTCCATGAAAAAGTTTGTGGGCAGAAAATGGGTGATCACTGTACACTTCTGTTCTGTTTCCTATTTATATTTATATTTTACTTCCTCAATTTAGCATTATGGATAGTGAAAGACCTAATCTAAATTCTGCAAAAAAATATTTTGCCTTCAAATTCATACCATCATCGTGGCATGCATGGACTCGAGACATATGACTGGGATTTCCATGAAAAAGATTGTGGGCAGAAAATGGGTGATCACTGTACATTTTTCTTCTGTTTCCTATTTATATTTATATTTTACTTCCTCAATTTAGCATTATGGATAGTGAAAGACCTAATCTAAGTTCTGCAAGAAAATATTTTGCCTTCAAATTCATACCGTGATCGTAGCATGTATGGACTCGACTCATATGACTGGGATTTCCATGAATATATTGTGGGCAGAAAATGGGTGATCACTGTACATTTCTCTTCTGTTTCCTATTTCTATTTCTATTTTACTTGCTCAATTTAGCCTTATGGACAGGGAAAGACCTAATCTAAGTTCTGAAAAAAATATTTCGCCTTCAAATTCATACCGTGATCATAGCCTGTATGGACTCGACTCATATGACTGGGATTTCCATGAAAATATAGTGGGCAGAAAATGGTTGATCACTGTACATTTCTCTTCTGTTTCCTATTTATATTTCTATTTTACTTCCTTCATTTAGCATTATGGACAGGGAAAGGCCTAATCTAAGTTCTGCAAAAAAATATTTTGCCTTCAAATTCGTACCGTGATCGAAGCATGTATGGACTCGACACATATGACTGGGATTTCCATGAAAATGATTGTGGGCAGAAAATGGGTGATCACTGTACATTTCTCTTCTGTTTCCTATTTCTATTTCTATTTTACCTCCTCAATTTAGCCTTATGGACAGGGAAAGACCTAATCTAAGTTCTGAAAAAAATATTTCGCCTTCAAATTCATACCGTGATCGTAGTATGAATGGACTCCACTCATATGACTGGGATTTCCATGAAAAATATTATGGGCAGAAAATGGGTGATCACTGTACATTTCTCTTCTGTTTCCTATTTATATTTATATTTTACCTTCTCAATTTAGCATTATGGTCAGGGAATGACCTAATCTAAGATCTGCACAAAAATATTTTGCCTTCAAATTCATACCGTGATCGTAGCATGCATGGACTCAACTCATATGACTGGGATTTCCATGAAAAAGATTGTGGGCCGAAAATGGGTGATCACTGTACATTTCTCTTCTGTTTCTTATTTATATTTCTATTTTACCTCCTCAATTTAGCATTATGGACAGGGAAAGACCTAATCTAAAATCTGCACAAAAATATTTTGCCTTCAAATTCATACCGTGATCGTAGCATGCATGGACTCGACACATATGACTGGGATTTCCATGAAAAAGATTGTGGGCCGAAAATGGGTGATCACTGTACATTTCTCTTCTGTTTCCTATTTATATTTATATTTTACCTCCTCAATTTAGCATTATGGACAGGGAAAGACCTAATCTAAGATCTGCACAAAAATATTTTGCCTTCATATTCATAGCATGACCGAAGCATGCATGGACTCGACTCATATGACTGGGATTTCCATAAAAAAGATTGTGGGCGGAAAATGGGTGATCACTGTACATTTCTCTTCTGTTTCCTATTCATATTTCTATTTTACCTCCTGAATTTATCATTATGAACAGGGAAAGACCTAATCTAAAATCTGCACAAAATTATTTTGCCTTCAAATTCATACCGTGATCGTAGCATGCATGGACTCGACTCATATCACTTGGATTTCCATGAAAATGATTGTGGGCCGATAATCAGTGATCACTGTACATTTCTCTTCTGTTTCCTATTTATATTTATATTTTACTTCCTTCATTTAGCATTATGGACAGGGAAAGACTTAATCTAAGATCTGAAAAAAATATTTTGCCTTCAAATTCATACCGTGATCGTAGCATGCATGGACTCGACTCATATGACTGGGATTTCCATGAAAAAGATTGTGGGCCGAAAATGGGTGATCACTGTACATTTCTCTTCTGTTTCCTATTTATATTTATATTTTACCTCCTCAATTTAGCATTATGGACAGGGACAGACTTAATCTAAGACCTGCACAAAAATATTTTGCCTTCAAATTCATACCGTGATCGTAGAATGCATGGACTCGACTCATATGACTGGGATTTCCATGAAAAAGATTGTGGGCCGAAAATGGGTGATCACTGTACATTTCTCTTCTGTTTCCTATTTATATTTATATTTTACCTCCTCAATTTAGCATTATGGACAGGGAAAGACCTAATCTAAAATCTGCACAAAAATATTTTGCCTTCAACTTTCATACCGTGATCGTAGCATGCATGGACTCGACTCATATGACTGGGATTTCCATGAAAAAGATTGTCGGCCGAAAATGGGTGATCACTGTACATTTCCTTTCTGTTTCCTATTTATATTTCTAATTTACTTCCTGAATTTAGCATTATGGCCAGGGAAAGACCTAATCTAAGATCTGCACAAAAATATTTTGCCTTCAAATACATACCGTGATCGTAGCATGCATGGACTCGACTCATATGACTGGGATTTCCATGAAAAAGATTGTGGGCCGAAAATGGGTGATCACTGTACATTTCTCAGCTGTTTCCTATTTATATTTATATTTTACCTCCTCAATTTAGCATTATGGACAGGCAAAGACCTAATCTAAGATCTGCACAAAAATATTTTGCCTTCAAATTCATTCCGTGATCGTAGCATGCATGGACTCGACTCATATCACGGGGATTTCCATGAAAAAGATTGTGGGCCGAAAATGGGTGATCACTGTACATTTCTCTTCTGTTTCCTATTTATATTTATATTTTACCTCCTCAATTTAGCATTATGGACAGGGACAGACTTAATCTAAGATATGCACAAAAATATTTTGCCTTCAAATTCATACCGTGATCGTAGGATGCATGGACTCAACTCATATGACTGGGATTTCCACGAAAAAGATTGTGGGCCGAAAATGTGTGATCACTGTACATTTCTCTTCTGTTTCCTATTTATATTTATATTTTACCTCCTCAATTTTGCAGTATGGACAGGGAAAGACCTAATCTAAAATCTGCACAAAAATATTTTGCCTTCAAATTCATACCGTGATCGTAGCATGAATGGACTCGACTCATATGACTGGGATTTCCATGAAAAATATTGTGGGCCGAAAATGGCTGATCACTGTACATTTCTCTTCTGTTTCCTATTCATATCTATATTTTACCTCCTCAATTTAGCATTATGGACAGGGAAAGACTTAATCTAAGATCTGCACAAAAATATTTTGCCTTCAAATTGATACCGTGATCGTAGCATGCATGGACTCGACTCATATGACTGGGATTTCCATGAAAAAGATTGTTGGCCGAAAATGGGTGATCACTGTACATTTCTCTTCTGTTTCCTATTTATATTTATATTTTACCTCCTCAGTTTAGCATTATGTACAGGGCAAGACCTAATCTAAAATCTGCAGAAAAATATTTTGCCTTAAAATTCATACCGTGATCGTAGCATGCATGGACTCGAATCATATGACTGGGATTTCCATGAAAAAGATTGTGGTCACAAAATGGGTGATCACTGTACATTTCTCTTCTGTTTCCTATTTATATTTCTATTTTACTTCCTCAATTTAGCATTATGGACAGGGACAGACTTAATCTAAGACCTGCACAAAAATATTTTGCCTTCAAATTCATACCGTGATCGTAGAATGCATGGACTCGACTCATATGACTGGGATTTCCATGAAAAAGATTGTGGGCCGAAAATGGGTGATCACTGTACATTTCTCTTCTGTTTCCTATTTATATTTATATTTTACCTCCTCAATTTAGCATTATGGACAGGGAAAGACCTAATCTAAAATCTGCACAAAAATATTTTGCCTTCAAATTCATACCGTGATCGTAGCATGAATGGACTCGACTCATATGACTGGGATTTCCATGAAATATATTGTGGGCCGAAAATGGGTGATCACTGTACATTTCTCTTCTGTTTCCTATTTATATTTATATTTTACCTCCTCAATTTAGCATTATGGACAGGGAATGACTTAATCTAAGATCTGCACAAAAATATTTTGCCTTCAAATTCATACCGTGATCGTAGCATGCATGGACTCGACTCATATGACTGGTATTTCCATGAAAAAGATTGTGGGCACAAAATGGGTGATCACTGTACATTTCTCTTCTGTTTCCTATTTATATTTCTATTTTAGCTCCTCAATTTAGCATTATGGACAGGGACAGACTTAATCTAAGACCTGCACAAAAATATTTTGCCTTCAAATTCATACCGTGATCGTACGATGCATGGACTCGCCTCATATGACTGGGATTTCCATGAAAAAGATTGTCGGCCTAAAATTGGTGATCACTGTACATTTCTCTTCTGTTTCCTATTTACATTTGTATTTTACCTCCTCAATTTAGCATTATGGACAGGGAAAGACCTAATCTAAGATCTGCACAAAAATATTTTGCGTTCAAATTCATACGGTGATCGTAGCATGCATGGACTCGACTAATATGACTGGGATTTCCATGAAAAAGATTGTGGGCACAAAATGGGTGATCAATGTACATTTCTCTTCTGTTTCCTATTACTATTTATATTTTACTTCCTTAATTTAGCATTATGGACAGGGAAAGACCTAATCTAAAATCTGAAAAAATATATTTTGCCTTCAAATTCATACGGTGTTCGTAGCATGCATGGACTCGACTCATATGACTGGGATTTCCTTGAAAAATATTGTGGGCCGAAAATGGGTGATCACTGTACATTTCTCTTCTTTTTCCTATTTACATTTCTATTTTACCTCCTCAATTTAGCATTATGGACAGAGAAAGACCTAATCTAAGATCTGCACAAAAATATTTTGCCTTCAAATTCATACCGTGATCGTAGCATGCATGGACTCGACTCATATGACTGGGATTTCCATGAAAAAGATGGTCGGCCGAAAATTGGTGATCACTGTACATTTCTCTTCTGTTTCCTATTTATATTTGTATGTTACCTCCTCAATTTAGCATTATGGTTAGGGAAAGACCTAATCTAAGACCTGCACAAAAATATTTTGCCTTCAAATTCATACCGTGATCGTAGCATGCATGGACTCGACTCATATGACTGGGATTTCCATGAAAAAGATTGTGGGCCGAAAATGGGTGATCACTGTACATTTCTCTTCTGTTTCCTATTTATATTTCTATTTTACCTCCTCAATTTAGCATTATGGACACGGAAAGACATAATCGAAGCTCTGCACAAAAATATTTTGCCTTCAAATTCATACCGTGAACGTAGCATGCATGGACTCGACTCATATGACTGGGATTTCCATGAAAAAGATTGTGGGCCGAAAATGGGTGATCACTGTACATTTCTCTTCTGTTTCCTATTTATATTTCTATTTTACCTCCTAATTTAGCATTATGGACAGGGAAAGACCTAATCTAAAATCTGCACACAAATATTTTGCCTTCAAATTCATACCGTGATCGTAGCATGCATGGACTCGACTCATATGACTGGGATTTCCATGAAAAAGTTTGTGGGCCGAAAATGGGTGATCACTGTACATTTCTCTTCTGTTTCCTTTTTATATTTCTATTTTACCTCCAAATTTAGCATTATGGACAGGGAAAGACCTAATCTAAAATCTGCACAAAAATATTTTGCCTTCAAATTGATACGGTGATCGTAGAATGCATGGACTCGACTCATATGACTGGGATTTCCATGAAAAAGTTTGTGGGCAGAATATGGGTGATCACTGTACATTTCTTTTGTGTTTCCTGTTACTATTTCTATTTTACCTCCTCAATTTAGCATTATGGACACGGAAAGACATAATCGAAGCTCTGCACAAAAATATTTTGCCTTCAAATTCATACCGTGAACGTAGCATGCATGGACTCGACTCATATGACTGGGATTTCCATGAAAAAGATTGTGGGCCGAAAATGGGTGATCACTGTACATTTCTCTTCTGTTTCCTATTTATATTTCTATTTTACCTCCTAATTTAGCATTATGGACAGGGAAAGACCTAATCTAAAATCTGCACACAAATATTTTGCCTTCAAATTCATACCGTGATCGTAGCATGCATGGACTCGACTCATATGACTGGGATTTCCATGAAAAAGTTTGTGGGCCGAAAATGGGTGATCACTGTACATTTCTCTTCTGTTTCCTTTTTATATTTCTATTTTACCTCCAAATTTAGCATTATGGACAGGGAAAGACCTAATCTAAAATCTGCACAAAAATATTTTGCCTTCAAATTGATACGGTGATCGTAGAATGCATGGACTCGACTCATATGACTGGGATTTCCATGAAAAAGTTTGTGGGCAGAATATGGGTGATCACTGTACATTTCTTTTGTGTTTCCTGTTACTATTTCTATTTTACCTCCTCAATTTAGCATTATGGACAGGGAAAGACCTAATCTAAAATCTGCACAAAAATATTTTGCCTTCAAATTCATACCGTGATCGTAGCATGCATGGACTCGACTCATATGACTGGGATTTCCATGAAAAAGATTGTCGGCCGAAAATGGGTGATCACTGTACATTTCTCTTCTGTTTCCTATTTATATTTCTATTTTACTTCCTTCATTTAGCATTATGGACAGGGAAAGACCTAATCTAAGTTCTGCAAAAATAAATATTTTGCCTTCAAATTCAAACCGTGATCGTAGCAGGTATGGACTTGACTCATATGACTGGGATTTCCATGAAAAAAATTGTTGGCAGAAGATGGGTGATCACTGTACATTTTTCTTCTGTTTCCTATTTATATTTCTATTTTACTTCCTTCATTTAGCATTATGGACAGAGAAAGACCTGATCTAAATTCTGCAAAAAAATATTTTGCTTCCAAATTCTTACCGTGAACGTAGCAGGTATGGACTTGACTCATATGACTGGTATTTCCATGAAAAAGATTATGGGCAGAAAATGGGTGATCACTGTACATTTCTCTTCTGTTTCCTATTTATATTTCTAATTTACTTCCTTCATTTAGCATTATGGACAGGGAAAGACCTAATCTAAGTTCTGCAAAAAAATATTTTGCCTTCAAATTCATACCGTGATCGTAGCAGGTATGGACTTGACTCATATGACTGGGATTTCCATGAAAAAGATTGTGGGCAGAAAATGGGTGATCACTGTACATTTCTCTTCTGTTTCCTATTTATATTTCTATTTTACCTCCTCAATTTAGCATTATGGACAGGGAAAGACCTAATCTAAGATCTGCAAAAAAATATTTTGCCTTCAAATTCATACCGTGATCGTAGCATGTATGGACTCGACTCATATGACTGGGATTTCCATGAAAAAGATTGTGGGCAGAAAATGGGTGATCACTGTACATTCCTCTTCTGTTTCCGATTTATATTTATATTTTACCCCCTCAATTTAGCATTATGTACAGTGAAAGACCTAATCTAATATCTGCAAAAAAATATTTTGCTTTAAAATTCATACCGTGATCGTAGCATGCATGGACTCGACTCATATGACTGGGATTTTCATGAAAAAGATTGTGGGCAGAAAATCGGTGATCACTGTACTTTTCTCTTCTGTTTCCTATTTATATTTATATTTTACTTCCTCAATTTAGCATTATGGACAGGGAAAGAATTATTCTAAGATCTGCAAAAACTTATTTTGCCTTCAAATTCATAGCGTGATCGTAGCATGCATGGACTCGACGCATATGACTGGGATTTTCATGAAAAAGATTGTGGCCAAAAAATGGGTGATCACTGTACATTTCTCTTCTGTTTCCTATTTCAATTTCTAATTTACCTCCTCAATTTAGCATTATGGATAGGGAAAGACCTAATCTAAGTTCTGCAAAAAAATATTTTGCCTTCAAATTCATACCGTGATCGTAGCAGGTATGGAATTGACTCATATGACTGGGATTTCCATGAAAAAGATTGTGGGCAGAAAATGGGTGATCACTGTACATTTCTCTTCTGTTTCCTATTTATATTTCTATTTTACCTCCTCAATTTAGCATTATGGCCAGGGAAAGACCTAATCTAAGATCTGCAAAAAAATATTTTGCCTTCAAATTCATACCGTGATCGTAGCATGCATGGACTCGACTCATATGACTGGGATATCCATGAAAAAGATTGTGGGCAGAAAATGGGTGATCACTGTACATTTCTCTTCTTTTTCCTATTTATATTTCTATTTTACCTCCTCAATTTAGCATTATGGACAGGGAAAGACCTAATCTAAGATCTGCAAAAAATATTTTGCCTTCAAATTCATGGCGTGATCGTAGCATGCATGGACTCGACTCATATTACTGGGATTTCCATGAAAAAGATTGTGGGCAGAAAATGGGTGATCACTGTACATTTCTCTTCTGTTTCCTATTTATATTTCTATTTTACTTCCTCAATTTAGCATTATGTACAGGGAAAGAATTATTATAAGATCTGCAAAATCATATTTTGCCTTCAAATTCATAGCGTGATCGTAGCATGCATGGACTCGACTCTTATGACTGGGATTTCCATGAAAAAGATTGTGGGCAGAAAATGGGTCATCACTGTATATTTCTCTTCTGTTTACTATTTATATTTATATTTTACTTCCTTCATTTAGCATTATGGACAGGGAAAGACCTAATCTAAGTTCTGCAAAAAAATATTTTCCCTTCAAATTCATACCGTGATCGTAGCAGGTATGGAATTGACTCATATGACTGGGATTTCCATGAAAAAGATTGTGAGCAGAAAATCGGTGATCACTGTACATTTCTCTTCTGTTTCCTATTTATATTTCTATTTTACCTCCTCAATTTAGCATTATGGCCAGGGAAAGACCTAATCTAAGATCTGCAAAAAAATATTTTGCCTTCAAATTCATACCGTGATCGTAGCATGCATGGACTCGACTCATATGACTGGGATATCCATGAAAAAGATTGTGGACAGAAAATGGGTGATCACTGTACATTTCTCTTCTGTTTCCTATTTATATTTCTAATTTACCTCCTCAATTTAGCATTATGGACAGGGAAAGACCTAATCTAAGATCTGCAAAAAAATATTTTGCCTTCAAATTCATGCCGTGATCGTAGCATGCATGGTCTCGACTCATATTACTGGGATTTCCATGAAAAAGATTGTGGGCAGAAAATGGGTGATCGCTGTACATTTCTCTTCTGTTTCCTATTTATATTTCTATTTTAATTCCTCAATTTAGCATTATGTACAGGGAAAGAATTATTATAAGATCTGCAAAAACATATTTTGCCTTCAAATTCATAGCGTGATCGTAGCATGCATGGACTCGACTCTTATGACTGGGATTTCCATGAAATAGATTGTGGGCAGAAAATGGGTGATCACTGTACATTTCTCTTCTGTTTCCTATTTCTATTTCTAATTTACCTCCTCAGTTTAGCATTATGGACAGGGAAAGACCTAATCTAAGTTCTGCAAAAAAATATTTTGCCTTCAAATTCATACCGTGATCGTAGCAGGTATGGAATTGACTCATATGACTGGGATTTCCATGAAAAAGATTGTGGGCAGAAAATGGGTGATCACTGTACATTTCTCTTCTGTTTCCTATTTATATTTCTATTTTACCTCCTCAATTTAGCATTATGGCCAGGGAAAGACCTAATCTAAGATCTGCAAAAAAATATTTTGCCTTCAAATTCATACCGTGATCGTAGCATGCATGGACTCGACTCATATGACTGGGATATCCATGAAAAAGATTGTGGGCAGAAAATGGGTGATCACTGTACATTTCTCTTCTTTTTCCTATTTATATTTCTATTTTACCTCCTCAATTTAGCATTATGGACAGGGAAAGACCTAATCTAAGATCTGCAAAAAAATATTTTGCCTTCAAATTCATACCGTGATCGTAGCATGCATGGACTCGAGTCATATGACTGGGATTTCCATGAAAAAGATTGTGGGCAGAAAATGGGTGATCACTGTACATTTCTCTTCTTTTTCCTATTTATATTTCTATTTTACTTCCTTCATTTAGCATTATGGACAGGGAAAGACCTAATCTAATATCTGCAAAAAAATATTTTGCCTTTAAATTCATACCGTGATCGTAGCATGTATGGACTTGACTCATATGACTGGGATTTCCATGAAAAAGATTGTGGTCAGAAAATGGGTGATCACTGTACATTTCTCTTCTGTTTCCTATTTATATTTCTAATTTACTTCCTTCATTTAGCATTATGGACAGGGAAAGACCTAATCTAAGTTCTGCAAAAAAATATTTTGCCTTCAAATTCATACCGTGATCGTAGCAGGTATGGACTTGACTCATATGACTGGGATTTCCATGAAAAAGATTGTGGGCAGAAAATGGGTGATCACTGTACATTTCTCTACTGTTTCCTATTTATATTTCTATTTTACCTCCTCAATTTAGCATTATGGACAGGGAAAGACCTAATCTAAGATCTGCAAAAAAATATTTTGCCTTCAAATTCATACCGTGATCGTAGCATATATGGACTCGACTCATATGACTGGGATTTCCATGAAAAAGATTGTGGGCAGAAAATGGGTGATCACTGTTCATTTCTCTTCTGTTTCCTATTCATATTTCTAATTTACCTCCTCAATTTAGCATTATGGACAGGGAAAGACCTAATCTAAGTTCTGCAAAAAAATATTTTGCCTTCAAATTCATACCGTGATCGTAGCAGGTATGGAATTGACTCATATGACTGGGATTTCCATGAAAAAGTTTGTGGGCAGAAAATGGTTAAACACTGAACATTTCTCTTCTGTTTCCTATTTATATTTATATTTTACCTCCTCAATTTAGCATTATGGACAGGGAAAGACCTAATCTAATATCTGCAAAAAAATATTTTGCCTTCAAATTCATACCGTGATCGTAGCATGCATGGACTCGACTCATATGACTGGGATTTCCATGAAAAAGATTGTGGGGAGAAAATGGGTGATCACTGTACATTTCTCTTCTGTTTCCTATTTATATTTCTAACTTACCTCCTCAATTTAGCATTAGGGACAGGGAAAGACCTAATCTAAGAGATGCAAAAAAATATTTTGCCTTCAAATTCATACCGTGATCGTAGCATGTATGGACTCGACTCATATGACTGGGATTTCCATGAAAAAGATTGTGGGCAGAAAGTGGGTGATCACTGTACATTTTTCTTCTGTTTCTTGTTTATATTTATATTTTACTTCCTCAATTTAGCATTAGGGACAGGGAAAGAATTATTCTAAGATCTGCAAAAAAATATTTTGCCTTCAAATTCATACCGTGATTGTAGCATGTATGGACTCGACTCATATGACTGGGATTTCCATGAAAAAGATTGTGGGCAGAAAATGGGTGATCACTGTACATTTCTCTTCTATTTCCTATTTATAATTCTATTTTACCTCCTCAATTTAGCATTATGGACAGGGAAAGACCTAATCTAAGTTCTGCAAAAAAATGTTTTGCCTTCAAATTCATACCGTGATCGTAGCAGGTATGGAATTGACTCATATGACTGGGATTTCCATGAAAAAGATTGTGGGCAGAAAATGGGTGATCACTATACATTTCTCTTCTGTTTCCTATTTATATTTCTATTTTACCTCCTCAATTTAGCATTATGGCCAGTGAAAGACCTAATCTAATATCTGCAAAAAAATATTTTGCCTTCAAATTCATAACGTGATCGTAGCATGCATGGACTCGACTCATATGACTGGGATATCCATGAAAAAGATTGTGGGCAGAAAATGGGTGATCACTGTACATTTCTCTTCTTTTTCCAATTTATATTTCTATTTTACCTCCTCAATTTAGCATTATGGACAGGGAAAGACCTAATCTAAGATCTGCAAATAAATATTTTGCCTTCAAATTCATGCCGTGATCGTAGCATGCATGGACTCGACTCATATGACTGGGATTTCCATGAAAAAGATTGTTGGCAGAAAATTGGTGATCACTGTACATTTCTCTTCAGTTTCCTATTTATATTTCTAATTTACCTCCTTCATTTAGCATTATGGACAGGGAAAGACCTAATCTAAGTTCTGCAAAAAAATATTTTGCCTTCAAATTCATACCGTGATCGTAGCAGGTATGGACTTGACTCATATGACTGGGATTTCCATGAAAAAGATTGTGGGCAGAAAATGGGTGATCACTGTACATTTCTCTTCTTTTTCCTATTTATATTTCTATTTTACCTCCTAAATTTAGCATTATGGACAGGGAAAGACCTAATCTAAGATCTGTAAATAAATATTTTGCCTTCAAATTCATGCTGTGATCGTAGCATGCATGGACTCGACTCATATGACTGGGATTTCCATGAAAATGATTGTGGGCAGAAAATGGGTGATCACTGTACATTTCTCTTCTGTTTCCTATTTATATTTCTAATTTACCTCTTCAATTTAGCATTATGGACAGGGAAAGACCTAATCTAATTTCTGCAAAAAGTATTTTGCCTTCAAATTCATACCGTGATCGTAGCAGGTATGGAATTGACTCATATGACTGGGATTTCCATGAAAAAGATTGTGGGCAGAAAATGGGTGATCACTGTACATTTCTCTTCTGTTTCCTATTTATATTTATATTTTACTTCCTTAATTTAGCATTATGGACAGTGAAAGACCTAATCTAAGATCTGCAAATAAATATTTTGCCTTCAAATTCATGCCGTGATCGTAGCATGCATGGACTCGACTCATATGACTGGGATTTCCATGAAAAAGATTGTGGGGAGAAAATGGGTGATCACTGTACATTTCTCTTCTATTTCCTATTTATATTTTACCTCCTCAATTTAGCATTAGGGACAGGGAAAAAATTATTCTAAGATCTGCAAAAAAATATTTTGCCTTCACATTCATACCGTGATTGTAGCATGCATGGACTCGAGTCATATGACTGGGATATCCATGAAAAAGATTGTGGGCAGACAATGGGTGACCACTGTACATTTTTATTCTGTTTCTTGTTTATATTTATATTTTACTTCCTCAATTTAGCATTATGGACAGGGAAAGAATTATTCTAAGATCTGCAAATATATATTTTGCCTTCAAATTCATGCCTTGATCGTGGCATGCATGGACTCGACTCATATGACTGGGATCTCCATGAACATATTGTGGGCAGAAAATGGGTGATCACTGTACATTTCTCTTCTGTTTCCTATTTATATTTCTAATTTACCTCCTCAATTTAGCATTATGGACAGGGAAAGACCTAATCTAAGTTCTGCAAAAAAATATTTTGCCTTCAAATTCATACCGTGATCATAGCAGGTATGGAATTGACTCATATGACTGGGATTTCCATGAAAAAGATTGTGGGCAGAAAATGGGTGATCACTGTACATTTCTCTTCTGTATCCTATTTATATTTCTAATTTACCTCCTCAATTTAGCATTATGGACAGGGAAAGACCTAATCTAAGATCTGCAAAAAAATATTTTGCCTTCAAATTCATACCGTGATCGTAGCATGCATGGACTCGACTCATATGACTGGGATTTCCATGAAAAAGATTGTGGCCAGAAAATGGGTGATCACTGTACATTACTCTTCTGTTTCCTATTTATATTTATATTTTACTTCCTCAATTTAGCATTATGGAGAGGGAAAGACCTAATCTAAGCTCTGCAAAAAATATTTTGCCTTCAAATTCATACCGTGACCGTAGCATGCATGGACTCGACTCATATGACTGGGATTTCCATAAAAATATTGTGGGCAGAAAATGTGTGATCACTATATATTTCCCTTCTGTTTCCTATTTATATTTATATTTTACTTCCAAAATTTAGCATTATGGCCAGGGAAAGACCTAATCTAAGATCTGCAAAGAAATATTTTGCCTTCAAATTCATACCGTGATCGTAGCATGCATGGACTCGACTCATATGACTTGGATATCCATGAAAAAGATTGTGGGCAGAAAATGGGTGATCACTGTACATTTCTCTTCTTTTTCCTATTTATATTTCTATTTTACCTCCTCAATTTAGCATTATGCACAGTGAAAGAACTAATCTAAGATCTACACAAAAATATTTTGCCTTCAAATTCATACCGTAAACGTGGCATGCATGGACTCGACTCCTATGACTGGGATTTCCATGAAAAAGATTGTGGGCAGAAAATGGGTGATCACTGTACATTTCTCTTCTGTTTCCTATTTATATTTCTGTTTTACTTCCTTCATTTAGCATTATTGACAGGGAAAGACCTAATATAATTTCCTCAAAAAAATGTTTTGCCTTCAAATTCATACCGTGATCGTAGCATGCATGCATTCGACTCATATGACTGGGATTTCCATGAAAAAGATTGTGGGAAGAAAATGGGTGATCACTGTACATTTCTCTTCTGTTTCCTATTTATATTTCTATTTTACCTCCTCAATTTAGCATTATGGACAGGGAAAGACCTAATCTAAGATCTGCAAAAAAATATTTTGCCTTGAAATTCATACCGTGATCGTAGCATGCATGGACTCGACTCATATGACTGTGATTTCCATGAAAAAGATTGTCTGCAGAAAATGTGTGATCACTGTGCATTTCTCTTCTGTTTCCTATTTATATTTCTATTTTACCTCCTCAATTTAGCATTATGGACAGGGAAAGACCTAATCTAAGATCTGCAAAAAATATTTTGACTTCAAATTCATACCGTGATCGTAGCATGTATGGACTCGACTCATATGACTGGGATATCCATGAAAAAGATTGTGGGCAGAAAATGGGTGATCACTGTACATTTTTCTTCTGTTTCTTTTTTATATTTATATTTTACTTCCTCAATTTAGCATTATGGACAGGGAAAGAATTATTCTAAGATCTGCAAAAACATATTTTGCCTTCAAATTCATACCGTGATCGTAGCATGCATTTACTCGAATCATATGACTGGGATTTCCATGAAAAAGATTGGGGGCAGAAAATGGGTGATCACTGTACATTTCTCTTGTTTCCTATTTATATTTATATTTTACTTCCTCAATTTGGCATTATGGACAAAGAAACCCTAATCTAAGATCTGCAAAAAAATATTTTGCCTTCAAATTCATACCGTGATCGTGGCATGCATGGACTCGAAGCATATGACTGGGATTTCCATGAAAAAGATTGTGGGCAGAAAATGGGTGATCACTGTACATTTCTCTTCTGTTTCCTATTCATATTTCTATTTTACTTCCTCAATTTAGCATTATGGACAGGGAAAGAACTAATCTAAGATCTGCACAAAAATATTTTGCCTTCAAATTCATACCGTGATCGTAGCATGCATGGACTCGAAGCATATGACTGGGATTTCCATGAAAAGTTTGTGGGCCGAAAATGGGTGATCACTGTACATTTCTCTTCTGTTTCCTTTTTATATTTCTGTTTTACCTCCTCAATTTAGCATTATGGAGAGGGAAAGACCTAATCTAAAATCTGCACAAAAATATTTTGCTTTCAAATTCATACCGTGATCGTAGCATGCATGGACTCGACTCATATGATTGGGATTTCCATGAAAAAGATTGTGGGGCGAAAATGGGTGATCACTGTACATTTCTCTTCTGTTTCCTATTTATATTTCTATTTTACTTCTTCAATTTAGCATTATGGACAGGGAAAGACCAAATCTAATATCTGCAAAAAAATATTTTGCCTTCAAATTCATACCGTGATCGTAGCATGCATGGACTCGTCTCATATGACTGGGATTTCCCTGAAAAATATTGTCAGTCGAAAATTGGTGATCACTGTACATTTCTCTTCTGTTTCCTATTTATATTTATATTTTACCTCCTCAATTTAGCATTATAGACAGGGAAAGACATAATCTAAAATCTGCACAAAAATATTTTGCCTTCAAATTCATACCGTGATCGTAGCATACATGGACTCGACTCATATGACTGGGATTTCCATGAAAAAGATTGTGGGCCGAAAATGGGTGATCACTGTACATTTCTCTTCTGTTTCCTATTTATATTTCTATTTTACCTCCTCAATTTAGCATTATTGACAGGGAAAGACCTAATCTAAGCTCTGCAAAAAAATATTTTGCCTTCAAATTCATACCGTGATCGTAGCAGGCATGGACTCGACTCATATGACTGGGATTTCCTTGAAAAAGATTGTGGTCCGAAAATGGGTGATCACTGAACATTTCTCTTCTGTTTCCTATTTATATTTATATTTTACCTCCTCAATTTTACATTATGGACAGGGAAAGACCTAATCTAAAATCTGCACAAAAATATTTTGCCTTCAAATTCATACCGTGATCGTAGCATGCATGGACTCGACTCATATGACTGGGATTTCCATGAAAAAGATTGTGGGCTGAAAATGGGTGATCACTGTACATTTCTCTTCTGTTTCCTATTTATATTTCTATTTTACCTCCTCAATTTAGCATTATGGACAGGGAAAGACATTATCTAAGATCTGCACAAAAATATTTTGCCTTCAAATTCATAACGTGATCGTAGCATGCATGGACTCGACTCATATGACTGGGATTTCCATGACAAAGATTGTGGGCCGAAAATGGGTGATAACTGTACATTTCTCTTCTGTTTCCTATTTATATTTATATTTTACCTCCTCAATTTAGCATTATGGACAGGGAAAGACGAAATCTAAGATCTGCACAAAAATATTTTGCTTTCAAATTCATACCGTGATCGTAGCATGCATGGACTCGACTCATATGACTGGGATTTCCATGAAAAAGATTGTGGGCCGAAAATGGGTGATCACTGTACATTTCTCTTCTGTTTCCTAATTATATTTCTATTTTACCTCCTCAATTTAGCATTATGGACAGGGAAAGACCTAATCTAAAATCTGCACAAAAATATTTTGCCTTCAAATTCATACCGTGATTGTAGCATGCATGGACTTGACACATATGACTGGGATTTCCATGAAAAAGATTGTGGGTTGAAAATGGGTGATCACTGTACATTTCTCTTCTGTTTCCTATTTATATTTATATTTTACTTCCTTCATTTAGCATTATGGACAGGGAAAGACCTAATCTAAGTTCTGCACAAAAATATTTTCCCTTCAAATTCATACCGTGATCGTAGCATGCATGGACTCGACTCATATGACTGGGATTTCCATAAAAAATATTGTGCGCCGAAAATGGGTGATCACTGTACATTTCTCTTCTGTTTCCTATTTATATTTCTATTTTACCTCCTCAATTTTACTTTATGGACAGGGAAAGACCTAATCTAAAATCTGCACAAAAATATTTTGCCTTCAAATTCATACCGTGATCGTAGCATGCATGGACTCGACTCATGTGACTGGGATTTCCATGAAAAAGATTGTGGGCTGAAAATGGGTGATCACTGTACATTTCTCTTCTGTTTCCTATTTATATTTCTATTTTACCTCCTCAATTTAGCATTATGGAGAGGGAAAGACATAATCTAAGATCTGCACAAAAATATTTTGCCTTCAAATTCATACCGTGATCGTAGCAGGCATGGACTCGACTCATATGACTGGGATTTCCTTGAAAAAGATTGTGGTCCGAAAATGGGTGATCACTGAACATTTCTCTTCTGTTTCCTATTTATATTTATATTTTACCTCCTCAATTTAGCATTATGGACAGGGAAAGACCTAATCTAAGATCTGCACAAAAATATTTTGCCTTCAAATTCATACCCTGATCGTAGCATGCATGAACTCGACTCATATGACTGGGATTTCCATGAAAAAGATTGTGGGCTGAAAATTGGTGATCACTGTACATTTCTTTTCTGTTTCCTATTTATATTTATATTTTACCTCCTCAATTTAGCATTATGGACAGGGAAAGACCTAATCTAAGATCTGCACAAAAATATTTTGCCTTCAAATTCATACCGTGATCGTAGCATGCATGGACTCGACTCATATAACTGGGATTTCCATGAAAAAGATTGTGTGCCGAAAATGGGTGATCAGTGTATATTTCTCTTCTTTTTCCTATTTACATTTATATTTTACCTCCTCAATTTAGCATTATGGATAGGGAATGATATTATCTAAGATCTGCACAAAAATATTTTGCCTTCAAATTCATACGGTGATCGTAGCATGCATGGACTCGACTCATATGACTGGGATTTCCATGAAAAAGATTGTGGGCCGAAAATGGTTGATCACTGTACATTTCTCTTCTGTTTCCTATTTATATTTATATTTTACCTCCTCAATTTACCATTATGGACAGGGAAAGACCTAATCTAAGATCTGCACAAAAATATTTTGCCTTCAAATTCATACCGTGATCATAGCATGCATGGACTTGACTCATATGACTGGGATTTCCATGAAAAAGATTGTGGGCCGAAAATGGGTGACCAGTGTACATTTCTCTTCTGTTTCCTATTTATATTTACATTTTACCTCCTCAATTTAGCATTATGGACAGGGAAAGACCTAATCTAAGATCTGCACAAAAATATTTTACCTTCAAATTCATACCGTGATCGTAGCATGCATGGACTCGACTCATATGACTGGGATTTCCATGAAAAAGATTGTGGGCCGAAAATGGGTGATCACTGTACATTTCTCTTCTGTTTCCTATTTATATTTATATTTTACATCCTCAATTTAGCATTATGGACAGGGAAAGACCTAATCTAAGCTCTGCACAAAAATATTTTGCCTTCAAATTCATACCGTGATTGTAGCATGCATGGACTCGACTCATATGACTGGGATTTCCATGAAAAAGATTGTGGGCTGAAAATGGGTGATCACTGTACATTTCTCTTCTGTTTCCTATTTAAATTTATATTTTACTTCTTCAATTTAGCATTATGGACAGGGAAAGACCTAATCTAAGCTCTGCACAAAAATATTTGGCCTTCAAATTCATACGGTGATCGTAGCATGCTTGGACTCGACTCATATGATTGGGATTTCCATGAAAAAGATTGTGGGCCGAAAATGGGTCATCACTGTACATTTCTCTACTGTTTCCTATTTATATTTCTATTTTACCTCCACAATTTAGAATTATGGACAGGGAAAGACCTAATCTAAGCTCTGCACAAAAATATTTTGCCTTCAAATTCATACGGTGATCGTAGCATGCTTGGACTCGACTCATATGATTGGGATTTACATGAAAAAGATTGTGGGCCCAAAATGGGTGATCACTGTACATTTCTCTTCTGTTTCCTATTTATATTTTACTTCCTCAATTTAGCATTATGGATAGGGAAAGAACTAATCTAAAACCTGCACAAAAATATTTTGCCTTCAAATTCATACCGTGATCGTAGCATGTTGTGACTCGACTCATATGACTGGGATTTCCATGAAAAATATTGTGGGCCGAAAATGGGTGATCACTGTACATTTCTCTTCTGTTTCCTATTTATATTTATATTTTACCTCCTCAATTTAGCATTATGGACAGGGAAAGACCTAATCTAAGCTCTGCACAAAAATATTTTGCCTTCAAATTCATAACGTGATCGTAGCATGCATGGACTCGACTCATATGACTGGGATTTCCATGAAAAAGATTGTGGGCAGAAAATTGGGTGATCACTGTACATTTCTCTTCTGTTTGCTATTTATATTTCTATTTTACCTCCTCAATTTAGCATTATGGAGAGGGAAAGACATAATCCAATATCTGCACAAAAATATTTTGCCTTCAAAATCATACCGTGATCGTAGCATGCATCGACTCGACTCACAGGACTGGGATTACCATGAAGAAGATTGTGGGCACAAAATGGGTGATCACTGTACATTTCTCTTCTGTTTCCTATTACTATTTCTATTTTACTTCCTTTATTTAGCATTATGGACAGGGAAAGACCTAATCTAATTTCTGCAAAAAAAAATATTTTGCCTTCAAATTCATACCGTGGTCGTAGCATGCATGGACTCGACTCATATGACTGGGATTTCCATGAAAAAGATTGTGGGCTGAAAATGAATGATCACTGTACATTTCCCTTCTGTTTCCTATTTATATTTATATTTTACCTCCTCAATTTAGCATTATGGACAGGTTAAGACCGAATCTAAGATCTGCAAAAAAATATTTTGCCTTCAAATTCATACCGTGAACGTAGCATGCATGGACTCGACTCATATGACTGGGATTTCCATGAAAAAGATTGTGGGCAGAAAATGGGTGATCACAGTACATTTCTCTTCAGTTTCCTATTCATATTTATATTTTACTTCCTCAATTTAGCATTATGGGCAGGGAAAGACCTAATCGAAGCTCTGCAAAAAAAAATATTTTGCCTTCAAATTCATACCGTGATCGTAGCATGCATGGACTCGACTCATATGACTGGGATTTCCATGAAAAAAATTGTCGGCAGAAAACGTGTGATCACTGTACATTTCTCTTCTGTTTCCTATTTATATTTCTATTTTACTTCCTTCATTTAGCATTATGGACAGGGAAAGACCTAATCTAAGATCTGCAAAAAAATATTTTGCTTTCAAATTCATACTGTGATCGTAGCATATTGTGACTCGACTCATATGACTGGGATTTCCATGCAAAAGATTGTGGGCAGAAAATGGGTGATCACTGTACATTTCTCTTCTGTTTCCTATTTATATTTATATTTTACTTCCTTAAGTTAGCATTATGGACAGGGAAAGACCTAATCTAAAATCTGCAAAGAAATATTTTGCCTTCAAATTTATACCGTGATCGTAGCATGCATATACTTGACTCATATGCTTGGGATTTCCATGAAAAATATTCTGGGCAGAAAATGGGTGATCACTGTATATTTCTCTGCTGTGTCATATTTATATTTATATTTTACTTCCTTAATTTAGCATTATGGACAGGGAAAGACCTACTCTAAGATCTGCAAAAAAATATTTTGCTTTCAAATTCATACCGTGATCGTAGCATGCATGAACTCGACTCATATGACTGGGATTTCCATGAAAAAGATTGTGGACATAAAATGGGTGATCACTGTACATTTCTCTTCTGTTTCCTATTTATATTTATATTTTACCTCCTCAATTTACCATTATGGCAGGTAAAGACCTAATCTAAGCTCTGCAAAGAAATATTTTGCCTTCAAATTCTTACCGTGATAGTAGCATGCATGGATCGACTCATATGACTGGGATTTCCATGAAAAAGATTGTGGGGAGAAAATGGGTGATCATTGTACATTTCTCTTCTGTTTCCTATTTATATTTCTTTTTTACTTCCTCAATTTATCATTATGGAGAGGGAAAGACCTAATCTAAGCTCTGCAAAAAAATATTTTGCCTTCAAATTCATACCGTGATCGTTGCATGCATAGACTTGACTCATATGACTGGGATTTCCATGAAAAAGATTGTGGGAAGAAAATGGGTGATCACTGTACATTTCTCTTCTGTTTCCTATTTATATTTATATTTTACTTCCTTAATTTAGCATTATTGACAGGGAAAGACCTAATCTAATCTCTGCAAAAAAATATTTTGCCTTCAAATTCATACCGTGATCGTAGCATGCATGGATTCGACTCATATGACTGGGATTTGCATGAAAAAGATTGTGGGCAGATAATGGGTGATCACTGTACATTTCTCTTCTGTTTCCTATTTATATTTATATTTTACTTCCTCAATTTAGCATTATGGACAGGGAAAGAATTATTCTAAGATCTGCAAAAACTTATTTTGCCTTCAAATTCATAGCGTGATCGTAGCATGCATGGACTCGACTCTTATGACTGGGATTTCCATGAAAAAGATTGTGGGCAGAAAATGGGTGATCACTGTACATTTCTCTTCTATTTCCTATTTATATTTCTAATTTACCTCCTCAATTTAGCATTATGGACATGGAAAGACCTAATCTAATTTCTGCACAAAAATATTTTGCCTTCAAATTCATACCGTGATCGTAGCATGCATGGATTCGACTCATATGACTGGGATTTGCATGAAAAAGATTGTGGGCAGATAATGGGTGATCACTGTACATTTCTCTTCTGTTTCCTATTTATATTTATATTTTACTTCCTCAATTTAGCATTATGGACAGGGAAAGAATTATTCTAAGATCTGCAAAAACTTATTTTGCCTTCAAATTCATAGCGTGATCGTAGCATGCATGGACTCGACTCTTATGACTGGGATTTCCATGAAAAAGATTGTGGGCAGAAAATGGGTGATCACTGTACATTTCTCTTCTGTTTCCTATTTATATTTCTAATTTACCTCCTCAATTTAGCATTATGGACATGGAAAGACCTAATCTAATTTCTGCACAAAAATATTTTGCCTTCAAATTCATACCGTGATTGTAGCATGTATGGACTCGACTCATATGACTGGGATTTCCATGAAAAAGATTGTGGGCAGAAAATGGGAGATCACTGTACATTTCTCTTCTGTTTCCTATTTATATTTCTAATTTACTTCCTTCATTTAGCATTATTGACAGGGAAAGAATTATTATAAGATCTGCAAAAACATATTTTGCCTTCAAATACATAGCGTGATCGTAGCATGCATGGACTCGACTCTTATGACTGGGATTTCCATGAAAAAGATTGTGGGTAGAAAATGGGTGATCACTGTACATTTCTCTTCTGTTTCCTATTTATATTTATATTTTACTTCCTCAATTTAGCATTAAGGACAGGAAAAAGCCAATCTAAGCTCTACAAAAAAATATTTTGCCTTTAAATTCATACCATGATCGTAGCATGCATGGACTCGACTCCTATGACTGGGATTTCCATGAAAAAGATTGTGGGCAGAAAATGGGTGATCACTGTACATTTCTCTTCTGTTTCCTATTTATATCTTTATATTTTACTTCCACAATTTAGCATTATGGACAGTGAAAGACCTAATCTAAGCTCTGCAAAAAAAAAATTGCCTTCAAATTCATACCGTGATCGTAGCATGCATGGACTCGACTCCTATGACTGGGATTTCCATGAAAAAGATTGTGGGCAGAAAATGGGTGATCACTGTATATTTTTCTTCTGTTTCCTATTTATATTTCTATTTTACTTCCTTCATTTAGCATTATGGACAGGGAAAGACCTGATCTAAATTCTGCAAAAAAATATTTTGCTTTCAAATTCTTACCGTGAACGTAGCAGGTATGGACTCGACTCATATGACTGGGATTTCCATGAAAATGATTGTGGGCAGAAAATGGGTGATCACTGTACATTTCTCTTCTGTTTCCTATTTATATTTCTAATTTACCTCCTCAATTTAGCATTATGGACATGGAAAGACCTAATCTAAGTTCTGCACAAAAATATTTTGCCTTCAAATTCATACCGTGATCGTAGCATGTATGGACTCGACTCATATGACTGGGATTTCCATGAAAAAGATTGTGGGCAGAAAATGGGAGATCACTGTACATTTCTCTTCTGTTTCCTATTTATATTTCTAATTTACTTCCTTCATTTAGCATTATGGACAGGGAAAGATCTAATCTTAGTTCTGCAAAAAAATATTTTGCCTTCAAATTCATACCGTGATCGTAGCAGGTATGGATTGACTCATATGACTGGGATTTCCATGAAAAAGATTGTGGGCCGAAAATGGGTGATCACTGTACATTTCTCTTCTTTTTCCTATTTATATTTCTATTTTACCTCCTTAATTTAGCATTATGGACAGGGAAAGACCTAATCTAAGATCTGCAAAAAAATATTTTGCCTTCAAATTCATGCCGTGATCGTAGCATGCATGGACTCGACTCATATTACTGGGATTTCCATGAAAAAGATTGTGGGCAGAAAATGGGTGATCACTGTACATTTCTCTTCTTTTTCTTATTTATATTTATATTTTACTTCCTCAATTTAGCATTAAGGACAGGAAAAAGCCAATCTAAGCTCTACAAAAAAATATTTTGCCTTCCATTTTATACCATGATCGTAGCATGCATGGACTCGACTCCTATGACTGGGATTTCCATGAAAAAGATTGTGGGCAGAAAATGGGTGATCACTGTACATTTCTCTTCTGTTTCCTATTTATATTTTTATATTTTACTTCCACAATTTAGCATTATGGACAGGGAAAGAATTATTATAAGATCTGCAAAAACATATTTTGCCTTCAAATTCATAGCGTATCGTAGCATGCATGGACTCGACTCCTATGACTGGGATTTCCATGAAAAACGTTGTGGGCAGAAAATGGGTGATCACTGTACATTTCTCTTCTGTTTCCTATTTATATTTTTATTTTACTTCCTTCATTTAGCATTATGGACAGGGAAAGACCTAATCTAAGATCTGCAAAAAAATATTTTGCCTTCAAATTCATAAAGTGATCGTAGCATGCATGGACTTGACTCATATGACTGGGATTTCCATGAAAAAGATTGTGGGCAGAAAATGGGTGATCACTGTACATTTCTCTCCTGGTTCCTATTTATATTTATAATTTACTTCCTCAATTTAGCATTATGGACAGGGAAAGACCTAATCTAAGATCTGCAAAAAAATATTTTGCCTTCAAATTCATGCCGTGATCGTAGCATGCATGGACTCGACTCATATTACTGGGATTTCCATGAAAAAGATTGTGGGCAGAAAATGGGTGATCACTGTACATTTCTCTTCTGTTTCCTATTTATATTTATATTTTACTTCCTCAATTTAGCATTATGGACAGGGAAAGAATTATTATAAGATCTGCAAAAACATATTTTGCCTTCAAATTCATAGCGTATCGTAGCATGCATGGACTCGACTCTTATGACTGGGATTTCCATGAAAAAGATTGTGGGTAGAAAATGGGTGATCACTGTGCATTTCTCTTCTGTTTCCAATTTATATTTATATTTTACTTCCTCAATTTAGCATTAAGGACAGGATAAAGCCAATCTAAGCTCTACAAAAAAATATTTTGCCTTCAAATTCATACCATGATCGTAGCATGCATGGACTCAACTCCTATGACTGGGATTTCCATGAAAAAGATTGTGGGCAGAAAATGGGTGATCACTGTACATTTCTCTTCTGTTTCCTATTTATATTTTTATATTTTACTTCCACAATATAGCATTATGGACAGTGAAAGACCTAATCTAAGCTCTGCAAAAAAAAAAATTGCCTTCAAATTGATACCGTGATCGTAGCATGCATGGACTCGACTCTTATGACTGGGATTTCCATGAAAAAGATTGTGGGCAGAAAATGGGTGATCACTGTACATTTCTCTTCTGTTTCCTATTTATATTTATATTTTACTTCCTCAATTTAGCATTATGGACAGGGAAAGAATTATTCTAAGATCTGCAAAAACTTATTTTGCCTTCAAATTCATAGCGTGATCGTAGCATGCATGGACTCGACTCTTATGACTGGGATTTCCATGAAAAAGATTGTGGGCAGAAAATGGGTGATCACTGTACATTTCTCTTCTGTTTCCTATTTATATTTCTAATTTACCTCCTCAATTTAGCATTATGTACATGGACAGACCTAATCTAAGATCTGCAAAAAAATATTTTGCCTTCAAATTCATACCGTGATCGTAGCATGTATGGACTCGACTCATATGACTGGGATTTCCATGAAAATGATTGTTGGCAGAAAATGGGTGATCACTGTACATTTCTCTTCTGTTTCCTATTTATATTTCTAATTTGCCTCCTCAATTTAGCATTATGGACATGGAAAGACCTAATCTAAGTTCTGCACAAAAATATTTTGCCTTCAAATTCATACCGTGATCGTAGCATGTATGGACTCGACTCATATGACTGGGATTTCCATGAAAAAGATTGTGGGCAGAAAATGGGAGATCACTGTACATTTCTCTTCTGTTTCCTATTTATATTTCTAATTTACTTCCTTCATTTAGCATTATGGACAGGGAAAGATCTAATCTAAGTTCTGCAAAAAAATATTTTGCCTTCAAATTCATACCGTGATCGTAGCAGGTATGGACTTGACTCATATGACTGGGATTTCCATGAAAAAGATTGTCGGCAGAAAATGGGTGATCACTGTACATTTCTCTTCTTTTTCTTATTTATATTTCTATTTTACCTCCTCAATTTAGCATTATGGACAGGGAAAGACCTAATCTAAGATCTGCAAAAAAATATTTTGCCTTCAAATTCATGCCGTGATCGTAGCATGCATGGACTCGACTCATATGACTGGGATTTCCACGAAAATGATTGTGGGCAGAAAATGGGTGATCACTGTACATTTCTATTCTATTTCCTATTTATATTTATATTTTACTTCCTCAATTTAGCATTATGGACAGGGAAAGAATTATTATAAGATCTGCAAAAACATATTTTGCCTTCAAATTCATAGCGTGATCGTAGCATGCATGGACTCGACTCTTATGACTGGGATTTCCATGAAAAAGATTGTGGGCAGAAAATGGGTGATCACTGTACATTTCTCTTCTGTTTACTATTTATATTTATATTTTACTTCCTTCATTTAGCATTATGGACAGGGAAAGACCTAATCTAAGATCTGCAAAAAAATATTTTGCCTTCAAATTCATGCCATGATCGTAGCAGGCATGGACTCGACTCATATGACTGGGATTTCCATGAAATAGATTGTGGGCAGAAAATGGGTGATCACTGTACATTTCTCTTCTGTTTCCTATTTCTATTTCTAATTTACCTCCTCAATTTAGCATTATGGACAGGGAAAGACCTAATCTAAGTTCTGCAAAAAAATATTTTGCCTTCAAATTCATAACGTGATCGTAGCAGGTATGGAATTGACTCATATGACTGGGATTTCCATGAAAAGATTGTGGGCAGAAAATGGGTGATCACTGTACATTTCTCTTCTGTTTCCTATTTATATTTATATTTTACCTCCTCAATTTAGCATTATGAACAGGGAAAGACCTAATCTAAGATCTGCAAAAAAATATTTTGCCTTGAAATTCATACCGTGATCGTAGCATGCATGGACTCGAGTCATATGACTGGGATTTCCATGAAAAAGATTGTGGGCAGAAAATGGGTGATCACTGTACATTTCTCTTCTTTTTCCTATTTATATTTCTATTTTACTTCCTTCATTTAGCATTATGGACAGGGAAAGACCTAATCTAAGATCTGCAAAAAAATATTTTGCCTTTAAATTCATACTGTGATCGTAGCATGTATGGACTCGACTCATATGACTGGGATTTCCATGAAAAAGATTGTGGGCACAAAATGGGTGATCACTGTAAATTTCTCTTCTATTTCCTATTTATATTTCTAATTTACCTCCTCAATTTAGCATTATGTACATGGACAGACCTAATCTAAGATCTGCAAAAAAAGATTTTGCCTTTAAATTCATACCGTGATCGTAGCATGTATGGACTCGACTCATATGACTGGGATTTCCATGAAAAAGATTGTGGGCAGAAAATGGGTGATCACTGTACATTTCTCTTCTGTTTCCTATTTATATTTCTATTTTACCTCCTCAATTTAGCATTATGGACAGGGAAAGACCTAATCTAAGATCTGCAAAAAAATATTTTGCCTTCAAATTCATGCCATGATCGTAGCAGGCATGGACTCGACTCATATGACTGGGATTTCCATGAAATAGATTGTGGGCAGAAAATGGGTGATCACTGTACATTTCTCTTCTGTTTCCTATTTCTATTTCTAATTTACCTCCTCAATTTAGCATTATGGACAGGGAAAGACCTAATCTAAGTTCTGCAAAAAAATATTTTGCCTTCAAATTCATAACGTGATCGTAGCAGGTATGGAATTGACTCATATGACTGGGATTTCCATGAAAAAGATTGTGGGCAGAAAATGGGTGATCACTGTACATTTCTCTTCTGTTTCCTATTTCTATTTCTATTTTACCTCCTCAATTTAGCATTATGGACAGGGAAAGACCTATTCTAAGATCTGCAAAAAAATATTTTGCCTTGAAATTCATACCGTGATCGTAGCATGCATGGACTCGAGTCATATGACTGGGATTTCCATGAAAAAGATTGTGGGCAGAAAATGGGTGATCACTGTACATTTCTCTTCTTTTTCCTATTTATATTTCTATTTTACTTCCTTCATTTAGCATTATGGACAGGGAAAGACCTAATCTAAGATCTGCAAAAAAATATTTTGCCTTTAAATTCATACTGTGATCGTAGGATGTATGGACTCGACTCATATGACTGGGATTTCCATGAAAAAGATTGTGGGCACAAAATGGGTGATCACTGTACATTTCTCTTCTATTTCCTATTTATATTTCTAATTTACCTCCTCAATTTAGCATTATGTACATGGACAGACCTAATCTAAGATCTGCAAAAAAATATTTTGCCTTCAAATTCATACCGTGATCGTAGCATGCATGGACTCGACTCATATGACTGGGATTTCCATGAAAAAGATTGTGGGCAGAAAATGGGTGATCACTGTACATTTCTCTTCTGTTTCCTATTTATATTTCTATTTTACTTCCTCAATTTAGCATTATGTACAGGGAAAGAATTATTATAAGATCTGCAAAAACATATTTTGCCTTCAAATTCATAGCGCAATCGTAGCATGCATGGACTCGACTCTTATGACTGGGATTTCCATGAAAAAGATTGTGGGCAGAAAATGGGTGATCACTGTGCATTTCTCTTCTGTTTACTATTTATATTTATATTTTACTTCCTTCATTTAGCATTATTGACAGGGAAAGACCTAATCTAAGATCTGCAAAAAAATATTTTACCTTTAAATTCATACCGGGATCGTAGCATGTATGGACTCGACTCATATGACTGGGATTTCCATGAAAAAGATTGTGGGCAGAAAATGGGTGATCACTGTACATTTCTCTTCTGTTTCCTATTTATATTTCTATTTTACCTCCTAAATTTAGCATTATGTACAGGGAAAGACCTAATCTAAGATCTGTAAATAAATATTTTGCCTTCAAATTCATGCTGTGATCGTAGCATGCATGGACTCGACTCATATGACTGGGATTTCCATGAAAAAGATTTTGGGCAGAAAATGGGTGATCACTGTACATTTCTCTTCTGTTTCCTATTTATATTTCTAATTTACCTCCTCAATTTAGCATTATGGACAGGGAAAGACCTAATCTAAGTTCTGCAAAAAATATTTTGCCTTCAAATTCATACCGTGATCGTAGCAGGTATGGAATTGACTCATATGACTGGGATTTCCATGAAAAAGATTGTGGGCAGAAAATGGGTGAACACTGTACATTTCTCTTCTGTTTCCTATTTATATTTCTATTTTACCTACTCAATTTAGCATTATGGACAGGGAAAGACCTAATCTAAGATCTGCAAAAAAATATTTTGCCTTCAAATTCATACCGTGATCGTAGCATGCATGGACTCGACTCATATGACTGGGATTTCCATGAAAGAGATTGTGGGGAGAAAATGGGTGATCACTGTACATTTCTCTTCTGTTTCCTATTTATATTTATATTTTACTTCCTTCATTTAGCATTATGGACAGGGAAAGAAATAATCTAAGATCTGCACAAAAATATTTTGCCTTCAAATTCATACCGTAATCGTAGCATGCATGGACTCGACTCCTATGACTGGGATTTCCATGAAAAAGATTGTGGGCAGAAAATGGGTGATCACTGTACATTTCTCTTCTGTATCCTATTTATATTTCTAATTTACCTCCTCAATTTAGCATTATGGACAGGGAAAGACCTAATCTAAGATCTGTAAAAAAATATTTTGCCTTCAAATTCATACCGTGATCGTAGCATGCATGGACTCGACTCATATGACTGGGATTTCCATGAAAAAGATTGTGGCCAGAAAATGGGTGATCACTGTACATTACTCTTCTGTTTCCTATTTATATTTATATTTTACTTCCTCAATTTAGCAGTATGGAGAGGGAAAGACCTAATCTAAGCTCTGCAAAAAAATATTTTGCCTTCAAATTCATACCGTGATCGTAGCAGGCATGGACTCGACTCATATAACTGGGATTTCCATGAAAAAGATTGTGTGCCGAAAATGGGTGATCAGTGTATATTTCTCTTCTGTTTCTTATTTACATTTCTAATTTACTTCCTCAATTTAGCATTATGGACAGGGAAAGACCTAATCTAAGATCTGCAAAAAAATATTTTGCCTTCAAATTTAAACCGTGATCGTAGCATGCATGGACTCGACTCATATGACTGGGATTTCGATGAAAAAGATTGTGGGCAGAAAATGGGTGATCACTGTACATTTCTCTTCTGTATCCTATTTATATTTCTAATTTACCTCCTCAATTTAGCATTATGGACAGGGAAAGACCTAATCTAAGATCTGTAAAAAAATATTTTGCCTTCAAATTCATACCGTGATCGTAGCATGCATGGACTCGACTCATATGACTGGGATTTCCATGAAAAAGATTGTGGCCAGAAAATGGGTGATCACTGTACATTACTCTTCTGTTTCCTATTTATATTTATATTTTACTTCCTCAATTTAGCAGTATGGAGAGGGAAAGACCTAATCTAAGCTCTGCAAAAAAATATTTTGCCTTCAAATTCATACCGTGACCGTAGCATGCATGGACTCGACTCATATGACTGGGATTTCCATGAAAAATATTGTGGGCAGAAAATGTGTGATCACTATATATTTCCCTTCTGTTTCCTATTTATATTTATATTTTACTTCCACAATTTAGCAATATTGCCAGGGAATGACCTAATCTAAGATCTGCAAAAAAATATTTTGCCTTCAAATTCATACCTTGATCGTAGCATACATGGACTCGACTCATATGACTGGGATTTCCATGAAAAAGATTGTGGACAGAAAATGGGTGATCACTGTACATTTCTCTTCTGTTTCCTATTTATATTTCTAATTTACCTCCTTAATTTAGCATTATGGACAGGGAAAGACCTAATCTAAGATCTGCAAAAAAATATTTTGCCTTCAAATTCATACCTTGATCGTAGCATACATGGACTCGACTCATATGACTGGGATTTCCCTGAAAAAGATTGCGGGCAGAAAATTGGTGATCACTGTACATTTCTCTTCTGTTTCCTATTTATATTTATATTTTACCTACTCAATTTAGCATTATAGACAGGGAAAGACCTAATCTAAGATCTGCAAAAAAATATTTTTCCTTCAAATTCATACCGTGACGTAGCATGAATGGATTCGACTCATATGACTGGGATTTCCATGAAAATATTGTGGGCAGAAAATGGGTGATCACTGTACATTTCTCTTCTGTTTCCTATTTATATTTATATTTTACTTCCTCACTTTAGCATTATGGACAGGGAAAGACCTAATCTAAGATCTGAACAAAAATATTTTGCCTTCAAATTCATACCGTGATCGTAGCATGCATGGACTCGACTCATATGACTGGGATTTCCATTAAAAAGAATGTGGGCAGAAAATGGGTGATCACTGTACATTTCTCTTGTTTCCTATTTATATTTATATTTTACTGCCTCAATTTGGCATTATGGACAAAGAAAGACCTAATCTAAGATCTGCACAAAAATATTTTGCCTTCAAATTCATACCGTGATCGTAGCATGCATGGACTCGACTCCTATGACTGGGTTGCCATGGAAAAGATTGTGGGCAGAAAATGGGTGATCACTGTACATTTCTCTTCTTTTTCCTATTTATATTTCTATTTTCCTTCCTCAATTTAGCATTATGGACAGGGAAAGAACTAATCTAAGATCTGCACAAAAATATTTTGCCTTCAAATTCATACCGTGATCGTAGCATGCATGAACTCGACTCATATGACTGGGATTTCCATGAAAAAGATTGTGGGCTGTAAATGGGTGATCACTGTACATTTCTCTTCTGTTTCCTATTTCTATTTCTATTTTACCTCCTCAATTTAGCATTATGGACAGGGAAAGACATAATCTAAGATCTGCACAAAAATATTTTGCCTTCAAATTCATACCGTGATTGTAGCAGGCATGGACTTGACTCATATGACTTGGATTACCTTGAAAAAGATTGTGGACCGAAAATGGGTGATCACTGTACATTTCTCTTCTGTTTCCTATTTATATTTATATTTTACCTCCTCAATTTAGCATTATGGACAGGGAAAGACCTAATCTAATATCTGCACAAAAATATTTTGCCTTCAAATTCATACCGTGATCGTAGCATGCATGAACTCGACTCATATGACTGGGATTTCCATGAAAAAGATTGTAAGCTGAAAATTGGTGATCACTGTACATTTCTCTTCTGTTTCCTATTTCTATTTCTATTTTACCTCCTCAATTTAGCATTATGGAGAGGGAAAGACATAATCTAAGGTCTGCACAAAAATATTTTGCCTTCAAATTCATACCGTGATCGTAGCAGGCATGGACTCGACTCATATGACTGGGATTTCCTTGAAAAAGATTGTGGTCCGAAAATGGGTGATCACTGAACATTTCTCTTCTGTTTCCTATTTATATTTATATTTTACCTCCTCAATTTAGCATTATGGACAGGGAAAGACCTAATCTAAGATCTGCACAAAAATATTTTGCCTTCAAATTCATACCCTGATCGTAGCATGCATGAACTCGACTCATATGACTGGGATTTCCATGAAAAAGATTGTGGGCTGAAAATTGGTGATCACTGTACATTTCTCTTCTGTTTCCTATTTATATTTATATTTTACCTCCTCAATTTAGCATTATGGACAGGGAAAGACCTAATCTAAGATCTGCACAAAAATATTTTGCCTTCAAATTCATACCGTGATCGTAGCAGGCATGGACTCGACTCATATAACTGGGATTTCCATGAAAAAGATTGTGTGCCGAAAATGGGTGATCAGTGTATATTTCTCTTCTGTTTCCTATTTACATTTCTATTTTACCTCATCAATTTAGCATCATGGATAGGGAATGACATTATCTAAGATCTGCACAAAAATATTTTGCCTTCAAATTCATACGGTGATCGTAGCATGCATGGACTCGACTCATATGACTGGGATTTCCATGAAAAAGATTGTCGGCCGAAAATGGGTGATCACTGTACATTTCTCTTCTGTTTCCTATTTATATTTCTATTTTACCTCCTCAATTTAGCATTATGGACAGGGAAATACATAATCTAAGATGTGCACAAAAATATTTTGCCTTCAAATTCATACCGTGATCGTAGCATGCATGAACTCGACTCATATGACTGGGATTTCCATGAAAAAGATTGTGGGCTGTAAATGGGTGATCACTGTACATTTCTCTTCTGTTTCCTATTTCTATTTCTATTTTACCTCCTCAATTTAGCATTATGGACAGGGAAAGACCTAATCTAAGATCTGCACAAAAATATTTTGCCTTGAAATTCATACCGTGATCGTAGCATGCATGAACTCGACTCATATGACTGGGATTTCCATGAAAAAGATTGTGGGCTGAAAATGGGTGATCACTGTACATTTCTCTTCTGTTTCCTATTTATATTTCTATTTTACCTCCTCAATTTAGCATTATGGAGAGGGAAAGACATAATCTAAGATCTGCACAAAAATATTTTGCCTTCAAATTCATAGCGTGATCGTAGCAGGCATGGACTCGACTCATATGACTGGGATTTCCTTGAAAAAGATTGTGGACCGAAAATGGGTGATCACTGAACATTTCTCTTCTGTTTCCTATTTATATTTATATTTTACCTCCTCAATTTAGCATTATGAACAGGGAAAGACCTAATCTAAGATCTGCACAAAAATATTTTGCCTTCAAATTCATACCGTGATCGTAGCATGCATGAACTCGACTCATATGACTGGGATTTCCATGAAAAAGATTGTGGGCTGAAAATTGGTGATCACTGTACATTTCTCTTCCGTTTCCTATTTCTATTTCTATTTTACCTCCTCAATTTAGCATTATGGACAGGGAAAGACCTAATCTAAGATCTGCACTAAAATATTTTGCCTTCAAATTCATACCCTGATCGTAGCATGCATGAACTCGACTCATATGACTGGGATTTCCATGAAAAAGATTGTGGGCAGAAAATGGGTGATCACTGTACATTACTCTTCTGTTTCCTATTTATATTTATATTTTACTTCCTCAATTTAGCATTATGGACAGGGAAAGACCTAATCTAAGCTCTGCAAAAAAATATTTTGCCTTCAAATTCATACCGTGACCGTAGCATGCATGGACTCGACTCATATGACTGGGATTTCCATGAAAAATATTGTGGGCAGAAAATGTGTGATCATTTTATATTTCCCTTCTGTTTCCTATTTATATTTATATTTTACTTCCACAATTTAGCAATATTGCCAGGGAATGACCTAATCTAAGATCTGCAAAAAAATATTTTGCCTTCAAATTCATACCTTGATCGTAGCATACATGGACTCGACTCATATGACTGGGATTTCCATGAAAAAGATTGTGGACAGAAAATGGGTGATCACTGTACATTTCTCTTCTGTTTCCTATTTATATTTCTAATTTACCTCCTTAATTTAGCATTATGGACAGGGAAAGACCTAATCTAAGATCTGCAAAAAAATATTTTGCCTTCAAATTCATACCTTGATCGTAGTATACATGGACTCGACTCATATGACTGGGATTTCCATGAAAAAGATTGCGGGCAGAAAATGGGTGATCACTGTACATTTCTCTTCTGTTTCCTATTTATATTTATATTTTACCTACTCAATTTAGCATTATAGACAGGGAAAGACCTAATCTAAGATCTGCAAAAAAATATTTTTCCTTCAAATTCATACCGTGACGTAGCATGAATGGATTCGACTCATATGACTGGGATTTCCATGAAAATATTGTGGGCAGAAAATGGGTGATCACTGTACATTTCTCTTCTGTTTCCTATTTATATTTATATTTTACTTCCTCACTTTAGCATTATGGACAGGGAAAGACCTAATCTAAGATCTGAACAAAAATATTTTGCCTTCAAATTCATACCGTGATCGTAGCATGCATGGACTCGACTCATATGACTGGGATTTCCATTAAAAAGAATGTGGGCAGAAAATGGGTGATCACTGTACATTTCTCTTGTTTCCTATTTATATTTATATTTTACTTCCTCACTTTAGCATTATGGACAAAGAAAGACCTAATCTAAGATCTGCACAAAAATATTTTGCCTTCAAATTCATACCGTGATCGTAGCATGCATGGACTCGACTCCTATGACTGGGATTGCCATGGAAAAGATTGTGGGCAGAAAATGGGTGATCACTGTACATTTCTCTTCTTTTTCCTATTTATATTTCTATTTTCCTTCCTCAATTTAGCATTATGGACAGGGAAAGAACTAATCTAAGATCTGCACAAAAATATTTTGCCTTCAAATTCATACCGTGATCGTAGCATGCATGAACTTGACTCATATGACTGGGATTTCCATGAAAAAGATTGTGGGCTGTAAATGGGTGATCACTGTACATTTCTCTTCTGTTTCCTATTTCTATTTCTATTTTACCTCCTCAATTTAGCATTATGGACAGGGAAAGACATAATCTAAGATCTGCACAAAAATATTTTGCCTTCAAATTCATACCGTGATCGTAGCAGGCATGGACTCGACTCATATGACTTGGATTTCCTTGAAAAAGATTGTGGACCGAAAATGGGTGATCACTGTACATTTCTCTTCTGTTTCCTATTTATATTTATATTTTACCTCCTCAATTTAGCATTATGGACAGGGAAAGACCTAATCTAATATCTGCACAAAAATATTTTGCCTTCAAATTCATACCGTGATCGTAGCATGCATGAACTCGACTCATATGACTGGGATTTCCATGAAAAAGATTGTGGGCTGAAAATTGGTGATCACTGTACATTTCTCTTCTGTTTCCTATTTCTATTTCTATTTTACCTCCTCAATTTAGCATTATGGAGAGGGAAAGACATAATCTAAGGTCTGCACAAAAATATTTTGCCTTCAAATTCATACCGTGATCGTAGCAGGCATGGACTCGACTCATATGACTGGGATTTCCTTGAAAAAGATTGTGGTCCGAAAATGGGTGATCACTGAACATTTCTCTTCTGTTTCCTATTTATATTTATATTTTACCTCCTCAATTTAGCATTATGGACAGGGAAAGACCTAATCTAAGATCTGCACAAAAATATTTTGCCTTCAAATTCATACCCTGATCGTAGCATGCATGAACTCGACTCATATGACTGGGATTTCCATGAAAAAGATTGTGGGCTGAAAATTGGTGATCACTGTACATTTCTCTTCTGTTTCCTATTTATATTTATATTTTACCTCCTCAATTTAGCATTATGGACAGGGAAAGACCTAATCTAAGATCTGCACAAAAATATTTTGCCTTCAAATTCATACCGTGATCGTAGCAGGCATGGACTCGACTCATATAACTGGGATTTCCATGAAAAAGATTGTGTGCCGAAAATGGGTGATCAGTGTATATTTCTCTTCTGTTTCCTATTTACATTTCTATTTTACCTCATCAATTTAGCATCATGGATAGGGAATGACATTATCTAAGATCTGCACAAAAATATTTTGCCTTCAAATTCATACGGTGATCGTAGCATGCATGGACTCGACTCATATGACTGGGATTTCCATGAAAAAGATTGTCGGCCGAAAATGGGTGATCACTGAACTTTCTCTTCTGTTTCCTATTTATATTTGTATTTTACCTCCTCAATTTAGCATTATGGACAGGGAAAGACCTAATCTAAGCACTGCAAAAAATATTTTGCCTTCAAATTCATACCGTGATCGTAGCATGCATGGACTCGACTCATGTGACTGGGATTTCCATGAAAGAGATTGTGGGCTTAAAATGGGTGATCACTGTACATTTCTCTTCCGTTTCCTATTTATATTTATATTTTACTTCCTCAATTTAGCATTATGGACAAGGAAAGACCTAATCTAAGTTCTGCACAAAAATATTTTGCCTTGAAATTCATACCGTGATCGTAGCATGCATGAACTCGACTCATATGACTGGGATTTCCATGAAAAAGATTGTGGGCTGAAAATGGGTGATCACTGTACATTTCTCTTCTGTTTCCTATTTATATTTCTATTTTACCTCCTCAATTTAGCATTATGGAGAGGGAAAGACATAATCTAAGATCTGCACAAAAATATTTTGCCTTCAAATTCATAGCGTGATCGTAGCAGGCATGGACTCGACTCATATGACTGGGATTTCCTTGAAAAAGATTGTGGACCGAAAATGGGTGATCACTGAACATTTCTCTTCTGTTTCCTATTTATATTTATATTTTACCTCCTCAATTTAGCATTATGAACAGGGAAAGACATAATCTAAGATCTGCACAAAAATATTTTGCCTTCAAATTCATACCGTGATCGTAGCATGCATGAACTCGACTCATATGACTGGGATTTCCATGAAAAAGATTGTGGGCTGAAAATTGGTGATCACTGTACATTTCTCTTCCGTTTCCTATTTCTATTTCTATTTTACCTCCTCAATTTAGCATTATGGACAGGGAAAGACCTAATCTAAGATCAGCACTAAAATATTTTGCCTTCAAATTCATACCCTGATCGTAGCATGCATGAACTCGACTCATATGACTGGGATTTCCATGAAAAAGATTGTGGGCTGAAAATGGGTGATCACTGTACATTTCTCTTCTGTTTCCTATTTATATTTATATTTTACCTCCTCAATTTAGCATTATGGAGAGGGAAAGACATAATCTAAGATCTGCACAAAAATATTTTGCCTTCAAATACATACCGTGATCGTAGCAGGCATGGACTCGACTCATATGACTGGGATTTCCTTGAAAAAGATTGTGGTCCGAAAATGGGTGATCACTGAACATTTCTCTTCTGTTTCCTATTTATATTTATATTTTACCTCCTCAATTTAGCATTATGGACAGGGAAAGACCTAATCTAAGATCTGCACAAAAATATTTTGCCTTCAAATTCATACCCTGATCGTAGCATGCATGAACTCGACTCATATGACTGGGATTTCCATGAAAAAGATTGTGGGCTGAAAATTGGTGATCACTGTACATTTCTCTTCTGTTTCCTATTTATATTTATATTTTACCTCCTCAATTTAGCATTATGGACAGGGAAAGACCTAATCTAAGATCTGCACAAAAATATTTTGCCTTCAAATTCATACCGTGATCGTAGCATGCATGGACTCGACTCATATGACTGGGATTTCCATGAAAAAGATTGTGGGCCGAAAATGGTTGATCACTGTACATTTCTCTTCTGTTTCCTATTTATATTTATATTTTACCTCCTCAATTTACCATTATGGACAGGGAAAGACCTAATCTAAGAACTGCACAAAAATATTTTGCCTTCAAATTCATACCGTGATCATAGCATGCATGAACTCGACTCATATGACTGGGATTTCCATGAAAAAGATTGTGGGCACAAAACGGGTGATCACTGTACATTTCTCTTCTGTTTCCTATTACTATTTATATTTTACTTCCTTAATTTAGCATTATGGACAGTGAAAGACCTAATCTAAGATCTGCAAAAATATATTTTGCCTTAAAATTCATACCGTGATCGTAGCATGCATGGACTTGACTCATATGACTGGGATTATCCATGAAAAAGATTGTGGGCCGAAAATGGGTGACCAGTGTACATTTCTCTTCTGTTTCCTATTTATATTTATATTTTACCTCCTCAATTTAGCATTATGGACAGGGAAATACCTAATCTAAGCTCTGCACAAAAATATTTTGCCTTCAAATTCATACCGTGATTGTAGCATGCATGGACTCGACTCATATGACTGGGATTTCCATGAAAAAGATTGTGGGCTGAAAATGGGTGATCACTGTACATTTCTCTTCTGTTTCCTATTTATATTTATATTTTACTTCCTCAATTTAGCATTATGGACAGGGAAATACCTAATCTAAGGTCTGCACAAAAATATTTGGCCTTCAAATTCATACGGTGATCGTAGCATGCTTGGACTCGACTCATATGATTGGGATTTCCATGAAAAAGATTGTGGGCCGAAAATGGGTCATCACTGTACATTTCTCTACTGTTTCCTATTTATATTTCTATTTTACCTCCACAATTTAGAATTATGGACAGGGAAAGACCTAATCTAAGCTCTGCACAAAAATATTTTGCCTTCAAATTCATACGGTGATCGTAGCATGCTTGGACCCGACTCATATGATTGGGATTTCCATGAAAAAGATTGTGGGCCCAAAATGGGTGATCACTGTACATTTCTCTTCTGTTTCCTATTTATATTTTACTTCCTCAATTTAGCATTATGGATAGGGAAAGAACTAATCTAAAACCTGCACAAAAATATTTTGCCTTCAAATTCATACCGTGATCGTAGCATGTTGTGACTCGACTCATATGACTGGGATTTCCATGAAAAATATTGTGGGCCGAAAATGGGTGATCACTGTACATTTCTCTTCTGTTTCCTATTTATATTTATATTTTACCTCCTCAATTTAGCATTATGGACAGGGAAAGACCTAATCTAAGCTCTGCACAAAAATATTTTGCCTTCAAATTCATAACGTGATCGTAGCATGCATGGACTCGACTCATATGACTGGGATTTCCATGAAAAAGATTGTGGGCAGAAAAATGGGTGATCACTGTACATTTCTCTTCTGTTTGCTATTTATATTTCTATTTTACCTCCTCAATTTAGCATTATGGAGAGGGAAAGACATAATCCAATATCTGCACAAAAATATTTTGCCTTCAAAATCATACCGTGATCGTAGCATGCATCGACTCGACTCATAGGACTGGGATTACCATGAAGAAGATTGTGGGCACAAAATGGGTGATCACTGTACATTTCTCTTCTGTTTCCTATTACTATTTCTATTTTACTTCCTTTATTTAGCATTATGGACGGGGAAAGACCTAATCTAATTTCTGCAAAAAAAAATATTTTGCCTTCAAATTCATACCGTGGTCGTAGCATGCATGGACTCGACTCATATGACTGGGATTTCCATGAAAAAGATTGTGGGCTGAAAATGAATGATCACTGTACATTTCTCTTCGGTTTCCTATTTATATTTATATTTTACCTCCTCAATTTAGCATTATGGACAGGTTAAGACCGAATCTAAGATCTGCAAAAAAATATTTTACCTTCAAATTCATACCGTGAACGTAGCATGCATGGACTCGACTCATATGACTGGGATTTCCATGAAAAAGATTGTCGGCAGAAAATGGGTGATCACTGTACATTTCTCTTCTGTTTCCTATTTATATTTCTATTTTACTTCCTTCATTTAGCATTATGGACAGGGAAAGACCTAATCTAAGATCTGCAAAAAAATATTTTGCTTTCAAATTCATACTGTGATCGTAGCATATTGTGACTCGACTCATATGACTGGGATTTCCATGCAAAAGATTGTGGGCAGAAAATGGGTGATCACTGTACATTTCTCTTCTGTTTCCTATTTATATTTATATTTTACTTCCTTAAGTTAGCATTATGGACAGGGAAAGACCTAATCTAAAATCTGCAAAGAAATATTTTGCCTTCAAATTTATACCGTGATCGTAGCATGCATATACTTGACTCATATGCTTGGGATTTCCATGAAAAATATTCTGGGCAGAAAATGGGTGATCACTGTATATTTCTCTGCTGTGTCATATTTATATTTATATTTTACTTCCTTAATTTAGCATTATGGACAGGGAAAGACCTACTCTAAGATCTGCAAAAAAATATTTTGCTTTCAAATTCATACCGTGATCGTAGCATGCATGGACTCGACTCATATGACTGGGATTTCCTTGAAAAAGATTGTGGACAGAAAATGGGTGATCACTGTATATTTCTCTTCTGTTTCCTATTTATATTTATATTTTACTTACTCAATTTAGCATTATGGACAGAGAAAGACCTAATCTAAGCTCTTGCAAAAAAATATTTTGCCTTCAAAATCATACCGTGATCGTAGCATGCATGGACTTGACTCATATGACTGGGATTTCCATGAAAAAGATTATCGGCAGAAAATGGGTGATTACTGTACATTTATCTTCTGTTTCCTATTTATATTTATATTTTACCTCCTCAATTTAGCATTATGGACAGGGAAAGACCTAATCTAAGATCATCAAAAAAATATTTTGCCTTCAAATTCATACCGTGATCGTAGCATACATGGACTCAACTCATATGACTGGGCTTTCCATGAAAAAGATTGTGGGCTGAAAATGGGTGATCACTGTACATTTCTCTTCTGTTTCCTATTTATATTTATATTTTACCTCCTCAATTTAGCATTATGGACAGGGAAAGACCTAATCTAAGCTCTGCACAAAAATATTTTGCCTTCAAATTCATAACGTGATCGTAGCATGCATGGACTCGACTCATATGACTGGGATTTCCATGAAAAAGATTGTGGGCAGAAAATTGGGTGATCACTGTACATTTCTCTTCTGTTTGCTATTTATATTTCTATTTTACCTCCTCAATTTAGCATTATGGAGAGGGAAAGACATAATCCAATATCTGCACAAAAATATTTTGCCTTCAAAATCATACCGTGATCGTAGCATGCATCGACTCGACTCATAGGACTGGGATTACCATGAAGAAGATTGTGGGCACAAAATGGGTGATCACTGTACATTTCTCTTCTGTTTCCTATTACTATTTCTATTTTACTTCCTTTATTTAGCATTATGGACAGGGAAAGACCTAATCTAATTTCTGCAAAAAAAAATATTTTGCCTTCAAATTCATACCGTGGTCGTAGCATGCATGGACTCGACTCATATGACTGGGATTTCCATGAAAAAGATTGTGGGCTGAAAATGAATGATCACTGTACATTTCTCTTCGGTTTCCTATTTATATTTATATTTTACCTCCTCAATTTAGCATTATGGACAGGTTAAGACCGAATCTAAGATCTGCAAAAAAATATTTTGCCTTCAAATTCATACCGTGAACGTAGCATGCATGGACTCGACTCATATGACTGGGATTTCCATGAAAAAGATTGTGGGCAGAAAATGGGTGATCACAGTACATTTCTCTTCAGTTTCCTATTCATATTTATATTTTACTTCCTCAATTTAGCATTATGGGCAGGGAAAGACCTAATCGAAGCTCTGCAAAAAAAAATATTTTGCCTTCAAATTCATACCGTGATCGTAGCATGCATGGACTCGACTCATATGACTGGGATTTCCATGAAAAAGATTGTCGGCAGAAAATGGGTGATCACTGTACATTTCTCTTCTGTTTCCTATTTATATTTCTATTTTACTTCCTTCATTTAGCATTATGGACAGGGAAAGACCTAATCTAAGATCTGCAAAAAAATATTTTGCTTTCAAATTCATACTGTGATCGTAGCATATTGTGACTCGACTCATATGACTGGGATTTCCATGCAAAAGATTGTGGGCAGAAAATGGGTGATCACTGTACATTTCTCTTCTGTTTCCTATTTATATTTATATTTTACTTCCTTAAGTTAGCATTATGGACAGGGAAAGACCTAATCTAAAATCTGCAAAGAAATATTTTGCCTTCAAATTTATACCGTGATCGTAGCATGCATATACTTGACTCATATGCTTGGGATTTCCATGAAAAATATTCTGGGCAGAAAATGGGTGATCACTGTATATTTCTCTGCTGTGTCATATTTATATTTATATTTTACTTCCTTAATTTAGCATTATGGACAGGGAAAGACCTACTCTAAGATCTGCAAAAAAATATTTTGCTTTCAAATTCATACCGTGATCGTAGCATGCATGGACTCGATTCATATGACTGGGTTTTCCATGAAAAAGATTGTGGACATAAAATGGGTGATCACTGTACATTTCTCTTCTGTTTCCTATTTATATTTCTTTTTTACTTCCTCAATTTATCATTATGGAGAGGGAAAGACCTAATCTAAGCTCTGCAAAAAAATATTTTGCCTTCAAATTCATACCGTAATCGTAGCATGCATGGACTCGACTCATATGACTGGGATATCCATGAAAAAGATTGTGGACAGAAAATGGGTGATCACTGTATATTTCTCTTCTGTTTCCTATTTATATTTATATTTTACTTACTCAATTTAGCATTATGGACAGAGAAAGACCTAATCTAAGCTCTTGCAAAAAAATATTTTGCCTTCAAAATCATACCGTGATCGTAGCATGCATGGACTTGACTCATATGACTGGGATTTCCATGAAAAAGATTATCGGCAGAAAATGGGTGATTACTGTACATTTATCTTCTGTTTCCTATTTATATTTATATTTTACCTCCTCAATTTACCATTATGGACAGGGAAAGACCTAATCTAAGATCATCAAAAAAATATTTTGCCTTCAAATTCATACCGTGATCGTAGCATACATGGACTCAACTCATATGACTGGGCTTTCCATGAAAAAGATTGTGGGCTGAAAATGGGTGATCACTGTACATTTCTCTTCTGTTTCCTATTTATATTTATATTTTACCTCCTCAATTTAGCATTATGGACAGGGAAAGACCTAATCTAAGCTCTGCACAAAAATATTTTGCCTTCAAATTCATAACGTGATCGTAGCATGCATGGACTCGACTCATATGACTGGGATTTCCATGAAAAAGATTGTGGGCAGAAAATTGGGTGATCACTGTACATTTCTCTTCTGTTTGCTATTTATATTTCTATTTTACCTCCTCAATTTAGCATTATGGAGAGGGAAAGACATAATCCAATATCTGCACAAAAATATTTTGCCTTCAAAATCATACCGTGATCGTAGCATGCATCGACTCGACTCATAGGACTGGGATTACCATGAAGAAGATTGTGGGCACAAAATGGGTGATCACTGTACATTTCTCTTCTGTTTCCTATTACTATTTCTATTTTACTTCCTTTATTTAGCATTATGGACAGGGAAAGACCTAATCTAATTTCTGCAAAAAAAAATATTTTGCCTTCAAATTCATACCGTGGTCGTAGCATGCATGGACTCGACTCATATGACTGGGATTTCCATGAAAAAGATTGTGGGCTGAAAATGAATGATCACTGTACATTTCTCTTCGGTTTCCTATTTATATTTATATTTTACCTCCTCAATTTAGCATTATGGACAGGTTAAGACCGAATCTAAGATCTGCAAAAAAATATTTTGCCTTCAAATTCATACCGTGAACGTAGCATGCATGGACTCGACTCATATGACTGGGATTTCCATGAAAAAGATTGTGGGCAGAAAATGGGTGATCACAGTACATTTCTCTTCAGTTTCCTATTCATATTTATATTTTACTTCCTCAATTTAGCATTATGGGCAGGGAAAGACCTAATCGAAGCTCTGCAAAAAAAAATATTTTGCCTTCAAATTCATACCGTGATCGTAGCATGCATGGACTCGACTCATATGACTGGGATTTCCATGAAAAAGATTGTCGGCAGAAAATGGGTGATCACTGTACATTTCTCTTCTGTTTCCTATTTATATTTCTATTTTACTTCCTTCATTTAGCATTATGGACAGGGAAAGACCTAATCTAAGATCTGCAAAAAAATATTTTGCTTTCAAATTCATACTGTGATCGTAGCATATTGTGACTCGACTCATATGACTGGGATTTCCATGCAAAAGATTGTGGGCAGAAAATGGGTGATCACTGTACATTTCTCTTCTGTTTCCTATTTATATTTATATTTTACTTCCTTAAGTTAGCATTATGGACAGGGAAAGACCTAATCTAAAATCTGCAAAGAAATATTTTGCCTTCAAATTTATACCGTGATCGTAGCATGCATATACTTGACTCATATGACTGGGATTTCCATGAAAAAGATTGTGGACATAAAATGGGTGATCACTGTACATTTCTCTTCTGTTTCCTATTTATATTTATATTTTACCTCCTCAATTTACCATTATGGCAGGTAAAGACCTAATCTAAGATCTGCAAAGAAATATTTTGCCTTCAAATTCTTACCGTGATAGTAGCATGCATGGATCGACTCATATGACTGGGATTTCCATGAAAAAGATTGTGGGGAGAAAATGGGTGATCATTGTACATTTCTCTTCTGTTTCCTATTTATATTTCTTTTTTACTTCCTCAATTTATCATTATGGAGAGGGAAAGACCTAATCTAAGCTCTGCAAAAAAATATTTTGCCTTCAAATTCATACCGTAATCGTAGCATGCATGGACTCGACTCATATGACTGGGATATCCATGAAAAAGATTGTGGACAGAAAATGGGTGATCACTGTATATTTCTCTTCTGTTTCCTATTTATATTTATATTTTACTTACTCAATTTAGCATTATGGACAGAGAAAGACCTAATCTAAGCTCTTGCAAAAAAATATTTTGCCTTCAAAATCATACCGTGATCGTAGCATGCATGGACTTGACTCATATGACTGGGATTTCCATGAAAAAGATTATCGGCAGAAAATGGGTGATTACTGTACATTTATCTTCTGTTTCCTATTTATATTTATATTTTACCTCCTCAATTTAGCATTATGGACAGGGAAAGACCTAATCTAAGATCATCAAAAAAATATTTTGCCTTCAAATTCATACCGTGATCGTAGCATACATGGACTCAACTCATATGACTGGGCTTTCCATGAAAAAGATTGTGGGCTGAAAATGGGTGATCACTGTACATTTCTCTTCTGTTTCCTATTTATATTTATATTTTACCTCCTCAATTTAGCATTATGGACAGGGAAAGACGTAATCTAAGTTCTGCAAAAAAATATTTTGCCTTCAAATTCATACCGTGATCGTAGCATGCATGGATTCGACTCATATGACTGGGATTTGCATGAAAAAGATTGTGGGCAGATAATGGGTGATCACTGTACATTTCTCTTCTGTTTCCTATTTAAATTTTACTTCCTTAATTAAGCATTATCGACAGGGAAACACCTAATCTAAGATCTGCACAAAAATATTTTGCCTTCAAATTCATACCGTGATCGTTGCATGCATAGACTTGACTCATATGACTGGGATTTCCATGAAAAAGATTGTGGGAAGAAAATGGGTGATCACTGTACATTTCTCTTCTGTTTCCTATTTATATTTATATTTTACTTCCTTAATTTAGCATTATTGACAGGGAAAGACCTAATCTAAGCTCTGCAAAAAATATTTTGCCTTCAAATTCATACCGTGATCGTAGCATGCATGGACTCGACTCATATGACTGGGATTTCCATGAAAAAGATTTTGGACAGAAAATGCGTGATCACTGTATATTTCTCTTCTGTTTCCTATTTATATTTATATTTTACTTCCTCAATTTAGCATTATGGACAGGGAAAGACCTAATCTAAGCTCTGCAAAAAAATATTTTGCCTTCAAATTCATACCGTGATCGTAGCATACATGGACTCGACTCATATGACTGGGATTTCCATGAAAAAGATTGTGGGCAGAAAATGGGTGATCACTGTACATTTCTCTTCTGTTTCCTATTTATATTTATATTTTACCTCCTCAATTTAGCATTATGGACAGGGAAAGACCTAATCTAATCTCTGCAAAAAAATATTTTGCCTTCAAATTCATACCGTGATCGTAGCATGCATGGATTCGACTCATATGACTGGGATTTGCATGAAAAAGATTGTGGGCAGATAATGGGTGATCACTGTACATTTCTCTTCTGTTTCCTATTTATATTTATATTTTACTTCCTCAATTTAGCATTATGGACAGGGAAAGAATTATTCTAAGATCTGCAAAAACTTATTTTGCCTTCAAATTCATAGCGTGATCGTAGCATGCATGGACTCGACTCTTATGACTGGGATTTCCATGAAAAAGATTGTGGGCAGAAAATGGGTGATCACTGTACATTTCTCTTCTGTTTCCTATTTATATTTCTAATTTACCTCCTCAATTTAGCATTATGTACATGGACAGACCTAATCTAAGATCTGCAAAAAAATATTTTGCCTTCAAATTCATACCGTGATCGTAGCATGTATGGACTCGACTCATATGACTGGGATTTCCATGAAAATGATTGTGGGCAGAAAATGGGAGATCACTGTACATTTCTCTTCTGTTTCCTATTTATATTTCTAATTTACTTCCTTCATTTAGCATTATTGACAGGGAAAGAATTATTATAAGATCTGCAAAAACATATTTTGCCTTCAAATACATAGCGTGATCGTAGCATGCATGGACTCGACTCTTATGACTGGGATTTCCATGAAAAAGATTGTGGGTAGAAAATGGGTGATCACTGTACATTTCTCTTCTGTTTCCTATTTATATTTATATTTTACTTCCTCAATTTAGCATTAAGGACAGGAAAAAGCCAATCTAAGCTCTACAAAAAAATATTTTGCCTTTAAATTCATACCATGATCGTAGCATGCATGGACTCGACTCCTATGACTGGGATTTCCATGAAAAAGATTGTGGGCAGAAAATGGGTGAGCACTGTACATTTCTCTTCTGTTTCCTATTTATATCTTTATATTTTACTTCCACAATTTAGCATTATGGACAGTGAAAGACCTAATCTAAGCTCTGCAAAAAAAAAATTGCCTTCAAATTCATACCGTGATAGTAGCATGCATGGACTCGACTCCTATGACTGGGATTTCCATGAAAAAGATTGTGGGCAGAAAATGGGTGATCACTGTATATTTTTCTTCTGTTTCCTATTTATATTTCTATTTTACTTCCTTCATTTAGCATTATGGACAGGGAAAGACCTGATCTAAATTCTGCAAAAAAATATTTTGCTTTCAAATTCTTACCGTGAACGTAGCAGGTATGGACTCGACTCATATGACTGGGATTTCCATGAAAATGATTGTGGGCAGAAAATGGGTGATCACTGTACATTTCTCTTCTGTTTCCTATTTATATTTCTAATTTACCTCCTCAATTTAGCATTATGGACATGGAAAGACCTAATCTAAGTTCTGCACAAAAATATTTTGCCTTCAAATTCATACCGTGATCGTAGCATGTATGGACTCGACTCATATGACTGGGATTTCCATGAAAAAGATTGTGGGCAGAAAATGGGAGATCACTGTACATTTCTCTTCTGTTTCCTATTTATATTTCTAATTTACTTCCTTCATTTAGCATTATGGACAGGGAAAGATCTAATCTAAGTTCTGCAAAAAAAAAAATTGCCTTCAAATTCATACCGTGATCGTAGCATGCATGGACTCGACTCATATTACTGGGATTTCCATGAAAAAGATTGTGGGCAGAAAATGGGTGATCACTGTACATTTCTCTTCTTTTTCTTATTTATATTTATATTTTACTTCCTCAATTTAGCATTAAGGACAGGAAAAAGCCAATCTAAGCTCTACAAAAAAATATTTTGCCTTCCATTTTATACCATGATCGTAGCATGCATGGACTCGACTCCTATGACTGGGATTTCCATGAAAAAGATTGTGGGCAGAAAATGGGTGATCACTGTACATTTCTCTTCTGTTTCCTATTTATATTTTTATATTTTACTTCCACAATTTAGCATTATGGACAGTGAAAGACCTAATCTAAACTCTGCAAAAAAAAAATTGCCTTCAAATTCATACCGTGATCGTAGCATGCATGGACTCGACTCCTATGACTGGGATTTCCATGAAAAAGGTTGTGGGCAGAAAATGGGTGATCACTGTACATTTCTCTTCTGTTTCCTATTTATATTTTTATTTTACTTCCTTCATTTAGCATTATGGACAGGGAAAGACCTAATCTAAGATCTGCAAAAAAATATTTCGCCTTCAAATTCATAAAGTGATCGTAGCATGCATGGACTTGACTCATATGACTGGGATTTCCATGAAAAAGATTGTGGGCAGAAAATGGGTGATCACTGTACATTTCTCTCCTGGTTCCTATTTATATTTATAATTTACTTCCTCAATTTAGCATTATGGACAGGGAAAGACCTAATCTAAGATCTGCAAAAAAATATTTTGCCTTCAAATTCATGCCGTGATCGTAGCATGCATGGACTCGACTCATATTACTGGGATTTCCATGAAAAAGATTGTGGGCAGAAAATGGGTGATCACTGTACATTTCTCTTCTGTTTCCTATTTATATTTATATTTTACTTCCTCAATTTAGCATTATGGACAGGGAAAGAATTATTATAAGATCTGCAAAAACATATTTTGCCTTCAAATTCATAGCGTGATCGTAGCATGCATGGACTCGACTCTTATGACTGGGATTTCCATGAAAAAGATTGTGGGTAGAAAATGGGTGATCACTGTGCATTTCTCTTCTGTTTCCTATTTATATTTATATTTTACTTCCTCAATTTAGCATTAAGGACAGGATAAAGCCAATCTAAGCTCTACAAAAAAATATTTTGCCTTCAAATTCATACCATGATCGTAGCATGCATGGACTCGACTCCTATGACTGGGATTTCCATGAAAAAGATTGTGGGCAGAAAATGGGTGATCACTGTACATTTCTCTTCTGTTTCCTATTTATATTTCTAATTTACCTCCTCAATTTAGCATTATGGACATGGAAAGACCTAATCTAAGTTCTGCACAAAAATATTTTGCCTTCAAATTCATACCGTGATCGTAGCATGTATGGACTCGACTCATATGACTGGGATTTCCATGAAAAAGATTGTGGGCAGAAAATGGGAGATCACTGTACATTTCTCTTCTGTTTCCTATTTATATTTCTAATTTACTTCCTTCATTTAGCATTATGGACAGGGAAAGATCTAATCTAAGTTCTGCAAAAAAAAAAATTGCCTTCAAATTCATACCGTGATCGTAGCAGGTATGGACTTGACTCATATGACTGGGATTTCCATGAAAAAGATTGTGGGCCGAAAATGGGTGATCACTGTACATTTCTCTTCTTTTTCCTATTTATATTTCTATTTTACCTCCTTAATTTAGCATTATGGACAGGTAAAGACCTAATCTAAGATCTGCAAAAAAATATTTTGCCTTCAAATTCATGCCGTGATCGTAGCATGCATGGACTCGACTCATATTACTGGGATTTCCATGAAAAAGATTGTGGGCAGAAAATGGGTGATCACTGTACATTTCTCTTCTTTTTCTTATTTATATTTATATTTTACTTCCTCAATTTAGCATTAAGGACAGGAAAAAGCCAATCTAAGCTCTACAAAAAAATATTTTGCCTTCCATTTTATACCATGATCGTAGCATGCATGGACTCGACTCCTATGACTGCGATTTCCATGAAAAAGATTGTGGGCAGAAAATGGGTGATCACTGTACATTTCTCTTCTGTTTCCTATTTATATTTTTATATTTTACTTCCACAATTTAGCATTATGGACAGTGAAAGACCTAATCTAAACTCTGCAAAAAAAAAATTGCCTTCAAATTCATACCGTGATCGTAGCATGCATGGACTCGACTCCTATGACTGGGATTTCCATGAAAAAGGTTGTGGGCAGAAAATGGGTGATCACTGTACATTTCTCTTCTGTTTCCTATTTATATTTTTATTTTACTTCCTTCATTTAGCATTATGGACAGGGAAAGACCTAATCTAAGATCTGCAAAAAAATATTTCGCCTTCAAATTCATAAAGTGATCGTAGCATGCATGGACTTGACTCATATGACTGGGATTTCCATGAAAAAGATTGTGGGCAGAAAATGGGTGATCACTGTACATTTCTCTCCTGGTTCCTATTTATATTTATAATTTACTTCCTCAATTTAGCATTATGGACAGGGAAAGACCTAATCTAAGATCTGCAAAAAAATATTTTGCCTTCAAATTCATGCCGTGATCGTAGCATGCATGGACTCGACTCATATTACTGGGATTTCCATGAAAAAGATTGTGGGCAGAAAATGGGTGATCACTGTACATTTCTCTTCTGTTTCCTATTTATATTTATATTTTACTTCCTCAATTTAGCATTATGGACAGGGAAAGAATTATTATAAGATCTGCAAAAACATATTTTGCCTTCAAATTCATAGCGTGATCGTAGCATGCATGGACTCGACTCTTATGACTGGGATTTCCATGAAAAAGATTGTGGGTAGAAAATGGGTGATCACTGTGCATTTCTCTTCTGTTTCCTATTTATATTTATATTTTACTTCCTCAATTTAGCATTAAGGACAGGATAAAACCAATCTAAGCTCTACAAAAAAATATTTTGCCTTCAAATTCATACCATGATCGTAGCATGCATGGACTCGACTCCTATGACTGGGATTTCCATGAAAAAGATTGTGGGCAGAAAATGGGTGATCACTGTACATTTCTCTTCTGTTTCCTATTTATATTTTTATATTTTACTTCCACAATATAGCATTATGGACAGTGAAAGACCTAATCTAAGCTCTGCAAAAAAAAAATTGCCTTCAAATTGATACCGTGATCGTAGCATGCATGGACTCAACTCCTATGACTGGGATTTCCATGAAAAAGATTGTGGGCAGAAAATGGGTGATCACTGTATATTTTTCTTCTGTTTCCTATTTATATTTCTATTTTACTTCCTTCATTTAGCATTATGGATAGGGAAAGACCTGATCTAAATTCTGCAAAAAAATATTTTGCTTTCAAATTCTTACCGTGAACGTAGCAGGTATGGATTGACTCATATGAATGGTATTTCCATGAAAAAGATTGTGGGCAGAAAATGGGTGATCACTGTACATTTCTCTTCTGTTTCCTATTTATATTTATATTTTACTTCCTCAATTTAGCATTATGGACAGGGAAAGAATTATTCTAAGATCTGCAAAAACTTATTTTGCCTTCAAATTCATAGCGTGATCGTAGCATGCATGGACTCGACTCTTATGACTGGGATTTCCATGAAAAAGATTGTGGGCAGAAAATGGGTGATCACTGTACATTTCTCTTCTGTTTCCTATTTATATTTCTAATTTACCTCCTCAATTTAGCATTATGTACATGGACAGACCTAATCTAAGATCTGCAAAAAAAAAAAATGCCTTCAAATTCATACCGTGATCGTAGCATGTATGGACTCGACTCATATGACTGGGATTTCCATGAAAATGATTGTGGGCAGAAAATGGGTGATCACTGTACATTTCTCTTCTGTTTCCTATTTATATTTCTAATTTACCTCCTCAATTTAGCATTATGGACATGGAAAGACCTAATCTAAGTTCTGCACAAAAATATTTTGCCTTCAAATTCATACCGTGATCGTAGCATGTATGGACTCGACTCATATGACTGGGATTTCCATGAAAAAGATTGTGGGCAGAAAATGGGAGATCACTGTACATTTCTCTTCTGTTTCCTATTTATATTTCTAATTTACTTCCTTCATTGAGCATTATGGACAGGGAAAGATCTAATCTAAGTTCTGCAAAAAAATATTTTGCCTTCAAATTCATACCGTGATCGTAGCAGGTATGGACTTGACTCATATGACTGGGATTTCCATGAAAAAGATTGTCGGCAGAAAATGGGTGATCACTGTACATTTCTCTTCTGTTTACTATTTATATTTATATTTTACTTCCTTCATTTAGCATTATGGACAGGGAAAGACCTAATCTAAGATCTGCAAAAAAATATTTTGCCTTCAAATTCATGCCATGATCGTAGCAGGCATGGACTCGACTCATATGACTGGGATTTCCATGAAATAGATTGTGGGCAGAAAATGGGTGATCACTGTACATTTCTCTTCTGTTTCCTATTTCTATTTCTAATTTACCTCCTCAATTTAGCATTATGGACAGGGAAAGACCTAATCTAAGTTCTGCAAAAAAATATTTTGCCTTCAAATTCATAACGTGATCGTAGCAGGTATGGAATTGACTCATATGACTGGGATTTCCATGAAAAAGATTGTGGGCAGAAAATGGGTGATCACTGTACATTTCTCTTCTGTTTCCTATTTATATTTATATTTTACCTCCTCAATTTAGCATTATGGACAGGGAAAGACCTAATCTAAGATCTGCAAAAAAATATTTTGCCTTGAAATTCATACCGTGATCGTAGCATGCATGGACTCGAGTCATATGACTGGGATTTCCATGAAAAAGATTGTGGGCAGAAAATGGGTGATCACTGTACATTTCTCTTCTTTTTCCTATTTATATTTCTATTTTACTTCCTTCATTTAGCATTATGGACAGGGAAAGACCTAATCTAAGATCTGCAAAAAAATATTTTGCCTTTAAATTCATACTGTGATCGGAGCATGTATGGACTCGACTCATATGACTGGGATTTCCATGAAAAAGATTGTGGGCACAAAATGGGTGATCACTGTAAATTTCTCTTCTATTTCCTATTTATATTTCTAATTTACCTCCTCAATTTAGCATTATGTACATGGACAGACCTAATCTAAGATCTGCAAAAAAATATTTTGCCTTTAAATTCATACCGTGATCGTAGCATGTATGGACTCGACTCATATGACTGGGATTTCCATGAAAAAGATTGTGGGCAGAAAATGGGTGATCACTGTACATTTCTCTTCTGTTTCCTATTTATATTTCTATTTTACCTCCTCAATTTAGCATTATGGACAGGGAAAGAATTATTATAAGATCTGCAAAAACATATTTTGCCTTCAAATTCATAGCGTGATCGTAGCATGCATGGACTCGACTCTTATGACTGGGATTTCCATGAAAAAGATTGTGGGTAGAAAATGGGTGATCACTGTGCATTTCTCTTCTGTTTCCTATTTATATTTATATTTTACTTCCTCAATTTAGCATTAAGGACAGGATAAAACCAATCTAAGCTCTACAAAAAAATATTTTGCCTTCAAATTCATACCATGATCGTAGCATGCATGGACTCGACTCCTATGACTGGGATTTCCATGAAAAAGATTGTGGGCAGAAAATGGGTGATCACTGTACATTTCTCTTCTGTTTCCTATTTATATTTTTATATTTTACTTCCACAATATAGCATTATGGACAGTGAAAGACCTAATCTAAGCTCTGCAAAAAAAAAATTGCCTTCAAATTGATACCGTGATCGTAGCATGCATGGACTCAACTCCTATGACTGGGATTTCCATGAAAAAGATTGTGGGCAGAAAATGGGTGATCACTGTATATTTTTCTTCTGTTTCCTATTTATATTTCTATTTTACTTCCTTCATTTAGCATTATGGATAGGGAAAGACCTGATCTAAATTCTGCAAAAAAATATTTTGCTTTCAAATTCTTACCGTGAACGTAGCAGGTATGGATTGACTCATATGAATGGTATTTCCATGAAAAAGATTGTGGGCAGAAAATGGGTGATCACTGTACATTTCTCTTCTGTTTCCTATTTATATTTATATTTTACTTCCTCAATTTAGCATTATGGACAGGGAAAGAATTATTCTAAGATCTGCAAAAACTTATTTTGCCTTCAAATTCATAGCGTGATCGTAGCATGCATGGACTCGACTCTTATGACTGGGATTTCCATGAAAAAGATTGTGGGCAGAAAATGGGTGATCACTGTACATTTCTCTTCTGTTTCCTATTTATATTTCTAATTTACCTCCTCAATTTAGCATTATGTACATGGACAGACCTAATCTAAGATCTGCAAAAAAAAAAAATGCCTTCAAATTCATACCGTGATCGTAGCATGTATGGACTCGACTCATATGACTGGGATTTCCATGAAAATGATTGTGGGCAGAAAATGGGTGATCACTGTACATTTCTCTTCTGTTTCCTATTTATATTTCTAATTTACCTCCTCAATTTAGCATTATGGACATGGAAAGACCTAATCTAAGTTCTGCACAAAAATATTTTGCCTTCAAATTCATACCGTGATCGTAGCATGTATGGACTCGACTCATATGACTGGGATTTCCATGAAAAAGATTGTGGGCAGAAAATGGGAGATCACTGTACATTTCTCTTCTGTTTCCTATTTATATTTCTAATTTACTTCCTTCATTGAGCATTATGGACAGGGAAAGATCTAATCTAAGTTCTGCAAAAAAATATTTTGCCTTCAAATTCATACCGTGATCGTAGCAGGTATGGACTTGACTCATATGACTGGGATTTCCATGAAAAAGATTGTCGGCAGAAAATGGGTGATCACTGTACATTTCTCTTCTGTTTACTATTTATATTTATATTTTACTTCCTTCATTTAGCATTATGGACAGGGAAAGACCTAATCTAAGATCTGCAAAAAAATATTTTGCCTTCAAATTCATGCCATGATCGTAGCAGGCATGGACTCGACTCATATGACTGGGATTTCCATGAAATAGATTGTGGGCAGAAAATGGGTGATCACTGTACATTTCTCTTCTGTTTCCTATTTCTATTTCTAATTTACCTCCTCAATTTAGCATTATGGACAGGGAAAGACCTAATCTAAGTTCTGCAAAAAAATATTTTGCCTTCAAATTCATAACGTGATCGTAGCAGGTATGGAATTGACTCATATGACTGGGATTTCCATGAAAAAGATTGTGGGCAGAAAATGGGTGATCACTGTACATTTCTCTTCTGTTTCCTATTTATATTTATATTTTACCTCCTCAATTTAGCATTATGGACAGGGAAAGACCTAATCTAAGATCTGCAAAAAAATATTTTGCCTTGAAATTCATACCGTGATCGTAGCATGCATGGACTCGAGTCATATGACTGGGATTTCCATGAAAAAGATTGTGGGCAGAAAATGGGTGATCACTGTACATTTCTCTTCTTTTTCCTATTTATATTTCTATTTTACTTCCTTCATTTAGCATTATGGACAGGGAAAGACCTAATCTAAGATCTGCAAAAAAATATTTTGCCTTTAAATTCATACTGTGATCGTAGCATGTATGGACTCGACTCATATGACTGGGATTTCCATGAAAAAGATTGTGGGCACAAAATGGGTGATCACTGTAAATTTCTCTTCTATTTCCTATTTATATTTCTAATTTACCTCCTCAATTTAGCATTATGTACATGGACAGACCTAATCTAAGATCTGCAAAAAAATATTTTGCCTTTAAATTCATACCGTGATCGTAGCATGTATGGACTCGACTCATATGACTGGGATTTCCATGAAAAAGATTGTGGGCAGAAAATGGGTGATCACTGTACATTTCTCTTCTGTTTCCTATTTATATTTCTATTTTACCTCCTCAATTTAGCATTATGGACAGGGAAAGACCTAATCTAAGATCTGCAAAAAAATATTTTGCCTTCAAATTCATGCCATGATTGTAGCAGGCATGGACTCGACTCATATGACTGGGATTTCCATGAAATAGATTGTGGGCAGAAAATGGGTGATCACTGTACATTTCTCTTCTGTTTCCTATTTATATTTATATTTTACCTACTCAATTTAGCATTATAGACAGGGAAAGACCTAATCTAAGATCTGCAAAAAAATATTTTTCCTTCAAATTCATACCGTGACGTAGCATGAATGGATTCGACTCATATGACTGGGATTTCCATGAAAATATTGTGGGCAGAAAATGGGTGATCACTGTACATTTCTCTTCTGTTTCCTATTTATATTTATATTTTACTTCCTCACTTTAGCATTATGGACAGGGAAAGACCTAATCTAAGATCTGAACAAAAATATTTTGCCTTCAAATTCATACCGTGATCGTAGCATGCATGGACTCGACTCATATGACTGGGATTTCCATTAAAAAGAATGTGGGCAGAAAATGGGTGATCACTGTACATTTCTCTTGTTTCCTATTTATATTTATATTTTACTGCCTCAATTTGGCATTATGGACAAAGAAAGACCTAATCTAAGATCTGCACAAAAATATTTTGCCTTCAAATTCATACCGTGATCGTAGCATGCATGGACTCGACTCCTATGACTGGGATTGCCATGGAAAAGATTGTGGGCAGAAAATGGGTGATCACTGTACATTTCTCTTCTTTTTCCTATTTATATTTCTATTTTCCTTCCTCAATTAAGCATTATGGACAGGGAAAGAACTAATCTAAGATCTGCACAAAAATATTTTGCCTTCAAATTCATACCGTGATCGTAGCATGCATGGACTCGACTCCTATGACTGGGATTTCCATGAAAAAGATTGTGGGCAGAAAATGGGTGATCACTGTACATTTCTCTTCTGTTTCCTATTTATATTTCTGTTTTACTTCCTTCATTTAGCATTATTGACAGGGAAAGACCTAATCTAAGATCTGCAAAAAAATATTTTGCCTTCAAATTCATGCCGTGATCGTAGCATGCATGGACTCGACTCATATGACTGGGATTTCCATGAAATAGATTGTGGGCAGAAAATGGGTGATCACTGTACATTTCTCTTCTGTTTCCTATTTCTATTTCTAATTTACCTCCTCAATTTAGCATTATGGACAGGGAAAGACCTAATCTAAGTTCTGCAAAAAAATATTTTGCCTTCAAATTCATACCGTGATCGTCGCATGCATGGACTCGACTCATATGACTGGGATATCCATGAAAAAGATTGTGGACAGAAAATGGGTGATCACTGTACATTTCTCTTCTTTTTCCTATTTATATTTCTATTTTACCTCCTCAATTTAGCATTATGGACAGGGAAAGACCTAATCTAAGATCTGCAAAAAAAATATTTTGCCTTCAAATTCATACCGTGATCGTAGCATGCATGGACTCGTCTCATATGACTGGGATTTCCATGAAAAAGATTGTGGGCAGAAAATGGGTGATCACTGTACATTTCTCTTCTGTTTCCTATTTATATTTCTATTTTACTTCCTCAATTTAGCATTATGTACAGGGAAAGAATTATTATAAGATCTGCAAAAACATATTTTGCCTTCAAATTCATAGCGCAATCGTAGCATGCATGGACTCGACTCTTATGACTGGGATTTCCATGAAAAAGATTGTGGGCAGAAAATGGGTGATCACTGTGCATTTCTCTTCTGTTTACTATTTATATTTATATTTTACTTCCTTCATTTAGCATTATTGACAGGGAAAGACCTAATCTAAGATCTGCAAAAAAATATTTTACCTTTAAATTCATACCGGGATCGTAGCATGTATGGACTCGACTCATATGACTGGGATTTCCATGAAAAAGATTGTGGGCAGAAAATGGGTGATCACTGTACATTTCTCTTCTGTTTCCTATTTATATTTCTATTTTACCTCCTAAATTTAGCATTATGTACAGGGAAAGACCTAATCTAAGATCTGTAAATAAATATTTTGCCTTCAAATTCATGCTGTGATCGTAGCATGCATGGACTCGACTCATATGACTGGGATTTCCATGAAAAAGATTGTGGGCAGAAAATGGGTGATCACTGTACATTTCTCTTCTGTTTCCTATTTATATTTCTAATTTACCTCCTCAATTTAGCATTATGGACAGGGAAAGACCTAATCTAAGTTCTGCAAAAAATATTTTGCCTTCAAATTCATACCGTGATCGTAGCAGGTATGGAATTGACTCATATGACTGGGATTTCCATGAAAAAGATTGTGGGCAGAAAATGGGTGAACACTGTACATTTCTCTTCTGTTTCCTATTTATATTTCTATTTTACCTCCTCAATTTAGCATTATGGACAGGGAAAGACCTAATCTAATATCTGCAAAAAAATATTTTGCCTTCAAATTCATACCGTGATCGTAGCATGCATGGACTCGACTCATATGACTGGGATTTCCATGAAAGAGATTGTGGGGAGAAAATGGGTGATCACTGTACATTTCTCTTCTGTTTCCTATTTATATTTCTATTTTACTTCCTTCATTTAGCATTATGGACAGGGAAAGAATTATTCTAAGATCTGCAAAAACATATTTTGCCTTCAAATTCATACCGTGATCGTAGCATGCATTGACTCGACTGTTATGACTGGGATTTCCATGAAAAAGATTGGGGGCAGAAAATGGGTCATCACTGTACATTTCTCTTCTGTTTCCTATTTATATTTCTAATTTACCTCCTCAATTTAGCATTATGGACAGGGAAAGACCTAATCTAATTTCTGCAAAAAAATATTTTGCCTTCAAATTCATACCGTGATCGTAGCAGGTATGGAATTGACTCATATGACTGGGATTTCCATGAAAAAGATTGTGGGCAGAAAATGGGTGATCACTGTACATTTCTCTACTGTTTCCTATTTATATTTATATTTTACCTCCTCAATTTAGCATTATGGACAGGGAAAGACCTAATCTAAGCACTGCAAAAAAATTTTTGCCTTCAAATTCATACCGTGATTGTAGCATGCATTGACTCGACTCATATGACTGGGATTTCCATGAAAAAGATTGTGGGCAGAAAATGGGTGATCACTGTACATTTCTCTTGTTTCCTATTTATATTTATATTTTACTTCCTCAATTTGGCATTATGGACAAAGAAAGACCTAATCTAAGATCTGCAAAAAAATATTTTGCCTTCAAATTCATACCGTGATCGTAGCATGCATGGACTCGAAGCATATGACTGGGATTTCCATGAAAAAGATTGTGGGCAGAAAATGGGTGATCACTGTACATTTCTCTTCTGTTTCCTATTCATATTTCTATTTTCCTTCCTCAATTTAGCATTATGGACAGGGAAAGAAATAATCTAAGATCTGCACAAAAATATTTTGCCTTCAAATTCATACCGTAATCGTAGCATGCATGGACTCGACTCCTATGACTGGGATTTCCATGAAAAAGATTGTGGGCAGAAAATGGGTGATCACTGTACATTTCTCTTCTGTTTCCTATTTATATTTCTAATTTACTTCCTCAATTTAGCATTATGGAGAGGGAAAGACCTAATCTAAGATCTGTAAAAAAATATTTTGCCTTCAAATTCATACCGTGATCGTAGCATGCATGGACTCGACTCATATGACTGGGATTTCCATGAAAAAGATTGTGGCCAGAAAATGGGTGATCACTGTACATTACTCTTCTGTTTCCTATTTATATTTATATTTTACTTCCTCAATTTAGCATTATGGAGAGTGAAAGACCTAATCTAAGCTCTGCAAAAAAATATTTTGCCTTCAAATTCATACCGTGACCGTAGCATGCATGGACTCGACTCATATGACTGGGATTTCCATGAAAAATATTGTGGGCAGAAAATGTGTGATCACTATATATTTCCCTTCTGTTTCCTATTTATATTTATATTTTACTTCCACAATTTAGCAATATTGCCAGGGAATGACCTAATCTAAGATCTGCAAAAAAATATTTTGCCTTCAAATTCATACCTTGATCGTAGCATACATGGACTCGACTCATATGACTGGGATTTCCATGAAAAAGATTGTGGACAGAAAATGGGTGATCACTGTACATTTCTCTTCTGTTTCCTATTTATATTTATATTTTACTTCCTCACTTTAGCATTATGGACAGGGAAAGACCTAATCTAAGATCTGAACAAAAATATTTTGCCTTCAAATTCATACCGTGAACGTAGCATGCATGGACTCGACTCATAGGACTGGGATTTCCATTAAAAAGAATGTGGGCAGAAAATGGGTGATCACTGTACATTTCTCTTGTTTCCTATTTATATTTATATTTTACTGCCTCAATTTGGCATTATGGACAAAGAAAGACCTAATCTAAGATCTGCACAAAAATATTTTGCCTTCAAATTCATACCGTGATCGTAGCATGCATGGACTCGACTCCTATGACTGGGATTGCCATGGAAAAGATTGTGGGCAGAAAATGGGTGATCACTGTACATTTCTCTTCTTTTTCCTATTTATATTTCTATTTTCCTTCCTCAATTTAGCATTATGGACAGGGAAAGAACTAATCTAAGATCTGCACAAAAATATTTTGCCTTCAAATTCATACCGTGATCGTAGCATGCATGGACTCGACTCCTATGACTGGGATTTCCATGAAAAAGATTGTGGGCAGAAAATGTGTGATCACTGTACATTTCTCTTCTGTTTCCTATTTATATTTCTGTTTTACTTCCTTCATTTAGCATTATTGACAGGGAAAGACCTAATATAATTTCCTCAAAAAAATGTTTTGCCTTCAAATTCATACCGTGATCGTAGCATGTATGGACTCGACTCATATGACTGGGATTTCCATGAAAAAGATTGTGGACAGAAAATGGGTGATCACTGTACATTTCTCTTCTATTTCCTATTTATATTTATATTTTACTTCCTTCATTTAGCATTATGGACAGGGAAAGACCTAATCTAAGCACTGCAAAAAAATATTTTGCCTTCAAATTCATACCGTGATCGTAGCATGCATTGACTCGACTGATATGACTGGGATTTCCATGAAAAAGATTGTGGGCAGATAATGGGTGATCACTCTATATTTCCCTTCTGTTTCCTATTTATATTTATATTTTACTTCCTTCATTTAGCATTATGGACAGGGAAAGACCTAATCTAAGATCTGCAAAAATATATTTTTTCCTTCAAATTCATACCGTGATCGTAGCATGCATGGACTCGACTCATATGACTGGGATTTCCATTAAAAAGAATGTGGGCAGAAAATGGGTGATCACTGTACATTTCTCTTCTGTTTCCTATTTATATTTTCCTTCCTGAATTTAGCATTATGGACAGAGAAAGACATCATCTAAGATCTGCAAAATATATTATGCCTTCAAATTCATACCGTGATCTTAGCATGCATGGAACTGACTCATATGACTGGGATTTCCATGAAAAAGATTGTGGGCAGAAAAGGGTGATCACTGTACATTTCTCTTGTTTCCTATTTATATTTATATTTTACTTCCTCAATTTGGCATTATGGACAAAGAAAGACCTAATCTAAGATCTGCACAAAAATATTTTGCCTTCAAATTCATACCGTGATCGTAGCATGCATGGACTCGAAGCATATGACTGGGATTTCCATGAAAAAGATTGTGGGCAGAAAATAGGTGATCACTGTACATTTCTCTTCTGTTTCCTATTCATATTTCTATTTTCCTTCCTCAATTTAGCATATGGACAGGGAAAGAACTAATCTAAGATATGCACAAAAATATTTTGCCTTCAAATTCATACCGTGATCGTAGCATGCATGGACTCGACTCCTATGACTGGGATTTCCATGAAAAAGATTGTGGGCAGAAAATGGGTGATCACTGTACATTTCTCTTCTGTTTCCTATTTATATTTCTGTTTTACTTCCTTCATTTAGCATTATTGACAGGGAAAGACCTAATCTAATATCTGCAAAAAAATATTTTGCCTTCAAATTCATACCTTGATCGTAGCATACATGGACTCGACTCATATGACTGGGATTTCCATGAAAAAGATTGCGGGCAGAAAATGGGTGATCACTGTACATTTCTCTTCTGTTTCCTATTTATATTTATATTTTACCTACTCAATTTAGCATTATAGACAGGGAAAGACCTAATCTAAGATCTGAACAAAAATATTTTGCCTTCAAATTCATACCGTGATCGTAGCATGCATGGATTCGACTCATATGACTGGGATTTCCATGAAAAAGATTGTGGGCAGAAAATGGGTGATCACTGTACATTTCTCTTCTGTTTCCTATTTATATTTCTGTTTTACTTCCTTCATTTAGCATTATTGACAGGGAAAGACCTAATCTAATATCTGCAAAAAAATATTTTGCCTTCAAATTCATACCGTGATCGTAGCATGAATGGATTCGACTCATATGACTGGGATTTCCATGAAAATATTGTGGGCAGAAAATGGGTGATCACTGTACATTTCTCTTCTGTTTCCTATTTATATTCATATTTTACTTCCTCAATTTAGCATTATGGACAGGGAAAGACCTAATCTAAGATCTGAACAAAAATATTTTGCCTTCAAATTCATACCGTGATCGTAGCATGCATGGATTCGACTCATATGACTGGGATTTCCATGAAAAAGATTGTGGGAAGAAAATGGGTGATCACTGTACATTTCTCTTCTGTTTCCTATTTATATTTATATTTTACTTCCTCAATTTAGCATTATGGAAAGGGAAAGACCTAATCTAAGATCTGAAAAAAAATATTTTGCCTTCAAATTCATACCGTGATCGTAGCATGCATGGACTCGACTCATATGACTGGGATTTTCATGATAAAGATTGTGGGCAGAAAATGGGTGATCACTGTACATTTCTCTTCTGTTTCCTATTTATATTTCTATTTTACTTCCTCAATTTAGCATTATGGAGAGGGAAAGACCTAATGTACGTTCTGCAAAAAAATATTTTGCCTTCAAATTCATACCGTGATCGTAGCCTGAATGGACTTGACTCTTATGACTGGAATTTCCATGAAAAAGAATGTGGGCAGATAATGGGTGATCACTGTATATTTCCCTTCTGTTTCCTATTTATATTTATATTTTACTTTCTTCATTTAGCATTATAGACACGGAAAGATCTAATCTAAGCTCTGCAAAAAAATATTTTGATTTCAAATTCATACCGTGATCGTAGCATGCATGGAATTGACTCATATGACTGGGATTTCCATGAAAAAGATTGTTGGCAGAAAATAGGTGATCACTGTACATTTCTCTTCTGTTTCCTATTTATATTTCTATTTTACTTCCTCAATTTAGCATTATGGACAGGGAAAGACCTAATCTAAGATCTCCAAAAATATATTTTGCCTTCAAATTCATACGTGATCGTAGCATGCACGGACTCGTCTCATATGACTGGGATTTCCATGAAAAAGATTGTGGGCAGAAAATGCGTGATCACTGTACATTTCTCTTCTGTTTCCTATTTATAATTATATTTTACTTCCTCAATTTAGCATTATGGACAGGGAAAGACCTAATCAAAGATCTGCAAAAAAATATTTTGCCTTCCAATTCATACCATGAACGTAGCATGCATGGACTCGACTCCTATGACTGGGATTTCCATGAAAAAGATTGTGGGCAGAAAATGTGTAATCTCTGTACATTTCTCTTCTGTTTCCTATTTATATTTATATTTTACTTCTTCAATTTAGCATTACGGACAGGGAAAGACCTAATCTAAGCTCTGCAAAAAAATATTTTGCCTTCCAATTCATACCATGAACGTAGCATGCATGGACTCGACTCATATGACTGGGATTTCCATGAAAAATATTGTGGGCAGAAAATGGGTGATCACTGTATATCTCTCTACTGTTTCCTATTTATATTTATATTTTACCTCCTCAATTTAGCATTATGGACAGGGAAAGACCTAATCTAAGCTCTGCAAAAAGAATATTTTGCCTTGAAATTCATACCGTGATCGTAGCATGCATGGACTCGACTTATATGCCTGGGATTTCCATGAAAAAGATTTTGGACCAAAAATGGGTGATCACTGTACATTTCTCTTCTGTTTCCTATTTATATTTATATTTTACCTCCTCAATTTAGCATTATGGACAGGGAAAGACAAAACCTAAGCTCTGCACAAAAATATTTTGCCTTCAAATTCATACCGTGATCGTAGCATGCATGGACTCGTCTCATATGACTGGGATTTCCATGAAAAAGGTTGTGGGCCGAAAATAGCTGATCACTGTACATTTCTCTTCGGTTTCCTGTTTATATTTCTATTTTACCTCCTCAATTCAGCATTATGGACAGGGAAAGACAAAATCTAAGCTCTGCACAAAAATATTTTGACTTCAAATTCATACCGTGATCGTAGCATGCATGGACTCGTCTCATATGACTGGGATTTCCATGAAAACGGTTGTGGGCCGAATATAGGTGATCACTGTACATTTCTCTTCGGTTTCCTGTTTATATTTCTATTTTACCCCCTCAATTTAGCATTATGGACAGGGAAAGACCAAATCTAAGATCTGCAAAGAAATATTTTGCCATCAAATTCATACCGTGATCGTAGCATGTATGGACTCGACTCATATGCCTGGGATTTCCATGAAAAAGATTGTGGGCAGAAAATGGGTGATCACTGTTCATGTCTCTTCTGTTTCCGATTGATATTTATATTTTACTTCCTCAATTTAGCATTATAGACAGGTAAAGACCTAATCTAAGATCTGCAAAAAACTATTTTGCCTTCAAATTCATTCCGTGATCGTAGCATGCATGGACTCGACTCAATAGACTGGGATTTTCAGGAAAAAAGATTGTGTGCCGAAAATGGGTGATCACGTTACATTTCTCTTCTGTTTCCTATTTATATTTCTATTTTACCTCCTCACTTTAGCATTATGGACAGGGAAAGACCAAATTTAAGATCTGCACAAAAATATTTTGCCTTCAAATTCATACCGTGATCGTAGCATGCATGGACTTGACTCATATGACTGGGATTTCCATGAAAAAGTTTGTGGGCCGAAAATGGGTGATCACTGTACATTTCTCTTCTGTTTCCTATTTATATTTCTGTTTTACCTCCTCAATTTAGCATTATGAACAGGGAAAGACCTAATCTACGCTCTGCACAAAAATATTTTGCCTTCAAATTCATACCGTGATCGTAGCATGCATGGACTCGACTCATATGACTGGGATTTCCATGAAAAATATTGTGGGCCGAAAATGGGTGATCACTGTACATTTCTCTTCTGTTTCCTATTTATATTTCTGTTTTACCTCCTCAATTTAGCATTATGGACAGGGAAAGACAAAATCTAAGCTCTGCACAAAAATATTTTGCCTTCAAATTCATACCGTGATCGTAGCATGCATGGACTCGTCTCATATGACTGGGATTTCCATGAAAAAGGTTGTGGGCCGAAAATAGGTGATCACTGTACATTTCTCTACGGTTTCCTGTTTATATTTATATTTTACCTTTTCAATTTAGTATTATGGACAGGGAAAGACCAAATCTAAGATCTGCAAAAAAATATTTTGCCTTCAAATTCATACGGTGATCGTAGCATGCATGGACTCGACTCATATGCCTGGGATTTCCATGAAAAAGTTTGTGGGCCGCAAATGGGTGATCACTGTACATTTTTCTTCTGTTTCCTATTTATATTTCTATTTTACCTCCTCAATTCAGCATTATGGACAGGGAAAGACAAAATCTAAGATCTGCAAAAAAATATTTTGCCATCAAATTCATACGGTGATCGTAGCATGTATGGACTCGACTCATATGCCTGGGATTTCCATGAAAAAGATTGTGGGGAGAAAATGGGTGATCACTGTACATTTCTCTTCTGTTTCCTATTTATATTTCTAATTTACCTCCTCAATTTAGCATTATGGACAGGGAAAGACCTAATCTAAGATCTGCAAAAAAATATTTTGCCTTCAAATTCATACCGTGATCGTAGCATGCATGGACTTGACTCAATAGACTGGGATTTTCATGAAAAAAGATTGTGGGCAGAAATTGGGTGATCACTGTACATTTCTCTTCTGTTTCCTATTTATATTTATATTTTACCTCCTCAATTTAGCATTATGGACAGGGAAAGACCTAATCTAAGATCTGCAAAAAAATATTTTGCCTTCAAATTCATTCCGTGATCGGAGCATGCATGGACTCGACTCATATGACTGGGATTTCCATGGAAATGATTGTGGGCCGAAAATGGGTGATCACGGTACATTTCTCCTCTGTTTCCTATTGATATTTATATTTTACTTCCTCAATTTAGCATTATGGACAGGGAAAGACCTAATCTAAGATCTTCAAAAAAATATTTTGCCTTCAAATTCATGCCGTGATCGTAGCATACATGAACTCGACTCATATGACTGGGATTTCCATGAAAAAGATTGTGGGCCGAAAATGGGTGATAACTGTACATTTCTCTTCTGTTTCCTATTTATATTTCTATTTTACCTCCTCACTTTAGCATTATGAACAGGGAAAGACCAAATTTAAGATCTGCACAAAAATATTTTGCCTTCAAATTCATACCGTGATCGTAGCATGCATGGACTCGACTCATATGACTGGGATTTCCATGAAAAAGTTTGTGGGCCGAAAATGTGTGATCACTGTACATTTCTCTTCTGTTTCCTATTTATATTTCTGTTTAACCTCCTCAATTTAGCATTATGAACAGGGAAAGACCTAATCTAAGCTCTGCACAAAAATACTTTGCCTTCAAATTCATACCGTGATCGTAGCATGCATGGACTCGTCTCATATGACTGGGATTTCCATGAAAAAGGTTGTGGGCCGAAAATAGGTGATCACTGTACATTTCTCTACGGTTTCCTGTTTATATTTCTAATTTACCCCCTCAATTTAGCATTATGGACAGGGAAAGACCAAATCTAAGATCTGCAAAAAAATATTTTGCCTTCAAATTCATACGGTGATCGTAGCATGTATGGACTCGACTCATATACCTGGGATTTCCCTGAAAAAGTTTGTGGGCCGAAAATGGGTGATCACTGTACATTTCTCTTCTGTTTCCTATTTATATTTATATTTTACCTCCTCAATTTAGCATTATGGACAGGGAAAGACCTAAACTAAGCTCCGCACAAAAATATTTTGCCTTCAAATTCATACAGTGATCGTAGCATGAATGGAGTCGACTCATATGACTGGGATTTCCATGAAAAACATTGTGGGCAGAAAATGGGTGATCACTGTACATTTCTCTTCTGTTTCCTATTTATATTTCTATTTTACCTCCTCAATTTAGCATTATGGACAGGGAAAGACCAAATCTAAGATCTGCAAAAAAATATTTTGCCTTCAAATTCAGGCCGTGATCGTAGCATGCATGGACTCGACTCATATGCCTGGGATTTCCATGAAAAAGTTTGTGGGCCGAAAATGGGTGATCACTGTACATTTCTCTTCTGTTTCCTATTTATATTTATATTTTACCTCCTCAATTTAGCATTATGGACAGGGAAAGACCAAATCTAAGATCTTCACAAAAATATTTTGCCTTCAAATTCATACCGTGATCGTAGCATCCATGGACACGACTCATATGACTGGGATTTCCATGAAAAAGATTGTGGGCCGAAAACGGGTGATCACTGTACATTTCTCTTCTGTTTCTTATTTATATTTCTATATTACTTCTTCAATTTAGCATTATGGACAGGGAAAGACCAAATCTAAGATCTGCAAAAAAATATTTTGCCTTCAAATTCATGCCGTGATCGTAGCATACATGAACTCGACTCATATGACTGGGATTTCCATGAAAAAGATTGTGGGCTGAAAATGGGTGATAACTGTACATTTCTCTTCTGTTTCCTATTTATATTTATATTTTACCTCCTCACTTTAGCATTATGGACAGGGAAAGACGTAATCTAAAATCTGCACAAAAATATTTTGCCTTCAAATTCATAACGTGATCGTAGCATGCATGGACTCGACTCATATGACTGGGATTTCCATGAAAAATATTGTGGGCAGAAAATGGGTGATCACTGTACATTTCTCTTCTGTTCCCTATTTATATTTATATTTTACTTCCTTCATTTTGCATTATGGACTGGTAAAGACCTAATCTAAGGTCTGCATAAAAATATTTTGCCTCAAATTCATACCGTGATCGTAGCATGTATGGACTCGACTCATATGACTGGGATTTCCAGGAAAAAGATTGTGGGCACAAAATGGGTGATCATTGTACATTTCTCTTCTGTTTCCTATATATATTTCTATTTAACTCCTCAAATTAGCATTATGGACAGGGAAAGACCTAATCTAAGACCTGCAAAAAAATATTTTACCTTCAAATTCATACCGTGATCGTAGCATGCATGGACTCGACTCATATGACTGGGATTTCCATGAAAAAGATTGTGGACAGAAAATGGGTGTTCACTGTACATTTCTCTTCTGTTTCCTATTTATATTTCTATTTTACCTCCTCAATTTAGCATTATGGACAGGGAAAAAACTTATCTAAGATCTGCACAAAAATAATTTACCTTCAAATTCATACCTTGATCGTAGCATGCATTGACTCGACTCATATGACTGGGATTTCCATGAAAAAGATTGTGGGCCGAAAATGGGTGATCACTGTACATTTCTCTTCTGTTTCCTATTTATATTTTTATTTTACCTCCTCAATTTAGCATTATGGACAGGGAAAGACCTAATCTAAGATATGCAAAAAAATGTTTTGCCTTCAAATTCATACCGTGATCGTAGCATGTATGGACTGGACTCATATGACTGGGACTTCCATGAAAAATATTGTGGGCAGAAAATGGGTGATCACTGTATATTTCTCATCTGTTTCCTATTTATATTTATATTTAACTTGACAATTTAGCATTATGGACAGGGAAAGACCTAATCTAAGATCTGCAAAAAAATATTTTCCCTTCAAATACATACCGTGATTGTAGCATGTATGGACTCGACTCATATGACTGGGATTTCCATGAAAAAGATTGTGGGCACAAAATGGGTGATCACTGTACATTTCTCTTCTATTTCCTATTTATATTTATATTTAACTCGTCAATTTAGCATTATGGACAGGGAAAGACCTAATCTAAGATCTGCAAAAAATATTTTGCCTTCAAATTCATACCTTGATCGTAGCATGCATGGACTCGACTCATATGACTGGGATTTCCATGAAAAAGATTGTGGGTAGAAAATGGGTGATCACTGTACATATCTCTTCTGTTTCCTATTTATATTTATATTTTACTTCCTTCATTTAGCATTATGGACAGGGAAAGGCCTAATCTAAGATCTGCAAAAAAATATTTTGCCTTCAAATTCATACCGTGATCGTAGCATGCATGGACTGGACTCATATGACTGGGATTTCCATGAAAAAGATTGAGGGCACAAAATGGGTGATCACTGTACATTTCTCTTCTGTTTCCTATTTATATTTCTATTTTACTTCCTTCATTTAGCATTATGGACTGGGAAAGACCTAATCTAAGATCTGCATAAGAATATTTTGCCTCAAATTCATACCGTGATCGTAGCATGTTTGGACTCGACCCATATGACTGGGATTTCCATGAAAAAGATTGTGGGCAGAAAATGGATGATCACTGTACATTTCTCTTCTGTTTCCTATTTATATTTCTATTTAACTCCTCAATTTAGCATTATGGACAGGGAAAGACCTAATCTAAGATCTGCAAAAAATATTTTGCCTTCTAATTCATACCATGATCGTAGCATCCATGGACTCGACTCATATGACTGGGATTTCCATGAAAAAGATTGTGGGCAGAAAATGGGTGATCACTGTACATTTCTCTTCTGTTTCCTATTTATATTTGTATTTTACTTCCTTCATTTACCATTATGGACAGGGAAAGACCTAATCTAAGCTCTGCAAAAAAATATTTTGCCTTCAAATTCATACCGTGATCGTAGCATGTATGGACTGGACTCATATGACTGCGATTTCCATGAAAAAGATTGTGGGCCGAAAATGGGTGATCACTGTACATTTCTATTCTGTTCCCTATTTATATTTCTATTTAATTCCTCAATTTAGCATTATGGACAGGGAAAGACGTAATCTAAGACCTGAAAAAAAATATTTTGCCTTCAAATTCATGCCGTGATCGTAGCATTCATGGATTCGACTCATATGACTGGGATTTACATGAAAAATATTGTGGGCAGAAAATGGGTGATCACTGTACATTTCTCTTCTGTTTCCTATTTATATTTCTATTTTACTTCCTTCATTTAGCATTATGGACAGTGAAAGACCTGATCTAAGCTCTGCAAAAAAATATTTTGCCTTCAATTCATACCGTGATCGTAGCATGTATGGACTCGACTCATATGACTGGGATTTCCATGAAAAAGATTGTGGTCAAAAAATGGGTGATCACTGTACATTTCTCTTCTATTCCTATTCATATTTCTATTTTACTTCCTCAATTTAGCATTATGGACAGGGAAAGATTTAATCTAAGATCTGCAAATAAATATTTTGCCTTCAAATTCATACCGTGATCGTAGCATGCATGGACTCGACTCATATGACTGGGATTTCCATGCAAAAGATTGTGGGCAGAAAATGGGTGATCACTGTACATTTCTCTTCTGTTTCCTATTTATATTTATATTTTACTTCCTCAATTAAGCATTATGGACAGGGAAAGATCTAATCTAAGATCTGCAAATACATATTTTGCCTTCAAATACATACCGTGATCGTAGCATGCATGGACTCGACTCATATGACTGGGATTTCCATGAAAAAGATTGTGGGCAGAAAATTGGTGATCACTGTACATTTCTCTTCTGTTTCCTATTTATATTTCTATTTTACTTCCTCAATTTAGCATTATGGACAGGAAAAGACCTCATCTTAAATCTGCAAAAAAATATTTTGCCTTCAAATTCATACCGTGATCGTAGCATTTATGGACTCGACTCATATTACTGGGATTTCCATGAAAAAGATTGTGGGCAGAAAATGGGTGAGCACTGTACATTTCTCTTCTGTTTCCTATTTATATTTCTATTTTACTTCCTTCATTTAGCATTATGGACATGGAAAGACCTAATCTAAGATCTGCAAAAAAATATTTTGACTTCAAATTCATACCGTGATCGTAGCATGTATGGACTGGACTCATATAACTGGGATTTCCATGAAAAATAATGTGGGCAGAAAATGGGTGATCACTGTACATTTCTCTTCTGTTTCCTATTTATATTTATATTTTACTTCTTTAATTTCACATTACGGACAGGGAAAGACCTAATCTAAGATCTGCACAAAAATATTTTGCCTTCAAATTCATACTGTAAATCGTAGCATGCATGGACTCGACTCATATGACTGGGATTTCCATGAAAAAGATTGTGGGCAGAAAATGGGTGATCACTGTACATTTCTCTTCTGTTTCCTATTTCTATTTCTATTTTACTTCCTTCATTTAGCATTATGGACAGGGAAAGACCTAATCTAAGATCTGCAAAAAAATATTTTGCCTTCAAATTCATACCGTGATCGTAGCATGTATGGACTCGACTCATATTACTGGGATTTACATGAAAAAGTTTGTGGGCAGAAAATGGGTGATCACTGTACATTTCTCTTCTGTTTCCTATTTATATTTCTATTTTACTTCCTTCATTTAGCATTATGGACAGGGAAAGACCTAATCTAAGCTCTGCAAAAAAATATTTTGCCTTCAAATTCATACCGTGATCGTAGCATGTATGGCCTCGACTCATATGACTGGGATTTCCATGAAAAAGATTGTGGGCAGAAAATGGGTGATCACTGTACATTTCTCTTCTGTTTTCTATTCATATTTCTATTTTACCTCCTCAATTTAGCATTATGGACAGGCAAAGACCTAATCTAAGTTCTGCAAAAAAATATTTTGCCTTCAAAATCATACCGTGATCGTAGCATTTATGGACTCGACTCATATGACTGGGATTTCCATGAAAAAGATTGTGGGCAGAAAATGGGTGATCACTGTACATTTCTCTTCTGTTTCCTATTTATCTTTATATTTTACTTCCTTCATTTAGCATTATGGACAGGGAAAGACCTAATCTAAGATCTGCAAAAAAATATTTTGCCTTCAAATTCATACCGTGATCGTAGCATGCATGGACTCGACTCATATGACTGGGATTTCCATGAAAAATATTGTGGGCCGAAAATGGGTGATCACTGTACATTTCTCTTTTGTTTCCTATTTATATTTATATTTTACCTCCTCAATTTAGCATTATGGACAGGGAAAGACCTAATCTAAGTTCTGCAAAAAAATATTTTGCCTTCAAATTCATACCGTGATCGTAGCATGCATGGACTCAACTCATATGACTGGGATTTCCATGAAAAAGATTGTGGGCAGAAAATGGGTGATCACTGTACATTTCTCTTCTGTTCCGATTTATATTTCTATTTTACTTCCTTCATTTAGCATTTTTGACAGGGAAAGACCTAATCTAAGATCTGCAAAAAAATATTTTGCCTTCAAATTCATACCGTGATCGTAGCATGCATGGACTCGACTCATATGACTGGGATTTCCATGAAAAATATTGTGGGCAGAAAATGGGTGATCACTGTACATTTCTCTTTTGTTTCCTATTTATATTTATATTTTACCTCCTCAATTTAGCATTATGGACAAGGAAAGACCTAATCTAAGTTCTGCAAAAAAATATTTTGCCTTCAAATTCATACCGTGATCGTAGCATGCATGGACTCAACTCATATGACTGGGATTTCCATGAAAAAGATTGTGGGCAGAAAATGGGTGATCACTGTACATTTCTCTTCTGTTTCCGATTTATATTTCTATTTTACTTCCTTCATTTAGCATTATGGACAGGGAAAGACCTAATCTAAGCTCTGCAAAAAAATATTTTGCCTTCAAATTCATACCGTGATCGTAGCATGTATGGCCTCGACTCATATGACTGGGATTTCCATGAAAAAGATTGTGGGCAGAAAATGGGTGATCACTGTACATTTCTCTTCTGTTTTCTATTCATATTTCTATTTTACCTCCTCAATTTAGCATTATGGACAGGCAAAGACCTAATCTAAGTTCTGCAAAAAAATATTTTGCCTTCAAAATCATACCGTGATCGTAGCATTTATGGACTCGACTCATATGACTGGGATTTCCATGAAAAAGATTGTGGGCAGAAAATGGGTGATCACTGTACATTTCTCTTCTGTTTCCTATTTATCTTTATATTTTACTTCCTTCATTTAGCATTATTGACAGGGAAAGACCTAATCTAAGATCTGCAAAAAAATATTTTGCCTTCAAATTCATACCGTGATCGTAGCATGCATGAACTCGACTCATATGACTGGGATTTCCATGAAAAATATTGTGGGCCGAAAATGGGTGATCACTGTACATTTCTCTTTTGTTTCCTATTTATATTTATATTTTACCTCCTCAATTTAGCATTATGGACAGGGAAAGACCTAATCTAAGTTCTGCAAAAAAATATTTTGCCTTCAAATTCATACCGTGATCGTAGCATGCATGGACTCAACTCATATGACTGGGATTTCCATGAAAAAGATTGTGGGCAGAAAATGGGTGATCACTGTACATTTCTCTTCTGTTCCGATTTATATTTCTATTTTACTTCCTTCATTTAGCATTTTTGACAGGGAAAGACCTAATCTAAGATCTGCAAAAAAATATTTTGCCTTCAAATTCATACCGTGATCGTAGCATGCATGGACTCGACTCATATGACTGGGATTTCCATGAAAAATATTGTGGGCAGAAAATGGGTGATCACTGTACATTTCTCTTTTGTTTCCTATTTATATTTATATTTTACCTCCTCAATTTAGCATTATGGACAAGGAAAGACCTAATCTAAGTTCTGCAAAAAAATATTTTGCCTTCAAATTCATACCGTGATCGTAGCATGCATGGACTCAACTCATATGACTGGGATTTCCATGAAAAAGATTGTGGGCAGAAAATGGGTGATCACTGTACATTTCTCTTCTGTTTCCGATTTATATTTCTATTTTACTTCCTCAATTTAGCATTATGGACAGGGAAAGACCGAATCTTAAATCTGCAAAAAAATATTTTGCCTTCAAATTCATACCGTGATCGTAGCATTTATGGACTCGACTCATATTACTGGGATTTCCATGAAAAAGATTGTGGGCAGAAAATGGATGATCACTGTACATTTCTCTTCTGTTTCCTATTTCTATTTCTATTTTACTTCCTCTATTTAGCATTATTGACAGGGAAAGACCTAATCTTAAATCTGCAAAGAAATATTTTGCCTTCAAATTCATACCGTGACCGTAGCATGCATGGACTCGACTCATATTACTGGGATTTACATGAAAAAGATTGTGGGCAGAAAATGGGTGATCACTGTACATTTCTCTTCTGTTTCCTATTTATATTTCTATTTTACTTCCTTCATTTAGCATTATGGACAGGGAAAGACCTAATCTAAGCTCTGCAAAAAAATATTTTGCCTTCAAATTCATACCGTGGTCGTAGCATGTATGGCCTCGACTCATATGACTGGGATTTCCATGAAAAAGATTGTGGGCAGAAAATGGGTGATCACTGTACATTTCTCTTCTGTTTTCTATTCATATTTCTATTTTACCTCCTCAATTTAGCATTATGGACAGGGAAAGACCTAATCTAATATCTGCAAAAAAATATTTTGCCTTCAAAATCATACCGTGATCGTAGCATGCATGGACTCGACTCATATGACTGGGATTTCCATGAAAAAGATTGTGGGCAGAAAATGGGTGATCACTGTACATTTCTCTTCTGTTTCCTATTGATCTTTATATTTTACTTCCTTCATTTAGAATTATGGACAGGGAAAGACCTAATCTAAGATCTGCAAAAAAATATTTTGCCTTCAAATTCATACCGTGATCGTAGCATGTATGGACTCGACTCATATTACTGGGATTTACATGAAAAAGATTGTGGGCAGAAAATGGGTGATCACTGTACATTTCTCTTCTGTTTCCTATTTATATTTCTATTTTACTTCCTTCATTTAGCATTATGGACAGGGAAAGACCTAATCTAAGCTCTGCAAAAAAATATTTTGCCTTCAAATTCATACCGTGATCGTAGCATGTATGGACTCGACTCATATGACTGGGATTTCCATGAAAAAGATTGTGGGCAGAAAATGGGTGATCACTGTACATTTCTCTTCTGTTTTCTATTCATATTTCTATTTTACCTCCTCAATTTAGCATTATGGACAGGCAAAGACCTAATCTAAGATCTGCAAAAAAATATTTTGCCTTCAAAATCATACCGTGATCGTAGCATTTATGGACTCGACTCATATGACTGGGATTTCCATGAAAAAGATTGTGGGCAGAAAATGGGTGATCACTGTACATTTCTCTTCTGTTTCCTATTTATCTTTATATTTTACTTCCTTCATTTAGCATTATGGACAGGGAAAGACCTAATCTAAGATCTGCAAAAAAATATTTTGCCTTCAAATTCATACCGTGATCGTAGCATGTATGGACTGGACGCATATGACTGGGATATCCATGAAAAAGATTGTGGGCAGAAAATGGGTGGTCACTGTACATTTCTCTTCTGTTTCCTATTTATATTTCTATTTCACTTCCTCAATTTAGCATTATGGACAGGGAAAGATCTAATCTAAGATCTGCAAATAAATATTTTGCCTTCAAATTCATACCGTGATAGTAGCATGCATGGACTCAACTCATATGACTGGAATTTCCATGAAAAAGATTGTGGGCAGAAAATGGGTGATCACTGTACATTTCTCTTCTGTTCTGATTTATATTTCTATTTTACTTCCTTCATTTAGCATTATTGACAGGGAAAGACCTAATCTAAAATCTGCAAAAAAATATTTTGCCTTCAAATTCATACCGTGATCGTAGCATGCATGGACTCGACTCATATGACTGGGATTTCCATGAAAAATATTGTGGGCCGAAAATGGGTGATCACTGTACATTTCTCTTTTGTTTCCTATTTATATTTATATTTTACCTCCTCAATTTAGCATTATGGACAGGGAAAGACCTAATCTAAGTTCTGCAAAAAAATATTTTGCCTTCAAATTCATACCGTGATCGTAGCATGCATGGACTCAACTCATATGACTGGGATTTCCATGAAAAAGATTGTGGGCAGAAAATGGGTGATCACTGTACATTTCTCTTCTGTTCCGATTTATATTTCTATTTTACTTCCTTCATTTAGCATTATTGACAGGGAAAGACCTAATCTAAGATCTGCAAAAAAATATTTTGCGTTCAAATTCATACCGTGATCGTAGCATGCATGGACTCGACTCATATGACGGGGATTTCCATGAAAAATATTGTGGGCAGAAAATGGGTGATCACTGTACATTTCTCTTTTGTTTCCTATTTATATTTATATTTTACCTCCTCAATTTAGCATTATGGACAGGGAAAGACCTAATCTAAGTTCTGCAAAAAAATATTTTGCCTTCAAATTCATACCGTGATCGTAGCATGCATGGACTCAACTCATATGACTGGGATTTCATGAAAAAGATTGTGGGCAGAAAATGGGTGATCACTGTACATTTCTCTTCTGTTCTGATTTATATTTCTATTTTACTTCCTTCATTTAGCATTATTGACAGGGAAAGACCTAATCTAAGATCTGCAAAAAAATATTTTGCCTTCAAATTCATACCGTGATCGTAGCATGCATGGACTCGACTCATATGACTGGGATTTCCATGAAAAATATTGTGGGCCGAAAATGGGTGATCACTGTACATTTCTCTTCTGTTTCCTATTTATATTTATATTTTACCTCCTCAATTTAGCATTATGGACAGGAAAAGACCTAATCTAATTTCTGCAAAAAAATATTTTGCCTTCAAATTCATACCGTGATCGTAGCATTTATGGTCTCGACTCATATCACTGGGATTTCCATGAAAAAGATTGTGGAGAGAAAATGGGTGATCACTGTACCTTTCTCTTCTGTTTCCGATTCATATTTCTATTTTACCTCCTCAATTTAGCATTATGGACAGGGAAAGACCTAATCTAAGATCTGCAAAAAAATATTTTGCCTTCAAATTTATACCGTGGTCGTAGCATGCCTGGACTAGACTCATATGACTGGGATTTCCATGAAAAAGGTTATGGGCAGAAAATGGGCTTTCACTGTACATTTCTCTTCTGTTTTCTATTCATATTTCTATTTTACCTCCTCAATTTAGAATTATGGACAGGGAAAGACCTAATCTAATATCTGCAAAAAAATATTTTGCCTTCAAAATCATACCTAGATCTTAGCATTGATGGACTCGACTCATATGACTGGGATTTCCATGAAAAAGATTGTGGGCAGAAAATGGGTGATCACTGTACATTTCTCTTCTGTTTCCTATTACTACTTCTATTTTACTTCCTTAATTTAGCATTATGAACAGGGAAAGACCTAATCTAAGATCTGGAAAAAAATATTTTGCCTTCAAATTCATACCGTGATCTTAGCTTGCATGGACTCGACTCATATGACTGGGATTTCCATGAAAAAGATTGTGGCAGAAAATGGGTGATCACTGAACATTTCTCTTCTGTTTCCTATTCATATTTCTATTTTACCTCCTCAATTTAACATTATGGATAGGGAAAGACCTAATCTAAGATCTGCAAAAAAATATTTTGCCTTCAATTTCATACCGTGATCGTAGCATGCATGGACTCGACTCATATGACTGGGATTTCCATGAAAAAGATTGTGGCAGAAAATGGGTGATCACTGTACATTTCTCTTCTGTTTCCTATTACTATTTCTATTTTACTTCCTTAATTTAGCATTATAGACAGGGAAAGACCAAATCTAAGATCTGCAAAAAAATATTTTGCCTTCAAATTCATACCGTGATCGTAGCTTGCATGGGCTAGACTCATATGACTGGGATTTCCATGAAAAATATTGTGGCAGAAAATGGGTGATCACTGTACATTTCTCTTCTGTTTCCTATTTATATTTCTATTTTACCTCCTCAATTTAGCATTATGGACAGGGAAAGACCTAATCTAAGATCTGCAAAAAAATATTTTGCCTTCAAATTCATACCGTGATCGTAGCATGTATGGACTCGACTCATATTACTGGGATTTACATGAAAAAGATTGTGGGCAGAAAATGGGTGATCACTGTACATTTCTCTTCTGTTTCCTATTTATATTTCTATTTTACTTCCTTCATTTAGCATTATGGACAGGGAAAGACCTAATCTAAGCTCTGCAAAAAAATATTTTGCCTTCAAATTCATACCGTGATCGTAGCATGTATGGCCTCGACTCATATGACTGGGATTTCCATGAAAAAGAATGTGGGCAGAAAATGGGGGATCACTGTACATTTCTCTTCTGTTTTCTATTCATATTTCTATTTTACCTCCTCAATTTAGCATTATGGACAGGCAAAGACCTAATCTAAGATCTGCAAAAAAATATTTTGCCTTCAAAATCATACCGTGATCGTAGCATTTATGGACTCGACTCATATGACTGGGATTTCCATGAAAAAGATTGTGGGCAGAAAATGGGTGATCACTGTACATTTCTCTTCTGTTTCCTATTTATCTTTATATTTTACTTCCTTCATTTAGCATTATGGACAGGGAAAGACCTAATCTAAGATCTGCAAAAAAATATTTTGCCTTCAAATTCATACCGTGATCGTAGCATGTATGGACTGGACGCATATGACTGGGATATCCATGAAAAAGATTGTGGGCAGAAAATGGGTGATCACTGTACATTTCTCTTCTGTTTCCTATTTATCTTTATATTTTACTTCCTTCATTTAGCATTATGGACAGGGAAAGACCTAATCTAAGGTCAGCACAAAAATATTTTTCCTTCAAATTTATACCGTGATCGTAGCATGCATGGACTCGACTCATATGACTGGGATTTCCATGAAAAAGATTGTGGGCTGAAACGGGTGATCACTGTACATTTCTCTTTTGTTTCCTATTTATATTTATATTTTACCTACTCAATTTAGCATTATGGACAGGGAAAGACCTAATCTAAAATCTGCACAAAAATATTATGCCTTCAAATTCATACCGTGATCGTAGCATGCATGGACTCGACTCATATGACTGGGATTTCCATGAAAAAGATTGTCGGCCGAAAATGGGTGATCACTGTACATTTCTCTTCTGTTTCCTATTTATATTTCTATTTTACCTCCTCAATTTAGCATTATGGACAGGAAAAGACCTAATCTAATTTCTGCAAAAAAATATTTTGCCTTCAAATTCATACCGTGATCGTAGCATTTATGGTCTCGACTCATATCACTGGGATTTCCATGAAAAAGATTATGGGCAGAAAATGGGTGATCACTGTACATTTCTCTTCTGTTTCCGATTCATATTTCTATTTTACCTCCTCAATTTAGTATTATGGACAGGGAAAGACCTAATCTAAAATCTGCAAAAAAATATTTTGCCTTCAAATTTATACCGTGGTCGTAGCATGCCTGGACTAGACTCATATGACTGGGATTTCCATGAAAAAGGTTGTGGGCAGAAAATGGGTGATCACTGTACATTTCTCTTTTGTTTCCTATTTATATTTATATTTTACCTCCTCAATTTAGCATTATGGACAGGGAAAGACCTAATCTAAGTTCTGCAAAAAAATATTTTGCCTTCAAATTCATACCGTGATCGTAGCATGCATGGACTCAACTCATATGACTGGGATTTCCATGAAAAAGATTGTGGGCAGAAAATGGGTGATCACTGTACATTTCTCTTCTGTTCCGATTTATATTTCTATTTTACTTCCTTCATTTAGCATTATTGACAGGGAAAGACCTAATCTAAGATCTGCAAAAAAATATTTTGCCTTCAAATTCATACCGTGATCGTAGCATGCATGGACTCGACTCATATGACTGGGATTTCCATGAAAAATATTGTGGGCCGAAAATGGGTGATCACTGTACATTTCTCTTCTGTTTCCTATTTATATTTATATTTTACCTCCTCAATTTAGCATTATGGACAGGAAAAGACCTAATCTAATTTCTGCAAAAAAATATTTTGCCTTCAAATTCATACCGTGATCGTAGCATTTATGGTCTCGACTCATATCACTGGGATTTCTATGAAAAAGATTATGGGCAGAAAATGGGTGATCACTGTACATTTCTCTTCTGTTTCCGATTCATATTTCTATTTTACCTCCTCAATTTAGCATTATGGACAGGGAAAGACCTAATCTAAAATCTGCAAAAAAATATTTTGCCTTCAAATTTATACCGTGGTCGTAGCATGCCTGGACTAGACTCATATGACTGGGATTTCCATGAAAAAGGTTGTGGGCAGAAAATGGGCTTTCACTGTACATTTCTCTTCTGTTTTCTATTCATATTTCTATTTTACCTCCTCAATTTAGCATTATGGACAGGGAAAGACCTAATCTAATATCTGCAAAAAAATATTTTGCCTTCAAATTCATACCGTGATCGTAGCATGCATGGACTTGACTCATATGACTGGGATTTCCATGAAAAAGTTTGTGAGCCGAAAATAGGTGATCACTGTACATTTCTCTTCTGTTTCCTATTTATATTTATATTTTACCTCCTCAATTTAGCATTATGGACAGGGAAAGTCTAAATCTAAGATCTGCAAAAAAATATTTTGCCATCAAATTCATACTGTGATCGTAGCATGCATGGACTCGACTCATATGACTGGGATTTCCATGAAAAAGATTGTGGGCCGAAAATGGTTGATCACTGTACATTTCTCTTCTGTTTCCTATTTATATTTATATTTTACCTCCTCAATTTAGCATTATGGACAGGGAAAGACCTAATCTAAGTTCTGCAAAAAAATATTTTGCCTTCAAATTCATACCGTGATCGTAGCATGCATGGACTCAACTCATATGACTGGGATTTCCATGAAAAAGATTGTGGGCCGAAAATGGGTGATCACTGTACATTTCTCTTCTGTTTCCTATTTATATTTCTATTTTACCTCCTCAATTTAGCATTATGGACAGGAAAAGACCTAATCTAATTTCTGCAAAAAAATATTTTGCCTTCAAATTCATACCGTGATCGTAGCATTTATGGTCTCGACTCATATCACTGGGATTTCCATGAAAAAGATTATGGGCAGAAAATGGGTGATCACTGTACATTTCTCTTCTGTTTCCGATTCATATTTCTATTTTACCTCCTCAATTTAGCATTATGGACAGGGAAAGACCTAATCTAAAATCTGCAAAAAAATATTTTGCCTTCAAATTTATACCGTGGTCGTAGCATGCCTGGACTAGACTCATATGACTGGGTTTCCATGAAAAAGGTTGTGGGCAGAAAATGGGCTTTCACTGTACATTTCTCTTCTGTTTTCTATTCATATTTCTATTTTACCTCCTCAATTTAGCATTATGGACAGGGAAAGACCTAATCTAATATCTGCAAAAAAATATTTTGCCTTCAAATTCATACCGTGATCGTAGCATGCATGGACTTGACTCATATGACTGGGATTTCCATGAAAAAGTTTGTGAGCCGAAAATAGGTGATCACTGTACATTTCTCTTCTGTTTCCTATTTATATTTATATTTTACCTCCTCAATTTAGCATTATGGACAGGGAAAGTCTAAATCTAAGATCTGCAAAAAAATATGTTGCCGTCAATTTCATACCGTGATCGTAGCATGCATGGACTCGACTCATATGACTCGGATTTCAATGAAAAAGATTGTGAGCCGAAAATAGGTGATCTCTGTACATTTTTGTTCTGTTTCCTATTTATATTTCTATTTTACCTTCTCAATTTAGCATTATGGACAGGGAAAGACCTAATCTAAGCTCTGCAAAAAAATATTTTGCCTTCAAATTCATACCGTGAACGTAGCATGCATGGACTCGACTCATATGACTGGGATTTCCATGAAAAAGATTGTGGGCAGAAAATGGGTGATCACTGTGCATTTCTCTTCTGTTTCCTATTTATATTTCTAATTTACCTTCTCAATTTAGCATTATGGACAGGCAAAGACCTAATCTAAAATCTGAACAGAAATATTTTGCCTTCAAATTTATACCGTGATTGTAGCATGCATGGACTCGACTCATATGACTGGGATTTACATGAAAAAGATTGTGGGCCGAAAATGGGAGATCACTGTACATTTCTCTTCTGTTTCCTATTCATATTTCTATTTTACCTCCTCAATTTAACATTATGGACAGGGAAAGACCAAATCTAAGATCTGCAAAAAAATATTTTGCCTTCAAATTCATACCGTGATCGTAGCATGCAGGGACTCGACTCATATAACTGGGATTTCCATGAAAATATTTTGGTTTGAAAATGGGTGATCACTGTACATTTCTCTTCTGTTTCCTATTACTAATTCTATTTTACTTCCGTAATTTAGCATTATGGACAGGGAAAGACGAAATCTAAGATCTGTAAAAAAATATTTTGCCTTCAAATTCATACCGTGATCGTAGCATACATGGACTCGACTCATATGACTGGGATATCCATGAAAAAGATTGTGGGCCAAAAATGTGTGATCACGGTACATTTCTCTTCTGTTTCCTATTTATATTTCTATTTTACCTCCTCAATTTAGCACTATGGACAGGGAAAGTCTAAATCTAAGATCTGCAAAAAAATATTTTGCCTTCAAATTCATACCGTGATCGTAGAATGCATGGACTCGACTCATATGACTGGGATTTCCATGAAAAAGATTGCGGGCAGAAAATGGGTGATCACTGTACATTTCTCTTCTGTTTCCTATTTATATTTATATTTTACCTCCTCAATTTAACATTATGGTCAGGGAAAGACCTAATCTAAGCTCTGCAAAAAAATATTTTGCCTTCAAATTCATACCGTGATTGTAGCATGCATGGACTCGACTCATATGACTGGGATTTCCATGAAAATGATTGTGGGCAGAAAATGGCTGATCACTGTAAATTTTTCTTCTGTTTCCTATTCATATTTATATTTTACCTTCTCAAGTTAGCATTATGGACAGGGAAAGACCTAATCTAAGATCTGCAAAAAAATATTTTGCTTTCAAATTCATACCGTGATCGTAGCATGCATGGACTTGACTCATATGACTGGGATTTCCATGAAAAAGATTGCGGGCAAAAAATGGGTGATCACTGTACATTTCTCTTCTGTTTCCTATTTATATTTCTATTTTACCTCCTCAATTTAACATTATGGACAGGGAAAGACCTAATCTAAGCTCTGCAAAAAAATATTTTGCCTTCAAATTCATACCGTGATCGTAGCATTTATGGACTCGACTCATATGACTGGGATTTCCATGAAAAAGATTGTGGGCAGAAAATGGGTGATCACTGTACATTTCTCTTCTGTTTCCTATTTATATTTATATTTTACCTCCTCAATTTAGCATTATGGACAGGGAAAGACCTAATCTAATCACTGCAAAAAAATATTTTGCCTTCAAATTCATACCGTGATCGTAGCATGCATGGACTCGACTCATATGACTGGGATTTCCATGAAAAAGATTGTGGGCAGAAAATGGGTGATCACTGTACATTTCTCTTCTGTTTCCTATTTATATTTATATTTTACTTCCTCCATTTGGCATTATGGACAGGGAAAGACCTAATCTAAGATCTGAAAAAAAATATTTTGCCTTCAAATTCATACCGTAATCGTAGCATGCATGGACTCGACTCATATGACTGGGATTTCCATGAAAAAGATTGTGGGCAGAAAATGGCTGATCACTGTACATTTTTCTTCTATTTCCTATTCAAATTTATATTTTACCTCCTCAAGTTAGCATTATGGACAGGGAAAGACCTAATCTAAGATCAGCAAAAAAATATTTTGCTTTCAAATTCATACCGTGATCGTAGCATGCATGGACTCGACTCATATGACTGGGATTTCCATGAAAAAGATTGCGGGCAGAAAATGGGTGATCACTGTACATTTCTCTTCTGTTTCCTATTTATATTTCTATTTTACCTCCTCAATTTAACATTATGGATAGGGAAAGACCTAATCTAAGCTCTGCGAAAAAATATTTTGCCTTCAAATTCATACCATGATCGTAGCATGCATGGACACGACTCATATGACTGGGATTTCCATGAAAAAGATTGTGGGCAGAAAATGGGTGATCACTGTACATTTCTCTTCTGTTTCCTATTTATATTTATATTTTACCTCCTCAATTTAGCATTATGGACAGGGAAAGACCTAATCTAAGCTCTGCAAAAAAATATTTTGCCTTCAAATTCATACTGTGATCATAGCATGCATGAACTAGACTCATATGACTGGGATTTCCATGAAAAAGATTGTGGGCAGAAAATGGGTGATCTCTGTACATTTCTCTTCTGTTTCCTATTTATATTTATATTTTACCTACTCAATTTAGCATTATGGACAGGGAAAGACATAATCTAAGATCTGCACAAAAATATTTTGCCTTCAAATTCATACCGTGATCGTAGTATGCATGGACTTGACTCATATGACTGGGATTTCCATGAAAAATATTTTGGGCAGAAAATGGGTGATCACTGTACATTTCTCTTCTGTTTCCTATTTATATTTATATTTTACTTCCTCCATTTGGCATTATGGACAGGGAAAGACCTAATCTAAGATCTGCAAAAAATATTTTGCCTTCAAATTCATACCGTAATCGTAGCATGCATGGACTCGACTCATATGACTGGGATTTCCATGAAAAAGATTGTGGGCAGAAAATGGGTGATCACTGTACATTTCTCTTCTGTTTCCTATTTATATTTATATTTTACTTCCTCCATTTGGCATTATGGACAGGGAAAGACCTAATCTAATATCTGCAAAAAAATATTTTGCCTTCAAATTCATACTGTAATCGTAGCATGCATGGACTCGACTCATATGACTGGGATTTCCATGAAAAAGATTGTGGGCAGAAAATGGGTGATCACTGTACATTTCTCTTCTGTTTCCTATTTATATTTATATTTTACTTCCTCAATTTAGCATTATGGACTGGGAAAGACCTAATCTACGCTCTGCAAAAAAATATTTTGCCTTCAAATTCATACCGTGATCGGAGCATGCATGAACTAGACTCATATGACTGGGATTTCCATGAAAAAGATTGTGGACAGAAAATGGGTGATCTCTATACATTTCTCTTCTGTTTCCTATTTATATTTATATTTTACCTACTCAATTTAGCATTATGGACAGGGAAAGACATAATCTAAGATCTGCACAAAAATATTTGGCCTTCAAATTCATACCGTGATCGTAGCATGCATGGACTTGACTCATATGACTGGGATTTCCATGAAAAAGATTTTGGGCAGAAAATGGGTGATCACTGTACATTTCTCTTCTGTTTCCTATTTATATTTATATTTTACTTCCTCCATTTGGCATTATGGACAGGGAAAGACCTAATCTAAGATCTGCAAAAAAATATTTTGCCTTCAAATTCATACCGTAATCGAAGCATGCATGGACTCGACTCATATGACTGGGATTTCCATGAAAAAGATTGTGGGCAGAAAATGGGTGATCACTGTACATTTCTCTTCTGTTTCCTATTTATATTTATATTTTACTTCCTCAATTTAGCATTATGGACTGGGAAAGACCTAATCTACGCTCTGCAAAAAAATATTTTGCCTTCAAATTCATACCGCGATCGGAGCATGCATGAACTCGACTCATATGACTGGGATTTCCATGAAAAAGATTGTGGGCAGAAAATCGGTGATCACTGTACATTTCTCTTCTGTTTCCTATTTATATTTATATTTAACTTCCTTAATTTAGTATTGGAGATAGGGAAGACCTAATCTAAGATCTGCAAAAAAAGATTTTGCGTTCAAATTCATTCCGTGATCATAGCATGAATGGACTTCATTCATATGACGGGGATTTCCATGAAAAAGATTGTGGGCAGAAAATGGGTTATCAATGTACATTTCTCTTCTCTTTCCTATTTATATTTATATTTTACTTTCTTAATTTAGCATTATGGACAGGGAAGACCTACTCTAAGATCTGCAAAAAAATATTTTGCATTCAAAATCATACCGTGATCGTAGCATGCATGGACTTCACTGATATGACTGGGATTTCCATGAAAAAGATTGTGGGATGAAAATGGTTGATCAATGTAAATTTCTCTTCTGTTTCCTATATATATTTCTATTTTACTTCCTTAATTTAGCATTATGTACACGGAAAGACCTAATCTAAGATCTGCTAAAAAATATTTTGCCTTCAAATTCATACCGTGATCGTAGCATGCATGGACTCGACTCATTTGACTGGGATTTCCATGAAAAAGATTTTGGGCCCAAAATGGGTGATCACTGTACATTTCTCTTCTGTTTCCTATTTATATTTATATTTTACTTCCTTAATTTAGCATTATGGACAGGGAAAGACCTAATCTAAGATCTGCTAAAAAATACTTTGCCTTCAAATTTATACCGTGATCGTAGCATGCATTGACTCGACTCACATGACTGGGATTTTCATGAAAATTATTGTGGGCAGAAAATGGCTGATCACTGTATATTTTTCTTCTGTTTCCTGTTTATATTTATGTTTTACTTCCTTAATTTAGCATTATGGACAGGGAAAGACCTAATCTAATATCTGCAAAAATATATTTTGCCTTCAAATTCATACCGTGATCGTAGCATGCATGGACTCGAATCATATGACCTGGATTTCCATAAAAAAGATTGTGGGCAGAAAATGGGTGATATTTTTTTGCAGCTTTTACATTAGGTCTTCCGTGTCCATAAGGAAGTAAAATAGAAATAGAAATAGAAATAGGAAACAGAAGAGAAATATGCAGTGAACACCCATTTTCAGCCCACAATCTTTTTCATGGAAATCCTAGTCATATGAGTCGAGTCCATGCATGCTATGATCATGGTATCAATTTGAAGGCAAAATATTTTTTTGCAGATCTTAGATTAGGTCTTTCCCCGTCTATAATGTTAAATTAAAGAAAATAAAATATAAATATAAATAGGAAACAGAAGAGAAATGTACAGTGATCACCCATTTTCTGCCCACAATCTTTTTCATGGAAATCCCAGTCATATGAGTTGAGTCCATGCATGCTACGATCACGGTATGAATTTGATGGCAAAATATTTTTTTGCTGATTTTAGATTAGGTCTTTCCCTGTCCATAATGCTAAATTAAGGAAGTAAAATATAAATATAAATAGGAAACAGAAGAGAAATGTACAGTGATCACCCATTTTGTGCCCACAATCTTTTTCATGGAAATCCCAGTCATATGAGTCAAGTCCATGCATGCTACGATCACGGTATGAATTTGAAGGAAAAATATTTTTTGGCAGATCTTAGATTACGTTTTCCCTGTCCATCATGCTAAATTAAGGATTTAAAATATAAATATAAATAGCAAACAGAAGAGATATATACAGTGATCACCCATTTTGTGCCCACTATATTTTCATGGAAATCCCAGTCATATGAGTCAAGTCCATGCATGCTACGGTCACGGTATGAATTTGAAGGCAAAATATTTTTTTGCAGATTTAGATTAGGTCTTACCTGTCCATAATGCTAAATTAAGGAAGTAAAATAGAAATATGAATAGGAAACAGAATAGAAATATGAATATGAAACAGAAGAGAAATATACAGTGATCACCCTCTTTGTGTCCACTATCTTTTTCATGGAAATCCCAGTCATATGAGTCGAGTCCATGCATGCTATGATCACGGTATGAATTTGAAGGCAAAATATTTTTTTGCAGATCTTAGATTTGGTCTTTCCCTGTCCATAATGCTAAATTGAGAAGGTAAAATAGAAATATAAATAGGAAACAGAAGAGAAATGTACAGTGATCACCCATTTTCGGCCCACAATCTTTTTCATGGAAATCCCAGTCATATGAGTCGAGTCCATGCATGCTACGATCACGGTATGAATTTGAAGGCAAAATATTTTTTTGCAGATCTTCGATTTGGTCTTTCCCTGTCCATAATGCTAAATTAAGAAAGTAAAATATAAATATAAATAGGAAACAGAAGAGAAATGTACAGTGATCACCCATTTTGTGCCCATATATCTTTTTCATGGAAATCCCAGTCATATGAGTCAAGTCAATGCATGCTACTATCACGGTATGAATTTGAAGGCAAAATATTTTTTTGCAGATTTTAGATTAGGTCTTTCCCTGTCCATAATGCTAAATTAAGGAAGTAAAATATAAATATAAATAGGAAACAGAAGAGAAATATACAGTGATCACCTATTTTGTGCCCACTATCTTTTTCATGGAAATCCCAGTCATATGAGTCGAGTCCATGCATATGAAACATAATGCTAAATTAAAAGCTTAAATATAAATATAAAGTGCAACAGAATAGAAATATACAGTGATCTCCCACTTTGCACCCACAAACCTTTTCAAGGTAAACCCAATTAAACCCCGTCGACTCCTTTGCCTGCTATGCTCACTCTATGAATTCGAATGAAAAATATTTTAAGCGGATTTTAGAGGAGGGATTTGCCTGTCTATAATGATAAATTAAACAAGGTAAATAAAAATATAAAGCGCAAAGGAAAAGTTTGTTTTTCGCGCATACGTGCGCGACATTTGACAACAAAATTTAAACCATGCACAATGACGCGGCGGCAGCAGCATAGACTTTCATCGAGACGCCCAAGGTTTGTATTTCGATCTCCGAGAACGAAACGACGTTTCCGCTGCTTTTTACGCGTGGTCGTCGTCTTGCAATCAACGGCTGCTCGCGGTCGTAACGGAAGCGACTCAGCGGTCTGCAAGCCGGAGACGAAGGACCTTCCATCCTTCAACGTCTCAGTTTCCTCTGCGTGAGAAAAAAAGAATGACGCGGCGGACGGTGAGATGCCTCTCAACTAACGAATGAGAAAACAGACCATTTTCCGCCTCTCGGTCGGACAGGCCCCTGAGACAAGGGATATCGAGGCCGCAATATGTGTTCGAGGTGTCGACATTCATTGAGTCCTGCAATTCGCATCAGTTCTCACAATCTTAGCGGCCAGCCCCGAGAACTGATACAAATTGAGAGCCGAGTGATGCCCTGTTCAGGGTTTTTGTTTCTTTTCGGTTGTTTTCGCAACCGGTTTAAAAAATGTGTGCGAGGAGGAGGAGAAAGGAGGTCGAGAATAGGCGCGAGCGCGACCGTAACGGTCGGCATCCACAGCAGACTGGTACCCCGGCAAGTGCCACAATTTGTCGAGGACATTAATAGCGGCGTGGACCGTACAGCGCCAGTTACATGAGACTACGTTGGCGGGAAGTGGAGGCGTGACGACGTCCATCTCGCGATCTTAGCTGGCAGCGGGGTCACTCGAATTGCATGCATGTCTATCCGAACTCAACCTCCCCGTGGGACGTAGAAGCGGTATGAAAACGGCATGGTTGGGCGTAATTCGGTGGGACACGGAGATGTGACGGCGACCATCTCGCGCGGGGAGCAGAGGACTTTTATGTTGAACGAGGAGGCATCCGCGGCTGCTGCAGCAGACGCGAGCGGGACGTCCATGCGATGCTGGCGCAGCCTTTTTGCCTGCTGCCGCAAAACGAGCGTAGGCCTTACACTGACAATAACTTGATACACGCGACTGAACAACCTTTTATTTCCTGTCGTCGATACCCGCTCACTACGAGTCCCAACCGTTGAGTCATCTCCCGAAGAAGATAGTGACTCGACTCAATCGCGGCTAGTCATCGATAATGATCCCTCCGCAGGTTCACCTACGGAAACCTTGTTACGATTTTTACTTCCTCTAAACGATCGTGTTCAGTCATGTTCTCCAGGCATGGAACGTCACGGCCAGTAAAACACGCGCGGGAAATGGCGGCGGAGGTCGGCCAGATCTGAGGACCTTACCGGACCGTTCGATCGGTAGTGCGGTGTGGCCACCGACGACAGGAACTGCACTTTAACTGCATTGCCTTTAGACCACGCGCGCCGAACGAAACGATCTGGCGGCGCTGCAGATGACAACGCTCGCGGGACCCCCACATCTCCGCAGCAAACCTGCCGGAAACACCTGCTATTCCTCCGCGTAACTTTGCCGGCAGGACTGCGTGGCGGATGTGCAAGCGGTTGACACTGGCGGAAAGGGCTGGGACGGCGCACGGACAACCAAAGTCAACGACGGACGATGGCGCCGCTGCCTCTGGGCAGCGAATGCGACCATGAACTCGGTTCGGACTACAAGCTTTTTAAACGTAACAACTTTTATATACGCTACCGGAGCTGGAATTACCGCGGCTGCTAGCACCAGACTTGCCCTCCAGTTAGTCTCCGTTAACGGATTTGAAGTGTACTCATTCCGATTGCGGGGCTTTGACAGAGTCCCGTGTCGTTATTTTTCATCACTACCTCCCAGTACTGGGAGTGGGTAATTTGTGTGCCTGCTGCCTTCCTTAGATGTGGTAGCCGTTTTGCATGCTCCCTATCCGGAATCGAACCCCGATTCCCCGTAGTAATCACAGTAGGCACTTAACTGACCATCGACAGTCAATAGGGCGGACCATCGAGAGACCCGTCGCCAGGCGTGAAATCCAGTGCAATCGACCAGTGAGTTATCCAGAGTCACCAAAGCGGAGCATGCCGCCCTTTGGCCCCGCCGCCCTCACCTAGAGGGAAAAGACGACGACCTCGACAAGAGGACGGATAACACGCATCAGTCTCAGTTTATGTAGCGTCGCGATTTGTAACGGTCGACGCGGGTGCCCACACACGTGACGGCACGCAGGCGACAACGACGCACCGACCGATCGCGGCCTGCGTCACATGTATTAGCTCTAGAATTGCCACAGTTATCCATCGCCTCCAAGGAGGATTACGGTCCCAAGGATTAGGTCCGGGTCCTAAGCCATTCGCGGTTTTGCACGTTCTAATGTGTGGCATGAATTTACTTGCATGGCTTAAGCTTTGAGACAAGCATATGACTACTGGCAGGATCAACCAGGTATCGTTCTTTTGTGTGTGCGATCGTTTCGTTATTGGCGACGACAATGAATGTGTTGGCATGCTCTCCTGGCTACAGAAGGAGACACGAGAAGGCTGCAGCAACGACAGTTCCACTGAAAACTGATGGAGTGAATAACGAACAGAAACGAAATCATACACCAGCACTGTTCAGGCGAGCGAGTTCGAGGAAATACATGGCATTTACCGATGAGCAGTAGACACGTATCTAACGATGAGCCAAATGGTGGTAGACAAAAGGTTGCTGTCGCTGAGTGTCGCCACACGCAGACAACTGCTGGAAAAAGGCAGCCGGTAGAGGCAAGCGGGCAGCTATTTCGACCCACAAAACTTGTCATAACATCACTACAAAATTTTGTAGTGATCTTATAACATGCATATGAATGTGTTATAAATTTGAATAAATATTATTAGTTCTACTGTATATTGAGCAATCTTTAAAGAACAGTGTTTTTTTTATTGGAATTTTATTCCATGTGTACCAACGCTGTACTTGTGTGTATGTGTGTATATATATATATATATATATATATATATATATATATATATATATATATATATATATATATATACACATGTGTGTGTATATGAAGAAATATAGTTTTAAGGTATGCTATATTTATGAGATAAAGTGCTCAATATCAAAGATAAAGTGTATGTAAATGTCAAAGTGAACATTGAAGTCAACACTCACAGGCAATAGATTGCATTTAGTATGAAACAGTCTGTTGCCTCTGAGTGTTGACTTCAATGTTCATGTTTGTTTATATATATATATATATATATATATATATATATATATATATAATCATTGAAATCAGTGTTAACATTAACAGCAGGGACTCTGTAAAGGTGGAAGGAGAAATCGGGCCACCGCAACAAAATTTGAAGACACAAATATCCATCATTATTTCTTCTATGTGCTGTGTTCCTTCAGGATTTTGGTGATCACCACTCTCCACAATTCTTTTTGACTTCTTAATAGCGTTTGTCTTTTTGTCATCTCTCCCAAATCCTGCTCTGCCAGGATTTGTATTCTTATTTCTTCACGTGTCATTTGTCTTTCATCATGGTACCCATTGTGAGCATGTATGGCACCTATTCCCAGCTTTCAGTACATATCAACAAAATCAAGAATTGGAATGCAATGGGGGCGGGGAGGTAATCACTGGCTGGTTGGTGTAAAGCTCAGGTGATTGTTGCATTATATGTTTACATTATATTTTAAATACTTTTAAATAATTGTTATCTTTCTTCATAAATTATAGGTTAATTATATTTATTTTAAATTGATATTCACAAAAATGGCAATATTAGTGGATGTGCATTGTTGGGTAATGGATAATGGAACAGAATGAGAAATTGGAAATTGCCAAGTTTGAATTCCATTTGAATTGGTTACATTCACTTTCATGCAAATAACCTTGGGAAAGGTACGAATCTATCTCTCCTCCCCCTGCTATGGATTAAATAGTTTTAAGTAATAGTTTAGCAGACTATTATTTTTAAAGTAAGTTTATCTTTGTTCCAATGTCTAGAGGTTGATGGGGTCCAGATGGGGCCATAATAAGAAAGTTTATTCGCTGAGCTAGCGTGGGAAAGATCGATAGGAGAAAGGTTTCAGCAAGTTTGTTCTTACCGGTCAAGAGATGTAAACATGTTCTCTTTTGTGCCCGAAACAGCGCTCCACCCTCCAGATAGATTAGATGTTGATATGATTAATAAAAATAGCTAAGTTAAAATTCTCTGTGTTGAAGTCATTCATTGCTGAACCAAAACAATTGACAATCTGCAGCTGATTGAAAAAGCTGAGCTGAGATCATTTACTGCTGTTAGCTAACAACAATAGCAGGACATATTGGGTTCTATAGACTTGTTTGGCAACCAGCCTACTGCAGGAACAAATGGCAACCTACAGATTTTAAGTTTAACTGTAAATATTGCTTATAAATAATATAATAATTTATAATTTGAAATTATAATTTTTATCGTTTATTTTTGTAGGAAAATTGATTAAATCTGACATATTTTTTTAATTTATTTGTTTAAACATTATTAAATTTTAAATGGATACTCATATTTGAGTAGATGCTCTGTTTTTTTTATTCATTTATTAAGCAGTACATTTATTTATTTACATCTACCATCCTGAATATTTTAGAAATCTTTTTAGAAAAATATGCACCCTCCAGCAGAATTCAAACCAGAGTTACCAAGGGGAAGTCCTCATTAGATTTGACAGGACTTAGACCAACTTCATTCGTTATATATATTATGATTATTATATTTATTCATTTGTTTACTTTGAAGTAATATATTTTTTTAACTTTTTCTACAGTTACCAAATTTTTCTGCATTAGTATTTAGTTTTTGCACCATTATTCTGAAAGAAGATCCTTTGTCTTATTTTTACACTCTGTTTTTGCTTAAAGTTATATTTTTAGCAATTTTGCATTTTCTACTCTTGTTCTTTTTTATCAGTTGACAATTATCAAAAAGGTAGTATATAAATTATTTTATACTAATTAATATAATGACTTCATCATATCCATATATTTTAGGCCAAAATCCTAATTTATATTTTCATTTTCTACTTCTACAATTGACAAACTTTTCAGTATTTGTGTTTGTTTATTTATATATGACTATTTCATAATTTGTCTTGCTTTATAATGTTTTTGTTTAGCTAAAAGTTTATACATTTACAAAAATACATTAATTTTTGGGGAACTTCTAAAACATATATATGTGGCACCATTTAACGAGGCAGAAAGGGAAAAGAAAGAAAAGAAGGAAAGGAGAGGCTAAGAACCGAATCGTGAGTGATAAGCAAGAACACACACACAGCTAAGAGACAATGGATAAAGGGATATTTTGATAAGTAACAAATGGCGAAAGAGTGTCATTACAATGACAGAGAAATTCTGAGTAAAAAGAAAAGGAAAGAGGGAAAGAATCAGATATGTTTTGGCATCGGCTGTGTTATCTAAGGATATGAAAACAAACTATTGGTACGGGAAGACATCTTATCAACTACAGACCGGCTGGCCAAAGAAAGAAAAAAAAATTCAAATGAAAATGTTATTTCGTTAAGTGACGAAAAACAGACAACTAAAAGGACTTGGACAGATATGAAAAATTAAAAAAAAAACACCCACGAGCGTCCGACGGAACCTTCTTGGCCTGCGATAATAAAATTTTGTTATCAGGAATTTGTACTGAGGGAAAATGAATGTGATTTTCTTTCTTTCTTCGAGGCGACAGACTGACTGGAACTTTGGAGATGTTTCTTTTTGAGACCGTGTCAAGAAGACCACACATTCTGATAATTAGCGATAAAATACCTGACGTAAACCACGTGTAGAACAAGAGTTATGACCGCCATTGTCATATTGTCCCGTTCGCGGCTGGAGAAATGATAAATCATTAAGGGGAAGAAAAGGGAAAGGGAAGAGATAATTTTTTTAAGCAAGATTCGTCCACGCCCCACTGAGACATCATTGGTCGAGTGGTGATCACGTGATGCACGAGAGAGGCTGTTGCCGCCCATCTGGAGGATGAGTAAGAGAGGTTGCCACGAAGATGTGGGGAGGGCAGTTCACGCCCCTCTGAAGTATGATGAGAAGGTGGGAGTGAGGAAAGGTTCCCAAAAATGGAAAAAGGTGAAAATTCCTAACCAGAGAGGTGGATATGTATTTAGACTTATCGAGGAACCCCCCGGCGCCGACAAACTCACCCCGGTTTTGGTCGGCGCCCATATAAACGAAGCCACAACGAGCAGAAATGAGTCGAGACCCAGCAGTTCCCAGAGTCAGTCTCCGGTTGAGGCAAGCCTCGCAGATAGCTGACCAGGATTCACGCACATTTTCCGGACCCATCTCTTCAAACCAAGAACAATTATTTTGAAGAGCGACTTAGATCCATATCACCGAAATAAATTTTTCTTTTGACTTTCGTCCAAAGACCCACCGAAACACCAATTTCTTAGAGAGCAGACGACTTTAAGTGTTAAAACTTGCTTGCGGAAAACGACGTGTCACAATCCATAGAACGGGTCGGGAGATAGATGCAGTCCTATGTACCGAACAACTAGACATAAAGTTTGTTACCTTTTTCTTTGATACTTTGAACTTTTGAGTTTTCATTTTATTGCCTTTTATGCATATTTGTGTGGTATCACCCCCGTTGAACTCGGTTTGCCGTACGGCCCCGGCGACTGATTGATTTCCTCTGCCTAGATCAATTCACAACGTGGGTAGGCAGACTGGGAATCAGGACGTCACAGTTGGTGCCGTGGTAGACTGGGATAGAACGACAAGGTTGGCGCTGCGACCAGGGGACGACGTCACATTTATATACATACATAAATTATATATTTTCTAAAGGTTGCCATAGCAGGAGTTGACAGAGGTACAAGCACCCACTGTGTATAAAATGCTTCTGTAGCATGCATCACAAATAGCTTCTGACAACTAAGTTCAGCTCCAAGCTGAAGAATGGGCAATGGCAGACAACCGGCACCTCATAACCAGTTGCTTTGGGTAGATGGAGCTTGACTGCCCAAGAAGTCAGTCCATCTATGGAAAAGGAAAACTGATTTTAATTTTAAACCTCTGCTGCTCTGTGGTCATACACAAACACAGAAAAGGCGATGGAAGTAAATCGAAACAGAAAATCCAAACCAGAGTGAATCCCCGAAGCCAGTTGGCTGACAACTTTCTGGCAACTCCTGCAACAAAGCCATCCCCAAATGTAGTGCTTTGTGTTCCTTTGTGTTTTGTCGGTATGGCCTAGAGGGTGTAGATATAGAGTCTGGGCTGCACACAGTCTCCATAGATCATCACTCAGACCAACATTCTGGAGGTCTGGGACACAATTCTCAAGACCGATAGACCCCTTAAGGAGTATGGTGCCACTGCTCTCAAGTCATGTAGATCCCCTGAAAAGTATCAAGGCCAAAACTCTCAAGTTCCATAGACCCCTGACGAGTATAGCAAATAGTAGGTTTATTATAGGATGGAGCTTGCTAGTTTGGAATTCATAGTTGTCCTCTTCTCAGAATGGTTACCAACAGCAGTTATTATTTGTAATTGATGTTATCTGTTACTATGGATCAACCTACATAAAATGAGCAATAAAATGGGTATGTAAAAAATAAGATATAATCCACAATTTTGAGGATTGGATTACCATTAGTGATTAAAACCGCGAATATTGTTATTAATATTACATGAAATAGATTATGATTAATATTTTCTGTAACTATGCATCATAACTACAAAACAACGTTACAATAGGTATTTAAAATAAAAAATCATAATCTGCCATATTTGAGCCTTGGGTCAGAGTTAGGGCTTAAAACCACAAACATTGAATCTTCCATTCTTTTTATTAATATTACATGGAATTGATTGTAATTGATGTTTTCTGTTTCTATGCATTAATGTACATAAGAATCATCATTGAATGTGTATGTAAAAAAAATAAGACGTAATCTGCCATTTTGAGCCTTGAATAACCATTGGTGCTTACAACCACATTTTGCTGTTTCAATTATTGTTATTAATATTACGTGGAATTGATTGTAATTGATGTTTTCTGATTCTATGCATCAATGTACACAAGAATCATCATTGAATGTGTATGTAAAAAAAAAACGTAATCTGCCATTTTGAGCTTTGAATAACCATTGGTGCTTAAAACCACATTTTGCTGTTCCAATTATTGTTATTAATATTACGTGCAATTGATTGTAATTGATGTTTTCTGTTTCTATACATGAATGTACACAAGAATCATCATTGAATGGGTATGTAAAAAAAATAAAACGTAATCTGCCATTTTGAGACTTGTATTACCATTAGTGCTTAAAACCACATTTTGCTGTTCCAATTAAGGTTATTAATATTACGTGGAATTGATTGTAATTGATGTTTTCTGTTTCTATGCATCAATGTACACAAGAATCATCATTGAAAGGGTATGTAAGAAAAATAAAACGTAATCTGCCATTTTGTGCCTTGAATACCCATTGGTGCTTAATACCACATTTTGCTGTTTCAATTATTGTTATTAATATTACGTGGAGTTGATTGTAATTGATGTTTTCTGTTTCTATGCAACAATGTATACAAGAATCATCATTGAATGTGTATGTAAAAAAAATAAAACGTAAAATGCCATTTTGGGCCTTGAATAACCATTGCTGCTTAAAACCACATTTTGCTGTTTTGCTGTAATCTGCCATTTTGAGAATTGTATTACCATTAGTGATAAAACCACATTTTGCTGTTTCTATTAAGGTTATTAATATTACGTGAAATTGATTGTAATTGATGTTTTCAGTTTCTATGCATCAATGTACACAAGAATCATCATTGAATGTGTATGTAAAAAAATAAAACGTAATGTGCCATTTTGAGACTTGTATTACACTTAGTGCTTAAAACCACATTTTGCTGTTGCAATTATTGTTATTAATATTACGTGGAATTGATTGTAATTGATGTTTTCTGTTTCTATGCATCAATGTATACAAGAATCAACATTGAATGTGTATGTAAAAAAAATAAAAAGTAATCTGCCATTTTGAGACTTGTATTACCATTAGTGCTTAAAATCATATTTTGCTCTTTCAGATATTGTTATTAATATTACGTGGAATTGATTGTAATTGATGTTTTCTGTTTCTATGCATCAATGTACACAAGAATCATCATTGAATGTGTATGTAAAAAAATAAAACGTAATCTGCCATTTTGAGACTTGTATTACCATTAGTGCTTAAAACCACATTTTGCTGTTTCTATTATTGTTATTAATATTACGTGGAATTGATTGTAATTGATGTTTTCTGTTTCTATGCATCAATGTATACAAGAATCAACATTGAATGTGTATGTAAAAAAAATAAAAAGTAATCTGCCATTTTGAGACTTGTATTACCATTAGTGCTTAAAACCACATTTTGCTGTTTAAATTATTGTTATTAATATTACGTGGAATTGATTGTAATTGATGTTTTCTGTTTCTATGCATCAATGTACACAAGAATCCTCATTGAATGTTTATGTAAAAAAAATAAAACGTAATCTGCCATTTTGAGCCTTGAATAGCCATTAGTGCTTAAAACCAAATTTGGCTGTTTCTATTATTGTTATAATTATTACGTGGAATTGATTGTAATTGATCTTTTCTGTTCCTATGCATCAATGTACACAAGAATCACCATTGAATGGGAATGTAAAAAAAAAAAAAACGTAATCTGCCATTTGAGACTTGTATTACCATTAGTGCTTAAAACCACATTTTGCTGTTTCAATTATGGTTTTTAATATTACGTGGAATTGATTGTAATTGATGTTTTCTGTTTCTATCCATCAATGTACACAAGAATCATCATTGAATGGGTATGTAAAAAAAATAAAACGTAATCTGCCATTTTGAGCCTTGAATAACCATTGGTGCTTAAAACTACATTTTGCTGTTTCAATTATGGTTATTAATATTACGTGTAATTGATTGTAATTGATGTATTCTGTTTCTATGCATCATTGTACACAAGAATCATCATTGAATGGGTATGTAAAAAAAATAAAACGTAATCTGCCATTTTGAGACTTGTATTACACTTAGTGCTTAAAACCACATTTTGCTGTTGCAATTATTGTTATTAATATTACGTGGAATTGATTGTAATTGATCTTTTCTGTTTCTATGCATCATTGTACACAAGAATAATCATTGAATGTGTATGTAAAAAAAATAAAACGTAATCTGCCATTTTGAGACTTGTATTACAATTAGTGCTTAAAACCAAATTTGGCTGTTTCTATTATAGTTATTAATATTACGTGGAATTGATTGTAATTGATCTTTTCTGTTTCTATGCATCATTGTACACAAGAATCATCATTGAATGGGTATGTAAAAAAATAAAACGTAATCTGCCATTTTAAGACTTGTATTACCATTAGTGCTTAAAACCACATTTTGCTGTTTCAATTATGGTTATTAATATCACGTGGAATTGATTGGAATTGATGCTTTATGTTTCTATACATCAATGTATACAAGAATCATCATTGAATGTGTATGTAAAAAAAATAAAACGTAATCTGCCATTTTGAGACTTGTATTACCATTAGTGCTTAAAACCAAATTTAGCTGTTTCTATTATTGTTATAATTATTACGTGGAAATGATTGTAATTGATCTTTTCGGTTTCTATGCATCAATGTACACAAGAATCACCATTGAATGGGTATGTAAAAAAAATAAAACGTAATCTGCCATTTGAGACTTGTATTACCATTAGTGCTTAAAACCACATTTTGCTGTTTCAATTATGGTTTTTAATATTACGTGGAATTGATTGTAATTGATGTTTTCTGTTTCTATGCATCAATGTACACAAGAATCATCATTGAATGTGTATGTAAAAAAAATAAAACGTAATCTGCCATTTTGAGCCTTGAATAACCATTGGTGCTTAAAACCACATTTTGCTGTTTCAATTATGGTTATTAATATTACGTGGAATTGATTGTAATTGATGTATTCTGCTTCTATGCATCATTGTACACAAGAATCATCATTGAATGGGTATGTAAAAAAAATAAAACGTAATGTGCCATTTTGAGACTTGTATTACCATTAGTGCTTAAAACCACATTTTGCTGTTTCAATTATGGTTTTTAATATGACGTGGAATTGATTGTTATTGATGTTTTCTGCTTCTATGCATCATTGTACACAAGAATCATCATTGAATGGGTATGTAAAAAAAATAAAACGTAATCTGCCATTTTGAGACTTTTCTTACCATTAGTGTTTAAAACCACATTTTGCTGTTTCAGTAATTGTTATTAATATTACGTGTTATTGATTATAATTGATGTTTTCTGTTTCTATGCATCAATGTATACAAGAATCATCATTGAATGTGTATGTAAAAAAATAAAACGTAATCTGCCATTTTCTGCCTTGAATACCCATTGGTGCTTAATACCACATTTTGGTGTTTCAATTATTGTTATTCAAATTACGTGGAATTGATTGTAATTGATGTTTTCTGTCTCTATGCATCAATGTACACTAGAATCATCATTGAATGTGTATGTAAAAAAATAAAACGTAATCTGCCATTTTGAGAT